>CM065297.1:13348097-15833097 GCA_032871835.1 Dipteronia dyeriana
CCGTATGTGATATTCAGGAGAGACCAAGGGGATATTGGGGGGGGGGGGGGGGGAGGAAAGGTTCTTGGTGAGGATCTTGTGAGCATTGTAAGCTGAGAGTCATGATGTAAAGCTCGGTTGTGAGCTTGGGGACTTGGTAAGGCTCTATGGTTTGAGGTTGTGGTATGAGATAGAATCCTAGAGTATATGGTTGTAATAATTTATCTTATAGTAGAACTTTCTCTGTCGTCCTGAAGGCCAGTGGTTTTTTACCCTGATTTAGAGTTTTCTACGTTTATCTTGTATATGTGACTGATTTATTTTCTCTCAACTATTTTTTTTTTGCTATAGACGTTATTATTTACTATGAGTTATGGGCGAATATTAAGCATGATGCTTCCACAATCATCGGTTCAAATTCCCAACAACTGGTATCAGAGTCTTGGTCGGCGATGGCGGTTTCAAGTCTTTACATGCTGCCATATGGAGGACTTGGTAGCCACGGTTTGGTGATGACCGTGTCAAGTCTTTACAGGAGATTGTATGGAGGACTTGGTAGTATTGGTCTGATGATTCATGGTTGCCTAGTATTATTTAGTAAATGAAATACGTCTTGAAAGCGGTTTCGAACTCGGTAAGGTTTGATTAAAGAAAGAATAGAGATGAAGGAGAATTTTGGCTTATGGTTGCATGTACAAGTCATGGAGATCCAAACTGGGTTATACAAGGCGATATAAATAAAAAACTCCTGTATATTAAAAAAAAAGCATCTGGTGTGGTGTGAGGCTTATCTGACAAAGCACTCCCGGTTTTAGTAGTAAGTCTTTCACCAGGTATGTGATGCAAGAACAAAAAGTTTTTCACAGAGTTGGGTGATGTAAGGACATGTTTATCCTTTTCGCATTTTTCCCTACTAGCCATGAAAAAGGATATGTTGCTGCTAGTGGTCTATACTTGTGCACATTGCATTGGTCAGAAAGTGATGTAAGGTGAATGGTGGACAAGGATGTCGATGGCTGACGAACTCCCTGGTAATCCGACGTGAGGAGTTGCACCATAATTTTGGCAAGTTATTTCGACATGAAGCTGGAACAACGAATAAAAAAAAATCTTAGAATGGTTCATTCCTAAGTGGTTATACCTTGTGGTTGAAGTATGGTAATTCTAGGTATGGAGAGTCGTGGCTATGGACAAAGTTTTGAGAATTCAAGCCAAAGGGGAAAATTGTTAGGTTTTGGCTCGCATTCTCGATTGAAACCAATTGAACCAAACAAGATTCAACCGACGTGGAACTTCTTGGAGATGTGAAAAACGTTTAAAAGTTAGAATGGTGTTTTTTGAGGGAGGTTTAAGACCAGAAGAACTGAAGATATAAAGAACACAGTCATTCTAGGTGACTTACAACGGTTTAGGAAGGGGGTGTGTAACCGTGACCCGTGACCCGAATCGTAGTTAATAATAAGCATGTGTGAAATGGGAAATCTTCGACGGAAAAGGAAAGTGTTCTTTTTGGAAGTTATTTTGTTTGAAGGAAAATGAATACTCTTTACATGAAGACTTGTCATAAAAGGAAACAGTACTTATTTGAAACAACTAAGTCTTGTACATTTAGGAGTATGATTTCCTTTTATCTTAAACACCCTGTAACTAGTATAAATAGGCCTTATAATTAGGTCATTTTACGTGGAGCAAAAAGAAACACTTTGTAACATCAGAGAGTAGTGAGATCCGGGTGAGACACCCATGGGAATATCCAGTGAGAGATCTAAGGGAATATCAATGGATCAAGTTAGAGATCCATAGGTGATAGGATATTGGAGGGGGGGAGGGTTCTTGGTGAGGAACTTGTGAGCATTGTGAGCTGAGAGTCATGATGTATGTTGATGTCGATTTTTGGATTATGCCAAAAAAGCCAACAAGAATTGGATTTCGGCTATTGAATTAAAGAGAAAGAGATGCAGAGAGAGTAACAAAGATAAGTTTTATGTGGTAAAACTCCGATGGCCGGAGAAACATCCACAGGTGGTTGAAGGATCAACCAAGCCAAAATCCACTAAGAGAATAAGATGTTTACAAGCTCTCGATCTCTCTTTTTTCTCTCTGTATTTACTATAATTGCTGTATTCTATATTGCATATATCTTTTCTGGACGAGATTATGGGTCTATTTATATGTTTATAGAACCCTAATCTGCCTTGTACAAGTAATACAGGATCTTTGTATTTAATTGTGATTCGGTTACTTTCTTGAGGTCGATTTATCTTCTTTCCTGTTTCGGGGTCTCTTATGGAAATCGAGCGAGACTCTAGTAGTGCAGTTCAATTTGGACTTGTTTCCTTATAAGAATGTAGCATTTGCAAAGAAATCAAGTTATTTCCTGATTGGGGACTCTTCTAATTTAATGCTCTATTTTATTTGGGATTCCTTCCTGATGGATATCGTCGCGTATTTAATGACTTAATCCATATGAAATAAGCACCAAGTTTTTACTCGAGTCGTATTTATTCCCGAGTAAGAGTAATACCTGATGGTCCCGAGTAGCACCGTTTGAGCCCGAGTGGAAGCGTTGTTTTAACCAGTCCCGAGTGCTGTTAACTGATCCCGAGTAGGTTTTATTCAATATATGCTTACTCGGGCTTTCTTCTCTTTAATGAAGCCTTATAGGATATTTCCCGAATGCACATTTGGGCGTCCACCTGGCTATTTTTTCCTTCCTGTCAATGACGTGTATGCTTGGTAAAATTTACATACGACAATATAAAACTTAGTTGTGAGCTTGGGGACTTGATAAGGCTCTATGGTTTGGGGTTGTGGTATGAGATAGATTCCTAAAGTATATGGATGTAATAATTTATCATACAATAGAACTTTCTCTATCGTCCTGACGGCCCGTGATTTTTTACTCTGATTTAGAGTTTTCCACGTTTATCTTGTATATATGACTGGTTTATTTTCTCTCATCTAATTTTTTACTATAGATGTTATTGTTTGCTATGAGTTATGGGTGAATATTAGGCATAATGCTTCCGCGATCATTGGTTCAAATTCCCAACAAGGACGAGGGCTAAAGTTTCCATTTTTATCTCTCAACTTCTCTCATTGATACACATATTTACAATATTTTCCCCATATTTTAATGGATTTAACATCCCGATACCATATCACCATTCTTTTTTACATCTCCATTCTTAGTCAAGAATGACTGAGTTTTAAGCTCTTGGAATTGCTTAAACTTAAAAATAATCACTTATTTCGTAATCTATAGTCCAAAAGGTGTTTGGTAAATCATCTAAAAGCTGATTACTTCTCTAGTTGCTTGTCATACAAGCTGATTTTCAAAAGCTGGAAGGGGGTTGCTTTTTTAAGCTGCTTATTTCCCAAGTAAATTCATATTTTTTGAAATACCTAAAATAATCTTATAATTTTATTAAAAGACAAAATTGTCCTTCCCATTATTTGTTTTTGAAATGTGATTTTCAATTTGGGGATTTTGAAACCCAGGTTTTCACAACAATGGAGGAGATCACAAACCCTAGCTCTTTCAAAATCGATGGTGATTTTCATTGAATTCGCTGTCGTTGTCTCTTCCACAACTCTTCCTCATCGGTGTCTTCAATCCTCTTCTATATAATTTTCAAATCTCATATAAGAAATCTCAGGTAATCACTTCATTATTTTTAGATTATTTTCAATTTTTTTTTTGTTGTTCTGTGATCTGGAAATTGCTTTTGTAACATTTAAAAGAACTATTTTGTTGATCTAGTTCAACCAAACTTGACAGATATCGTATAAGCAGTAGCTTACAAGAAGAAGTCGTCGCCTTTTCATCTATTGATGTGAGTTCTCAGATTCTGATTTCAGTCTTTTCACTTTTTTTAGTTAAAGTTATTATTATAATTTTTTATTTTGTTCTTTAGACTTTATTAATTTAGTTATTTCGGTTGGGTTTAACTGTTATAGTGTAATTTGTTGTGATAATTGGGTTATATTTGAAGATTTCTATTGATTTTGTGTGTGTGTGTGGGTTGAAGTGTTAAAAATGTTTATAAATTTATATTGGATTAATTGTTGTAGGTTGTGCTATGCTTTTGTTCATTTTTGTGATTACTTAAATTTTGACAAACTTTGTGAGGCATTGATCGAGCAGAAGCATATAGATCTTGTTAGATTATGGATATTTTGTTGGAACCCCGTTCACCGGTCACGCAATGGAATTAGATTTTAAATTTTTTATACAGATCATAATCTGTATCTTGGACCAGTGAACTTGGGATCGTAATTATTTTTGGAACTCATACATGCAATATGTATACACAGGATATTGTAATCAATATAACATAAGAAGAAAATCTTACCAATGTTTGGAGGCTCCTTCACTTTATGATAAACTCCTGTCTGAACCAATCTTACCAACGTTTAGAGACTCCTTCACTTTACGATGTGCTCATGTCTGAACCACTCGATCTTCCTCGCTATCTCCCGGGACTGGTAACTGTGTGTGGGCGCATCACGGTCTTAGGAACTTGAATGGAGGATGTAGATAAAATACTTAAAGAAACACTTTCTTCTCAATTTGGTGTATTGATCTCGTACACACACAAATTGCATCTCATGCAAAAGTTATGCGTTTTTTTTATATCAAAACTCTTTTGACTTTCTTTTTTAATTCAAACGCATAGTACACCATTTGCATCACATGCAAATTGAATCATCTATGATTCGTGTGACTTTTTTTTTTTTAGTTATCAAATATATATCTCATATATTTATTATAATTAAAACTTTTAAAAAGATATTTACAGTCTTATCAACGCGTTTTAAAAAAAAACATATTTTGATTTTAATTTGAATTAAAAAAAACAAATATTTAATTTAATAAAATAAAATAATTATATTTTTATATTTTATTCAAAAATAAATATCAACATACACCCTCCATTTAGTGATTATTAACATAATTAAATAATTAAATTATTTAATTTATATAATCACCATTATCCATTAATTAAATATTCTCATCATTCAATTAATTTCCGAATAAATTCATGTCACTTTCGTAACACAATTAATTGGACAATCCAATTAATTAACCGTGACCCTTGTTACCTAAATCAATCGGGCTAGCAATGGGACCTAATGGACCAAGAGTATTTTGAGCTCCAATAATCCTCGGAATCATTAATTAAACTCTTTAATTAATATTCCTTGATTATTAACTTCGGTGTTACAGAACTAAAAACCCGAAACTGCACTCTCTCAACTGTAGACGATTTCACACAGACCGATACAACTCGCTGTCCATCGATATAGCTGTTACACATGGTGTGATCCTCCACAGTAGTTCATAATTAGAGCTGGCTCATAATATCCGTTATACCCCTCTAATTACATATATCCTTTAAGTACCGCTGATTCTCTAATGGACAATAAATCCTATTTCCTCACAGAATTAGGAAAGCGCTCATATTGTCCAAGCCCTGAATCAACCCTAAAGGGAACTACCATCTACTTCTCACAAGAAGGAGTGGATTCCACTATTGTGTACAAACCTTCCCAGCCACAAGCCAAACCGTAATCCCAATATACAGAGTATATTGGTCAGGAAATGCATCTGACCTCACCCATGATATATCAAAGACCATGATTTAACATGAAGGAGTCGATAAGACACTCAGGATTAAGATCACCCACATAGAGCCATAATTAGTTGATATATATGAATCTCATCGGTAAACGGATCTTGGTGAGAGATTCATATAAATCATGACCCAATCTTATATGATCACATCATACAAGGTGCCTCCATTCCCATATCTCATATGAATGATTCAGGATAGAATCACCGTAGATTACGAAATTGACCGCAACTATAGATTAACCACAAGTAAAGTACCTAGTTTTATTTGCTATCAATGAACTCTTTAGATTGCACGTCTTTTACTGTATCCATATGTATATGACACTCATATACACAGTTCGAGATTACAGCCAGCAATATTGAATGTTAAATATATGCACAAGTTATAAAATAAACAACACAACAAGAATGAATTGAATTTTTCCTTTCATTTATTTCATAAATCCATTTACATATTATATCTTTAGGGCATAAACCCTAATAATCTCCCACTTGCACTAAAGCATGTGTGGCATGTCTCGTAACCCTAGACCATCTAGGTGACCCAAAAACACTTTAGCTGGTAAGGTTTTCGTAAATGGATCAGTATAATTGTCTTGTGAGGCTATCTTGGTGACTATCACATCTCCTCTCTACACTATCTCTATAATGAGATGATACTTTCTCTCTATATGTTTCTATCTCTTGTGGCTTATTGGTTCTTTGGAATTAGACACAGCACCACTGTTATCACAATAAAGTGTGATCAACCTATCCAGATCTGGAACAACTTCTAGATCACTCAAGAACTTACGGAGTCAAATAGCCTCTTTAGCAGCTTCACAAGCGGCTACATATTCGACTTCTATGGTGGAGTCAGTAATGCAAGATTGCTTGATACTTATCCACACAATGGCTTCACCACCCAAGGTAAATACTGATCCAGACATGGATTTCCTAGAATCCATGACTGACTGAAAATCAGAATCCGTGTATCCTAACGGGATCAAATCTTGTCTGGAATACACTAACATATAGTCTCTCTTTCTCCGAAGATACTTGAGAATTGTCTTGACAACAACCCAATGATCCAATCCTGGGTTGGACTGGTATCTGCTGACTATTCCCACTACATAACAGATGTCCGGTTTCATGCATAACATAGCATACAATAGACTACCTACTGCCGATGCATAGGGTACACGTCTCATATCCTCAACTTCTTGAGGTGTCTTAGGACACTGTTTCTTAGACAAGTGAACTCCATACCTGGAAGGTAAATTATCTTTCTTGGAGTTCTGTATCGAAAATCACACAAGAATCTTATCGATATATGATGCTTGAGACAGTGCTATGAGTTTGTTCTTACGATCCCTTATAAGTTGGATCCTTAGAACATAACTCGCCTCTCCCAAGTCTTTCTTTTGGAATTGGCTAGCCAGCCAACCTTTTACATCAGAAAACACTACCACATCATTCCCAATGAGTAGGATATCATCTATGTATAGGACCAAGAAAACTACTTGCTTGTCAATGATGCTCTTGTAGACACAAGGCTCATCGACGTTCTGCTCGAAGCCATAGGTTTTTATCACATCATCAAACCTAATGTTCCACAATCTAGATGCTTACTTAAGTCCATAGATGGACCTTTGCATCTTGCAAACCTTTTGCTCTTGATCTGGAGAAACGAATCTCTCTGGTTGCATCATATAAATGCTCTCATCAAGATTGCCATTCAAGAATGCAGTCTTGACATCCATTTGCTAAATTTTATAATTGAAATAGGCAGCAATGGACAAGAGAATCCTAATAGACTTAAACATGGCTACTGACGAGAAGGTCTTTTCATAATCGACCCCCTCTTTCTAGGTATAACCTTTGGCCACTAGCCTTGCTTTGAAGGTCTCTACATTCCCGTCTACTTATCTTTCTCTTGTAGATCCACTTACACCCTATGGGTTTTACCCCATCCAGTAAGTCTACAAGATTCCAAACTGAGTTAGAGTACATGGACTTCATCTCGAGATTCATGGCTTTAAGTCATTCCTCTTTATCAGGATCTTCCGTTGCATTCTAAATGTCAATGGATCATCCACACTATCAGCAGAGACAACACATTGTCCATCACCTATACCTAAATAGCATTCAAGTTGTCTCATAATCCTCTCACTACGTCTAGGTGGTAGTGTATCATGATCAGGAACCATCTGACTCTCAGATGTTTGTGGATCAACAACTCTTGTTGATGAAACACTAGTCTCACTAGGCTCCAACTCATTCAATACAATCTTAGAATGAGGTTTATGGTCACTAATATAATTGTCCTCAAGAAATGTTGCATTTGTCTATACAACTACTTTATTATCTTCAGAACTATAGAAGTGTCCATCTTTGGTCTCCTTGGAGTATCCTACAAATAGGCAGACCACAGACTTGGAGTCTAGCTTTCCACTTCTATTCTTTAGCACGTATGCTGGACACCCCCATAGGTAAAAATGTCGCAAACTAGCTTTACGACCATTCCACAACTCTATGGGAGTCTTAGAAACAGATTTGGATGGCACCACATTCAAAATGTATTCCGTTGTTTGTAACACATATCCCCAGAAGGAATTTGGTAATGATGAGAAACTAATCATAGATCTCACCATTTCCATTAGGGTTCTATTTCTCCTCTCCGCTACACCATTTTGCTGAGGTGTACCGGGAGCTGTGAGTTGGGAAACTATCCCATGCTTGACCATAAAGTCTTCAAACTCTTGGTCAAGGTACTCATACCTCCAAGATCCGATCATAGTGACTTGATAGTCCTACCAAGTTAATTCTCAACTTCAGGTTGGAATTCTTTGAACATTTCAAATGTTTCCGACTTCCGTTGCATTTGGTAGACGTATTCGTATCTTGAGTAGTCATCTATAAAGGTGACATAATACTTATAACCACCCCTAGCTTTAACATTCATCGGTCCTCAGACGTATGTATGTATAAGCTCTAGTAGTTTTTTAGCTTTAAGCCCTTTTCCAGTAAAGGTCTCTTAGTCATCTTACCTTCTAGACAAGATTCACAGATAGGTAATGTGCCAACCTTTAACTCACTTAAAGGTCCGCTTTTTACTAGTCTGTCTATCCGGTCAAGGTTGATATGACCAAGCCTTAGATGCCAAAGAGACGTGTCATTATTTGAAGAAATCTTATATCATTTAGTTTTTGGTTTTTCAACCTTAAACATTTCAGTGTTGAGCAGTGTAGTATGTATTAATGGTCTTAACACACACAAATTGTTTTCATTAATTCCTGAACACATATTCATACTATTTTTTCCAATAATAACAGACTTATTATTACAAGAAACATAATATTTTTGTACTAACAACTTAGAAACGGAAATCAAATTCCGTGTATATCCAGGAATATAAAATACATTGTTCAACAATATATAATTATTACAAAAATGTAATCTAATTATGCCCACTGCTTGTGCCGACACGACATCCCCTGACCCCACACATATTGAGAAGGCTTGCTCCTCTAGTTGTGTCCAAGAATCAATCCATTGTAAAGAAGAACAAACATGGTTAGTGGCCCCCGAATCAACTATCCAGGGTGAAGAATCATCTTCCACTAAACACGACTCATGAACGAGTAAATCATATTTACTTTTCTTGGACTTCTTCTTGCTTTGGGCTTTCTTGGGTTTGGGCTTTCTTGGGTTTGGGCTTACCCTTCACTTTCCCAATAGACCTCTTCCTCTTCTTATTATTGGAGAATGATGGTTCGACAACATTTGCCTCACCTGTCTTGCCCTTGTTGTCCTTAGTCAAGGACTCAAAGGTAGTGAGCTCATTGAGCAACTGTGTGAGACTGAACCTCAACTTGTTCATCTCGTAGTTACTCTTAAACTGATCGAAACTCTTCTGAAGAGTCGTCAGTATGATGCTCACTTGACAGGGTTCGTCAATGGCCCCGCCATTGACTTTTGCCATGTTGAAGTAAGACATCATGCTTAGGACATGTTCTCGAACTGATGTACCATCCTTCATGCAAGTGAGCATAGCGGAATGAATAGCTTCGTGTTGCTTTTGCTCAGAGGGCTTCCCCCAAACATAACTTTCAATGACTCCATGATTTCGAATATTGAAGTCATTGCTTCCTGCTTTTTAACAAGCACGTCTGTCATAGAAGTTGTTGACGTCTATTTCTCGATGTATGAGAAAGTCAACAAGACTGGATTTTCATTATGACCTGTCAAAGAGAAGAGAAAGAGAATGCAGTTCAAAGTTAATAAGACACGAATTTACGTGGTAAAACTCTGGTGATCGGAGAAACATTCACGGGTGGTTGAATAAACAACAGAGCCAAAATCCACTATTGAAATAAAGAATTACACCACTCGATCTCTTTTTTTCTCTTTGCTATGGATTTTCTGTATATCTCTATTTCTTTTAACAATGAGATTATGGGTCTATTTATATTTGCATAGAACCCTAATCCTTGTTGTACAAGTATTCAGTTATTATTGGTGGCTTGGAGTCGTCTTTAACTTCTTTTCTTTTCCTAGTTCTTTACGTTGATGATATACTACTCATTTGAAACGATGT
Source organism: Dipteronia dyeriana (assembly GCA_032871835.1). Taxonomy (NCBI): domain Eukaryota; kingdom Viridiplantae; phylum Streptophyta; class Magnoliopsida; order Sapindales; family Sapindaceae; genus Dipteronia; species Dipteronia dyeriana. The sequence continues at coordinate 13,358,294 of CM065297.1, forward strand.
AGGTGTATTGACATCAATAAAAGAATGGTTAGCAAAACAATTTGATATGAAGGACTTAGGAGAAGAAAGTTATATTCTTAGCATCCAAGTCATAAGGGATAGAAAGAATAGAACGATTGCATTATCCTAAGCTTCATACATAGATAAAATATTGTATAGGTTTTCCATGCAAGTTTCCAAGAAAGGTATGTTACCTTTCAGACATGGAAGAAAACTTTTTAAGGAACAAGTTCCTAAGAATGAAGCATGAAGAGAAATTCATGAGTAAGATTCCATACGCTTCGGCAGTGGGAAGTCTCATGTATACAATGCTCTGCACTAGACCAGATATTTGTTTTGCTGTGGACATAGTTAGCAGGTTTCAATCGAAACCTGGTCCTGATCATTGGACGACAGTTAAGCATATTTTCAAGTATCTCAGAAGAACGAGAGATTATATGCTTGTATACTCTAGAGGGGATTTAATTCCCGTTGGGTATACAGATTCTGACTCTAGGAGATCAACATCAGGATCTGTGTTTACTATTGGATGAGGGGCAGTCATATGGAGGAGTATCAAGAAATTTTGTATTGCTGATTCCACCATGGAAGCCGAGTATGTTGCCGCATGCAAGGCGGCTAAAGAGGCTGTCTGGCTCCGCTAATTCTTGATTGACTTGGAAGTGGTTCCTGATGCGATTAAGCAGATCACTATCTATTGTGACAATAGTGGAGCAGTGACTAATTCGAGAGAACCAAGAAGTCATAAGAGAGGCAAACACATTAAAAGAAAGTATCATCTTCTGAGGGAAATTTTACATAGGGGTGACGTGACGATTACCAAGATCGAGTCAGAAGATAATCTAGCAGATCCCTTTACAAAGGCTCTTCCATAAAAGAGTTTTGATGGGCATCTAGAGAATATGGGGATGAGAGATATGACATATTTACTATAGAGCAAGTGGAAGATTATTGGGATTATGCTTGATAGCAAGAGTGTAATATTGTATTTGACAATCTTTTCATATTAATAAAGTGATTTCTAGTTTAACAAATCTTATAGCATTTGCTTAATTATTATAATTGTCAAAATTAAATAATCATAAGGTCAAAAGACTATGAGAAAAGAAAAATTGTTCATACATCTAGATATGTATGAGGTAGACACAATTCTTTAGTTAGTCTTGAATAATATTCACAACTTAAGATAAAAGGTTGGGCGCCTTTATCTTGTTAAAGTTGTAGATTCTTTTGCTAGCATTTGAGTGGGATCAAATGTGTTATGATGAGTCTAAAATCATCAAAGTGTGGTGTCTATGGGCTAAAGAATCTAGTGCACTGGGTGCATTGAATAAGAACACAATGAAATACTTTATCTAGAAACGTCAATGGATAAAAGTTTTCATTTGAATACAATCAGAGAGTCTATCTCAATCCTGAGATAAATGATGGACTTATGGTTGCAAGTGTTATCATTTGAGCTATCAATGAGTATGATTATATAGCATAGTCTATCCTCGATAGTTTAGTGGTATTCATTTGTTAATCGATAGAGGGCATCATTTATAGATATGGACATCGTGGCTCTATTTATTAAATAAGAGTAGAATACCATCATATGGATATTTTGAGGTATTGGATATTAAATTTTAACATTAAGTTTTCAATAGTGTCTATTGAAACGTGGCTTCTAGACAAGTCAAAATATCCAAGTTTAAAATGTGGTCATATGAGTAAATATGGTAACTTGGAGAGCTATAGGTGGTCTATGAGCTCTTGGCAATTACATGTATTCTTCACGAGGATACACTTTCTTTAATAAGTTGTTTAGGGTATGAATAAGTAACATCAACTTATTCTATCTTTATTTTTAGTTCTTTAGCGGAATGAACTAAAATTAAATAGATCGGACCTAAGTGAATCATTTGTTAATTGTGATTGGGTTGTGTCTATTAGAGCTTAAATCTAGATAGCCCGCCAAGATCTCCAATCCACACGAACTTGCATGGATCACTTGATATATTCTATCGGACAGTTCCATCTAGAATTGTATTGAGGCATATGGACTTGTTTCTTTTTGTAAGAATGAGTCTAGTTCACATGTGGATTTTTTTAAAAGGTCAAATGGATTTAATAAAATAATAAAATAATATATTGGCCCATATATATGAGTTGGGCGGCAAGACTATTTAGAATAGCTTAATTATATTATATTATTTTATTATTTAATTAAATCGAAATTAATTAATTTGGTGATTAATTAATTATTTAATTAAAAGTCAAAATCTATTTCCTAGTAGGAGATAGTCTCCTAAAATTATACTATTGTTGGTAGTATAATTAATATTAAAGACTATATTTGATAAGTAGATAAATAAAAGGAATTATTTATCTAATCAAATTAGGAAGTCTTTAATATGATTACAAATACACTATTGTGTTGGATTAAGAGTCTTGGTGTAGGATAAAATTCCTTTTTGAAAAGAATTCTTAACCACCAAGTAAATCAACCTAAGGAAAGGATTCTTAACTACCAAGTAAATCATTCTTAGGAAAAGATTAAGTCTCATAATTGAATTCTATAGAAATTCGTCCAGCCCATATATATATATATATATATATATATATATATATATATATATATAAGAGGATAGAATTCTTTTTAGATAAGGATTCTTAACTACAAAAAAAATCCATCTAAGGAAAGGATTCTTGCCAACCAAGTAAATCCTTCTTGGGAGAGAAAAAATGATCCAATATATATATGTTAGGAAATTCGGCCAGCCCTAAGGTTTTCTATGATAGGAATTTCGGCCAAGCTAAGCAAATTTCAAGAAGAGAATTTGTCATAGCAAGAAAGAATTTTGAGGGAGAAAAAATTAGTTTTTGCTCTAGACAAAATTCGATCAACTCATGGATATAGGGTGTAGAATTCGGCCAAGGAGAAAAGAGAAAAAGAGAATGTTTTTGTTTTTGATAGTACACTAGTATCCATTACATCAAAAGGGTTTTGTGTACAAAATCAAATTGGATTCACGTGAGTTTCAATCAATTAGATTGATAATTCTCAAGTAACCGGACGTTCTTGGATTTTTCTCTTGGAGGATAATTTTAACTAACAAAGATTGTTTTTTTGTTTGTTTCCATCCTCAGGTATACAATTTAAAGAAAGGGAGCCCACACTCCTATGTGATTCACGTTCGTGAATGGATTGGAAGATCTTGCGGATTCAATTCAGCGCTGGTTCAATCGTCACGAGAAAAAGGTGCGTCACTTTTTATATACATCAGTTAATCTAGGGTTAAGGTTCTTATTAGTCAAAGAGAAAATTTTTATTTATACGTGTTAACGGGAAATTCGACCAGGGTGAGGAATTACAGCTAACACCCTCAAGACCACTACCACGGAGGTGGTGGTCGGGGTCGGTACCTTTGATACCTAACCTGCTTAGATAGGAATGAAGATTTGTATAATAATGGCAAACGGTAGCTTTTTATTATTGATCACTTTGATACACAATTATTTCTCATACGCTATCTGGGACGTAGGAAGGTGGTCGCTTTATACTTGTCAAATAGTGGAAACAACGACGGTCGTGTTCTGATTACAGAATTTAGGCCCTCATCTCCTCTTTGTCTATATGTAGTCTTTCTCTCCTTTTCTCTATTACCATGCTTGGCCCTATTTATATTTGGTCCAAGTAAGTTTTAATTTTTCAAATATCCTGAAACGATCCCATGAATCCGTTCCCTTCTTATCGGGCAAGATTCGTTATTTGAATTTGAATTGTTAACAGATTCGATGATATCGTTGACAGTGATACGTTTGTTTCCTTTTTGGAGTCAAACTCATTACTTACACGTATATGGGATTAATGTTGTTTGTTACGTAGATTTGATCCTGTGTGTACTCACGACACTTTCTCTATGGAGGTCGCTGAACTAACTAGTCATTGTCTTATAGAGCGAGGTAGATCCATGCTTTGGAGCTATTCAGAGAAGTTTGGGATAGACTCGTGGGCACTTACTAGAGTTAGTGTAGACTAGGCAAGATTCTTCTTTCATGCCCAACAGGAATGACGGGCTTCTAGAGAGGTTGGTGGGCTTCTATCTTAGGTTACAAATCAAACTTGACTTCGGGAATTGCCCAAGAATAGAAGTAGCTTACTTTTGTTCGCGTCGGGCTTTGCTTCAAGTGCTTCCTAAGTTCAACGATCTTTTCTTGCTTTCACGGGGTGGTTTTGGAGCCCAATCTCAGGAGCCGAGATTCTTGGATAGGTGGCCTCGAGAAGCCCGGATTTCCATGTTCATGCTTAGGCTCGACCTGGTCATGCCCAACTTTATCCCCGATAGCTCCAAAGCCCGACCGACCTTCCCTACTCTGGTGGGGTAGCTTTATGGTCTGCCCGGGGTCTCATGAATATCGAATTTGGGTTTTGATTCGTACCAGGAGAGTGGAAAATTTCTCTTTGACCCTAGCCATATTTTACTATTAACAGAAGTCCCCTCTGACTTGAACACTGGAGGTAGATTTGGGGTTGGAGTCAGATTCCCTATTTATTTGGGAAATTTTCCATTAAAAGCATTTACTGGGAATCTTTGAATAGAATCTTCTTATTAACTGCTCAGGTGACGTGTCAAACTTGGATTGGTATACTCCTCGAGGAAAACCCGGTTGTGTTACGGCCCCCTTCGTTGTTAGAGGTGATCTTTCCGAGGTTGTCGCCAACTTCATTACAACCCTAATTTCTATTCAAACTCAAATTCACTGCCTCTCTCTCTCACGTATCCTTCCAATTTCAAATTTTCAAACTTCATCTCTCTCGCTATCATTTCTAACCTCATCATCGTCTTTCATCTACCTCATAACTCTCCTTATTTAGCAATATCGAACTCTTCTGATAGCATTGAAGCCTTGGTTGAGGGCACCGTTGACTCTAACTTGGTTCCTCGAAAGCGGGTGCGAGGAATCTTGAGCGATGAGGACTCTTCCCCGGTCCGTCAGCGCCGTCGTTCTAGTAAGAATGTCTCAATCAGTTTTGGCTTGTCAAATCAACCTGACAACCCTCCGAACCTGGTTCATGAAGATTCTGATGTAGAAGGGAGGGATGACTTTGCTAGAAGGGATCAAGTTACGATAGTCGGTCCTCTTCCGGTGGAGCTTCCGCCATATGACTTGAGGGTCATCCCCAACTCCACTATTGACCCTGACTCCCTCAATCGTATAAGATCCAAGTACGGTATTCCTGATAGCATTTCTTTTGCCATCACTTACAGAGACTACAACTTCTTTAACCCTGCCGAGGGAATTCTTCCAATAATTCTTCCAATTCACGTGGCGGCCCTCGAGAGTGGGGTTAGGCTTCCCCTCCACCCTACACTGCGGTAGGCCCTCAATGCTCTTCAACTAGCTCCTCTTCAGTTGATGCCTAGCTTCTGGAGGCACCTAATCGGCTTCCTTATGTTGTGGAAGGAGCAGTGTGAGCTCAGCAAGATAACCCGGGAGCCAGGAGTAGAGGAGTTGGCTTTCCTCTTCCAATCGGAAGTTTAGCCCGGGTCCCCCGAGGTCAATTCTATGCTAAAGCCAAGAACAAGCTTAAATTCATCATTCCTAGAGCTTCAAGGAAAGACCTAACCTGGAATGAGGAATGGATACTGGCCGGTGGTGACTGGGGGAGCTCGATCTTCATATGTGGGCACGAGTTCAAGGTCTCTACGGCTTTCAATGATAAACTAGCATGGGATCGGGACTTCTTACCCGCTGAATCTGAAATGGTGTTGAGAGCAATCCTTGCCAGGAACTATCTGAATTTGAAGTATCATATCGCCGATCCCTTCGATTCCAACAGGGTGAATCAATATTTACGGATGTCCAATGCTACCCCTCGTAAGTAATCTCAAGTTATTTTGCTTTGTTCTGTTAGCTGGTTTGCTTCTTACATCTTTTTTAACAGTTTTTGTTGTTGCTCCAGCTTACCGTGAAGCTCAGCAAGCTCGGACCCCTCCCCCTCCTGCTAGATTGTCTTGGGGGGTCTTCTATTCCAACTGCTACTTCACCTACTTCAGCTCCATCTCCTACTCAAGCTAGGTCCTATATGGCTATTCTTGCATCGCGGGCTTCCAAGGTGCTAAGCAAAGGAGGTCCTACCTCCGAGGTTGTTAATACGACCACCTCTACCACTTCATCAGTAGTTCCTGCTACAGTTAGAGCCTTTTCAGTCACATTACCCACTTCCTCGACCGACCCATCAGTACCCCAATTAGTTCAGGCTACGGGGGGTCCCGAAGCTGGTATTTTTGAGACTCCTCCTTCTCGCCCCCACTATCAATCGGGCTCGATCGACCAGGATGTGGTTGTAAAGCATTTCGTTGCGTCTTGCCCGGGTGGTGGGATTTCTGGGATGGCTTCAATACCTGTGGACATCATGCTCATCAAGGGGTCTACCCTCCTGGTCGAGGTAGTCATCGCCTTTATTTTCTGTTATCGCGAGTTTTGATTGCTTTCTAACCTTTGTTTCATACTTTGCAGGCTTTCAAGTTTAATGTCATAATGGGTCAACAGGTATCCCTTCTCCGTGATTGGGCTGCCTATGCTGAAGATGAAACTGAAAGGGTTATGGGACTTCTCGCGCAAGCTCGCTCACTTGTAGAGGAGATGACTTCTAATCAGAAGGAAATAGAGACTGAACTGAGCGAGCTTCGTTGTGACCATGAGAGGGTGAAATGATCCTTTGACCAAGAAACCCTCAAGTCAGAGCGGCGAGCTAGGCAGAGAGACTCTTGGAAGGCCGAAGCTAAAAAGCTGGATTCCGAGAATCAGATATGCATGCCCAGAATGCCAAGCTCCAAGTCGAGGTGGACGCCTCCTTTAGCGAATGATACTTCTATGCTTCTTACCAGGTCACTGAAGCCCTTCTCCATCCCTTCGACTTGTCAATTATTGCTAACTAGGATAGGGAGGAGATATTGGCCAAGGTCGCAGAGATGTTTCGCCCCTTAGGTGACGATTTTGATCCCTCAAGTGTGGCCGAAGCCGGAAAGAAACCAATTGAGTTAGACCTTCCTCAATCTTCTCTCGTCTTCCTAATGTCAGGTCCCGACGAATCCTCGATTGTGGTTTTACCCATGGAGCTGAAAGAAGATCTTACAGAAGCCCGAGGTCCCCTTATGGTGGCTTCAAGGGAAGAGCCAGTAGAAGGGGGAATCATGCCAGAGTCAATGGCCAACCTTCTTGATGTAGCCATACCTCCTGAGGTCATGGCGGTGGTCTATGAGGTCGTGGAGGAGGACCCAACTGAGCAACAAATCGTTGAAGGGCATCCCCAAGGCGAGGTGGCAAACCAGGATGAGCGACCATCGGAAAGGGAATGAGGGAGCGAGGTTCATCCTGAGGAGGGAGAAGCTAGAAAAAATCAGGAAGATGCAAAAATTTGAACCCATCTTCCTGCAACTTGTTTTTAATGCCCGAAAAGGGGGGTGGGCACCCCATCTTTACTCATGATTGATTATTATTCTTTTTCTTTTTGTAGCCCGGAACCAGGAGTTAGGCTCCCTATTCGATTGTTGTAGCCTTACCGGGGATAGGCTCTCCAATTTATCAATGAAATTAAGCTCTTAGACTTGGTTCAAATTCTGATTTGCATGTAGGTTCAGCCCCTGTAGCAACCTGATTTAGCTCGGGAAAAGTAACAAGATAAGAAAACTGCTTAAGTGTGAACGTTTGCAGCTCGGTGACTTTGGTTGACAGTCTCCTTGTTTGATCGTAGACCATGAGCTTCTTCAGGGGTTATAGCCCGAATGAGGTATCTACGAGAACTATCTAACCCTCTCTTAGGCTGGGAGGGCTACCGCGCTCTTAAACTTGAGTCCTTCATGGGGGGTAGTAACCAGACCAAGGCATCAAGAGGGCTATCTAGCTATTTCCTGGCCTTCGAGATCTGGATGGAAATTGTGCTCAGACTATTCTTGAGGGAGGTAGCCTGACCAAGGTGTCTGGAGGGCTATCCAGTTATTTCCTGGTCTCTAGATCTGGATGGAAATTACGCTCTTATACTCACACTCTTCTTGGGGGTGGTAGCCTGACCAAGGCATCAGGAGGGCTATCTAGCTATTTCTTGGTCTCGAGATCTGGATGGCAATTATGCTCTTACACTCAGGCCCTTCTTGGGGCTGCTAGCCTGACCAAGGCATTAGGAGGGCTATCTAGCTATTTCCTGGTCTTGAGATATGGATGGCAATTGTGCTCTTATACTCAGACCCTTCTTGGGGGTAGTAGCCCGACCAAGGCATCAAGAGGGCTATCTAGCTATTTCCTGGTCTCGAGATCTGGATGGAAATTGTGCTCTTATACACATACCCTTATTGGGGGTGGTATCCCAACCAAGGCATCAGGAGGGCTATCTATCTATTTCCTGGTCTCGAGATCTAGATGCCAATTATGCCCTTACACTAAGACCCTTCTTGGGGGTGGTAGCCCGACCAAGGCATCAGGAGGGCTATCTAGCTATTTCATGGTCTCGAGATCTGGATGGAAATTGTGCACTTACACTCAGACCCTTCTCCGCGGGGGGTAGTGCCTGACCAAAGCGTCAGGAGTAGCGAGAAGGCTTCCCCGGCTAACCCTTGGTCTTGGAATGATAATGTCGAATTTTCCACGTAAACCCAAATAATTGTAGAACATAGTTGAAGATGGAGAAAACAAGAAAATAGGCTTTATTGATAAATGGGTTTGAGTACATTATTGCCGAAGATTAAAAACTAGGTGGAGGTAGCCTTCTCATGAGTCCCATGTTCAAGGGTAGAATTTTCTTAAGTGATCTGCATTCCAAATATGATCGACGAGTCAGCCATTTATGTCATCGAGCTTGTATGCCCCCTTACGGATCACCACTTTTACTTGGTATGGCCCTTCCCAGTTGGGCCCCAGAACTCCATCTGACCTCTTCCTGGTATTTGACGTTACTTTTCTGAGAACTAGGTTCCTTTCCTAAAAGTTTCAGGCTTTTACCCTCTTGTTAAAGTACTTGGCAATTCTGCTCTGGTAAACTGCTATTTTCTCAACTGCTTGACCCTGCTTTTCTTCCAAGAGATCCAAGCTAGCTAGGAGCTTATCCTCGTTGCTTTATGGTTCAAAATGTTGGACCTTAAAGGACGTCAGTTTGTGCTCGATGGGAAGAACTGCTTCAACCCCAAAGGCTAGAGAATAAGGCGTTTCTCCGGTGGCTGTTCTTCTCGTGGTGCTTCGTAGGATCGTACTAAGTTCCTTACGTCTTGATGGATGGTTGGCCAATAGTACTCTATGCGGAGCACTTGGCATGCTAGAGCCCTCCCCCTCAAGTGTGGTTCCCGCATTCCCCGGAGTGGACCTCTCTCAATGCCTATTTGGAGTCTTTCGAATGTAAAAATCGAAGTAGAGGAAGGGACATGCCCCTCCTATACAAGTAACCATTTACCAAGCAATACCGGACTGAGAGCCTCTTGATTTTCCTAGCTTGGTAGGGCTCTCCGAGAAGTCTCCCTTCTTGAAGATGATCCACTATTGGATCCATCCAGCATGGCTGCCGATCTAGGGTATAAGTCTCATTTCCTGCCATTGTACTGGGTTAGGGAATCACTTGAAGAGGGACCCTTTGGGGTAAGGTCTGGCCACCATTTACAACTATCTTGGCTAGGACGTCAGCCCGCCGATTCTGTTGTCGAGGTACCTACTCGATCTTAAATCCTTTAAACTTGCTCTTAAGCTGTTGGACTAGCTTCAGGTAGGCGATCATGTTATCCCCTTTTTCCTGATAATCCCTAGAAACTTGGTTGACTATGAGCAACGAGTCACTTCTGACCTGCAGGTAGTCGACCCCGAGCTCTGCGACCATCCTTATCCCCGCTAAGAGGGCTTCATACTCATCTTCATTATTAGTGGCTTTGAATTCAATCTGAAACATTGACAACACTCGGCCCTTTCTAGGTCGATTAAAACTATGCCCGCTCCTTCTCCAGCTTGCTCGGAGTCTTCATATGTGTAAAGGATCCATGATTTACAGCCTTCTGGCTAGCTGCCAGATTCTGGAGTCTTCTTGGGGGCTGTGTTCGTTGCTGCGGAGGTTGATTGGCCCAGGGGTATTAAGAGCTCTTCTATAAAGTCCGCCAGAGCCTGGGCTTTAATTTCCGTCCTAGGCTTATACCTTAAATCAAACTGGGTGAGTTCTAGGGCCCACAAGACCAATCTTTTAGATATGTCCGTCCTCTATAAAAACTGGTGGAGAGGTTGGTCCGTCACTACTGTTACTGAATGAGCCTGGAAGTAGGGACGGAGCTTTCTCACCGAGGTCACCAAAGTATAAGCGAGCTTCTCCAAAAGGGTGTAGTTCTTCTCGGTCTTGGTTAGAGCATGGCTTAAATAGTAGACAGGCCACTGGACCCTATCCCCATATTCCTTGACCAAGGCCCCACTTACTGTAGTTTCTGAAACTGCCAAGTAGATTTGAAGCTCTTCTCAAGGGCTTGGCTTAACCAGTAGCTGAGGGCTTGACATGTATTTTTTCAAGGCTTGAAAAGCTTGTTCACTTTCATGGATCCATTTCATGTTTCTTCCATACTTAATGGCTTTGAAGAACGGGAGACACTTATTGGTAGATCGAGAAATGAACATGTTGAGCGCTGCTACCTGTCCGGTAAAGATTTGAACCTATTTTAGCGACGTGGGAGACTCTAAATCCAGGATTGCCTTAATATTTTTTGGGTTAGCCTCTATGCCTCTCTCGTGGACCATGAATCCCTGAAACTTCCCTGCTGTCACTCCAAAGGCACACTTGGAAGGGTTCAATCTCATCTAGTTCTCCCTTAAGATCATGAAGGTTTTACGAAGGTCGTCTAGATGGCCTTTCGAGGTTGATGACTTTGTGATCATGTATTCGATATACACTTCCATTGACCTTCCAATTTTGGGTTTGAACAACCGATTGACTAACCATTGATACGTAGCTCCAACATTTTTAAGCACGAAAGGCATTACATTGTAGCAATATAGACCCCGTCCGGTGATGAAACTGATCTTTTCCTGGTCGGCGGGGTGCATCATAATTTGATTGTACCGTGAAAATGCATCCATGAACCTCAAGAGCTTGTTCCCGGAGGTGGAATTGACTAACTGATCACTTTTTGGTAGAGGAAAACTGTCTTTAGGGAATGCCCGAATGAGGTCGGTATAATCGACGCACATGCACCACTTCCAATTGGCATTTGTGACCATAACCACGTTGGCGATCCATTCGGGGTAGCGTGCTTCTCTGATGAAGCCCGCTTGGGTCTATTTATCTACTTCATCTTAAACGACAACATTTCTTTCAGTGTTGAAGTGACGCCTTTTTTGTTTGATGGGTTTGAAGGTCGGATCCATTGCTAATTGGTGAGCATCCAAAGTCATCTGGATCCCAGGTATTTTGTTATGACTCCAGGCGAAGATGTCATTAAATTCTTTGAGGAGCCCGATCAGGCCCTCCTTCATCCCCGGCTCAAGGGTGGCTCCAACTTTGATGACTTTTAAGGGGTCGCCTATTCGGATGGGAACCTCTTCCAGCTTATCCACTAGATGGCCGCTGGCCTATTCTCTTCTCTACTCCTTCTCATCTGGCACTACAGGGTCGTCCTTGGGGAAGTTTATGGGTCCTACATCTTCCAAAGTCAACACTTGTGCTTCCCTGTCCCGGATCTTTGTCACCTGGGCAAATTGTTTTGCTAGAGCTGTTGGGTTGGCAGACACTGCATAGCATCTCCTGGCTGCCTGCTTGTCGCCTCGAACTTCCCCCACCTTGTCTCCTACTGGGAACTTCAAGATGTTATGGTAGATGGATATGACCCCTTTCAAGGATAATAAAAACATCCTTCCTAATATTACATTGTAGGCCGATGGGGTATCTACCACTACGAAGTTTGTCATGATATTCTGCTGGAGAGGCTTGGCGTCGATGATCACTGGTAAGATTTTTAACCCTACGGGTATGACTGAGTCCCTTGTGAACCCATACTGTGGGGTGGTGCAACTATTGTAACACCACTGTTTCAAGTAAAGTCTTTCCAAGGTGTCTTTAAATAGGACGTCGACGCTGCTGCCTGTGTCGATGAGCACTCGGTGTATCATGTAGTTGGCAATATGTACTGTGATCACCATATGATCATCATGAGGTAGCATGGTGTTGTAGACATCTGCTTCAGTGAAAATGATCTACGACAACTGGGAGGGGTTGGTCGGACTTTGATCTACCTTGAAGATACCTCGCCCCTCGTCTAAACGAGGGACTTTTCTAGCGTGATTTTTCCTGGAATTGTTGGAGGTCCCGGCCATAGTAGGCCCTCCGCTGATGGTATGTATTATCTGCATTTGTTACATTAGGTCCGCCTGTTCCCTTTTTCTTTTCTCAGAGTGCTCACGAATCTCGGCTTGCACTTCTCTTCCAGTTTGAATTTTATCCCTGACTTGCTGTAAGAACTCCACCAGACATCCTCCTCTTATCAAAGCCTCGATCTGATTTTGTAAGTTGTAGCATTCTGACGTGTTGTGCCCCATGTATTTGTGGAAGTCACAATATTTATAATGATTTCCCTTATCGACAGGGCCTTTCATAGGTGCGGGCTTCTGTAGCAACCTCTTGTCCCAAATGGCGAGATAGACTGTTTCACGGGATACATTTAAGGGGGTGTAATGATTGTACCTCCTCTCAACTAGAGCTATTGGGGCCACTATCCTTGGAGGAGGTGAAGCATGTGGAGGAGTTCGTTTTGCTGAATATCTTTCCGACCAGGGTTGAGAAATGGGGAAGCGATACGCCGATTTATTGAGAGGTCTGTTCTGGATTTTCTGAGCTTGCTCAGGTTTGTGAGCTTCCTTCTTCTATCGCTTTACGGCTCTCATGTCATCGTGTTCCATTTTGACCTTGACTTGTTCGTCGACCTCAATTTGCTCTAGAGCCCGATCATAGGCTTCTTGGTAAGTTTCTGGAGGTCTCTTGGCAAAAGTCCAAAAAAGCTTGCCTACCCACAAGTTCCTTCTGAAGTTGGTGAGGGTTTCTTTCTCGGTGAAGACCCCCATTTGGATGACTTCCTTATGGAAACGCTCGACATAAGTCGGAGGGTTTCCTCTCTCTCTTGGATCACATACTGTAGATGGATTGGGTCCTTCATTCGGGGATTAAATCCCTGGAATTGTGAGCAAAAATCAGTTGACAGCTTCATGAAGGAATCCACACTGCCAGCAGGTAGTTTTCTAAACCAGGTCTTAGCGTAGTCTGTGAGTGTAGTTCGGAACATTCGACATATAGCGGCTCTAGTTGTGTTCTGGACCTCCATCTGTTGAACGAAGCTCTTCAAGTGGCTCAAGGGATCTTCTGTTTCAGAGAATCTGCCGGTCAGCAGTTTGAATTTTGGCATAATCTCCGCCTCCCCGATCCTTCTGGTGAAGGGAGCATTCATCTCACTTAGATGATCTTTCTTGTCCTCTTTATACCTTCCTTTCTTCATCAGTTGGACCTCCTTCTGAAGCTCTGCCAACTAGTCTCTCAGGCGTTTGCTATCGGGTTTCCTTGAGTTGATCTCGGTCTCCTTACTATCGGAAGGGGTCTGCCTGTGGGTTTTGTTGACTTTCTTCTTCCCTAATTCAGGCTTCCTTCATTGAAGTTGTTGGGTAGAGAAACTCTCCTCGCTCCCGGGAAAGGATATCTGTCACGGACTTGACTTGCCTGGGTTGGTAGCGTGGCAGCGATTTAGGAATGGGTGGGTATAGGCCCTAACCTATCCTGATCGAGGGTGAGAGTCCCAGACTATTACAAGCTGGCTCCAGAAGGCTAGGTCCCAGGCCATCAAAGGCGGGTTGCCTAGCCCTGGGCTGCTTGACTCCGCTCTGTTGTAGAGGTTTGCTTACTGGATAGCAATACCCTCAGTGAGTAGTTGAAGGCTGACGTTTTCCATGAAGGCCGAAGCTTGTTGGTCAAGCTCGACTTGGTTTCCCATAGGGGGATCCAAAGCCTGCACAGTGGCCTACTGGTCTGGGACCTGGCTATGGAGCCCGGATTTTCTCCCTTTCTTCAGGACTTTTTATGTCGACGCAATAGAAGGTTGTCCTGATGCGTCTAGATGTCTCTGGGAGGAGCGAAGCCTCTTGATTCCTGTAAAACAATAAGCTTATGAATATAAAGATGGTGGTGTGGAATTTCCCACAAAAGGCGCTAGAAAGTGTTAACAGAAAATTCGCTAAGGGTGAGGAATTATAGTTAACACTCTCGAGACCTCTACCACGGAGGTGGTGGCCGGGGTCGGTACCTTTGATACCTAACCTGCTTAGATAGGAATGAAGATTTGTATAATAATGGCAAACGGGAACTTTTATTATTGATCACTTTGATACACAAAATTCTTTATCATACACTATCTGGGACGTAGGAAGGTGGTCGCTTTATATTTGTCGAATGGTGGAAACAACGACGGCCGTGTTCTGATTACAGAATTTAGGCCTTCCTCTTCTCTTTGTCTATATGTAGTCTTTCTCACTTTTTCTCTATTACCATGCTTGGCCCTATTTATATTTGGTCCAAGTAGGTTTTAATTTCACAAATATCCTGCCACGATCCCATGAATCCGTTCCCTCTTTATCGGGCGGGATTCGTCATTTGAATTTGAATTGTTACCGGATTCGATGATATCGTTGACAGTGATAAGTTTGTTTCCTTTTTGGAATCAAACTCTTGACTTATGCGTACGTGGAATTAATTTTGTTTGTTACGTAGATTTGATCCTATGTGTACTTACGACACTTTCTCCATGGAGGTCGCCGAACTAACTAGTCATTGTCTTATAGAGTGAGGTAGATCCATGATTTGGCTCTATTCAGAGAAGCTTGGGATAGACTCATGGGCACTTACTAGAGGTAGTGTAGACTAGGCGAGATTCTTCTTTCATGCCCAACGAGAACGGTGGGCTTCTATCTTAGGCTACCAATCAAACCTGACTTCGGGAAGTGCCCACGAATGGAAGGAGCTTACTTTTGTTCACGTCGGGCTTCACTTCAAGTGCTTCTTGAGTTCAACGATCTTTTCTTTCATTTTCAGGGTGGTTTTGGAACCCGATCTCAGAAGCCGAGATTTCTGGATAGGTGGCCTCGAGAAGCCCAGATTTCCATGTTCGCGCTTATGCTCGACCTGGTCATGCCCAGCTTCATCCCTGATAGCTCCAAAGCCTGGCGAACCATCCCTACTCTGGTGGGGTAGCTTTATGGTCTGCCCGGGGTCTCATGAAAGTCAAATTTGGGTTTTGATTCGGGCTAAGAGAGTGGAAAATTTCTCTTTGACCCCTAGCCATATTTTACTATTAACAATACGCTAACCCTAATTTTTGGATTTTCAATTTTTCTACGCTTCCGCTGCCT
This sequence comes from Dipteronia dyeriana, assembly GCA_032871835.1. Taxonomy (NCBI): domain Eukaryota; kingdom Viridiplantae; phylum Streptophyta; class Magnoliopsida; order Sapindales; family Sapindaceae; genus Dipteronia; species Dipteronia dyeriana. The sequence goes on from CM065297.1 coordinate 13,373,681, forward strand.
GGGTTTTTTCCTACATTATTTCCTTATAAATACGTAGTCTTTTCGAAGTAGAGTTGTTGCCTGATTTGGAACCCATTTCCTGTTTGGTATTTCATTCTTCTCGATTTTTTTTTGATATGGATGTCTTACGTATTGGAGCATGACTGTTGTCTTGTGTATTGCAGAATTTTTCTCTCAACATTTTGATTTTGATTTTTGTGATAACTTCTTCATTTCTACTCCGAATCACTTGATTCAAAAACCGATTTCGAGTGTCATGAAGAGTCCTATAAACCCCAAGCATTTCCAGAACCAAAGGATGTCTTCATGTTTCGTTGTGATCTGATCTTCAGTTCGTGATTGCATCCTTGTTGGTAAAATCATCTGCTTCTTAGTTTTCTTCTTAGATCTTCTTATTGATTGATGTTATTTGATTAAGAAGCATGACTAGGATGATTTTGATATCATTTTATGGTTTGTTGATTTGATTTTCAAGTTTAGCTAGATTTGTGATATATTGAATGATTTGTGCTAAACTTGATAAACATGAAATTGTTTCTAGAAATCTTTTGTTCTTATGCTTGATTGACTATTTCTAGATTTAATTTCAATTTCTAAGAACTAGATCTACATCAATTGGTATATTCATTTCATTGATTTGGTTCTTAGTTGATAACATGCTTAAGTTGTCTAGATGCATTTGTGATTGATCTTTGAAAGCATAATCTAGTCATCTAGTTGCATGTCCATAGAATTTGTTGATCATCATTTTCTATGTTGAGTGCTTGTTTGCGATTTGCATTCATGATCACTTAGATGCCTTGTGAAGAGGTAGAAAGTCTCTTATCTTAGAGTGATTCTTTGATTTGAGAATTTGTAAGTCTTAGCTAGAGTCGGGAGGACTTGGATAGCTAAGCAAGTGGAAGTCTCAACAAGAGGTGTGAAACCTCGGATTGTTGAGCAAGGAAGTCTTGGCAAGAGGTGTGAAGCCTCGGATTGTCAATCAGGAAAGTCTTGACTAGAGGTGTGAAGCCTTGGATAGTCATGTAAGAAGCCTTGCCTAGGGTCGGGAGGATCCGGATAGGTGAGCAAGAAATCTTCCTAGAGACAGGGGGTCTTGGATAGGAAGTCGGCTTAATAGATCACTAGGTTCAAGATAGAGTGAGAGTGAAAGCTTGTAGAGAATGTGTGATTTCTTGAGTGTGTAACTTTATTTGAAATAGTGGATTTGCTTTTGCCGATGGTTGTGGAATCAACCCGTGGATGTTTTCTCTTTGGAGGTTTTACCACGTATATATCGTGTGTCTTTGTTTGCAATTTTCATTAAGCATTTAGAATTGCATTGTTTTAAAAAGAAGATAAAAATTGGAGCATATACCTATTCACCCCCCCTCTAGGTATATTTTACTACAAAGATGAAGGGAATTTCAGCCACCACTTTCATGGTAGTGGTCTAGAGGGTGTTAATAGAAATTTTTCATCCCGAGCAAATTTCCCGTTAACACTTTCTGGCGCCGTCTGTGGGAAACTCTCACACCACCATCTTTGTGTCCAAAAGTTTGTTATTTTATAGAAGTCATGAGGCTCCTCTCATCACAAGGACAGCCGGGCACGTCGGGACAATCTTCTGTTGCGTCAACACGAAAGGTCCAGAAGAAAGGGAGTAAATCCGGGCTTTATAGCCAGGTTCCAGCTCAGCCAGCCACCGTGCGAGCTCTGGATCCCCCTCTAGGAAATCAGGTCGAGCTTAACAAACAAGCGGTGGCCTTCGTAGAAAGCGTCCGCCTTCAACTGCTCGCTGAGGGCATTACCATTCAGCAAGCAGACCTTTGCAATCAGGCGGAGTCAAAGAGGCATGGGGCTAGACAGCCCGCCTTTGATCGCCTGGGACCAACTTCTCGGAAACCAGCTCGTAATAGAACGGGACTCCCAACCTCGATCCGGGATAGGTCAGGGCCCATGCCCCCTGTTCCCGAAACATTGCCACCCTACCGACCAAGGCAAGTCAAATCCGCAGCGGACATTCTTCCCTGGGAGCGGGGAGAGTTTCTCCACCCAACGACTTCAAGGAGAAGCCCAGGGTAGAGAAGAAGAAAGTCAGTAAAGCCCCTAAGCGGACCCCCTCCGAAGAAGGAACTGGGTGGAGGTCGCCAGTTCATCAGAAGGATCCAATGGTGAGGAAACCGAGATCAAGTCAAAGAAATCCGAAAGCAAGCGTCTAAGAGACCAGTTGGCAGAGCTTCAGAAAGAGGTCCAATTGATGAAGAAGGGAAAGTACAAAGAGGACAAGAAGGATCCTCTAAGTGAAATGAATGCTCCCTTCACCAGAAGGGTCCGGGAGGTAGAGCTCCCACCTAAGTTCAAAATGCCAACTGACAAATTCTCCGGGACTGAAGATCCTCTGAGCCACTTAGAGAACTTCGTTCAACAGATGGAGGTCCAGAACACAACCAGGGCCGCTATGTGTCGAATGTTCCCTACTACACTCACGGATTACGTTAAAACCTGGTTTAGGAAACTACCTGCCGGTAGCGTGGATTCCTTCACCAAGTTATAAACTGATTTCTACTCACAATTCCAGGGAGTTAATCCCCAATTGAAGGACTCGATCCATCTACAGTACATGATCCAGGAGAGAGGGGAAACCCTCATGGATTATGTCGAGCGTTTCCATAAGGAAGTCATCCAGATGAGGGTCTTTACCGAGAAAGAAACCCTCGCTAACTTCAGAAGGAACCTGTGGGCGGGAAAGCTTTTTCGGTGTTTCGCTAAGAGACCTCCAGAAACTTACCAAAAAGCCTATGATCGAGCTCTGGAGTAGATTGAGATCGATGAACAGCTTAAGGTCAAGATGGAACACGACGACATGAGAGCCGTAAAACGACATAAGAAGGAAGCTCCTAGACCCGAGCAAGCTCAGAAAAGCAAGAACAAACCCCCTAATAAATCAACATACTATTTCCCCCTTCCTCAACCCAGATCTGAAAGGTATTTAGATAAAAGAATTCCTCCTCAAGCTTCACCAACTCCCAGGACAGTGGCCCCTATAGCTCGCGATGAAAGGGGGTACGACCATTACACTCCCTTAAATGCATCCCGTGAGACAGCCTACCTCGCCATTCGGGATAAGGGTTTGTTACAGAAGCCCACTCCCATGAAAGCCCCGGTCGATAAGAGAAATCGCTATAAATATTGTTACTTTCATGAGGACGTGGGACATAACACTTCAGAATGCTACAACCTGCGGAACCAGATCAAAGCTTTGATAAGAGGAGGATGCCTGGTGGAATTCCTACAACAAGTCGAGGAAAACATTCAGACTGGAAGAGAGGTACAAACTGAGATTCGAGAACAAGCCGAGAAAAGAAAAGGGGAACAAGCAGACCTGATGCAACAGATTCAAATAATACACTCCATCAGTGGGGGGCCTACTCTGGCCGGTACCTCCAACATTTCCAGGAAAAACCATGAGAGAAAAGTCCTTTGTACGGATGAAGGGCGAGATATCTTTAAGGTCGACCAGAGACCGACCAACCCTTCCCAGCTGTCACAAATCATTTTCACCGAAACAGATGTCTACAACACCGTATAGCCTCATGATGTCCCCATAGTGATCACAGTACAGATTGTAAACTACATGGTTCACCGTGTGCTCATCGACACAGGTAGCAACTTTGACGTCCTATTTAAAGATACCTTGGAAAAGCTAAACTTGAAAAGTGGTGTTAGAATAGCTACACTACACCATTATATGGGTTCACTGGGGATTCAGTCACACCCATGGGATCAAAAATCCTGCCTGTAATCATTGGAGCCACACATCTACAGCAGAATATCATGATCGTCTTCATGGTGGTAGATACCCCATCGGCCTACAATGCAATATTAGGGAGGCCATTTCTGTTATCCTTGAAAGGGGTCATTTCTATTTACCACAATGTCTTCAAGTTCCCAGTAGGAGACAAGGAGGGGGAAGTTCGGGGTGATCAACAAGTAGCCAGGAGATGGTATCGGCCAACCCAGTCGCCTTAGCAAAACAACTCGTTCAGGTGACAACGATCCAAGGTAGGGCAACCCCCACACTAAGCCTCAGAGATGTAGGGTCCACCGATCACCTTGAAGACAGCCTCATAATTCCCAACATATAGAAACAAAGAAGGGAATGGGTCAGCGGCCATCCAGTGGATAAGTTAGAAGAGATTTCTGTCTGAATAAGCGATCTCGCAAAGGTCGTCAAAATCGAAGCCACCCTTGAGCCGGGAATGAAACAGGGCTTGATCAGGCTCCCCACGGAGTTCAATGAAATTTTTGCTTGGAGTCATGCTGAGATGCCGGGGATCCCGATGACATTAGCTGCTCATCGATTGACAGTGGATCCGACCTTTAAGCCCATTAAACAAAAGAGTCACCACTTCAACACCGAAATAAATGTTGCGATTCAGGAAGAGGTGGACGAACTATCCTGGGCGGGCTTCTTTCGAGAAGCATGTTATCCCGAGTGGATTGCTAATGTGGTCATGGTTACAAAGGCAAATGGAAAGCGGCGCATATGTGTAGATTACACCGACCTCAATCGAGCATGCCCGAAGGACAGCTTTTCTCTACCAAAAATTGATCAGCTAGTCGATTCTACCTCCGGAAACAAGCTTTTGAGCTTCATGGATGCATTTTCTGGGTACAATCAGATTATGATGCACCCCGCAGACCAGGAAAAGACCAGTTTCATCACAGCGCAAGGCTTGTACTGCTACAAGGTGATGCCTTTCGGGCTCAAAAACGCTGGAGCTACTTACCAGCGGTTAGTAAATCGGTTGTTTAAGCCCAAAATTGGAAGGTCAATGGAGGTGTACGTTGACGACATGATCACCAAATCTTCAACCTTAGAAGGCCACCCGGATGACCTCAAGGTTGAACCCTTCCAAATGCGCCTTTGGGGTAACTGCGGGGAAGTTTTTGGGCTTTATTGTTTGTGAGAGAGGCATAAAGGCTAACCCAGAAAAGATCATGGCTATCCTGAACCTAGAATCCCCCACATCTCTTAAACAGGTTCAAATCTTGACCTGGGAGGTAGCAATGCTCAATAGGTTCATCTCTCGGTCTACCGATAAGTGTCTACCATTCTTCAAAGCTATCAAGTAGGGAAGAAACATGAAATGGGATCAGGAGAGCGAACAAGCTTTTCAAGCTTTGAAAAAACATCTATCAAGCCCTGCACTGCTGGTCAAGCCAAATCCTGGGGAAGAGCTCTAAATATACTTGGCCGTTTCAGAAACCGCTGTGAGCGGGGCATTGGTCAAAGAATGTGGGGATAGGGTCCATCGACCTATTTACTATGTGAGTCACGCTCTAACCAAGCCCGAAAAGAACTATACTCTATTGGAGAAGCTCGCTTATGCCTTGGTGACCTCGGTAAGGAAACTTCATCCCTACTTCCATGCTCATTCAATAACAGTGGTGGCGGACTAACCCCTCCGTCAATTCTTACAATGGCCGGATGTTTCTGGAAGGCTGGTTCTATGGGCCCTAGAGCTTACCCAGTTTGATTCAAAGTATAAGTTTAGGACCGCGATAAAAGCTCAGGCGCTAGCAGACTTTGTAACAGAGCTCTCAATACCTTCAGGCCAGGCAACCCCCACGGTAACATATTTAACCCTCGAGAGGATTCCAGAATCTGATAACTGGTCGAAAGGCTGCGTGTCGTGGTCCCTCTACACTGATGGAGCTTCCGGGAAAGCTGGGGGAGGAGCGGGCATAGTCCTCATCGACCCAGAAGGAACTAAGTGCTGCCACTGTTTCAGGTTTGAATTTAAAGTTACGAACAATGAGACAGAGTACGAAGCTCTTCTAGCTAGAATAAAGGTAGCCAAAAGGGAATAATATGATCGCTTACTTGAAATTGGTTCAACAACTCAAGAGCATGTTTAGGGGATTCAGAATCGAGCAGATACCTCGACAACTGAATCATCGAGCTGACGTCCTTGCCAAGATAGCTGCATATGGTGGCCTAACCTTACCTCATAGAGCCCTTCTTCAAGTGATCCCCCTACCTAGCATTATGACAGGTGAGGAAGCTTATACCTTGGACCGACACCCATACTGGATGAATCCAATAGTGGAGTATCTACAGGATGGGAAACTCCCCAGGGAGCCCGACCAAGCTAGGAGAATCAAAAGGCTCTCGGTCTGGTATTGTCTGGTGGATAGGCATTTATATCGAAAGGGAAAATCCCTTCCCCTGCTCCAATGTCTACACCCTGAAGATGCCAAGTTGGCTTTGAGAGAGGTTCGTTCTGGGGAATGCGTGAACCTTATTGGTGGGGAGGCTTTGGCATATCATGTTCTTCACATGAGGTATTATTGGCTGACCATCCATCAAGATACGAAGAACTTGGTGCAAACCTATGAGGCATGTCAAAAGACCGCAAACTTGAGTCACCTCCCTTCGAAGCTGTTGTTGTCCCTTAGCTCACCATACCCTTTTTCTATGTGGGGAATCGACTTGATTAGACCGCTTCCTATAGTTCCAGGCCAATCCAATCATGCTATCGTAGCAATTGACTATTTCACAAGATGGGTCGAAGTCGGACCACTTTCCCAGATATCAGAAGAAAACACAACAAGGTTCATCAAGACTAATGTAGTTTGTAGGTTCGGAACCCCTCTTGCCATTATTGTTGACTCAAAGATTTTTATGAAGGCTTGGGAATCGACCTTCGGTTTGCTTCGGTAGCCCACCCTCAGACAAACGGTCTGGTGGAATCCACAAACAAAACCATTAAGAAGTTGTTGAAGAAAAAACTACAACAGAAGAAAGGCAGATGGGCGGAGGAGTTTCTCGAGGTCTTTTAGGCTTACCGCACAACAAGGAGAACAACTACCAGCAAAACACCCTACTCGCTAGCCTTCAGGGTTGAAGCAGTTCTACCTATCGAGCACAAACTGACCTCCTTTAGGGTCCATTATTTCGAACCATGGAGCAATAAAAGTAAGCTCCGAGGTAGCTTGGACCTCCTAGAAGAGAAACAAGATCGAATAGCCGAGAAGGTAGCGATCTACCAAAACAGAATTGCCAGGTACTTCAACAGGAGGGTTAAAGCCCAAAACTTCAAAGAAGGGGACCTAGTTCTCAGGAAAGTAATGTTGAATACCAGGAAGAAGTCAGACAGGAAGGACCATACCTAATAAAAATGGTGATCCATAATGGGGCATACAAGCTCGAGGATATGAATAGCCGACTCATCGATCATACTTGGAAAGCAGATCACTTAAGAAATTCTACCATTGAATAGGGGACTCATAAGCAGGCGGCCTCCGCCTAGTTTCTTTTTATTCCCGACAATAATGGACTCCATCCTTCGTATCAATAAAGCTTGCTTTTCTTGTTTTCTCCATCTTCAATTATGTCCTACAATGACTTGGGTCTACATGGAAAATTCGACGTCAACACCTTAAGACCAGGGGTAAGCCGGGGAAGCCCCCCACCACTCCTGAAGCCTCGATCGAGCACTACCCCCCGCCAAGAAGGGTCTGAGTGTAAGAGCATAGTTGTCATCCATATCTCAAGACCAGGAAATAGCTAGATAGCCCTCCTGATGCCTTGGTCGAGCTACCACCCCCAAGAAGGGTCTGAATGTAAGAGCATAGTTGCCGTCTAGATCTCAAGACCAGTAAATAGCTAGATAGCTCTCTTGATGCCATGGTTGGGCTACCACCTCCAAAAAGGATATGAGTGTAAGAGCATAGTTGCCATGTAGATCTCAAGACCAGGAAATAGCATTATAGCCTTCTTGATTCCTTGGTCAGGCTACCACACCTTAGAAGGACTCGAGTTTAAGAGCGTGGAAGCCCTCCCAATCCCAAGTTTAAGAAGGGGTTAAACAGTTCTTTACTTAATGCCTTACTCGGGTTACAGTTCCCCAAAGGGACTCGGGGGTGGAGGGCTCGATTTACTTAAACTCGAAATATTCCAGTTATTGATGTTTACTATTTTTTCCATGATATGTGGTTGCTTACTATAACATGCCTACCGTCAAACTAGGGGACTACCAACCAAAGAAGTTGAGCTACGAGTCTTTGTAACCAGAAAGCCCAAGCTCTCACGCTCAAACAGTGTTCTTATCTTGTTATTTCCCCCAAGATAAGTCAATTTGCTGTGAATGATAGACCTAGAGGGAGATCTAGTAGGTACGTGCAAGTCGGGGTGTGAACTTGATCTAAAGTAGAAATTTATTAATGTACGGGGGAGCCTATTCCCCAATAAGGCTACATCAGGCAGGGAGCCAAACCCCTGATTCCAGGCTATAAAAAAATGAAATGATAAAGGGTCAAACACGGTTAAAGATAGGATGCCCACCCCCCTTTCTGGGCAATCAAAATGAACCACAAAAGAGAGAATTCAAACTTCTTCATCTTCCTGATGACTTTCAGCCTCCTAATCCACAGAATGAACCTCGCCCCCTGCTCCTCTTTCTAGTGGTAGCTCATCCTGGTCAGCTACATCTACCGCCTCCTCCACCTCCTCCTGGGGATCTGCCTCAGCTACTTCGGGGTCAACAGGATCCTCCTCCACGACTTCATTAATCATCGTCATAACTTCAGGCGGTATGGCTGCATCAAGAAGGCTGGCCACTGACTCAGGCATAATCCCGCCTTCTGTTGACTCCACTCTTGAGAGCATCGTGAGGGGTTCTCGAGATTCAGCATGGTCTTCTTCTAGCTCCTCGATTTAGTCCCCCTTCGAGGATCCGCCAGGACCAGATGCTAAGAAGGTCGAAAAGGAGGAGGCAGATCTGGCACTTCAAACCATTTCCCAGCCCAATCCCCAGTAGAAAGACCAACTCTATCATTTTCAGGGCGAGACATCTTTGCTGCCCGTGACATAACCTCTTCTCTGTCCCAGCTGACGATGCTGGAGAGATCAAATGGGGGAGGAAAGGCCTCTGCAACCTGATAAGAGTCATAGAAATAGCCTCATTGAAAAAGGCTTCCACCTCGGCCTAGAGCCTGGTAATTTGGGCCTGTAAAGTTTGGTTCTCGACATCCAGTGCCCGCGCCTCTCTCATTCAGTCATCCAGCTGGCTGGCTTGTCCCTTCGATCCGAGAGTTTCCTGGTCAAAGGCCTGCTTCAACCTCTTGTGGTCACACTGGAGCTTAGCTAGTTGTGTTTCCAACCCCCTCTAGCTAGAGGTCATCTCCTGGACCAGGGTTTGAGCCCGTGTAAGCAACCCCATAGCTCGTTCAGCCTCAGCCTCAACCTTAGCTTCCCGATCGCGGAGAGAAGCCACTTGATGTCCCATGGCTACTTGAAATTTGAAGGCCTATAAAGGGAACCCATGTTAGGAAATGATAAATCAAACTACTGAATGAGGAAGTAAAAGCAACGATTACCTCATCTAGAAAGGCGGACCCTTTGGTAACCATGACGTCCACGGGCATCGAGGTCATCCTAGAAAGCCTGCCACCTGAGCAGGACGTAACGAATTACTTCAGGACCTCGTTCTGATCTACCGAGCTTGATTGCTAGTGGGGGAGAGAGGGGGCGATCTCAAGAGTGCTGGCCTCGGGCTCATTGGGAACCTGAACTACCCGAGAGGCAGCTGGATCAGTGGAAATAGATGATATGACTGGAGAAGCATCAGTTAAAGTAGCATGAACTACTGGTGAGGGGGCATAGGTGGAAGTATCAACGGCTTGGAAAGCTGGCCCTTCTCGATTTAAAGCCTTTGCTGCCCTAGACGTAAGAATAGCCATCTTGGACTTCACCTGGGAAGGCGACGGAGCAGGAACAAGCGAGGTTGCAGTCCTAACATTTGACCCCCCTTCTTGGAAGCAGTCGAGAAAGCTCTAGGGGATGATCTGGAAGGAGGAAGAGGGGTCCTAGCTTATCGGGCTTCGTGAGAAGCTGGAGCAATAACAAACACTGTTAAGAAAGGGGTTAAGACCATCAGAACTAAACCATCAAACAATCCAAAAAGCGTGATAAAGCCAGATACTGAAAAGAAGTAGCATCAGAGATTCACAGGAACTTGTTCACCCTGTGGGGGTCGAAAGGGTCTGCAGTTGGAAACTTTAAATTAAGATATTTTCTGACCAGAATGGTCTTTAACACAACCTCAGACTCAGCGAGCAAGAAGTCTCGATCCCACGAGGGTTTGTCACTAAAAGCAGTGGGGACCTCGAGCTTATACCCACCGACGAATACAGAGCTCCCCAAGTTCCCCCCTCTCACTAGTATCCACTCCTTTTTCCAAGCAGGGTCTTTCCGTGAAGCCCCGGGGATGATAAAGTTGAATTTGTTCTTGTCTTTGGTGTAGAATTGACCTCGAGGAACCCAGCCAGGCTCTCTATCTGGAAAAGGAAAACGAGCTCCTCTGCCCCGGGTTCTCTAGCTATACTGCTCTGAAAAGTCCTCATTTGTTGATTGGCTTATTTCATGAACAAACCACATTGTTGGGGTTCATGTAAGGGTAGCTTAGGCTCTCAAGACCTCAAGAAGAGAAGCACAAAAGGTAAAATTCTTGTGCTTACTTACTTTGAAGAGATAGTTGCACACACTCATATATTCATGCATAACTCTTGATCTTATATGTTTAGTGTTTTCTTGTGAGCATTTTGGTTTTAATAACTCTTGTTGATCTACTTGTATCATCTACTTAAAGTTTATGTCATCCTAGGCTTTTAGAATAGGATGCATTTTCATCACTCTTGTACTTGTTGCTTGTATGGTTGTTCAAGTGTTGAAGTAGGAATTGCGCTGGTGGTGGGCTACTCGACCAGCGCACCTCACCAGCACAACATTCACAGTGGATTGTCTCTAGTCATGAGCCACTGAGGTGCGTTGCTGCACCCGCACATAGTTGAAAAAATATGCATGCGCTGGTGGTGCGCTACTCATCTAGTGTAGCCTTACCAGCATAAACATTCCAGAGAATTTGCACTTGTGTTGCGCCACTATAATGCGCCACTCATCCAGCGCCTATTGAATTTTTTATCAGTGCGCTACTCAACCAGCGCACCTCACCAGCGCATAATGAAGAGTTCAATATATCACCAGCGCTACACGACATCACTTTGTTTGGATCTCATATATATATATATATATATATATATATATATATATATATATATATATATCTCATTGTCTTAAGGTCGTAAAAGAGTTCAATATATCACATATTTTCCTTAGAACACATTTCAAGTGAAAAACACTTCCAAGAACTCATTTTTAATCACTCAAAGCATTCCCATGTGCATCAAAACTTCATCTTGCATTATCTAAGTGCATCTAGAGTGCATCAATGGATAGGGTTGCTTCATCACATCTTGTTTGGTACGCTCTTCACTATCTTCTTACAAGTTAAGTGTTTTTGCTTGCTAAACCATCTCTTTAATTAGTTGTATTCTCTTAGAATATTTCTAGATACAAATTAGAGATTGTTGTGATGACATGATTGAGTGTTGTATTGTGATAGCTTCATAGGATTGATTGATATGTGTTTAGCTATGCTATTTGAGCATGCCATTTAGCACTTGATATCTAGGATTGCATTAATTGTCATCTCATTATCCTAGATAAGCATATAGGGTTTCCTAGCCTTGTGTGTTCATTGAATATCATCATATATTCACTTAGGACACTTTATCTCTTTATTGAGATGTAAGACTTGTGTTACTTCCAGGAGTAGGTAGCTTAAAGCACAAGCAAGATGAACTATGTTCACTTATACTGGGATTAGGTAGTGGTGGTGGATTAAACCGGGATTAGGTTGTAATTCCTTGCCATTAGTGGATTCGAGGTTCTAGTGTGGCGCACTCATCAGCCCGTGGTTTTTCCCATTTGGAGGGTTTCCACGTATATCTCAAGTGTCGTTTATATTTTCGCATTTTTACACTTGTGATTTTATTGTAACTAGCTAGGGGCATTTTCATAATCTTGACCAATAACGAAAATTTGGTAAATTTGTTTAAAATCTATTCACCCCCCCTCTAGATTAATATTAAGCACACCATAATATTTGTTTCATGCTCAACTTGCATTGCTCCTTCCATAGCACGAGGAAGCCGACTAGATGCCTCCAAAAGCCGGGCATTAGTTGGAGCGGAGCCAGTTGAAGGGCGTTGAGAGCCCGCCGAAGGGTAGGATGGAGAGGGAGCCTCAACCCGCTCTCGAAGGCTGTAACATGAAAGAGAAGTATGCCTTTGTGCAGGCTGAAAACATCATAATTTCTGTAGGGGACGGGTGAGACAAACGGTGTCAGGGATGTCGTATTTATCCCGAAGACGGCTAATAGACTGAGGGTCAACGGTGGAATCAGGGATGACCCTGGGTTCCAAAGGAAGGGGTCACTGTTAAAGAAAGCTCCGATACTGTAACCTAAACCTCCTCGATAGCGTCGACTCTCTCTCTGACATCAGAATCCTCGTTAACTAGGTTTAGAGGGTTGTCGGGTTGGTTCGAGCAGCCGGAGCCAATAGAGACGTTCCTGCTATAACGACGGTGCTATCGGATCGGGGAAGATTCTTCATAACTCGAAATTCCTCACGCCCGTTTATGAGGAACTAGGTTAGGGCATCCGGTACCCTCAACCAAGGCATCAATACTATTTGAGGAAGTCGACATTAATGGGTAAGAAGGACTTGAAAGTAAGCGGAAGATAGAGGGAAACAGGCAGAGAAAAGCAGGAACGAAGAAATCTGAAAATTTGAGATTTGAGAAAGTGTGAAGAAAGTGACGGTAAGGCCGGGTTTAAATAGAGGATTAAGGATAACGATATCGGCGATATCCTCAGGAAGATCACCTGGAGCCGCGAAGGGAGCCTCGAAGGGAGCCGTTTTTCTTCGAATAAAACACTGTTCCAAATTTAAATATTGGGTAATTAATGAGAATATTCCGCTCTCATTAATTATTTTTATAACGGAAAACTTTCTCAATTAAACAAGGAATCTGACTCCAACCCCAACTCTTCCACCGGTGTTCAAGTCAGAGGGGACTTCTGTTAATAGTAAAATTTGGCCAGTGGTCAAAGAGAAATTTTCCATTTTCCCCCCACAAGTCGAAACCTATAATTGATGTTCATGTAGCCCGGATAGACCATAAAGCCACTCCGCAGGAGCAGGAAAGGCCGGCTCATCTTCAAAACTACCAGAAAATAAGTCAGGCGCAACCAAGATAAGCCTCTACACGAATGCTGAAACCTGAGCTTCTTCAGGCCACCTATCGGGGAACCTTGGCTATGAGGTCGAGCTCCTCAACCGCCCGTGAATGCCAGGAGAAGTCTCCAAGCTAAAGAGACATTCGAGAGAAGCCCGTTGCTCCTGCTGGACATGAAGGAGAAATCATGCCTAAATCTACACTACCCCGGCTACCTCCCAAGAATGTCTATAGGGTCACCTCAAGCCCCCAAGGGTCAGGAAAAATCCATCTCAAGCTTCTAAGAACAAAGTCGGAGCAGGGATCTACCTCGCTCTACGGGACAATAGGCAACTAGCTGGGTAGTCTCTATGACACTCCTTACCGCGATAACATACAAGATCATATCTATGAGGTAACTAATAATTAATTTTGTATACGTGCAAGCCAAGTGTTTGAAGGAAATCGACTTGCTTTAGTGAATGATATCATCATTTCCACCATTCACTCAGGGAATAAGGGATCTAGCCCGATAAGGAGGGGAGGGATTGATAAGATCGTGACGGGATATCAGCAAATTCAAACCTACTTGGATCAAATATAAATATATACACAGAGACACGGATAGATAGAGAGAAATAGATAAAAAACAGAGGAGAAGTGAGGAGGGGAAAGCCTAAATTCTGTACTCAGAACACGACCACCTTTGTTTCCACTATTCGACAAGCATATAGTTGCCACCTTCCTAGATCTTAGAGAGACTACGAGCATATAAGAAAGTCATTTGTTTATCAATAATAAAAGCTCCCTTTTACTGTTTCTACGATCCAGCCTCTCGTTTACCTCTTAACAGGTCATGTATCAACGTTATCGACCCCGGCCACCACTTTTATGGTAGTGGTCTCGAAGGTGTTAATAGGAATTTCTCATCCCGAGCAAATTTCTTGTTAACATCTTTACATCTACTTTTAAGGTTAGTTTCGATGAACCCAGCTTCCCGCCATCGCCTCTTTGTAATAGCTTTCGAAGCCCTCAAACTTAGAGACCTTCAATTGGTTTCCTTTGTTCGTAGATTCTTGAGGGAGATTCCTCCTGATGAACCTCCATTTCTGGATGTTGATGTTTCTGGGCTTCATCTTGATGCTCACTTTAGTTCAAGCTTTGACTCTTCTTCTATTTCTGATCATCACAGGGTTCCTTTACGATCAAGGATGGGAAAACATTAGAGCAAACGTGTAGTTCACAAACATGGCTCAAGTAGTTTCCAAATAAAAAGGCAAATAATTGATGAAAATGATGTCGAAAGGAACACATCGCGTCTCGTATCCCTTTTTCTCTTGATCGTCCGAGTGAATATGATACTGAGCCAAATATGGTCGGGAAAGATGAGAACAAGAAGTAGTGTGCTCGGTTTGACCTATATGACTCTATCATATTGACTCCCGTTGGTGATAGAGCCGTATGGAACCCACCTCCGGGTATGGTGGCAATTTATGGGTCCATCCTCTGCTGTGGTGTGACTCTTCCACTTCAACCATTCATCGCTTGGTTCCTTACCGAAGCCGGGATTGCTTCAGCCCAACTTGCTCCTAACAGCTACAGAATCCTGATGTGTATATGGCATATGCAGAGCCGGATGAACCTGTTGCCACTTTCTCCAAGTGAAATTAGGAATTTCTTCACACTAAGGCAATCTGGTCGGACTGGAACTTATTTTCTTATGTAAAATCTGTCAGATTGCTGGGTCCCTGAGGGGACCAAAGTGAATCGGGGATTTGATATTTCTTCGGATCCGATGCTAAGAGGCTTTGTGTGGGGGTTCCCTTATTTGAACAAGCATTGGAAGAACAACTGGTTTTTTACTAGGGGGAGCCTGGGTCTTGAGGTTACTCTCTTATCTGGGGAAGATCAAGAGGTGCTAAAGGTTCTCCATTTTTTCTGTTTTCCTGATGCCTGGAACAAGAAAAAAGTTATTTTCACTTATGCCGAGTTGACCAGACTTGCTCGGGCAGCTGTACGTACTTTGGAAAAAATGAGCAGGTCATATCTTTACAATGAGAAGAAAATGATAGAACTCGGCTTCTTTAATCAAATTTCGGATTACCGTAGGCGATGTATGTAGAAATTTTTCTCATTCCTATTTTGTTTCCCACATTATTATTTCTGATTTGGTTTTTCTTCTCTAACTTGTGCAGTGTATAACTCGAACATCATTTGTGACATCCAAGCTCGCCAGGTGAAATCGATCCTTCAGGAGAGCCAAAAAGAAGCTTCTCGCCAAAGCAGGGAAGGTATTGCTCTGCCTGACGAATCGGATGAAGACTCTGATAAGGCTGATGAGCAGATTCCTGAGTACGTCCTTGAAGATGTCATTTAGCTGATAGTGGGGGAATCTAGCGGTCTGAGTAGCCCTGCTGAAACTGCCAACGCCTAGAAGTTGCCTGAAGATAAAGGCGGGCAAGAGATCTTTTTGGTGGTGAGGTACCCCGGTGAGCCAAACACCCGGTTGATGAGGTTTCTGTCTAGCAGTTTGCTATCAGGGTTGGAGATAAATCCTTAGATGAATAAACAGACTTCGATCCTGGCTTTTTTGGATTCTTCCAAGATGATAGTCAGGAAGATCCTACAGCTGACCTCAGCTTCCATCGCACTTGGGCCCAGAAAAGAAAGATGGCTGAATCCCCCACTTACCCTCATAAAGTCCCTCGGGTGGTATCGTTCATCGAGTGATGATGATACTGAGGTTAGAGTCTCTCCGAGCGTTCAAGTTGAAGCGTCTGTAAGAAGAACAGAAACTTTAAACCTGAACATGGATTCTTTACCTCCTGAGGTTGAAGATGTAAGGGTGAAATCCTCGGGAGACCCTTATCCTTCTCCCTAGGATATGCTAAGGGCGATGTCTTCTGGTCGGGCCTTCATTGAGGATGATTATTGGAGCCGCTTCAGGGGAGGTTCTTTGGTAGATCGTCTTCAAAATATTTTCAACAGTGCGTCCTATGTAAGTTCTATCCCAACCGTTTAAGTTTATGCTTGTTAGATTTTTTACTTAACTCTTCCTTATAGATGGTGGCCGAGTTTGCTGAGTTAGTTCAGATGCAACAATATCTTGCTGATCAGATAAGGCGTCTAGAAGCTTAACTAAAGGAGAGTGAGGATAGCCGTGCTCGGGTTGAGGCGACTTATCAAAGAGAGGTGAGCTCTGCCCAGAAGTTTATCTATCATTGCTTGGCTAAGCAAATGGAGGCTAAGGAGAGAGCTTCCATGTCAGAAGAGAAGGCTGTGTCTTTCCAGAGTTTATTATCTACTGCCCATGAGTCGATGCTTAAGGCTGAACATAAGGCTGAACATGAAGCTGAACAGGCTCGGTCATCTTATGAACAGAAAATTGAAGACTTGGAACGCCAAGCTTTAACAGTCGAATCCCTATTAAAGGAGGCTAGGCTAGCACTTGAGGTACAAGAGGTTGATCACTTCAAAAGTTCCCTAACTTATAACGCTATTCTCCTTCGGGAATTTTATCCAGGGTTAGTTTCAGCTGGTGAATTTTTTAAGGTAAAGAATCGAGCAACTGATAGAGCTCGAACCAACTGGGAGTTATCGATCAAGAACCATGTGGACCGGTCCCTAAAGTCTCTTCGGACTCAGATGAAAGAATGGAGAGCTTACTGCCGCAGTCAAGGTAAAAAGCCCCATTTTATGCATTTGGAAAGACTGTGTCTTTCCAGAGTTTATTATCTACTGCCCAGGAGTCGATGCTTAAGGCTAAACATGAGGCTGAACAGGAAGCTGAACAGGCTCGGTCATCTTATGAACAAAAAATTGAAGACTTGGAACGCCAAGCTTTGACGGTCGAATCCCTATCGAAAGAGGCTAGGCTGGCACTTGAGGTACAAGGGGTTGATTGCTTCAAAAGTTCCCCAACTTATAACGCTATTCTCCTTTGGGAATTTTAGCCAAGGTTAGTTTCAGCTGGTGAATTTTTTAAGGTCAAGAATAGGGCAACTGATAAAGCTCGAACCAACTGGGAGTTATCGATCAAGAACCATGTGGACCGATCCCTAGAGTCTCTTCGGACTCAGATGAAAGAATGGAGAGCTTACTGTCGCAGCCAAGGTAAATAGCCCAATTTTATGCATTTGGAAAGACTATGTCTTTCCAGAGTTTATTATCTATTGCCCAGGAGTCGATGCTTAAGGCTGAACAGGAAGTTGAACAGGAGGCTGAACAGGCTCTGTCATCTTATGAACAGAAAATTAAAGACTTGGAACGCCAAGCTTTGACGGTCGAATCCCTATCAAAGGAAGCTAGGCTGGCACTTGAGGTACAAGGGGTTGATCGCTTCAAAAGTTTCCCAACTTATAACGCTATTCTCCTTCGGGAATTTTAGCCAGGGTTAGTTTCAGCTGGTGAATTTTTTAAGGTCAAGAATCGAGCAACTGATAAAGCTCAAACCACCTGGTAGTTATCGATCAAGAACCATGTGGACCGGTCCCTAGAGTCTCTTCGGACTCAGATGAAAAAATGGAGAGCTTACTTTCGCAGCAAAGGTAAAGAGCCCCATCCTATGCGTTTGGAGATCCTATCAGAGCATCTTTCTGGGTTTTTTCCTGTCACAGCCAGGGGATTGCTGAATCGTTAAGTTTTTAAATTGCTTAACACAGCTGCGCATCTCTTCGGGTTTTTTACTGACGGTGCCCTAAGCCATTTTCCAGAATCTGGTGCCTCGGGTTTGCCTTTTGGCTAAGGTCAACTGACCTTGCTCGGCTGGAGTGCTCCTTTGAGATTCTCTGCCCATTCGAGGATTTTACCAAATTAATGGTTCCGAGCATTTTATTTTTTGTTGCATGTTCTTATTATCATGCTCGTCTTTCATATGTTATTATAATTTGCTTAGATTTCTGGAATCCCGTGTTGGGCCTTTATTTATAATTACAAAATTAACAATGATAAAATCTTTAAAAACTAAAAAATATCCTGACTAACAAAATTGTTCTGACTAAAAGAAACAAATTTTAAGGATAAAAAATCTTCAAATATTGGGCATTGTATGGCCGGGGTAGAACCCCTCTATCTGGTTGGGCAACCCAATACGCTCATTGTCTAACTACCCCTTCAATCTTGTACGGGCCTTCCCACTTGTCTGCCAGGGAGTCTTCAGCTTTTTTTTTTGTGTTCGGTGACACCTTTCTGAGCATCAGGTCCCCTAGCTGGAATTTTTTGATCCAAACATGAGAGTTATAGTGTCGAGCCACTCTTTGCTGATATGCTGTATTTCATACTCGGGATTTCTCCATCCTTCTTCTAGCTCATCTAAGCTTTGTAACAGCATATCAACATTCTGTTCTTTATCATATAGCCTGCCCCTAGATGATATGTATGATGTTTCTACTGGTTAACAACTTCAGTTCCAAATGCTAAAGAGAATGGAGTCTCTCTTGTAGAAGTCCTTGATGTCGTCCTATACGCCCATAATACTTCAGGAAGCTTTTCAACCCAGTGGCCTTTCTTGGCATCCAACTTTGCTTTGAGTGTGTGCTTGATGATTTTGTTTATTGCTTTGGCTTGCCCATTTGTTTGAGGGTGGGCAGGTGTAGCATAATAATTTGCAATTTGATACTCGTTGCATAACTGTCTGAAATATTGATTATCGAACTGAGTGCTGTTGTTAGTGATAATAGTGTTGGGTACTCCAAATCTATAGAGTATATTTTTCTTCACAAAGTTTGTGGTATTTTCTTCTGTGATATGCACCAATGCTTCAGCCTCTACCCACTTTGTGAAATAATCAACGGTTATTATTGCATGCTTTGCTCCACCCCCTGTCCCTACCGGCATTGGGCCAATTAAGTCCAGGCCTTACATGGCAAATAACCATGGTGATGTGAGGCTTCTAAGTTGTTCTAGAGGTTGTCGGATATCATTGGAGATCCTCTGGCATGTATTGCAGCTTTCTGAACATCGTTGTGCATCCGAGAACAAAGAGGGCCAATAATAACCTTGCCTGAGTACCTTATGTGCTAAAATTTTACCCCCAGTATGGCTTTCGCATACTCCGCCATGGATTTCTGCAATATTCGATATGCATCTTCCTCAAGTACACATCTTTGGAGTGTTCGGGAAAACCCCCTTCTATACAATTCTCCTTCAATCAACGCGTATCTTGTTGTCCGGTACCTGATGCGTTTAGCCTCTAAGGGATCTTCCGGGAGCACGCCTTCTTCTAGGTATCTTTCTAGCTGAGTCATCCAACCAACTAGCGGTGTTAGGATTTCTGAGATTTCTAAGTTTTTTGGCTCAACTGTACTCGGTCTAAGGAGATGTGCGACTGGAATAGTTTTTGGTCGGATTGTAGTTGTTGTTGATGCTAGTTTGGACAAAGCATCTGCCTTTTCATTCTCTTCCCTGGGAATCTGGAAAATCTTATATTCCTTGAATTTTTGAAGGAGTTGTTTTGCTATGTCTCGATAAGCTATCATACCTTCATCTCTAGCTTGGTATTCGTCCAGAACGATTTCCTGTGAGTCACTAAATATCTCGACCTTATCTGCTCCGAGGGCTATGCATACTCTGAGTCCAGCTAGTAACGCCTCGTACTCGGCTTGGTTATTTGTTTCTTTGAAGTCGAATCTCATGGTACACTCCACATCATCTCCTTCCGGGGTGCATACTGCGATCCCTGCCACCGCTGCCGTGAGTGTTCGAGGAACCATCAACATATAACCTCCACGAGAATCTCTTACCTAGCATTCCTTTCGCTTCCAGGTTTGGTCTGTGAATTCTGCTATGAAATCTGCCACTGCTTGGCCTTTGAGAGACGTTATGGGGACGTGCTAAATATCAAACTCACTCAGCTCGATTGCCCATTTAGTTAATCTCCCCAAAATTTCTAGATTTTGTAAGATTTGCTTTAGTGGGCAATCGGTGAGGACTTGGATCGTATGAGCCTGAAAGTATGGTCTTAGCTTCCTTGCTGCCGAAACCAAAGCTAGAGCCATTTTTTATGTCTGTGAATACCTGGTTTCAACCAGAAGAAGAGCCTTGCTAGTGTAGTATACTGGCCTCTGTACCCCATCTTCTGTTCTGACTAGAACCGAGCTTGCTACTAATTCTGTAATTGACAAGTATAAGTGAAGAGTTCCTCCCATTTTGGGTTTTAAAAGGATGGGAGCTTGCCCCAAGTACTCTTTGATTTTCAGGAATGCCTGTTTGCATTCTTCATTCCATTCGACTCATTTCCCCTCTTTGATTACTTTAAAAAAGGGTGCACATCTGTGGCCTTTGAAATAAATCTGCCTAAGGAAGCTAAGCATCCAGTCAAACGTTGCACTTCTTTTAGTGTCCTCGATGAAGTCATTTTTTGAAAGGCTTGGATCTTCTCAGGGTTTACTTCAATTCCCCTCTGGTGAACTTGGAAACCCAGGAATCTTCCTGAAGGAACTCCAAATAGGCATTTGTTTGGATTCAACTTCTTCTGATATCTTCTCAAGACATCGAATGTTTCCTGTAGGTCTGAAGCATGTTTGTCTGCCGAGATGCTTTTAGTTAACATGTCGTCTATGTAAACTTCCATGTTTCTACCTATTTGGCGAGCAAAGATCCTATTGACCAATCTCTGGTATGTTGCTCCAGCATTTTTCAGCCCAAAGACATTACTGTGTAACAGTATGAGCCTTGATCAATTGTGAATGCTGTTTTTTCCTCATCAGCTTTATTCATCTTGATTTGATTGTATCCCAAGTAGGCATCCATGAAGCTACGTAACTCATGGCCTGATATTGCATCGACCAGTTGGTCTATCCTTGGAAGTGGAAAACTATCTTTTGGGTAAGCTTTGTTCAGGTACGTGAAGTCCACACATATTCTCTACTGCCAGTTTTTCTTCTGGACCAGGACCACATTCGCTACCCAATAAGGGTAGTTGACTTCTCTGATTGACCATACTGCGAGTAACTTTTCCACTTCCTGCTTAATTGCCCGACTTCTTTCAAGGTTGAATGACATTCTCTTTGTATTACTGGTTTTACATTCGGATCTACTGCAAGTGGTGCGATATAACTCGGATGTCTATTCCTACCATACCTTCACGGCTGCAAGCGAACACATCCTTGTATTCTCTAAGTAGATTAACGAGGTCTTGCTTAACCTTTTCTTATAAATTAGCCCCAATTTTGATCTTCATATCAGGTTCATCTTCTTTTAAGACTATTTCTTCTATTGGTTCACTTTTAAGCTTCTTTGGCTTTTCCCTTGGATCAAACTCGAATAACAGTGATTCTTGCTCAGTCTGATCTGATTGTGTGATGGTGCACACGTGCTCGCTATTGTCTCTGTCCTTGTAAACTGAGAGATTAGATATTCTGGCTATCTCTTGGGACCCCTTAACTACTCCTACCCACTGCTCAGTTGGAAATTTGATAATTAGAGCGTAGGTAGCTATTACTGCCTTAGTTTTATTCAAGAATGGTTGACCTAACAACGCATTATAAGGCCAAATGTCCAGGTTTACTATTACAAAGTCTAGTAGCACTGTTTTTTGACAAGGCGCTAATCCGATTTTCTTGGGCAGCTTCACTGTCCCAAGAGACCTGACCTTAACTCCCCCGAATCCACTGAGCGGGGTATGGAAAGGTTGCAAATCCTTTCGATCCAACCTAAGTTGATTGTAGACAGCCACATTGAGAATGTCGGTCGAACTGCCATTGTCTATTAAAATCCTTCTGACTTCCCTGTGGCCAATCCGGCCACTTATGACGAGAGCGTCATTTGGTCAGACATTAACCTCATGCGAGTCGGCCTTTGTGAATATTATTGGGTCTCATCCTTTCTTTATTCTTTTCGGGTCTGGTTCGACAGAGTTGACATCAAAATTCTGTCTTGCCTCTACTGCTTCTCGGATTTCCTGAGTCTGCTCCCGGTTACTTCTCCCAGTTGATGGTCCTCTGAAGATAGTTTGTATTACTTCATTTGCCTCGAGACTGGCCCTTTTGTTCCGACCTATACTATGATCGGCCTTAGTCTCTTTCTTCATTTCTGACTTCTCATCTTTCTTCAAGATTATATCTTGGAGGTGTCCTTCTCGAATGAATGTCTTTATGTTGTCTCTAAGCTGGAACATTTGGAGGTCTCATGGCCGGTTTCCTTACTGAATCTGCAGTATTTTATTGTGTCTCGTCGTGCAGAGCAAATTGATATTGTCGGCGTGGCTCCTTTACCAAATTCTTTTCTTTTAATATTGCTAGGATATCTTCCTATTTTTTTCGGAAAGGGGTGTAGTTTGTGTATTTTCCTCTGAACTTCTCCGTGGTTTGGTCAACGTTACACCAACTTCCTTCATCCTTGCTTCTTTCTTTACTATTTCCTTTATGTTTTCCTTTGTGGTTTTGTACCTTTGACTTGGCATCTTTTTTTTCAGGCCTGACTCCATGCATGTAGCAACCTCCTATTGCTAACTTCTCTTCCTCGGCTAATGCATACCCTCCTGCCATATCCATCATGTCTGCATAACTGGTCAAACGAGCCCTTCTCAGGTCAAAATACAGCCGCCCATTCTGTTGGTTGTTAATGAAAGCAGCAATTATGGCTTCGTCATTTGCACTGTCGATTTCTGCGACCGTCTAGCCGAATCTCCCTAGATTTTTTTTCAACGACTCATCATTTCCCTGCTTTAGCTGAGAAAGGTAAGCGACTGACTTTTTTCTGTGTACATTGCCTAGGAACTGTCTCCAAAAACTCCTGTTCAATTCACTAAAACTACTAATACTTGTCGGGGGCAATATTCTGAACCATCTTGAGCCTGTATCTCCCACAGTTTTGGAAAGTTGAGACACAGTAAAGGGTTGCTATAGGCATATTGAGCCATAACGCTTTTATACCGTCTAACGTGTTCTTTAGGATCTGTATCCTTCTTGAATTGTTCCATATATGACATCCTGAACCTTTCTGGGAATTGGGTTCGTAAGATGTCCCTAGTAAAAGGACTGTCAGAATCATCATCAGACAGCTCGTTATATCCATATCGCCTAACCAACGCGTCCATTTGACGCCTGTTGTTTTCGACTTCTCGGGTCAAGCTCCGAATCATAATATCTCTATCCCCCACCGGTTATTCATGATGGTTAAACTGTTAGGAGATCGTCATGCATGTTCACAGCCCCTCATCACTCCGTTCCCGAGTCTTATGGGCCAATCCCTGTAGGCGTATGGTTCCACGGCGACGTTTACGATGGTGCCTATCACTATCCTCTGATGATGATGATCGATCCCTGCACTGGTAATATTTGTTGTGCCTATCATGGGCCATCTGTTCGTGACTCTGCCTTTGGTGTGGTCGTTCTTCCTCGGATGTTCCACGTCCCTTGTCCTGGTTGCGTGTTTTATCCCCAGATTGATTGATTTGACCTGAGTTTTTACCTGCTTAGGGTACATCTGGTTCCAGCCCAACTATAACCGAACGAAGCCTTGTAGGTGGGAGATTTGGAGGGTGCGCCTCTTCCGCAGCTAACAAATCTATCCCTTCTTTTGCCACGTCTGTCAGTAGCTGTTGTAGTGTCTCGTGAAAACGACGTGCTATGTCCTCACTAGTTGGAGGGATTTGTTGGATGCCATCCAGAGATGCTGGTTGGTTCTCGGTGGTTGTGGCGAGATCTCGTGAACTCCCGCCTATATGAGCATTATCTGAAGATTCTCGGACATCCCCAGAATCGTTTCTGCTTCCGCTACCAGCCATTGTTAAATTAGATCGGAGGTTCAACCCCTCCTTCTAGCGCTAATTGTTGATGTCGATTTCTCGATGGATGAGAAAGTCAACAAGACTGGATTTTTGTTATGACCTGTCAAAGAGAAGAGAAAGAGAATGCAGTTCTAAGTTAATAAGACACGAATTTACGTGGTAAAACTCCGGTGATCAAAGAAATGTCCACGGGTGGTGGAATCAACAACCGCACCAAAATCCACTATTGAAATAAAGAATTACACCACTCGATCTTTTTTTTTCTCTCTGCTATGGATTTCTGTATATCTCTGTCTCTTTTAACAATAAGATTATGGGTCTATTTATATTTGCATAGAACCCTAATCCTTGTTGTACAAGTATTCATTTACAATTTATGGGTTGTTAGAGTCGTCTTTAACTTCTTTCCTTTTTTGGAGATCGACTGGGACTCTGATGATATAGTCCATTTAGGATTTATTTTCTTATAAATACGTAGTCTTCTCGAAGTAAAGTTGTTGCTTGATTTGGAACCCGTTTCCTGTTTGGTATTTAGTTCTTCAAGAATTTTTTTGGATATGGATGTCTTGCGTATTGGAGCATTAATCTTGGCTTTTCCACGTGAAAATTAAGTGCTGAATTTCTTTGTTCGGGTTTCTCATATCTGTCCCGAGTAGAACATGAAGTTATTGGGTCCCGAGCAGGTTATGACTTGCTGAATACTTATGTTCACAATAACTCGGGTTTCCATTCCTTAGTGATGTCTTGAAGGGTGTTTTTTGGATACCTATTCTGATGCCTACGTGACAATATTAATGGATAGTCCACCGTGTCAGTGACGTGCACTTTTGATAAAAATATACATATAACAGAAGCCAACAGATATGTTCGGGCCTTCTCATCAGATGAGACCCATCGCTTGTATGCCTCACGAACAGTTCGTGTGGTATTGGCAGCAGGCGCTGGAGGACATTCCTCCGTAAGCAAAAACTTGAGGTCTTTGGTGACCAATATTGCATTAATGTTAAGTTTCCACTTAGTATAGCTATCAACAGTTAATTTACCGTTTAAGAGAATTTGAAGTAATGCAGAAGACATTATTGTTGAAATAAATAAAACATTCATTCAGTCATTTATTTAAAACAAGTGCGAGTGTTTTGGCATAAATTTAAACATGATGCATGAACATGTTTAATGAACTAGAACTACTTTAAAACTAGTTACTATACCACGACAATCCAACATACCACAAAAAAGTACCGTCTTAGGGTCGGTCAAGTCTTTACATGTTGGACCGAGACATTCTCAATCAACTGATATTCTAGAATAACTCTTATTCCATATCATTCAACCATCGTTTATTCAATTAGGTTTTTAATTAACAAACTTAATCAAACCTTCGTGAGTGTAATCCACCATTTCAAATCTCACGAGTTTAACTCGAGAATTACCACCTTAGGGTCGGTCAATCCTGAAATACCCTCAGAAATCTTATCTATTAGGAAGTCAACCTTGGTATTGACCTTTGTGGAAAACCTCCTTAGAGAGAACGAAAACAAAACCGTCACGAGGCACCATTCGGATCTCACAGTGTTGAACTAATGATAGAGACCGCGAGATATAAATGTCATATATCCCTTTCCCACTCACTATTTTAAAATTAAGGTTTTCTATTAACCATTAATGCACCTAGACTCTACAGGATTAAACGACTAACTTTAATCAAGTTATCTAGCACATTAACTAATTAGAAACAAATTCTAATTAACAAATAAATTATTAATGATTTTTAACAATTAAAAATCTAATCTAAACCTTTGTAAACAATTTACTAAGGTCAGATTATTATGTTAATGTTTACCAAGTTTTAACTATTAAAATCCTAACACTTTATTCGGATAATTTATTATTAGGTTATTAATCAAATAAATCCTAATAAATGACCTTATTAATCTAATTTTTTAAACACTTTAATAACTAGATTAATATTAATGAGAATTGCCAAGTTTTCTATCCATTAAAAAACTAATATCATTATTCATAGCCATTTATATATTTACCCATTTTAATCACATTAAAAAAAAATACATAAAGTATCAGGCTATGATGCATGTATGACATATCAAATATATTTGTGTAGACACATCTAATCTAAATGACATACGTATGCATGACAATGCTTTTACCATCATATAATATAAAGCATAAATGAATTGACCGAGTGTTGTGGATTATTTGACCTAAAAAATTGAAATCTAAAATTTCAAAAAATTCCCCAAGGCATTCCTCGGTCTTCTTGTAACTTCAGAAATCTTCCAGGCTCTCCAGATCACTTTGATTCATCTCATGAATCCGAAACGGGAATTCTGTACGGAACGCACTAGACAACACTTGCCAACGGAACCATGCAAGATGTGAATAGTACCATATGAACAGTACCGTGAACAGTGTTCGGTGAAGAGTACCCCCATGAATAGTATCCATAAACAGTATACCCCCTAGTGAACAGTACCTCGGGGAACAATACCAGTGGTGAACAGTGTCTATGAACAGTGTCCTTGAACAGTACCCCCCCTGTGAACAGTACCGTCGTCGTGCGCGTTTCCAGTTCTCCGTTTATAGGTTACATTTTTTTTATTTACAATACAATAACAGTAAAAAAAAATAAAATAAAAATTATACAACCAAAAAGCCTAAATCCACAGTACCATAAAAAATTACGATCAACCATGTTTAAATTAAACAATTTAATTATAAACATTCATACAATCATTAAGATGGTGCCTACACATTCATACATACAGGAGCATCGAAAACAACTTCCTGTTCCAAAAAATAAATTGGCTCTAATACCAATTGTTGGAACCCCGTTCACTGATCACGCAACGGAATTAGGTTTAAATTTTTTTATATAGATCATAATCTGTATCTTGGACCAGTGAACTTGGGATTGTAATTATTTTTGGAACTCATACATACAATATGTATACACGGGAAATTGTAATCAATATAATTATAAGAAGAAAATCTTACCAACGTTTGGAGGCTCCTTCACTTTACAGTAAGCTTCTGTCTAAACCAATCTTACCAACGTTTAGAGACTCTTTCACTTTAGGATGTGCACCTGTCTGAACCACTCGATCTTCCTCGCTATCTCTAGGGACTGGTAATTGCGTATGGACGTGTCACGGTCTCAAGAACTTGAATGGAGGATGTAGATAAAATACTTGAAAAAACACTTTGTTCTCAATTTGGTGTATGTATTGATCTCGTGCACACACAAATTGCATCTCAAGCAAAACTTATGTTTTTTTTTTATCAAAACTCTTTAGACTTTCTTTTTTAATACAAACGTACATTACACCATTTGCATCACATGCAAATTGAATCACTTATGATTTGTGTGACTCTTTTTTTTTTTTAGTTATCAAATATTCTCATATATTTATTATAACTAAAACTTTTAAAAAGATATCTATAGTCTTATCGGTGCGTTTAAAAAAAACATATTTTGATTTTAATTTGAATTCAAATTATTTAAATTCAAAAAACAAATATTTAATTTAATAAAATAAAATAATTATATTATTTTATTTTATTCAAAAATAAATATCAACATACACCCTCCATTTAGTGATTAATAACATAATTAAATTATTAAATTATTAAATTTATATAATCACCATTATCCATTAATTAAATAATCTCATTATTCAATTAATTCCCGAATAAATTCGTGTCACTTTTGTAACACAATTAATTGGACAATCCAATTAATTAACCGTGACCCTTATTACCTAAATCAATCGAGCTAGCAAGAAGACCTAGCAATAATCCTTGGAGTCATTAATTAAACTCTTTAATTAATATTCTTTGATTATTAACTACGGTGTTATTCCACTAAAAACCCAAAGTTGCACTCTCTCCATTGTAAACGTTTTTACACAGACCGATACAACTCGGTATCCATCGATATAGCTATTACACATGGTGTGATCCTCTACAGTAGTTCATAATTAGAGCTGGGTCATAATGTCCGTTATATCCCTCTAATTACATATATCCTTTAAGTACCGTTGATTCTCTAATGAATAATAAATCCTATTTCCTCACGGAATTAGGAGAGCACTCATATTGTCCAAGCCCCGAATCAACCCTTAAGGGAACTACCATCTACTTCTCAAAAGAAGGAGTGGATTCCACTATTGTGTATAAACCTTCCCAGCCACAAGCCAAACTGCAATCCCAACATACGGAGTATATTGATCAGGAAATGCATCTGACCTCACCCATGGTATATCAAAGATACACAAGATTAAGATCACCCACATATAGCCATTATTAGTTGATATATATGAATCTCATCAGTAAATAGATCTTAGTGAGAGATTCATATAGATCATGACCCAGTCCTATATGATCACATCATACAAGGTGCCTCCATTTCCATATCTCATATGAATGATTCAAGATAGAATCACCGTACATTACGGAATGAACCACATCTATAGATTAACCACAAATAAAGTACCTAGCTTTATTTGCTATCTATGGACTCTTTAGATTGCACGTCTCTTACTGTATCCATTTGTATATGACACTCATATGCACAGTTCAAGATTACATCCGGTAATCTTGGATGTTAAATATATGCACAAGTTATAAAATAAACAATACAACAAGAATGAATTGAACTTTTCCTTTCATTTATTTCATACATCCATTTACAAATTACATTTTAAGGGCATAAACCCCAACACAATTTGCATTGGTAACTGATGTAGGACAACTAGCCTTGGAGTTTGAAGAAGCGTTGGATAGAAAATTGGCAAAGAAAGAAATAGGCACGGCTAAAAGAGCTGATTCGAAGAAACGGGCATAACTTTTAGCTCGGTTGTCTGATTGCCTATTATAATATATTTTCGGAAAGGGATTTTGACGATCTACATTGTGGAAATTAGAGTTCCCTGATTGAGGTCATTTGTACCCTTAAAATAGCTGATTAAGATAGGCTGTCGGGCATTTGAAGTTTTATTTTATTTTTTTAGTTTTTTCGTTTTAGCTTTTGTTTCTTTAGTGAATGTCTAATTTGGTCTTTTTGCTTTTAGTTAGGGTTTTCAGAGGCTATTTAAACCTCTTGTTCTTTGTTTTGAGGAATAGATTATAATTTTTAGTTGAATTTTGAGTTCTTTCTGGTGGATTCCAGTTTTGCGTTCTTAGAGTTTACATTGGTAATCTCTTTTTATTTCCATTCTACGTCAATAACTGATTATTAGATTTATTGGTTTGATGTGGTGCTTGTATTGCTTGGACATTTTGAAGCTTATGGTACCTTGACAATGCTACTGGTTCTTGTTAATGATTTGAGTATCGATTATCTGAGGCTATTAATTTGCACATTTTAGAAATTATGGTTCCCGAGCAATACTAATTGTGCATGTTCATGATTTTACTTATGATCCCTGGGGACCTTAGACTTTACGTTGTAATGGAAACTAGTGATATCACTCTGTGAGGATTTAATGGTGGAATTATGTTCATGCATTTATTAACAGTGCAGTGTTATTAGAAAACAATGTTAATTATATGTGTTGGTATAATGATATTCGAATCTAATCCTGCAAGGTTGATGTGTTTCTTTGTAGGAGGAAATGCTACCAATGACTTGTTATCCAAGCGATTTTGTCAAAGTAACCATGAGTCATGACAGACATGAGAATAGCAAACTTCAGGCTATCCAAGGCGTGCATATCAGTTCTACAAAGGCCATAAAGTTTTTGAATTTGGTTATGG
This sequence comes from Dipteronia dyeriana, assembly GCA_032871835.1. NCBI lineage: Eukaryota > Viridiplantae > Streptophyta > Magnoliopsida > Sapindales > Sapindaceae > Dipteronia > Dipteronia dyeriana. Next base: position 13,403,290 of record CM065297.1, read on the forward strand.
TCTCAGCTACTCAAAGTATTCATACAAGTACAAGTATTTCACATCTAACAATCTTTATTTGAATGAATCATCAAGTGTGAAGATGGTTGAGAATGGGAAGACAATTAACTACAAGTCAGTTTGAGTTAGGTACAAAATTTTATGAGAATAAGAAGTTTTCAATGACTATTGGAGTTGAAAATGATGGAGAGATGAACAGTAAGCACTCGGTGTTGCTATTCGTGAAGCACGAAAAGAATGAAAATAGGTGGCCGAAAATACAGTTTGTTGGATTTCAAAGTGTGATTCTTAAAGCAGAAGAGAAATAAGTGATTGAATTTGAGGTGAGCCATTGTGAAGTCTTTAGCAGGGCTACTGAAAATGGGATAATGGTGATGGAAGAATGAACACATTTGTTGGTAGTTGGAGATGAAGAATATCCAATTAGTATTGTCGTTTAATTAAATAAATATGAAGAATTGATTCTTCACAACTGGAAGATAAATGTTTGTCCTAGTTTGATATTTTTGTTAATGTATTGATCAATTTAAGATAAAGAGAAAAGATTGTTTCCCCCCTAACTTTTACCCTATTAGAAAGGTGAGGACATGATTTATCCATATTGGTTGGTCTCCCCCTGAAATTAAAATAAAGTTCAAACCCCTTCTGTTAGCTTTTCGATTAAAAAGCTAACTCTAACAGTGTATAGTGAATTAAAAGACAACTTTGCCCTTCAATACAATTCAGAAAATGATCATTTGACCCTCAAGATATTTATTAAATAAAAAATATATTTAAAAGACAAATAAAAAATCATAATTAAAAAAATAGATGGATCTCCACCGTCCATTTTGAGATGGTGGTGAAGATATCTTTTATTATTATTTATTTACTTTTAAAAACAAAAATAAATAATAAAACAAAATTTAAAAACAAAAGAATTGTATATCTTGGATCTCCACCAAAATCATCAACATCAATTTTTTTTTAAAATAACCCCAAGTTCATCTAAAACCACCACCATCAACTCATCATTCATCACCAAACACCCATCATTATCACCAACACCAAACACATAACTAGAACACAACACATCACATATCCATAACACAAAACAACCACCCATTCAACAAATACCACTCATTCACCACACACAACACATCCACCAAGAACCTAACCCTGAAAACCATTTTCAAAAATAAAAATAAAAATAAAGCACAAACCTAAAAGGCAAGAACATATAACCAAACACAACCACCCATTCATATCTTCGTCTACTATTTTGAAGTTTGAAGAAGAGATAATGGGTAGTTGTGGGAGGAGTGGAGTAGTGCGACAGTATATAGATCAAAGGTTCATCGTTTGGTTCATCATTATTCACCAAACACCAAGAACCCAACCATAAAACCCAACCTAAACTGCATCTGATTCAAAGAGAAAACAAAGAGATAGTGTTCGAAAGAAGAGAAAATTATTTAGTTTTGTTTAATTATATTTTTTTAAGATGTAATTTGTTAAGTGAGTGAGAGAAAAATATTAGAGATACATAAAGATTGATTCGAGAGATCGAGAGAGAGGGATCAGTGATAAGTTTTGAAATTTGGGATGATGATGATTTAGGGTTTGGGAGAAGATGAGATTGAGTTTAGGGAGAGTGAATAAATGTGTATAAATATTAGAGAATAAGATATGTGAGAAGATGATGATTGAGTCGAGGATTACTGATGGGTGGAGGAGTGACGTGGCATGTCCTCCTCCCCTCATTTGTTTTATTATTTAATATATTATTAATTGTATATATCTATTTACCTTTATAACCTTCAGTCCAAATTACAATTTATGTCCTCAATAGTGAGTTTACGAATTTGTCCCCTTACATTAACGGTCAACATTGTTGTTGGACGGAATCCCTAAGAGAAGGGGATCGTTGAACAATATATCCATTTCGAGGGGACTAACAGTCAATATGACGAAACTCTGTCCTCACCTTTCTAATTGGGCAAACGTCAGAGGGAACAATGATAATATCCCTAAGATAAAAAGGGTACAAAATAGAGATCCATTAAAAAGATGTCTTCAGATACATATATTATTAAGAAATATTTTTGTTAAATATCTGAACAAAAAACTTGGGATACTTTCTTGGCTATTGTTTGATTAGATGTAAACAAGCTTGTGACACATCTAATCATTACAACCATGTCTAATTTTTCATTTAACCAGCAAATGAAAATAGTCATTGCAATCATGACACTTCATAATTGTATAAAGAGACATGCTTAATGTGATCGTCATTTTGAGGAAAGCAAGAATTATCAGGATGAGATGAGGAGACAGATGATGAAAAGAGAAATAGAATTATCAGAAAAAGGAAAAGACTTATTAGGATGAGGAGATAGAAGAGGAATTGGACACCGATGAAGAAAGTCTCGAGACTAATGGTTCCAGAGCCCAAGAAATTGAAGTATTATGAAATCAAATAATTGTTGGTTTAATGGGAGATTGATGTTTATCATTTTAAATTTATACTCATCATGTATTTGTAATAAAATACTTTATTATATTTCATTTTACTTTTCATATATTGAGTTTGAAAAATTAAAACCGTGTAAAAAAAGGGAATATGTGAAGAAAGAAAAAACGGAAAAAACTAAAAAAAAAAAACGAAAAGTGAAAACAAAATAAGCTAGAAAAAGAATAAAGAAAAAGGAAAATAAATAAATAAATAAGCTGGAAAAGAGAGTGAAAAAAAGGGAAAGAAATAAGCTAGAAAAAAAGAAGGAAAAAATAAAAAAAAGCTAGAAAAAAAAGAAAAATAATAAAAAAAAAGCTGAAAAAATAGTAGGAAAATAATATACTATATTTTAACAATCATGTCCATTTTAGTCATTTTCCATAATCAATTAAAGTTTACCAAACAACATTTTTTTGAAGGAAAACAAAAGTCAAATAGGACACAAAAACATCAGCCTGGGATATCACCCATCACCAACATTTCCACACAGGGAGGAATACACTCCAACCAAAACTTGTCTTCATCAATGGACAAAGCCATTTTTGCAAGACCATGAGCGATTAAATTTGCCTTCCTCAAAACAAAAAGAATAGGGGATTAGAGCAGGAAGACATAACTTCCAGGATTTCACAGATTACAATACCTACATCAGCATCAAAAGGACGACCATAGCGAATAAAATTAGCCACATTCAAAACATCCGACTCGATCACAAATGGCATCAAATCTGTTGATAATGCGAACTTGATACCACACAAGATAGCTAAAGCTTCAATAGTTTGGGGAGAAAAAGACACTGGCACTTTCTGCACACTGGAGCCCATCACCAAACCTTACTCATCTCTCACAATAATACCCACCCGAATCTTATTATCCTCAATAGGCACCGTTGCATTTGTGTTCACCTTAAACATGTCATGAGCATGAGCACTCCAAACCCCCTGATTCACCACAGTGGCAACAGAGAACTTAGCAAGAAACTCTTGACTCCAAAGAAAAATATCCTCCAAAGCAAAATGGCCAGAGGAATAAACCTCCTGATTATGAACCCCTTTCAAGAAAGGAATAGAAGTATGAACAGTCTTCACACCATGACAACTCCATAATGCATGTAAAGTGATTTTCGGATACTTATGGCATCTAGGACACACAACCTCAACTTGAATCCTTCGATAAGTCAGGTTCCCAAAAGTAGGAATCCACTGGTGAAAAGCATGCTAGACAAATAGCTTGATCTTTGGAGGGATCCTGAGGCGCCATCCTATGAAGATCATAGATAAGCCCTTTAGGCAATTGAAAAAGACTCATGACACAAATAGGGATCGCTTGAAGCATCGTCATAGTGAGAACCTTTTTTCCTCCAACATTTAGAACCTTACCTCTCCAGCCTTTAATCTTGGCCAAAAAACGATCCTTAATATCTCTGAAAGCTACCGTTTGTTTCCGTTATGGATACTGGGAAATCACAGATATCTCTCATGAAACCTAACTCAGTTCACCCCAATAATGTGTGCAAACCGACGACTTCTCATACAAACAACAAACTTCTCAAAGTTGCTAGCCTACCCAAATGCCGTAGCGTAGTCAATCATAATTTGTCTAATAGTGATATAATTTGCCTTAGTAGCATTAGAAAAGAGTAAGCTATCATCGGCGAAGAACAAGTGGGAAATACTTGGCCTGGACATATTACAACGAAAGCTCAACATTGCTCACCTCTGGACAGCCGAATCAATAAAACTAGAGAACCCTTCAGCACAAATAAAAAAAAGGTACGGGGACAACAGATATCCTTGGCGTAGCCCTCTTGAAGGTTTCGCCCTCCCCATACACACCTCTTTATTGAGGAAGAAGGAAAATGACATAGATGTTACAAAACTCATCACTTTATCCACTCAATGTGCAGAGAAACAAAATCTCCTCATCATACTTGTAAGAAAACACCATTCGACTCGATCATAAGCCTTTGACATGTCCAACTTCAGTGCCATTACCCATACTTTCCTTTTCATTGTATAGATGGAATGAATGAATTCAAAACCAATTATAGCATTATCATAAATTAATCTTCCAGGGATAAGACCACTAATGTTTCATTCATAGCCTCCAGAGAACCCCTTTCATAAGACTAGAGGTGGGTATGAGTACTTCATCACTTTCACGGATGATCACTCAAGATTTGGTTATGTATATCTCATGAGACATAAGTCGGATGCTTTTGACATGTTCAAAGCATTTAAAGCCGAAGTTGAAAATCAGCTTGAGAAACGCATAAAAATCTTGAGGTCTGATCATGATGGAGAATATCTATCTGGTGAGTTTCAGCAATATCTTATTGATAATGGGATAATTTCTTCATTTTCTGTACCAGGCACACCTCAACAAAATGGGGTGATAGAAAGGAGAAATAAAATTCTTTTGGATATGGTTAGGTCTATGTTGAGTTATTCAACGCTCCCTAATTCTTTTTAGGGATATGCTTTACAAACCGCAATGTACATTCTAAACGATGAACCATCTAAGTCGGTTCCTAAAACACCGCATGAGTTGTGGACTGGACAAAAGCCTAGTTTACAACACTTAAGGATATTTGGATATTCTGCACACGTGTTAAAAAGAATGACAGAAAAGATGGAGTCCCGTTCAGAAACATGCATATTTGTAGGGTATCCAAAAGGAACAAAGGGATATTATTTTTATAGTCCTTCATATCTTAAAGTATTTGTTTCGACAAATGCTAAATTTTTGGAAGAGGACTATATGAATAATTGTGTGCCTAAAGGTAGAATTGTCCTGAATGAGCATAAAAGGTTTCGTAACCAAGCCCAATTGTAAGTTCCATAGCAATAAAAGATCAACAATCTACCATACCTCGTCGTAGTGGGAGGGTTAGTAGGCAACCCGAGAGATACATCTGTCTAGGAGAATCTGTAGAGAATCTTCCGGATGACGATGATCCCTATACGTATAAGGAAGCAATGGAAGATGTTGATTGTCGCCATTGGCAAAAGGCAATGCAATTCGAAATTGAATCTATATTCAAAAATAAAGTCTGGTCTCTTGTAGACTTGCCTAAAGGGATAAAACTCATATGGTGCAAGTGGGTATACAAGAGGAAAAGAGGAATGGATGGAAATGTGGAAACTTTTAAAGCTAGATTGGTAGCTAAAGGTTATATACAGAAGGAAGGTATCGATTATAAAGAAACCTTCTCTCCTGTGGCTATGCTTAAATCCATTAGGATACTCTTATCCATTGTGGCATCTCTAGACCTAGAGATTTGGCAAATAGACATCAAGACAACTTTCCTTGATGGAAGTCTTGACGAAAGCATCTATATGATAAAACCAGAAGGATTCATTGAAAAGGGCCAAGAGGAAAGGGTATGCAAGTTGCAAATATCCATATATTGATTGAAGCAATCATCCAGATCCTGGAACATAAGGTTCGATCAAGCCGTGAAAAGTTTTGGATTTGTTCAAAACCTTGACAAACCTTGTGTATACAAAAGGATTAAAGGCGACAAGTTGGTTTTCCTAGTTCTTTATGTTGATGATATACTACTCATCGGAAACAATGTAGGTGTATGGACATTAATAAAAGAATGGTTAGCAAAACAATTTGATATGAAGGACTTAGGAGAAGCAAGTTATATTCTTGGTATCCAAGTCATAAGGGATAGAAAGAATAGAACGATTGCATTATCCCAAGCTTTATACATAGATAAAATATTGTCTAGGTTTTCCATGCAAGATTCCAAGAAAGGTATGTTACCTTTTAGACATGGAATAAAACTTTCTAAGGAACAAGTTCCTAAGAATGAGCATGAAAAGCAATTCATGAGTAGGGTTCCATATGCATCGGCAGTTGGAAGTCTCATCTATGTAATGCTCTGTACTAGACCAGATATTTGTTTTGCTGTGGGCATAGTTTGCAGGTTTCAATCTATGTCTGGTCTTGATCATTGGACAGCAATCAAGCATATTTTTAATTATCTCAGGAAAACGAGAGATTATATTCTTGTATACTCTGGAGGGGATTTAATTCCCGTTGGGTATACAGATTCTGATTTTCAGTCGGATTCTGACTCTAGGAGATCAACATCAGGATCTGTGTTTCTTATTGGAGGAGTGGCAGTCATATGGAAAAGTATCAAGCAATCTTGTATTGCTGATTCCACCATGGAAGCCGAGTATGTAGTCGCATGCGAGGCTGCTAAAGAGGATGTCTGGCTCCGCCAATTCTTGATTGACTTGGAAGTGGTTTCTGATGCGAATAAGCAGATCACTATCTATTGTGACAATAATGGAGCAGTGGCTAATTCGAGGGAACCAAGAAGTCATAAGAGAGGGAAACACATTGAAAGAATGTATCACTTTCTAAGGGAAATTGTGCATAGGGGTGACGTGACGATAACCAAGATCGCTTCAGCAGATAATCTAGTTGATCCCTTTACGAAGGCTCCTCCATAAAAGAGTTTTGATGGGCATCTAGAGAACATGGGGATGAGAGATATGACACATTTGCTATAGAGCAAGTGGGAGATTGTTGGGATTATGCTCGATAGAAGGAGTGTAATAATGTATTTGACAATCTTTTCATATTAATAAAGTGATTTCTAGTTTAACAAATCTTATAGCATTTATAGTTTAATTGTTATAATTGTCAAAAGTAAAAAATCATAAGGTCAAAAGACTATAAGAAAAGAAGAATTGTTCATACATCTAGATATGTATAAGGTAGACACAATTCTTTAGTTAGTCTTGAATAATATTCACAACTTAAGATAAAAGGTTGGGCATCTTTATCTTATCAAAGTTGTAGATTCTTTTGCTAGCATTTGAGTGGAATCAAATGTATTATGATGATTCTAAAATCATCAAAGTGTGGTGTCTTTGAGCAAAATAATCTAGTGTACTAAGTGCATTGAATTGGATCACATTGAAATACTTTATCTAGAACCGTTAATGGATAAAAGTTTTTCATTTGAAGACAATCAGAGTGTCTATCTCAACCTTGAGATAATTGATGGACTTATGGTTGCAAGTGTTATCATTTGAGCTATCAATGAGTACGATTATATAGTATAGTCTATCCTCGATAGTTTGGTGGTTTTCATTTATTAATCGATAGAGGACTTCATTTATAGAAATGGACATCGTGGCTCCATTTATTAAATGAGAGTAGAATACCATCATATGGATGTTTTGAGGTATTGGATATTAAATTTAACATTAAGTTTTCAATAGTGTCTAATGAAACATGGCTTTTGGACAAGTCAAAATATCCAAGTTCAAAATATGTTCATATGATTAAATATGGTAACTTAGAGAGCTATAAGCGGTGTATGAGCTATTGGCGATTACTGAAATTCTTCACGAGGATACACTTCCTCCAATAAGGTTGTCTGGGGTATGAATGAGTAACATCAACTTATTCTATCTTTATTTAAGAGTTCAATTTTAGTTCTTTAGTGGAATGAACTAAAATTAAATATATCGGACCTAAGTGAATCATTTGTTGATTGTGATTGGCTTGTGTGTATTAAAGCTTAAATCTAGATAGCCCGCTAAGATCCCCAATCCACACGAACTTGCATGGATCACTTGATATATTCTACCGGACCAATTTAGGGGTCCATCTAGAATTGTATTGAGACATGTGAACTTGGTTTTTTTTTTGTAAGAATGGGTCTAGTTCACATGTGGATTTTTATGAAGGTCAAATGGATTTAATAAAATAAGAAAATAATATATTGGCCCATATATATGGTTTGGGTGGCAAGGCTATTTAGAATAGCTTTATTATATTATATTATGTTATTATTTCATTAAATGGAAATTAATTAATTTGTTGATTAATTAATTATTTAATTAAAAGTCAAAATCTTTTTCCTAGTAGAAGATGGTCTCCCAAAATCTTGGTGTAGGATAGAATTCCTTTTTTAAAAGGATTCTTAACCACCAAGTAAATCTACCTAAGAAAAGGATTCTTAACTACCAAGTAAATCCTTTTTAGGAAAAGAATTAAGTCTCCTAATTGTATTCTATGAAATTTTGGTCAGCCCATATATATATACATGAGGATAGAATTCTTTTTAGATAAGGATTCTTAAATACCAAATAAATCCACCTATGAAAATGATTCTTGCCAACCAAGTAAATCCTTCTTATGAGAGGATTTATGATCATATATATATATATATATATATATATATATATATATGTATGTATGTTAATTTCAGTTAGCCTAAGGTAAATTCATAGAGAATTTCAGCCAGCCCTATTTTTCTAAGAGAAGAATTCGGCCATCATAGGAATTTTGAGGGAGAAAAATCTTATTTTACTCTAGACAAAATTCGATCAACTCTAAGAAATAGTGTGTGATTCGAGAAAGACGAAATATGAAGAAAGAACGTTTAGTTTTCGACAGTACACTAGTAACCTTTACATCAAAATATTTTGTGTACAACATCGAATCAAAGTTTACACGAGTTTCAATCAAATTGATTGATAATTCACAAGTGATCTAACGTTCTTTGTTTTCTTCTTGGAGGATTATTGTAACTAACATAGAAGAAGACTTTGTTTGTTTCCATCATCAGGTATACGATTAAAAGAAAGGGAGCCCACACTCCTAGATGATTCACGTACGTGATTAGATTGGAAGATCTTGCGGAATCAATTTGGCTCGTGTTCAATCGTCACGAGAAAAAGATACGACACTTTTTATATACATCAATTACTCTAGGGTTAAGGTTCTTGTTAGTCAAAGGGAAATGTTTTAATTTATATGGAAACCCTAATTTTCTTATTTCTCATGCTTCCATTGCGTTTTGAACCGATTTTTCCCTTCACCAAGAACCAAACTGAATATTTTCCGTAGCCATCTACAGTTTCATTATTTTCCTTCTAATATCCTCACGCATAGCACTTCTATTCTTAGCATTTCAAACTACCAGCAGTGGAGAGCACATTCGAATCTCATCCGCTACCTCTTGCATATTTCTCATAGATTTTGAAAAACCCTAACTATTCGATACCAATTCCAAACAATCTTCCTTATCTACCCAACAAGCTTCAAAGTGGAAACGACCCCGCTTTCGACCACCTATCGTATCCATACAATCGTTCTGGCTCATAATATCAACCAAAATTGGTCCATGGTCGGAATGCCGATATTCCAAGTGTTTTACCGTAGCCTTATTGAACAACTGCTTCCATTTGCAATGGCACACTCCCCGATCAAGCCTCTCTTGGACTAAGCCATTACCATCCCGCTTGTTACACAATGTGAAGTCAAGTCCCACATACCCTACATCTTCTAATCCGTACCAACTTTGAGTTTTAGCAAAACCTGGAATGCTTGATTACTCCCCATCCCTCGGGCGTTCCAACTAATCATCTTTATTGTTCCCAACAGGCCGAAGACACCCGACCTACCGATATCCCAGAAGTTTCCCCATCCTTGGAGATATCCTTGCCCTTCATCGAAACAAAACTTTCATTGTTACCTAAATTCGCTCTCTGCCTCTTGCCCAAGGATGATCGACCACTCGGTTTACACCCAACTAGGTTAGAATTCCTCGCTCGTCGATTCTAATTTCCAGTTGTGGGAACCTGAGTACGAACATCAAAAAAAGAGATGAACCTAGTGTCATTAGTTTGACTTACAGGCAATAGCCTATCATCTTTGATTTGAGAGACCTCTGACGCCACACAGCCAACTCCCTTTATATCCCAAATTTGGCTAGTCTCAATAAAAGAGTGAACCCCGGACTGATTAAAAGATTGCTTATTAGAACTATGGCCCCCACTTAGTGAACCCCCACCAACCTTTAAGAGCCCCTGATAATAGACATTAGCATCTCGGCTCAACCCATCTCTTATCGTATCCCCATCTAGCCCACTTTCTTTAACACCTAAGCCCATTCCAGTACCCTACCCAGTCCGACTTACATTCTCCCTACCCTTGATAAACTGATCTTCTTTTTTTTATTTTGAACACAAAATCTCATAAAACCTCTATAGAATCTTTCCCTCTCTCTAGGAGACCCATTTCTGGTGGGGAATCTTCTCGACCTTTGATCCTTGGGATCTCTTCATTATGCTCAATCTCTTTTCCTTTTCATGCCCCATCAATCCCATCAATCCCTCCCTCGTATCATTGACCTAAAGGACTTTCCAATTGTAACTCGGGTCCTTCAGAGCCTACAAACACTGCTCGTCACCGAGGTTCCCCATCTCGTCTGTAGTGATCAACATCGGTCCAACACTATGCATTGAGAGGAGACGCGTTTGACAATGCTTAGATAAACATTCACTATGCTTGACTAGAAAGTGCTAGAACCACTAGGCTAGCGTATAGGGTTTGATTTGTATTCCACGTGCTTAATGGGTTCATATATATTGTCCGGATTGCTCGAGAGAGATTTCGGATATATATGGATACTATCTCTAAGACATCGAGAGAGATTAGAGATTAATTAAAGGGATACGAGACTATGATATACTTGCACATTTGAGGATTATGTGAGTCTAGAACGTAATTAGGAGGATTGTCACGGTTGAGTTTCCCTAGTGTAACCACATTTCATGTATATCTTCATTCCATTTATCATTGTATATATTATTTATATAAGTTATTTAGTTATATTATTATTCACTTTTCCGCTCAGAGTGTTGTAATAATAGCTAGAACTTGAGACGATCAGTGAATCTCACCTCCATGTAGATCGATCCATTGCTTGCTGTTGTGCTAGTCTTTGTGACTTGCGCCCTTGCGAGGCCGAACTTTAATGTTCATATTTGATGACACTGCAACGACGTGGCCCGTCAGTTGTTAGGTGTGCTCTCGATTACTATTCACAATTCAGCGTTCTTAGTTTGGGCTGAAATGTTCTTCGCTTTCGGCTCTCGCTGATTTTGAGCATTGGCGGTCATCTAAGCAATTTGTGCAGCAAGCTGCTCTTTGACAGTTTGTGCGTTTCCATCTCCTAACATCTTGAGAGTGGTTCACTTGATTCGACTGGTTTGTCTATAAAGTTGCAATGGCCCATGGTGGGTATCAAACTGTAGATTGTCGATTTACAATTAGAGTGGATAGAGTCGGATTTGAGTTAGCCCAAGTAACTTGGTCTAACCGGTCAAATCGGACAGGTCGACTACTCCAAGAACTTGCAGAAAAGATGAAAACAAGCAACAAATAGCAAAGGAACAAAATAAAAGGATGGTGGTGGTGGTCAATTTTGGCCTTACATGTGCCTGGGATTAGCGTTTAGGTTGAAGTTAGTTAGAAAGTAAATAACTATGGAATTTTGATGGTCGGATTTTGCCTATGCAGAGTTTGGGCACACAAACAAGCTTTTTAGGGATGGAGAAGTTCATAATCCTTTTCCTGTCGGTGAGAGGTTTGATTTATAGAACCCCCAAATCTTTTGAATGTTGGAAAGACGTTGGAAAATATTCCTGAAATCTTGACTGGATTTTATGGGATCTCAGGGTTGTTTTATCATTTCATACAGGTGGTCTTGTTATCCACGACTTCAGTGGTTTAGTTGGAGTAGAGAAACGACCAAGTGGGACATGACTTTCCGGGTTGACCCGAATCAGTTGGAGTTAAACCGGGCACAACACAAAGTTGGCAATAGGCTTAAACGTTGGGCTTGAAGGCCATTTTTAGCTACCACACATATTAATACCTTAGATCATTTTCAATGTAAATATGGATTTAGATAAAACTGAGTACTACATAAGATAAATAGGTAGATAAAAAGTTATAAATACCCTCTCCAACGCAATTTTCGAACTTTAATATGGAAATGGTGTGGCAAAAAAAAAAGTTCGAAAATATGGAGTTGAATTTCTAATTCTAAAAACTTTCATAGAAATGCTGATTAGGATTTCTAATTTTTTTCACCAATAATATTATAGTTATTGTATGGAGTTGAGTTATTGTACGTCTATTAAAGTAATTTAATAAAGGAAAAAAAAAGGAATACTAAATAATTTAAAATTTGTGGTTTAAATAGAGATTAACACAACTCTTAGATAATTGCAATAGAGGTGTGAATATACATTTTTTTAGTTTTAATTTTTTCAAAAGTGGATACATAATGAAAAGAAATGGTGATGTGTCACTATTTAAAAACCCGAAAATACATATTTACATTAGAGATACTCTTATTTTAGGTTTATTTTTGACCGTCGTTGATTGAATTTTATTCATTTTTGAATTTGAGGAGGTGTCTTTTCTAAAAAGAGGCAAAATCAGGTAAAAAATACAAACAATCCGTAGAGGTAAGATTTTAATCTCACAAATGATTTGATTTGTTGTAGTAAAAAAATGCAAATATATGATTACATACCTATATGTGAAGCAAATGATATACTATACTTGTTTCACAATCAACGCAATTGTTAAGACATTTGTTAGGTAATAAGAAAAATTGCATACGAAGTCTTCAATTTCCACGACAAGTTTTGGCAAGCTACACGAAGAAGAAGAGAAAGTGTACAACGGATATCTCATAAACAAAGAAACTGGTTGACCATTGGAAAACCGAAATTGGATAAGAATAACTGAATAAGTAAAAGCCGGAAGGTTCTAGATAGTACGCATGTATAGGCAATGACGTACGCTAAGCTTCTACGACTCATCTTTGACGACTAGTTTTTGTGGAAAAGGATTCCCTATTATCATAGAAAACGCCTCTTTATTTCTCCTATATAAACCACCTTCCTTCTCTTCTTCCTCGCATCCAAATTCCAATCAATCTCTTTTCTCTCAAATATTTTCTTCAATTCTTGTGTTTTTAATCTCAACAAGATGCAGATCTTCGTCAAAACTTTGACCGGAAAGACCATAACTCTCGAAGTCGAGAGTTCCGACACCATCGACAACGTCAAGGCCAAGATCCAAGACAAGGAAGGCATCCCGCCCGACCAGCAACGTCTTATCTTCGCCGGCAAGCAATTGGAAGACGGCCGCACTTTGGCTGATTACAATATCCAGAAGGAGTCGACTCTCCATCTTGTCCTCCGTCTCCGTGGAGGTATGCAGATCTTCGTCAAGACCCTAACGGGGAAGACGATTACTCTGGAGGTGGAGAGCTCTGACACTATTGACAACGTCAAGGCCAAGATCTAGGATAAGGAAGGGATTCCTCCGGATCAGCAGCGTTTGATCTTCGCCGGAAAGCAATTAGAGGATGGTAGGACTCTTGCTGATTACAACATCCAAAAGGAGTCTACCCTCCACCTCGTCCTCCGTCTCCGTGGTGGTCAGCAAATCTAGGAGGTTTCGGATGTGTGTTGCTTTAGATTTTTCATGTTGAACAAGACCGGTTGATATTGTAATAAATAGTTTAAATAAATTCTGTGTTCTTCAATCGGCTGTTATATTTTTATATCTGAGTAATCTATATGCTCTGCAACTACGTTGATAAATGTGATGATGACTTTGATCTGAAAAATTTGAACAGACAAGGAGTTGGAATTTATAATAATATGCATAACCAAGATTCCTTTGCGTAGAATTGTGAATCATGTAAATTGTATCATCAGTTCACAGTCATGGTGCATGACCATGGGTGACATTTGTCTAGCTTTTTGATTAAAAGATCCTTAATTTAAACTATAGTGTATTGTTTTTGGGTGAATTGGACTGTTGTTTTTTTAGAGAATCATTTGATCATTTAAATACATGCCTTTGATTTAGAGAATTGTTAAATTAAGCCAATAGGATCTGCCCTAAATTTGTCAAGAGTATATAAATTTTAGGATGTTAGGATTTTATAGATTTACAAGACTATTAGGATTATTAGAATAATTAGGATTATACTTTTAGAATTATTATGATTATATGAACTAGATTTTTAGAATTTTGAAAAAGTCTGTGGACTTTATTATAGACTATTAGGATTATTTTGACTTTATTTCAAAACTTTTTGGACTTTTATAAATATGGATTTTCAAGAGTCGATTGTAGTATTCAATTTTCTCTACACATTAACGAATACTCACACCCAATATAACACTCAATATGAAAGTATGATTGTGATTGAACGCTATTAACTTATAATTTCAAGACGTCATTACTAGAGAACCACTATATATATTAGTAAAAAAACTATATATTTATCCACAATAGTCATTACAATTTATGTATAAATAAACCATTATTTACACCTACAAAAGGAGCATGAACAATAATAAAGATGTCACGATTATGAATCATTATTCAACATCTGTCTATGAAATTTAAGTTTAAAAAAAACGAAGTAAAATTGCTGCACTACTCCACTCTCCTATCTTCGGTCACCAACCACTCATCCGTGGACTACAACTCGTCCAAGCTGAAGATCTGATGTGGTATGGAAGTTGAGGAAACTGAAAATTTATGATGAAAATTTGATGGGGGGTATGGAGGTTAAGGAAGCTGAAGATGATTTTGAGTGAGATAGAAAAGTCTAGAAAGTATTAAGGGAGATGACAAGACAATTTTGGGTTCACGTTATTTATAAATATCACTAAAATGTCTAGAAAATCTATTTAGTCATGAAATCCTAAAAATCTTAATCTCAATCCAATACAACCAGACAACATGTTGCCTCTTGAAAGTCTAGATCCAATATCACAAGACAATATGAACTGTAAGAAAATAAATATTAAAAGTCTAGATCCAATACCATAAGACAATATAGATTTTTAAAAAAAATCTTAAAAGTCATGATCGAATACCACCAAACTTATCTAACTTATTAAAAAGTCTCAATCCAATACTACTAGACTTTTACTTCTCCAAATTATCTACTAAAATCTTGAACCAATACACCCCATGCTGCTTTTAAAGTTTGTCTTTGATTTAGATTCAATTTTCACGAGCTTCAAATAAATTCAAAAGTTGTTTGGACACAAATACTTCTCATTGGTTAATAATTGGTATGACAATATTCACAAATCACCAACTTATCTAATTCTAGTAATCTTCCGGTGATTATTTATTTAGGGTTAATTGCAATGACTTACCGTCAGTTTATTGAATAATACAAAATTTTTAAAAGATGCTTATAATTAACACATACACACCCTACCGTTACCATCAGTCAGTTAGTAGTAAACGGTAGAAGGGCAAACTAGTCTTCTTGCAATTGATAAGAAAATAAATAATAATAAAAAAGTTCACAATCGTATACTTGTCTTTTCAAATCACATCCCAACTACTCACCTGCAACTAGACCTTCCCGCGCTTAGATGCACCCATTTGGCGCTAAAATCTCCATATACACCCGCCTATAAAATCATCCAGCCGCTTCAGAACACTCTAGAGTTTAGAAACAACATCTCTTCAAAGAATTGTTCAAAGAGTCATTATTAGAAACCAGTTTGAGTAAGCAGAGAACGAGACCACAAGCTGTGGTGGAAAACAAGGTATGTTTATCTTATTTTACTAGAATTGGATGTGTTAATCGATTTAGTGTTTTTGTATTGAATAAAAGTTTCATTTCTAAAAGTATATTGACAGTATTGTGTGAGGGTTTTTTTTAAATATATAAATATATAATATTTTCTGAAATGGGTTTGTTGAAGTTGGGTTTTTGGGTGTTGATGTAATCAGGGAGTAAGAAGTGAAAATCCTAAATTTGTTAATGAAAAGATTTAAAAAAAAATAATGAGTTAGGGTTTAAATGGAACAAAGTGTTAGCTTATTTGGGTTAATTGATATGGGGTTTTGCATATGAGTTGTGAAGATTAGCCACTACAGTTTACGTAGTGGTTCATACAACAATGATTGGTAAAATGTTATTTTCTTAAATTAAATGAATATGTCATCCTGTATAACTTTTAGTTGTTGACTGAAGTGTTAATAAAAATCTTATATGAGGTAATTTGGGTTTACAAGATGCATTTAAGTTGGTTGTTCAAAAGTAAATAATAGTTTTGGGGATTATATGTTTATACAAAAATGAAAAAAGTAACCAACGATGACAATTGTTCTTTATGCTTAACAAATTGAAAAGTCACAAGTCTTTTCTTGTCGTAAAGCATAAGGATGTTATATAGTATATGTTATTAAGTGGGAGTTAGATGGTTTGTACTATTGAAATTATTTGTTTCCTATACATTTAGGATTATGTCATACAAGACCTTGTACATGTTTTGTGAAGTACAAATGTGTTTTGAATATATTTGATTGTGAAAAGAATTGTTATAGAAATCCTTAGTTGTATATATATATATTTCATGTTGCACAGTAGTTATATTTACATCTCTAGTATGGAAAATACTAAGAAGCATCCTTAGTTATCCGTATGTAATAAAAATTGTTCTATTTTTTATCAAAATTTATTTATCATGCGTATAACAGTTTGTATCAAATTCGATGAAATGTTTTTAGTTATATTATTTTATCATCATCGTCATTATGCATTTCATGATGATTGTTAGGCCTTATGGTGAAATCATTCATCATATGATACATATGTGATGCTGAATTTAGAATTGTCATAAACCTTTAACATGAATATATATATATATATATATATATATATATATATATATATATATATATATTACTCTAATATATTTATTTGATGAAATTATTCTAACATTAAACTTTTTTATTTTTTCCATATGGACGATACATACCATCTTACAATAAGTGCCAAATTCTTAGACACCCATGTGGAATTTGGCATCAAAAATACTCATATGTACACAATGGCCTCATTGTGGGCCGATGTGTACATGTTCACCTGTTCAACTATGCTAGAACCATCATAGCTGTTCAAGGTTGAAGCAAGATTGCCTTGGAGTGGTGAGTATAGACATATCCAAGATGATAAAGATCTGCAAGTTCTTTTTAACCACTTCAGAGAGAAGACAATCGATACTATGAGGATTGATGTAGTCCTAAATTCCATTGCAACAATGCAACAACTTGCACAGTGCCCACACGAACTAGAAAATGTTATGTCTTCATAAGAATCGTATGCAGGAAATCCACTACCGTTGCGAACCAACACAGAAATGGTTGAAATTCTAAATGATTCTAATACAGAATTTATCGACCAGCCAATACCTGAAGACTCTGCAAACCAACGTGGCTCAAGTGAAGACTCTGAAGATGAAGACTACATGCCATACACATCAAAGATTGCAAAATCAATTGATACTTCCGACAACTCCATCCATGACAGTGCAACCTCTATTAATAAAGGCAATGGAAATGCAGCTCCCGGTTCAAGTGAAAATTCTGACGATGATCATCTGTCAAATGTTGTTTCTTTTGACTATAACTTGAACAACATGGTTGATAGTAATAATGATGAAGAAGAAGGGAACAACGGACCTCTAAAGGGCAGTCCCTATAAAGTGACAGAGGTTGGTAGGGTTGTGTTAGAGGTGGGTCAACTTTTTATTAACCTACAACACTTTAGACAAGTTTTACGTGATTTTGTGGTTCAAGAAGGGTTCAAATTGAAAAGAATTAAGAATGACAAAGAGAGATACACGATATAGTATGCTTTTGATGGTTGCAGTTGGTGGATTCATGCCTCACCTATTGATGAAAAAACAACTTTCATGATCAAAACCATGCAAGTGAGACACATATGCCAAAAAGTACACAAGAACCTGGAGGCAACAACAGTATGGATTGCAAGGCGCTTCAAGCCATTGATTGAAGAAAATCCAGATATTGATGTGAAATTCTTGGGTCGTTAAATCCACCGCATATATGGTTTGGTCCTCCCTGTATATACTCTATATAGAGCCAAAAATAGGGTACTAAATGTGACCAAAGAAGATCACAATAGGTGTTACAACAACTTGTATGTATATGGGTTCATTATTAGGCAAAAGAAACCAGGTTTTATAGCTTTAATCAAGACATTAACACCATATATAGGGGGATCTTCTAGTTTTCAATGCTTCTTCTAGTTATCAATGTTTCTTCTTAAGTTTCCAATCTCAAAAAGCTGGTTTTATGTTCGGATGTAAGCCCTTCATTGGGCTTGATGGATGCCATCTGAAAGGGAAGTTTCTTAGGGTAATTCTATCTGCAGTTGCAATGGATGCCAACAATGGTGTATTTTCAGTTGCAATATGCATTTGTGAAAGTGAATGCAATGACTCTTGAGGCTGGTTTTTAGATAATCTATATAGGTATATTGGGATGGAAGATAGTAGGAGGATTACATTCATGAGTGACATTCAAAATGGTGTTTTCACTACTATTGAGAAGTATTGGCCTTGATCTTTCAATAGATTTTGTGTTAGACATTTAACAACAAATATGCAGAGACAATACAAGGGGCAACTCTCTGGTTTGTACTTGTGGAATGTAGCAAACAAATCGACCAATGCAAAATTTATGGAGGAGATTTTGATGCTTCAAGAAGTCAATATTTATGTATATAACTACATCATGAAGGTACCGTTAAAGCATTGGGCACTTCATGCTTTTGAAAACTAAATGAAGTCAGACCATGTAACAAACAATATTAGTGAGTGTTTCAATGTGTGGATGGGAAAATTTAGGGCACAACCTGCCCTGACTATTCTTGAAGGGGTAAGAAGAAAAATGATTCAAAGAATGGCAAAAAGGCTTGAGGAGGGAAGAAACTGGGTTTCTAATATACCAGATTTAGTTAACAAAAAATTATCAAAAAGACAAGATGACTCGAGGTTTGTGTTGGTTTTGTGTGCAAGTGATAAGGAGTTTGAAGTGAAGGATGGTGTAACGTTCTACATGGTGAATTTGGACAGTAAGAGATGTGATTATGGATTGTGGGAGCTATTTGGCATTCCTTGTAAACATGCATTGGCAGTTCTCACTGGTACAAGACAACAAGCTAAAATTTTTATCCACTCGTACTTGTTAAAGGTTGCCTACATCAGAACTTACAACAATATCATTCACCCAATACCTGATCAATCTCTATGGCCAAATATCCAAGCCAATCCAGTCCTTCCACCTGAGAAGAAAAGAAAGTCTGGCAGGCCAAATAAGAGTCGCAAGAGAGCACCTGATGAACCTCGTAAAATGAAGAGAAGTGGCAGAGTGAAATGTAGCAGTTGTGGGGCATGTGGACATAACAAAAGGACATGCACTGGATCTGTTACTGGACAAGCAGAAGCTAATAATAAAGGGGTATCTTATTTATATTTGAGTTTATTTTCTTTTAAGACAAATACCCATTTTGTTTATGTATAACATTGTTTGTGTTTTTTTTAAAAGCTTGATATGTTTATTATTGTTCTTTTATAATATGCAGAAAAAGAAAATGTACAAGATGGGTGATAAGCAATCTGTCGTTCCAGCCCAGACAACTACTAATACAAGTCTACAAGACAAACAACAATCAATGCAAGCCAAACAACCGTCAATGCAAGCCAAACATCTATCAATGTATGGCAACCAAATCTAAATTCAAGCCAAACAACAACCAATACAACACTGATTACTAAAAATGCTACCCAGAACTCTACCATTCCAGCTACGAAAATTGCAAGAAAAATACTTTCTCGGGTTTGATGACATAAAACCACATGTTTTGCAATATTTACATCTTAATTATTCAAAATAAAATTTAAACAATTAAATTTGTTACTAAATGGTATAGGTGGGCAGCACCTCAAACATTGCTACAAAGAGAAGATTAGAGGGACAAGGTCCAATACAATCAATTACACACATGTCTCAACCTTCACAAGCAGGTTAGTACATTGTATAAAGGTACCTATTTATGTCATAATATTATTTTCATTGTTATTTTGTGGTCTAATGAGTTGATTATGCACCCTTTGATGGTCAAGAGAATTTAATTCACACTCAATCAGCTACTATGAATGCTTCTTTATACTTGAGAAACATTGCATCACCCATAGGCATGCCCCTACCACCTCCAGGTAATTTTTAAGTGTTGGTAATTAAGTAGTGATAATTTAGATTGAGTTTTTTTTTTTGAAATACAACGACTACCAGGACCTGGTGGTGAGATTAATTACTCTTCAAGCAAGGCTCGAAATACTACTCCCACTATCGAGGAGATGTTACATATGGATTATGGCTCTCACAATCGGAGAGAGGGCTACTCCCACAAACCAGGAGAAAAACTCTTTACACATTCTTATAAGGTGTGTATGGTGGTACTCGAACTCCTGACCACTAGATGTGGAAGGGAGGTACACAACCATCTTTACTAAGAGTAAATGATATTATATTTATCATAAGGTCTGAATGTGGGTTTGTTTGTGTTATTGGAAATAGGAACTATTGAGGGAATTAACATTGACTGAAGTGTCTTCTTCTAATGCAAGGCAACTGCTTCAGAAACTTATTTACTACTACTACTTATAGTAATATTAACTATTTGTGGACATCATATGTATCCTATAAGTTAGGTGTTAATATCTCTACATGTTGATGTGGGTTTTATACATGATTTGTGGGCTAATAGATGTGCATGCAGAGAACATTTTTTTGTGGGTTTTTGGTTTTTGGTTGCAACCCTTACGGTAGATGATGTGATGAATTTGTAAGGATATTGTATAGTGGAAGCAATGTAGGAATATGATTGATTGATATAGTATGCTTCTAGGTTGAAGTATTTTATTTTGCTGTTGTAATTGGTCCACTATATAGACCATATAGAAAGATCTATTGTTCATTGTACCTTACTAAAAAAAAAAGAAATTTTATGAGGCATGTGTACAACTGCAACATATTTTGTATGTTATGGATGTAGTGATATATAATGTTAACTTATTATTTACTATTTCTGGATGGTAAATTAGTTTTTCCATGTGAGTACTTATTTCTGTGTCATATTTGTAAATTAAATCCGTTAAGAAAAAATTGTAAATTACATGCGGATGGTGGATGGTGGATTGATGTCCATGACAAAGTAATCTCCTAATTCATTATGTGTTTGAAAGCAACACAATTATGACCAACATATTTAAAACAAAAACTAAGAAAAATATATTATTGTTATGCTCTTGCTTTTTTTCTTTTTCCAATTTTCTCTACTATGGAAACCGGATATCTAAGATCCTCATTATTTAAACTGGGGACATTAGCCTTCTTTGATCTTCCTTCATACTTTTGAACGAAAACTTCATTATGGTAGAAATATGTAGAAATACGTATAAGTTGCATTTCCTAGCATCAATATAGAAATACAACTTCCTTGGATTTGCCTCTAATTCTGAATCCACAAGCCCACTTTTCGATCACATTAATACCTTCGATTTTTTTTGAAAGACCCCTTCGATTTTTAAAAGTTACCAACCCCCATTTACGCCAACACTTTAAGATGACTCCATAGATTCAGATTTATCACTCGTGAAAAAAATGAAAATAGTAAAAGGTTTTTGAATATTTCATTAACAATGAGAGTCTTAAAATGCCTTTAATTAGGCCAATTTTTTTGGTCAAAAGATAATGGTCATATGGGACCAACTGTCTAAAAAAATTTAGATTCTAATGTCATTATTCATTATTAATCTTTTTATAAGGCTAAGGGTAAACGGGGGATATAAAATTTTAAGATTAAAACATTATTATATCTTGTCATGTCATATCAAAGCTTGTGTTACATAGGGCTATTTTTGAACTTTCATACATCAGCTCACTTAAGTTATTAGTGTTAACGGACCCGTGGTAACAATAGAGGGTATATGTATTAATTATGGATATCTTTTTAAAATCTTACTACGTTAAAAAAATGAAGATAAGTATGTGGAAGTAACCCATTTATTTATCTCAAAGTCTCAATAAAGAAAATTTCCCTCAATTAAAGTATTAAACCATCCAATGATCCAAGTATTCCAAAAAAAAAAATATAGTACTTATGCCTAAACGCATAAAAAAAGTATTATAATTTTCCACCATAACTTATAAGTTATTAGTCATTTTACGTCCTCTTATTTTGGTATTGGTCATTTTTAACCCTAACATTAGTTTTGGATGGAAAAGTGATGTTTAGACATCCGCATGTTACGAAGTTACAGCGTTGACATTGGAATCTATTAAATTTTAAATGGACATTTTTGCCCTTCCAATGTGACCATTCCATCTATTTTTGTTATCTATTTTCATAACCATCATCATCATCATCAACACCAACCTAGAACATCATCGTCAACAACACACCAAACCCAGAACACCACACCACACTGAAACTCATCATCAACACCACCAAACCCAGAATATCATCATCAATACCAAAAATCTCAATCGAAACCGAAACCAAAACCACCAAAACCACCAAAACCAAAACAAACCTAGAAAAACCACCACAAACCCAGAAATCACCATTCCTTCTCTTCTTCTCTCTCATTGAAAACTTCCAACACAACCATAAATGGAAGAAAAAAAAAATCCAAAATCGAAATACAATCACCAAAAGATAAGAAATAAAAAATTGAAATTGAAAAAAAAATCTATCAAACACAAACTCAAACCCAAATACATATCTTTAAAATCCAAACCCACACTCACACAACCACCACCATCCCACCGTCAAACCAAACTCACCATAGCCACCACCAGATTTAACAACCAAAACCACCAAAATCTAGTAAAAGTAGTAATAAAAAAGGGTTAAAATTGGAAAGTGCTCTTAGAGACGGCGAGAGGAGGACGAAGGAGGGAGACAAGCCAGATCGTCCACCATGACTAGAGTTGTTGTCGTGCCAGTGAAGACGAGCGGAAGAGAGATGTGGGAGGAGGAGAAAATAGAGAGAGTGAATACAAAAATACAGGACGATGTGAGTGAAAAAATAATCGATGGGCTTGTGGAATACAAATCTAGGTAATCGAGATTTTCAAAGACTACTCAATTGATTGATAGGTGAGGTGATTGATAGTGGTTTTTTATGTTTAGTTTCTGTTTTGTGCTGAGATGAAGAGAGTTTTTAAATTTATTTATTATTATTTTAATTAGTTTTATATATTAATTTTATTTTTATTGATGTTTTAGGGTAAAGTTACATATTACCCTTTAGATTTTTCAAATATTTAACATTTGACTAACAGATTCCAACGGTAAGGTGCATTTTGACTAATAACTGAAATTATAGGGTGGATTTTGACCATTACTTAAACTAGAGATCAGAAAATGACCAATACCACATAAGTGAGGGTAAAAAATAATTATATCCCTAAAAAAATGACAAATTACTGTAAGAAAAACTATCATTTTACCCCATGAATTTACCCCTATTGCTAAGACGAGGACATGGTTTGAACATATTGATTGTTTTTTCCCCTAAAGTCAAACAAACCTCTAAAGACCCCATTTTTGTCACCTTTACCATCCATTTTGAATGTTGATTGTTAAAATGAAAGGGCATTAATGTCATTGTTGGGCATGACTTGTAGGTAAAAAAATTACATTTCACAAAAAAAAATACATCTCATCGTAATCTCTCTCTCCCCATACAACTATTTCTCTCTCTCTCATCGTGATCATAATTTTCTCCACCGAATCACTCTCCACCAAATCATCACCAACAAATTCATCTTCTCTCGATCTCATTTGTCTCTCTCATCAATCATCATGCAGATCTCTCTCTGACACAACAAACTTCGATTTCGATTTGGGATTATTGTGGTTGGGATTGATGGGCGGTTGACTGGGTTATGGTTTGGTGGTTGGGTGATACTGATTGACAGGGTTGATGACCGTCGGAGATGAGCGACCGCTGGAGACAAGAAAGTGACCACTAGAGACGAGGTCGTCGGTGCAACTGAAGAGCGACAGTAGTGGTTGAAGAGCATGGCTGAAGATCTGTAAAAAAACTTTCTTGATCTCTTTTCGAATTCAGTTAGGTTCTTGGCCCACTTGTGAATTTACTTGTCTGAATGTTGATTTTGTATTTAGATCTATTAGTTGTGACTGGTTTCTACAAATATGAACATTGATTTTTGTGTGGTTCGAATTTTTGATCCCTAAAGAATTCAATTGTGTTTGTGATGGGTTCTTGCAAATTTGAATGTCGAATTTTGTACATATGGTTTCGAATTTGTGAGCACTACAGAATTCAACTGGGTTTGTGATAGGTTCTTGCAGATTTGAAACTAGAGAAGCTGATATTAGAGAAAAAACATTTTAAACATCTGGGTTTGAAACTGGGTTCTTGTTAATTTGGGTTCTTTGCTCATGAAATTTTTTTAAAAAAATGAAACTCTTCCAAGATTGAAAATTTATTTATTTGGTTTTTTTTTTTTACTTTTATGTTTGATTGATGATGGAGATCTGAGTTTTCTATTTTGAAAAAAAAAATATGGGTTTCCTTTATTTTTTTAAATCTGGGTTTGATTTTATATATCAGTAATAAAATTTACTTTAGTGATTTTGATCTTTTATTTTAATGAATTTTTCTCTTTAAAAAAATATTTGATTGAAATTTTTGTTTATTTCTCTTGAATATATATATATATATATTGAAGTGAATATTTATTATTATTATTATTATTATTATTATTATTATTATTATTATTATTATTATTATTATCATTATTATTATTATTAATGTTATAGTTATTGTTAAATTTAAATAAAAATTTTAAAAAAAGATATATCCACCGTTCATCTTTTGAGATGGACGATGGAGATCCATTTTTTTTAATTGTTTTATTTTATTTTATTTTTGTTTTCTGTTTTTTAATATATTTTTTATTTAATGAATATTTTGAGGGTTAAATAGTAATTATATCGAGTAAATTGAATGATAAAAAGATCATTTGGTTCAATTATAATAGTCAAAGGGACATATAATGCATTTAATGGACGGTAAAGGTAACATAAGGGGGTCTTTAGAGGTTTGTTTGATTTCAAGGGGAAAAACGGTCAATATGCCCAAACCTTATCCTCGTCTTAACAATATGGCAAACGTCAAGGGTTAAAATGATACTTTCTCCCTTAATGTAAACACGTACATTACACATCAATGCATTTTTCTCCTTTTTCCCTCAAAAACAAAAATCAGGACAAAGTGAAACAAACCTTGTAGTTTCTGGTGATCCACACACGTTGTGCAAATGGGCAAGAGTAAGAAGTATACAACCTTCAAAAATATAATAGCCAATAAATCCATACAATGACACATGTTACTCAAAAGCCGATAAAATTTATTAAATGTAACAATGAAAATAGAGAAAAGAAAGTGAAAACCTAGTAGTTCCATCGGTGGTTGCTCGGACTTGGAATCCAATGGTGGAGGCCAATGCTCTTGCACACTATCAAAAGAGAAAAGATCATATAAATGATTATTCTGTTCGATAAATGAGAAATCGACGACAAACCCAGAAACAGAAAAAAAAGAAGGCGGCAAAAGCGAAGGTGAACAAGGGAAATTCTTACGCAGTAGCCATAGGTAGTGGGGTCTTGGAGAATTCTCGAAAGCTTTTCGGTTTTTGGAAGAAGGTAATCTGGTGCAGAAATGAGTACATATTCAAAGTCTTTAAAGTGAATGTAACGTTGTGAAGCTACCTGGTGGGTCACCTTCCTCAAGACCGCCAAGTTAGTTGTTTCATCAGCGGATTGCGTGACAATATTAAGGTGGATTTGCTCACAGGCAGACCAACATCCTTATCATCAGCCATTGGCCTTACACGCGTGTACGAGACTCGAAATTCCTCTCAACAACGAAGTACACTTACTTTTGAATCAAAGAAGAATTTGACAGCAAACAGAGAAACTGGGCCTAACACTTCAAGCCTTCCCGTTAGACGTATGACACCAGCCGAGTTACAAGAACGACGAGCGAAGGATTTGTGTTATAATTGCAAACAAGAAGTTTGTTCCCGGACATCGATGCAAGAAGTTATTTTAATTGAAGCTTGTTACGAAGATGATAGAGATGCTCTTATGGACGATGAGGGAGCCATTCTAGAAGACTTCAATGTGGTTCCTGAGATTCCTGAGATTTCTTTACATAATATCTCTGGCGCACGAGCACCCTAAACTATGCGGGGTCAAAGGCTGTATTGGACAATCAAATACCATTTTTTTGGTGGATACAGGCGAGTGGGGACCTAGTCTGTTGGGAGAACTATCCTAATATCTTTTGTATTGTCGGAAGCCGTTAGTTG
Source organism: Dipteronia dyeriana (assembly GCA_032871835.1). Taxonomy (NCBI): domain Eukaryota; kingdom Viridiplantae; phylum Streptophyta; class Magnoliopsida; order Sapindales; family Sapindaceae; genus Dipteronia; species Dipteronia dyeriana. The sequence goes on from CM065297.1 coordinate 13,429,889, forward strand.
TAACGATATTTCTATTTTTTTAGTTTGTTAAAGTATTAGTTGTTATATAAGACAACAAGAGTATTTAATAAAGGTATGGAAAAATATTACTTCAATTATTATAGGTCAAAGGCTCCTCTATTAACCTAATACAATCATAAGATATATATTATTTATTCTTTACGATAGGTTCCAACAAGCAAACTGAGGAACAATCCTCAGTGCGTACCACCACAAATGACGCAATGGAGGTTGTAAATAGAGACAGTGGACATGTACAGTGTATTCAAGTATTCAATGCATTTAATTCTTACGTATTTGAGTGTCCTTTATTGTAATTGTTATTGTTGTCAATATTTTAAAACTGTTTTAATACTTAAAAATACAATTACTCGGGTGGTCATTAACTTATATCACTACTATTAAAATGGTCACCAGGAGAGGAATAAGTTTCAAAATGACCATTTTTATCAAACACTGTTACAATAATAGTCATTCTAACTATTTCCATCCATTTTTAGAAATCAATTTTTTTCTTTTATTTTTTCAAACAAATAATTTTATTTAGTGTGAATATACGTATAGCATATCTTAAATATTATATATATATATATATATATATATATATATATATATATATATATATATATATATATATATATATATATATATATCAAATATATATTTTTAGAAGATTAAGGCTACAAAATCTAAAAAAAATTAAAATTATATTTGAGATAAGTTAGAAAGATATATATACATTGTGGTTGGTCGAATGATAGTTAAATTGGATTTGATTGGATTTGATTGGATTCGAATCAGGCCCAAGCAACTTGGTCTGAATTGTCGAATCAGATGAATTGAACCTGCAAAAAGATGAAGACAAAGAACAAAAATACAAAAAAACTGTTTAGCAAGAACGGAGGATTGGAGATTGTGTTTCTAGCCTTCGGTGCGCTTGGGCTTAGCGTAATAGTGCTTTGACTAAACACCAGTGACCGGAATCGTAATTTTTGTAGAGTTTCGGCTAGCTAAATAGTGTGAATTCCAAAGAAAAAATCAGAATTTCTTTTTTGGCAGTGGAGGGTTCTATTTACAGGCCTTCCAGGCCATCTTAACGTTAGAGGATTCGTTGGAATGAATCCCTGAAATCTTGGCATATCTCACGGGATATACTGTATTTTGTAGTTGTTTTGAACTCATCATCTACGAGTATCGTGGTTGAGTTTCAAATAGGACTGACCAGGTTATAATGGAGTCTAGTTCAAGCATTTGGTTCAATCCGGGTTTTTGGGCCTGGTCCAAGGTTGATATCATAATTGTTGTTGGGCTCCACGTTTTTGGGCCTAGAGGCCATTTATGGCTACTATAGTTTGTCCCCCATTCTCTAAAGATGTGAACTATGAGTTAGAGAGTGCAAGGCTTTTCAGTCGAGTCGAATGAGTGTACGACAATATCTTGTATTTTGTCGAACGACATTTTGACGATGTGTCAAATAATTTGGCTATTACAAAGTGTCGACTGCTCCATAAAACTTATTAGAAAGGGTATCGAAGTGCTTCAGCTTCTAGGACTGACATGGTCCTTTTACTTTTGGCGAGATTTCTTGATCTGGGCGCATTTATTGAGGAGGTTAAATTTCAAACTAACCTTAGTTTATTTACCTTGGTTAACTGACATCCACCAAAGTCGCGACACGTGTCTGCCTTGAGTTTAAACGTGGATTGTATAAGGAGAAACTTCCTCAAGAAGCTTTTTACTTCAACTTCAACTCTTGAACTCTTTATCTTCTCAAACCTCTCAAATCTCAGAGATCCCATATTACTTCTATAACGCTTGCCATTTCTTTGCAATCTTCATACTATAAAGTACGAGATGATTGCCTTATTTTTCTTTCATCAAAGATTTAATTTTTCGCCTTTGTTTTCTTTCAGCAAAGATTTAATTTTTCCTTTTCTAGGGAGTAGAAATTATTGTAACAGTTTCTTGGATATATTCCCAGAAACAGTAGTAGTTCTTCATTGTTCTTCGCATGATGCATGTAATTTTTAGCATAAAAATTTATTCTTTGATGGATTAGATACATTTAGGATGTACTGAATTCCACGTTGAGTTGATTTTTGTATTTGGCGTTGTTGGTCTTATAGTCGATCGACTGGAAATTGAAAGAAATAGTGTTGAAGCCGTAATAGATCTAGCATTTAGATCATAGATTTTTCTAAGTGTGGATCTTTAGAACCATAGGTGTTGATTTTATTTTTGGTTTATGTTTGACTTTTGCATTTTTGCATTTGTCAGCAATATGTCGAACGATAATGCAATTTCGTGCCCCAAGATCACTTGTTGGAAATGAAAATGACATCGAAGAGGGTGTTGAGGTCGACTCACAAGATGTCGGTCGACAAGTTACTCTAGTCGACCTTTTATTAGTATTAGATGAGAGGGGGTCTCTCAGGTATGAAACTTATTACAGTGGTTGTAAATGAGGTCGATCACCCAGAATATATAGATATAGAGGAACCATCATGCTCTGGTAGACGACTAGGTATACTAGCTGGTGAAAATCCAAAGAGTACAAATTCTACTGATGAAGACATGGATACTCTGAGGATATTTTATGGCATTCCGGATGATGTTAGATTACGACCTACTAAAGAACATGAACAACTTGATTGGAACATTCCTAGATAGACATGCTTCTACGAATATAACTTTCGTCAAGGGTTTAGATTTCCAGTTCCCTCGCTAGCACATCGTCTGTTAGTTTTCTTACAACGCGTTCCTGATCAATTAATGCCAAACACTTTGAGGATATTGATTAGTCTCACCGTTTTACATGAGAAGTATGGATGTAATTGAAACAAATATTATGGTGTGTATAGAATTAATCTAGAGGAGGATGAATAGATTTTAATTAATTTTTACCCAATTTTCGTTAAGAGTCAAGTTGACGAAAATACCCCTATCTAGTTACAAGGATACCACAAGTGTAATAAATGCAGAAATAGTAAAAACACTTGAGATATACGTGGAAACCCTCCAAATGGGAAAAACCATGGATTGATGAGTGCGCTACACTTGAACCTCGAATCCACTAATGATAAAGGAATTACAACCTAATCCCGGTTTAATCCTCTACCACTACCTAATCCCGGTATAAGTGAACCTAGTTCATCATGCTTGTGCTTTAAGCCATCTACAATCGGAAGCAACACAAGTCTTACTTCTCAATGAAAAGATAAAATGTCCTAAGTGAATATGTGATGATATTCAATGAACAAATAAGGCTAGGAAACCCTATATGCTTATCTAGGATAATGATATAACAATTAATGCAATCCTAGATATCAAGTGCTTAATGACATGTTCAAATTGCTTAGCTAAACATAGATCAATCAATCCTATGAAACTATCATAATACAACACTCAATCATGTCATCACAACAATCTCTAATTTGTATCTAAAAATATTCTAAGAGAATACAATTAATTAAAGAGATGGTTTAGTAAGCAAAACACTTAACTTGTAAGAAGATAGTGAAGAACTTACCAAACAAGATGTGATGAAGCAATCATATCCATAGATGCACTCTAGATGAACTTAGATGATGCAAGATGAAGATTTAATGCTCATGGGAATGCTTTGAGTGATTAAAAATAAGTTCTTGAAAGTGTTTTTCCTTTGAAATGTGTTCTAAGGAAGAAATGTGATATTCTGAACTCATACACTACCTTAAGGCATTGAGTTATATATATATAAGATCCAATCAAGTGAGGTCGTTTTGGAAAAAATGTTCCAGCTTCCTCTGCGTGCTCTGGTGACGTGCGCTGGTCAAGCAGCGCACCATTAGCGTACAACCTATTTTTAAAACAAACGCTAGTCGAGTGGCGCATCCCAATAGCGCAACACAAGCGCAGATTCTCTGGGAAGTTTACGCTGGTGAGGCAGCGCTAGAAGAGTAGCGCACCACCAGCGCACGCCTACATTTTTCAGCTACGCGTATGTGCAGCAACCTAGATCAGTGGTGCACGACTATCGGCGGTCCACTGTGAAAGTTACGCTGGTCGAGTAGCGCACCACCAGCGCAAGGCCTATTTTTCAACACTCAAATGCACAAAACAATAAGTTCAAGAGTGATGAAATTGCATCCTATTTTAATGCCTAGCATGACATACAACTTTCATAGCAAGATGCAAATAGGTCAACAAGAGTCATGTAAACTAAAATGCACACAAGAAAACACTCAACAAATAAGATCAAGAGTTATGCATGAATATGTGAGTGTGTGCAATTATCTCTTCAAAGTAAGTAAGCACAAGAATTTTACCCTTGATGCTTCTCCTCTTGAAGTCTTGAGAGCCTAAGCTACCCTTACATGAACCCCAACAATGTGGTTGTTCATGAAATAAGCTAATCAACAAATGAGGACTTTTCAATTTCCCCCTTTGGCTATTTCGTGACAAAACCACCTCTCACATTGATCCTCACAAAGCAAAATAGAAAAAACACCGGGAAGATATTCTACATTACAAAGAGATAAACATAAAAAAAACTTCAAGTCTTCGATCTCTTGTAGAACTATTAACCCTATACACAAGGCAAGCACAAATACGCTTTCCAAACCAAGTGCATGTGAGAAGATCAAGTGACTATAAAACAAAAACATTTGCATTTAGAAATATGAGTATGATATCATGAAATGCTCCCCCTCAACGGGTTACTCCCCCTACATGTAATCTCTCCCTCAAAGCCAACACATGCTACTCCCCTAACATCATAATGCTAGGTCATGCTACTCCCATAGCATAACAATGCTAGGTCAATGCTACTCCCCATTTTTGTCATGATATAGACAAAGGAGAAGTCCTCAACCGGGTCACTCAAAGCAAAGAAAGAAAATAGCATACAAGATTGTTGCATAATTATATGAGCCACATTTATGCAACCTCAATTGATAGAAGAGACACAAGGAGATTTATTTGAAAGACAATGTGTGAATCAAAAAAAGTGTTTTGCATACAAGACATGTTGCATTCAAGTCCAAAAACAATGGTATTTGGCAAAGCAAATGACAAAGGTTTCTAATATAATTCAAACCAATTTCACCATTTGTCATGAGAGAAGCAAGGATATAGAGTTCTTATAAGTATCAAGTTTTAAAGGCACTATATCCAACTTTATAAACTAAACATGGCATGAGCAACTTTGCACCCTATTTGATTTTTTCGGGAGGATACCCGTATGATAATAGCCATGTTCAACTAATAAAGAAAGAGAGACATGGATTAAACATTTTAGTCTCACTAGCATTTTCACACATTGTGTTGCATTTAACAATTGCAATCATCAATTCATGCTTTATCATTTTTCATTAGCATGTCATTTAAGAATCATCATGTCATGGAGATAATTATAGATCATTTAACATGTACTTCCAATGTATATCTCCTAGTCCAAAAATGCATGTTTGAACATCAATATGACATGGATTGTAATCAAAGCAATGTTCACACTTATTTAAGAAAATACAATATACTATAAGTGCAACCAAGATACTCAAGCAATCAATAAAGAGGCATAAACATATTTTTAAGAAAAAATTGCATGCAACAAGTATACAATAGCTCTCTTTGCTTGAGTTCCCATATGGGGTCAAAGACCACAACACATCACTCCATTAAACAAATCCCAATAGATCTACTAAGAGTCTTGAATCGAGTAGCATCTAAGGGTTTAGTAAATAGATCCACTAGTTGATCATTTGTACCTACATGCTTAAGTACAATGCATTTGCTCTCAACTAGTTCTCTAATGAAATGATGACGAATGTCAATATGCTTAGTCCTAGAATGCTGAACCGGATTCTTTGAAATGTTAATTGCACCAATTTTATCACAAAAGAGAGTAAGAGTACCTTGATTGAATCCATAGTCGACTAGCATTTGCTTCATCCAAAGGAGTTGTGTGCATCCACTCCCAGCAGCAATGTATTCGGCCTCAACCATGGATAAGGAAATCAAATTTTGCTTCTTGCAAAACCAAGAGACAAGGTTGTTCCCAAGGAAAAAGCAACCGCCCGATGTACTTTTCCTATCATCACAATTTCTTGCCCAATCTGCATCACTAAAGCCTACAAGACTAACATTAGTGTCAAAAGAGTACCAAATCCCATAGTTGGATGTCCCATTCACATATCAAATGATTCTCTTAACAGAAGAGAGATGAGAATCCTTAGGATCCGTTTGGTACCTAGCACACGAACATCCACACTAAAGGAGATATCAGGCCTACTTGCGGTCAAATAGAGCAAGCTACCAATCATGCCACGATATAAAGTTTGGTCCACACTTTTACCACTAGCATCCTTGCTTAGCTTCAAAGTGGTACTCATGGGTGTATCACAATGTTTGGCACTTTCAAGGCCAAATTTCTTCACTAGGTTTTTGGCATATTTAGCTTGAGATATGAAAATCCCATAATCCATTTACTTAATTTTTAAACCTAGAAAGTAACTCAACTCACCAACAAGACTCATCTCAAATTCATGAGACATGACATCAACATATTGTTGGACTTTGGTGTCATTGGTGGAGCTAAAGACTATATCATCAACATAGATTTGAGCTATAAAGAGCTCATCTTTGTTTTTCTTGATTAATAGAGTCTTGTCAACACTACCCCTAGTGTAGCCATTATCTATGACATATTGGGTGAGACGCTCTCATACCAAGCCCTAGGTGCTTGTTTCAACCCATACAAAGCTTTCTTGAGGTGATAAACATGATTAGGGTGGTGAGGATCCATAAACCCTTTGGGTTGCTCAACAAACACTTCCTCTTACAAGAAACTATTGAGGAAGGCACTCTTAACATCAATTTGATATAATTTGAACTTATGCAAACAAGAAATGGATAGAAAAAGCCTAATGGACTCAATGCTAGCAACGGGAGCAAATGTCTCCTTAAAGTCAATACCCTCAATTTGAGAGTATCCTTATGCTACAATCCTAGCCTTGTTTCTCACAATGTTGCCATCCTTATTGGATTTGTTCCTAAATACCACTTTGTGCCTATCATATTGGTGTTCTTAGGCCTAGGAACTAAAGTCCAAACCTCATTCCTTTCAAATTGGTTAAGCTCTTCTTGCATAGCAAGAACCCAAAATTCATCTTTTAAGGCTTCATCAATTTTCTTGGGTTCTATTTGAGCGGTGTAGCAAGTGTAGCTAATAAGATTAGCCATTTGATGCCTAGTCCTAACACCCTCACTAACTTTACCAATAATGTCATATTTTTCATGAAGTTTCCTAACCCATGGTGCAGGTTCTTTTGAGTCCAAGTGAGGAATCCTATCACTAAGTTGTGCTATGTCATCATCAAGATTAGCCTTTTCAACATTAGAGATATCAACTACTTTCTCCAAAGGGGAGTCATCAACTAAAACTACCTTCTTCTCATGGTCATTAGTTGTGAGCCTAGTATCATCAATGACAACATTAGATGATTCCATTACGGTCCTAGTTCTTAGATTAAAAACTCTATAGGCTCTACTATTCAAGGCATAGCCAATGAAGATACCCTCACCACTCTTAGCATCAAATTTGCCAAGTTGATCACGGTCATTCAAAATAAAGCATTTGCTTCCAAAAGTGTGGAAGTAGCTAACATTTGGCTTCCTACCTTTCCATAACTCATAGGAGGTTTGCCTAGTGTGGGGCCTAAGAAAAACTCTATTGCCTATGTAGCATGCCGTATTGACGGCTTTGGCCTAAAGATTCCTAGGGACATTGTTGCTAAGCAACATCACACTGGCCATTTCTTGAAGAACCCTATTCTTCCTCTCAACAACTCCATTTTGTTGAGGTGTCCTAGGAGCCGAAAACTCATGAGAAATGCCTAGACTATTGCAAAAGTTTTCAAAATGGGCATTATCAAATTCCTTCATATGGTCACTCATAATTCTCTTAATTCTTTTAATCTTGGAGTTCATTTCTTTTTGAATTTTAGAGCAAAGCATTTTAAACTTATCAAAAGTTTCAGATTTTTCTCTAAGGAAATAAGTCCATGTGTACCTAGAGAAGTCATCTACAAACATAAAAATGTATCTCTTTCCACCTAAACTCTCGGTTTGCATAGGTCCCATAAGATCCATGTGGAAAAGCTCTAGAGGTTTTTTGGTGGTTATATACTTGCCCTTTTTGTGCATACTTTTGGTTTGCTTCCCTTGTTGGCAAGGTCCACAAACACCATTAACCTTTTTCCCAATCTTGGGAAGGCCTCGCACAATATTGAACTTATCTAAGATTCTTAAATCCCTAAAGTTCATGTGATCAAGTCTTTCATGCCACAACTCTATTTGTTCATCTGTGGACACATTACAAGACACACTTCTAGCCTCAAGACAATAGCAATTGTCACTAGACCTCATACCTTTTAACAAGGTTTGTCCATTAGGTAATAGGATAGAACAATCATTTTTCCTAAACAAGACAAAGATTCCATCATCACTAAGATGTGAAATGCTTATCAAATTGGCTTTTAGGCCATCAACATATAAAGCATTGGACAAGGAGGGTAATCCGGGAATGGAAATGGTTCCCTTTCCTTTAACCTTCTTTTTGGATCCATCACCAAATGTGACATTTCCTCCCTCCTCCATCACAAGAGTCTAAAAAAAAACTCTTATTTCCAGTCATGTACCTAGAGCACCCACTATCCAAATACCAAAAATCACAAGAATGAGCTTTCAAAGCAATTTGTGCAACATGGCAAATGTGTTCATCCTTTCTAATCAATCTAGGTACAATATTTTTCTTCCTAGTGGTCAATGGTACATGGGCTCTAAATGTCCTAGGATCATGCAAAGGTGTTCCACTTTTCCTAGTGACATGCATCATGGCTCTAGGTTTCTTAGGATCATGCATCATGGCTCTAGATGTCCTAGGATCATGCTTCATGACTCTAGCCTTTTTCTTTTCTATCATCCTTTCAATCCTACACAATTTGATATACCTAAAGCAATTTGTTTTAATGTGACCATCAATACCACAAAAATGACATATAGGTAAAAAGTTAGGAATTATACCATATCCTTGAGGATGCATTGGAGCCTTCCCATGTCTTTGTGGTTGTATTGCTTGTTGTTGATGAGCTTTCCTTCTTTGTTGTTGAGCGAGACTTGATTGCTTCCTTGGCTAAGCTTGAATGATAGGTGTCTTCCCTTTGTGAGCTTTTGGTTTAGGGAAGTTAACTTGAGGAGCCCTTGTAGGATGAGCTTGTGGTGGGCTTCTTGGTGCCACCTTCACTTGAGCACTACTTGAACATTCTCCTAGATCAAGCTTCTTTCTAGGAGTTTGATGAGGAGATGACTCATTGAAGTTCATGCTTCTTACACAGATGGTCTTGCTTGGAATGGAGGACATCTTGTCATCTTCAAACCCAAGCCCCTTCTTGTCACTTGGCCTCTTTCCAACATCTAGCATGTGGTCAAGTTTCTTGGTGCTAGAATTCATCTTGGCCAACAACTCTCTAGCATCTTCAAGCTCTTTCTTCAACCCTTCTTCACTCTTCTTAGATCTTTCTAACTCTTCATTTAGTTAGTCAACTTGAATTGAGAGGTCTAGATTTTCTTCTTTTAATCTCTTGATCTCATTCTTGTTCTTTAATCTTGAGCTCTCAAACTTGGCCATGTAGTCTTTGAGATCCATCTTATCCATACTTCCATTTGTGGTTTGTGATAAAGATCCATCATCACTTGAGTAGTCTCCCTCTTGACTATCATTCTCTTATTCATTAGCATATTTGCTCCTAAGAGAGGATGTAAATGCTATGAAGTTAGCCATGAGTTCTTCATCATCCGAAGACTCATCTCCTTCATTAGAGTCATCACTTTCACTCCATATGGTAGCCATCACTTTTCCTTTCTTCTTGTTTTTGTGATTTGTATATTCCAGGGCAAAGTGACCTATTCTACCACATTCATAGCATTGGACTCCTTTCTTCTCGGTATTCTCTTGCCTAGGCTTAAACTTCTTGAAGGGAGCCTTTTTCTTCAAGTCTTGACTGGATCTAAAGCCTTTCTTCTCGGACTTGTAGAATTTCTTGAATTTCCTCATTAGCAAGGCCATCTCTTCATCCGAGTCATCACCTTGCTCCTTCTCAACTTTGGAGGCTTTCAAAGCAATATCTTTTTGCTTTTTCGATGGTGTGGGGTTGGGACGTTTCCTAGATTCATATGCTAGAAGCCTCCCAATCACTTCACTTGGCTTTATGCCCTTGTAACCACTATTTTCTTCCAAAGCCATCACCTTATACTCAAACCTATCAGGTAGAGATCTCATAATCTTCTGCTTGATCTTCCTATCCGAATAAGGATCACCAAGTTGATGACTTTGGTTCACAATGTCCATCAACCTTATTTCAAAATCATTGAAGCAATCGTTCTTATCCATCTTGAGCAATTCGAATTGCATTTAGAGAACTTGAAGCTTCGATTCCTTAACCACGTCGGTTCCCTCATGTGCAACTTCTAGGATATCCCATGCTTCCTTAGCTTTTCTAGTATTTTGAACCAACTTGTATTGGTTATCATCCATTCCACAAAGGATGGCATGCATTGCCTTCCTATTCCACTTTAAAGCCTCAAACTCTTGTGCATTCCACTGAGCCTTTGGTTTGAGTACATCATCTCCTCCATCTGCGGGAGTCATCATGGGTGGAATGTAGCCATCTTCAACCGCCATCCATGCCTTGTCATGAATTTGGCATATGTACGACTCCATCTTGCCTTTCCAAGAGACATAATTCAACCCGGTGAGGAGTGGAGGTCTAGTGCTGGAAGCTCCATCATTGCCACCGTTTCCACTCATTGTGTTTATGAATGAATGATATGAATGGTCAACACAAACAAACAAAATGCAACACACACCAAAATGAGCAAGGATCACCTATGTATGTCTAGGAACCTGCTCTGATACCAATTGAAACAAATATTATGGTGTGTATAGAATTAATCTAGAGGGGGGTGAATAGATTTTAATTAAGTTTTACCCAATTTTTGTTAAGAGTCAAGTTGACGAAAATACCCCTATCTAGTTACAAGGATACCACAAGTGTAATAAATGCGAAAATAGTAAAAACATTTGAGATATACGTGGAAACCCTCAAAATGGGAAAAACCACGGGATGATGAGTGCGCCACACTTGAACCTCGAATCCACTAATGATAAAGGAATTACAACCTAATCCCGGTTTAATCCTTCACCACTACCTAATCCCGGTTTAATCCTCCACCACTACATAATCCCGGTATAAGTGAACCTAGTTCATCATGCTTGTGCTACAAGTCTTACTTCTCAACGAAGAGATAAAGTGTCCTAAGTGAATATGTGATGATCTTCAATGAACAAACAAGGCTAGGAAACCCTATATGCTTATCTAGGATAATGGGATGACAATTAATGCAATCCTAGATATCAATTGCTAAATGACATGTTCAAATAGCTTAGCTAAACATAGATCAATCAATCCTATGAAGCTATCACAATACAACACTCAATCATGTCATCACAACAATCTCTAATTTGTATCTAAAATTTTTCTAAGAGAATACAATTAATTAAAGAGATGGTTTAGTAAGCAAAACACTTAACTTGTAAGAAGATAGTGAAGAACTTACCAAACAAGATGTGATGAAGCAATCCTATCCATAGTTGCACTCTAGATGAACTTAGATGATGCAAGATGAAGATTTAATGCCCATGGGAATGCTTTGAGTGATTAAAAATGAGTTCTTGGAAGTGTTTTTCCTTTGAAATGTGTTCTAAGGAAGAAATGTGATATTCTGAACTCATACACGACCATAAGGCATTGAGTTATATATATATAAGATCCAATCAAAGAGAGGTCATTTTGGAAAAAATGTTCCAGCTTCCTCTGCGTGCGCTGGTGAAGTTCGCTGGTCGAGCAGCACACCACCAGCACACAGCCTATTTTTAAAACAGGCGCTGGTCGAGTGGAGCATGTGCAACACAAGCGTAGATTCTTTGGGAAGTTTCCACTGGTGAGGCTGCGCTAGACGAGTAGCGAACCACCAGTGCACACCCACATTTTTCAGCTACGCGCAGGTGCAGCAGTGCAGATTAGTGGCTCACGACTAGCGGCGGTCCACTGTGAAAGTTGCGCTGGTGAGGTGCGTTGGTTGAGTAGCGCACCACCAGCGCAAGGCCTATTTTTCAACACTCAAATGCATAAAATAATAAGTTCAAGAGTGATGAAATTGCATCCAATTTTAATGCCTAGCATGACATACAACTTTCATAGCAAGATGCAAATAGGTCAACAAGAGTCATGTAAACTAAAATGCACACAAGAAAACACTCAACAAATAACATCAAGAGTTATGCATGAATATATGAGTGTGTGCAATTATCTCTTCAAAGTAAGTAAGCATAAGAATTTTACCTTTGATACTTCTCCTCTTAAAGTCTTGAGAGCCTAAGCTACCCTTACATGAACCCCAACAATGTGGTTGTTCACGAAATAAGCCAATCAACAAATGAAGACTTTTCAGTAATTTTGGATTAGGTTCACTTTTGCACAACTATTATTTAAAGGAGCATCTTAGCGAGAAGAGTTGGTATTCTCTATTCTTTAGATCTAACGCAAAATCCCTCATCATGGACCTTACGAAAAATGATCGTAGATGAAAAAACACTTATTTCTTCTCCAAAGGTCCTCTGATCGATGGTCTTTTTAGGAATGAGATGTATACATACCCTAGGACTTGGAATAGATATAGTAAGTTCCTCTACTGGTGATTAGTTGTAGTAGCCTTAGTATTTTCAAGTCTTTTGATTCTAGTTTTTGTCCTTGTAGAAATAACAGATAGAGTTGATATGCCCAAATGTGAGAGTCATACGACTAAATTCTTATCGATTCCGAAGGAAGACAGAAGTTGGAAAATGTTGATGGGAAAAGGTAACCTTAGGCTTAGCTCCGTATGGCTTCATTCTACATGGAATGTGCTAACAACCCTATATCCTTGTTTGAAAGATTTATTGTTGTACACTTGGGTTAGGAGGAGTTTTAAAATGCTTTTGGTACATAATTTTTAACCCCAATTACTGATGTTAAATGTCATTTCGTAGCCATATATATCAAAAAGTTGAAGTTTGATTTGCCTGACCCAAGTGAAACAATGAAGAAGGCTAAGGAAAGTGCGGGAAAAAAGGCTAAAGCTCTTAAAAGAAAAGCAGCTGAGGGGGTAAGATCGACCGACACATCAAGTGCTCCCGTTTTTGATCAGTCAATAGAATCATCTCTAAAGATGGATCTTCCATGTGATCCAAAGAAAAGAAAAACCTCCGTCAAGAATAAGGCGATTGTAAGGAGTTCGAAAGAAGTGGCCAATGGTGTCGAGCAGTAGAGGCCAAATCTGACTTTGGTTTCTTTCCCTCCAAACATATGTCTACGTAAGGAGCCTGGTTCATTTTTGAAGAAGTCAGACGTGTTGGGTTTTATGCCTTAAACATGTAATTTATAAATGGATTTATGAAATAAATAAAAGAAAAAGTTTAATTCATTATTGTTGTGTTGTTTATTTTATAACTTGTGTATATATTTAACATCCAAGATTATCGGATCTAATCTCGAACTGAGTATATGAGTGTCATATACAGATGGATACAATAAGAGACGTGCAATCTAAAGAGTCCATAGATAGCAAATAAAGCTGGGTACTTTATTTGTGGTAAATCTATAGCTGCGGTCCATTCCGTAATGTACGGTGATTCTATCCTGAATAATTCATATGACATATGGGAATGGAGGCACCTTATATGATGTGATCATATAAGACTGGGCCATGATCTATATGAATCTCTCACCAAGATACGTTTACAGATGAAATTCATATATATCAACTAATGATGGCTATATATGGGCGATCTTAATCTTTAGTGTCTTATCGACTCCTTCAGGTTAAATCGTGGTCTTTGATATACCATGGGTGAGGTCAGATGCATTTCCTGATCAATATACTCCGTATGTTGGGATTGCGGCTTGGCTTGTGGCTTTGAAGGTTTGTACACAATAGTGGAATCCACTCCTTCTTGTGAGAAGTAGATGGTAGTTCCCTTAAGGGTTGATTCGGGGCTTGGACAATATGAGCGCTCTCCTAATTCCGTGAGGAAATAGGATTTATTGTTTATTAGAGAATCAATGGTACTTAAATGATATATGTAATTAGAAGGGTATAACGGACAATATGACCCAGCTCTAATTATGAACTATTGTGGAGGATCACACCATGTGTAATGGTTATATCGACGGACACCGAGTTGAATCGGTCTGTGTAAAAGCGTATACAGTTGAGAGAGTGCAGCTTCGGGTTTTTAGTGAAATAACACCGGAGTTAATAATCAAGGAATATTAATTAAAGAATTTAATTAATGATTCCGAGGATTATTGGAGCTCAAAATACCGTGGGTCCCATTAGGTCCCATTAGGTCCCATTAGGTCCCATTAGGTCTCCTTGCTAGTCCGATCGATTTAGGTAACAAGGGTCACGGTAAATTAATTGGATTGTCCAATTAATTGTGTTACAAAAGTGACACGTATATACTCGGGAATTAATTGAATAATGAGATTATTTAATTAATGAGTGTTAATAGTTAAATTAATTAAATAATTAGATTATTTAATTAAATTGATAATTATGAATTATTAATTAACTATTAATTGGAGGGTGTTAGTTGATATATGGATTTAGGTGAAAATAAAATAATAGGATTATTTTATTTTACTAAATCATTTATCTAAGTATTTGAATTTAAGTTTAAATTTAAAATATTTATTATCACTTTTAATATATTTGATATATTTGAAAAGGATAATTAAAAGATATATATCAATTATAACACAAGAGATTGTATTGGATGTAAATTGGTGTGTGCACGTATATAAGTGTTTGTATAGGGTACAAACAAGGAGATATATATATAAATAATTGAGAAAAGAGTTTGTTTATAAAAAGATATACATATCAGGTGGGCGTGATTTGAGTAAAAAAAAAAAAAGGCAAGCGTGAATCAGAGATGTAGAAAAGAAAAAAAAAAGGCAAAAGTTGATTTTGTATGTTTGGTGTGCACTTGATTCACACGCAAAAAGAAAAAGAAAAAAAAAGGCATAAATTTTGTATGAGATGTAATTTATGTGTGCATGAAATCAATACACCAAACTGAGAAGAAATAGTTTCTTCAAGGTTTCTCTCTACATCATCCATTCAAGTTCCTGAGACCGTGAAGCGCCCACACGCAGTTACTAGTCCCGGGAGATAGAGAGGAAGATCGAGTGGTTCAGACAGGAGCATATCGTAAAGTGAAGGAGCCTTCAAACGTTGGTAAGATTTTCTTCTTCTGATTATATCGATTTTAATTTTATGTGTTTACATATTGTATGTATTAGTTCCGAAAAATAATTTCGATCCCAAGTTCACTGGTCTCAGATACAGATTATGATATGTATTAAAAAATTTAAAACCTAGTTCCGCTGCGTAACCAGTGAACAGGGTTCCTACAATTGGTATCAGGGCCAATTTATTTTTCAGAACAAAAAATTGTTTTTGATGCCCCTATATATATGAATGTGTAGGCACCATCTTTATGATTGTATGAATGTTTATAATTAAATTGTTTAATTTAAATATGGTTGATCGTAAATTTTTATGGTACTGTGGATTTATGGTTTATGGGTTATATAATTTTTTTTATTATTATATTTTATTTTACTGCTATTATATTGTAAATAAATAAATAAAAAATTGTAACATGTAAACGAAGAACTGGAAACGCGCGCGACGGTGGTACTATTCATGGTAGCGGTACAGTACAGACGATACTGTTCACGACCCGCACTGTTCATGGGGGGTACTGTGTCACCGGCACTGTTCACCGGCACTGTTCACACCGTACTATTCACGCGCGGTTCCTTTGGCAAGTGTTGCCTAGTGCGTTCCGTGTAGATTTCCCGTTTCGGATTCATGAGATGAATCGGAGTGACCTGAAGAAACTAGAAGATATCTGAAGTTACTAGAAGACCAAGGAATTCCTTGGAATTTTTTTTTTGTAATTTTATATTCCAATTTTTTAGGTTTAATAATCCACAGTACTCGCTCAATTCATGTATGCTTTATATTATGTGATGATAAAAGCATTGTCATGCATACGTATGTCATTTAGATTAGATGTGCCTACACAAATATATTTGATATGTCATACATGCATCATAGCCCGATATTTTATATATATTTTTTAATGTTATTAAAATGGTTAATATACATAATTGGCTATGATTAATGAGATTAGTTTATAATGGTTTGAAAACTTGGTAATTCTCATTAATATTAATCTATTTATTAAAGAGTTTAATAAGTTAGATTAATAGGTCATTTATTGTAATTAGGATTAATATGATTAATTACATAATAATAAATGATCCAAATAAAGTGTTAGGGTTTTAATAGTTAAAACTTGGTAAACACTAACATAATAATCTAACCTTAGTAAATAGTTTACAAAAGCTTAGATTATTCACTAATAGATTAGAATTTTAATTGTTAAAAATCATTAATAATTTATTAGTTAAATTAGAATTTGTTTCTAATTAGTTAATACGCTAGATAACTTGATTAAAGTTAGTCGTTTAATCCTGTAGAATCTAGATGCATTAACGGCTAATTGAAAATCCTAATTTTAAAACAGTGAGTGGGAGAGGGATATATGACATAAATATCCCGCGGTCTCTATCATTAGTTCAACACCGGGAGATCTGAGTGGGGCCTCATGACGGCTTTGCTTTCGTCCTCCCTAAGGAGGGTTTCCACAAAGGTCAATACCAAGGTTGGCTTCCTAACATTTAGGATTTCTGAGGGTATTTCGGGATTGACCGATCCTAAGGCGGCAATTCTCGAGTTAAGCTCGTGAGATCTGAAATGGCGGGTTACATTCATGAAGGTTTTGATTAAGTTTGTTAATTATAAACCTGACTAAATAAACGATGGTTGAATGATATGGAATAAGAGTTATTCTAGAATATCATTTGATTGAGAATGTCTCGGTCCAACATGCAAAGACTTGACTGACCCTAAGGCGGCACTTATTTGTGGTATGTTGGATTGTCATGGTATAGCAACTAGTTTTAGGGTAGTTCTAGTTCGTTAAACATGTTCATGCATCATGTTTAAATTTATATCAAAGCACTCGCACTTGTTTTAAATAAATGACTAAATGAATGTTTTATTTATTTCAGCAATAATGTCTTCTGCATTACTTAAAATTCTCGCAAACGACAAATTAACTGGTGATAACTACACTAAGTGGAAACTTAACATTAATGCAATATTGGTCACCATAGACCTCAAGTTTGTGCTTACGGAGGAATGTCCTCCAGCGCCTGCTGCCAATGCCACACGAACTGTTCATGAGGCGTACGAGTGATGGGTCTCATCTGATGAGAAGGCTCGAACATATCTGTTGGTTTCTATAACAGAAGTGCTTGTCACAAAGCATGAAGCAATGACTTCATCATTCAAAATCATAGAGTCATTACAAGCTATGTTCGGGCAGCCCTTCGAGCAAAAGCGATATGAAGTTATTCGTTTCTCTATGCTCACTCATATGAAAGAAATACGTCAGTTCGGGAACATGTCCTGAGCATGATGTCCTACTTCAACAAGGCAGAAGTCAATGGCGGGGCCAATGACGAACCCAATCAAGTGAGCATTATACTGACGACTCTTTCAAAGAGTTTCGATTAGTTTTAGAGCAACTACGAGATGAACAAGTTAAGGTTCAATCTCAAATTTGAGTCCCTGACTAAGGACAACAAGGGTAAGACCAGTGAGGCAAATGTTGCCGAACCATCTTCCTACTCTAATAATAAGAAGAGAAAGAGGTCTACTGGGAAAGTGAAGGGTAAGCCCAAACCCAAGAAAGCTCAAAGCAAAAAGAAGTCCAAGAAAAGTAAATATGATTTACTTGTTCTTGAGTTGTGTTTAGTGGAAGATGATTCTTCACCCTGGATAGTTAATTTGGGGGCCACTAACCATGTAAGTTCTTTTTTACAATGGACTGATTCTTGGACACAGCTAGATGAGCAAGCCTTCTCAATGCGTGTGGGGTCAGGGAATGTCGTGTCGGCACGAGCAGTGGGCGTAATTAGATTACATTTTTATAATAATTATATATTGTTGGACAATTTATTTTATATTCCTGGATTTACACGGAATTTGATTTCCGTTTCTAAGTTGTTAGAACAAAAATATTCTGTTTCTTTTAATAATAAGTCTGTTATTATAGGAAAGAATGGTCTGAATATTTGTTCAGGAAATAATGAAAACAATTTGTATGTGTTAAGACCGTTAATACATACTACACTACTCAACACTGAAACGTTTAAGGTTGAAAAACCAAAAACTAAACGACATAAGATTTCTCCAGATAATGACACGTATCTCTGGCATCTAAGGCTTGGTCGTATCAACCTTGACCGAATAGACAGACTAGTAAAAAGTGGACCTTTAAGTGAGTTAAAGGTTGGCACCTTACATGTTTGCGAATCTTGTTTGGAAGGTAAGATGACTAAAAGATCTTTTACTAGAAAAAAGCTTAGAGCTAAAAAACCGCTATAGCTTATACATACAGACTTCTGTGGACCGATGAATGTTAAAGCTATGTGTGGTTATGAGTATTATGTCACCTTTATAGATGACTACTTAAGATACCGATACGTCTACCTAATGCAACGGAAGTCGAAAACATTTGAAATGTTCAAAGAATTATGAGCTGAAGTTGAGAATCAATTAGGTAGGACTATCAAGTCACTACGATCGGATCGTGGAGGTGAGTACCTTGACTAAGAGTTTCAAGACTTCTTGGTCGAGCATGGGATAGTTTCTCAACTCACAGCTCCCGGTACACCTCAACAAAATGGTGTAGCGGAGAGGTGAAATAGAACCCTGAGGGAAATAGTGAGATCTATGATTAGTTTCTCATCATTACCAAATTCTTTTTGGGGATATGCGTTACAAACAACAACATACATTTTGAATGTAGTGCCATCCAAATCTGTTCCTAAGACTCCCCTAGAGTTGTGGAATGGTAATAAAGCTAGTTTGGACATTTCCGCATATGGGTGTGTCCAGCACACGTGCTAAAGAACAAAACTGGAAAGCTAGACTCCAAGTCTGTTGTCTGCCTATTTGTAGGATACTCCAAAGAGACCAGAGGTGGACACTTCTATAGTCTAGAAGACAACAAAGTATTTGTATCGACAAATGCAACATTTCTTGAGGACAATTACATTAGTGACCATAAACCTCGTTCCAAGATTGTACTAAATGAGTTGGAGCCTGGTGAGACTAGTGCTTCATCAACAAGAGTTGTTGATCCATAAACATCTGAGAGTCAGATGGTTCCTGATCAGGATACACTACCACCTAAACGTAGTGAGAGGGTTGTGAGACAACCTAAACGCTATTTAGGTATAGGTGAGGGACAAGGTGTTGTCTCTGCTGATAGTGTGGATGATCCATTGACATTTAAGAATGCAATAAAAGATCTTGATAAAGAGGAATGGCTTAAAGCCATGAATCTCGAGATGGAGTCCATGTACTCTAATTCAGTCTGGAAACTTGTAGACTTACCGAATGGGGTAAAACCCATAGGGTGTAAGTGGATCTATAAGAGAAAGAGAGGAGTAGACGGGAAGGTAAAGACCTTCAAGGCAAGGCTAGTGGCCAAGGTTTATACCCAGAAAGAGGGGGTCTATTATGAATAGACATTCTCGCCAGTAGCCATGTTTAAGTCTATTAGGATTATTTTATCCATTGCTACCTATTTCGATTATGAAATTTGGCAAATGGACATCAAAACTGTATTCTTGAATGAAAATCTTGATGAGAGCATCTATATGATGCAACCAGAGGGATTCGTGTCTCCAGATCAAGAGCAAAAGGTTTGCAAGCTGCAAAGGTCCATCTTTGGACTTGAGCAAGCATCTAGATCTTAGAACATTAGGTTTGATGATATGATCAAAACCTATGGCTTTGAGCAGAACGTCGATGATCCTTGTGTCTACAAGCGCATCATTGATAAGAAAGTAGTTTTTTTGGTCCTATACGTAGATAATATCATACTCATTGGGAATAAAGTGGGAGTGTAGTCTGATGTAAAGGGCTGGCTGGCTGGCTAGCCATTTCCAAATGAAAGATTTGGGAGAGGCGAGTTATGTTCTTGGGATCCAGCTTATAAGGGATCGTAAGAACAAACTCATAGCACTGTCTCAGGCATCATATATCGATAAGATTCTTGTGCGATTTTCGATGCAGAACTCTAAGAAAGGTAATTTACCTTCCAAGCATGGAGTTCACTTGTCTAAGGAACAGTGTTCTAAGAAACTTTAAGAAGTTGAGGATATGAGACGTGTACCCTATACCTCAACAGTAGGTAGACTCATGTATGCTATGTTATGCTTGAGACCGGACATCTGCTATGCAGTGGGAGTAGTCAGCAAATACCAGTCTAACCTAGGATTGGATAATTGGGTTGCTGTCAAAACAATTCTCAAGTATCTTTGGAGAACGAGAGACTATCTGTTAGTGTATTTCAGGCAGGATTTGACCCCGTAAGGATACACGGATTTTGATTTTTAGTCAGACAGGAATTCTAGGAAATCCACGTCTGGATCAGTATTCACTATGGGTGGTAGAGCCATTGTGTAGAGAAGTATCAAGTATTCTTGCATTACTGACTTCGCCATGGAACCCGAATATGTAGCCACTTGTGAAGCTGCTAAAGAGGTTGTTTGGCTCCGTAAGTTCTTGAGTGATTTGGAAGTTGTTCCAGATCTGGATAGGCCTATCACACTTTATTGTGATAACAGTAGTGTTGTGGCTAACTCCAAAGAACCAAGAAGCCACGAGAGAGGGAAGTATATAGAGAGAAAGTATCATCTCATTAGAGAGATAATGTAGAGAGGAGATGTGATCGTCACAAAGATAGTCTCACAAGACAATCATGTTGATCCATTTACGAAATCCTTACCGGCTAAAGTGTTTTCGGGTCACCTAGATGGTCTAGATTTACGAAACATGCCTCACATGCTTTAGTGCAAATGGGAGATTGTTGGGGTTTATGCCCTAAACATGTAATTTGTAAATGGATTTATGAAATAAATAAAAGAAAAAGTTCAATTCATTATTGTTGTGTTGTTTATTTTATAACTTGTATATATATTTAACATCCAAGATTGCCGGATGTAATCTCAAACTGTGTATATGAGTGTTATATACAAATGGATACCGTAAGAGACGTGCAATCTAAAGATTCCATAGATAGCAAATAAAGCTGGGTTCTTTATTTGTGGTTAATCTATAGTTGCTGTCTATTCTGTAATGTACGGTGATTCTATCCTGAATCATTCATATGAGATATGGGAATGGTGGCACCTTATATGATGTGATCATATAGGTCTTGGCCATGATCAATATGAATCTCTCACCAAGATCTGTTTACCGATGAGATTCATATATATCAACTAAGGATGACTATATATGGGTGAACTTAATCTTGAGTGTCTTATCGACTACTTCAGGTTAAATCGTGGTCTTTGATATACCATGGGTAAGGTCAGATGCATTTCCTGATCAATATACTCCGTATGTTAGAATTGCGGTTTGGCTTGTGGCTTGGGAAGGTTTTTACACAATAGTGGAATCCACTTCTTCTTGTGAGAAGTAGATGGTAGCTCCCTTAAGGGTTGATTCGGGGCTTCGACAATATGAGCGCTCTCCTAATTCCGTGAGGAAATAGGATTTATTGTTCATTAGATAATCAATGGTACTTAAAGGATATATATGCAATTAGAGGGGTATAACGGACATTATGACCCAGCTCTAATTATGAACTATTATGGAGGATCACACCATGTGTAATGGCTATATCGATGGACACCGAGTTGAATCGGTCTGTGTAAAAGCGTCTACAGTTATGAGAGTGCAGCTTCGGGTTTTTAGTGGAATAACAACGGAGTTAATAATCAAGGAATATTAATTAAAAAGTTTAATTAATGATTCCGAGGATTATTGGAGCTCAAAATACCGTGGGTCCATTAGGTCCCCTTGCTAGCCAGATCGATTTAGGTAACAAGGGTCCCGGTAAATTAATTGGATTGTCCAATTAATTGTGTTACAAAGTTACACGTATATATTCAGGAATTAATTGAATAATAAGACTATTTAATTAATGAATGTTAATAGTTAAATTAATTAAATAATTAGATTATTTAATTATATTGATAATTATGAATTATTAATTAACAGTTAATTGGATTAGTTTATTTTACTAAATCATTTATCTAAGTATTTGAATTTAAGTTTAAATTTAAAATACTTATTATCACTTTTAATATATTTGATATATTTGAAAAGGATAATTAAATGATATATATCAATTATAACACAAGAGATTGAATTGGATGTAAACATATATAAGTGTTTGTATAAGATACAAACAATGAGATATATATATATATATATATATATATATATATATATATATATATATATATATATAATTGAGAAAAGAGATTGTTTATAAAAAGATATATATCATGTGGGCGTGATTTGAGTTTAAAAAAAATTGAATTTTCTTTTACCTGATACACATGAATAAAAAAAAAGGCAGGCGTGAATTAGAGATTGAGAAATGAAAAAAAAAGGCAAAAGTTGATTTTGTGTGTTTGGTGTGCACCTGATTCACACGCAAAAATAAAAAGAAAAATAAGGCATAAATTTTGTATGAGATGTAATTTATGTGTGCATGAAATCAATACACAAAATTGAAAAGAAATAGTTTCTTCAAGGTTTCTCTCTACATCATCCATTCAAGTTCCCGAGACCGTGAAACGTCCACACATAGTTACTAGTCCCGAGAGATAGCGAGAAAGATCGAGTGGTTCAGACAGGAGCATATCGTAAAGTGAAGGAGCCTCCAAACGTTGGTAAGATTTTCTTCTTCTGATTATATTGATTTTAATATCCCGTGTTTACATATTGTATGTATTAGTTCCGAAAAATAATTTCGATCCCAAGTTCACTGGTCTCAAATACAAATTATGATTGGTATTAAAAAATTTTAAACCTAGTTCCGCTGCGTAACCGGTGAATGAGGTTCCTACAGAACGACCTCTTTTTTCCTAAAGACAGAAATTTTAAAAGGATCCAAGATGGAAGAGGTGATCGATGAAGGCATTGTTTCCACCTTTAAGGTATATGTCGTTCGACTAATTCGTATTTTTACGTAGTTGTCAAAGGGTTGTTCCACATTCTTGGTGTTTATCGTTTATTGATGATGTTGGTTGTTTTTCAAGATTTACAATATCAAATATTTTTGAAACATCGGATTGAGGCTATCCGAAATAAAGGTGCCAAAATGCAGAAGGTGAATGATACCCTGAGACAGGAGTGTGAGGATATCAAAAAATCAAAGGATGAGGTCAACTTGAAATTGCGTTCGTAGGAGGAGGAGATGGCAAAGTTGCAAGACGCAATGTTAACAGGGACCAAAGCTTGGAGAATCTTGAAGGAGAAATTAAAGTGAAAGAGCAACAGATTGCCTTGAAAGACCAACATATTGATGATCTAAACGGTCAATTGATGGAAATTGCTGTTAAAGCAAAGGCACCAGTCGACCTTTTTAAGGAGTATCTTTCAGAGGAGCATTCAAAATGGGACCCCAAGACCGAAATTGAAGATGGGAGGAGAACAAATGACTAGAGGCCGAAGCTGATGCTATTACAGATGTTGGTGATAAAGCCGTCGAAAATGTTCCAACTGTCGCTAAAAAAGATGTTCTGGCCGAAACTTCTCAACATGACATTCCATGATCTTGTTTATTTACTTACTACATTGTCATTTTTATTTGTACATTGATACCTTTCATATATTTAGTTTGCTCGACTACTTCTCTTCCTCGATTTGTTCTTGTCGCAATTTGCTTTCAACTTTTAAGGTGTCGATGTGGTTTATTTTCGATCGACATCAATTTTAACTCCAATTGTTAGCATGCATAGGTCTTATCCTACACGACCTGTAATCAAATTGCAATCATGCATAAAATCTAGCAGACATGATATTTAGATAACTAAATCACGTACATGCGTTACTAAAATTCAATCGACATGACTATGTATTAATAAATTGTTTTCTTCTACAAGTTTTTGGTCAGTATGACCTCTATATTGATGGATTGCTTGCACTCATGAATATTCATTCGACACAACATTTTAAATTGAAATATTACTTACATGCGTAAACTTAGTCGACATGACTTTTTCATTGAATAAGTGAATAGATCGTTTACATGTGTTTAACCTTGGTCGACACGACCTTTACAATGAATAAATCACGTTCATGTGTTTAAATTTGGTCGACACGACCTTTACATTGAATAAATCGCTTTCATGTGTTTAAATTTTGTCGACACGACCTTTACAATGAATAAATCGTGTTCATGCATTTAAATTTGGTCAACACGACCTTTACAATGAATAAATTGCGTTCATGCGTTTAAACTTGGTCGATACGACCTTTATATTGAATAAATTGCTTTCATGTGTTTCAATCGGTGGATGTTTGTCCCCATTGATACTCCCCCAACTATCAGTGATCCGAGTCGAGAGCGATCATTGGAAGTTGTATAAACATTTTGCTTGTAGTTAGGACGTCGTTGAAGGTTCCTGAGAGTCGATTTGTGTGTTGCTATAGATTTATGTACCCTGCAAATTTATTTATTGCTTGCTGATGTTGACAGTGATTTGTTGTAAGTGAATCATGTTGGGACTTGAGTTTTTGAGCTCACATTTGCACTCAGTTGCAACTAAAGTGTCATCTTTGCTCTTTCTCGACCGACTTATTAGTATTTAAAATGTTATATGAAAGTAACTGATTGAAAACAGGCGAAATTGAACGTAGGTGAAAACTTTAAGAGTTTAAAAGTGATACTATTTTAAATGAAGCGCATTCCAACTATTATGTATCTCTTGTCTGTCAAGGCCACACAATTTGTATGCTTCCTTTCCTTTGACCTTAGTGATTTGATAGGGGTATTCCCATGTTGGGCCTAATTTTCCTACCTCATGTTCTCTTGTATTTTGAAATACTCATCGTAAGACCCAGTCATTGACTTTGAAGGTTCTGATTTTGACATTTTTGTTATAATATTGAGCGACCTGTCGTTGATATTCTTGTATTCTGAATGTTTTTCGTTCTCGTCATCCGTCTAGGTGGTCCAGTTCAAGTAACAATTCCTGATTATTTTGTTCTTCGTTAGGGTGCTCACTTCGGGCTTTTGTTAGTCTTGTCTCTATTGGGATTACTGCTTCTACACCGTAGACAAGGGAGAATATTGTTTCTCTTGTCGATCAACGATGTGCTGTTCTATAAGACCATAACACTTTAGGGAGTTTGTCGGCCCACTTACTTTTTTTTGCTTCGAGTCTTTTCATTAATGTACTGATTATTATCTTGTTTGTTGACTCCACTTGTCCATTTGCTTGAGGATATCTTGGTGTTGAAAATTTGAGTTTAATGTCATACTTATCAAAGAAATTCTTGAAGTCGAACGAAATGAATTGTGAGATATTGTCGGTCACGATCTCCTTTGGTACTCCGAACCTGTAAATGATATTTTTCCAAAAGAAATTGCATACCATTATTTATCTGATGTGCTGAAAAGCTCCAGCTTCAACCCATTTGGTGAAATAGTCGGTTAAAACCAACCTGTAGAGTACCCTTCCTGGTGCTGCTGGAACATTTTCTACAATATCTCTGCCCAATTTCATAAATGGTCATAGAGGCAAAATATAATTAAGCGTACCTGGTGGGAGGTGAGACACATGGGCAAATCTTTGGCATTTATCACAGTTCTTCACGTGTTTTTATGAGTCGGACCGTATTTTCGGCTAGTAATATCCGGCTATGATAGCTCTGTTTGAGAAACTCCTTATGCCTGAATGGTTTTCTCAATCCTCATAATGGAGACTTTTGAGAGCGTCTTACGCTTCTCTAAGTGTGACGCACCTCAAATCTGGATCCGTAAAGGATTTTTTTGTAATGCTTACCATACAAGATACTCGTCTGGTGATATATCTGCTTCCAAGTATTTTTTTATTGGGTCTATCCAGCTCAAACTCTTGTCGACTGTTGTTACTTTTTCTTTGTTTATTGCTGGTTGCATTAGATGGACGATGGGTATAGATTTGGGACAGTTTATTTGGGATGTCGTTCCCAAGCTAGCAAGTGCATCTGCCCTAGAGTTTTCTGATCTTGGTTACTGCAAGAGTGAAAAAAGTGTTGAACGTGGACTCAAAATGTTAAAATTTTGCCAGGTAAGCCACCATTCTTTTATCTTTAGCCTTATAAGTCCCATTGATCTGTCGCACGACCAATTGTGAATCACATTGAACCTGTATACTTTTTATGCCTAGACTTTTGGCTAGGTCAAGTCCAGCAATCATTGCCTCATACTCTGCTTTGCTGTTTATCGCACGAAAATTACAATGTATCGATTGCTCTAAATTTTCATCTTATTAGGAAGTCAGTACAAGTTCGAGCCAACTCCCTTTTATATTGCTCGAACCGTCGACTGACAATGTCCATTTGTCATTTATATTTTCTTTCGTGGTCGACATTAACTCCTGTTCAGCTTGTAATTGCTCATTAGATGTAAAATTAGCAATAAAATCAGCGAATACCTGAGATTTCAAAGAGGTCTGCGGATGGAAGGAGATGTTATGTTCGCTAATTTCGACTGCCCATTTTGTGAGTTGACCTGAAAGTTCTGGTTTATGTAAAATATTTTTTTAGTGGAAATGATGTAAGAACCTTGATTGGATGAAATTGGAAGTAAGGTCTCAGTTTGCGTGTGGCCATCACTAGTGCAAGGCTTAGTTTTTAGAGCTTGTTATATCTTGTTTCGGTGTCGAGTAACGATATGCTTACGTAGTACAACGGGTGTTGCTAATCAATTTCTTCTTTGACTAGCATAGCTCTAACTGCGGTGTTTGACACAGCCAAATATAGGTATAATATCTCTTCGTTCCTTGGCTTCAATAGTAGAGGAGGCGACATCAGATATTGCTTCAGGTCTTGGAATGCCTTTTCGCATTCTAGAGTCCAGTTGAAAGCCTTGTTCTTTTTCAGTATGTTGAAGAACGGTTGACAACGCTCTGGAGATTTTGATATGAATCTGTTGAGGGCTACCACTCGACCTATCAATTTTTGGACATCTTTGATGCATTTGGGTAATTCCGGTTCACTGTGTTGGAACCCCGTTCACCGGTTGCCCAGCGGAACTAGGTTTAAATTTTTTTAATACAGATCATAATCTGTATCTAGGACCAGTGAACTTGTGGTCGTAATTATTTTTCGGAACTAATACATACTATATGTAAACACAGAAAATTGAAATCGATATAATCAAGAAGAAAAGTTTACCAACGTTTGGAGGCTCCTTCACTTTTCGATATGCTCCTGTCTGAACCAATCTTACCAACGTTTGGAAGCTCCTTCACTTTACGATGTGCTCCTGTCTAAACCACTCGATCTTCCTCGCTATCTCTCAGAACTAGGAACTGGTAACTGTGTGTGGGCGCGTCAAGATCTCAGGAACTTGAATGGAAGATGTAGAGAGAATCGAAGAAACTCTTTCTTCTAAGAGAAAACTAACAAGAACAATTCTAGTTCTTATATATATTTTTTAAATAGTGCACGATTGCATAGCACTCAAAAAAAAAATTGTTTCCCCTTTTTCTTACGCAGACCATTGCGTTTTGTATATATCTGATATATATATATATATATTATTTCTCACACACTTTTGTTTTTATAACAGATCAAGCACCTAATTAAAAAAATATGTCTCTCGCCTTTTTTTTTATCTCTTTTGTGTCAATAGTGCATAACTGCACAGTACACACCAAAAGCATATCTTTTTTTTCTCTTATATATATATATATATATGTCTCTCGTAGAGGTGTCCACGGTTCGGTTTCGATTCGGTTCCATAAAATGGTCTAACCGTAACCGTAACCAGAGGGGTAAGGTTTAGTTCGGTTACGTAACCACCGGTTTGACGGTTACGGTTCGGTTTCGGTTGGTTTTTTTTTTTACAAATGAATTGCAACGTGTCACAATTCTATTAGTTAGTTTTGTTTTAAAAAATAAAATATACCAAAACCGCCGGTTATAACCGTCGGTTTTGAGACGGTTTTTGGGATTGGATAACCGTACCGAACCGCCGAGGAACCGGTTTCCAACCGGTTTCCAACCGGTTTCGTAACCGACGATTATGGTTCGGTTTCGGTTACGGTTTCGGTTTCGGTTCGGTTTCGGTTCGGTTTCGAACGGTTTAATCGAACCTTGGACACCTCTAGTCTCTCGCCTTTTTTTTATCTCTTTTGTGTCAATAGTGCACAACTGCACAGTACACACCAAAAGCATATCTTTTTTTTCTCTTATATATATATATATCTTTTTTTTTTATCGTATACAAACACTTATATATGTGCACACACCAATTTGCATCCAATGCAATCTCTTGTGTTATAATTGATATATATCTTTTAATTATCATTTTCAAATATATCTAATATATTTAAAGTGATAATAAGCATTTTAAATTTCAACTTAAATTCAAATACTTAGATAAATGATTTAGTAAAGATAAAATAATCCTGTTATTTTATTTTCACCTAAATCCATATATCAACTAACACCCTCCAACTAATAATTAATTAATAATTCATAATCATCAATATAATTAAATAATCTAATTATTTAATTAATGTAACTATTAACATTCATTAACTAAATAATCTCATTATTCAATTAATTCCCGAATAAACACGTGTCACGTTCGTAGAACAATTAATTGGACAATCCAATTGATTAACCGTGACCCTTGTTACCTAAATCGATCGGGCTAGCAAGGGGACCTAATGGACCCACAGTATTTTGAGCTCCAATAATCCTCAGAATCATTAACTAAACTCTTTAATAAATATTCCTTGATTATTAACTCCGGTGTTATTCCACTAAAAACCCGAAGCTGCACTCTCTCAACTACAGACGCTTTTACACAGACCGATACAACTCGGTGTCCATCGATATAGCTATTACATATGGTGTGATCCTCCACAGTAGTTCATAATTAGAGCTGGGTCATAATGTTCGTTATACCCCTCTAATTACATATATCCTTTAAGTACCGTTGATTCTCTAATGGACAATATATCATATTTTCTTACGGAATTAGAAGAGCGCTCATATTGTCCAAGTCCCGAATCAACCCTTAAGAGAACTTCCATCTACTTCTCACAAGAAGGAGTGGATTCCACTATTGTGTATAAACATTCCCAGCCACAAGCCAAACCGTAATCCCAACATACGAAGCATATTGATCGGGAACTACATCCGACCTCCCCATTATATATCAAAGACCACGATCTAACCTGGAGGAGTCGATAAGACACTCAGGATTAGGATCACCCACATATAGCCATCATTAGTTGATATATGAATCACATCGGTAAATGGATCTTGGTGAGAGATTCATATAGATCATGGCCCAGTCCTATATGATCACATCATACAAGGTACCTCTATTCCTATATCTCATATGAATGATTCAGGATAGAATCATCGTACATTACGGAATGGACCGCAGCTATAGATTAACCACAAATAAAGTACCCAGATTTATTTGCTATCTATGGACTCTTTAGATTGCACATCTTTTACTGTATCCATCTGTATATGACACTCATATACACAGTTCAAGATTACATCCGACAATCTTGGGTGTTAAATATATACACAAGTTATAAAATAAATAACACAATAAGAATGAATTGAACTTTTCCTTTTAATTATTACATAAATCCATTTAAAAATTACATCTTTAGGGCATCTTTTGGTGATTCCAGTTCTCTGATCAATCGGATCTGGTTTGGGTTTGCTTCAATCCCTTTTTGAGTTACCAGGTAACCTAGAATTTTTCCTGATGACACTCCAACGGAACATTTAGTAGGGTTCAGTTTCATACCGCATTTATCAAGTATATCGAACAACTGTCTCAGGTGCTCTATGTGTTGATTTGCAATGAGTGACTTGACCAGTATATCGTTGATATATACTTCCATAGTCAATCCGAGCATATCTATGAACATGTTGTTGAAACCGCTGGTACGTCGCACCTATATTTTTCAAACCAAAAGGCATTACTTTATAACAAAAATAACCTCTTTTGGTGATGAGGCCATTTTTTCTTGGTCGTTCAGATACATCAAGATTTGATTGTAGCCTTAAAATGCATCCATGAAACTTAGTAGCTGATGTTCTGAGGTAGCGTCGACAAGCATATCAGTGTGAGGCAACGGGAATGGATCATTTGGATAGGCCTTGTTGAGATCAATGAAGTCGATACAAACGCGTCATTTCCTATTCTTTTTCTGTACGACCACGATGTTGGCTAACCATTCAGGGTATTTGACTTCTCTCACTGATCCAATGTCTATCAATTTTTGCACTTCTTTGTTGATGATTTTGTTTCTTTCGGGTGTGAACTTTCTTCTTTTTTGCTTTATTGGTCGATAATCCGGGTCAACCTGCAATTTATGTACAATTACCTGTGGATCGATTCTGACCATGTCCGAGTGTGACCAAGTGAAAGTACTGTGTCGTTACTTAAAGAATTTGATCAATTGGTTCTGGATCTCGGCTGGTAACCTAAATCCGATTAATACTTAATGTTTCGGGTTGTTTGGGTTGATCGACACTTCATCTAACTCTTCTAATTTAGGCTTGCTCATGGTCGACTCGGATGTAGTTTCTTATAGTTGCTATAATTGTTCCTTCTTTTTCTTCACTGCATTCTAGTAACATTCCCTTGTTGCTCTCTGCTCGTCTTTAATTTCTCGCACTCCCCATTTGGTAGGGAACTTGATTATTTGATGGTAGGTTGATGGAATGGCCTTCATTTCATGTATCCATGGCCTAGCAAGGATTGCATTGTATGGTGATTGGTATCGAGCACCAGGAAGTTGATATATAAATTTACCCCTTCTATATACACTGGTAGAATGATTTCGCCTAAAGTACTTTTCTGTGTTTGACGAATAATTTTTGATTCATCTACCTGCATTTCTTGAAGCGCACTGTTAAACAAGATATTACATGAGCTTCCATTATCTATTAATAAGAATTTTGTGAGCAATTAGAAATTAATAAAGAATTAACTATAGCATCATGGTGAGGGGAAAACAAATCTAATTTGTCAGTTGACTTGAAGGTAACCATTTTGTCTATGGCAGACGGATGTTCTCTGTTGGATCGAATCTCTGTGTTTGACGCTTGTCAAGTTTGTCTTTTTACAACAGAGTAGCTGACACACTCACTTTCGATCTCCTGTGATGTAGTTAATAACTCTTTCTGGCTGGGGCGGTATTGGTTGATTGTCGTTTGGAGTTTTAATTTGTTTTTCCTCTCGTCGGGTGACAGTTTCTTTCCCTTTTTCGGTGAGGAATTCCTGTAGATTCCTTCGCTTCAACAATTCTACTACCTCTTTTTTTAGGGTGATACAGTCCTCCATTCGATGGCCATGATCTTTATAGAATTCAAATTGGAGACACAAATCTCAATGTTCTAGGGGTGAGTTCATTTTTCTTGGCCACTTGACGGTTCTACCCATTTCTTTCATCACTGCCATAAGATCGACTGGCTCGATGATGAGATTATGTTTAGGTTTTTGGGTTTGTGGTTAACTAGTCATTGGCATGTTTTGATAACTTGTTCCTCTATTGTGATGTTTATTGTTTCGGTTGTCGCATCGATTAGTTGTTGGATATGGTTAGACACTTCTATCGTTAGATCTTCGGTCTACTCGATCATTGCGTCTATTGTAATGGTTCACTTTCTCCACGTAATTTGCTTCATCTACTTCCCATTTGATTTGTGTCCATGCTTTGTTTAGAATATCCCCCATCGTCTTACAAGGGTATTTTGTAAGCTCTTTGTAAAAGTCGGAGTCGAACCTAAGCCTCTTCCTTAAGGTTGAAATTATGGTAGCCTGGTTACAATTTGGGATTTGTACCTTCTCTCTGTTGAAGCATCCAACATATGCTCTAAGGTTCTCGTTGCTCCTTTGGGTTATTGTATATAAGTCGTTTGACTACTTCTCTAGTTTCTTGCTGCTTGTGAATTGCTCCACGAAGGTATCTGTGAGCTACGTAAAAGAAGAGATAGAATTGTCAGGCAAATTCGTGAACCATTGTAATGCTAGACTGTTGAGGCTCGGCCTAAATGCCTTACACATGCAGGCTTCTCTGAGGTCGCGTGGGATTGTTACGGTGAACATGCGTTGCTTATAATGAGCAATGTGGTCGTCCGGATATGTTGTTCCCTCAAACTGCTTCATGTTTGGGAAACAAAATTTAGGGTATTTCCATGAGAGAAATGGCATCGACTAATGGTGAATTTGTGATACTATTCATCGTACTCTATTTGATAGGTACAGGTACCCCTAGGATCCATTGGATTAAGGCATCCATTTATACGAACCTACGAGAAAGTTCAGGGTAAGTAAAAAGATACAAACCAACGTTTGGATTTACCAAGTTGGGATTCGATTGGAGCGACGAAGAAGTTCTTAGGGTGTTGTCTTGTTGTCGCTCGATGACTGAAATCGGCTCCTGCTGTGCTTTTGACCGAATCTGCAGTGCAGGATCACCAGCTTCCGCTTGAACCGTTATTGTCGTATCTTGGCTCACCCTCTGGTTGGCATTTTCTTCCTGGCCCTTCGGATCTGCTGGTACTGTTGGAGTTGCCGTGTTCATTTCTTGCATATGATCTTCTGTTTGGACAGGGGTGCATGTGGTAAGTTGTTAGGTACATCCTCGATTATTGCTCGCAACTCTACATTTATGGTTCGGATCGACGCTTTCTCTACTTCGATCTCTTACAGCTTTTGGGCGTTGACTGACATTTGAGCAGTCATTACGACAAAATGTTTCTCTATAGCTGGGGTGCTTTCAACTCTAGACATTTTTAAAATAGCTCTAATTCAGATCGTTGACTGAGTCAAAGTTACAAGGGGCCTCACGGTGGGTGCCGAACTGTAGTTTGTCGAACGACGGCTAATTAGATTGGATTGGATTCAAATCAGGCCCAAGCAACTTGGTCTGAGTTGTTGAATCAGATGAATTGAACCTGCAAAAAGATGAAAACAAAGAACAAAAACATAAAAAATTATTTAGCAAGAACGGAGGGTTAGAGATTACGTTTCTGGCCTTAGGTGCGCTTAGATTGAGTGTGATAGTGCTTTGAATAAACTCCGGTTACCATAATCGTAATTTTTACAGAGTTTCAGCTAGCTAATTAAGGTGAATTCTAGAGAAAAAATCAAAATCCCTTTTTTGGAAGTGGAGGGTTTTATTTATAAGCCTTCCAGACTATCTTAACGTTAGAGGATTCGTTGGAATGAATCCTTGAAATCTTGGCAGATCTCACGGGATATACTGCATTTTGTAGTAGTTTTGAACTCATCATCCACGAGTATCGTGGTTGAGTTTCATGTAGGACTGACCAGGTTAAAATGGAGTCTGGTTCATGCATTTGGGTCAATCCGGGGGTTTTTGGGTCTGGTCCAAGGTTGATATCATAACTGCTGCTGGGCTTCACATTTTTTGGGCCTAGAGGCCATTTATGGCTACTACATACCTAAATGTTCAAGTGAATGTGCGTTGATATAACTTCATCATTGCATTTTATGTGAACCATTAAATTTACACTTGTCAAAGCATCTACATAATCAGTGGTCCACGTGCAATGCACTGACATAAGTTATATCAGTGTGCACCTAACAGAACATGACTATATATATATATATATATTTCTTTTTTAGAAGATTAATACTTCAAAATCTAAAAATTCTAAAATATACATATTTATATGTTTGAGGTACGCTATACGTATAGACACACTAAATATAATTATTTGTTTTAAAAAAAATTGATTTTCAAAAAATATCTAAAATAAATTAATATCATCCCCTTATTTACCAAAATACCACTCATTGGATGGAATTAGGTGGAAATTGATGGAATGGTCTATAGTGTAACAGTGTTCGTAAAAAATGACCTTTTTATTTTGATAATTGTGATATAAGTTGATGGTCACTGATGTAATTATCCAAAAAAAAAAATTAATTAAGATTTTTCAGGGGTACTTTGGTATTTGTGACAGTCAAATTTGGTGAGTATCGGTTTTTGATAAAGTTTATTAGTGTAAAATGGTAAACCGTGTTATTAACTCTATATAATTACAAATAAGTATGAATTAAATTAAATAAATATAGAATCAGTTTGGATCGCTATATATTATTATGGAAGTAAATTTAAACAATTATAAAAGTATTTTTAATTGTAAATACAAGTATATATAAATATGAAAATAAATCTAATCAAAATAGAAATAAATATATAAGTTAACATGCAATTATAATTCAATATATAATAAAAGGAATCATAATAATATGTATTAATTACAAGATTATTTTTAAAATTTAAAATCATTAATAATAATTTCTCATGGGAACCGGATTCTCTCTCACCTAATTGTCCTCACCTCTATAATCTTTTGACACGTATGTCTAATATAGCAAATCAGTGGTCTGGATTATCTACTGAAAGATAGAATCAATCAAGACCCTTGATTTAGGTGAGGACAATATGAGTTGAGGAGGGGATTCAAATCCTATCTCATGCATCAAAAGATGCAATGTGATGGCCAAAAACATTTTCACACTCAAAAGTGTATATATACACCCCATTATATTTCTTTAATGGACATATAAAACTACTCATCTTTCAAACAAAATGGAGAAACAATCGGTCAAATCGGCTTGCTTTGTAGTTCTTCTCATCATCGTTGCTGGTATTACCGACCTTTGTTCGCTCTTTTTTTTTTTATCTAGATTAGGTATTTTGTATATCATAGGGCAGGACCGTTTATCATAGGGCGGGACCGTTTAGGTAAATTTGTATTAGGTAAATTTGTATATCATATGGCAGGACCGTTTAGGTTGGATCTGAACATTTTGCATATGCACACCTCTCTGAGGTCGTGTGGGATTGTAGTAGTGAACATACGCTGCTTGTATTGCGCTATATGGTCGTTTGGATCTATCATGCCCCCATGTTGCTTCTTGTTTAAGAAACTACATTTCCTAGACATCTCGGTCGGGGTAATGACGTCGAAAAAAGGGTAGTCAGCAAAGCTGTTCATCATGTTTTTCTTGATCAAGGCTAGGACCCTTGAAATCCTTTGTATGAGAGCATTCATTTCTACAAACCTGTGAGAAAGTTCTGAGTCAGTAAGGACATGTAAACCTGAATTAGATTTTACCAACTCTTGTGTCGACTAGAGCAAAATTAGGGTCCTGAAAGCGTTCTTTTGTTATGGGGTCGTTGTTCTGATTAGGTTCTTGTTGTGCAGGTGGTGGATTCGACATAATCAGTGGGTCCACTTTGACTTGAACAGTTTGAGTCATGCCCGGAGGGTTTACTCCACCAAGAGTTAACTCTGGTGCTTGGAAATCCGTCGTTGGTGCGACTTAAGTTATCCTGTTGACATATTGCATGTGATGGTTCTCTTGGACTGGAGGTGCCGGTGGCAGGTTGCTTGGTGCGCCATCGATTGTAGCCTACAATTTAGTGTTCCTAGTTCAGACTGATGCATTCTCCTCTTTGAGCTCTTGTTATTTTTTAGTGATGGCGGTTATCTAACTGTTAGTGCAGCGAGCTACTTTTTGACATTTGGTGTGTTTCCACTCCTAATATATTGAGAGTCGTTCACTTGATTCGACTGGTTTATCGATGAAGCTGCAATAGGCCCCATGTTGGATACCAAATTGTAGATGAATAATCTACAATTATAGTGGATCGGGTCAGATTCGAGTTAGGCTTAAGCAACTTTGTCTAACCGGTTGAATCAGACAGGTCGACTACTTTAACAACTTGTAAAAAAGATGAAAACAAGTAAAAGATAGCAAACGAGAAAAATAAAAAGACGGTGGTGGTGATCAATTTCGACCTTAGGTGTGTTTGGGCACAGAGTTTAGGTTACAAATAGTTAGAAAGTAAATAGCTATGGAATTCTGATGGCCGGATTTCGCCTGGACAGAGTTTGGGCACGCAAACAAGCTCTTTAGGGATAGAGAAGTTTAGAATCCTTTCCTGTCAGTGAGAGATTCTATTTATAGAACCCCAAAATCTTTTAAACGTTGGGAAATATCCTTGTAATACTGTCGGATTTTATAGGATCTCAGGGCTGTTTAACCAGTTTAAACAGGTATTCTTGTTAACCACGACTCCAGTGGTGTAGTTAGAGTAGAGAAATGACCAAGTTAAAAGGTCACTTGTACATGACTTTCCGGGTTGACCCGGATCATCTGGAGTTAAACCAGGCCCCACACGACATTGGCAATGGGCTTAAATGTTGGGACTAGCGGGGATTTTTTGCTACCACACATTAATACCTTAGAGCATATTCAATGCAAATGTGAATTTAGATAAAATTGAGTACCACATATGATTGATGGATAAAAAATTAGAAATACCCTTTCCAACGTAATTTTTTAACTTTAATTTGGAAATGATGTGGCAAAGAAAAAAGTTAAAGGTGGAGTTGAATTCCTAAATCTAAAAACTCTTATAAAAATGTTGACTATGATTTCTAACTTTTTCACCAATAATATTATAGCCCGTTTAATCGTAAAATAAGAGAGAAGGAAGAGTGTGTTAACAACCATTTTTGGCAAAGGGTCAAAGGGAAATTTTCTACCTAGTTGGCACCTGGTAGAAAACATTTCCTTATATCGGGTAGGTATTACACACTATGGTCTACCTCGAAGTACCGGGTCTCACACAACCATGGTGCCTCGACATCATTGTTGAAGCAAAATAAAGCTCTTACACCTTCATTGACTACCCAACTAGTACCTGAGTACCCTGACACTATTCTGTTGTTCGATCTTGGTACATATCCTACCCTTCTAGCGGGAATGAAGATGCCCATAAAGCTGCTAGATGATCATAAAGCTCTGACGCAATTAATCAAGCTCCACATCATTAGAATGGTACATCGAGGTACATTGAGGTACATTGTCATCAGGAAGAACAAGCACCACATCACCAGGTCAATACCTTGAGGTATCTAGCCACTAATAAACGGAATCAGATTTATTCTCCAAACCGTAACAAGCTCTACGTACACACAACTGTAATAAAGAGTCCAGAAAGGAAACAAACACAATTTATCTCCAAGATATCCTCTACAAACCGATTCTCCAGGGTCAACTACATTAAACAGAAAATCCTACCTAATAAGGAGGAAGATTAATCCAGTTATCTTCAGCTTGCATGCCACAGATTAACCTTAATTGCTCCATGTATAAATATAGGGGTAATAGCACGAAGAAAGGCATCAGAAAAATTGGTTTATCACTTAGTTCTGCAATCAGAATTAAGTCTAGTCATTGTCATTGATAGTTGTATCCACTTTTCGACACATATGAATTCGCCACCTCCAGTTAGTTAAAGAGAAAAGAGAGATTGATGGTTATTTTTATGTTACTACACTTATTTCACTGTTTAATAAAATAACACCACTTGGTTCACTATCATTCTTTTCATACATTTTATCCATTTTTATACGAGAAATCTGTACTGAAGGTACCTACCTCGACCGCAACCTACCTAGGTAGCGGTCCTGATGGTGTTAACTAAGATTCCTCACCCAGAGCAAATTTTTGGTTAACAGAGTGAAATATTTTTTTTTATGATTTATTATAAAATGGATACATATTAGATTTTAGATAAATGCATTAGAGATGTGAATATGCATTTCTCTATTTTTTTTTAAGTTGGTACATAATGAATAAAAATATTGATGTGTCACTATTTAGAAACTCGAAAATACATATTTACATGAGAAATACTCTTATTTCAAGCTTATTTTTTGCCGTAATTGAGTAAATGTTATTCATTTTCAAATTTGATGAGGTGTCTTTTCCAAAAGGAGGCAAATTCAGGTAAAATAAATAAATAAAATAAAATAAAGAGTAATGTTAGACAACCTAAAAATTTATCCAAATTTCAACCCAAATGATGTGGCAAGTGAGTTATCATCACCATACATAATGTTGAATGATGTGGTTAATGAAAATATCACTTATCACATCATTTGGATTGAAATTTGGGTTTAATTTTTGGGTTGTCTAGGATTACTCTAAAATACAATGTACACAATCCTTAGAGGTTAGATTTTAATCTCGCAAATGATTTAGTTTGTTGCAGTAAAAAAGGAAAAATATATGATTACATACATATATGTGAAGCAATTGGAGAAGCAATTATAATGATATACTTGTTTTATAGTCAAAGCAACTGTTAAGGTCCCATTTGATTTTTTTGTCTGAATACTGAACATTGCTGAATGTTATTGAAGGTTGAATAATGATTGGAGACTGAAAACTGAAAAATATGTGTCATATGTGAATTTTATCGTACGTACACGTCATCAACAAAGAGGATAAATTGCCAGGTGGACATCCGAATAGGCATTTAGAAAATATCCTACAAGACATCACCGAAGAAAAGCAAACCCCGAGTAAGCAAATGTTGAACAAAACCCACTCAGGGTCAATCGACGTCATATACTACTCAGGATCAGTTAATGACACTCGGGACTAGTTAAATGATATTTATACTCGGGATCAAATAATGTTACTCGGACCAGCGAGTATTGTCCTTACTCGGGACAAATATGAAGAAAACTGAATAAAAAGCCCAACGCAGAGCTCACACGAATTAAGTCATTCAAATACACGAAGATATCCATATCAAAAAGGAATCCCAATGAGAACAGAATACTGAGCAAGAAGGGTTCTCAATCAGGCAACAACTTTATTTCTTTAAACGACTACGCTCTTATAAGGAAATAAGTCCTAATTGGACTACATTACTAGAGTCTCATTCGATCTCAATACAAGACTCCGAAATAGGAAAGAAGACAGTCCGCTTCAAGCAAGTAAATAATCATAATTAAATACAAAGATCTATTACTTGTACAAAACAGATTAGGGTTCTATAAACATATAAATAGACCCATAATCTTGCCAAAAGAAAGATATACAAGCAATCATAGAAAAATATAGAGAGAAGAAAGAGAGATCAAGAATTGTAATACTATAATTTCTAAGTGGATTTTGGCTTGGTTGATCATTCAACTACCCGTGGACGTTTCTCCATTCATCGGAGTTTTACCACGTAAAAAACTCGCGTATGATTATTTTCTCCTTCTCTTTCTCTTTGAAATTACAGCTGAAATCCAATCCTTATTGGCTATTTCTCACATATCCAGAAATCAATGTCAACAGTTGGCGCTAGAAGGATAGGGGTGTTGAACCTTCGATTTAACTAAAAGCAATGGCAGGAAGCAGAAGCAGAAGCAGTTCCGGGGATGTCCAAAAATCTCCAGATAACTTCCATGTTGGCAGCAGCTTGCGAGATCTCGTTATAACCATGGAGAACCAACCTACATTCCTGGCGGGGATCCAGCAAGTTCCTCCAACCAGTGGAGACGTGCCACAATGTTTCCAAGAAGTGTTGCAACAATTGGTTGTAGACGCAGCAAAGGAAGAAGTTGATCTACTGGTTGCAGAGGCATAAACTTCTAACCTCCTGCCTGTGAGGCTTTGTTCGGTTATGGTAGAGCAAGAATTAAATGCACCGGAAGCCGAAAAAAATTCTGTTCCAGTCAATCAGGCTAGAAGTGAAACACTTGAAGAGGAACGACCACGCCAGAAGCAGAACCAGGATCAGACAGCCCGTGCTAGACACCGTAAACATGACCGGAGTAGGGATCGGTCATCATCAGAAGATATCGATCGGCACCATCGCAAGCTTCATCACAGAATCATACGTGAAACCCGGCATCAAAGTGAAGAGCTAGAAAGAGGAATGATAATCAGCCAGCGGTTCAATCATCAGGGAAGTCCGGTGGGAGACAGAGATGTTGTAATCCAGAGCCTAACTCGAGAAGTCGATAACAATAGGCATCAAATGGACTCGCTAGTCAGACGTTATGGGTATAATGATTTATCTGACGAGGATTCTGACAGCCCGATCAACAGGGACATCCTGCGGACTTCATTCCCAGAAAGATTCAGAATGCCACATGTGGAGCAGTTCAAGAAGGATACAGATCCAAAAGAACATGTTAGATGCTATAAAAGTGCTATGGCCCAGTATGCCCATAGCGATCCCTTACTGTGCCTCAACTTTCCACAAACTCTAGGAGACATGGGCTCAAGATGGTTCGGGAGATTGCTGCCAGCAAGCATCGGAAGTTTCAGTGAACTGAGTAAGAGTTTCTCAAGGCAATATCTGAGCAATGTTCACAGGAAAAAAATCAGTGGCTCACCTTTCTCAAATAAAACAAGGGAAAGATGAGTCGCTGAAAAAAATACCTGGAAAGGTTCGGCCAAGCAGTATCAAAAATCGACAGTGCAAATGATGAAGCAATAATCGCTGCATTCATCAACAACCTACAGAATGGACGGTTGTCTTTTGACTTAAAAAGAGCCCTTCTGACCAGATAAGCAGATATGATGGACATGGCAGGAGGATATGCACTAGCCGAGGAAGAAGAGTTAGTCACTGGAGGATGATACATGTATGGAGAAAAACCCGAGAGGGACGTTGAGTCCAAGGTGCAGAACCAAAAGGGAAAAAAGAAAGGAAACAACAAAGAAAAGAGCAACGATAGGGGAAACGGGCGCAATGCCGAACGGACCACGGTAAAATACCAAGGTAGATATACCAACTACACCCCTCTTCGGAAAAAGCAGGAGGAAATCCTGGCCATTTTGGAAACAAAGAATATGGTACAAGAGCCACGGCAATAGTCTCAGTTCGCCCGGAGAGATACAACCAAATACTGTCGATTCCATAAAGAAACCGATCATGAGACATCCTAGTGTTACCAGCTCAAAGATTACATAGAAACCCTCATTTGAGAAGGACACCTACAGGATGTAATCTTGAAAAGGGATGAGAAATCAGTAACAAAGAAAGAGATCAAGGCCGATCACAGCTCTGGTCGAAGCCAAAGGGCCAGTCCAGAGGACAATCAAGTAATACATACGATCTTTGGTGGACCATCCACTGGGAGAAGTAACCGAGAGCGAACACATGAAATTAGAGAAGCAGTAGAAGCAAGACATAACTTTGATGTGAACTCGGTGGAGCCAAACCCGAAAAGGGTAAAGGAAGGATGGGACCTAATAACATTCACAGAAGCAGACTCACATGGGGTTGACGTTCGGCCAAATGATGCCTTAGTCATAAGTGCCCGGATTGGTCACCTGGAAGTTAGGATAATCTTGATAGATAATGGAAGTTCGGCAGACATTCTTAATGTATCCATTTATGATCAACTCAGGTTGGACCGAAAGGATCTATAGCCCTTCCTTACCCCACTTTGAGGATTCAGAGGAATTGAGGTCAGGCCACTCGGGACGGTAAAGCTACCTGTGAATATTGGAGTAGCACCTTGTCAGAGAACTGTATTGCTCAACTTCGTGGTAGTAGACTTAGACAATTGGTCATATAATACGTTATTGGGTCGGCCATTCTTAAATAAAACTAAGGCCGTAACAACCACTTATGCCTTAATGATCAAGCTCCCGATCGAACAAGGGGTCGGGGTAGTCAAGGGATTCCAAGAGATGGCCCGAAGAGCTAACCTATCAGTATATAAGAACAAGAATGAACAGGTTTGCACTACAACACAACCAAGTCAGAGCAAAGATCCACTGTCATTCGAATTTGATCCAAGGGAAGAGTCGAATGAATCCAAAACTGAGCTAGTCGAAGAAATCATCTTGAAAGAAGATGAACCAGATAAAAAGATCAAGATCGGGGCCAACTTGGAAGGAAAAGTTAAACAAAGCCTCATTGATCTACTTAAAGAATACAGGGATGTGTTCGCTTGGAGTTATGAATACATGGTCGGGATAGATGCCCGAATAATATCTCATCATCTCATAGTAGACCCGAATGAAAAACCGGTGATACAAAAGAGAAGATCATTCAATCTCGAGAGAAGTCCGGCAATCAAACATGAGGTAGAGAAACTACTTGTTGTAGGATCGATTAGAGAGGTCAATTACCCTTAATGGGTAGCTAATGTAGTCCTCGTCCAAAAGAAGAATTGACAGTGGAGGATATGCATAGATTTCACATATTTAAACAAGGCATGCCCAAAAGACAGTTTTCCACTATCGAGGATAGATCAATTGGTGGATGCTACATCAGGACGCTACAGTTTTCCAACACTTGTTTGATTTTTTCTAACATAAACATATACTCTTCATGATGGCTTTCACTCATCACAATGGTGTAGCCCTTTTCTACATTGGGCGGCTTCACATCCAAGGTTTGTAGCCCTTTCCATGAAGGTGCTCGTTGAGTTCTATGTAGATGTTGAAGCAAAATGGATACTAACCATATGTCATCTATCATGTACTAGACAATGAACTTCAAGATGCATCCATAATCTACATGCTTCCAAACTCAATTACTCAAACTTAAACATATAAGAGAAACATTTATGCACTTTTAAAAAAAATTACAAAGACTTAAGTGCATGATCTAGAAGCAATAAAAGCTATTTTATCAAGATCATTACTTCTCACATGAGTTGCTCTCAAAGAAATAGATATACAATATAGTTTTCCTTATCAAGCCACTTATAACCACACACAAGCATTAATCAACACAAATCATGCCAATGGATCTTCTAATAGATATAAATCTCTCTTTGTCTAAGGGCTTTGTGAACAAGTTCACAACTTGATTCTTAGTAGGCATATGTTCAAGAGTTACTATTGAATGTTCAACAAGTTCTCTAATGAAATGATGCCTAATGTCTATATGCTTTGTGTGTGAGTGTTGAACCGGATTTTTAGAGATGTTAATGGCACTCATATTATCACAATAGAGAGTCATTTTACCTTGATTTATCTCATAATCCTTGAGAATTTGTTTCATCCATAGAAGTTGTGTGCAAGCACTTCCGACCACAATGTACTCAGCTTCAGATGATGAATGAGAGACGGAATTTTGTTTCCTGCTTAGCCAAGCAATCAAATTATTCCCCAAGTAAAAGCAACCGCCCGATGTGCTTTTACGATCATCAATGTTTCCCACCCAATCCGCATCACAATAGCCAACAAGAATATCATTAGTATCAAAGGAATAGAATAAACCAAGATTATGTGTTCCTTTTATATACCTAATGATTCTTTTAACGGCTTTCAAGTGAGATTCTTTTGGATTAGCTTGAAACCTAGCACACAAACCTACATTAAAACAAATATCCGGCATACTTGCCGTTAGGTAGAAAAGGCTACCCATCATGCTCCTATAGAGACTTTGATCAACATTTTTTCCTTTTTCATCTTTGTCAAGTTTTAAAGTTGTACCCATAGGTGTTTCAATTTTTTTTCCACTTTCAAGGCCAAATTTCTTAACAAGATTTCTAGCATATTTAGATTGTGACAACATGATATCATTGCTAGATTATTTCACTTGCATGCCTAGAAAGTAATTGAGTTCACCTACCATACTCATTTCAAATTCTCTTGACATCACATTCATAAAATCATCAACCATGGTTTTACATGTAGACCCAAACACTATGTCATCAACATATATTTGTGCAAAAAAAATGTCATTGTTATAATGCTTGACAAATAATGTTCTATCAATACCACCTCTCCTATATTGGCTGTCAATAAGATATTGAGTCAACCTATCATACCAAGCTCTAGGAGCTTGCTTAAGGTCATAGAGAGCCTTTTTCAACTTAAACACATGATTAGGAGAGTGTGGGTCTACAACCTTAGGTTGTTCAACATACACTTCTTCTTGAAGGTATCCATTGAGAAAAGCACTTTTGATATCCATTTGAAACAATTTCAATTTCTTAAGACATGCAATGGACAACAAAAGCCTAATGGACTCAAGACGTGCAACGGGTGCAAAAGTCTCATCAAAGTCTACACCTTCAACTTGAGTGTATCCTTGAGCCGCTAGTCTTACTTTATTTCTCACTATCTTGCCACATTCATCGGTCTTATTCCTAAACACCTATTTTGTACCAATCACATTGATATCTTTTGGTCTAGGAACTAAGGACCATACTTCATTCCTCTCAAATTGATTTAATTCTTCTTGCATGGAATTAACCCAATATTCATCAATAATTGCTTCATTAATATTTTTGGGCTCAATT
This sequence comes from Dipteronia dyeriana, assembly GCA_032871835.1. Classification (NCBI taxonomy): domain Eukaryota; kingdom Viridiplantae; phylum Streptophyta; class Magnoliopsida; order Sapindales; family Sapindaceae; genus Dipteronia; species Dipteronia dyeriana. The sequence continues at coordinate 13,474,340 of CM065297.1, forward strand.
TGAGAAGTGTAGCAAGCATATGAAATTTGGTTGGCTAGTTGCCTTCTAGTTCTAACCCCTTCATTTAAATCACCTATGATGTCTTGTTGGTAATGCATGTTCCTAAGTCTAGAATTAGAGTTTTCAACATCTTGTTGGTCATCATTTAAACCATTTTCTAACTCTTGACTTTCTTCTCTAGCAACACTACCATTCTCATCATTATGACTAGACTCACTTTCATAACAACTAGTCACATCAATAGATGTTTTAGTGTCATTCAACAAATGTTCTTTAGGTTCATTGACACTATGATTATCACACAAATTAAGCATGCTAAGATCATCTATTTTCACATTAATAGATTCCATAATAGTCTTAGTTTTCAAATTGAACACTCTATATGGACGACTATTATTAGCATACCCAAGAAAGAGACCAATATCACTTTTAGCATCAAATTTTCCTAAGTGATCTCTATCATTCAAAATAAAACACTTACTCTCAAAAGTGTGGAAGTAACTCACGTTGGGCTTCTTGCCCTTCCAAAGTTCATAGGAGGTTTGTTTTGTGCTGGCCCTTATAAAAACACTATTAGTGACATAGCATGCTGTATTGACCACTTCGGCCCAAAGATTTCTAGGGACTTTCTTGTTCTTGAGCATGACCCTAGCCATCTCTTGCAAGACACGATTCTTCCTCTCAACAATACCATTTTGTTGAGGAGTTCTAGGAGTCGAGAACTCATGTGAAATCCCATAATCATCACAAAACTCACTAAATCTAGCATTTTCAAATTCACTCCAATGATCACTCCTAATGCGACATATTTTCTTAATTCCAAGACCTTTTTCATTTTGAACTTGATTACAAAACTTCTTAAAGTAACCAAAAGTTTTGGTCTTGTCTCTAAGAAAATATACCCAAGCAAACCGAGAAAAATCATCAACACATACAAAAAAGTATTTCTTGTCATTTATGCTTTCGATTTGAATTGGTCCCATTAGGTTCATATGCACAAGTTCTAAGGGCTTCTTGGTAGTAAAATTAGTATTCTTTTTATGAGATACTTTGGTTTGTTTACCCAATTGACATGGTTCACAAACACCATCAAGCTTTTTACCAAGACTAGGAAGACCTCTAACAATGTCATATTTTTCAAGCTTCTTTAAATCTTTATAATTCATGTGGCCCAATCTTTCATGTCATAATTCAAGCTTGTTACACTCATGTGCCATATTACATATTAGTGGATCAACCTCTAAACAATAGCAATTGTCCGAAGACCTTTTGACTTTCAAAATAATTTTGTGCTTTTTATCAATTATCGTGCACACATCCTTGTTAAAGCTAACTTCTTTCAAAATTTCACATAAGTGAGTGATGCTTATTAGATTAGCTTGTAGACCATCAACATATAAAGTGTCACGAAGTTTAGGCAGTCCGGGGATACAAATTGTTCCATTGCCTAGAACTTGCTTTTTGGTGCCATCACCAAATGTAACCCATCCACCATCATTCATAACAAGATTCTTAAAGAATTCCTTATTACCGGTCATATTCCTAGAGCAACCGTTATCTAGGTACCTACAATAGGATGAATTAGCTCTTAAAGCATATTGTGCAACCAAACATTCTGCTGTGTTTTTCTTAACCCAAACTTTCTTGATAAGTTTCTCATTCCTACTTTTATTAACATGTTTTGACTTGTTTTTAGGCACATTGGCTCCATTAGTCACATTTTCAAACAAATCAAACAAACATTATCAACGCATGAGATAATCTCCAATCATGCATTTTCTAAAACATGCTACTTTCATACCAATGCATGAGCATTTACCTTCAAGTGTGTGAATGTGTTATACCAAATGATGGTCTACGATGCAGGGACACAAATATATGAATTGTGTGTGTGCGCGCATTTAATGATGTACAACTAAGTAGGGACACATATGAATGAGTTGTGTGTGTGCGCGCCTACGCCTTGCAAGTGGAAAAGGATCTCGATACCTTAGCAACCAAGAATAGTACCAATCCTCTTGAAGACGAACTTTGCATCATGAGAAGTTGCTTTTCTTCCTTGAAGCACTTATCATCACGAACCACTTAAGCAACTAAGCATTACAAAAAAAAATAAGTTTTGTTTTGGCATCGAGCCAACACAAATTTAGAACCTAACATCCACCGATCACCCTAAAGACGACCTTATAATACTCGACATGGAGGAACAGAGAAGGGAATGAGCCAGCAGCCATTTAGTGGATAAGTTAGAAGAAATTTCTGTCCGAGTGGGCGTTCCCTCGAAGGTTGTCAAAATCGGAGCCACCCATGAGCCGGGAGTGATAGAGGGCTTGATCAGGCTCTTCACAGAGTTCAACGACATTTTTGCTTGGAGTCATGCTGAGATGCCAGGGATCCCGATGACATTAGCTGCTCATCGATTGGCAGTGGATCCGACCTTCAAACCCATTAAACATAGAAGGCGCCACTTTAACACCGAAAGAAATGTTACTGTTCAGAAAGAGGTGGAAAAACTGACCCGGGCGGGCTTCATTCGAGAAGCACATTATCCCGAGTAGATCGCCAACGTGGTCATGGTCACAAAAGCAAATGGAAAGTGGTTCATGTGTGTAGATTGCACCGACCTCAACCGGGCATGCCCGAAGGATAATTTCCCTCTACCAAAAATTGATCAGCTGGTTGATGCACCCTACGGACCAGGAAAAGACCAGTTTCATCATAACGCAAGGTTTGTATTGCTACAAGGTGATGCCTTTCGGGCTCAAGAAAGCTGGAGCTACTTATCAGCGGCTAGTCAATCGGTTGTTCAAGCCTGAAATCGGGAGGTCAATAGAGGTGTATATCGACGACATGATCACCAAGTCTTCAACCTCGGAAGGCCACTTGGGCGACCTTCGTAGAACCTTCATGATCCTAAGGGAGAACCAGATGTGGTTGAACCCTTCCAAATGAGCCTTTGGGGTAATTGCGGGGAATTTTTTGGGTTTCATAGTCCATAAGAGAGGCATAAAGGCTAACCTGAAAAAGATCATGGCTATCCTGGATCTAGAATCCCCTACGTCACTTAAACAGGTTCATGCCTTGACCGGACAGGTAGTAGCGCTCAAAAGGTTCATCTCTCGGTCTACCGATAAGTGTCTACCATTCTTCAAAGCCATCAAGTAGGGAAGAAACATAAAGTGGGATCAGAAGAGTGAACAAGCTTTTCAAGCCTTGAAAAAATACCTATTAAGCCCTCCACTGCTGGTTAAGCCAAGTCCTAGAGAAGAGCTTCAAATATACTTGTCCATTTCAGAAACCTCCGTAAGAAGGGCCTTGGTCAAGGAATGCAGGGATAGGTTCCAGCGACCTATTTACTATGTAAGTCACGCTCTAACCAAGCCCGAAAAGAACTATACCCTATTGGAGAAGCTCACTTATGCCTTGGTGACCTCGGTAAGAAAGCTTCATCCATACTTCAATGCTCATTCAATAGCAGTGGCGACGGACCATCCCTTCCTTCAATTCTTACAAAGGCCGGATGTTTTCGGAAGGCTGGTTTTATGGGCCCTGGAGCTTACCTAGTTTGATTTAAGGTACAAGCCTAGGACCGTGATAAAAGCTCAGGCACTAGCAGACTTTGTAGTAGAGCTCTTCATACTTTCAAGCCAAGCAACCCCCACTGTAGCAGATGTAACCCCCAAGGGGATTCCATAATCTGACAACTTTCCAGAAGGTTACGAGTCGTGGACCCTCTACACTGATGGAGCTTCTAGGCAAGCTGGGGAAGGAGAGAGCATAGTCCTCATTGACCCAAAAGAAATTGAGTGCTGCCACTGTTTCAGATTTGAATTTAAAGTCACGAACAATGAGGCAGAGTACGAAGCCCTTCTAGCCGGAATAATGGTAGCCATAGAACTTGGGGTTGATTACCTGAATGTTAAGAGCGACTCTTCGCTCGTGGTCAACCAAGTCTCTAGGGATTATCAAGCAAAAGTGGATAATATGATCGCTTACCTGAAATTGGTTTAACAACTCAAGAGCAGATTTAAGAGATTCAAAATCGAGCAGATACCAAGACAACTGAATCATCGAGCTGATGTACTTGCCAAGATAGCTGCATATGGTGGCCAGACCTTACCCCATGGAGTCCCTCTTCAAGTGATCTTTCTACCAAGCGCAATGACAGGTTAGGAAGCTTATACCTTGGGAAACTTCCCGGGGAGCCCGATCAAGCTAGGAGATTCAAAAGGCTCTCGGTCCGGTATTGTTTGATGGATGGGCATCTATACTGGAGAGGAAGATCAATTCCCCTGCTCCGATGTCTACACCCTGAAGATGCCAAGTGGGCTTTGAGAGAGGTTCATTCTAGGGAATGCGGGAACCACATTGGTGGGGAGGCTTTGGCATATCAGGTTCTCCACATGGGATATTATTAGCCAACCATCCATCAAGATACAAAGAACTTGGTACAAGCCTGTGAGGCATGCTAGAAGGCTGGGAACTTGAGTCACCTCCCTCCGGAGCAGTTGTCGTCCCTTAGCTCGCCATACCCCTTTGATATATGGGGTGTCGACTTGATTGGACGCTTCCTACCGCTCCTGGTCAAGCCAAGCATGCTATCGTGGCAATTGATTATTTCACAAGATGGGTCAAAGCTAGACCGCTCTCCCAGATATCAGAAGAAAACACAACAAGGTTCATCAAGACTAATGCAGTTTGCAGGTTTGGAACCTCTCTTGTCATTATAGCTGACCTTGGAAACAGTTTGATAATGGCCGATTCAAAGATTTTTGTGAAGGCTTGGGAATCGATCTTCGGTTTGCTTCGGTAGCCCACCCCCAGACCAACGGTCTGGTGAAATCCACGAACAAAAGCATTAAGAAGTTGTTAAAGAAAAAACTATAGCAGAAGAAAGGCAGATGGGCAGAAAAGCTTCCCTAGGTCCTCTGGGCTTACAACACTACAAGGAGAACAACTATCTGGTAAACGTCATACTCGTTAGCATTCGGGGTTGAAGCAGTCCTACCTATCGAGCACAAATTGACCTCCTTTAGAGTCTAACATGTCAAACCAGGGAGCAATAAAAGTAAGCTCTGAGCTAGTTTGGACCTCCCAGAAGAGAAACAAGATCGAATAGCCAAGAAGGTAGCAGTCTACCAGAGCAGGATTGACAGATACTTCAACAGGAGGGTAAAAGACCGAACCTTCAAAGAAGGGGACATAGTTCTCAGGAAAGTAACGTTGAATACCAAGAAGAGGTCAGACAGGGTCCTAGGGCCCAACTGGGAAGGACCATACCTAGTAAAAATGGTGATCCGCAATGGAGCATACAAACTCGAGGATATGAATGGCCGACTCATCGATCATAATTGAAATGCAGATCACTTAAGAAAATTCTACCCTTGAACAAGGGACTCATGAAAAGGCGGCCTCCACCTAGTTTTTTTTTATCTCCGACAATAATGTACTCCATCCTTCGTATCAATAAAGCCAGTTTTTCTTATTTTCTCCATCTTCAACAATGTTCTACAATGATTTGGGTCTATGTGGAAAATTCGACATTATCACCCTAAGACTAAGGGTAGGCCGGAAAAGCCCCCTCGCCACTCCTGATGCCTCGGCCGGGAACTACCCCCAACCAAGAAGGGTCTGAGTGTAATAGTATAGTTGCCATCTAGATTTCGAGACCAGGAAATAGCTAGATAGTGCTCCTGATGCCTTGGTCGGGCTACCACCCCCAAGAAGAATTTGAGTGTAAGAGCATAGTTGCCATCCAGATTTTGAGACCAGGAAATAGCTAGATAGCCCTCCTGATGCCTTGGTCAGGCTACCACCCCCAAGAAGGGTCTGAGTGTAATAGCATAGTTATCATCGAGATCTTAAGACCAGGAAATAGCTAGATAGCCCTCCTGATGCCTTGGTCGGGCTACCACCCCCAAAAAGGATCTGAGTGTAAGAGCATAGTTGCCATCCATATTTCAAGACCAGGAAATAGCTAGATAGCCCTCTTGATGCCTTGGTCGGGCTACCACCCCCAAGAAGGATCTGAGTGTAAGAGCATAGTTGCCATCCAGATTTCGAGACCAGAAAATAGCTAGATAGCCCTCATGATGCCTTGGTCGGGCTACCACCCACAAGAAGAATCTGTGTGTTAGTGCATAGTTGCCATCCAGATTTTGAGACAGAGAAATAGCTAGATAAGCCCTCCTAATGTCTTGGTCAGGCTACTACCACCAAGAAGGATTCGAGTTTAAGAGTGCGAAAGCCCTCCCGATCCCTAGCCTAAGAGAGGGCTAAACAGTCCTTTACTTGATGCCTCACTCGGGTTGCAGCCCCCTAAAGTGGCTCAAGGATTGAGGGCTCGATTTACTTAAACTCTAATACCCCAGTAATTACTGGTTAATAATTTTCCTTGTACACATGATTGCTTATTATAACAGGTCTACGATCAAATAAGGGACTATCGACTAAAGAAGTTGAGATACAAGCCTTTGTATTCAGAAAGCCCGAACTAGTTGTCTGCTTTCACGATTAAGCAATGTTCTTATCTTGTTATTTTTCCCAAGCTAAGTCAATTTGCAATAGAGGCTGAACCTAGAGGGAGATCAGAAAAGAAGCAAGTACATGTAAGTCAAAATATGAACCAGATCTCTAGTTAAGTTTTATTAATAAATGAGGGAGCCTATTCCCCAACAAGGATACAGCAGACTAAGAGCCTAACCCCTAATTCCGGGCTACAAAAAAAAATGATGAAATGATTAATGATCAAGCATGGGTAAAGATGGGATGCCCACCCCCTTTTTCGGGCATTCAAAACAAACTACAAGAAAGGAGAATTTAAACTGCCGTATCCTCCCGATGCCCTTTAGCCTCCTCTTTTAACATGATGAACCTCGCCCTCTGTTCCCCTTTCTGGTGATCGATCATCCAGGATAACTGCATCTACCGTCTCTGCCACCTCCTTCTGAGGACGCACCTCGACTGCCTCATAATTAGCAGGGTCCTTCACCACCTCAACTGCTTCAGGATCAATAGGGTCCTCCTCCACAACTTCATTGATCACCGTCATAACCTCAGGCGGTATGGCTGCATCAAAAAGGTTGGCCATTGACTCTGGCATGCTCTATTCCCCTATTTTTTCTTCCTCTAAAGAAATTCTAGAGAGGTCTCGGGCTTCTGTATGATCTCCTTCTAGCTCCGTGGGTAGTGCCCCCCTTGTAGACTCTCCATGACCCGATGTTGGGAAGATGAAGGAAGGAGAAAAAAGGTCTAATCCAGCCATTTGCTTCCCGGTTTCGGCCACATTGAAAGGATCCAAGTCATTACCTATAGGGTAAGACATCTCTATGGCCTTGGCCAATATCTCATCCTTATTCCAATTAGCAATGATCGACAGGTCAAAGGGAGAGGGGAGGGCTTCAACGACTTGGTAGGACGTGTAGAAATAACCTTTACTGAAGGACGCATCCACCTCGGCCTGGAGTTTGGCAATCTGAGCATGCATATCTTGATTCTCGGTATCCAGCTTCTTGGCTTCAGCCTTCCAGGAGTCTCTCTGTCTAGCCTCGTTCCTCTAACTTGAAGGTCTCTTGGTCAAATGATCTTTTCATCCTCTCATGGTCTGAGCGAAACTCGTTCAGTTCAGTTTCCATTTCCCTTTGATTGGAGGTCATCTCCTCTACGAGAGATCGAGCTTGCGCGAGAAGCCTCATGACCCTTTCAGACTCAGCTTCAGCCTGGGCAGCCCGGTCACGAAGAAGGGATACCTGTCGGCCCATTGCAACATTAAACTTGAAAGCCTATAAAATATGAAACGAAGGTTGGAAAGAGCAACCAAAGCTCGCAATCATAAGAAACGAAGACAATGGCTACCTCGGCCAGGAAGGCAGACCCCTTAGTAAGGATGATGTCTACAAGAATTGAAGCCATCCTGGAAAGCCCTCCACCCGGGCAAGAGGCAACGAACTGCTTTAAAACCTCATCTTGGAAAGTCTAGCCCGAATGATGATAGGGGCGAGAATGGGGAGTCTCCAGAACACCAACCTCGGAATCCCCATAGCCTGAACTGAATGGGGTGCAGGTAGGTCGATTGGAGCAGTGGGTAATGCAACTGAAGGAGCGACAACTGTAGCGGGGATCGCTGATGAAGGGTTAGATGTGGTCGTAGCAGCAACCTGGGAAGCAGGGCCTCCTTTGATTAGCGCCTTGGAAGCCTGCGACGCAAGAACAACCATCTTGGACCTGGCTTGGGTTGAAGATGAAGCTGGAACAGGCAAAACAGCAACTGGGGTGACAGACCCCCCTCTCTCTCTGAGGTAATAGAGAAGACCCCTCTGGGTAATCTAGCAGGAGGGGGAAGGGTCCGAGCTTGCTGAGCTTCACGGGAAGCATGAGCAACAACAAAAACCGTTAAAAAAAAAAGAAAAGATTTAAAAAGCAAGCCAGCTAATAGACTAAAGTGTAATAACTTGAGATCACTTACGAGGGGTAGCGTCGGAGATCCACAGATATTGGTTCACCCGACGGGAATCGAAGGGATCAGTTGTGGGGTATTTCAAATTCAGGTAGTTCCTGGCGAGGATTGCCCTCAACACTGTTTTGGATTCAGCGGGCAAGGAATCTCAATCCCACACTGGTTTGTTATTGAAAGCCATGGGGACTTTGAACTCATGCCAGCATATGAAGATCGAGCACCCCAATCATCATCGGCCAGTATCTATTCCTCCTTCCAGGCTGGATCCTTCCTTGAAGCTCCATGGATGATGAAGTTAAGCTTGTTCTTGGCCTTGGCATAGAATTGACCTCGAGGGCCCCCGGCCATACTCCTGATTTGGAAGAGGAAAGCCAACTCCTCTGCTCCGGGTTACAGGGTTATTTTGATGAGCTCGCACTGCTCCCTCCACAGCACAAGAAAGCCAATTAGATGCACCAGAAGCCAAGCTTCAACTAGAGAGGAGCTAATTGAAGGGAGTTGAGGGCCTGCCGCAAGGTAGGATAGAGGGGAAGCCTGACCCCACTCTCAAGGGTCGCCATGTGAATCAGAAGGATCTCCTGAGGTGGATTGAAGACTTTGTAGCCTCTGTAAGGGATGGAGAAGGAGACGTTGTTAGAAATGCCGTACTTAGATCTGATGCGATTGAGGGAATCCGGGTCAACAGTGGAGTTGGGAATGACTCTAAAATCATACGGTGGAAGCCCTGCTGGAAGAAAACCTACTACCGTGACTTGGCCCACCCCTAACAGGGTCTTCCTTCTCCCTTACATCTGAATCTTCATCAACCAACTCCAGAGGATTATCGGGTTGATTCGAGAAGCGGAAACCGATAGAGACGTTCCTAGTAGAACGGCGGTGCTGACGGACTTGGGAATTTTTCTTGTCGCTCAAGATTCCCCGCCCCCATTTCCGAGGAACTAAGTTAGAGTCGCCAGTGCCTTCGACCAGAGCTTCGATGGTATCAAAAGAGTTCGACATGGCTAAACGATGAGAGCATAAAGGTAGATGAAAGATGGTGGTGAGCTTAGAAAGAATAACGAGCAAGAAATAAAAAAATCTAGAAATTCGAAAATTGAGAGAAAGCATGAAGAAATTGATGGTAAGGCCGAGTTTAAATAGAGGTTAGGGCTGTAACGACGTCGATGAAATTCTCAGAAAGATCACTTAGATCCACGGAGAGAGCTGTAGTGCAACCGTTTTTCTCGAAGAACACACTAATTCAAATTCAACGATGGATAATTAATGAGAAGATTTCGTTTGAAATTCTCATTAATTGTTTTATAACGGAAAAAATTCCCAATTGAAAAAGGAATCTGACTTCAACCCCAACTCTACCTCCGGTGTTTAAGTCAGGGGGGACTTCTGTTAATAGTAAAATTTGGCCAGGGGTCAAAGAGAAATTATTCACTTTCCTGCCACAAGTCAAAACTCATAATTGACGTTCATGAAACCCGGGCAGACCATGAAGCTACCCCACAGGAGCTAGGAAGGCCAATCCGGCTTCAAAACTATCAGAAAGCAAGCTAGACCCGATCAGGATGAGCCAAACATGAACACTGGAACCCGGGCTTCTCCAGGCCACCTATCGGGGAACCTCGGTTCCTGAGGTCGAGCTCCTCAACCACCCCGTGAAAGCCAGGGGGGTCTTCAACCTCAAGAGACATTCGAAAGAAGCCCGACAAGCAAAGTAGGCCCCCTCCGGGTTAAGAATTTTAGAGGACAAACTTAACAGTAGTCTTAGACAGAAGCCAGCCAACCAACCTCTCCAGAAGCATGTTGTCTCTGCTAGGCTTGAAAGAGGAATCACGCCTAAATCTACACTACCCTGGCTACTTTCTAGGAATGTTTACAGGGACACCTCAATCTCCCAAGGGTCAGGGAAAATCCAACCCAAACTTCTAAGAACAGAGTCGAAGCAAAGATCTACCTCGCTCTATGAGACGACATGCAGCTACCTCGATGACCTCCATGAAAGACCATGCCGCGATAACATAAAATATCATATCTATGTGATAACCAACATTAAATCCGTATACGTGTGAGTCAAGAGTTTGATTCCTAAAAGGAAACAAACTCATTTTCATTAACAATATCATGGTCTCCGCTATTTACTCCGGGTCAACAACTTTTAAATAAAAGATCCCGCTCGATAAGGAGGAAACTGATTTGTAGGATCATGGCGGGATATCAGCGAAATCGAACCTACTTAGACAAGATATAAATAATGCCAAGCATGAAACACAAAAAGGGATATACAAAAAGAGAAGTAAAAGAAGAACAACAGATAGAAGAAAAGAAAATAAGAAGGGAAGGCTTAAATTCTATGTTCAAAACACGGCCACCTTCGTTTCCACTATTCGACAAGTACAAAGTTGCCACCTTCCTAGATCCTAAAGAGACTGCGAGCATATGAGAGAGTAATTTGTATATCAAAGCAAGTAATCAATAATAAAAGCTCCCATTTGTATTCTTGCAATCCAGCCTCTCATTTACCTCTAAAACAGGTCAGGTATCAATGGTACCGACCCCGGCCACCACTTCCGTGGTAGTGGTCTCGAGAGTGTTAGTAGGAATTTCTCATCCTGAGCAATTTCCCGGTAACAAAAATAATGAAAAAAGAATTTTAAAGAATTCTAATCATACAAAGAATTTTATCCTTTTATTATACTAATGTTACAGTTTATTTTTATATATATAAAAAAGTGGAAATGACTCCAAATAACACTTTTTAAAAGGAAAGTTGTGCAACTATCACTACTTTTATAAGTCTAGTTTTATTAGCACCTAAAAGTGTATGCAGGTCAAAATGCCCCTCCATTTACTTTTATTACTTTTACAAATTTATTTTTTGTTTACCTCTTCTTACAGACATTAGGCATTCTTGAAGATCTCATTTTGAAATTTTCTCTATTGACAGTTCAGTCAGTCTCCATTGAGACGTTCTTCATCTTCTTCGATTGTTCGGTCGTCCAACATTGTTCAAAATCGATAAATTCCCAGTTTGGAAGAGTATATTTAACAATTAAAACCTTCTTTGGATGACTTGAAGAGTTGATAAGGTAAATTATATCCATAAACTTGTTGAGAAACTCGTTAACCCATATTTTTTTCATTTCTGGTCTGCATTTTGATCTGATTTTCTGCATTTCAATCTAATTTCTGCATTCCAATATGGTTTTCTAGATAACTGCGTGATTTGTGCTTTTCTAGACTTATTTGATGTAATCGAGACTTAATTACGAGACTTAATTGCATTATTTTTTAGATTTATTTATATCATCTTCTAGACTTTTTTATTTCATAATCGAGACTGACAAACTTTTCTATACTTATTTATATATTTTTAGACTTAATTAATTAATTATTGAGACTTATTATATCAAAATCGGGACGTAAGTATGTAATTGTCGAGACATTGATATAACATTCGAGACTTATGTATATTATTTTCGAGACTTAAGTATATAATTGGCGGGACTTATTTATATAACATTCTAAACATATTTATATATCATTCGAGACTTATGTATATCATTTTCGAGACTTAATTATGTAATTTTCGAGACTTATTTATATAGCATTCGAGACTTATATATAATCATTTCGAGACTTAGTTCCATTAATTTGAGACTTACTGGAATGAATCCTACTTAATGTTAATTTTGGACTAGTTTTCATGTGGTGAATAATTTGATAGTGTTATTTGTTTGTAGGATATTGGAACGAGTTAGAATATTGATATCATATAATGGAACCAGATGGAAGCCAAAGATATATCGGCACCGTTAATAAAAGTGTATATGTCCGGAAGAATTTGACATACGAAGAGATGTTGGGGGTTGTGAATGCCATTGTCAAACATGATCCTTTCAAATATGAAATTGGCGTAGAATCAATATCAGTTGGTTCAGACAGTACATGTCGCACTATGATAACAAATGATGATGACATTCAGTTTCTACTAGAGGAAGATAAGGTAATTCTGATAATATGTGTTACACTTATTAAAAGAAGATGGGAGGAACGTGTCATGGGTGATGACATTCAATTCAATCAAAATCCCATAGAAACACGGCAATCTGATAATAATGTTGTCCAGGATTCCTACGAGGAAGTTGACCTTAATGCACCTCATACTATACCTCATTTTGACCGTGACTTGGAACCGCAGTTAGATGACCGTTTTGATATTGGTTATGGTCCTGAACAACATCATACGTTGGGAAGACGTGTGGAAGGAGAGCCTAACATTTCTAGTTCGAACAATCCAACAACGTGGGTTAATCCTTGGATCAAAGTCATTTTCATTTCCCGACATGAGCACCATGGGTTCTAGTATATCTAACGTTATGATTTATAAGGGACAATTTTTCTCAAGGAAGAGGGATTTAAAACGGTTAGTAGGCATTCATACGATGAAAGAGATGAATGGAAGGTGAAACGGTCCAACAAATCTGTTTTACATTTGGTTTGCAAGCATGAAAATTGTACCTGGAAATTAAGAGCAGTTAGAGTGTCCGAGGAGACATACTTTCACATACGAAATCTTGAAAACAAGCACAGTTGTCCATTGGAAGAGGTTCACCGGTGGCACCGGTAAGCCAGTGCAGTCATCATTAGTGAAGTTATAGCTCATAGACTTTAAGGTCACGACGGACGTATGATGTGTCCTAGAGACATAATTACAGATATGAAGTCTATGTTTGGCATCCAACTCTTGTACAGTAAGGCACACACCTCATTCTAGTATGCATTATCGTTGACATATGGAACACATGAGGAATCGTTCCAGTCGCTTCCTTCTTTTGCTTATGTTTTGGAACAACTAAACCATTGTTTAATTACGGACATACAATGCACAGATGATAATAAGTTTTCATACTTTTTCATGTCGTTAGGAGCTTCAAATCGAGGTTTCCATCGATGTATGTGTCCTGTTATTACTGTTGATGGTGCACATTTAAAGGGGAGATACCTAGGTACAATGTTTGTCTCTACAACACAAGATGGAAATGAACAAGTATATCCTATGGCATTTGGTTATGGGGATTCCGAAAACAATAGTTCATAGGAGAGGTTTCTACGGACATTGAAGGATGCTCTTGGGCATATCGACGATTTGGTTTTGGTGTTAGATTGTCATACAAGCATTGAAGTTGGGATACAGAAAGTCTTCCCAAATGCAACCCATGTATTTTGTATTTGGCACCTTTTCGAGAATTTAAGGAAAAGGTTCCACAGAAAGGATGTTGCCAAGATATTTGAACGGGCTGCCAGAGCATACAGGCAAGTGGATTATGATCTGGAGATGGAAGAGTTACAAAAGTTGTATAAGAATGCATATGAATATGTCTTGGAAGTCGGACCTCATAAATGGTCACGTGTCTATTGTCCACGGAGGAGATTTTCCATGATGACAATCAATGTTGCTGAGTGTCTTAATTCATGCTTACGATATGCCCATAAATTACTAGTGATGACATTGGCCGAGTTTACAGTTGTCACCAAGCTGCAGTAAACACGCGATCACAACTCACTAATGCTTCACATGTAGAGTTTTTGGAGTGAATTGCCGAGTGTAATCATATGACCGTGAGTCATATTGATTGAAACATATTTCTAGTGAAGCTACAAGGAGACCAGTGGACAGTAAATCTATTGGAAAAAACATGCACATGCAAGGTTTTTGATCTTGATCATCTACCTTGTGCTCATGCACTTGCTGTTGCTAGGTATTATATTGTTTTTGGAATTGTCATGCATATTTTATGATTGCACTTACGGTGACTGTTATTTGTTGTTAAATTAACAGGGAGCGAAACCTTGATTACACTTCATTATGTGCGAATTACTACAAAAAAGGAAGTCCTTGTCGATGCATATTCTACACCGATCATGCCAGTGGGTCATCCACGTACATGGGTAATTCCTCCAGACATTCAAAATCGGGTCGTCTTAACACCAGATATCCAAACACAAACTGGTCGACCCCGAAAAAGTCAAATTTCGTCCGTCTCTGAGAGGCCTAGCAGACAAAAATGCAAAAAATACAGAACACAGGGTCACAATTCCAAGCAATGTCCGAATCTGGGCCCTAGCTCCAGTAGTATTTCAGATTCATACCGTCGGAAATGTAGTGTGTGCCATGATATTGGGCACAACAAACAAACTTGCCCAAAAAAAGATGAAATTGTTAGAGAAAACAACATGTAATGCTTTCATTTTGCAAGTGGATGGTTAGTGGGATAATATGTTTAATTTAATTTTTAAGAAGCTAGAAAGGATTTCTTGGCTTGTAATTTACAAGTAGATGGGTAATGAGTGTTATATAGCATTATTATATTAAGAAGTGTATCAGTTTGAAGCTATGTAATAGAAAATTATTAAGTGTCAAATACGATTAGTAAGTCTCGAAATATTAAGATAAGTCTCGAAATATTTATATATGTCTTGAAAAGTGCCTAAAAAGTCTCAAAAATAGTAATAAGTCCCGAAAATATATTTAATAAATATTGAACTTCGTGACTTACTGGAAATATGTAATTTCGATGCATATGGTCTGCAACATTTCCACAATAATTTCCTCCATCCATAACACAGTCAATATAACCATTCAAAAGTTGATCGATAATTCCATAATTTCATCCTTCCATAACAAACAAAAAATCCATCCAAAAATTTACAACCATCCATAATATATTAAAACATAGCATACAAAACATCATTAACATCCATAACATG
Source organism: Dipteronia dyeriana (assembly GCA_032871835.1). Taxonomy (NCBI): domain Eukaryota; kingdom Viridiplantae; phylum Streptophyta; class Magnoliopsida; order Sapindales; family Sapindaceae; genus Dipteronia; species Dipteronia dyeriana. Next base: position 13,489,557 of record CM065297.1, read on the forward strand.
AATACTTCACTGGTCTGCAACAATGGAGGAGTTTGAAAACACTTCCACAACCATTTTCTATCGCATATATGGCATTTTGTCATCACTCCAAATAAACTTCTCTCTTTGCCACAGTATGCTCAATTAAAGCTAATGTGTGAGCTCCACAATTGCCACTGTAAAGACGTTTAAAAACTTTAAAATACCTCGTAAACAAAATAAGGATTTCAATTAAATAATCAATAAAGTTCTGCTCCAAATAAATATACATAACTGTTTGACAATGTAATCTCACAGTATAATTCATACCGTGTCTTCCAAATAGGCGTGGTTGGACTCAAACAGAATGAACCAAGGGACATCAACTATGACTTGTAAGTCTACATCGCGTCTGTCAACAAACAAATAGTTAGAATATGTATAAGTCTATGTACACATATATGTTAAATAATATTATCTTAGAATTACCTCCTAGTTGGGTCCTCTTTAAATTTTAAGTACTCCGCCAATATTTCTGCATCAACCGGTTCATCCGGCTTGAATTTATGGGATGCTGACCTAGCCCTCTTAGGCCTACACGGATCAGTATATGGAGTTGTCAACTGCCAGCCCCATTTCCGTAACCGTACTGGTCTATAATTCATACTTGTACTCCCCACTGTATTCTGAGCCTATTGAGCCATCAATTGAGGATCCTGGACCTCTGGAGTCTGCTGGTCCATCAGTGGATAATCTTGGACCTCAATAGTCTACTGTGTGATCACTGCATAATACAATGGATGATCATAGTCCATACATGGAGGATCATACCAAGCATGTTGGGGCATGGATAGTGAGCTAGCCAGAGGAGTATGGTGTTGGTCATCGAGGTGCCTATATGTACGAACGATGTGCATCATCTCAGTATGTTGTTCCTCTCAACACCGGTCACTGTCTGGAAGCTCATCTAAGAATATCTCCAGCCGATCTTGTATACGTGACTCAAAATCCATAAACTCCTCCCGTAACTCTTGGAACGAATGCATCACTGACTCAAATTGATGTGCACGAACTCTAGGTGGTCCCTGAAATGAACATTAACAAAATAATGCAAAAAACAGAAAAAACAAACCTCAAGACCTTATGAATATGTACCTCTTGAACAATATACGGTGGCACTGCATGGTCTACTCCCCTTCTATAGTTCCTGCTCTGAAACGTCAACGTGGAGGGGTAGGAATGTCGGTTACACCCGCAGTCCCACTAGGCTCAACAGTGCTGGTGGGTCTAGTCTGTTCAGGTGTATGATTGTTTGTGCTACAACCGCCTTCATGGACATCATTCTCATCTAGCATATTATTTAATGCATCGGGAGCCGGGTACAAATCCTCAACATTTTGTACCCCCTCATAGTAAAACTTACCAACCTCATGATTCGTAGGGGTGATTTTTTGTTCCGCAAACATCTAAATTGATTCAAAAATCATTCAAAAATCAAATAATAGATACAAATAAGCACAACCCTAAAAATTATAAATGATAATATCCAATAAATAGGTTAGAAACAAGTTACCCTATCCTTAATAATCTTTTTAACTTTGTCCAGTCGGGGTCGCCTCATGAATTCCCACTTCAATATGCGTGGAAATGGGTCAACGTTACGACGCGTGGCGAATTCCTTAGCCAATGCCGGAATGAATTCTAGCGCAAATATCTACAACATTCAAGTAATAAAAATTTGTTACAAAATATATAATAGATAAGTAAAAATTTTAAATAAAATGTTTCATATAATGATATTATATTATAAGCCTCACTAATAAAGCGTATGAAAACCCCCAGATGTTTTACTTCTCTTTTGGGTGCTTATCTTTTCCTTTGATCCTCAGTCTCTATTCAAATCGCCCCTCTGACCGGACAACACGGTCTTGAATCCATAAATAGCGTAACTATAGACAAGGTAACCCCATGGGAACGCATCAAATTCATCCAAGTTGTCTACAACCCGCACCTTCCATATAGGCACACTACCTCTCTCATCCTCTCCAATCAAAAATACATAAAGCAACAACAACAAACACAGTTTCACAACGTCAAACTGCTTTGTCCATTGACCTTGTTGTACCCTTTCCTTCAATTCCTCAATCGTTATTTCATTCTGACCACCAAAGCACCTTTGATGTATGTCATTCTCCACCTCCAAATATTTTGACGTGTCAGGTACGATTCCAAATTTCAACCCTATTATTAGACAAAACTCGATTTTTGAAAAACAGACACTCACATTTCCTAACAAGAACCGTATCTCATATGGGCTACCATCGTGATGTATCTCCAGCAACAGCAAGCGATGCACAACTGTCCCAGAAAACTGCATGGTTCGATGCATACATAAGAAATGTCCAAAACATGAGTCCATGAACCTCTGCATTTGGACCTCCTATCATCTATGCCGGAAAGTGCATCGTCTATTACTTTAAGAATTTCGATGCGATTGTGGCGAGTAATTGTCCCTTTATACCAATCCAACTGAGGAGTTTTTAATAGCTTCTTTAAGTTCACCATCTGCATATATGATGTAACAAACAAAACATACATTCATCACTACACATCACAATATAAGTCTCCAATGAATCAAATTTCCTTAAAAATATATACATATACACCAATAAGTCTCGAATGTACACCATTTAGTCTCGACTATACAGTATTAACTCACGAATATACATGACTTAAGTCATCATTAAGTCTCACATAAGGACGAAATAAGTCTTACATATAAAAACCATTAAGTCTCACATAAAGACGAAATAAGTCTTGAGTAAACATGAAATAAGTCACTAATGCACATCAATTACAGTCCAGAAGTCATGTTAAATAAGTTTTGAATATAAACCATTAAGTCACGACTATACACCATTAAGTCACGATTATACTTGACTTATGTCATCACTAAGTCACATAAAGACGAAATAAGTCTCAAGTAAACATGAATTAAGTTACGAATCCACATCAATTACAGTCCATAAAACATGTTTAATAAGTCTCAAATAAACACAATTTAGTCTAGAATATATACCATTAACTCATGAATATATATATCACTAAGTCTAGACTATAAACCATTAACTCTCGAATATACATGAATTAAGGCATCATTAAGTCTTAAATTTAGACAAAATAAGTCACATAAAGACGAAATAAGTCTCGAGTAAACATGAAATAAGTCTCGAGTAAACTTGAAATAATTCACTAATCCGCATCAATTACAATCCAGAAAACATGATAAATAAGTCTCGAATAAACACAATTAAGTCTAGAATATATACCATTAGGTCTAGACTATAAACCATTAATTCTCGAATATACATGAATTAAGGCATCATTAAGTCTCAAATTAAGACGAAATAAGTCTTACATAAAGACACCATTAAGTGTCACATATAGACGTAATAAGTCTCGAGTATACATGAATTAAGTCACGAATCCACATCAATTACAGTCCAGAGTACAGGTAAAATAAGTCTCAAATAAACACAATTAAATCTAGAATATATACCAGTAAGTCACAAATTTATACCATTAATCCCTAATTGAATAACTACTGTTCATTATCTTCTCCTTCTCTTAATCGAAATCGAAATCGAAAAACCCTAACCCACCAACACCACAACTACTTGTTTATTATCTTCTCCACTGAAATCAACAACAAAACCCAAACGAAATCGATAACAAACTAAATCGATAACACCACCATTCATATTCAAACAACAAAACATAACCACTTAAATCAGATTCGCAACAAACAAAATCGAAATCAACAAAAACAAAATAAATCAACAATATCACATTTGAAAACAAAACCCAAACGAAAATACTAAATAGAAATCAACAAAAATGAAATACATATCAAAAAATCAACAATATCACAATTCAAAACAAATACCTCAATCGACGACCTGACACCTGAGTGTTACGGCTGCCATCGAACTGTTCACGGTTGCTTGTCGGTGCCGTACTGTTCATCGAAGTTTGCAGTTGATGTTGTCGTTGTCGGTTGTCGTTGTCGATGGAGATGGTCCACGACTGTTTGTTTGAAAAGCTAAAGTAGTCAAAATAGAGGAGATAAAGATAAAAGTAAAACATATAGATAAATTCATATGCTTGTTGCGCTAGTTAAATTGGGGGTATTTTAGTCTGAAACTAATCTTTAGTGCTATTAAAACAAGACTTATTAATGTGGTGCTATTTACACAAGAACCACCTAAAAAAGTGCTATTTAATTTTTTGCCCCAAAAAAAAAACATCATAGCATACAAATAACATGAAAAATGATATGATGATTAGTTTAGCCAAATCAGACAGCAACCCTAGTTGATGAGATCAATGAATGTGTTGGCTAATTAGCATTAAGAGTGATATTCAGTAAAAAGAGATCATTTATATGTTTAACCTTTTAAATATTTCACATTTTAATTCAAAAGTAATATGTTTTAAAAAAAATTAGGTGTATTTTTTTTTTGAAATACAACTACTGTCGGAACCCGGTGAGATTAATCACTACAAGAACAACCCGGAATACTACTCCCACTATCGGGAAGAAGTTACATATGGACTACAACTCTCACAACCAGAAAGAGGACTTCTCCCACAAATCGGGAAAAAACTCCTCAAACATGCTTGTAAAATAGGCGTGGTGAGACTCGACCACTGACCACTAGGTGTGGAAGGGATGTGCACAACCATATCTTTTAAGAGGTAATGTTAAAATTGGGTGTATTAATAATTTAAAAGGGCTTATAAATACAAGGGATATTATTAATTTCCCACTTGACGTTTGCATAAACGTCATTGTACTCCCTCTAGATTGCAACGTCTTTAATTAATATATATATTGTGATATAAGCAATCTAGAGGAACAAACTTTTGTTTGTTTCTAAGGGAGTCAAAAAAGGTGTCTAACTTATTCACCCCCCCCCCCCCCCCCTCTAGGTTAGTCTTGAGCATTTAACCGTGTTTGTATTTTCAATTGGTATCAGAGCAGGACACTAGATTGCACTTTCCGGGTAATACATTCACAGTTTTTGCAAAGCTTTTGAAGTCATGGGTTTACAAGATGATGTAATGGCGGAAAGAGCCTCAAATACTAGGCCACCATTAATTCAAGACACTAACTATGGGTATTGGAAGTTGAGGATGAAAGCCTACATCCACTCTATTGATGAAAGGACTTGGATGGTAATGGAAGAAGGTTATAGTCCTCCTACTAAGGTTTAAGAGGATGGAACCATGATACTCAAGCCAATGAGTGAATGGACAACGAATGAGTTTGAGGTTGCTAAATGGCATCATCATGCTATGAATGCCATCTTTAGAGGAGTTGATGGGCATCAATTCTCCTACATTCAAAATCTTGAAACCGTAAAGGAATGTTGGGATACTCTCCAAGTTACTAATGAAGGAACCTTAGCGGTGAAGAAATTGAGGCTTCAAATGTTGGCATCACAATTTGAAGGTTTAAGTATGGGTGAAGAAGAAAAGTTTGAAGACTTCCAATTCCAGCTTCTTAACATAGCTAACCGATGTCAAGCACTTGGAGTACCTATCTCAAAAGAGCGTTTAAATTTGAAAATCCTTAGGCCTCTTCCTAAGAGATTCAAATCAAAGGTGACGACCATTGAGGAAAGTAAGGAAGTGGATAGTATGAACATCGATGAGTTGCTTGGGTCTCTCCAAACTTATGAGATGTGCTTGAAGCCAAAGATTAAAAGTAAGGGAATCACTCTCAATGCTATTGAGGAGGAGAGTGATGATGAAAATGAAGAGATGGCTCTTTTGGTTAGAAGATTCAAGAAGTTTCTAAAGAATAATGCCAAGCCTAGAGGCAATTCTTCTAAGGAAAAGGGAGTTAAGAGAATATCATCTCTAAGGAATGAGAAGAACAGTCAAGCCATGAACAAGACAGAGGTTCAATACTATAATTGTCATGGTTTCGGTCACTTTTTTAGTGAGTGCACCAAGAAGCCATCTAAGAAAGACAAGAAAGGCAAGGTGTTGGCGGCTACTTGGAGTGATGATAATTCTAGTGACAATGAGAGCTCTAGTAGTGAGTCTTCAAGTGATGAAGAGTTGGTGAGCAACTTTGTAGCTTTAACGGCCTCTCATTCTCCACTAGATGTTGATGGTACAATATCTTTGAACAAGAACTTTGATGCAAATCATCATGGAAGCTCTAGTTCCATTCCTACTGATCTTGAGTTGTTTGAAAAGTTAGAAAAGCTTGAAGAAGCTAGAGACAATGCTCAAATTGAAGTAGTTGAAAAGGATGATTTGATCAAGAAACAACTAGATGAGTTTGTGGTTGTCACTCGTAGACTTCTTGGTGAAAAAGGTGATATTATGAAGAAGTTTAGAGAACTTGAAAAGATAAACCTTGAGCAGGATAATGTGATATCTTCTTTGAAGAAGAGAGAACAAGAATTGAGGAAAGAGATAGACATGGCTAGAGAGGCCATCAAGGACTTAGTGAATGATTCGGTAAGTGTGTCTAGTGTTAAGAATCTTGTTAACTCTCATAGTGGTGAAGACGACTTGGTAGTTGAAGAGGAGCTCTTGGAAGCACCACTTCCTACACACTTTGATGAAGTCGTGATTGATAAGAAACCACACAAGAAGAGAATATCAAAAGCTAAGAAGAAGTTGGCGAACAAGGTATCTTTGCAAACTCCTAGTGAAGTTAGTTCAACTCCAAAAGGTACAATCTCATCTTTTATTCAAATTTGCCATTATTGCAACACAATAGGTCACATTAAGCCTAGGTGTTATAAATATATAGAAAAATGCAATTTAGGAAATGAATCTAGAGATAAGGAGATTAAACTTCAACATTCTAGGGTCTTGAAGGTTGAGAAACATGATAATATTGCTAAGCATGAGAAGAAGTTGTGGAGTAGAAAGAATACTAATCTTGTTCAACTTGACAAAGCTTGTATTGATAATGTTAAGGAAGAGTGTGTTAATGACATTCTTGTTAATCAAGTCATTGAAGGACTTTACTCTAGATTTAACATTGTTGTCAAGGATGATATTGGAAATATTTGTGTAGGTACACCCAAGAACAAGTGGTTCAATGGTGAGTGCTCTTATCACTAATATAAAAAGCACATGTGAGATAGCTTTGAGGCTATATATCAATTGTGTTGAGAATTCTTGCTTGCTAGCTTTGAATACTCCATGTACTGATATGAACTTGGTTATCTCACATCATGTTTGTTATGATGGTCAAAATTTGTTGATTAATTTTAGAGAAGTTCTTTTGTTATATGTGTTAATTGAGCTGAGATATTATGCTTTTTATACTCTTGTTGTGAAACATCGTCAACTTGGTGTCATGAGGACATTCAAGGCAATAGTGCTCACAAAAAGGGCGGAAGTATGATATTTGGTGAATATAATATGCAAAAAGGTATCTCTATACTCTGATGCATGTTCTCTTAGACATTCATCTTTTGACTCAATTTTTGATATACATCTCATAGCATGTCATATTAGAGAATTTTGTATAGCATACATATGGTTCTCATTGACATTTTCTATTTTAGGATCTAATAGTGATATTGTTCACATTGATCTTAACTTTGATGATTGTTTGTGTATGGTATATTGAGTGGCATTACTTTTGAAAATATGAGCTTCATATTCTTGGAAAACTACTCATTAGAGAAGTAATGATCTTGAATAAGTCTCTACTTATTGCTCTTAGATCATGTGCTTATGAGCCATAAAATCTTGGTTTTCTAAAAATTGCACCTTGCTTCTCTTATATGTTTTGCTAGTATGTTGAGTTTACTAATATGTAAACATTGGATACACCTTGAAGTTTTTGTGCTAAAGTACAATTAAAATGACCTATGGTTAGTATCCATTTTGCTTCGGCAATTACATAGAACTCAACGAGCGCCTTCATGAAAAAGGCTACACACATTGGTTGTGAAAGTTACCCAATGTTGGAAAGAGCTACACCATTGTGATGAGTGAAAGCCGTCATGAAGTGAATTTTGTTTATATAAAAAAAATGGAAAATTCAAAGAAGTGTGGAAACGAAATTTCAAAAAAAATTCTTTGATTCAAAGCCAAAAAAGATAAGGAGGAAGGATTAAAAAGGAGTTTAGTTGAAAAATCAAATGAGCTCAGGTTGAAAAACATAAATGGGATGACGAGCCACATGCACACACATGCTTATATGTTGAAATCTATTCTCTTAAAAGCAAAAATTCCGGATGATAATCGGTTTGACTTTTTATGGAAAAAGCTTAAGATGAATAGTTGTTGGAAATTGTTTGCATGTTGATTATCAAACTACTTCTTGATGTATATTTGAAGCATATCTCTCACACATACACTTTGTTTATGAGTATGATGATATTTTAGCAATTATTGAAGAATTATGAGAGAACTTGAAAAATCTTTGTGTATCTCTCTTAGCATATGAAGCTTATTTTGTTGATATTTCTTCAAATTGCTTGAATGTGTGATTGTGTGAACATCTTTGTGAACTTTATGCTATCATTGATTTTAGTTATAGCATTTATCAGGGGGGAGCATTGTATGCTAGACATTGTTCTCTTTTATGATATGTTCACATGCTTCATTTTGTTACATGTTGGCATATTTTGACTTAATGATACTTGTAAGATATTACTCACTATCTTTGTCTTGCATGATGATTCATTCTTAAGTCATATGTCTTTGTGTTTATATATTTGTGACTAATATGCTTGTTTTGTCATTCACTCACTTTTGTTGTATGTATATAGCATCTTATAACACAAGAACAAATGGGAAGAATTAAGGTTACCGGAAGTGAAAATCAATCGAATCCCATTGTGAAAGTCAAGTCTACCTCAAAAGGATCCAAAGCTTCAAGGTTAAAGGATTTAGGGATCTTTGGAACTAAGAAGATATTTCAAGAGAGAGGCATTGACTTAGGTAAGTGTAAAGATTCTTATGTTCTTAAATGCATTAAGGACAGGAATTGGGAATCTTGGGTGAACGTGTTAGGAATAGTGAATGATACTCTTGTTAGAGAGTTTTATCTTGAATATAGAGAGAGTGCCACATTATTGGATGCTTTGAAGAAGATTAGGGGTGTTATGTTTATAGTTAACCGGGAAAACATTAACAAGTTTCCTGAGATATCTAATGATATAGATTCGAACTTTCTAAATGTAGATGTCATTGAGAATCTTAATATCATGGGTAGAACTCTTTGTGACAATGCTTCTTTTGAGTGGAAAGGTAGAGCATATATTAGTCAACATGAGTTAACTAAGGCTAGTGCATTTTGGCATCTATTCATTTGCACTAACATTATTGGGTCTTCGAATTCAACCGAGTTGAATAAAGACAAGATCAAAATAGTGTATGCCTTGGTAACTAATCAACCTATAAACCTTGAGAATCTACTTATGCTTTATATTGATAGTGCCGCTTTCTCAACTAGAGGAGATAAAAAGCTTGCATTACCGGGGTTTATAACTTCTTTGTGTTTAGCTTGTGGTGTTAAAAGTGGAAGAGATGATGTGTTGGTACAACCCTTGGAAAATTATAGTGATAAACGTGTGTCATACATGTCATATAAGGATAAGGGTAAGACATGTGATACTTTTGGACTATTTAATAGTTCTCAAGTTGATTGTCAAGAGACTAGCACAAACATTCTTCCGGATTGGGCTTTACATTTGAAGAAGAAGGTTGATGAGCTTAGTGCTATAGTTGATAAACAAGATACTAGAATAAAAGAGTTGGAGGAATGTATTGCTTCAAGTTCAATACCACCTCTCAAGCATTATGTTAGATCAACCACACGCACATCTTTCTTTGGTGGACCAAGTAACTAGTATTTGAGTCTTATGGTATGTTTCTTACCTTTTGGCATCATTTCATGTCAAAAAGGGGGAGAAAGAGTTGTTAGTTACTTAGTTTCTTTGTATGTTGTTTTTGTGAACTTTTGAACTTTCAATGGCATGTAATAATTAGTCTTAAGATTTGGTTAAGAATTCTTGTATTTTGGCATGTATTGAGGGGGAGATACATGTATTTGTGGACTTAATTGTATTTTCTTATCCATATTATATGTTGCCATTTGTTGTTTTTCTCTTGTATATGCATTATGCTTTGAGATGATTTGTAGGTTGCTTCAAGAGAAGATCAAGATGAAGTTCAAGAGTTGGTGAAGATTAGTTATAGGAATCTTACTCATTGTTGTTAACGGGAAATTTGTTTAGGATGAGAAATCCCCATTAACACCCTCGAGACCACTACAACGGAGGTGGTGGCCGGGGTTGGTATCGTTGATACCTGACCTGATCTTATATGAATATGAAGGAGGATGAAACAGGAGGTAGGAGACAAGTCATCCCGCATGTTGGGCTTCATGCTTATGGAGTAGATCTGGGGAACTTGAGGTTCTCTTGTTAGTGTGAAGGGGTTGATCTTGGTCTTGGTTCTGATCCTGGTACTCGGTCGGGGTCGGAGCCCGTCATGGTATTTGGAGCCTAGTTCTGGAGCCCGATTCCTTCCTGTAATTCCCTGACCTAGATAGCAAGTAATGAGGCGGCTTATCTAGCTCCAGTGTTGGAGAGCTCGATTTCTGCCATAGAGATGATGCAGGAGAGTCCATGGACTTCCTTCAAGCTGGTCTGGGTAGTCTATCCTCATATTGATATGTGACTTTAGCATGTAGATGGGAAGATAAGAGCGCTAGGTCATGCGAGGTAGGAATCTAGCTCGCACTCATATACGCATGCATTACACATGACACAAATAAGAGAAACACAAATCTTTTGTAGAGGGAGGTGGACTGACCAAATGGGGAAAAAGCATCACGAGTGATCACATGCTGAAAAACCCCAAGGCAGTATCCGGAGGAAGGAGGAATACCCTTCCTTATATATTTATCAAAGAATGCTCCAGGGATCTTACAAGAATGGTGAAGTAATAAAACGTAGTCGCTCCGAGAGCTTACAATGGTGGTCGAATGTAGACCGATGCCGGTATATTCTAGGTAAAGGTAACACATACATTGATGATGTCGAGAGATCTCTAAACGAAGCATGTATCTTCTGCCATTGATTGGAGCCTGATTTAATATGCCTTTTATAGGCATATTTATATATGATGACCACATTGGCGTGCAAGTCCGGGACTATTCAATCAGTCTTTGTTTCCTTATCGAATACAAACCTTCCTTTAATGTAGTTGATCGGCTTCCAGCTATTGTCTCAGAGAAGATATGATTGTTTCCTCATCGAACTCTTCCATCCTTGATAGGCAGGATTTTCTGTTATAGTTAACCCCCAATAATCGGTTGTGGAGGATATCTTGGAGGAAAAGCTACTTGTTTCCTCTTTGGACTCTTTCACTAATGATGGCCATTTAAAGAGTTGAATATTCTCGTATTAATGGTGTTGATCATGTCATTAACAAGGTTGACTTCCTCCATTATTGCGGTTGACCTCATTAATGGTACTTTAAATGTCATGGAAGTCAATCCTTTCTTCCTACGTTGCCGAGAGGAGAGCTCTAGTTCTGCATGTCACTTTGGAGAGGTACTTCATGGAGGTTACCCAAGGTGACATTTGATATTCCTTGAGGGCGAGGTACCCTAGGATCCATTACACTGGCAGGGTCCCACGGGGACCTCTCAATTGTCACGGAGTTAGATGCTGATCTTTTTATAGAGCTTGTGCTAACCATTTTAGAGGCGAAATATCCCATTGGGTTACAACCTTGTAGTTAGGAGCTTGGTTAAGCCACGCCGAGCTTTATCATGGAGCTTGACCTAATTATGCAGGCTTCCTAGCGGAGTAGCAGGCTTGACTAGCAGGCCCTGGTAAGGTGTTTGCTATAAACAGGCGACCTTGGCTCGCTTCTGGAAGGGTGGAGAGGTACGTTTGAGTACTGCTCTTGCTACTTGATTTAACCATACCAGGATCTACAGTTGATCTTGACGCTTTTGGTGACAATAGGGTTTTACGGGCTTCTTCCTTTTATGCTCGGATAGGTCGAGATTATGCCTCAACGAGGCAGGATTGCCTTTGCAAGACAAGTTCGGTACCTTGAAGGTCTCCTAGTAAAAGTAGAGATAGTAGCAAGCTCTAGGAGAGTGTCACAAGATAAAATGATGTCGGGGGTCCCAAGTCCTTTCACGTCGACCTAGCTTCGGGCTTTATCCTGGTATAATGAACTTAACGCGGTCTCGTCAGGCTTTATTTGGTAAGCCTGGACACGTGCGAGATGCTCAGATGGTATGGGCGGCCTTTCCTTGCTCCTGTAGGATCGCGTGATAGGTCGACTTCAGGGACCTTGATACCCCGTCATACAAGCCCAAATTTGGACTTTTGCGGGGAGGCTGAGAAGTGGAAAATTCTTCTTTGGTCCCTAGCCAAATTTTTCTATTAACAAAAGTCCCCTCTGACTTGAATACCGGTAAGTATTTTGGGTTGGATTCTAGATCTTGTACTGCATGAAGAATTTTTCTTGACCCTTTTTATTTGTAACCAGTATCGTTCCCACTGATTGGCTTTAGAGAACCCGGGTACTATTCATTCCTACAAAATAAATAAGCGTATTGGTTGATCATGTCGGATGAAGCTTCTGTGCTTAATATGGGTACCTAGAGTTCCTTTTCCAGGAATCACAGTACTTAGATAAGCTGGCAAAATGATTCTGGTAGGCATCTATACCATCTAGATCCTTCCTAGCGGGGTTGGCCCGGCCATGGCAGCAGGATAACCTTTTGGTTGTTCTGATCTCGTGATCTAGCAGGTAACTATGCACCTACACTCAGATCCTTCTTGGAGGTCGTAGTCCGACCAAGGCATCAGGAGCGCTATTTAGCTACATCCTGGTATCGAGATCTGGAAGGCAACAATGCTCTTATACTCAGATCCTTCTTGGGGGTTGTAACCCGACCAAGGCATCAGGAGAGCTATCTAGCTATTTTTTGGTCTCGAGATATGGATAGCAACAATGCTCTTACACTCAGCCCTTTCTTAGGGGTCGTAGCCCGACCAAGGCATTAGGAGTGCTATCTAGCTATTTCCTGGTCGATCCGGATGGCAACTATGCTCTTACACTCGGATCCTTCTTGGGGGTCGTAGCCCTGCCAAGGCATCAGAAGCGCTATCTAGCTATATCCCTGTATTTTGATCCGGATGGAAACTATGCTCTTACACTAGGATCCTTCTTGGGGGACGTAGCCCAACCAAGGCATCAGGAGCGCTATCTAGCTATATCCTGGTATTTTGATCTGGATGGCAACTATGCTCTTACACTTGGATCCTTCTTGGGGGTCATAGCCCGACCAAAGCATCAGGAGCGCTATCTAGCTATATCCCGGTATTTTGATCCGGGTGGCAATTATGCTCTTACACTCGGATCCTTCTTGGGGTTCGTAGCCCTACCAAGGCATCAGGAGCGCAATCTAGCTATTTCCTGGTCTTTTGATCCGGATGGATACTATGCTCTTACACTCGGATCCTTCTTGGGGGTCATAGCCCGACCAAGGCATCAGGAGTGCTATCTAGCTATATCCTGGTATTTTGATCTGGATTGAAACTATGCTCTTACACTCGGATTCTTCTTGAGGGTCGTAGCCTGACCAAGGCATCAGGAGCGATATCTATCTATATCCTGGTATTTTGATCTGGATGGCAACTATGCTCTTACACTCGGATCCTTATTGGGGGTCGTAGCCCGACCAAGGCATTAGGAGCGCTTTCTAGCTATATCCCGGTATTTTGATCTGGATGGCAACTATGCTCTTATACTCGGATCCTTCTTGGGGGAGGTCACCGGACCAAGGCATCATGGGTGATGAGTGGGCTTCCCTGATCAATCCCTGGTCTCAAGATCTGGATGGCAACTATGCTCTTACACTCAGACCCTTCTTGGCAGGGGGTGGTGCCCGGCCAAGGCATCAGATGTAGTGAGGGGGATTCCCCGACCAGTCTCTGGTCATAAGGAGATCACTGTCGAAATACTATGGCGATCCTCTTGGAGGGATTCGATCTGGTTCAGGGCATCAGGAGTGCAGTGTAGCTCTCCTAGTCAATATGATCCTTCTTGAGGGATTCGATATGGTCCAGAGCATCAGGACTGCGGTGTAGCTCTCCTAGTAATGGCGATCCTCCTAGAAGGATTTGATTTGGTTTAAGGCATCGGAAGTGCGGTGTAGCTCTCCTGGTGATGGCGATCACATGAGATTTACTACGGATACTGAAATCGAAATAGATGTAAACTCATGGAGTGCTAATACGAAGTTGTAGCAATGCATGGTGGTATCGGTTGATAAACAGTCTCGCTCTAGGAGTTTTTTAACAAGTATAATCTCTTGAGATGATCTACATTATGAGTGTAGGAAGTATTCTCCATAAAAGACGCTTTTTAATGCGAACTAGAGGAAATTGTCTCACGATAGGGTCATTGCCCCTTACACTGAAGTACTGAGAAAATATTGAGCTTCTAGTCCCCAAGTGATGTAGCCGGTTTGGAAGTCCGTTTGGGGTAGATGAGAGTATTCAAAAATCGTAATCGAGCTCGAGACCCCACTGTGAACGAATCAGTACCTTTGGGTGCTCCCCAAACGGATCAAGACCTCGATGGCTCACTAGGGCATTGGAAGGCCCCGTACAAATGGAGAGGAGCCATCAGTATGATAATCTCCGAGAGCAAGCTGGAGTTTGCTAAGGTCGAGCTCGTGCCAGCCAAGGAGGATGGTTACTTCTTCAACCCATGACCACATGGTGGGAGTGGTTTAAACTCTGCATGGCAGCATAGCTACCTTATGAGCCAATGTTTGTGCTTCATTTGCCGAATTACGCTTCTGTGTTGCTTGCTAGGCAGCTCGAGCTCTTCTTCCCTCTAACATGATCATCATTAAAGGATGGATACCTTGAATAGATCACAGAGAAAGTTGAGAGTTACTTGGGTCCGCTTTGACTGAAGCCAGAAATTATTGAGATAATGGATGCGTAGATGATGCGGAGGGCTTGGTTCCCATTTCTACTTTCATGTCTAGTTGTGTTGAGGTAGGAACTACCTTGAAGTCCTCTGTTGTTGTAGATACATGAGGGGATTCAAGTCTGCCTACCTTTGAATTAGAGAGGTAGATCTGGATCAAGGTAGCTCGCTAGGGGGATGAATGGCCCCACACAAGTAGAGAGGAGACACCGGCCTAGTAACGGTCTGGAGACATGCCTGGGATTCTAGAAGTTTCTCGCGATGGAGAGAAGACTTTAGACCCCTCCGGGATGAGTGGTGACTCTCTTGAGCATTGGATGACCCTATATGAATAGAGATGGGCTACCTGTCTGGTACCGGCTTAGAGGCATACTTGGGATTTCAAGGAGCCCCCAACAATTGAGAGAAAGCTCTGGACCATGCTGGAACGAAACAGGAGCTCCGTGGCTCAATTGGACATTGACCTGCCCTGTATAAGAAGTGAGGAGCCACTTGGCCTTACAGTGAGACTGCTGCTCCAGAGGTTAGCTTAGACATGTAGGAGGCCTTACCAAGAGTGGGAAACCTCTGGGCTCTCCTCGATCAGATCTGGCTTCGGTGGCTTGTAGGGCGATGAATGGCCTGGTAAACATGAAGCCACAAGTCTGGTACTGGTCCAGAATCATGCTTGGGATCTTCGGAGTCCCCAATAATTTGAAAGGAGGCTCTGGACCATGCTGGAATGGATTGGAATCATAATGGCTCACTTGGGCGTTGACCGACCATATACAAGAAGTGAGGAGCCACTTGGCCTTACAGTGAGGCTACTACTCCAGGGGTTTGCTTAGGGATGCAGGAGGCCTTTCCAAAAGTGGGAAACCTCTGGTCTCTCCTCGATCAAATCTGGCTTCGGTGGCTTGCTAGGGCGATGAATGACCCGATACATATAGAGCAAAGCCACCGGTCTTGTAGCGGTGCTACCACTCTAGAAGCTTGCTTAGGCACGTAGGAGGCCTTACCAAATGTGGGAAGCTTCTAGGTTGTCCTCGATCAGATTGGGCTTCGGTGGCTTGTTAGGGCGGTGAATGGCCCGGTACACACGGAGAAAAGCCACTTGTCTGGTACTGGTCCAGAAGCACGTTTAGGATCTTTGGAGTCCCCAGCAATTTGAAAGGAGGCTCTGGACCATGCTGGAATGGATCGGGGTCGTAGTGGCTCACTTGGGCGTTGATCGACCCTTTATAAGAAGTGAAGAGCCACTTGGCCTTACAGTGAGGCTGCTACTCCAAAGGTTTGCTTAAGCATGTAGGAGGCCTTACCAAGAGTGGGAAACCTCTGGGCTCTCCTCTATCAGATCGGGCTTCGATGGCTTGCTAGGGCGATGAATGACCCGGTACATATAGAGCAAAGCCACCGGTCTTGCAGTGATGCTATCGCTCTAGAAGCTTGCTTAGGCATGTAGGAAGCCTTACCAAATGTGGGAAGCTTCTAGGTTGTTCTCGATCAGATCGGGCATCTGTGGCTTGCTAGGGCGGTGAATGGCCCGGTACACATGGAGCAAAGCCACCGGTCTGGTACTGGTCCAGAAGCATGCTTGGGATCTTTGGAGTCCCTAGCAATTTGAATGGAGGCTCTAGACCATGCTGGAATGGATCGGGGTTGTAGTGGATCACTTGGGCCTTGACTGGCCCGGTGCATGAGGCGTGGAACCACTAATCTTCTACTGGTCGTGATGCTCTAAAGCTACACAGCTGAGTTGGCTTCTTAGATTCATGGGTCGACCTGTTACCTCTACCTATGAGCTTACGAAGGGCAGATCTGGAGGCATGAGGGGATCCGTATGAATAGGTCGAAGCCCAGTGGATCTGCTCGATAAGTGATACACTGGTGGCGGAGCGAATCTGTTGTAGAAGAGCAGGAGAGGTACAGTTCTACTGTATAAGAGCTCTCGATGTATCCGAATTGTTCATCTATATAGGAGATCTTCAAGCGGGGAGCCACTTATTACAGCTCTATGATTATCTTAGCAGGTTCACTTCATAGGAGTAGTATAATGAACTGGTTCCCCCAGGAATCCCACGTACCATATTTGCTCCACAATGAACGAAACTCGTTAAATGATCAAATGAGCACCACATGCGATGCATAGGCGATATAGACAAGTATGGAGAAAAGACATCGTATATAGTAAAAGATATTCCATGAATAATGAATCTATTACCTCGATAGTATAACGATACTCATGTAGAGACATAGAGGCTTTCAAACGGGGTATGGAAACTTCCCATAGACGGTGCCAGAAAGTGTTAACAGGAAATTTGTTTAAGATGAGAAATCCCCATTAACACCCTCGAGACCACTACCACGGAGGTGGTGGCCAGGGTTGGTATCGTTGATACCTGACCTGATCTTATATGAATATGAAGGAGGATGAAACAGAAGGTAGGAGACAAGTCATCCCGTCTGTCTGCTTCGTGCTTATGGAGTAGATCTGAGGAACTTGAGGTTCTCTTATTGGTGTGAAGTGGTTGATCTTGGTCTTGGTCCTAGTCCTGGTACTCGGTCGGGGTCAGAGCCCGTCATGGTATTTAAAGCCCAGTTCTGGAGCCCGATTCCTTCCTATAATTCCCCAACCTAGATAGCAAGTAATGAGGGGGCTTATCTAGCTCCAGTGTTGGAGAGCTCAATTTCTGCCATAGAGATGATGTAGGAGAGTCCATGGACTTCCTTCAAGCTGGTTGGGGTGGTCTCTCCTCATCTTAATATGTGACTTTAGCATGTAGATAGGAAGATAAGAGCACTAGGTCCAGCGAGGTAGGAATCTAGCTCGCACTCATATACGCATGCATTACACAGGACACAAGTAAGAGAAACACAAATCTTTTGTAGAGGGAAGTGGACTGACCAAGGGGGGAAAAAGCATCACGAGTGATCACATGCTGAAAAACCCCAAGGCAGTATCCGAAGGAAGGAGGAATACCCTTCCTTATATATATATCAAAGAATGCTCCGGGGATCTTACAAGAATGGTGAAGTAATACAACGTAGTCGCTCCAGAGAGCTTACAATGGTGGTCGAATGTAGACCGATACTGGTATATTCTAGGTAAAGGTAACACATACATTGATGATTTCGAGAGATCTCTAAACGAAGCATGTATCTTCTGTCATTGATTTTAGAGGCGAAATATCCCATTGGGTTACAACCTTGTAGTTAGGAGCTTGGTTAAGCCACGCCGAGATTTATCATGGAGCTTGACCTAATTATGCAGGCTTCCTAGCGGAGTAGCAGGCTTGACTAGCAGGCCCTGGTAAGGTGTTTGCTATAAACAGGCAACCTTGGCTCGCTTCTGGAAGGGTGGAGAGGTACACTCGAGTATTGCTCTTGCTACTTGATTTAACCATACCAGGATCTACAGTGGATCTTGGTGCTTTTGGTGACAATAGGGCTTTACGAGCTTCTTCTTTTTATGCTCGGATAGGTCGAGATTATACCTCAACGAGGTAGGATTGCCTTTGCAAGACAAGTTCGGTACCTTGAAGGTCTCCCAGTAAAAGTGGAGATAGTAGCAAGCTCTAGGAGACTGTCATGGGATACCTTGATGTCGGGGGACCCAGGTCCTTTCACGTCGACCTAGCTTCGGGATTTATCCTGGTATAAGGAACTTGAAGCGGTCTCGTCGGGCTTTATTTGGTAAGCTTGGTTACGTGCGAGATGCTCAGATGGTATAGGTGTCTTCGCCTTGTTCTTGTAGGATCGCGTGGTAGCTCAACTTCGGGGACCTTGATACACCGTCATACAAACCCGAATTTGGACCCTTGTGGGAAGGCTGGGAAGTAGAAAATTCTTCTTTGGTCCCTAGCCAAATTTTGCTATTAACAATTGTATTGTGAGGGAGTGATTTTGTGACCTATCTTCATTTTTATATTTGTAGTAAATGTATAAGTGTTTTGACATGGAATTTACCAAAGGGGGGGATTGTTAGGTTTTAGTTTGTGTTGGCATTAATTCCATATCAAAATGATGTTTACTTGTAATGATTTAGTTGTTTAGATTCATGATGATTCAAGCTTCAAAGAAGGATGAACAACAAGTCAAAGAAAGTTCTAAGTCTTCAAAGAGAAAGGATGCAATTTGGTTCTACAAAGATATACTAAGACCTTATCTTTCTTTTACAAGGCTTAGGCACACACACACAATTCATACATTTGTGTCCCTGCATCATTGTGCACCATTATAGGCACAAACATATAATTCATTCATATGTGTCCCTACATCGTTGTGCACCATGTATAACACATTCACACACTTGAAGATGAATGCTCATGCATTGGTATGTAAATAACATGTTTTGGAAAATGCATGATTGGAAACTATCACTATGTAGTTTGCATTCTAGTGTGAATTGTGTTTGTGTGTGTATATGTTTGTATAACATGGATATTGAACTTGAATTTAGTCTTAAATCATTCTTGATTGAGTTCCGGTCATTTCGATTACTCATACTATTGATTTCAAGTTCTAAGTCAAAAGATACTACACTTTCAACTCATGTTGCATACATTGTCTTCGTATTCACATATTGAGTCTAATTATTATTTTCTGGGTTAAGCATCTTATATGACCATGTTCGTGTGATAGTTACGGTTTGTAATCCACAAACGGATTCGGATTCCAATTTCGGAGGCCAGAGAACGGTTGAAGAACACGAGGGAAGCGCAAAGGGATTGCACCATAGCCGAAGGCCATGAAGTGGTGCATGCCCGAGATGGCACGTGTCCATCTCGGCTGCAACACCTTGCTTCCCCGAGATGCCCATGCGCCATCTCAGGAAAGCAATAACAAAGAAGGGCAAAATTGTCTTTTGGCTTCTTTCATTCCCTCTCATTTATATCCTCTTTCCCTCTCACATTTCATTCTAAGAAGAAATTCAAATTTGTGTGCAGAAATTTTCTCTCTATATTTTCTCACCTTCCAAACACCATAAATTCTTCATTTGAACTCCGATTTGAGTGATTCAAAGTTGAGGGTATTTTTCTATTCATCCTCCATCTTGTATTTGAAGGTTTGAGAGAGTTTTATTGCTGTTTTTGGAATCTAAACACACAAAAACGGGACTGCACCTGAATCAAGTAAGGTATTGATTTTCTCTCAAAGTTTTCTTTAAAAACTTGGTCAATTGTCTTGGGTTTTATTCTTCAACTTATATATGTGTATTGTGAGTGTTTTGATTTGAGTTTTGAACTCTTTTAAAGCTAGGTTGAGTTTCAATTGAAATCATATATGTTGAGTTAGGTTTTGATTTTGCCTATGTTTTCACATGTTTGGGATTGTATTGTACTAGCTTTGATTCTAGGACTATTTGATTATCTTTGATTGATTGATTTTGTGAAAAATAGTTCCTCACATGTATTAGGCTCTCTTGGCCGAATTCTCACATCAATACATGTGCTTATGTTCTTATGAGCAATCCATGTGTTTTGGTTGAATCTATGATTAGGAATATGCTCTGAGCTGTAGCTTAAATCTAAATGACTTTGTCATATGATTTTAGCATGTTTTGGTTTGTGTAATTTAAACTTGATTTTGTGATTAATTGAAGATATCTTGTGATTCAAGTTTAGATCTATGCATGTATCTAGGTTGTGATTAATGTTGAACATATCTTACATGATCTAGATGATTTAAACATGCATGATTGACTAGACTACATTTGATTTGTGCATTCATGCTGATGTCTAGTACTTTCCATAGGATGTGTTGATCATAGCATTCTATGTTGGGCGCTTGTTTGCGTTTTGCATTCATGATCACCTAGATGCCTTATGAGAAGGAAGTCTTGACAATAGGTGTGAGACCTATGTTGTTGAGCAAGTAAGTCTTGGCAAGAGGTGTGAGACCTTGGATTGTCAAGCAAGGAAGTCTTGGCTAGAGTCGGGAGGACTCAGATAGTCGAGCAAGAAGTCTTGCCTAGGGTCGTGAGGATCCGGATAGGTGAGCTAGGAAGTCTTGACTAGAGTCGGGAGGACTCGGATAGTTGAGCAAGAAGTCTTGCCTTGGGTTATGAAGATCCAGTAAGATGAGCGAGGAAGTCTTGACAAGAGGTGTGAGGCCTCAGATTGTTGAGCATGAGGGCGAAATCTTCATGAGTAGGATAGGAGAGTAGTTTCTAGGTGAAGGGGTCACTTGAGAGATTGTACTTGTCTTATCTACTAGTGGATTTTGTTTGCCGGTGGCTGCTAGCCCGTGGATGTTTCCTCTTCAGAGGTTTACCACGTTATATCTTGTGTCAAATTCTCTCTATCTCTATCTCTCTAGTATTGGTATTTGTTTTTTGATTACTATGGATAGAACTATTTATGTAAGTTGACTTCCTTTCTATAATATAGATTGTGTATGTGTTACAATTTCTTGTTTGTATCACACTTTACTTGTTTTATATATTGATTAAGTGTCTTTAATTAATATATATATATTGTGATACAAACAATCTAAAGGGACAAACTTTTTTTTGTTTCTAAGGGAGTCAAAAAAGGTGTCTAACCTATTCACCCCCCCCCCCCCCCCTTATAGGTTAGTCTTGAGCATTTAACCGTGTTTGTATTTTCAGCTTCCATATGGTAATGAATATCAAGAATAGGTTCAAAAGGGAAGATGTTACGGGAATTTTTAAGCATCCAAGTATTACAAGGAGTCTGAGTTTATAGATGAAATGAATCAACTCTGACGGGTGCACCCAAATGCATACGATTATCTCATGAAAATTGGAAAGGAAAAATGGTGAAGTGCTTACTCTCCGGTACGAAGATACACGATGTTGATGTCAAGCATCGCAGAATGCTTAAACTCATATCTACGACATGCACGTCAGATACCTGTGACTGTTTTGATTGAGTTCATTCGGGATATGATGCAAAAATGGTTCCATGATTGTCTGAATCATGCAAAGACTTTGCGCACACAATTGACGACATGGGTAACAACTTTGTTAAATCAGCGTAACGAAGAATCTACAATGTTCATGGTACGACCAATCGATGGGAATGAATTCTTGGTTAAGGATGGCGGTAAAGACGGTCTGGTAAACCTTATAGAGAGGACATGTACTTGTCAAGAATTCCAAATCTATATGTTGCCATGTAAGCATGCCTTAGCTGCTTTACGTGCTTGAAGAAAACCATTCATCGATTTTTGCTTGGATCACTATAAAAAATCCAGTTTGGTAGAAGCATATTAGGTAGTTATTAGACCAGTCAGGCACAAAAGCGAGTGGGGTGTTCCTGAAGACATCAACTCAATAGTTGTGAATGCTCCTCTATGGGTATCGCAGGCTGGCCGACCAAAGAAGAGCAGGATTTTATCATCAGGTGAGTATCGTGGAAAGAAATCTATAACTTGTTAATGGTGCAAACAGGCTAGCCATAATCGTCAAAATTGTCCAAACTCGATCGGATTAAAGAAATGTTGTAATTCTAATAATAGAAGAAATTAACCATCTCCACATTTTCCAAATGTGTGCCCCAAAGGGGTTGCTCCCCGATTGTATACAATATCCAATCTACGGGAACCTCAATCTTAGCCGAGACAAATCGTAGTGCCAACCTTTCATGTAGATCCGACTGAAATTGGGCGGAACATTTACTAAGTGCATCCTGAACAAAGGTGTTTCAATTAGTATTAATAGTAACAAAGAAATATGCCAAACCAAAAAATTTGTATTACTTACAAAGAAATTACAATCAAGTACAGCAACATGCTTCGAAAAGTCTTCTCCCGCGCTAGGGGTCATTTTTTCGCTTGTACAACACATTGATGTACGCATCCACATGTTCATTTTACAACCACTTATTGGGGTCCTCCAACATTTTAAAAAACGTTTGTTTTACACATGTTTCGATCCCCACGTTGCGGCTGTAAAGTTAAACACAATTATGAACATAATTACCAACACACTTGACAGTAAACAGTACATGTTCAACACTTACTATCGATCTTTCTTGCTGGCCTTGAAAGCTTTGTACTGCCCCATTGGGCATGTCTTCCTGTTTTATCGTCTGAAAGGATCGGTGTATGGACTTTGCTTATATTTTGACCTCAAACGATCCCTGACAACATCATTAGGGTCCATTATTTTTGGGAGGAGTAAGGGCTGCTGAGGTGGCTGGTTGTGGGGAATGGGCTGAATGTGTGGTGGCTGGTTCAGGTGCACTAGTTGTTTGTTTGGAGGCTGGTTGGGTTGTTGTGGTGATTGGTTGTGGGGAATGCGGTGTATGGATTGTTTGTAAGGTGGGTGGATCGGGGGTAGTAGTGACCGGTGGGGGTTTGGTGGTCGGTTTAGGTGAACGGGTTGTTTCAGTGGTTGCAGATTGGGGTGAGGTAGTTGTTACAGGGATGGCTGGTTGGGGTGTAATGGTAATTTCTATGCTGGCTCGTTGAGGTGTACTGGCTGAATCTGTGGTGCCAGGTTGGGGTAAGGTGGCTGATCCAGGGATGGTTGGTTGGGGTACTGTTTTTATGGTGGTAGGTCGGAGTGATGTGGCGGTTTCAATGATGACTGGTTGGGGTACTGTTTCTGAGGTGGCTGGTTGTGTGTCCCCATTTTTTCCTGAGCGATGACCATTGTACTTCATATTCCAGTTTGTATCAAACAAATCTTCATTATCTTTATCACCATGATCTTGCTCATTCAAGCAATCATGATCACTCTTTGGAAAAAATAAAAAAGACAATCAATTAAAATGAAAATGAAATACAGCTTTGTAAGAGATGAAGGAAACATACCTGAAACCCCCCAACATGTTGAAACCCTTCACTCCGCAACTTTGCAATTTCTTCCACTACAATTTCATGGATAAGTTTTATGAGATCTGTTATAGAAGCAGATGGGGTTTGGTGCAAGGGAGTAGCCGATTCTTGAGGAAAGGGAGGTGGGGAATCATGTCGTGTCGGCTGTCTACTTGATGTTGCCTTTTTTAGTGGCCTTCGTTGTCTTCGTTGAGCAGGGACATTGGGACCTTTATAGTGTCTTTTCATTTTCTTCCCAACGTTGTTTCCTAATGGCTCCGCTACCCCTTCATTAGCACCAATTAAGATCGAAGGTTCAAACTATGGTCCTATGGACATATCAACATCAACGTCCACCCAATAATCTTGTTTCGACTCACGTTTTGTAGGAGTGAGCTCTTGTCGACCAGTGAGCTATTTTAAAAATTTCAAAGTCGGTAACATAAAAATAATCTACAATATATGAAATGTAAAACAAAAAAAAATGAATTATGTTAATTCACATTTCCTTCTAACTCCATTTCTAACCAAGTTTCCCGCATTTTTGAAGCCTTTGTGATGAAATCAAATTTTTTGAAACGTGGATAACCGGACCCTAAGTAATGGCCTTGCTTATGGCGCATCACTGGATTGGCCTCCATTTCCCAAAACTGCCAAACAAAAAAAAAAGTAAATCAAATTATACATTAAATAAAAAAGATATAAAAAGAGTATTATTAAATGTCAAGGATACCTGAACACCCCAAACAAAACCATAAAGGTTGTATCAACATGTTGAACCTGTAGGATCAGGCATCTGGAATCCTTGACGGATGTAATGCAGTGTCATCTTGAAAACGAAGTGGCCCCATGCAAACATATTAAAGCCATTTGTGTCTTCGGCCAATGTCATAAGCTAATATGAAACTTGAGTCCTTTCATCTACACCGAAAAGAATGTAGTTTACAAACAACACTAGGGCCATCTTTAAAGCATCACCTTTGCGTTGAAACAACTTCGCCAAAAACAAATCGATAACTTCGTCCACCAACAAACGCGATCCACCAAAATATCTAAAGTGTATACCATCTGTAACAGGCTCATATACCTTTGAAAATATATTTGTTAGCTCACCAAACTTTAGACCGGTACACAGACAAAACTCTCTAGCACCAAGCCTAACCTTAGTCTTCCCCTAAGCGAACCACATTTCGTTAATGCTAGCACCGGGAGGTGTGATTTGTCTTAAAAACAAATTGTGCATGTATTGGGCTTCAAAATAACCCCCTGCTGGAAAATCCAAATAATGACCAAAACAGCTGCTCCTGAACCCGTCCAACTCACCGCAACTGTCCAACACACTTTCAATCTGCCGTATGAACTTATGTTTGCAATGAGTGTTTATCATAATGTTATATGACCACGTATCCCTTGGGTATACCAAATACTGATCCAGATCTTTTTCCTCAGTACTAACCATATGCATTCAAACAGTTTGCAATACTCAGGTTCAAACTATTTCCAGAATGTTTACACGATGTAATATACAATACAATACACGATGTAATTACATAGACAATTCAATACACGATGTAATAAGCTATACAATACACGATGCAATATACATTACTATACACGATGTAATATAACATACATTACACGATGTGATCATAAATTTATTACACGATGTCATATGAACCATTCTTGTTTTCAAAATGAACTATATTCATCAACACACAGAGCAGCAACAACAACAAGAGAGGGGAGGCAACAAAGTCACGCAATTGCTATCATTATTTCTCATCAAAAGTTCAAGCTCAATCAAATTAACAGAACAAAAGCTTTTTTAAACATAAAAAGTCAGGTTACATTATACTCCTCACCACAATAACAGTCTCAAGCACAACCACATCGACTAAAGTACTTGAATCCCCACTACAACTTTGATCAATTCGACCTATCCTCTCACTGATACCTTGCCAGATAGATGCTGCAGGTGCTTCACTTGACCCCACTTCATCATTTTTTGACCCACAACCCCCATCTCCTCTCCCATTGAAACTCAAAATTCGATCAGAATTCAAATCAATCACAGTCTCTAACATAACACCATCAGCTGAATTGCTTGAACTTTCAACAACTACCACACTATCACAAGTCTCTTGATTTATTACTCCCTTTAGTGCTTATAATTCATCAACTTGTGATACCAAATCCTCTCTATCATCTGAATTCGTCACAACTACAGAGTCCAACACAACCCCATTACTCAATTTGCTTGTATTCTCACTTGTAATGACACTATCTAGACTCAAATCCTCACCTAATTTTCGATTCTCCGGATCCATTAATCTCTCTAGAAACTTGTCAAAATACACTCACATATGCAGTTTTTATGTATACATGCAAGAAAAACATTATCTCTTCTAGTGGTATACCACAAGCAATGCCAAAAAAATCGCTTCATTTTTGAAAAAAAAATCCTCGTTAAAAGAAAGAACAGTAAAAAAAATCCAAAAAATTAATAATGACAATTCACAACGCATTAACTCCAATAAAAAACAAACCTTTGATATCTGTAAAACAAACCCAGAAACCAAATCGTCCATTCAAATCATTCCTTCACATATATGAAACTACAAAGATGTAGCCGGAGATTTCTTTTTAGGCTAGGTAAAATCAAATCACTAGAACAAATTAAAACTCAAGACAAATTAAATTAACACCCATTGGAATACACACAACCCTAATTCAAATCAGGCAAGCAAAATTATGTGTGGAAAACCTAACTTCCCGAATCACACCATAAAATAATGTTTGGAAAACCTAACTTTCCAGATCCAAGAACATACCTTCTTCGATTTCTGACGAAAGCTTAGTCTTCAAAGGGAAACAAATGTTCGAATTCACCTTTAATGGTTCTTCGTCTTCACCTTAAATGAAATAACGATCTTCTTCTTCGCTGGAAATCACAGAGCTTCTTCGTCGACCTTCGTCTTCGTCGAAAATCAATAGTCGTCGCCTTCAATAGCTTCTTCGTCGACCTTCGTCCACTGGAAATCAACCAGTTACGATCCCTTTTTGATCTCTCAGTAAAACGATCTCTTTTTATTTTTTTACGATTTACAATTTACTTTCCAAATTTATTATTTTTATTTTTTTTTCTTTTCAATTTTCAAAATTAAATAAATAAATGACATGTCATTTCCCTCTGAGGGTATTAATGTCCAGAAAACTTTTCTCTTGGATAAAAACAATCAACTTATTGAATATAGATTATCTTGATTGAAACCTTAATTTTATAGCTATTTAAGAAAACCCCCAAATATTCGATGTTAGACTTTTTAATTTTTTTTCTAAAAAAAATCTTTTTAAATTATGTGGCATGGTTAAGTCGTTAATGTCACAACCCATATCATATATATTCATAATTCGTAAGATGATAACACCTCAAGTCATGTTGGCATATGGATTGTTGATACCATAATAAATTATGAGTTTATGTGATAAGGGATATGATAGTTACAACTCATATGTAAACATCAAGATTTGGGAAGTTTTTTGAGAAAAAATTTGAAAAGTCTAGTATTACTCATACACAAATTTAGAAAGTCTAACATTACTTATATATAAATTATTAAGTGTGAGATTCTATACGAATTTTTCATATGAGATCAAGGTTTATCATATGTGATAAACTCATAAACCTTGATCTCATACGAAAAATTCGTGTAAAATCCCGTACTAAAAAATGAATATATATATTACATCAAATTAAATATCTTGTTTAGTTGTTAAAATCAAAGGTAGATAAATGAATATTTATGTTTAATTGAATGTGTGACATTGATAGGTATGAGAATGGGAGATGCAGTGGATCCTCACTGCAAACAGGACAAAGACTTTTATCGAGTGTGTCATGTGCGTCCTACGAATCCCGTATGCCTTTCAGGCGTTTGTATATGCAATATAGGGAGGTACTCAGCTGGAGGTACCCACCAGCAACAAATACTAGAAATGAACCCAATGTTTAAAAATCAATGATTTTTGAACTGGGTTTACATGTTCATCAACATTTCTGAATAATAAAATTTTAATTTTCTTGTTTCTTTTTAAGATTTCTATATCTAATTTATATGTCACATTCTATCTGATTTATCATAATCATTGATTACTTCAATCAAAACTATTAATTTGTCTAACTAAAATTCTAAGAGTAAATATTTGTCATGGCTCAATATTTTTCCATCTCAAGTACTCTCAAAGACGAGGCAATCAAATTGTGATTGCCATAGATGATAATAGGTAAGTTTACAAATATGCTTTTAGAAGAAGTTTATTAATTCAAAACTATCAGATGAATAGAAATGAATCATTTGTTTTTTCACCCAAAATTTGATCGGTCTGAACCACAAAACTTGTAAGAATGTATTTATTCAAAATTATCGGATGAAGAGAGAGAGAGAGCTAGGAAGGCAACAAGCTCCGAGGCTGCGGTGGCAAAGTAGCGGCGATGGATGTGGAGAACAAGACAGTGCATAAAATTAACTTGTGGGTAGGAATGTCAATTGTGTTAGCGAACAAACGTCACTACGTGGAAGCGTTACCAGATAAAACACAAATAAACAATAGTAAAATATTAAGATGGAAAAAGAAAATAAATCCAAAACCAAAACACAAGAATTTTACGTGGAAACCCAAATCAGAAAAAAATCATGGCCGTCAGGACGACAAAAGAAAGTTTCAATATGTAGAAAATTATTACATCCACACACTCAGGATTCTCTCTTTTCTAATACCCTAAACCCAGTTACACCCAATGCCCTCTCTTGAGATCTCTCTTAATTTGCTAATTTGTTCCACCACAACAAACTAGCTATTATGGTTTATTTATATGAATTACATAGAGATAAAAGGAAATCAAACTCTTATACATACAAGAATTACTTGTTCTATATAAATACTATTTCATGTTTATGACAAATCTTCTTGTAAAGGAGAAATCCTATAATCATAAGAACTTCCAGAAACATATTATTTCCCTTTCCATTAATATTTCATGATTCAATGCGTGCTTATGATTAACTACAATTCAAGTTACAGTTGATCACCCGCTTCCTAAATCATGTTGGAATTGACCGCTCAGAAAACCATGTGTCACATCACCAAGAAGCTGTCACGACCGCTATCCCACCGCAATCACGACCTACAGCACTACTCACAGCGTAGGCAGACTGTTGTCCTACCGTTGTGCCACTCACAGCACAAGACACAGTGGTTTCTACTGGAATGGGACCGTTGTGATACCGCTGTCATAATTCACAACGGTTTTAGTTGTTTTTCATTTCTTCAGTTCTTCAGGTCTTCAAGCCTCCCTCAAACCCTATCTCATACTCCCAAACGTGTATCATGTCTTCAGGAAGTCTCCGCATTGGTGAATCCTGTTTGGTAACCATTGAAAATTTGAGTAATATCCAACAATCCTCCCTTATGGCGAGAATTCCTAAAAAAAAAAAAAACTTCGTCCACAGCTACGACTCTCAACATCATGAATCAACATATCCACAACGAGGTATAACCACTTAGGAACACCCATCCCAAGATTTCACCGGCACATGTCGAAATTGACCATGCTGAAAAAATTATGGTGTAACTCCTCACGTTTGGTTTCCAAGGAGTTTGTTCAGCCGTCGACATCCTTGTCCACCGCACACCTTTTATCACCTCCTAACCAATGCCTGTGCGTAAATTTTGGACCCGATATCAGTAACATATCCTCTTTTATGGCAACTGAAGGTCATGCCATGAAGATGTATATGCCCCTTTAGAAGGCATCACTATAGTCGTCATACTCAAGAAAGGTAATTGCCGGATCCCCCTTCTTTTGAGACCTTAGCCGTACTTATCTTCTTATTTTGACAATCCTTCCTAATATGTTCAGACTTTCCTTATCCCCAGCAAGTGACTTTCTTCTTGGAGACTCATCTTCCTGTCAACCAAAAGAACAGAGTTATCAGAAGATTTACATTCACTTTTTAGCCTTCGTTCCTCAGAGATTAGTTTGTTCGCCACATCTCCAAAACATACAGTTGAACTCACATGCATCAAGATTGGCTTTATGTGCGCATAGGACTGTGGAAGGGACCAGATTAGTTTTAAACCTTTGTCTTCTTCACTAGTCTTCATTCCAATCGACTCTAATACTGAAATTATCTCATTGAGCACTCCTAGATGATCGAAAACCTTTGTACCTTCAAAAATTTATTGTTTTGTTTTTATGCCCTAAAACTTGTAATATATAAATGTGAATGAAACATTAATAAAAGAAGTAATTTATTCATTCTATAAATCTGTCTCATACATTTATATCATGTGTACTTAACATCCAAGATTATCGGATGTAATCTGTAACTGAGTATATGAGTGTCATATACAAAGGTTTTCAGTCTAAGATGAACAATCTAAAGAGTCTGTAGATAGCAAATAGAGCTGGGTACTATATTTATGGTTAATGTACAACTACGGTTCATTCCATAATGTACGTAGCCTTATCCTAGACTATTCATATGGTGATATGTGAATGAAGGTACCTTATATGATGAGAGCAGATAAGACTTGACCACGATCTATATGAATCTCTCACCAAGATCCGTTACATGATGAGATTCATATATATCGACTAATGATGGCTATATATGAGTGATCTTAATCGTGAGTGTCTTATCCACTTCTTCAGGCTAGATCGTGGTTTTTTATATACCATGGGTGAGATCAGAGTTGCATTCCCAGTCAATAACTTTGTATGTTGGAATCACTGTTTTGCTTGTGGCTGAGAAGGTCTGTACACAATAGTGAAATCCACTTCTTCTTGCAAGAAGTAGATAAAAGTTCCCTTAAGGGTTGATTCGAAGCTTGAACAATATGAGCGCTCTCCTTCTTCTGTAAAGAAAATTAGGATTTATTGTTCATTAGAGAATCAATGGTACTTATTGGAAAGATATAATTAGAAGGTTATAACAGACTTTATGACCCAACTCTAATTATGAACAACTTGTGGAGGATAATACCATATGTAATAACTATATCGATGGACACTGAGTTTTTTGGTTTGTGTAAAAACATCTACAGTTACGAGAGTGCAGCCTCGGGTTTTTAGTGGAGTAACTCTGAAGTTACTATCATAAAATATTAATTAAAGAGTTTAATTAATTTTTTTAAGGGTTATTGGATCTCAAGATTGTGGGTCCATTATGTCACTTTGCTAGTCCGGAACGTTGATGGTAACAAATGTCATGGTTAATTAATTGGATGATCCAATTAATTATATTACGAAAGTAAAAAAAAAAATCGGTGATTAGTTAAATGATGAGAATATTTAATTGATATATTAATAATTTGATTAATTAAATAATTAGATTATTTAATTAATATATTAATAATTGAGAATTATTAATTAATTATTAATTGGAGGTTATAGGTTCGAATCATGACTGAGAAAAAGGATAAAATAATAATATTATTTTATTTTCTAACTAAGTCAAGTGTTCAAGTCTTAGTGAACTAGGGTTACGTGGGATTTAGAATCCTATACTACCTTAGACACTAAAATGCTAATTACACATAGCAATTGAAAACAACACACATTCGTGTGAAACAAAAAAAAAACAAAGGTGTGGTGCGGCCAAAGAAGAAAAAAAGTTTTCTTTTATTTATTCTTTCAACGTTGGTCAAATTCTCCATACATAAAGTAAGAGTTGTTTTGTGTTGATTCTATAACCTCTTGAAGCCCGTGACGCGCCCACATGCAGCTGTCGGAACCTGAGAGATAGTGAGGAAGTTACGGTAGTACAAATCGGAAAGCCATATCAAGAAGAAAATGAACGAAGGAGTTAGCCTATAGGTATGATTTTGAATCTTACCCTATTTATTCTTATATATCGTACATGGTTATTATGAGTCGCTTAATTATTTTTTTTAAAAAGCTTTTGAAATTTCCTTCCGCTGCGCGACTCTAGGGCTTACAATTGGTATCAGATCTTGGTTTGATATATTCGAATAAATCATTATTTGTTCTTGATTAATTGCATGTATATATGTGTAGGTACAATCTATTGAATGTATGATGTTTAAAAAGAAATCAAAACATGATTGATCGTTAACTGTACGGTACGGTGGGTTTTTAGATATGTAATATTTTTTTCTATGTAATATTAATTCCGGATTGTAAATATTTTTTTTATTGTTCTACTGTTATTTTTTTATTGATATAATACGGCGAATAACAATGATCCAAAACGCATATCACAGTCGCCACACGAACCGTTTGTACAATAATTGATTTTGCGATGCATGCAATAGTTGCTTGCATTGCACAACACTAGTGCAATTTATTTGTTGCGTTGTTATGTGGGTGTGCATGTGTCATGCATTTTCATACGCAAGAGTTTTGCACGACAATGTCATGCACATGCAATTGTGCAATTGTTGTACAATTGAAATTGTTGAACGAGACTTGAAGATTATGCAATTTTTGCACAAGATGAAAGTCATGCACAAGCAATTGTTGCGCATGGTGCAGCAACTATGCACGCTTGGCGAAGTGCAAGGCTCCCCTTTATGCAAGTGGCAGTACGGCAATGTTGCCCATGCCCGTGAACCCACACGCGTAATGCGCTATGGCTACATGTATGAGAGTGTGTTTGGGCTAATTTTGGGAAATCTCAGACCTCTGAAAAACGTTAGAGTAACATTTGGGCTTTTAGGGATTTAATCCATGAGATGGATCCATTAAAAATAAATCAAGTTGGACTTGAATTTTGGACCCGAAACACGTAAAAGATTCAGAAGACAAGACTTGGAGATTATGGAATTACAAAAAGACCAAGGAATGTCATGGATAATTTTTAAAATTAGATTTTTTTTTTAAGTTAGATAAACCTATTGTACTTGATCAATTAACGTGTGATTTTATTATGTGATAATTAAAGCATTGTTATGCATACACATGTCATATAGATTAGTATTGCCTACACATGCATTTTATTAAATGTCATACATGCATAATAGCTATTTACATTATGCATTTTTTTTAATGCGATTAAAAATTGGCAAATCATATAATTGGCTATTATTAACGAGATTAGTTTTTTAGAGTAAAAACTTGGTAATTCTCATTACTAACTATTCTATTAATTAAATTGTTTAATTAGTTAGATTAGTTAGGTTCTTCCCTTAATATTAGGTTTAATTAGATTAAAGCCCTAATATAATTGGACCTAATAATGTGATTAGTTTTAATAGTTAAAACTTGAAATCACATTAAATAATTCTAATCTTAGTAAATTGGTTTATATATGCTAGAATTAGATTAATGAACTAGATTTTTAATTAGTTAAAAATCGGATTAGTTTATTTATTATTAGAATAAGATTCTAATAATTTGTTGTACATGCCCTAGACATTTTGATTGAAATTAACCGTTTAATCTTAGTAATATTTAGGTGGATTAATAATTGAAAACCCTAATTCTAAAATAGTGAGTGAGAGAGGGATATATGACATTATATTCTGCAATCTCCATCATTAGTTCAACATCGTGAGATTCAAGTGGGGACGACTTTGTTTTCGTCCTCCCTGAGGAGGGTCTCCATGAGAATCAATACAAATGTTGACTTTCTAAAGTATAGGGTTTCTGAGTGTATTTTGGGATTGACTGGCCCTACAATGGCAATTCTCAAGTTAAGCTTAAAGGATCTGAAATGGTGGGTTACACTCACAAGGTTTTAATTAAAATTTTTAATTATAAACCTGACTGAATTAAACGGTGGTTGAATGATAGAGGAATAAGAGTTATTCTGGTATATCATTTGATTGAGAATGTCTCGATCTAACATGCAAATATTTGACCGACCCTAAGGCGATACTTGCTTGTGGTATGTTAGACTGTCATGGCGTAGAAACAGTTTTTAGGGGTTTTCTTGTTCATTAAATTTAATTTTATGCCAAACATAAACATGTGAATCAAATGTATGGTTGAGTGAATTCTTTTTTTATGTTTTTTCAGCAATGTCTTCTACACTATTACAAATCCTTGCTAATGACAAACTAACCAGAGAAAACTATACTAAGTGGAAAAATAATATCAACGCAATCTTGGTAACAAAAGACCTAAAATTCTTGCTAACAGAGGAATGTCCTCTAGAGCTTGCTTCCAATGCCACACGAAATGTTCATGAAACACACCAGAAATAAGTCTCAGCTGATTAAAAGACCCGAATATATCTTTTAGCAAGTATGACATATGTGCTTATCACCAAGCACTAGACAATTACTACAACATTCGAATTCATGGAGTCATTGTAGGCTATGTTCAGGTAGCCATCTGAGTAAAAGTAGCACGTAGCTATTCGTTTCTCAATGCTTGCACGGATGAAGGGGAGTTTATCGGTTCGGGAACATGTCCTAGGCATGATGTTCTACTTTAATACAGTTGAGGTCAATGATAGGGCCATTGATGAGGCAAGCCAAGTGAGCATCATAATGATGACTCTTCGAAAGAGTTTCGATCAGTTTAAAAGCAACTACGGGATAAACAAGTTGAAGTTCAGTCTGACTCACTTGTTGAATGAGCTCACTACCTTTGAGTCCATGACTAAGGACCATAAAGGTAAGACCAGAGAAGAGGAAGAGGTCTGTTGGCAAGGCTAAAGCAAAGCCCAAGAAGAAACCAGCCCAAAGCAAGAAATAGAGCACGTCAACCGATAAAGCAAAATGGAAGTGTTTCCTTTGCAATAAGGTTAGTCACTGGAAAAGTAACTGCCCGCAGTACCTCTAGGAGGTCGCCAAGAAGAAAAAGATGAAAGGTAATATGATTTACTTACCATTGAATCATGTTTAGTGGAAAATGATTCTTCACCTTGGATAGTAGATTCAGGGGCCACTAACCATGTTTGGACTAAGCTAGAGAAGGGGGCCTTCTCGATCCGCGTTGGGTTTAAGGGCTTCGTGTCAACAAGAGCAGTGGGAGTAGTTAGACTCCAATTTAATAGTTGTTTTATTCTTTTGAACAATATTTATTTTATTCCTAGATTTACCAGAAATTTAATTTTTGTATCTAAGTTGTTGGAACAATTTTATTCTATTTCTTTTAATGATAAATCAGATATTGTTTCTAGAAATGGTTTAAATATTTGTTTTGGTTTAAATGAAAACAACTTGTATGTTTTAAGACCGTTAATTCATACATCACTGTTCAATGCTAAATTGTTTAAAGTTGAAAAATCTAAAACAAAACGATAGAAAATTTCTCCTAATAATGAAATGTATCTATGACATCTAAGACTTTGCCATATTAACCTTGGCAGGATAAACAGACTAGTTAAAAGCGGGCATTTAAGCCAGTTAAAGGTTGACACCTTACTTGTTTGTAAATCCTATTTAGAAGGTCAATTGACCAAGAGACCTTTTACTGGAAAATGGCTTAGAGTTACAGAACCACTATAGCTTATATATTCAGACGTCGATGAACTTATGAATGTTAAAGCAATGGGTGGTTATGAGTATTATGTCACATTTATAAATGACTACTCTATATATATATATGTATACCTATTGCAATGGAAGTCAAAAACTTTTAAAAAGTTTAAAGAATTTCATGCTAAAGTTGAGAACCAATTAGGCAAGACTATCAAGGCTCTACGATCGGATCGCAGAGGTGAGTACCTTCACCAAGAGTTTGAAGACTACTTGATTGAACATGGGATCGTATCCCAACTCATAGCTTCTAGAACACTACAACAGAATGGTGTTACGGAGAGGAGAAATAAAACCTTGATGGAAATGGTGAGATCTATGATTAGTTTCTCATTATTACCAAATTCCTTTTAGGGATATGCATAACAAACGACGGCCTACATTTTGAATGTAGTCTCATCCAAATATATTCCTAAGACTCCCCTAGAGTTGTGGAATGATCATAAAGCTATTTTACGATATTTTCGCATATGATGGTGTTCAGTACATGTACTGAAGAATAGAACTGGAAAGTTGGACCCTAAGTATATGATCTGCTTGTTTGTAGGTTATTCTATGGAGACTAGAGGTGGATGCTTCTATAGTCCTAAGGAGAACAAAGTATTTGTATCGACAAATGCAACGTTTCTTGAAGATAATTATATGAGTGATCATAAACCTCGAAGCAAGATTGTGTTAAATGAGTTAGAGCTTGGTACGACCAGTTCTCAATCAACAAGAGTTGTTGTTCCATCTATATCTGAGAGTCAGACGGTTTGTAGTCGGAAAACACTACCACCTAAGCGTAGTTGGAGGGTTGTACGATAACCTGATCGCTATATAGGTATTGAGGAGGTACAGGCTATCGTCTCTGATAATAGTGTGGATGATTCATTGTCATTTAAACAGATAATGAAAGATTCTGACAAAGAGGAATGGCTTAAAGCCATGAATCTCAAGATGAAGTCTATGTACTCCAACTCAGTCTAAGAACTTGTAGACTTACCAGATGGGATAAAACCCATATATTGTAAGTGGATCTACAAGGGAAATAGATTAGTAGATGAGAAGGTAAAGATCTTCAAAGCAAGGCATGTGGCAAAGGGATATGCCCAAAAGGAGGGGGTCGATTATGAAAAGACCTTCTCGCTAGTAGCTATGTTTAAGTTTATTTGGATTCTCTTATCCATTGCTGCCTATTTCGATTATAAAATTTGGTAAATGGACATCAATACTACATTTTTGAATGAAAATCTTGATGAAAGCATCTATATGATGCAACAGAGGGATTCGTGTCCTAGGATCAAGAGAAAATGGTTTGCAAGTTGTAAATGTCCATTTATGGACTAAAGAAAATATCTAGATCTTGGAACATTAGGTTTGACAATGCTATCAAAACCTACGGCTTCGAGCAAAATGTCTATGAGTCTTGTGTTTAAAAGCGGATCGTTGACAAGAAAATAGTTTTCTTAGTCTTATACGTAAATGATATCCTACTCATTGGGAATGATGTATGGGTGTTATCGGAAGTAAAGAGCTGGCTGGCATGCCAATTTCAAATGAAAGATTTGGGAGAGGAGAGTTACATTCTAGGGATCTAATTAATAAGGGATCGTAAGAACAAACTCTTGGCATTGTCTTAAGCATCGTATATCGATAAGATTCTTATGTGATTCTCGATACAGAACTCCAATAAAGGTTATTTACCTTTTAGGCATGGAGTTCACTTGTCTAAGGAACAGTCTCCTAAGACACCTCAAGAAGTTGAGGATATGAGACAAATTCCCTATGCATCAGCAATAGGTAGTCTCATGTATGCTATGTTATGCACGAGACCGGACATCTGCTTCGTAGTGGGAGTAGCCAGCAGGTTTTTGTCCAACCCAGGATTAGATCATTTGGTTACAGTAAACACTATTCTCAAGTATCTTCAAAAAATGAGAAACTATATACTAGTATATTTCGGACATGATTTGATCTCGTTAGGATATACAGATTCTGACTTTCAGTTAGACAGGGATTCTAGAAAATCCACGTATGGATCGGTATTCACCATTGGTGATGGATCCATATTATAGAGGAGTTTTAAGCAATCATGTATTGTTGATTCCACTATAGAAGCTGAATATTTAGCAGCTTGTGAAGCAACTAAAAAGGTTTTCTGGCTCCGTAAGTTCTTGAGTGATCGAGAAGTTGTTCCAGATTTGGATAATCCCATCACACTTTATTGTGATAATAGTAGTGTTGTGGCTAATTCCAAGTAACCAAGAAGCCATAAAAGAAGAAAGCATATAGAGGGGAAATATCATCTCTTCAAAGAGATGGTGCAAAGGCGGGATGTGACCATGACCAAGATAGCGTCACTGAATAATCATGCTAATCCATTTATGAAGACCTTAACGGCTAAAGTGTTTGAAGGTCACCTAGAGGATCAAGGTTTACGAGATATGTCTCACCTTCTTTAGTGTATATGAGAGATTGTTGGGGTTTATGCCATAAAGCTTATAATTTATAAATGTGAATGAAACATTAATAAAAGAAGTAGTTTATTCAGTCTATAAATCTGTCTCATACATTTATATCATGTGCACTTAACATCAAAGATTGCCGGATGTAATATCTAACTGGGTATATGAGTGTCAAATACAAAGGTTTTCAGTTTGAGATGAACAATCTAAAGAGTCTAAAGATAGCAAATAGAGTTGTGTACTATATTTATGGTTAATGTACAATTGCGGTTCATTCCATAATTTACGAAGTATTATCCTAGACTATTCATATGGTGATATGTGAATGAAGGCACCTTATATGATGAGAGCAGATAAGACTTGACCACGATCTATATGAATCTCTCACCAAGATCCGTTACATGATGAGATTCATATATATCGACTAATGATGGCTATATATGAGTGATCTTAATCATGAGTGTCTTATCCACTTCTTCAGGCTAGATCGTGGTTTTTTATATACCATGGGTGAGATCAGAGTTGCATTCCCAGTCAATAACTTTGTATGTTGGAATCACTGTTTTGCTTGTGGCTGAGAAGGTCTATACACAATAGTGGAATCCACTTTTTCTTGCAAGAAGTAGATAAAAGTTCCCTTAAGGGTTGATTCGAAGCTTGAACACTATGAGCGTTCTCCTTCTTCCGTAAAGGAAATTAGGATTTATTGTTCATTAGAGAATCAATGGTACTTAATGGAAAGATATAATTAGAAGGGTTGAACAGACTTTATGACCCAACTCTAATTATGAACAACTTGTGGAGGATAATATCATATGTAATAACTATATTGATGAATACTGAGTTATTTGGTTTGTGTAAAAACATCTACAATTACGAGAGTGCAGCATCGGGTTTTTAGTGGAGTAACTCTGAAGTTACTATAATGAAATATTAATTGAAGAGTTTAATTAATTTTTCTAAGGATTATTGGAGTTCAAAACTATGGATTCACTAGGTCCCCTTGCTAGCCCGGAACGTTTATGGTAACAAGGGTCACGGTAAATTAATTGGATGGTCCAATTAATTATGTTACGAAACTAACAAGAAATTTATTCAGTGAATTTATTAAATGATGAGATTATTTAATTAATATATTAATAATTTAATTAATTAAATAATTAGATTATTTAATTAATATATTAATAATTGGAAATTATTAATTGATTATTAATTGGAGGTTATAGGTTCGAACCATGACTGAGACAAAGGATAAAATAATAAGGTTATTTTATTTCCTTACTAGGTCAAGTGTTCAAGTCTTAGTGAACTAGGGTTATGTGGGATTTGGAATCTTATACTACCTCGGACACTAAAAATGCTACTTATCTTATTTTGAGTATGATTAATATATATTATTATAAAAACAAGAGACACATAGCAATTGAAAACAACACAAATTCGTGTGAAGCAAAAAAATAAAAGAAAAGAAACAAAGGTGTGGTGCGGCCAAAGAAGAAGAAAAAAATTATTTATTCTTTCAACGTTGGCCGAATTCTCCATACAAAAACAAAGAGTTATTTTGTGTTAATTCAACAACCCCCATACAACCTCCTGAAGCTCATGACGCGCCCACACGCAGTTGCCGAAACATGGGAGATAGCAAGAAAGATCTGGTGGTACAAATCGGAAAGCAATATCAAGAAGAAAAAGAACGAGGAGTTAGCCTATAGGTATGATTTCGAATCTTTCCCTATTTATTCTTATATATAGTACATGGTTATTATGAGTCACTTAATTTCTTTTTAAAAAAAGTTTTTGAAATTTTCTTCTGTTGCACAACTTTAAGGCTTATATTTGTAGCATGTGAAGCTGCTCTTTTAGGTTGAATCGGTTACAGACGGTCTTTTCTTCCGAGGATGAATCGGATGTGGACTCCAAGGGTGTTGAAAATGGCAGGAAGGCACCTAAACATATTCCCGAGGAAATCCCTCGAAGTGCTGAAGGCGAATCAAGTAGGCCAAAGAACCCATTTGGTCTTGATAGTCCAGATAGCCTTAGTGAACTAAGGATGCATGATGATCCGAGTGGGCAAAGGGATCGTGTTGTAGGCGAGTAAGTTGTGGAGCACAATTATCCTACAGGTGAGGCAACTGTGGAGCAACCCACAACCAAAGGAAAACAGAAAGTTGAGGAGTCTTCTGCTGAATCGATTGATTCCTCTCACCTTACTAGTTTTGAACCTCTTCCAGTTATGGTTGACGAGGTCGATAAGAAGGATCCTACTGCCAAGGTTGATACCCCCAATAAATAGTCTGGAAAGTGAAAATATCTTTTTTTGCCAGCCCGGACTCCCCCAAAGATCCCGAGGGTCGTGGCATACTTTGATTCTTCCTCGAGCGATGAGGATAATGATGATGGGTACATAACAGAGGTTTCTCCGGGAGTTCAAACAAAGAGATGTGTTGAGGATCTATCTGGTCTATCTCCCCATGAACATTCGCTTGGGGATACAAGTAATGCATACCCTCTCATCCCTATAGCTAACGTTGTTGATGTGGGACCCTCGGACCAGTCTGTTAATCCTTCTCCTCGAGACATGTTGAAGGCCATGTCTTCTGGCTACACCTTCATCGAAGATGATCACTGGAGCCACTTTAGGAGTGGGACTGCATCAGAGTGCCTTCATAACTTTTTCAATAGCACTGCTTAAGTATGGTCCGATCATCTTTTTTATATTTTTATTTCTAATTTATATTTCATTTGTTTTTTCTATAGATGGTAGCTGAGGTATCAGAGGCTTTCCAAACCCAGTAATCTCAAGCTAATCGAATAAGGTGTTTTGAACCCCAATCGAAGGGGAGTGAAGATAACCGTTCTCGGGTTGAGGTTGGCTGTCAAAAAAAAATCAAATCGAACTAGGAGATCATAGATAACTGCTTAGCGAGGCAACTGGAGGCCGAAAAGAAAGCGCTACTTATTGAGGAAAAGGCCAAGTCTTTTGAACGCTTGCTTTCTGTTACTCAAGAGTCAATGCTCAATGTCGAACAGGAAGCTGAAGAGGCCAAATTGTAGTATGAGCACAGAATCGAGGATCTTGGGTGTCAGACTCAACTGTGGAGGCCCATTCCAAGGAGGCCAAGTTAGAGTTGGAATTGTTAAGGGTCGACCGTTTCAAAATATCCCTAGCTTATGATGCCTTGCTGCTCAGAGAGTTTCAACATGGGTTGGTCTCAACAAGTAAATTTTTCAAAGTGAAGAACCGATTGATAGACACGGCCCAAACCAATTGGAGTTTGTCAATAAAAAATCATATTGATCGGTCCTTAGAAGCTCTCAAGGTTTAAATGAAAGAATGGTGAGCCTATTATCGCAGCAAAGGCAATGACCCCCATCATATGCCTCTGGAAGCCCCAACCTAGTATTCTTTCTAGACTTTCCATTCAAGTTAGAAAGTTGAGATAGATGAGGAAGAGCCTGACGTTGGTCTAGTGGGCGAAAAAGATTATAGCGCTTGGATGGACAACGAAGCGGATGAAATTGTTTGGCCTTCAAATGAGAGCCTCCTGAACGAGTATGAGATGGTGCCCCACCCGAGTCTAGACAATAGTAGTTCTCAAACCCCTGCGCCATCTTCTTGATTGTATCACGTACTTTTATACGGTCACAATTTTGGACAATCTTTACACAGTTGCCTGCTTGATAAATCATTCACTTGCTCATCTCACAAATAATGACTTTACTCTTTCCCACATAATGTTGCATAATGTAAAAACTAAAGATTAACAAAGGCAATCTCTTTAAGGCAATTACCATTATGTTCAAACCAAATTAACCCAGCAATATTTAGAAAGCTTGAGTAATTTTTTATATAAAATTATAATAGTATACTTAGCTGGCGACTTAAGATTTTTAAGTAATCCACAATAATGCCAAGTAACTTATTAACTGGCGAGTTTTTAGTTCTGTGATACAGAGTACAGCTGAGTGTATCATTTATTTGTGATTGGGTTTTCATCCGGGTAATCAGAACCGAGTATCTTATTAACTCGCAATTATGTTTTATATCCTTTTTTACCCGAGTGTTTCTTCGAGGCGTACCACAATCATATGCTAAAGAGAACGGAGTTTCCCCGATGAAGGTTCTTATAGTTGTTCGAAATTCCCATAATACCTCAGGTAGCTTATCTACCTAACTTCCCTTCTTTACGTCCAGCTT
This sequence comes from Dipteronia dyeriana, assembly GCA_032871835.1. Taxonomy (NCBI): domain Eukaryota; kingdom Viridiplantae; phylum Streptophyta; class Magnoliopsida; order Sapindales; family Sapindaceae; genus Dipteronia; species Dipteronia dyeriana. The sequence goes on from CM065297.1 coordinate 13,531,458, forward strand.
TGCTTTGAGAGTGTGCTTGGTCACCTTATTTACCACTTCCGCTTGCCCATTCATCTGTGGATGTGCAGGTGTGGCATAGTAATTGGAAATTTTGTACTCCCTGCAAAGTTGTCTAAACTTCTAATTATCAAATTGAGTGCCATTGTCAATGATAATGATGCTCGAGACTCTGAATAGGTAGAGTATATTATTTTGGGACGTGAACCCACTTAGTGAAGTAGATGACCGCTACAATGGCATGTTTTATGCCTCCTTTTGCTCCCATCGGTATATGTCCAATCAAATCTAAACCCCACACGACAAATGGCCAGGGCGACGTGAGGCTTCTAAGAAGCTCAAGAAGTTATCGGATGTCATTGGCAGCTCTTTGACATGTGTCACAACTGTCCGAGAATCGCTGAGCATCGTAAAATAGAGTAGGCCAATAGAACCCTTGCCTGAGTATCTTATGTGCTAGGCTCCTCCCCCAGTATGATTTCCGCACACACCACTGTAAACATTTGTTAATATTTGTTCGGCTTCCTCTTCTGCTACACATCTTTGAAGAGCCCTGGAGAATCCTCTCATGTATAGTTCTCATCCAATAGTGGTGTACCGGGTTGATTTGTACTTGATGCGCTTTGCTTCTAGAGGATCCTCTAAGAGCTTGTCCTTTTCCAAGTACTTTCTAAGTTAGGTCATCCATCCACTCGGTCGTGCTCGGATCTTTGCTACATCAAGTTCCTTCGGCTCAGATATACTCGGCCTGAGAAGATACACCATTGGGACAGTTTTAGATCTGATGCAAGTTGTGGTTAATGCTAACTTGGACAAGGCATCTGCCTTCTCGTTCTCTTCCCGTGGGATATGAGTGATCTTAAACTCTTTGAATCGCTTGAGAAGTTGCTTAGCAGCGTCTAGATAAGCAACCATGCATCCATATCTGGCTTGGTATTCGTCTAGGACCTGATTGACTATAACCTGTGAATTACTGAAGATCTTAACCTTATCTACTCCTAGCGCAATACATACCCTAAGGCCTGGCAACAATACCTCGTACTCGGTCTGATTTTTTGTTGTTTTGAAGTCAAATCTCCTCATACTCAGCCTGATTGTTTGTTGTTTTGAAGTCAAATCTCATGGAACATTCTATATCATCCTTTTCCGGAGTGGACACCACTATTTCTGCCCTACTGCCATGAGTGTTTGATGATCCGTCAACATGTAACTTCCATGGAAAATCCTTCCCTTCTAGGAATTTTCTGACCTCTAGATCAGGTTCAGTGAACTCAGCTATAAAATCGGCTACAACAAGACCTTTGATTGATGCTCTAGGTACATACTTGATGTCACATTTAACTTGATCACCCATTTAGTTAATCTCCCCGATATTTCTAACTTTTACAAGATTTGTTTGAGGGGACAGTCAGTGTATACTTCCACCGTGTGTGCCTGAAATTAGGGCATTAATTTCCTTCCTGGTATGGTACACTGGTTTATGTACACCGTCTTCTAATCTTACCAAAACCGAGCTCGTTGCCAATTCTATGAGAGATAAGTATATGTACAGAGTTTCTCCGGTCTTGGGGTTGGAGAGGATTGGGGCTCGACCCAAGTACTCTTTTATCTTTTGAAACGCTTCCTCGCATTCATTTTACGAAGACAGTTTCCTAAATCGGTAAACTTAGGATCATAATTATTTTCAAAACTAATACATACAATATCTCTGGTCCACTCGAGTCTCATGCCTTTTTTTATTGCTTTGAAAAATGGCATACATTTATAGGTTGATTTAGAGATGAGCCGGTTGAGCGAAGTGAGGCATCCTATCAGTTTGTACATCTTTTAAAGTCTTAGGCAAAGCCATTTGATCGAGGGCCTTAATCTTTTCTGGGTTTACTTCAATCCCCCTTTGGTGGACCTAAAATCCCAAGAACCTTCCAGATGGCACACCGAACATGTATTTATTCAGATTGAGCTTCATCACGTATTGCCTTAACACGTTGAAGGTTTCTCTCAGGTCTACAGTGTGTCTTGATGGCGTGATGCTTTTAGTTAGCATATCATCCATATACACTTCCATGTTCTTCCCTATCTGTCCAGCAAATATTTTGTTAACTAACATCTGGTAAGTTGCCCCGGCGTTCTTTTGTTCGAAAGGCATCACTCTGTAATAGTACAGTCCTTGGTTAGTTGTGAATGTTGTTTTATCTTCATCTGTCTTGTTCATTCGGATTTGATTGTATCCTGAATAGGTGTTTATAAAGCTCTAAAACTCATGACCAGACGTGGCATCTACCAGTTGGTCTATTCTTGGTAAGAGAAAGTTATCCTTTGGACAAGCTTTGTTCAGGTCTGTGAAGTCTACGCACATTCTCCACTAGGCATTTTTTTTTCACCAACACAACATTGGCCACCCACTGAGGGTACTTCACCTCTCTGACGGATCCTGCAACAAGTAGCTTTTCCACTTCTTTTTTGATCATCAAACTCCTTTCGATGTTAAACAATCTTCTCTTCTGGATCACTGGTTTGACCCCCGGATCAACTGCCATGTAGTGTGACATCACTTGTGCATATATTATCATCATGTCTTCATGACTCCATGCGAACACATCTTTGTACTCCCTTAGGATATTGATAAGGTTTGTTTTGACAGTTTCCATCCTTAACTAGAACTATTTCTTTCGTTGGTTCATTCTTTTATATCTCAAGTTTTTCCCTTGGATCCAGCTCAAATTTCAAAGGCATTTCTATCACTGCTTGATCGAGCAAAGAAAGAGTGCACACTCAATGTTTGTTGTTCTTCATATCCCTATAGACTGGGAGGTTTGCCCTTCTTGCCATCTCTTGTGACCCTTTGACAGTTCCTAACCTCCATTCTGTCAGAAATTTTATCATCAAAGTGTAGGTAGCAGTTACCGCTTTGGTTTTATTCAAGAATGGTCGGCCTAACAAGACGTTGTAAGGCCAATTCTCAACGTCTACCACAACAAAGTCGAGTAACACTATTTTCTAACAAGGGGGTTCTCCTACCTTCACTGGTAACTTCACTTCCCAACGATCTCACTTCGACCCAACCAAATCCTCGAAGTGAGGTATGAAAGGGTTGTAAATCCTTCTGATCCAACCTTAACTGGTCTTATACCCCTGCACTTAAAATATCTGTCGAACTCTCGTTGTCAATCAATTCTCTGTGGACTTCTCTGTGGCCAATCCGGGCACTTATAACTAAAGTATCGTTTGGTTGAACATCCACCCCATGCGAGTCGACTTCAGTGAACACTATTGGGTCTCATTCTTACTTGACCCTTTTTAGGTCAGGTCAACAGAGTTTACATTGCCTCTATCACTTCTCGGATTTCTTAAGTTCGTTCTCTATTGCTTTTTCCAGTCGAAGGTCCTCCAAAAATGGTGTTTATTACTCCTTCTTCAGTCTTTTTTGGGCTCTTTTTCCTATTTTGATCTTCTGACTTGTTATCCTGATGGGCATCTATCTTCTCACCCTTCTTTAAAACAATATCTTGTAAATGCCCCTCTCGAATGAGAGTTTCGATGTGATCTTTGAGTTGGTATCACTTGGAAGTTTCATGCCCATTTTCTTTATGAAATCGAAAATACTTTGTGGTGTATTTTCGGGCAAACTGTGACGTCTTCGGGGCTCTTTGGATAAGTTTTTTTCTTTAAAAATAGCTAAGATTTCATCTTGTCTTTTTCTGAGGGGAGTATAATTTGTATACATACCCTGAAACTTGTCCTTTACATGGTCGGTGTTTCTATGTCTGCCATTTCCGCTCTTGTTCCTTTCGTCTTTGTTGTTCCCTTTTTGCTTACTGGCTTTTTGGTTTTGTGACCTAGACTCAGCTTCCACGGTCGTGGGTTCGTTAAGGCGCCCTTCATGTACGAAGTGGCCCCATATTACAACTTCTTCTTCCTTGGCCAGTACATACCGACCTGTCATGTCCATCATATCTGCAGACCTTGTCAGACTGGCTCTCCTTAAATCAAAGGATAGCCAGCCACTTTGTAAGTTGTTTATAAATGCGATGATGGTTGCTTCGTCATTCGCACTTCCGATCTCCAATACTATCTGACTTATTCTCCCTAGGTATTTTTTTTTCAATGACTCATCCTTACCTTGCTTTAGTTGGGAGAGATGGGCTACTGACTTCTTCCTATGTACATTTCTGAGGAATTGTCTTGAGAAAGCTCTGCATAATTCACCAAAGCTTCAATTACTTATCGGAGGTAGTCTACCAAACCACCGTGACCCTAAATTTCCTAAAGTCTAGGGGATATTGAGGCACAACAAGACATAACTTTAGGCATATTGAGCCATGGCACTCTTGTATAACCTGATGTGTTCTTTTGGGTCCGTGTCTTTTTTGAATTGCTTCTCATACGGCATCCTAAATCTCTCTAGGAATGTTGTTCAGAGGATGTCATCGGTAAAAGGGCTATCAGAGTCATCGTCTGACAACTCATTGCGCCCATAGCATCTAACTAGCACATCCATCTATCGCCTGTTGTTTTGAACCTCTCGGGTCAAGCTCTGTATCAGAACGTCTCTTTCACCGACCAGATCCCCTTTAAGGTTAAATCCTTGGATAATCGTTAGGCCGATCCTTTGTTCCTCTTCGTCTTACCTCTGAGTTTCTCGGGTTAAACCATGCAAACGGATAGTTACTCGATGGCGCTTTTGATGATGATGGTCATTGTCCTCTGATGACGACGATTGATCCCTTCATCAAAAGTATTTATGAAACCAGACATGTCCTACTTGGTCACGACTGCACCTTCGATGATGTCGATCTTCTTTGGATGCCTCACGGACCCAGACTTGTTCTTCTAGTGCAACTCCGAGTTGGGTGGTTGGATTCAAATTTGTGTCTGTTGCTGGTACGAGTGGCACTTATCCCACTACAATCGACCGTAGCCTTCCTAATGGATGATCTAGGAGATGAGTTTGGCTGAGTGAAATCAATCCTCCCATGGTGAGGAGGTCAACTCCCTCTTTAGCTGCGTCAGACACCAGCTGTTGTAGCGCCTCCTAGAATCACCGTGCGATGTTCTCACTGGTTAAAGGAGACCGTTGGATACCTGTTATGGGTACCGATTGATTCTCAGTTGTAAGCGTAGCACCTACGAGATCCTGAGGAGCGTCAACTCTATGTATATCATCTGGTGATTCCTGGATGTTTTTGGAACCGCCTCCATTTTTGTCACTAGCCACTGTCTCAAGGGTTTTAGAGAAATCTAACGTACGGAAGCTTACCCCCTCCTTCTAGCTCCAATTATTGAATGCAGTTTCTTGATGGTCAAGAAGTCAACTACTTGTTTGTTCACCATAACCTGCAAAAGAAGATACAATAAAGGAATGGGAATCTAACCCGAAAATACGTGATAAAACTCCGATGACCGGAGAAACGTCCACGGGTGGCTACATACGCAACCAAGTCAAATCCAATAATGAATTGCTAGAATTACAACACTCGATCTCTCTTGCCTCGCTCTTGTCGTTGTATCTCACAATATAATTTACCGGTGTATTTATACATGGTTTTGCTAAGGTTTTGTATCTTGGTGTGCAAGCCAAAGATTATCAAATCTCTCTTTCTTATATAGACTCGTCTACTTAATTACATAGATCTTCGTTTGTGGTGTATATCTTAGGGATAATTTATTTGTTTCCCTTTGTGACTCTTTTTCTTGTGATTGCGTACGTGTGCAGTATTGTTATAGCCTTGGAAGTCTGGCATGATTTAAACTAGAGAGAATGAAACCCTAAATAAGACATTTCCCTTTGCTTACCCTGAGTAAGCTCGTGCAGGAAAATGTATCTTATTCATCGGTACTCGGATTTCACCTAGCGTTGGTTATTCCGACGCCAATCTGGCAATTTTCCTTTGAGATGTCTTGCTTACGTGGTTTAGTGATGACGTATACCTCAGACGAGATTTACGTACAACAATATATTATATCAAAATCTCTTGTTTAGCTATTTAGTTGTTAAAATTAAAGCTAGAGATGAATATTATAATCAGGGGCGGAGGTGTGGGGGGGCTGATGGGGGCCATGGCCCCCTCACCACAAATTGATACAAATGTTTCTATGTCATATATATGAATGCTCATATGTAATATATCATATTGAACTCTATATTATTTCTTAATTAAAAGCACAATCATTAATTAAAAACGTAAATTTTAATACAATAATTAAATTTCATATTTGTGTATGTAACCCACATAATCTGTTCCTAACTAATCGGTAATTACAATTAAGGAATTAAGTTTAATTTCTCTCATCAGGATTCCTAATAAGTAAACTCGTACTTAGGATAGGAGCGAAAATCTACTATTTTTAGGATTTAGTTTCCAATACATCACGAGCTATATATATATATATGTGTGTGTGTGTGTGTGTGTGTGTGTGTGTGTTATTAAGTTAGGGATCCCGTACAAAAAATCATATGGAATCACACACCTGATAACTGCAATATATATATATATATATATATATATATATATATTGTATTAATACAAAATAAAAGTGAGTTACATATTTCTTTGATCTTCGAATTCGTATGAGAAAGTCATCGATAATTGATAAATTTTACAAAAAGAATTAAAACATCAGTTCATCTTTGTCACCATCTAATCCATATTACATTTGGTTTTTAAATATTAATACATTTTTTTTTTCATTGACTTAAATATTTGATTTTGTCTTGGTCCTCCAAAACCAAATTTCTGACCGTGATTATAATAGTATTAATTAATTATCTGTGACATTGACTTAGGTAGATAAGAGAATGGGAGAAACAGTAGAATTGGGAAATCAATGCAAACGGAACTCGACTGTGCACCGGTGTGTCTTCCTCTACCCCGTCCCACACCCACCTGCGTTTTAGGCTGGTGTTCATGCAGTCCACTCAATCCACCACCGCAATATTAAAGCTTTCAACTTTCATATCACAGCGCAATGTTTTTTTTTTTTTGTTACTATTATCATTTATGGTGCAGCGGCTCAAACCTGCTGGATTGAATAAACACCCTTTACAATATTAAAATCAACGATTTGTTAATCGTTTTGCACATCAATGTTTCAAATTAATATATATATATAGTTATTTAATATAGAATTCTATCTTATTTATCCTAATCATTATTTCAATCGAAATGATTAATTGGTCGAATTAAAATTCCGATGGTAAATATTTGCCATGGCTCACTATTTTCATCTCAAATGATGAAGCCAAGCAAATTATCACCGTCACCTCTCACTTACCAATAAATCAATAACTCAACTACTAGTCTACTACACATTAGAAAAACTAAGATCTGGAAACAGAGAGAATAATGAAGACTAAATTGTTATTGATTTGTAGGATAATTAACTGTAGAAAGAGAGAGATATTTATAGTCTCATATATACACACTTTGTGCTTACTATTTACTTTTATTTTTTTTCAATTGGTGCTTATTCAAGCCTAAACAAACTAGAATTAACAGACCAAATAGAGAACTTCCATGCTGAGCAGTGTGTGAGTGTAGCAAGTTAGTATGGTATGGGTTTTGGTATTTTGGGCCTCTTTTATTGGGTCGATACTTGCTTACAAGCCCATCTACAAACCTTGGAGCAAAATCTAATAACGGAAAAATGATTTTTAACTTGATTAAACTAAATTTGGAGACAAGAATCAAATTTAGAACTCAAATATTGATGTCTCCAAGCAGGGCCGGCCCATGGGGTCAGCAAACCCAGCTATTAGTTGGGCTCCCGGTTGGCCCAATCTATTCCTTTTGCTTGAAATCAGGAGTCTTGGGATCCAATATATTTAAGTCTAAAAAGGATTTAATCTCAAACATTTAAGATCTTTTATTTATTTATTTTCTTCTTCACATTAGGCCCAACTAACTAATCAATTTAACAAAACCTAGTTAAGGGTCAGTTTGGTATTACTGTAACTTTTATATTACTGTAACCTTTATAATAATCATTGTTAGTTATACTGAATGAATAATCAGCAAATGTTTGGTTAATTGTATTTTTAAAATTATTGTATAGCTCAAATGCAGTACATATATGTTTGGTAATTTTATTGCAAAAGTGTTGAGATTAGTTACAATGGGTAAAATAAACATAATTTATATACCCTATTTCATTTTTTTCATTAATTATATATATTTAATTAATATCTAAGAAGGATATTTAAATTAGAAAAAAAAATACATAGGAACAAAAAAAAAATTAAAAGATTTTATAAATCAAATCAATATTTAAATAGAATATTTAATTTTAAAATAAAATAAGGTATATAAATGATTTTAACTCTATTTCATAAGGAAAATAATGATATTTTAAAAGATTCATTAAATACTGAAATAGATTATTCCTTAATCACTTTCAAAAAGTAATCCCCTACCCACTTCTCAAAATCACTGTCAAAACTTATTAGATTATCGATAATCACTTTTAGAAGTTTTACCAAACATTATTTTATGTCAAAATTATAAAATAATCTGATTTTAACTTTTTAAAAGCAATACCAAACTGACATAGTCTAAGTAAAAATTACCGTTCTCTCTCTCCGTTGACAGACCGCCTTCATAAATTTGCACTTCAAAAAGCAAGAAGAATATAAATTTAAAACAATGTTTTGTTTTTATGTTATTAGATACGATAAATCTTTTTTGTTTTAATTTATATGGATTACATTGTATTTGGTAAAAGAATAATTATTTATCTAATTTTTTTTATGTTAATGATAATAATTTTTATATGGGGCTCCGATTCTTACTAATATCATTAAATTGATGGGGTCCCAAAATGTCTGGAGACGGTCATTCGAAGGTTGACTCGACGAAGATTGAATGATTGATGCACTACAAGAAAATTCGTATTTTGTAACTAACTTCTTAGTCGCGCAAGGTATGTTTTTAGTTAGTAAATACTTTTTGCAACTATTTTTTTTAGTTGTAAAATTAGTAACGCTAGGCAAATTGCTGAAGGTTTTTACGACCATCAGTCATGTAGTTACAGAAAGATTTAAATTTCGCGACTAAATATTTTGTTTTAGATTGTGGTTGTTTTAGAGCACCTCCAATGCAAAAATAACTTGCATATGAATTATTGTTAACATGGCAACCATGCTAAGAGACTTGCTTCCTATATGGCATAAATATGGACTTGATAGACGATCAATTTAAAATTTTATCTCCAATGCTTTCGTTTAAAATACATTTTGTTTTAATGACGTGTCCAATTTTATTTCCTATTTTATTTTTTATTTTATTTTCTTACCAAAAATAAATGAAAAATTAGTGTCAGCTTTAAATGTTTGTTGAGTCAACCTAAAAAATGGTTATGCAATAGGCCGTCTGAAAGTGATCGGTCATGTTGATAATGTCTAATATATTTTTTATCACGTCAGCTTGATGTTGAATATGCACGGCTGCATTGGAGAAAGATTTTTTTACATAATATCTATTAATCATATGTGTCATCTTTTTTTTTCACAGGTCACGCTTACATTGGAGATGCTCTTAGTTGCTTAAGATCATTGAGAATTAAAACAAATAGTTACTAATAGTATTTTATAACAAAATATTTTGTTGTGGAAACATACATTTTGCAACCACATAAGTTTAGTATTCTTTTGCATCTAAACACAATTATTAAAGAAAGTTGTATATTCAAAACCAAATATTTGGTTGTGATAGTTTGTATTACTGTATAAATATATACAGTCAAGACACATATTTTCATATAGAAAAACTTTATAAAATTTATTAATATCAACTCAAAATTCTTACAATTATAGATCTTAATTAACATATACAGCTTTAGCTACCAACAAAAACGAGAAAACAATAAGACGATGTCTTCTTAATTTGACAAGTTGGATCTCCAATACTAATTTGACAAGTTGAATTCCCTTCTGAATCTTCAAAAGTGTTGTTGAATCCCATTCTAAAATCCACTACTTGTCAAAGTAGTCTAAATACTCAAACTTTGAGTCTTTTGTTGTATATATATTTTAATGAGTCGATATATAAAAGTTAGTTAAAGATAAAGAAATTTCAATAGAAAAATAGCTATCAAAATTTGTAACATACCAATTCTTCGTTATTCAAAACTTTTTGTTCCTTATTGATCAATAGATTGCTTACAAAATCAAAATCATTACCATGAATCTAATAACACAAATTAAACCCTTTAGTTATATTTATATAAAGGAATAAAATCATAAAAATATAGAAAATAAACTAGAAACCAAAATCATAAAAAATACATATCCAAATAGAAAATTAAATCAAGGCAATTAACTAGAAATTTAAAACAAAAAACAAAAGAAAAATACAAACATTAAGGAAAAAAAAAACAAACAATATAAAAAAAGGAACATAAAACAAACGAAATATATTTGCTTTGACTTACTTGCAAGAGAGATTGATGATCAGTAATTTCTACATACTTGTTGGGTTTATATTAAATAGGAGAGAAAAAATTATTGAATTTTTGTTTGTATTTTACAAAGAAGAAAACATATAAAAATAAAAATGTGAGTTTGTAGAGTTTGCGTGTATTGTGGATCGAAAAAAGATAAGGAGGGTTAGATTTTATTTGAGTTCCATTTTTATAAACTTACCCTTGACTTACTTGCAAGAGAGACGGATGATCATCAATTTCTACATGCTTGTTGGGTCTACACAAATAAAAGAAAAAAAATTATTGAATTTTTGTTTTTATTTTACAAAGAATAAAACATATGAAAATAAAAAAGTGAGTTTATAGAGTTTGTGTGTGCTGTGGATAGAAAAAGATAAGTAGGGGTAGGGTTTTATTTGAGTTCCAATTTTATATACTTACCTTAGTAAATGGAAAAAAAAAATTTGACTCCACTTAATAATTTTCTTTTCCTTTACTCATGTATGTTGTTTCATTTTATTTACTGATTTCATTTTGTTTCTTTTATTTATTTCCTTTTACGTTTTATTTTTATTCATTACTCTTATTTATTTTGAATTCTTTTTCCCTTTTCAATTTTCTTCTTACAATTTTTTGTTCTGTTTCCCTTTTTCTATTTTTGACTTTTTTTGAAATATTTATTTTTTTACTGTTTATTCATTATATCATCCTTATTTATTTTTCTTCTCTCTTATTTCTTTTTTAAAAATATTCTTCTCTCTTATTTCAACTATGTAAAGAATAGTCACTACTAATTTAAAAAATTAACTTTTTGCAGATTTTTTATCTTATTTAAAAGTAATAAATTTTATTTTCATTAATATAATTATTTTAAGGTTTTAAAACGATTTACAAACAAAAATAACTTATTTAATAAAACATAAAATAGTCGTAAATTTTATCTTTCCTATTTATCAACTAAATGTATTAGAAACAAATAAAAAAATCTTTTATTTAAGAAAAATAAAAAATAAAAAAATTGCTACTTAACTAAATCATAGCGGTAGATTCTATACTTTAAGTTTGAACAAAAAAAATATGTTTTTTTTTAGGGAAAGAATAGCTCCAAAATTAGGGGTGTGCAGAATCCAATACAATCCAATCCAATATGATCCATTGGATCGGATTCAATCCACTGGATTGGATCGGATCCGATCCGATCCTAAATTCTTAAATCCATTAGATTGGATCGGATCTTGGATTTCCATTTGAAAATCCACCGAATCCGTCTAAAATATTAAGCCTTATTTTTATATTGGACAATTTATTTTATTAATTACTTTTTAAGGTAAAAGCCCAACCCAAATACAATTTGATTATCTGAATATCTGTAAAGGCTCAACCCAAATACAATTGTTAATGCTACTATTTTGGGTTTTCTTTCCCAATATCTCTACAGCCAACAACCACCATCTTCTTTTCTCATATTCTTATTCATCAACATAACAACTTATTAAGTTATGCTATGTATTTTTTTAATGTTAATTTTATTTGAATTGATTGGTAATGTTTGAATAATTTATTTGATTTTGTTTATTTCAGATTACAACTTTTATATATTAAGAACAACTTTATATTAATTCGATCCATCGGATCATATCGAATCGGATCGGAATAAAATATTTTACAATTGGATCGGATCGGATCAAATAATAATTAGATCGGATCGGATCGGATCCCGCTATAAAATCGGATCGGATCGGATTGTAATTTCTTTGATCCAATCGGATCGGATAAGATCTTGGATCATGGTAAATCCATTGGATCCGATCCGCTGTACACCCCTATCCAAAATGATTTTTTTCTTTATCGACTAAAAATTCCAGCCATAGAAAAATTTATTACCCAGCTAAAATTATAGTCATTAAATAATACATATTGAGTGCAGGACGTGTGTTCTATAGGGCAAGGATTGTGTCAAAATATTAATCACTAATTTACTACTAAGTTAGATACATAGTTGGTAAATGAGTTATTTAATGACTAAATCTTTAGTCATAAAATCTAAAAATCTCTGATATGCATGTTTGCAACTCACATCTTATTATGGTTGTCGAAAGTGATATTTCGTAACTATTTATTACATGGTCATAAAACGTTAGTCACCAAATATCAATTTTCTTGTAGTGATATGGATGAACTAGAAAATGTTAGTCGTTAATGACCCAATGTGGTGCTTAATGGGAAAACCTGAAGATTTTGAATCAGTCGACCGAGACACGGTCATTTTGGAGAATGATTTGGGAGTGTCGAAGAGAGAATAAGACAAAGGCCATGTTCAGTGGTGGTGGTGCATCGCTGTGAAACTTGTCATGGCAGTGGTGGAGATGGCAACCCTGTAACTGGCGTTGTTGAGACATAGTGAGAGCACAAGTGAAGATGATAAATAGACAAAGAACTAAAGAAGAGAGAAAACACATCATATCATTATATCAAGGGCTAATAGCACCAATACCCCTTGAACTTATAGCACGGTAGCAAAGTGTCTCCTAAACTTTTTTTTTCTTGGCACTAAACCCCAAGAACTTCTATAAATTTATAAAAATTGACGATTTCTAACTTTCGTCCAATTTTTTATCACATGCAACCAGACTTAGAGGTAAAATTGGAATTAAATAATAAATATTTTTAGAAATTTAAAAAAAAATAACCATTATCTCATTTTTTGTCTTTGATTTCTTCTTTCTGACACTCATATGTAATCATCATCATTTGGACCGGATCGTGGTCGACGACCGGCAGTGGGCGATCGATCTATAGTGGTGAGGCCACTTGATCTGGACCAGATCGTGGTCGACAACCGATGAACTGCCTCATCACCGTAAAACCCACAGGTTTTAAGCGAAAACCAACCGGAACAGCGGCTTTGACCCAAGAACGATGATAGGTCTCGGTTGGCTAAGCATGGAGGTCTCCCTCTCAACATTCTCTTTGATCTCTCTTAATCTTTGTTGAATTTTGTATTTTTATTTTGGTTGTGGTTCTAGGTTCGATTTGATGGTTTTCATAGGTTCAGGTGGTTCGATTTGGTAGTTTTCATGTGTTTAGATAGTTCGATTTGGTGGTGATCTGGATTTAGGTGGTTCTGGATTGAAAATGGATGGTGGTGTGGTTATGGGATGATGATGTAGTTGATGGTAATGGTCGATATGTTGTAATGGTGGTGGGTTTGAGTGGCAGGTTAGGGTAATGGGTTTCAGTGGTTTTTGGTTGGCAGTGGGCTAGGGTTTGTCATTGTTTGCTGGGTTTGGAATTTGTTGAAGATGTTGATGGTTGGTGTTTGGAATTTGTTGAAGATGATGGTTGGTGTTTGTTATTTCTGGGTTTGGTGTTGTTAATGATGATGGTTGAAGAAAAAGGAATCCTTCCAAGATAATAGGTTCCAACTTTGCCTCTAAGTCTAGTTGCACATGACAAAAAATTGAACGGAAGTTAGTAATCCGTCAATTTTTGTAAATTTATGGAAGTTCAAGGGGTTTAGTGCCAGGAAAAAAGTTCATGGGGCACTATTCTACCACGCCATAAGTTCAGGGGCCATTGGTGCTATTAACCGTTATATGAATAAAAAGAAAACAATACAACAGAACCAAGCTTCATATTTGACAAAATACAGTATTTATGAGCTTAATGAGAGTGATTTTCAAACATTTCTCAACTAAAAACAATCAAATAATTAGAACAATTACAAGGTCTCAATTGGGGTCAGCATTGAGTTTCAAACATTTCTCAACTAAAAACAATCAAATAAATTTTCAAAAAATAAAAACAATCAAATAATTAGAAAAATTACAAGGTCTCAATTTGGGGTCGGCAAGGTGAGTTTCAAACATTTCTCAACCAATAACAATCAAATAATTTTTCAAAAAAAAATCAAATAATTAGAAAAATTTCAAGGTCTCAGTTGGGGTCGGCAAGGTGAGTTTCAAACATTTCTCAACTAATAACAATCAAATAATTTTTCAAAAAAAATCAAAAAATTAGAAAAATTACAAGGTCTCAGTTGGGGTCGGCAAGGGTAAGTTATTACCGGTTAAGTGTTGGTTAGTGTAACCATTACAATATTTCTACATGTAAGTAGACTTTTCATTTTATTTCTTTCAAAATTGAGAACAGAAAAAAGGGAAAAAAAAAGAACAAGAAAGGTGTGACATTGCCAACCACCGTACTTCAACTTGTTATATGTTCCTGTATTGAACTGCTTTAAGAAACATGTTGAATGTTGACTAGAATCAGAACACCTTTTACATTGACACCATCAAGGGAAGGAATCGGCCCAAAAAAAAGACAAGTAACAAATAAAGGGGAATATTTTCATTTGTTTGGTATCGTTTTGGCGGCATGGCCGAGCGGTAAGGTGGGGCACTGCAAATCCTTTTTCCCAAGTTCAAATCTAGGTATCGCTTGATTAACGAAATATTTCAATTTCTTATTTTTACTATGTTCAACTCTATGTATTCCTTTATCCGTGGAGTACACTGAATGTACAGAAATGGCTATAACGGAGTTTTTGTTACTTTCAAATTGGTCAAGAATCCAGTTTATGGCCTCTTCTTTATGGTATTTTCAGGATAGATATTACCCCCCTTTTACCTTTTCAAATAAATGAAATTGAAATGATTGAAGCTTTTCTATTTGGAAATGTCTTAGGTCTATACTTTGGCTGGATTATTTGTAACCACATATTTACAATACAGGTGTGAAGCGGAAGCGTTGTGGATTATTCAAGAATAGAAGTCGATTTGCTTTATAAAAAGAAGATATCAATGAACTTCTAAGAAATGGTTTCACAGGATTCAACCAATTGTCTTGATTGTCGGATATCATCGAGAAATAGAAATCCGTTTTATTCGTGTGTTTTTTATTATTATTTCTAAATAAAAATAAATATTGCATTCATGCAAAAAAATTAAAATAGAGGGTGAAATTAAATTCTTACTGAGGTTTCTTCCAAATTCCAATTGAAATGAAATCTTTAGGATAAATCAATGCAATTTATGAGGAATCAATGAAAGGACATCAATTCAAATCCTAGATTTTGAATTGAGAGAGGTCAAGAATTCTCACTATTTCTTAGATTCATGGACCCAATTCAATTCAGTGGGATCTTTTATTCACATTTTTTCCCACCAAGAACGTTTACGGATATCACTCACGTCTCTGTTACAATAGGACACTATCAATCGAAATCGAAATGGTTTGAATCAAATCATAAGAATATGAATGTTGTGCATTTTATTTCTTCGGGATTGTAGTTCAATTGGTTAGAGCACCGCCCTGTCAAGGTGGAAGCTGCGGGTTCAAGCCCCGTCAATCCCGACAGATCCAAATCCAATAAAAAAATACATAAATATCTCTCAATTTTCTGTTAAACAAGGTACAAATGGTATAGTTTCATTCCCCAAGGCATCCTTCTTTTTCTTTGATTTCCATAACCGTATGGATAAGCTCATACTAAACAGTCAATTTGGGATCCAATTCAGGAATTTCCTTAGGAGGTATCGGGAAGGAATTGGAATGGAATAATATCAATTCATATAGATACATAAGAAACGGTTATCTATGGATTCAAATGTTGTACATATGGGATAGAGATAGGGATAGAGATAGGGATAGAAAAAGATAACAAAGCTGAAGATTTCAAATAGTACTTTTGATCGAAAAAGAAATTAAATCACCTGAATTTTCAATTTAAGATGAGAAAGAATTCCCCATTGGTAACAAATAGTTATCCACTAAGTGAGGGAAATCCTATTTAAAAAAACATAAATATTATATTTAGAAGAACGGACTACAAGGTCGATTAAAAAATTAAACTAAAAAATGAGGAGGTCAGCTAAAAAAATATATGTGAAGTAATATTAATCAAAGGTCCAACTGATCACCACGCTTGTATTGTAAATATGCGGTTACGAATAATCCAGCCAAAGTAATAGTAATTAGACCTAAGACAATTCCAAATATAAAAACTTCAATCATTTTGTTAATAGCCAAATTTGGCTAGGGGACTAAAGAGAAATTTTCCACTCTCCTAGCTCAAATCAAAGCCCGAGTTCACAATTCATTGAACCCCGGGCGAGCCATAATGCTACCCTGCAGAAGCGAGGAAGGGTCTTCAGGCTTCAGAATTATCAGGAACGGAGCTCGACACGATCAGGTCGAACCCATCACGCCTACCTTGGAATTTGGACATAGCCTGATACGTGGTTATCCAGGCTTCCTGAGATCACCTATCCTAGAACCCTGGGTCCTGAGGTCGGGCTCCGAAACCATCCTGTAAAAGCAAGGAAAGGTCGTCGAGCTCAGATTGTATTTGAAGTGAAGCCTGACATAAACAAAGTGAGTTCCTTCCAGATCAAGGATTTCCGAGGTCAAAATTAACTTTTAGCCTAAACCAGAAGCCCGCTGTCCTCTCCAGATACAAAAAGAGGGCCTTTAAGGGATCAGATTCACGCTATAGCTATGCTCCAATTTGCTAAGGGAAACTTGAACCTATCTAGACAAGAAAGTTACCCACCCCCCCCCCCCCCCCCCCCACCCCCACCCCCACCCCCACAAGACCGACTCGAGCTTTAAAGGACTATGGAGGGTTAGGCCAAAGCTTTTGGGACCAAAACTAGGGTAAGGGTCCACCTCGCTCTACAAAAAAATGAAAGCCTAACTAGATGACCCCCATGAGGAATCATGCCATAGGTATACACAATATCATATCTACACTCCAACGAACATTAAAAATCTGCGTACGCGTAAGGTAAGAGGTTGAGTCCAAAAAGAAAACGAACTAGTCTCCACCAAAGATATTCTCGAATCCGTAGTTAACTCAAAGTCAATGATTTTTAAATAAAAGATCCTGCCTGATAAGGAATGAAGGAATTCAGAGAATCAGGGTGGGAGATCCACAAGTTTAAACCATTCAGGCCATGTATAAATATGCCCAAGCATGATCGCCGAAAGGTGGAGGAGGAAAATAAAAAAGAATCGACATAGAAAAAGAGAGATTAGTCTTCGTCCTAAATTTTGTAATCAGAACACGGCCTTCACCATTATCTACTATTCTACAGGCAGGAAGTTGCCACCCTACTATATCCTGGAGAGTTAAAGAGTGTTTAAGAGTTCTTTTGTACGATATTTACACTTGATAATAAATATATTACATTCCATCTTCATTTCACTTATATCTACACATCCATCTTTATTCGATCAGGTTAGGTATCCAAGGTACCAACTCCGGCCACCGTCTACGTGGTAGTGGTCTCGAGGATGTTAGTCGAAATTTCTCATATTGAGTAAATTTTTTACAACATTTTCTAGCGCCGTCCGTGGGAAAGACCACACCGTAATTTCTTACGAGTTTATTATTTTATAGTAATCGTGAGGCTTCGCTTCTCTCAAGGACAAGCTGAAACTTCGAGACATCCATCTGCACCCTCAACCCAGAAAGGGCAGAAAAAAGGAAAGAAATCCAAGCATCATAAGTCAGCCTCTCATCAACCAGAGGCAGAACGGGCTCCAACCCCTCTGGGGATGGACCCAACTATGACCAATCAACATGCAGTAGTCATTGTGGAAAATGTCTGCCTCCATCTTGCTGCAGAAAGGATCGATCCTAAAGGTGGATCGATCAGGCTGAAGCTATTGTAGCATCTCATATCTTTCTTTTGCACTTACCTTGTATTGTACTGCCGAACCCTTGCTACAGTTAGAATCCTCTCTAATAACTAAGAAAGCGATTAAAGCGATTGAAAGACAGGACCAGTTACAAGACCGTTGCGAAAGTTGTTGATACCGATTTCCCTCAGACATCTCGACTCTTACGAGAACGAGACTGCGTACGCAATTACTCCTTCTATTTCTATTTTCCTTTAGCAAAATCTAGACTGTCAAGCATCTCAAACTTCGATTTCAGATTAGTCAACCTTGCCATTGAAAGAAAGAAAAGATCAAGAATCAGAAGCGCCTTCAAGCAAGTCTACTGGAATCAAGGATTGGGATTGAGTCGCTGGTTCACTCCTCCAATCAAATAGAATACCATCCTAAAAGAGAATCAGTACTCGGGAATACAATGACTCTATCCTTCCCTTGCTTTGCTTGGCAAAACTCCCCATCTTCTGGAGGCCAAGCCTTCCCTGAAGAAGCCATCAATCCCTTGAAGATGCTATCCATCTATTGCGACTCTTTCAATCCTAGGCCTATCCTTAATGAAAGTCCAAACACTAAGGCATCCTAGGCCTTCAGTGGCTAAGCCTAGGTATCAAGGCACCTAGGGCTAGGGGCTAGAAGGAGGGCATCCTTGCTTTCAGAATCTCCGAGACCAGATGTATGCTTCCTTGATTGGGACATCATTGGTAGGGAATGAAGCCTTTCCTTGCATGGTTGGGAAGATAAGGACTGGTGCATACTCTAAGCATGCCTTACTAAAGAGGATATAGCGCTTACCTGATAATAGCGCTTAAACACCTGATAAAAGAGCTCATACAGCGCTTCCTTGTATCAATCCCGGCCTAGGAGCAGAATTCTATATGATGGATGGAAGGCACTCTGTAATTCCATGATTCCTTTTTTTGAGTAAGAGCCTTAGCGGGTCAAAAGGCATCCTTGTCTTAAATCCTATGGTGGCGGTTCCTTCGAGTAATAGGTACTCTTTCCCACGTTTGGTGACTTCCCATCTGTGTAGACTGCCTACCAGGCTTTCCGTCTTAGTGCTATGGTGGCCGGCCAATCCAATGAGAAAAAAAGAAATCTTCTCCTCCCCGGGTAAGCTATCGAGCAATCTACTTCCCATCCCTCTGACGGTGAGCCAAAACTGGCAGATCTGGAAATCCGAGGAGAAGTAAGTCGACCCGCTGCTAGGCAGCCTGCTTTCGATTGGTTGGGACCCCCACCGATCCCTGCCTACCATAGGACAGGGCCTACAACCTCTATCCGGGAAAGGATGGGGCCTATGCCCCCGATCCTGGATAGGCCGACCAACTATCGACCTAGGAAGGTTAAGTCGGCAACCGACATTCCACCAAGGGTACCTCAAAACCAACCTCGACCTGTGGCTTCCAGAAGGGAACCTCGAGCTAAATCCGAAGGTAACCGGCAAGCCGCGCAAGCAGACCTTGTCCCTGGGGATGATAAAATGGAAGTATCCAACTCGTCGGGGGATATGACAGCAAAAGCTCTGAGGTCGACTCCAAGCAGCACGGAAATAAGCGCCTAAGGAACTAGCTGGCCAAGATGTAGGAGGAAATCCAACAGCTAAAATGAGTGAGGGGTAAGGAGGTCAAAAAGGACCCCCTGAGCGAGATGAACGCCCTCTTTACCAGATGAATCCGGGAGGGAGAGATCCCACCAAAATTTAAGATGTCGTCGGACAAGTTCTCCGGTACAGAGGATCATTTGAGTCACTTGGAGAGCTTCATCCAAAAAATGGAAGTCTAAAACACAACCAGGGCCACCATATGCAGAATATTCCCTACCACCATGACCGATTACTCCAAGACATGGTTCAGAAAGCTCCCTGCGGGCAGTGTGGACTCCTTCACAAAATTATCACTGATTTCTGCTCACAATTCTAGGGAATCAAACCCTAGACGAAGGATCCCATCCATTTACAGTATGTGATCCAGGAGTGAGGGGAAACCCTCTAAGCTTACGTGGAGCGGTTCCACAAGAAGGTCATCCAGACAGGGGTCTTCTTTGAAAGAAAGACATTTGCCAATTTCAGACAAAATCTATGGGCGGGTAAGCTTTTCCGATCCTTTGCCAAACGACCTCTAGAGACCTACTAAAAGGCCTATGATCGGACTCTAGAGTAAGTCGAAGTCGATGAACAGCTCAAGGTCAAAATGGAGCATGATAACATGAGAACGAAAAAACGATAGAAGAAGGAAACACTGAGACTGGAACCAGTTCAGAAAAATCAGAACAAACCTCCCAACAGGTCAACCTTCCATTTCCCATTTCTCAACCCAAGCAAGAAAGGTACCTAGCAAGGCGAACCACTCCGCGGGCTTCGCCTCCTCCCAGGACTCGGGGTGGGCATTGATTGGACCGGTTCAGTTATTCATAAAACTGATAAAAAAGTGATCCGATCCAATCAAATTGACATTTGACAACCAATAAAAAACCAACCGAATTAGACCGGTTCGGTTCGGTTCAGTTTTTTTGATTTTGGGTCTGATGGGCCAAAATTCTAAATTTCATTTACTATATATTTAGTTCAGTTTTTTGAACCTATTGGGCCAAATATATTTACATCACAATAAAAACATATTAAAAAACTAAAAAATCCAATACAAAACAGTAAACACATTTCAAAATACATGTCATCCAAATTTTTTGTTGATAACTAATACAATAGTCAATACCAAACAAATTCAAATTACATTTTAAAATCTAATAAAACATACCTAATATTGAAGAGTGAAGAGTGGAAGTTGGAATTAGTTTTTTTTTTTAAATTTATAGTCGGGTACCGGTTCGGTTATCTGGTTTTTGGAACTAAACCGGAATTTATAGTCGGGTACCGGTTTGGTTATCCAGTTTTTGGAACTAAACCGAACAAAATTCGATCCAACCGATTTTTAAAAAATTAGAACTGAACCGAACCGATCACCCAATCAAAACCGGTAAAAAACCAATTGGACCGGTTTGATCCACTGGTTCGGTTCGGTTCGGTTCGGTTCGGTTCTTTGGTTTTTTGCCCACCCCTACCTAGGACAAAAGTCCCTATAACCCGAGATGAGAAAGGATACGATCACTACACCTCCCAAAATGTATCTCGTGAAACAATCTACCTCGCCATCCGGGATAAGGGGCTACTACAGAAGCCCGTACCCATGAAAGGCCCCATCAATAGGAGGAATCCGTATAAGTACTACGACTTTTATGAAGACATTGGCCACAACACTTCAGAGTGCTATAACCTATACAACCAGATCATGGCTCTGATTAGGGGAGGATGCTTGATAGAATTCTTGCAGCAAGTTAGAGACAACATTTAGACTGGGAGGAAAGTACGAGCAGAGATCCGCGAGCAAGCCGAGAAGAGAAAAGGGGAGCAGACGGATCTAATGCAACAAATCCAAGTGATTCATACCATCAGCGGAGGTCCTATATTGGCTGGCACCTCCAATAATTCCAGGAAAAACCATGCGAGGAAAGTCCCTAGAGTAGATGAAGGGCGAGGTATCTTTAGGGTCGACCAGAGCCCAGCTGATCCCTCCCAGTCCGTGCAGATTATCTTTACCTAAGCGGATGTCTACAACACCATGCAGCCTTATGACGATCCCATGGTGGTCACGGTATAAATTGCCAACTGCATGGTCCATCGCGTGCTTATTGACACAGGCAGTAACGTCAACATCCTCTTCAAAGATACATTGGAAAAGCTAAATCTAAAACAATGGTGTTACAACAATTACACTACCCCGTTGTATGGATTCACTGGGGACTCGATCATACCTGTGTGGTCGAAGATCCTTCCAGTAATTGCCGGAACAGCCCCCCTCTAGTAAAATATCATGACAGACTTCATGGTAGTAGATACCCCATCGGCCTACAATACGATATTAAGAGGCCTTTAATGTCATCCTTGAAAGGGGTCTTATCTATTTACCACAACATCCTAAGGTTTCTAGAAGGAGACAAGGTAGGGGAAATACATGGTGACCAACAAGCAGCTAGGAAGTGCTATGTAGTATCTGCCAACCCCGATAGCTCTAGCGAAATAGGTGACGATGATACAGGATGGGGTAACCCCTAGGATGACACTGGAGGATGTAGAGTTTTTAAATCAACCAGAAGATAATCCCGAGACTCCAAAAGGAGAGGAGTAAGATAGGGAATGGGCCAGCGGGCATCTAGTAGATAAGCTAGAAGAGATATCCATCTGGGGGAATGACCCCTCGAAGGTCGTTAGGGTCGGAGCCACCCTCGATCCGGGAGTGAAAGAGGGTCTGATCAAACTCCTTAAAGAATTTAACGACATCTTCGCTTTGATTCACGATGAGATGCCCGGGATCTCGGTATCATTGGCCGCTCACCGTTTGGCAGTTGATCCAACCTTCAAGCATGTCAAGCAAAAAAGGCATCACTTTAACTTCGAAAGAAATGTTGCGATTAAGGAAATAGTGGACAAGTTGATCAGAACAGGCTTCATCAGAGCGGCACGCTACCCCGAATGGATCTCCAACGTGGTCATGGTCACGAAGGTGAATGAAAAGTGGAAAATGTGTGTTGACTACACCGACCTCAACCGGACGTGTCCAAAAGACAGTTTTCCTCTACCAAATATAGATTAGTTGGTTGACTCCACATCTGGGAACAAGATTCTAAGCTTCATGGATGAATTCTCGGGTTACAACCAGATCATGATGCACCCTATCGACCAAGACAAGACAAGCTTCATCACTGGGCAGGGTCTATACTGCTACAAGGTGATGCAGTTTGGGCTTAAGAATACAGGAGCTACATATCAACGGTTGGTTAATCGACTATTGACTCGAGATTTGAAGGTCAATGAAAGTGTATATCGACGACATGATTACCAAGTCACCGACCATAGAAGGACATCAGGACGACCTTCACAGAACTTTCATGACCCTAAGTGAAAACCAGATGAGATTAAACCCCTCTAAATGTGCCTTCGGGGTAACTGCAGGAAAGTTTATGGGTTTCATGGTTCATGAGAGAGGAATAGGGCTAACCCAGAAAAGATCTAGGCTATCCTGAATCTAGAATCCCCCACGTCGCTCAAACCGGTTCAAGTCTTGACCAGGCAGATAGCAGCGCTCAACAGGTTCATTTCTCGATCCACTGATAAATGTTTCCCTTTCTTCAAAGCGATCAAGCAGGGAAGGAACATGAAATGGGACCAGGAGAGTGAGCAAGCTTTCCAAGCTCTGAAGAGGTATTTGTCAAGCCCTCCATTACTGGTTAAGCCAAGTCTGGGAGAGGAGCTGCAGATATACTTGGCCGTTTCAGAAATTACAGTGAGAGCGGCCTTGGTCAAAGTATGTAGAGGTAGGGTCCAGCGACCTATCTACTACGTAAGTCATGCCTTGACCAAGCCAGAAAAGAATTATACCTTGTTGGAGAAGCTCGCCTAAGCCCTAGTAACCTCGACCAGGAAGCTCTGTCCTTACTTTTAAGCTCACTTAATAGCAGTAGTAACAGACTAACCTCTCTGTCAATTCCTACAAAGGCCGGACGTGTCTGGAAGGCTAGTTTTATGGGCCCTGGAACTCACCCAGTTTGATTTAAGATATAAATCTATGACCGCAATTAAAGCCCAGGATTTGGCAGACTTTGTGGAAGAGCTCTCTGTCCCCCTAGGCTAAGCGACCTCTACAGCAACAAATATAGCTCCTGAGAAGAATCCAAAATCCAACAGCTGGCCGAAAGGCTGCAAGTCATGGATCCTCTACACTGATGGAGCATCCAGGCAAGCCAAGGGAGGAGCGGGCATAATCCTGATAGACTCAGAGGGGGCCGAGTGTTGCCACTGTTTCAGGTTCGAATTTTAGGCCACTAACAATTAAGCAGTGTATGAAGCCCTCTTAGCAGGGATGAGGGCAGTCACTGAATTCGGGGTCGATTACCTTCTGGTTAAGAGTGACTCGTTACTCATAGTCAATCAGGTTTCAGGTGGCTATCTGGCCAAAGAGGATAGCATGATCGCCTACTTAAAGCTAGTTCAGCTGCTAAGGAGTAAATTCAGAGGATTTAAGATCGAGTAGGTGTCGCGACAACAGAATCGCCGAGTTAACGTTCTAGCCAAGATAGCTGTGAATGGTGGTCAGGACTTACCAAAGAGAGTCCCTCTCCAAGTGATCTCCCTACCAATCACAGTAGCAAGCAAGGAGTCCTATACCCTGGATCAACAGCCAGGTTGGATGGACCCGATAGTGTTTTATCTTCAAAAAGGAAGAATTCCTGAGGAGCCCGACCAAGCCAGAAGAATTAAGAGGCTCTAAGTCAGATATTGCCTAGTAGATGGATACCTCTACATGAGGGGTAAGTCCATTCCCCTACTGTGATGTTTAGACCCGGATGATGCCAAATGGGCATTAAGAGTGGTTCATTCTGGGGAATACGAGAACCACGTTGGTGGTGAAGCTCTAGCATATCAGGTACTCTGCATGGGGTATTACTGGCCGACCATCCATCAAGTTGCAAAGAGCTTTGTTCAATCCAGTGAACCATGCAGAAGACCTTCAACTTGAGCCACCTCCAACCAGAGCGTCTGTCATCTCTCAGCTCGCCTTACCCCTTTGCTATGTGGGGGTTGACCTTATTGGTCCACTTCCAACCGTTCCTGGACAAGCCAAACATGTTATTGTGGCAATCGACTATTTCACAAGATGGGTCGAAGCCGGACCACTCTCCCAGATATCGGAAGAGAATACAACGAGGTTCATCAAAAATAATTTAGTATGCAGGTTCGGGACCCCATTTATCATTATAGCTGACATCGAAAAGCAGTTTGATAATGGTCGATTCAAGGACTTTTACAACGGCTTAGGAATCGACCTTAGATTCGCCTCAGACTAACGGGCTGAAGGAATCCACCAATAAAACTATCAAGAAGCTGTTGAAAAAGAAGTTACAACAGAAGAAAAGCAGATAGGCTGAGGAGCTCCTTGATGTTCTCTGGGCTTACCGTACTGCAAGGAGAACAGCCACTGGAGAAACACCCTACTCTTTAACCTTTGGGGTGGAAGCAGTTCTTCCCATCAAGCACAAATTAACCTTCTTCAGAGTTCAACACTTCTAGCATGGAAGCAATGAGGATAAGCTCCGAGCTAGCCTAGATCTCTTGGAAGAAAAGCAAGATCGAGTAGCTCAGAAAGTAGCAATTTACCAAAACAAAATCGTTAGGTACTTTAACATGAGAGTTAAAGCCCAAAGCTTCAATGAAGGGGACCTAGTTCTTAGAAAAGTAACCTTGAATACAAGGAAAATGTCAGACGGGGTTCTGGGACCCAACTGGGAAGGACCTTATTTGATAAAGACAGTGATCCGTAATAGGGTGTATAAGCTCGAGGACATGGATAGTCGATCCATCGATCATACCTGGATTGCAGATTACCTGAGGAAGTATTACCCTTAGACAGGGACTCGTGAAGAGACTACCTCTATTTAAGATTCAATAAAATTTTGAACAATAATGTATTCCATTTTTCATCAATAAAGTTTGTTTTCTTTATCTTCGATTATATCCTATATTAATTTCTCCATACCCAACCAAGATCTACACAAGTAAGTCTGATATAGTCATCTCAAGACCAAGGATTAGCCGGGGAAGCCTCATCGCTATCCTTGATGCCTCGGCAGGGCACCACCCCCCGCCAAGAAGGATCTTAGTGTAAGAGCATAGTTTTCATCTAGATCACAATACCATGAAATAGCTAGATAGCCCTCATGATGCCTTAGTCGGGCTACCACCCCCAAGAAGGATCTGAGTGTAAGAGCATAGTCAACATCCATATCACAAGACCAGGAAATAGCTAGATAGCCCTCATGATGCCTTGGTCAGGCTACCACCCCAAGAAGGGTCTGAGTGTAAAAGCCTAGTTGCCATCTAGACTATAAGTCTAGGATGAAGCTAAATAGCCCTCCTGCTACCTCAATCGGGCTATAGCCCCCTAAAAGAGCCCAGGAGTGGAAAGCTCTCCTACTTTAATGCTTCAGTTATTACTGGCTACTAATCTTCCATGTGTATATGGTTGTTTGATGTGATAGGTATAAACTAGCTTATAACCACATAAGGGGACTACCCACTAAAGTCATCAAACTACAAGTTCCCTCTGAGAGTTGGGAGATCGAACGAGCTGTCTACTTTAACACTTAAAAAAAATTACTTCTCGCCAAAGTTCAAATAAGTCAAGTTGTTTCAGAGGTCACATCTAGCTCGAGATCGAAAATGAAGCAAGAAGATGTCAATCAAATCAAAATTCATTGAAGAAAGCATGAACGAGATCTAAGTCAGTTTTCATTAATGAAATGGGAGTCTATCCCCTGAAAAGGCTACAATTATCAAACAGGGAGCCCAACCCCCTGTTCTGGGCTACATAAGCTGAAAAAATGAAAGAGAAAAAGCTAGTTAAATACAACATGAATATAGCGGGGTGCCTACCCCACTTTTCAGGCTGTAAAAGCGAATTGGAATAAATTGCATCGGGTTCCTGCTTCCTCCTGGTTCATTTCTGTTGCCCCCCCTTTCTGATGAACCTCGCTCCCTACTCCTCCTTCTGGTGGCTGCTCATTTTGGAAGGTCATCTCTGCTACCCCTACCACCGGAGGATTCCCGATTGCCTGCTACTCAGCGAGGTCCTCCTCCAAGACCTCATTAACCACTGCCATAACCTCAGGAGGGATGGTTGCGTCAAGAAAGCTTGCCAAGGATTATACTCGGTTTTGTTCAACATCAATTCCCTTCTTAGAATCTTTATCCGGGATAGTGTGGGTCTCTTCTCAAGCTTTTTGAAGGTCCCCATCGGGTTGTGATGACCAAACCCCACTAGAGGTCTCATCGGGACCCATGACTGGAAAGACTAGAGGAGGAAGATGAGGGCCTGTTACAACTACTTGCTTCCCAGATCCAGCCCCGTCACTCTCAGGACGAGACATTTCTGTAACCTTCGACATAATCTCCTCCCTATCCCAGTTGGTTATAACTGATAGATCGAAAGGGGAAGGGAGGGCTTCGGTAACCTGGTAGGAAGCATAGAAGTAACCTTCGTTGAAGAAGGCATCTGCCTCAACCTGAAGCTTGGCAACTTGGGCATGCAGACCTTGGTTTTCAATGTCAAGTGCCTTTACTTCTTCCTTCTGAGAATCCTACTGACCGGCTCGACGTTGAGAACGGAGGGTTTCTTGATCAATAGATCACTTCAACCTTTCATTGTCACACCGAAGCTCGACTAACTCTGTCTTCATCCCCTTTTGGTTAGAGGCCATTTCAACCACTAAGTCTTGAGCCCACACCAACAATTCCATGGCCCACTCAGCTTCTGCTTCAGCCCTGGTTGCCTGGTTGCGAAGAGAAGCCATTTAGTGGCCCATGGCCACTTGGAATTTGAAGGCCGACAAAGAATTCAAGTTAGGAAACGACAAATCAAACTATTGCATGAGAAAATAAAAATGATGACTACCTCGGCCAAGAGGGCAGAACCCTTGGTAATCAGAATGTCTATAGGCATTGAAGTCATCATAAAAAAGACTGCCCCCGGGGCAGGAAGCGACGAATTGCCCTATGACTTCGTCTTGAAAGGTAGAGCCGGATTGATTTGGTGGGCGAATAGAGAAAACCCCCTAAACACCAGCCTCGGGGTCCATTGAAGCTCGAGAGGCTGGGAATGTAGATGGAAGGGTAGAAGTGTCGGGTAAGCTTGGATCAGGGGCGACAGGAGCAGAAGCAGATGTAAGGGTAACTAGAGCAATAGCTGACATTGTTGCATCAACGGCTTGAGAAGCAGAGGCCACTTTACCCTGCACCTTGGCAGACTAAGATGTGAGGAGTGATAACTTAGATCTGTGCTGGGAAGGGGACGAAGCAAGAGCAGACAAAGCCCCAACTGGAGCGGTAGGCCTCCATTTTTCTAAGAAAGACAGGAGGATTTCCCGAAGGCCCCCTTTTTCTAAGGAAACCAGGGGGATTTCCCAAGGGGAGGAGTGCAAGCTTGGTGGGCTTCATTGGAAGCTGGAGCAACAATAAAAACTATTAAAAAAATAAAAATAAGGTATAGCCATCAGAATTGAACTATTCAACGACACAAAGCACAATGGTTCAAAGTACTTACGAGGAGTAGCATCATATATTCGCAGATAGCGGTTTACCCAACGAGAATCGAAAGGGTCGGCGGTCGGAAACTTCAGGTTCAAATAGTTTCTGGCAAGGATGGCCTTCAGTACTACCTCAGACTCGACAGGTAAGGAATCGCGACCCCACGAAGGTTTATCTTTGATAGCAGTATGAACTGCGAACTCGTGACCGCCTATAAAGGTCGAGCTTCCCCAATCCTTACCCATTAGGATCCACTCATTCTTCCAAGCAGAATCTTTCCTCGAAGCACCAGGGATGATGAAATTGAGTTTTTTCTTTGCCTTGGCATAGAACTTGTTAACGGGAAATTTGCTTAGGATGAGAAATTTTTATTAACACCCTCAAGACCACTACCACAAAAGTGGTGGCCGGGGTCGGTACCATTGGTAACTGACCTGTTAAGAGGCGGCAGTGTTCTGAGTACAGAATTTAGGCCTTCCCCTCTTCTTTTCTTCCTTTCTCTTTGTCGTTCTCCTTCTGTTTTTCATCTGATCCCTGCTTCTCTCTTTTTTTGTATATCTTCTATATGTCATGCTTGGCCCTATTTATATATGGTCCAAGTAAGTTTGAATTCGCTGACATCCCGCCAGGATCCTACGAATCCGTTACCTCCTTATCGGGCGGGATACTTTATTTAAAAGTTGTTGACCTCGAGTAAATAGAGGAAACGATGATATTGCTAACAAAAATGAGTTTGTTTCCTTTTAGGAATCAAACTCTTGACTCGCACGTAAACGAAATTAAAGATATGATCCTGTATGTTATCGCGGCATGGCTTTTCATGGAGGTTACCCAGCTAACTGCATGTCGTCTCATAGAGCAAGGTAGATCCATGCTTCGACTCTGTTCTTAGAAGCTCGGGATGGATTTTCCATGATCCTTGGGAGCTTGAGGTGTCCTTGTAGACATTCTTAGGAGGTAGCCGAGGTAGTGTAAATTTAGACGTGATTCCTCTTTCATGCTCAGCAGGGACAGGGGGCTTCTGGAGAGGTTGGCAGCTTCTGTCTAAGACTACTGTTAAGCTTGTCCTCTGAAAGTCTTAACTCGAAGGAAGCCTACTTTGCTTGTCAGGCTTCTCTCGAATGTCTCTTGAGCTTAGAGACCCCTCCTGGCTTTTACGAGGTGGTTGAGGAGCTCGACCTCAGGAACCAAGGTTGCCGATAGGTGGCCTGGAGAAGCCTGGGTTCCAGTGTTCGTTTAGAGGCTTGTCCTGGTCGCGCCTAGCTTGTTTTCTGCTAGTTTTGAAGCCGGACTGGCCTTCCCTGCTCCTGCAGGGTAGCTTTATGGTCTATCCGAGCTTCATGAACATCGATTATGGGTTTTGACTTATGGCAGATAAGTGAAAAATTTCTCTTTGACCCCTGGCCAAATTTTACTATTAACAGAACTGACCTAGGGATCCCCGAACAAACTTCCAATCTGAAAGAGGTATGCTAGCTCCTAAACCTCTGGCTCCCGGGTAACCTTGCTTAGCTCACATTATTCTCTCCACAACACAAGGAAGCCAACCAGATGCCTTCTAAAACCAGGTGTCAACTAGATGAGAGCTAGTAGTAGGGCGTTGAGAGCCGGCCAAAGAGTAGGATGAAGGGGGAGCCTTACCCCATTCTCAAAGGTCAAACCGTGGATAGGGAGCACGCCTTTGGGTAAATTGAAGACGTCATAGTTTTGTGGGGGACTGTGAGGGTTATGCTGTCAGGAATGCCATATGTTAACAGTAAAATTTGGCTAGGGGTTAAAGAGAAATTTTCCACTCTCTTAGCTCGAATCGAAGCCCAAATTCGACATTTATGAGACCATGGGCAGACAATAAAACTACCCCGTAGAAGCATAGAATGATCGTCGGGCTTCAGGACTATCAGGGACGAAGCTAGGCACGACCAAGTCGATTCCTCACGAGAACACTGGAATCTTGGCTTCTCGAGGCCACATATCCAGGAACCTCAATTCCTGTGATCGGACTCCAAAACCATCGCGTAAAAGCTAGGAAGGATCGCCGAGCTCAAGAAACACTTGAAGTGAAGCCCGATAAGCAAAGCAAGCTCCCACCAGGTTAAGGCTCCCGGAGGTTGAGCTTAACTCGTAGCCTAAAAGCCTGAAACCCAACAACCTTTCCATGAGCCCGCTATCCCCTCCACGATACAAGGAGAAAAAGGACCTCTAAGTGAATCAGACCCGAGCTACCTCTCAGGAATGTCTACAAAGGCGTCCATCCCAAGCTCATGAGGACATAACCAAAGCATAGATCTACCTCGCTCTACAAAACAACGAGCGGCTAACGCAATAACCTCCATGAAGAATCATGCCATGAATACATACAAGATCATATCTACGTTATAACGAACATTAAATTCTGCATACATGTAAGACAAGAGCTTGTTTCCAAAGAGGAAACAAACTTATCTCCACCAACGATAACCTTGAGTCTGTTATTTACTCGAAGTCAACGACTTTCAAATAGAGGATCTCGTCCAATAAGGAGGGAACAGGTTCAGAGAATTAAAGCGGGAGATACACCCGTTCAATTAATTCGTCCATGTATAAATATGCCTAAGTATTCACAAGAACAGGACACGGAAAAAAATAGAGAAAAAATAAGAGAGGGAAAGGAAGAAAGAATAGCATCGAGCCTAAATTCTGTGATCAGAATATGCCATCATGGTATCCACTATTCGATAAGCACGAAGTTTCCACCTTCCTATGTCCTAGAGAGATTGTGAGTGTACGTGAGAAATTTATGTATATCACGAGTGTTCAATAATAAAGGTCTCATTTGCTATTGTCATTCAATCAGTCGTTTCTATCTAAGCAGGTCAGGCATCAAAGGTACCAACCCCGGCCATCACCTCTGTGGTAGTGGTCTCGAGGGAGTTAGTTGGAATTTCTGATCTTGAGTAAATTTCCCGTTAACAATTTTTGCCACTGTCTGTGGGAAACTCCCACATCACTATTTTTATATTCACAAGTTTGTTGTTTTGTAGTAGGCATTAGACTTCTCTCCTCCCAATGAAAGCCAGGCGCATCAGGATAGCCTTCCGCTGCATCGACATAAAAGGTCCAGAACAAAGGAAGAAAATCTGGGCTCCATTGCCAGGTCCTAGACCAGCCAGCCTCTGTTAGGGCTTTGGATCCCCCTTTGGGAAGTCAGGTCGCGCTTGACCAACAAGCCACAGCCTTCGTGGAAAACGTCCGCCTACGGTTGCTCGTTGAGGGTATTACTGTCTAGCAAGAAAACCTCTACGATCAAAGGGAACCAAACAGGCTAGGGACTAGGCAACTCGCCTTTGATTGCCTGGGACCTACCCCACCAGAGTCAGCTCGTAACAGAACGGGACTACAACGCTCTATCCAGGATAGGTTAGGGCCTATACCCCCCGTTCACGAAACCCTGCCAAGCTACCAACCCAGGCCAAGTCCGCGACAGACGTCCCTCCCTGAGAGCGAGGAGAGCTTCTTCACCCAACTACTTCAAGAGGAAGAGCCCGAGCAAGGGAGGACGAAAGCCAGCAAAGTCCCCAGGCACACTCCCTCTGAATAAGAAATCGAGTAGAGGTCACCAGCTTATCAGAGGGGTCTAACAGTGAAGAGACCGAGGTCAACTCAAGGAAATCCGAGAGCAAGCGCCTGAGAGACCAGTTGGCAGAGCTTCAAAAAGAGGTTCAGCAGATGAAAAATGGGAAGTACAAGGAGGACAATGAGGACCCGCTAAATGAGATGAACGCTCTCTTTACCAGAAGGATCCAGGACGAGGAGCTTCCCCCAAAATTTAAAATGCAGACTGACAGATTCTCCGGGACTGAGGATCCCCTGAGCCATTTGGAGAGTATTGTTTAACAGATTGAGGTCCAGAACACGATCAGGGCCGCTATGTGTCGAATTTTCCCAACTACGCTGACAGATTACGCTAAGACCTGGTTTAGAAAGCTACTTGCTAGCAGTATGGATTCCTTCACGAAGTTGTCAACTGATTTCTGCTCACAATTCCAAGGAGTTAAGCCCCGGTTGAAGGATCCAATCCTTCTACAGTATGTTATCCAGAAGAGAGGGGAAACCTTCCGGGCTTATGTCGAGCGTTTCCATAAGGAAGTCATCCAGATGAAAGTCTTCATGAAGAAAGAAACCCTGGCCAACTTCAGAAGAAATTTGTGGGCAGGCAAGCTTTTCCGGTATTTTGTCAAGAGACCTCTAGAGGCCTACCAAGAAGCCTATGATCGGGCTCTGGAGCAAATTGAAGTTGATGAAAAACTCAAGGTCAAGATTGAACACGGCGATATCATAGCAGTTAAGCGACAGAAGAAGGAAGCTCCCAAACCCGAGCAAGCTCAGAAAAGCCAGAACAAACCCCCAATAGGTCGACGTATAGCTTCCACATTTCTCAACCCAGATCGGAAAGACATCCAACAAAATGAACTTCTCTGCGGGCTTCACCTCTTCCTAGGACAGTAGCCCCAATAGCTCGAGATGAGAAGGGATATGATCGTTACACCCCCTTAAATGCATCCCGCGAAACAATCTATCTCGCCATTAGAGACAAGGGGTTGCTACAGAAGCCCTCACCCATGAAAGCCTTTGCCGATAAGAGGAATCGTTATAAGTATTGTGATTTTCACAAAGACGTGGGACACCACACCTCATATTTCTATAACCTGAGGAATCAGATTGAGGCTTTGATAAGGAGAGGATGTTTGGTATAATTCTTACAGCAAATCAGGGTTAATATTCAGACTGGAAGGGAAGCACAAGCCGATATCCACGAGCACATTGAGAAAAAAAATGGGGAGTAGGCAGATCTGATGCAACAAATCCAGATAATACATACCATCAGCGGAGGGCCTACTCTGGCTGAAACCTCTAATAATTCCAGGAAAAACCATGCAAGGAAAGTCCCTCGCATGGACGAAGGCCAGGGTATCTTCAAGGTCGACCAGATCCCGACCAACTCTTCCCAGTTGTCACTGATCATTTTCACTGAGGATGTCTACAACACCGTGTAGCCTCTTGATGATCCCATGGTGATCACGGTACAGATTTCCAATTGCATGGTACACCGTGTGCTCGTCGACACAGGCAGCAGCGTCGACGTCCTATATAAAGACACACTAGAAAAACTGAACTTGAAATAGTGGTGTTACAATAGTTGCACTACCCCACTGTATGGGTTCACTGAGGAATCGATCATACCCGTGGGATCAAAAATCCTGCCAGTAATCATTGGTGCTACACCTCTCCAGCAAAATATCATGACAGACTTCGTGGTAGTGGATACCCCATCGGCCTACAATGTAATATTAGGAAGGCCGTTTTTATCATCCTTGAAAGGGATCCTATACATCTACTACAACGTTCTAAAGTTCCCAGTAGGAGACAAGGTGGAGAAAGTTTGGGGTGACCAGCAAGCACCCAGAAGATGCTATGCAATGTCTGCCAACCTAATAGCTCTAGCAAAACAACTTGCCCAGGTGACAACGATCCAAGATAAGGCAACCCCTGTATTAACCCTAAAAGATGTAGGGTCCACAAATCACCCTGAGGATGACCCCGTGGTGCCAGACAAGGAGGAGCAGAGAAGGGAATGGGCCAGCGGCCATCCAGTGGGTAAGCTAGAAGAGATTCTTGTCTGAATGGGCGATCCCTCGAAGGTCGTCAAAGTCGGAGCCACCTTTGAGCCGGGAGTGAATGAGGGTTTTATCGGGCTCCTCAAACAGTTCAATAACATCTTCGCTTGGAGTCACGATGAGATGCCTGGGATCCTGATGACTTTGGCTGCTCTCATATTGGCAGTGGATCCGACCTTCAAGCCCATCAAACCAAAAAGGCGTCACTTCAACACCGAAAGAAATGTTACGGTTCAGGAAGAAGTAGACAAACTGACCCAAGCAGGCTTCAACAGGGAAGCGCACTACTCTGAATGGATTGCCAATATAGTTATGGTCATAAAGGAAAATGGAAAGTGGCACGTGTGCGTCGATTATACCGACCTCAACCGGGCATGCCCAAAAGATAGTTTCCCTCTACCAAAAATTGATCAGTTAGTTTACTCCACCTCTGGAAACAAGCTTCTAAGCTTCATGGACACATTTTCAGGGTACAATCAAATTATGATGCACCCCGCCGACCAGGAAAAGACCAGTTTCATCACAGGGTGAGGTTTATACTGCTACAAGGTAATGCATTTCGGGCTTAAGAACGCATGGGCAACATACCAATGGTTAGTCAATCAGCTGTTCAAACCCAAAATTGGAAGATCAATGGAGGTTTACATCGACGACATGATCACCAAGTCATCAACCTCTAAAGGCCATCTAGATGACCTTCGCCGGACCTTCATGATCTTAAGGGAGAACCAGATGAGATTGAACCTTTCCAAATGCATTTTTTGGGTGACTGCGGGGAAGTTTCTAGGCTTCATGGTCCATGAGAGAGGCATAGAGGCTAACCCGGAAAAGATAAAGGCTATCTTAGATCTAGAGTCCCCCGTATCGCTTAAACAGGTTCAAGTCTTGACCGGATAGGTAGCAGCGCTCAACAGGTTCATCTATCGGTCTACCGATAAGTGTCTCCCATTCTTCAAAGCCATTAAGTAGGAAAGAAACATAAAATGGGACCAAGAGAGTGAACAAGCTTTTCAAGCCTTGAAAAAATACTTGTCAAACCCTCCGCTACTGGTTAAGCCAAGCCACGGAGAAGAACTGCAAATCTACTTGGCCGTTTCAGAAACTGTTTTAAGTGGGGCCTTGGTCAAGGAATTTGGAGATATGATCCAGTGGCCTATCTATTACGTGAGCCATGCTCTAACCAAACCCGAGAAGAACTATACCCTTTTGGAGAAGCTCGCTTATGCCTTGGTAACCTCGGCAAGGAAGCTCTGCCCTTAATTCCAATCTCATTCAATAGCAGTAGTGACAGACCAACCCCTCCGTCAATTCTTGCAAGGGCCGAATGTTTTTGGAAGGCTGGTTTTATGGGCCTTGGAGCTCACCCAGTTTGATTTAAGGTATAAGCCTAGGACCGCAATTAAAACCCAGGCTCTAGCAGACTTTGTAGTAGAGCTCTCAATGCCCCCAGGCCAAGCGACCTCTGCAGCAACTAATGTAACCCCTGAGAAGAGTCCATAATCTGACAGTTGGCCAGAAGGTTGTAAGTCGTGGATCCTCTACATTGATGAAGCTTCCGGGCAAGCTAGGGAAGGATCGGGTATAGTTATAATCGATCCAGAAGGAACAGAGTGTTACCACTGCTTCAGATTTGAATTTAAAGCCACTAACAATGAGGCAGAGTATAAAGCCCTCTTAGCCGGAATAAGGGCAGCTGCAGAGCTCGAGGTTGATTACCTGCAGGTCAGGAGTGACTCATTGCTCATAGTCAACCAAGTCTCTGGGGATTATCAGGCAAAAGGGGATAACATGATTGCCTGCCTGAAGCTAGTTCAACAGCTTATGAGCAAATTCAAAGGTTTCAGGATTGAGCAGATACCTCGACAACAGAATCGTTGAGCTGACATCTAAGCCAAGATAGATGTGAATGGTGGCCAGACCTTACCATAGGGCGTCCCCCTCCAAGTGATCTCCCTACCAAGTATAATAGCAGGTAACGAGACTTATACCCTGGATCGGCGGCTATGTTGGATGGACCAAATAGTAGATTATCTCCAAGAAGAAAGGCTCCCTAAGGAGACCAACCAAGCTAGGAAGATCAAGAGACTCTCGGTTCGATATTACTTGGTGGATGGGTACTTGTACAGGAGGGGCAAATCCTTTCTTTTGCTTCGATGTTTGCATCCTGAAAATGTCAAATGGGCATTAAGAGAGGTTCACTTATGGGAATGTGAGAACCACATCGGTGGGGAGGCTCTGGCATATCAGGTACTCCGTATGGGGTATTACTGGCCAACCATCCATTAAGATGCAAAGATCTTGGTACAATCATGTGAAGCTTACTAGAAGACCGCAAACTTGAGTCACCTACCACCGGAGCAATTATCATCCCTTAGCTCACCATAACCATTTGCTATATGGGGAGTCGACTTGATCGGACCGCTTCCAACTGCTCCTGGTCAAGCTAAGCATGCTATCATAGCAATCGACCATTTCACAAGATGGGTTGCAAAAGAAAATACAACAAGATTCATCAAAAATAATATGGTTTGCAGGTTCGGAACCCCTCTTGCCATTATAGCTGACCTCGGCAAGCAGTTTGATAATGGCCGATTAAAAGACTTTTGCTAGGGCTTGGGAATCGACCCTAGGTTCGCTTCAGTAGCCCACCCCCAGACTAACGGGCTGGTGGAATCCACCAATAAGACTATTAAGAAGCTGTTGAAAACAAAACTACAATAGAAAAAAGGTAGATGGGTAGAGGAGCTTCCCGAGGTCCTCTAGGCTTACCGCACTGCAAGAAGAACAGCTACTGGGGAAACGCCCTACTTCCTAGCCTTCGGGGTTGAAGCAGTGCTTCCTATTGAGCACAAACTGACCTCCTTTAGAGTGCAACATTTTAAACCAGGGAGCAATGAGGACAAGCTCCGAGCTAGCTTGTATCTTTTAGAAGAAATACAAGATCGAGTAACTGAAAATGTAGCAATTTACCAGAGCAGGATTACTAAATACTTTAACCAAAAGATTAAAGACCGAAACTTTAAGGAGGGGGACCAAGTTCTCAGGAAAGTGACATTGAATACTAGGAAGAGGTCAGACGGGGTCCTGGGGCCAAACTAGGAAGGGTCATACTTGGTAAAGGTGGTGGCCCGCAATGGGGCATACAAACTCGAAGACATGAATGGCCGACTCATCAATCATACTTGGAATACAGATCACTTGAGAAAATTCTACCCTTGAACAGGGGACTCATTAGCAGGCTACCTCCACCTATGTTTTAATATCTAGCAATAATGTACTCCTATCTTTTTATCAATAAAGCCTGTTTTTTTTCCATCTTCAACTATGTTCTGTAAAGATTTGGGCCAACATGGGAAATTCAATATTTCCGTTCCAAGACCAGGGATTAGCCGAGGAAGCCCCCCTCGCTATCTCTAATGCCTCGGCTGGGTACTACCCCCCTCCAAAAAGGGTCTAAGTGTAAGAGCATAGTTGTCATCCAGATCTCGAGACCAGAAAATAGCTGGATAACCCTTCTGATGCCTTGGTCAGGCTTCCACCCCCAAGAAAGGTCTGAGCGTAAGAGCATAGTTACCATCCAGATCTCGAGACCAGAAAATAGCTAGATAGCCCTCATGATACCTTGATCGGGCTACCACCCCCATGAAGGGTCTGAGTGTAAGAGCATAGTTTCCATATAGATCTCGAGACCAGGAAATAGCTAGATAGCCCTTCCGATGCCTTGGTCGGGGCTACCACCTCCAAGAAGGGTCTGAATGTAAGAGCATAGTTGTCATCCAGATCTCGAAGCCAGGAAACAGTTAGATAGCCCTCTTGATGCCTTGGTCGGGCTACCACCCTGAGTGTAAGAGTATAGTTGTCATCCAGATCTAGAGACCAGAAAATAACTAGATAGTCCTCCTGATGCCTTGGTCGGGCTACCACCCCCAAGAAGGGTCTGAGTGTAAGAGCTATATTGTCATCCAGATCTCGAGACCAGGAAATAGCTAGATAGCCCTCCTGATGCCTTGGTCGGGCTATCACCCCCAAGAAGGACTCGAGTTTAAAAGCACAGTAGCCCTCCCAATCCCAAGCCTAATAGAGGGCTAGACAGTTCTCTACTTGATACCTCATTCGGGCTATAACCCTTTAGAGGGGCTTGAAGATGGAGGACTCTAATGTCCCAGTTATTACTGGTGTCTAATTCTTCGTGTACATGTGGTTACTTACTGTGTCAAGTGCGGACTGGTCTACGACCAAACAAGGGGACTGTTCACTAAAGTCATTGAGCTACAAGTCTCTGTCGAGTCAAAAAGCCTGAGCTAGCTATTTACTTTCACACTTAAGCAATTTTTGTATCTTGTTACTTTTCCCAAGCTAAGTTAGGTTGCTATAGAGGATGTACCTAGATGGAGATCAGAGTTAAAGCAAGTACCTGCTAATCGAAATTTGAACCAAACCTAAAGTAAAATTCCATTAATGAAATGGGGAGCCTATCCCCCGGTAAGGCTACAACAATCGATCAGGGAGCCCAACCCCTGGTTCTGGGCTACAAAAAAATGATGAATGATAATAATGATCGAGCATGAGTAAGGATGGGATGTCCTCCCCCCTTTCCGGGCATTCAGAACAAAGAAGATAGATTCAAACTTCTGTGTCCTTCTGATTCCCTCCAGCTTCCCCTCCTTCCGGATGAACCTCACCCTTGCTCCTCTTACTAGTGATCACTCATCCTGGATAGCCACCTCTGCCACCTCTGCCACCTCTTCCTGAGGATGTCTCTCGAGTGCATGTTGCTCAGCAGTGTCCTCCTCCAAGACCTCATTGACCACCGTCATGACCTTAGGAGGTATGGCCGCATCAAGAAGGTTAGCCATTGACTCTAGCATAATCTCCCCGACTGTTGGCTTCTCCATTGAAGGCACCTTAGAGGAACCTCAGACTTCAGGAGAGCCTCTTTCTGGCTCTAAGGGTTAAACCCCCTTCGAAGATTCTCCGGGACTTGACGCTGGGAAGGTCGGGACAGGATGAGGCGGATCTGGTATTTCAAGCTGCTTCCCAGCTTCGTCTCCAGTAGAAGGATCCGCTTCATCATTATTAGGGTGAGACATCTCTGTCGCTTGAGACTTGATTTCTTCCCTATCCCAGCATATGATACTGGAGAGGTCGAAGGGGAAGGGGAAGGGGAGAGCTTCCGTAACCTGGAATGAGGCATAAAAATACCCCTCGTTGAAGGATGCATCCACTTCGGCCTGGAGCTTGGCAATCCGGGCATGCATATATTGATTCTCAGTATCCAGCTTCTCGGCTTCAGCCTTCCAGGAGTCTCTCTGCCTAGCTCGTCGTTCTGACTTGAGAGGTTTCTTGGTCAAAGGATCGATTCATCCTCTCGTGATCACAGCGAATGTCGCTCAGTTCAGCCTCCACCTCCTTCTGATTGGAAGTCATCTCCTCTACAAGAGACCGAGTTTATACGAGAAGCCTTATGACCCTTTCAGTTTCAGCTTCTGCTTGGACAGCTTGATCATGGAGAAAGGATACATGGTGACCCATTGCTACATTAAACTTGAAAGCCTACAAAGTATGAAACAAATGTTAGAGAGCGATCAAAGTTCGCAATCACAGAAAATAAAGGCAATGATTATCTCGGCCAAGAGGGCAGACCCCTTGGTAAGTATAATATCCATTGGCATTGAAGCCATCATAGAAAACCCAACTCCTGGGTAAGACGTAACGAACTGCTTTAAAACCTCGTCCTGACCAATCGAGCCCGACTGATGGTGGGGGCGAGAAAGGGGAATTTTAGGAATACCAGCCTCAGAATCCCACATAGCCTGAACTGATTGGGGCGCTTATGGGTCAGTTGAAGAAGTGGGTAATGTAACTGAAGAAGCAATAACTGTAGCTGGGACCACCGATGAAGGGGCTGAGGGTATCCTATTCGCAGCCTGGGAAGCAGGACCCCCTTTGGTTAGCGCCTTGGAAGCCCGTGACGTAAGAATAGCCATCCAGGACCTAGCCTGGGTAGGAGATAGAGATAGAGCTAGAGCAGGTGAAGCGGCAGCTGGAATGATAAGCCCCCCTTTCTTCAAGGTAATCGAGAAAACCCCCTGGGACAATCTAGCAAGAAGGGTAGGGGTCCGAGCTTGCTGGGCTTCATGGGAAGCTTGAGCAACAACAAAAAATGTTTTAAAAAAATATGTAAGAAGCAAGCCAGCTAACAGAATGAAGCATAAGGACTTGGGATTACTTACGAGGGGTAGCATCAGAGATCTGCAGATATTGATTCACCCTGCGGGAATCGAAGGGATCAGCGGTGGGATACTTTAAATTCAGATAGTTTCTGGTGAGGATTGTCCCCAACATCGCTTCAGATTCAACAGGTAAGAAATCCCGATCCCAGGTTGGTTTGTCATTAAGAGCTGTAGGAACCGTGAACTCGTGCCCGTCTATGAAAATCAAGCTTCCCTACTCACCACCAGCCAGTATCCACTCCTCCTTCAAGGTTGGGTCCTTCCTTGAAGCTCCCGGGATGATAAAGTTAAGCTTATTCTTGACCTTGGTGTAGAATTGACCTCGGGGGACCCCGGCTAGACTCCCGATTTGGAAGAGGAAAGCCAACTCCTCTGCTCCAAGTTCCCTGGTTATCTTACTAAGCTTACACTGCTCCCTCCACAGTATGAGGAAGCCGATTAGGTGCCTCCAGAAGTCGGGTGTCAACTGGAGATGAGCTAGTTGAAGGGCGTTGAGAGCCCGCCGTAGGGTAGGATGGAGGGGAAGCCTGACCCCGCTCTCAAGGGCCGCCACATGAATTGGAAGGACCCCCTTGGGAGGGTTGAAGATGTCGTAGTCTCTGTAAGGGATGGCGAGGGAAACGCTGTTAGGAATACCATACTTGGATCTTATAAGATCGAGAGAGTCCAGGTCAACTGTAGAATTATGAATGACCATAAAGTCATACGGTGGAAGCTTCACCGGAAGAGGACCGACTACCGTGACTTGAACCCCCCTAGCGACATCATCCATATCCCCTAAGTCAGAGTCCTCGTCAACTAAGTTAGAGGGTCATCGAGTTTATTGGAGAAGCCGGAGCCTATTGAAATATTCCTACTGGAGCGACGGCGTTGACAGACCAGGGAGGAGTCCTTGTCGCTTGAGATTCCTCGCACCCATTTCTGAGGAACCAAATTAAAACTGCTAGTGTCCTCGGCCATGGCTTCAATGCTATCAGAGGAGTTCGACATTGTTGGATGAAAAGAGCTTGAAGGTGGGTGAAAGACAATGATGTGGTTGGAGAAAACAGTAAGGGAGAGGAAGTCTAAAAATTTGAAATTAAAAGAAAGCGTGAAGAAAGGGATGATGAGGTCAGGATTAAATAGAGGAGGAAAATCCATTGACATCAGCAAAATCTTATGTAAGATCGCCTTGAATCTCGGAGCAGCCGTAACGTAGCCGGACTATTTCGGAGAACGTACCAGTCTGCCCACGACACGTCACCCGTTCAAGTCAAAGGGGACTTCTGTTAATAGTAAAATTTGGCTAAGGGTCAAAGAAATTTTTCACTCTCCTAGCCCAAATTCGACATTCATGAGACCCTGGGCAGACAATAAAACTACCCCGCATAAACATAGAATGATCGCCGGGCTTCAGGACTATCAGGGACGAAGCTAGGCACGACCAAGTCGATTCCTCACGAGAACACTGGAATCTTGGCTTCTCGAGGCCACATATCCAGGAACCTCAATTCCTGTGATCGGACTCCAAAACCATCGCGTAAAAGCTAGGAAGGATCGCCGAGCTCAAGAAACACTCGAAGTGAAGCCCGATAAGCAAAGCAAGCTCCCACCAGGTTAAGGCTCCCGGAGGTTGAGCTTAACTCGTAGCCTAAAAGCCTGAAACCCAACAACCTCTCCATGAGCCCGCTATCCCCTCCACGATACAAGGAGAAAAAGGACCTCTAAATGAATCAGACCCGAGCTACCTCTCAGGAATGTCTACAGAGGCGTCCATCCCAAGCTCATGAGGACAAAACCAAAGCATAGATCTACCTCGCTCTACAAAACAATGAGCGGCTAACGTGATAACCTCCATGAAGAATCATGCCATGAATCCATACAAGATCATATCTACATTATAACGAACATTAAATTCTGCATACGTGTAAGACAAGAGCTTGTGTCCAAAGAGGAAACAAACTTATCTCCACCAACGATAATCTTGAGTCCATTATTTAATCGAAGTCAACGACTTTCAAATAGAGGATCCCGCCCGATAAGGAGAAAACAGGTTCAGATAATCAAGGAGGGAGATACACCCGTTCAAATTAATTCGTCCATGTATAAATATGCCTAAGTATTCCTAAGAACAGGACACGAAAAA
Organism: Dipteronia dyeriana; assembly: GCA_032871835.1. Classification (NCBI taxonomy): domain Eukaryota; kingdom Viridiplantae; phylum Streptophyta; class Magnoliopsida; order Sapindales; family Sapindaceae; genus Dipteronia; species Dipteronia dyeriana. Next base: position 13,573,695 of record CM065297.1, read on the forward strand.
AAAAGGAAGAGAGGGAAAGGAAGAAAGAATAGCATCGAGCCTAAATTCTATGATCAGAACACGGCCATCATGGTATCCACTATTCGACAAACACGAAGTTGCCACCTTCCTATGTCCTAGAGAGATTGTGAGTGTACGTGAGAAATTTCTGTATATCACGAGTGTTGAATAATAAAGCTCTCATTTGCTATTGTCATTCAATCATTTGTTTCTATCTAAGCAAGTCAGGTATCAAAGGTACCGACCCTGGCCACCACCTCTGTGATAGTGGTCTCTAGGGTGTTAGTTGGAATTTCTCATATTGAGTAAATTTCCCGTTAACATCATAGTTAGACCTCATGGGACTGATCGACCACGGCTCAACGATGGAGTCTGGAATGACCTTAAAGTCATATTGAAGATGCCTCTCCAGAGAAGGACCGGCAACTATGACTTGGCCCTTTCCAGCAATGTCATCCCTATTTTCCTCGCCAAAATCCTTATCCACCAAGCTCAGGGGATTATCTGGTCGATTAGAAAACCCAATCTCGATAGCCACGTTCCTGTTCAAAGGGACGACGTTGTGGGGTCGGAGGCGAGTCGTCCCATGTCAAGGTCTCGTCGAGCCCGCCTTCCTTGGGCAAGACTGGAAACCTCTGTGCCAACAACGAAGGAATCAAAGAAGTCACGACTGATCTTTGACATGGTAAAATAGGTTTCGAAAGCTGAGGAAAAGAGAAAGAATAGAAGAGCCTTTCAAAGGTAGCAAAATAGAAGGATTTTTGAAAACTTGAAATTTAAAAGAAAGCGTTAAGAAAGCAATGAGGAAGCCGGATTTAAATAGAGCTGGGAAGGGCAGTGACGTCAACGAAGTCTTCGAGTGGATCGCCACGAATCGCAGAGCGACCGTAACGTAGCCGGATTATTTCAGGGAATACACCGGTCTTTTCCTGCCACGTCACTGGTATAATTAATGAGAAGATTTCTACCCATATTTGGTAACAGTAAATAGGGGAATTTTCCCAATTAAAACGAGGAATCTGACTCCAACCCCAACTCAATCACTGGTGTTCAAGTCAGAGGGAACTTCTGTTAATAGCAAAATTTGGCTAAGGGACCAAAGAGAAATTTTTCACTCTCCTAGCTCAAATCAAAGCCAGAGTTCACCATTCATTGAACCCCGTGCGAGCCATAAAGCTACCCCGCAGAAGCAAAGAAGGGTCTTCGGGCTTCAGAATTATCAGGAATGGAGTCCGACATGATCAGGTCGAACCCCTCACGCCTACCTTGGAATTTGGACAGCCCAATACGTGGTTATCCAGGCTTCCTGAGATCACTTATCCTGGAATCCCGGGTTCTAGGGTCGGGATCTGAAACCATCCCGTAAAAGTAAGGAAAGGTCACCGAGCTCAAGAATCATTTGAAGTGAAGCCCGATATAAACAAAGTGAGTTCCTTCCAGATCAAGGCTTCATGAGGTCAAAATTAACTTGTAGCCTAAACCAGAAGCCCACCGACCTCTCCAGAAGGCTCGTTGTCGTCTCCAAATACAAAAAGATGGTCTTTAAGGGGATCATATTCACGTTATAGCTATGCTCCAATTCGTTAAGGGAAACTTGAACCTATCTAGACAAGAAAGAAGAAGCTCGCCTAATCTCTGCTACACCCCCCCCCCCCCCCCCCCCCCCCCCCCCCCCCCCCCAAGGCCGACTCTAGCTTTAAAGGACCAGGGAGGGTTAGGCCAAAGCTTCTTGGACCAAAACTAGGGTAAAGGTCTACCTAGCTCTACGAAAAAACGAACGCCTAACTCGGCGACCTCCATGAAGAATCATGTCATGGGTATATACAATATTATATCTACACTCCAACGAACATTACAACTCTACGTACGTGTAAGGTAAGAGGTTGAGTCCAAAAAGGAAACGAACTAGTCTCCACCAAAGATATTCTCGAATCCGTTGTTAACTCAAAGTCAATGATTTTTAAATAAAAGATCTCGCCTGATAAGGAAGGAAGGGATTCAGAGAATCAGGGCGGGAGATCCACAAGTTTAAACCATTCGGGCCATGTATAAATATGCCCAAGCATGATCGACGAAAGGTGGAGGAGGAAAAAAAAAGAATCGACATAGAAAAAGAGAGATTAGTCTTCGACCTAAATTCTGTAATCAGAACACGGCATCCACCATTATCTACTATTCTACAGGCACGAAGTTGCCACCCTACTGTATCCTGGAGAGTTAAAGAGTGTTTAAGAGTCTTTTTGTACGATATTTACAATTGATAATAAAGCTATTACATTCTCATCTTCATTTCACTTATATCTACACATCCATCTTTATCCGATCAAGTTAGGTATCCAAGGTACCAACCCTGGCCACCGCCTACGTGGTAGTGGTATCGAGGGTGTTAGTCAAAAATTTTCATCTTTAGCAAATTCTCCGTTAACACATTTCAATTTCATTTATTTGAAAAGGGAAAAGGGAAAAGGGGAGGTAATATTCATCCCGAAAATCCCATATGACCCAATGTATCTAACAGGGTGCACTATATGTCAATCCAAGTTGCATTTCGCTCTTCGGGAGTTCGTAAAGGAACTTTTGGAACACCAATAGGCATAAACTGAAAGAAAAAAGAATTAAATACTCTATTTCAGTTTGATATGGAAACGTATATATTATCTAAAAAAAATTGGGACGTATTACTTAAATTATTGGTCTGGTACTGGATGTAGCCTTTCCCCCAGACGAGATGCTTAATATTTACAACACTTTGATACTTAACGGTCGAGATACTATCGGTCAACCAATAAATGTGACTTACGATGTATAACAATTATTAGGGAATAATCGAGTTAGAGCTGTAGCTATGAGTGCTACAGATGTAAAAGAACAAGAAAGGTGAGACATTGCCAACCACCCTACTTCAACTTGTTATATGCTCCTGTATTGAACTGCTTTAAAAAACATGTTGAATTTTAACCAGAATCAGAACACCTTTTACATTGACACCATAAAGGTTCCAACCGTAGTGACACAACTTGACCAGAATCACAAACGATATACACTGATACACTTGCTCCCTCGCAAAAGAGAGCTTGATTCTCCTACTAAACCAGCATAGATATATCCAAATTACAATGTGGAGTACAAAGTGCACACATATAGCATAGGTAAGAAAACTAAGTCATCACATTCGTCACCGTAATAGCAGGGCAAATTAATAGCAGCCAACTGAAGATCTATGAAATTTATTTAAGCTATTAGTTTTATACAACAAAAGAAAGAAACTTGCTCAACACACGGTAAGAAAACAGGGAACATAAAATGCAAGACAACAAGGAGGCATCAGGTAAATTTCTTTGAATTCACCGCCACAAAGATGGTGGACAAGGTGGAAGGCGTACTTGTTTTCGGTGTTATAATCAGCAAGAGTGCTGCCATCCTCCAGCTGCTTCCCGGTCAAATAAGCCACTGCTGATCCCCACCTTGTCCTGAATCTTGGCCCCAACACACTCATCTTCACACAGAGACAGCCAAGCCCCTAATTTTGGCAGCCAATGCATGCTTCGACAACATGTACGTATGTATCACTCTCAAACAGGCTGAAATTTTCTCAAGTTGACAATATAATATTGACCACAACATTTGCAAACCAAGTTAGACCCATGAAATGAACAGAATGTTGAACAAAGAATCTGATAACAATGCAAGCATGCAACATCCACCCTTAAAAACTAGAACCTTGCTCCTTTTACACAAGGCCAATGTCACATGACAACTTCCAACATCAGCACCTCATATCATTTCAAAGTGTTATGAAATTGATATTACCCTTCATGGAAATGACATAGGATGTGTATAAGAAGGCTAGTGCAACAACGTCAGAAACTGTACCAGTTGGCACCCATCAATTGAATTAATCCAAAATTTGGCTGAAATTATTCCTAAGGATGAATAAATTTGAAGATATTTGTTGCCAATAAATGTGATACAGGGGAGAACATATAAAATGCATACATTAAAACTAGAAATAAAGCCATTCAAACAAGCACAGAAACTGATCTCTCAATATGACAAAAAACAATAGAGGATGCTTGCTGAGAGTTTTGGCATACTAAACAACACTGTTTTACATAACCACTTTTGAAATACTATCTTCCTAGCAATGGATGCTTGATCCTGCAAAACATTATAAATTCAACTCCTATAAATAAAATCAGCATTCTATTTCAAAGGCATCCTGTTCACACATACATAGCATCTTAATAGAACTGAGACATCACGATATCACTTTGATCATCGTAATCAAATGGCAAATATATTAATCAACATATAATTCCCAGCCGATTGAAAGCCGCACAATTTCATTTAAAATACTTATATTATTCAATAACCAGAAAGAAAATATCCAAACAAAGCACAGGAAAATAAAAATAGCAACCAGTCTTGTTTACACCCAAGACAACCAACTTAAAACCACTAAACACAGAGAGAACCATTCAATCACAACATTCTCAGATTTGACCACCACGGAGACGTAGGACAAGGTGGAGGGTGGACTCCTTTTGGATGTTGTAATCAGCAAGAGTACGACCATCCTCCAGCTGCTTTCCAGCGAAGATAAGTCTCTGCTGATCCGGCGGGATCCCCTCTTTGTCCTGAATCTTTGCCTTCACATTGTCGATCGTATCAGAGCTCTCCACCTCCAATGTAATTGTCTTCCCTGTCAAGGTCTTAACAAAGATTTGCATACCACCGCGAAGACGGAGCACCAGGTGAAGAGTTGATTCCTTTTGGATGTTGTAATCCGCCAGGGTCCTACCATCCTCCAATTGCTTCCCGGCAAAGATCAAACGCTGCTGATCTGGAGGAATCCCTTCCTTATCCTGGATCTTGGCCTTGACGTTGTCAATCGTGTCAGAGCTCTCCACCTCCAGAGTAATCGTCTTCCCAGTTAGGGTTTTGACAAAGATCTGCATTCCTCCACGGAGACGGAGGACAAGATGGAGGGTTGACTCCTTCTGGATATTGTAATCGGCCAAAGTGCGGCCATCCTCGAGCTGCTTGCCAGCGAAGATCAACCTTTGCTGGTCCGGTGGAATTCCTTCCTTGTCCTGGATCTTGGCTTTGACGTTGTCGATGGTGTCGGAGCTCTCGACCTCGAGCGTTATGGTCTTCCCTGTAAGGGTCTTGACGAAGATCTGCATACCTCCACGAAGACGTAGGACAAGATGGAGTGTTGACTCCTTCTGAATATTGTAATCGGCCAAAGTGCGGCCGTCCTCCAGTTGTTTGCCGGCGAAGATCAACCTTTGCTGATCCGGTGGAATTCCTTCCTTGTCCTGGATCTTGGCCTTGACGTTGTCTATGGTATCGGAACTCTCGACTTCGAGAGTTATGGTCTTTCCAGTCAAAGTCTTGACGAAGATCTGCATCTTTGACACTAGTTTGTTGAGATTACAACACAACAAATCCAAGAGAAAATTGAGATAAGAGAGATTGATTGGATGCGAGGAAAAGGAGAAGGAGAGGTGGTTTATATAGGAAAAATAAAGAGGCTTTTTCTAGGATAAGAAGGAATCATTATCTACAAAAACTAGTGGTCAAGAAGAATCGGTACAAGCTTAGCTTACGCCTTACGTCATTGACGCACTCTCTAGAATCTCTTACCTTTTACTTTTCCTATTTTATTACTATTTTCCAATAATATAATATCAATTTGCGGTCCAATAGGACAAAAACCAGCCAAATTCCTACAAGTTTTTGTTATGTACGTCTGACATTATTGGGTTGGAATTGGATTATGTTTTGAATAGAGATTGAATTGTATATTAACAAAAATGAACAAATAACTCAAATCAATATTAATACAGGTAATGATAGGCACATAACCTGATTTTTGGTGTCATTTTAGCAATTAATAATAATAATAATAATAATAATAAATATTTTACAACCGATTGAAAATTTGTTGTTAAATGAATAAATTATTTAAATCAATACAAAAGCATTGCATAATCTTGACAGTTTTAAACCAAACTTAAATCACCTCGATGCCGTAGAAATCATGAAAATTGAAAAAATAAAGATAAAAAATCAACAGAAGCTTGAAATTGACTTGACCTAAAATCACATTCACTTAAATAAAACCATTGAAAAGATGACTTAAAGGATCCACACAAAAAAAAGATATGGAAGATTGGAAGCCAATGGCAAGTGGACTGACACTAGCAAGAATTCCATTTATACAAATTTTCCAGCAAAGTTTTGCTTCCTTCAATTGAGGGAATCTCCAAATATATTATATATATATACACAGAAACAACAATGGTAAATGGTCATAAAACGATAGAAGAATAAATTATGGCCTTGTATTATCGGCTACAACTGAAGCTTTGCAGATTGGACACATGTTCTTCATTGATAGCCATTTCTTGATGCAGCTCACATGGTAATCATGCCCACAATGTTTCATTGTCCCAACGTCGTCCATGTTCCTGTACTCGTCCTGTCAATCGTAATGGAGATTAATTAGTGCTAGTAGAAGAGTCACTTGACTTTTGAGAGTTTAACACCAAAGCTCAATGAAATCGCTCAGTGTAGTGGGATTATTGATGGGGTGGGGTAGGGTGTGTCGGGACTAACATGCACGAAAAGCAGGTTTAAATAGGGTAAACTCTTTACCAGACAAATAACACAAGTTCCTTCCTCCTGCAATTGATCGGACGAACAGTATATTGTTTCTGTCACGCATTTGGATATCAAATCTTCTGATAAACCTGTGCTGACATGTCCAATTCTTTCTCCTAGTGCAAGTAATTCCTGCTCAGGTCAATTATTCAAGAGTTTTAGAATAAAATAATTTCAACAATGATGTCAATATTGAAACTGACATAGGAACGGTTATAATAACCTCATATGTCATGTTGTCTATGTCGAGCCTCATGTCTCTATGCTCATCAAACATACTTCTGGAACCATACATAGTTGAGCGGTCCGCAATCATAAAACCCTGCAAATTAAAAGTATGAACTTTCGGCAACAAATCACAGCAAGAGAATGAAAAATTAGTTGGAGTAATGACATTAATATGATTCCAAATAGGCCAAACAGGCCCAAGCAAAAAGCAGAGAGAAATTTCAATATAGAACTAGTTCAGCATGATGATACAATTTTTTGTTGCTTTCATGAATTTTATACACATTTCGAAGTTGGGCTCAAATATTATAGGATCAGCTAGCATTTTGCAGGCTGTTGACTTTTGCATGATGCTACCATTAACGTATACCTTTTCTTTTTCTTTCTTTTTTTTTACTAAAACTGCTCAACTGTATTCGCCAACTTCCGAAAGAATATTGTATACATGCATTAAATCTATAGTGATGACTCAAGTCACACCTCAATTAGGTTTCAAGTTGAGCACAAGCACCCAATCAGATGAAACAGGTGTTTGCTGGCTCGTAAAACTGACTACCATATCTAGGCCCCCATATAGTCCACGTGAATGCAAGCATACAAATGCCTCACAAAAAGTCCCCCTGATAGCTTTTTTCCTGGTTTTTATCAACTGTAAACAAAACACTGGCTGTGGAGGTTTTGAAACCTCTTAAATCGTTCAATATACAGCATTACATAAATGCATCCAGGAATTGGCATAAGATCAACGTGATTCTACATTTCTACTGAGAAACAATACGGATGATAAACTATACTACTACGTTCAGGTGAGATGATGCAGTGACTTATGTATACTGACACGAAATGAAATGACATACTGTTTCTCTAATCATTGTAGAGAATGCATAACCCTCTCAAATGTCACAAGCAGCGAAAATGATACATGAGTACATACCTCAGAAGAAAATCGATCACGAAGACTTGCCTCATCAGTTAGTGCTCGATATCTCTCATTTGAAATCCTTGATCTCCCACTCCTATCACTATGACGCCACGCTACAGTTGACAATGGCCTTGGATGTCTGGAGGAGTAATTTTCAGTCACCAACTGCAACCCCTCATCTGAAGATCCAACATGTCCCTGTCCCATGCGCATATTGCTTGAAGAAGCCCTAAAAGTTGGGCCAGATCTCTGAGTATAGCTACTGCGAACACCCCTCACAGGTTGAGTTGAGGCACCATGAAAACTTTGAGGAACAGCAGAATTTCTACCCAAACTGAAATCATGATGAAATGCCCCAATATCTGCCGAAGTATTTGTACTACCACTTCCAACAAGAAAGTGGTTTATCTCATGATTAAATGCACTTGAATCTGCAATTTCCCAACAAAAATATTATAAGAGATTACAAATTCAATAAACGGAAAAACAAAATTATATTGACAACTACCTGAAACCTGAATCCTTCCATGACCAGGAGTAATTCTGTTGTGGCTCCACTCCCTAGTCAAGGCACTAGAACTCTGAGCTGAGAGATCCACTGGGCTAGAATGGTCAATGGGGCGGCCTGTTGAATAGGAACTGTGGGAAGGATTGCTTGATAAATGAGCCCTAGCCAAGTTGGATTCTAAATCAAGTGCAGGCCGACTTCTGACATTCCTCATAGAACCCTCGCCCCTAATTGCGAGGGTATTACTTCTGTGACAGGAAGTCATGTTAACACGATCCCAAGGCATGTGTAGCGAATCCATATTTGGTTTCTCCTGCCACACTTCAGGTGGAGGGAAGTCAGAAGAACTTTCAGCATTGTAGTATCTGCTTGTACTGCCTCTTTCACAAACTGAAGGAACTCCCGGGCTTTTTCGCTTATGAGGCCCTCTTCCGTTGCCCATGGTAAGATCAACAAATCCACCTTCAATGCCATGGAATGTCTGTCTGTCATAATTTGAAGAGGCAGCAGGATGCACAAAATTTTCTGGGACAGTATAGAAGGTTCCAGCAGCTGATGGATGCAGAAAAGTATCATGGGATGGGCCAGAAGCATCTGGTTGGTAATGAGGCGCTTCAACATTGTGATTTAAAGTGAACCCATTTGAGCTTGAAGCAGGGCTCCAATGAGAAGTAAAATGTAATCCATCAACCGACATAGTTTCCCCAGGATAGAAGAAAGAACCATTATCTGCAGTGCCAGCCCTGGCTGCAACACAAATACAATATTAGTATTTAGTAAAGATCATGACAGCAAAACTCAATCCACAAGTTCAAATACTTCAGAAATTCACTTTCTGTGTTTCATTGATTATGCAATGCAGCAAAGTAAAAGAACTCCAAACAGGCTTGAGTAGGCAATTGTAATACACAAACATACCATATGATTTAAAGTCATATTTTCTATAAAATTTTCTAGTTCAATTTGCAAGAAAAAGACATGTCTGGACAATTCTTTTTCTTTTCTTTTTTTTTTGAAAAGGCATACATTGACTATTCTACTGCAACATGATTAATAACAATGCATAAATTGCAGATAAGTCCCAATACCCATATTTGCCAAAGGTTGCTCTGTATGCATATGGTTCCAGTTCTGATCATGTTCACCCTCAAACATTTGTGGTGTGTTAAATAAATGTCTATGCCCCATAACTATGCCACCTCAGAGCCAGAAACAAATTATTTGGAGTCAAAATCCGCTGCAAAAAAGTGTAAAATTAATAAATAAATAATCTCATATATTCAGAAGTACATAGCAATTTAAATTTAATTTTATATATATATATATATATATATTCACAAGCAATGCAGCATTTAAACACGCATAGCATTTGCTATGAATACGTATGGCCCAATATATTATTCACGAGGATAATAATGTTTTTCACTAATATTGGTCTCCCACAAGTCCACAACAGAATGTTTTATTATTTTTCAACAGTTTCAGCAAATTTAGAATAATATTACTGTCAAGCATAAGAAAATCCTATTTCAATGTAAATTGAGTTTGTGACAACTGACTAAGGTAGTTTTCAATAACAAAAATTCATTTATTTAAACTATTTCTTATCCATTGTACATCAACAAAACATAAAATCAGTAACTTTTACCACTTTAAAACATCATACTGAAAATTAACCCTCACAAATTAGTAGGTCCTAAAAGATAACAATTCAGTCTTCCAGAACATAAAATTGTGGCTCGTCCCTAAATTCGTGACTGGAAAAGAATATCTCAACAAGAGGAAGCTCCTTAAAATTCTGAGGCCCATAAACAAAGAAGAAAAACTGAAGCCACGGTAGAATAACAAGATTAGCTAATAACACACAGGATCAAAATAGGACGTTATACTGTCTAGGAGAACAGATTTGTTATTAATGAGGAAAAGAAGAAGGATGAGAAGCAGAATACTCACAAAAAGGACCTTACCTGGATTTGATCAAAGAAGTCGTGTGTAGGGGAAGTAATGGCATCATTACTAAATCTTTCACTTAAACAGTAAACACTAAGCATTTTCATTATTTTTCTGCACCTGTGATGAATATTCAATCATGCATTTGATATAGAATAAAGCACATCAAGATTCAAGGAAGAAGAATTTGGCCTTTCAGTCCTATCCACCGTTTGTCAGAAGAGTCATCAAACCAAAGATATATACAACTCATAAGTAACATCCACGAGAGAGTAAATTTTCTCTGCATCGGGCAATAGAATATCGTTGTAACCTTTTGAAGTGTGAAGATATGTCAGAAAGCTAGGGTTTAAATCAAAGTGAGCACTTTGTCAGAGTAAAAGACACAACATTAGACATAGGCATATTACCTTAGCAGGTAGTATGAAGGAGAGCATATTACATATAACTGACTATCAGGTTCAAATTCTCTTTTTATTAAAAGCACAAGGCATAATCTCATCAACTGCTTAGCTCAACTGCCATAAAGCAAAATGATGGTTACACTAGGAAGTACAGAAACAAGCCCTATCAAAACAACCTCCATATACCCTCGTAGCCACCAAATTCAGAAATAGAATTTTTCTTTTTCTTTTTTTTTTTTTTTTTTTTTCGAAATACTAAGAAGTTATAAGAAAAAAAAAATCAAATGGTACAGAATTATGGAACATCTAGCATAAATGTATAATAAATAAAAAAAAGTTAAAGCAACAATATCCTTCGCAAACAGGTATAAAACTCAATAGTATCCACACTAAATGTTGAAGGGGAGACATTATAAGCACCGGTTGGACTCTCGAACACATATAAAACTCAACAGTATCACCGCCAAATGAGGAAGCAGAGACATCATAAATGCCGGTAGCACTAATCGATACAGCAAACAAAAACGCTGCAGGATATTTAAAATTGACACATGAAACTAACATCGTTTCACAAGTTAGGCATAAGTCAAGAAAAGATTTGAAGTGTAAGAACTTGTATCATAAGAATAAATTACAAAGGGGAAAACCAAAAGACAATTGGAGAGGATGAATCCAAATTTTGAAATCAATGATTAAGTGTGAACAAATTATAGTCAATTCTTTTCATAGGCAAGAACCCAACCTATGCCTTATTCCAGCCTAAATCAACCCCATTACCAACTGTAAGATAGGAAACTCTAACAGTTCTTTAACATTGCTAAGAACAGCACTTCTTGTAATGACTTCTCCTCCTTCAAGTCATCAAAAGAAACCTTTTTTCAATTTCATACAAATCAGACCAACATAGTATGATGCATTTTCAGCATCAAGTTCAATTTTCGAGTTTTATTCTTCTAAATCATGGAAATTAGGTATTTCACATACTGGTTGGCCATATGTAGTATGCATATTTCATGGAAAGAAAAGTATACAGATGGAGAATTTCATCGGTGCCCTTATCTACTTGTATCAGTCATACTTGTTTTCGTTTTCTAAAAACAGTTAAATATTATAGTAATTACAAGAGGTTACAAATGAAAACTGTAAGAAATTTAATAATTTACTCGAATGTCGTATAACATCTCATACATTACACAAAAACAAATAAAATTAATAATTTATTGAATTAATGCTAAGTAAAGATTAACTCAAAGCTCTTGGATAGGCAAATACAAAATTGAATAAATAGAAGTTGTGACATTTTTCCAGTCAAGGTGGAACATCAGTCAGTATAAGCACGCTATACACATTGCTAAAAGCTCAACATCTTCTATCACTGAAATTTAACTACGTTTACAATAATGTTACCCTTGTACTATAGGAAAGTTTCTCTGAACAGAAATAAGTATTGCTTCTCGTCAAAACACAAGCTCGGAAAAGTTCACTATCAAAGCATTGGTAATACAAATTACAGGAATTACATGTGACCTAGCAGAATATACAAAAAGTACCTCTGGAAAAGAAAGAAGCATCACACACTCATTCATAGAACTCTCCCTCACTCTCTCTCCCCCTCCCCCTCCCCCTCCCCCTCTACACTCCCTCCCCTCCCCTCCCCTCCCCTCCCAAAGGCTGGTCAATAAAACATGTCCTAGTATCAATTGGGATATTCTCACAAATCTTAACTCTCGGTAACTGTCCTTTTATATCAAGTTACGGAAAAACTTGCGAAAAGCAGAGTTAACATATTTTATATGTTTCCCAGCACTCAATCAGACCTCTTGTCAAGAGTCCACACTCTGCATCTAGGAAAGTAATATTTTAAGCATTGGATTTAGCTATATGGATCACATCATACAAGTACATGTATTATCCCTCCACCCTCATAAATATATCTACCTGAAGGCATTAGAATTGTCCATTTGACTTAATATGAGCATCAGGACCTTAACGGTATAAGTTTTAACTATCCTCATTCTATGTGTCAGATTGCAATGAGAGTTATATAAGATCAACCAAATAATCGTGTTACCATAAATCCACAAGTAATAGAAGTAACATGCAGTACACAGTGCTGTTATATGCCTGCCACCATCACCAAGAACCACGTTTGTTCTTTACAACATCCATTCAGCTCCACCAAACAAATTCTACAGAAATAGCATGTAATAATTGCCAAAAGTTATTCAGCACACTATCCAGCAATCATCCACTAAGCCCAGAGATTTCAGTAATTCCAACATCAAACTCTAATACATTCTGGCTTGTAGCAGCAGCCATAGATTGAACTTCCACTACCAGCACAACAATGGTAGTAAGTTGACTACCACATTCTTGGGTTTACATCTCAGCACAGCATGCTATAAACTAAAGATTAAATATTGAATTGTGCATTTTTTTTCTTATCAATTCCCCTAAAATTTTGGTAACAATCTTTGGACCAAACACCTGACATCACTTATGTAGATCTCAAACATGAGAGGCTTAAATATCATGGCATCCCCAAAATAGTCACTATGTCAGCCCCATTTTGTGAATAGAATTTCAACTGAAAAAGGTCTAGCAAGTTAGGTATAGAATCTCTACTACCGTATACTTTGCACTCCAAGTAAAGAGGCCAATTCACAACACTCTGAAATTGTAGAATATATGCTAGCAAATTCTTCGGGGAAATACAAATTTCCAATTCAAATCTGATCTTCAGTTGCGCAATCGACCAAAAGTGCCTGCAACACCATTTGCAATTCAGAAAATGTAAAGCAGAAAAGCCTAACTTGACTATCCCGGCAACTTAAGCATTCTATATACAGCCATTTCAGAGGGCCAGCCACCAATATTTAAAAACAATCTACAACTTGGTCACAAAATAAATTACTGCTAAAGGGAATGGAGGGTTAAAATATATTTTTGTCAATGTTAAACAAGGTCAAGATACTGTAAATAGCAGAAAATTTGACTGACCTACGTACACTAACTATAAACTACACCGAATATAAATATCTCGATATATTGTTTAAAAGCAGTAATTGCTTGTGTAGGTAGAGAAACTAAGAGAAAGCTAATAATTTCAAACCTCTCACCTGTAGCTGTAGATGTGCTATCGTTCCAAAATCCCCATACTACTTAATGTTCATTCTCGAGTTCAAACTCAACACATGAGCATTCTTGACACACCATCAGAGCACCTAAACCTGCATACCAGAAACCGTCTAAACCTAGCTGATGCTAAGGTAATCAAGAGGAAAACTAGGACAAAGGCTATAACTAAACTCCCTTGTCCGCCAAGAAGCTATTCAACATATACGAAGCTAAAACAAGTTAAACATCATGAAAACTAGCACACACAAAATGATATTCATTCCTATGACGGCAATTATAAGTTTTGTTTTCTCCACCAATTAATTAGTGATCCCAGATTTCGCAATCAAAACCAACACTAGGCATCATTGAGTCCTATATGAACAAAGAAAACTACAGTTTTTTTATGTGCGACACCACCAACAAAAATACTACACACAAAAACAAGTGAAAGAGAATTTGTTAAAATGGTAGAAAAAAATATTAACGGTAAACTGTACCCGATACAATATTCATGATCACATTACTTCAAATAAAATTAACAATCGTCCAAAATAAATTAAAAATAATATTAAATCCACAACAACCGAAATCCAAAACAAATCTAAGCAACAATTTCTGTACCGTAAGATATACGTATTGAGAAAGAGAAGCAATCATCACATAGTCTATTAATCAGGATGATAAAATTCCAAAAGTATTTGGAATATTCGCATTTCCGTTCAGTATTTTCCTCAGTTAGTACCAAACGCCTGAAGACGATAATCGACCGTAAAATCAAAAAAAAATTAAGGAAAAAAAAAACAGATAATACGCCAAACAAGCAAGACGCAACGATCAAATGCTACAAACAACAAACTAGACACCACAAACCAAAGGATCGAGCACAGAATCTCGAAACTGATCAAGTTAGAGATGATCGGAGGACGTTAAACAAAATTCAAGCAGGAAAATAAAACGATCAAAAGAAATACACGTGTACGTGGCATACATATGATGTCAGAGATGAAATTTTACTGGAGAAACGTACCTTGAAAACGCCGATTAGAGGTCCGTGCCGGTGAAGGAAGAATCGGAGAGAGGACTTTGAAAGAGAGAATATGAAAGAGAGAGGTGAGACGTTTGTTCTGAGAAGGAAGACAATGAAATAAAGCGTAGTTTACATAAATAAGAGGAGGAGAAAATTGGCTGGTCTGCCTACCTTTACCGGCTACCGATTTAAACCGTATTCATTTTTTTACAAAAAACCTTATTAACTTGTACTTTTAAAATAAAAAAAGAGAACATGTAACTTTTATTATTTTATGTAATTAAACGTTTTTGTTTTTTTTAAATAAAACGGTTTTTGTTGAATAAACATATTATTCTTTAAAGGAAATAATATGTAGTTTAAAAAAGTATTTAAAGTTTCTTCTAATATTTTAAGAAGTTAAAAAAATTAGTATTTTAAGATATATGAAAGGACAAGTCAGTACCTTGGGTACTGATCCACCGTTAGGTTGTTAGTATATAGTCCATTTTAAAAGAATATAAAGAGATAAATATAAAAAGTGAAAAGAAAAATACCAAGTGTAAACATCCGATTGGTACCAGACATATTTTCCAATATAAAATACACATGTCAATTAAAAAAAATACATGAAGTGCATTTAAAAATATATGTATTAAATTCAACTCTTTAAATTAAATAAAAAATTTATTAAAAAGCCATCTCAATTTCAACATATTTATAAAAATTATGAAATAGATTTAACTAATTAATATGATTGATGAACAACTTTAAATATAATTTATTTCATATAATGCTATTTAAAAGTTGTATATACATTTTAACTAAATTATAAAAATTATTTCTCGTTATGATCTTAAATTGATTCAAAAATCAAGTCTTTAAAATTGCAACCTGACATTTAATTATATTTAAACTTTTAAAAGATCACAAATCAATTTCTTTTAATTCATTTAGGAACATCTTTTAAAACATTGTTAAAAAAAAAATTGTTTAACTATTATTATTATTTTGAATTTTATGGTGAATACGACTCGATTCATGATCATTATAATGTAAGGTTGTGGGTTTGAAGAAAATAGCACAAATCAACTCACAACCTCAATGTTCTCCTTTTTTTCAACCAAAAATTGATTTTAAATAACATATAATCTATTTAAAAAAAAAAAAAAAACAGAAGCAAAATAAAGCAATTGTCTGTCAATATACTTTTGAAAATTATTTCAAAAATCAATTGAGTAAAATACTAAAATTGTATCTAAACCGAATCTTAAAAATAGTATATAGATCACGAACCAAATTTTAAAAGAATAATTTTATTTCAAAAACAATTCTATTAAGTAAAAACCCAAATATACAAGTTACTCTAATTACTGTATATCCTTTTTAATATCTGCATAAAAATAGTAATTAGCATGTACGATAGATGCACTAATTATCAAGTGATGCGAGGTGTGTTTTGGGGATACCAATAATTGTTTGGACGAAAAAGCCCTTAATGTGGCAATAGAGCCAAGAGCCCGTAAGCAACACACGAATCACGAACCCCTTATATTTTGGTGGCAGCAGGAGCGATGGCAGTCTGGCATAAAGGTGTAAAAATGGACTGGCCCGGCCCATTAGAGACGGTCTGGCCAGTCCATTTCTGGAAACAGGTCGAGCCAGGCCGGCCCGGCCTGTTTCCAGAGAAGCAGGCCCGGCACGGCACGCCGGCCTGCCTCAGGTGGGCCGTGCCTGCGTGCCGTGCCAGGTCGGCCTGCCGGGCCTGGTCCGGCGGGATAGTTTTTTGGTCCAATTTTTTTTTCAAATTACGTTTTTTTGGATTTAGGGTATAGGGTTTAGGATTTATAGTTTATGGTTAAGGGTTTAGAATTTAAAATGAATAAAGAGAACGAACAATTATTAGGATTTGAAATAAATAAAGAGAACGAACAATTTTTTAATTATTTATTTTTCACTTATGGAATTCAGTAATACATATCTACATGATTGCCTCATTAAAAACCTTACCAAGAAAAACCCAGTGGGATAAAAACTTGGTAATGGAAAAAGAGTGCAACCGTTTTACAACTTACAAGTAAATAATAAATACATATGTTAAAGTATAACCTAGTTCTGGCTCTGGCCACTACCTGAAGGGTCATCAATATATAGATTGTCGAAATTTAGATTAAGTTCTTTATCTACAGTTAGATTTTGTAACCTTTTTTTAGCATGCTCCCAATCCCGATGGCATGTTAATACATCCACCATCTCTAGAGACAAACAGCTTCTTCTTGGTTCAATTATGCGTCCACTGGTGCTGAAAGTTTGTTCTGAAGACACCGTTGACACTGGAATAACCAGTACGTCACGTGCTAAGTGTGACAGTACTGGATACCTGTACGTATAGGTCTTCCACCATAACAACAAATCAAACTCTTCCTTGTCTTCAACAGCATCGAACTGTGCTTCAAGGTACCTAATAAGTTCAGTACAAGAAGATGGGCTAGATCTTTGCCCTGAAGAAGTACTTGCTGATTTGTCTTTTTTTCTTCGTTTCAGAAGGCTCCAACTTGTTTGCTTCGGCTCTGTCTCCGGTCGTGTTGATTGGGGGATGTCAATGTTGCCAAACCTGGTCTCATAAATATGAAAAATCTCGAACAACTTGGTTCGAATGTCAGTAATTTGTTCTAAATAATCTATTGACAAATTAATACCAATAAACTCAAGCAAAACTTCTAAACCAGATAATTTAACCCTTGGATCTATTATAGCACTTAAGGCATAAAGTAAGGGAATGTTAGCCCAATATTTTTTCAACTTTGTCTCCACGACAACAACTGCAGTGCCTAGATGTTCATCTTCTCTATAACTGTTTAACAGTTCAGACATTTTCACTATTTGATGGATTGCCTGGGAAGATGTGGGGTAATATACCCCGGAAAGAGTTACAGTGGCATTGTAAAAAATCTTAAAAAATTGAACAAAAATCTTTGCCACATACCAATCGTCTGTGGAAAGTAATTTTGGACTAAGTTGTCCTGTTTCGGTCAATTTCATGTTATAAAAACATGTAATGGTTGTATCATATTCCAAACAATTTTGCAACATTAAATAAGTAGAGTTCCACATTACCGGCATATCAGTTTAGAATCGTCGGGGTTTGAAACCGTTTAATTTACAATGTCTTTTGAATTCACTGAATCTAGGATTAGAACTGCAAATCCAAGAAATGGCATCTCTGATGCGATCTATTTGGTCGCTTACCTGCTTTAAACTAGCCTGTACAACTAAATTTATAATATGGCATGCACACCGTTGATGGAAGAAATAACCTCCATCTTGCGAGATATTTCTTGCAACAAACAATGCAATAGAGCTAGTATTTGCAGATGCATTATCAAATGTGATTGAAAGAATGCGATGCGTGATTTCATAAGTTTCTAAAACTTCCATTATGACATTAAAAATGTTTTCTGCGGTATGTACAAAATCCATAGGACGAAAACCAAAAAATCTTTTTGGTATCCTCCAATCAGAATCTAAATAGTGTCCCGTGACACATAAATAGTCCTGTTTGGAACATGCATTTCAAATATCAGAAGTTAATGCAACAGAGACACTTAAATGCTGTATTTCAGCAACTAAGTCATCCCTTTCGGTTTCAAACAATCGTATCAAATCATTTATAGTGGTGGTTCTAGAAACAGGTTCATATTGGGGGTTATATGCAGATGTGATTAATTCTTTATAAAATGGACTCTCACCAATATTGATCGGTTGATCAGTTTGTGCAATGTATCGTGCCAAGCACTCTCTAGTGTGCATGGCGTCGAACTGCCACGTCGTAACGGACCTATCTGGGTGCCGTTGAAGCTGTGTCTGGGTTGTAGTATCTACCTGTCCATGTGCAGGCATACATTTGTGCATATGCCGTCTCAAATGTCCGGTTCCCCCCGTACTTGTAGCATAATTCTTATGGCAAAACTTACATTTAGCTCTGAGGCCAGACGCCCCGTTTGGGAGTGTCATTTGGACTATGTTGAAACATTGCCACACATCTGATGTTAATTTTTTGGGACGTGATGTTGGTGTAACACCGGAACCAGAAGGTCCCGCTTGAGTATGGGCAACTTCATCGTTGAGCATATTCAAACCGTCCGGAAAATAAGACTGCTGGTTAGGATCCATTGTCTGAATAAAAATATGAGCACTATAGTAGTTAATAGTCAAATTAAAATTCAATATTTACTAACAGTAATCTTAATTTACTAACAATAATTACTATAACTAATACGACACTTACAATAATTTATTTACTTAAAAAAACAAATTAAATAAACAAAAAAATCATAATCTACTAACATAAAATTTTAAATTCACTAGTTCACTACTACAAATAAAATTGATAAATTTACTACCATAATATACTAACATAAAATTGATGATTTGAACCACTACTCTTAAATTTACTATCATAATCTACAAATGAAAATTTTTAATTTATGAAAAAAAAAATATCAAACGTAATTACTACACTTAACATTCATCATTTACTTATTACAAAAAGTAATTTCAGTAATACAAATTAACTTTCTAAATTTATTAATAACAAATATTAAAATTACTACTAAACTTAAAAATCTTAATAAACTAAACAAATAATATTAACATTAAAGCCCAAAAATTGATAAACTAACTAACTAAATAGATAATGTTTTCATTAAGTAACTCAAATCTAAACATAAACATATAAATTAACTATGAGAATATGTTAGACCAAAAGTAATAACAAAATTGTACCTTTAAAATTTGGTGTGTTAGTGGAAAACGTAGAGAATTTTGTAGAGAAAGTAATAACCAAAATGAATAAAAAAATTTAGAGAATTGGAGAATATATTAGAGATTGAGATTTGAGAGAATGAGATATTGAAAGAATGATAGAGAGAGTTAATGGAAAATGAAATGGATGGAAGTATTTATAGAAAATTTTGATTTGTGGGTCAAAATGTAATTTAAAAGATTGTAGGGGGGTTGTGGTAATTTTAATTTCCTCCAACAGCTAGAAATCAATTCCAGCCGTTGGAGATTTAAAAAAATATATATATATTTGGCCGAACGGACTGGCTGACCGGTCCGACAGGCCTGGCAAGCCGGATTGGCGTGCCAGGCGGGCCGGCCGGCCGGCCTGTCGGGCCTCCTCCCAGCGGCCCGGCACGAGGCCTGGCCCTTTTCCTTCACGGGCCGTTCCAAGAACGGCCCGTGAACTTCATGGGCCGGCCGGACCGGCCTTTCACCAGCCGGCCCATTTTTACACCACTAGTCTGGAACGAGAGCCTAAGCACTGATCTAGTGGTCTTTGTACTGTAGAATTATTATTCGTCTTTGTTACACATAAAGAAACGTGAAACGCCTTTTATGTGACAACGCGGATGTCGTGGCTATATCTTGATGTGTATTGTAATTTGTAAAGAGTTCACTTTTGCTCGTCCCTTTAGTGGAGGTCAGCATTATCCATTCCGTATAGATGATATATATTTAGGGAGGGATAAATTTATCCTAAAATATGATAATATTAAAATAAATTTATCCCTTTCAAAGATACATATCATCCCTACAAAAAGGAGATAATACTCATCCGTTCAAGGGGTAAGAAAAATGGACTTATTTGTAAATAGTAAATACTTCCAGTTTCTCTTATTTTAAAGTTTACCGACCATCGTCGTGTCTCACACGATAATGCCACAAAAGTGACTTTATATATATATATATATATTAATTTAGATTATTTACTGATTTGATCATTTTTCTCGTATAATTTTATGCTTATGAATGATACATAAGCGATATAATTAATCAATTCAATATAAAAGTGATTTGTATATCAAAAGACTTTACTCTTATGTGGTATTGCTTCCAATATAAAGATTGATTTGATAGAAAATCAACTTAAAATTTAATCTTCAATGTTTCTATTTTTAGAGTAATGTTATTTTGTCCAAATGATGTGACAATACTCTAGTCCATTTATTTAAATTGGATTATATTTATATGATTTAAATGAATGAGTCGGAGCGTTGCCACATCAATTGGACACCAGATTTGGATACCAAATTTGGATAAAATAACATTACTCTTATTTTTATGATATGTCCAATTTTTTTCTTTGTTTACTTTTTATTTTATTTCCTTATTAAAAATAAATAGAAAATTAATATCAATTTTAAATACTTGCTTAGTCAATCGAAAAAATAGTTGTGCTACATGCCGTATGAAAGTTGTTGACAATGTCTAACTTTTGTGTTGTATGTGAATTTTACCAAGCATACACATCATTGACAGGAAGGAAAAAATAGTCAGGTGGACGCCCAAATGGGCACTCAGGAAATATCCTACGAGGCATCATTAAAGAGAAGAAAAGCCCGAGTATGCATATGTAGAATGAAACCTACTCGGGATCAGTTAACAACACTCGGGACTGGTTAAACAACGCTTCCACTCAGGCTCAAACGACGCTACTCTGGACCATCAGGTATTATTCTTACTCGGAAATAAATACAAATCGAGTAAGAACTTGGTGCTTATTTCACACAGATTAAGTCATTAAATACGTGAAGATATCCATCAGGAAAGAATCCCAAATAATGGAACTTTAAGTTAGAAGAGTCCCCCAATCAGGAAATAACTTGATTTCTTTACGCAGACTACATTCTTAAGAGGAAACAAGTCCAAATTGAACTACACTACTAGAATCCCACTCGATTTCTATGAGGGACTCCGAAACAGGAAATAAGACAAATCAACCTCAAACAAGTAACCGAATCACAATTAAATACAAAGATCTTGTATTACTTGTACAAAACATATTAGGGTTCTATAAGCATATAAATATACCCATAATCTGGCTCCAAAAGATATAGACAATATAGCATACAACAATCATAGAAAATACAGAGAGAAAAAAGAGAGATTGAGAGCTTGAAAACATCATATTTTCATAGTGGATTTTGGCTTGGTTGATCCTTCAACCACCCGTGGATGTTTCTCCGATCATCGAAGTTTCACCACGTAAAATTTTTTGTCTTCGTTACTCTCTTTGAATCTCTTTCTCTTTGAATTAATAGCCAAAATCCAATCCTTGTTGGCTTTTCTGACGTAATCCAGAAATCGACATCAACAATTGGCGCTAGAGGAAGGGGTCGAACCTCCGAACTTGTTAAAAGCGATGACAAGAAGTAAAAGTAGTTCAGGGAATGGCCAAAAATCAACAGGCGATTTCCATGTGGGCAATACGTCACAAGATCCTGCAGCAAACACAGAAAACCAGCCCGTGCACCTGGCGGGGATCCAGCAAGTTCCTCCAACCAGCAGAGATCTTACGTTGCGTTTCCAAGAGGCCTTGCAGCAATTGGTGACGGACGCAGCAAGGGAAGGGATTGATCTACTGGCTGCAGGAGCACATACTTCCAATCCTCTACCCGCAAGGCTCCGTTCGATGGTGGTTAGGCTAGGAATAGCTATGCCAGAAACCAGAAGAAACTCTTTCCCAATCAACCCGGCTGGACAGAAAACACTTGAAGAGGAACATCACCAAAGGCTGGACCACAATCAAACAGTACGTGCCAGACATCATAAAAACAATCGGTACAGAGGTCGGTCATCATCAGAAGACAGTGATCAACACCATCACAAACGTCATCATGGAGTCACACGAGAGGACCGGCATCAGAGTGAAGAGTTTGAGGAAAGAATGAAGATAACCCAACGGTTTAACCATCGGGGAAGTTCGATGGGGGACAGAGATGTCACGATCCAGAGCCTAACTCTAGAAATTGAGAATAACAGGCGACAGATGGAGGCACTGGTCAGACGTTATGGCTGTAACGATCTATCTGACGATGACTCTGACAATCCATTCACCAAGGAAATTTTGCGGACCCCTTTCTCAGAAAGATTCAGGATGCCGCATGTGGAGCAATACAAAAAAGATACAGATCCAAAAGAGCACTTTAGACGCTATAAAAGTGCCATGGCTCAATATGCCCGCAGTGACCCCCTATTGTGTCTCAACTTTCCGTAAACACTGGGGACACGGGGTCAAGATGGTTCGAAAGACTACCCCCGGCGAGCATCAAAAATTTCAGCGAACTAAGCAGAAGCTTCTCAAGGCAATTTCTGAGCAATGTTCACAGGAAGAAGTCGGTGGCCTACCTCTCTCAAATAAAGCAAGGGAAAGACGAGTCATTAAAAAAGTACTTGGGCCTGTTCGGCTAAGCAGTATCAGAAATTGGCAGTGCTAATGATGAAGCAATTATTGCTGCTTTCACCAATAATTTATAGAATGGACGACTGTCTTTTGATTTGAGAAGAGCACGGCTGACTAAGTATGCTGACATGATGGATATGGCAGGAGGATACGCTCTGGCCGAGGAGGAAGAGTTAGCTATAGGAGGAAGCTATATGCATGGAGGAAAGCCCGAACAGAAGAATACCGAATCCAAAGGGCAGAATCAAAAGGAAAAACGAAAAGGGAACGGTAAGGAGAAAAACAAGGATGAGGGTAATGGGCTCAACGCCGAACGGTCCACAGAGAAATACCGAGGCAGATATACCAATTACACCCCTCTTCGGAAAAAACAATAAGAAATTTTAGCCATCTTGGAAGAGAAGAATATGGTGCAAGAGCAGCTGCGACAATCACAGTTCGCCCGGAGAGATACAACCAAGTATTGCAGGTTTCACAAAGAAACCGGGTATGAGACTTCAAAGTGTTTTCAGCTCAGAGATTACATAGAGACTCTTATTCGGGAAGGGCACCTGCGGGATGTAAACTTGAAAAAAGATAGATCAAAAACTAAGAAAGAAGTCAAGGCTGATCACAACCCTGGTCAAAATCAAAGAACCAGCCCCGAAGCCAATCAAATAATACATACAATTTTCGGAGGACCGTCTACTGGGAGAAGCAACCAAGAACGAACTCAGGAAATCGGAGAAGCAATAGAAGCAAGGAATAACTTCGATGTTAACTCGGTTGAGCCAGACCCGAAAAGGGTAAAGGAAGGATGGGACCCAATAGTCTTTACAGAGACAGATTCCCATGGCGTCGATGTTCGACCTAATGACGCTTTGGTTATAAGTGCCCGGATTGGCCATAGGGAAGTCCGGAGAATTTTAATAGATAATGGGAGTTCAGCAGACATCCTAAGCATGGCCGTGTACGACCAGCTGAGACTAGACCGAAAAGATTTACAGCCTTTCCATACTCCATTAAGAGGGTTTGGGGGATAGAGGTCAGATCACTCGGGACGGTAAAACTACCCGTGAAGATCGGAACGGCACCATGCCAGAGCACTGTCCTGCTCGACTTCGTGGTAGTTGATTTGGACAATTGGACGTATAATGCATTATTGGGCCGGCCATTCCTGAATAAAAAAAGAGCCGTGACGGCCACTTATGCATTAATGATCAAGTTCCCAACAGAACAAGGGTTGAGATAGTCAAGGGATCTCAAGAGATGGCCCGAAGAGCAAACCTGTCAGTATACAGAGACAAGCATGATGCTGAAAAAGTGTGCACCATAATGCAGCCAAATCAGTATGAAGAATCCTTGTCATTCGAACTGGATCCAAGGGAGGGCTCGAATGAATACAAAACAGAATTGGTTGAAATAGTACTTGAAGAAGACAAACCGGACAAGAAAATCATGATCGGAGCCAACTTGGATGGAAAAGTCAAGCAAGACTTAACCAATCTGCTTAGAGAGTACAAAGATGTATTTGCTTGGAGTCACGAAGATATGATCGGAATAGATGCCTGAGTAATATCTCACCACCTCGCAGTTAGCCCAAATGCAAAACCTGTTATACAAAAGAGAAGATCGTTCAATCCTAAAAGAAGTCAAGCAATCAAACAAGAGATGGAAAAGCTACTGGCAACTGGATCAATCAGAGAAGTCAGCTACCCTCAGTGGGTCGCCAACGTAGTCCTCGTCCAGAAGAAAAATGGACAATGGAGGATGTGCGTAGATTTCACGGATCTAAACAAGGCATGTCCAAAGGATAGCTTCCCACTTCCAAGGATAAACCAGCTGGTGGATGCCACAGCAGGTCACGAATTGCTCAGCTTCATGGACGCTTACTCGGGATACAATCAGATCCGGATGAACAAAGCTGATGAAGAAAAAACAGCTTTCACAACGGATCAGTGTTTATATTGCTACACAGTAATACCCTTCAGTTTAAAAAATACAGGTGCTACGTATCAAAGGTTGGTCAACAAAATCTTCACTCGGCAAATAGGAAGGAACATGGAAGTGTACATTGATGACATGTTGACTAAAAGCATCTCGGCAGATGCGCATGCCCGGGACCTCCGAGAGACATTTGATGTTCTGAGAAGATACCAGATGAAATTAAACCCGAACAAATGTTTATTCTGAGTCCATTCGGAAAGATTCTTGGGTTTTCATGTCCATCAAAGAGGAATCGAAGTTAATCCCGAGAAGATCCAGGCGGCAAGAAATGACCTCACCTAAAACATTGAAAGAGGTACAGTGCTTAACAGGGTGTTTAGCATCCTTGGGAAGATTTATCTCAAGGGCTACAGACAGGTGCACACCTTTCTTCGAGATAATCAAAAAAGGAGGACTCGAGTGGAATAAAGAGTGTGAGCAGGCATTCTTAAAAATAAATGAGTACTTGGGACAAGCTCCTATTCTCTCAAAACTGCAAAAAGGGGATATACTTCAGTTGTATCTGTCAATAACCGAGCTTGCAACAAGTTCAGTCTTAGTCAAAACAGAAGATGGAGTGTAGAAACCAGTGTATTATACCAGCAAGGCACTCGTACCGGCCGAGACTAGGTACTCACAGGCAGAGAAGATGGCCTTAGCATTGGTTTCAGTAGCAAAAAAGCTGAGACCATATTTTTAGGCCCATACAATCCAGGTTCTCACCAATTGCCCATTACGACAAATTTTACAAAAACCAGAAATATCAGGAAGACTTACCAAATGGGCAATTGAGCTAAGTGAATTCGATATTCATTATGTTCCCAGAACCTCCCTTAAAGGACAAGCTGTGGCAGACTTTATAGCCCAATTCACAGAACCAAACCTGAAAGCAAAAAGACTCTTTGAAAAGAGTTTCCCATGGAAACAGTATGTTGATGGCTCTTCAAATACTCATTGCAGCGAGGCAGGGATCGTAGTTTGCACCCCAGAAGGAGATGATGTTGAACGTGCTATGAGATTTGATTTTAAAGCAACCAATAATCAAGCCGAGTGCGAGGCATTGCTAGATGGAATCAGAGTCTGCATACCTCTCGGGGCAGATAAAGTTGAGATATTCAGCGATTCACAGGTAGTTGTCAACCAGGTTATGGACGAGTACCAGGCCAAAGATGAAGGTATGATAGCTTATCGTGACATCGCGAAACAGCTCCTCCAAAAATTTAAAGAATACAAGATCGCTCAGATCCCTAGGGAAGAAAATGAAAAGACTGACGCATTGTCTAAATTAGCGTCAGCAACAACCTCAATCAGACCAAAGACCATTCCAGTTGCACACCTCCTTAAACCGAGTACAGCTGAACCTAAGCATTTGGAAATTTCAGAAATCCGAACACCGCAAAACGATTGGATGGTCCAGCTGAGAAGGTTCCTGGAAAAAGGCGTGCTCCCGAAAGATCAGATATTAGCAAAGCGCATCAGGTATCGATCGGCTGGGTATACCATGATCGAAGGAGAATTATACAGAAGGGGGTTTTTTCGAGCTCTCCAGAGATATGTATCGAAAGAAGATGCACATCGAATACTTCAAGAGATCCACGGAGGAGTTTGCGGGAACCACACTGGGGGTAGAATTCTGGCGCATAAGGTACTCAGGCAAGGCTATTACTGGCCTACGCTTTTCTCAGATGCACAACAGTGGTCGGAAAGTTGCAATACCTGTCAAAGGATTGCCAACGATATCCGACAACCCCCAAAAAAGCTCAGAAACCTCACTGCCCCATGGTCATTCGCCATGTGGGGCCTAAACCTAATCGGGCAAATGCCAGCTGAGACAGGGGGTGGAGCAAAGCACGCCATAGTAGCTATCGATTATTTTACAAAATGGGCAGAAGCTGAAGCGCTGGTGCATATCACAGAAGCCAACACCATAAATTTTATAAAGAAAAACATACTTTATAGGTTTGGAGTTCCGGACACTATAATCACCTACAATGGCACTCAGTTTGATAACCAAAAGTTCAGACAGTTGTGCGAGTTGTATCATATTGCTAACTACTATGCGACACCAGCTCATCCACAAACAAACGGGCAAGTAGAAGCAGTAAATAAAATTATCACGCACACCATTAAAGCGAAGTTAGATGACAAAAAAAGAAGCTGGGTTGAAAAGCTTCCTGAAGTATTATGGGCATATCAGACAACAGCAAGGACTTCAACAGGAGAAACTCCGTTCACCTTAGCTTTCAGAACAGAAGCTGTCATCCCCTTAGAAACATCGTATGTGTCCCCCCGGGTCAGGCTATACGATGAAGAACAGGATGTTGATATGCAACTACAAAGTTTGGATAAGCTAGAAGAAAAAAGGGAAAAGTCCCGAATAAGAAATACAGCATATCAACAAAGAGTGGCTCGCCACTACAACTCTCGTGTTCGGATCAGAATATTCCAGCTAGGAGACCTGGTGCTCAGGAAGGTGTCATTGAACACAAAAAATAGAGCCGCAGGATCCCTGACTGACAAATGGGAAGGTCCATACAAGATCGAGGGGATAGCTGGCTATGGAGCTTATTGGATTGCTCGACCTAATGGAGGGGTGTTACCCCGACTATACAATGCCCAATATCTGAAGATTTTCTATCCTTAAAATATATATGTATATTTGTATTGAATATTTTATTCTTTTTTCTAGTCAGGACAATATTGGTAGGATAAATATTAAACTGTAATTTAAATCTGTCGATTTTTTGCAGTAATGAATAAAATTACTTGGAATTTTCGAAAGGAAAGCATCTAGCTCGGGATTTCCAAAAGAAAGCATATGATAATAAGAACATATGGAAGAAAAGCATGATAATAAGAACATGCATATAGAATTCTCGGGACCATCAAATCCCAAATGGGCGGAGAAGCTCGTAGGAGCATGCCAGTCTAGCATGGTCAAAATTACCTTCGCAAAAAGGCAAACCCGATGCACCAGACTCTGGAAAAATGCTTAGGAAGCTATCAGGAGAAATTCAGCTGAAGTGCGTAGCTGTGTTGAAGCAACTTTTTTTTAAAAAGAGCTCAACGATTCGGCAAACCCTTGCACATAAAAACTAGGGAGACGTCCTTGGTATTGCGTAAGGACTCGAACGTATGATCATGGTGAGCCTTGATGTAACGTTCGGGTAGCAACCGGGTATGAAACACGTGTAAACTTCTGTTTCAAGATGACTCGGTTAATAATAAAGAGCCAGTTTAATAAGATACTTGGCAATTCAAGTCATTCGGGTAACAACCGGTTTAATAAGATACTCGGTTAAGTCACCCAAACATTGAAGAAGTCAGTTTAATAAGATACTTGGCAATTGAAGTCATTCGGGTAACAACCAGTTTAATAAGATACTCGGATAAGTTACCCGAACATCGAAGAAGCCAGTTTAATAAGATACTTGGCAATTGAAGTTATTCGGGTAACAACCGGCTTAATAAGATACTCGGTTAAGTTACCCGAACACCAGCCATTTTAATAATATACTTAGAAATTGAAGTCATTCGGGTAACAACCGGTTTAATAAGATACTCGGTTAAGTTACCCGAACATCGAAGAAGCCAGTTTAATAAGATACTTGGCAATTGAAGTTATTCGGGTAACAACCGGCTTAATAAGATACTCGTTTAAGTTACCCAAACACCAGCCAGTTTAATACAGCACTCGGCAACAATCAGCAATGAATAGATCAAGACCATTCAATTCAGAATAAAATAAGATTTTATTGCTCCTAAAAGAATGGTTACAACTCAAAGAATGGTTCTGTACAAGTAAAAAATAATCAGAAATTTCTACATTTCTACAAAGTCAAGGTTGTGAGGATTTCGAGCCTTTGCCAATACTCGGATCTAGCACCATATCGTACTCACGAAGTAGGATCTCATTAGACGGCCAAGTGATATCATCGACAGTGTCATCCATCCACTGGCTGTAATCTTCACCCGGGACTATCCCGAAATCTGGGACTGCACCCTCAACCGACTCTTGACTTGCGTAAAAGGTCGAGAGACAATGCTCGGACGGAATCTCTAAATGCATAGGATAGGGCTCTTTGCCTTGACTACGACAGTAGGCTCTCCATTCCTTCATCTGAATCTAAAGAGATTCCAAGGACCGGTCCACATGGTGTTTGATTGACAGCTCCCAATTAGCATGGGCTTTCTCGGTCGCCCTATTCTTAACTTTGAAGAACTCGCCGGCCGAAACTAGCCCACGTTGGAAGAAGTAGGGCATCATAAGCAGGGGATCTTTTAAAATGATCCACCCCTTGGACTTCTAGTTTCAACCTGACCTCTCGGGAAAGGGATTCAACTGTCAGCACTTGGCGCTCCAAATCTTCAATTTTTTGGTCATATGCCGACTTCACCTGCTCCGCCTCCTGCTCGGCCTTGAGCATGGATTCTTCAGCAGAAGATAGAAGATTTTGAAGTGATACAACCTTCTCCTCTGCCAGAGATGCCTTGTCCTCGGCTTCAACCTGCTTCGCTAGACAATGGTCGGTAAATATTTGTAGAGAACCGACCTTCTACTGGTAAGCTTTCTCGGCTCGAGCACGACCCTCCTCACTCGCCTTCAGTTGAGCCTCTAAACTCCTTATTCGATCGGCTTGATGTTACTGCGTCTGAATAAGCTCAGCAAACTCGGCCACCATCTGTAAAGGGATATACTTAGAAATCTGGCAGAAGCAAAACAATAAAGGAGTCAGATTTAACTGAGTCAGATTTAACTTACATAAGATGCGCCGTTGAAAATGTTTTGGAGACGTTCGGATAGTGAACCATCTCTAAAACTGCTCCAGCGATCCTCCCCGATAAAAGCTAGACCGGAGGACATCTCCCGTAGCATATCCTGGGGAGAAAGGAATAAAGGAACCCTAGAGGGTTCAGCTCCCAGATTTTCAAACTCGGGGGCAGGAGAAGCCCTATTCGGTTTTGAGGATGGAGAAGGAACCCCGGAAGGTTCAGCCCCTATATCTCCAACTTCGGGGATAGAAAAAGCCATACTCGATTCTGAAGCGGCTGCATCTACTGATGCTTCAACTCAAACATTCAAGGCAATCTCATCCGCAACGTCTTCGTCACTAGAGTCAATAAATGAGACTACCCAAGGAACTTTGAGTGGACGAGACGGCGAACTAACTGTCTTTCGCTTCTCACCCCGAGAACGGTGGAAGTTAAGATCAGCAGCAGGATCTTCTTGTGGATCGTCCCGAAAAGACTCAAAGAATTTGGCACATGTAGGCACTTGATCCGTCAAGACGTTACCACCGTCGGCAGCTTTAAATCGTCCAACAGGCTCTTCACCCACACCTTCATATTGCCTCTCTCTATTTTCAAGCAGTTGGGTGTCAATTGGCTCACCTTGGCCACTTGGACCAGTAAAATCTTGAGTAGAAGGCGGAACACCCGATCAACACACTCGAGAATTTGCTCAGCAATATCAGTTTCCTCATCAGGCTCGGGTGGAGCAATACCCTCATCGCCCTGACGGGAAGCTTCCTTTCTACTTGCTTGTAGAATCGCCTTCACCTGGCGAGCCTGAAGATCGTTGACAACGTCCGTATCGAACACTAAAAAAAAATGTTAGAAAAGAAAATGAAAAGCAGAGAAATACAACAGAAAGGGCGCCGGGTTACTTACATCGCCTGCGATAGCCCGAAACCTGTCTGAAGAAGCCGAGCTTTATCAAGTCATCCTCTTTGAAAAGATAGCTCTTGCTCCTCTTCTCCAGAGTACGAACAGCTGCCCAAGTCAGCCTCTTCAACTCAGAATCACTATAATCAATTATTTTCTTGTTCCACACTTCGGGGGAACAGAAGAAACTGGGAACACTCAGCACCGTTCGGGAATCACCAGATCAAACAGTGATGTCGAGCCCGAGATTCCCTCCAGCAAAAAACCAACTGTTCTTTCAGAACTTGTTGGATGTGGGGAATCCACATATAAAGCCCTTCTTTTTTGGGTCATCAGAAGCATCGACCCCCCGATTCACCTTTGCTTCTTTGGGGACCCAACCGTCCGAAGGAGTAGACGCAAGAAAATAGGTCCTCGTTTTGCTAACTTGTCTCAGCGTAAAAAAATGCCTGATTTCATTCGGGGTAGGAGGCGAAAGGTTCATTCGGCTGAACATGTCCCACATGCACATCACGACTTTGTAACTATTCTGGGCCAACTGAGCTGGGGCTATCCCTACTTCAGCCAAAAACCAGGCAATAAAAGGCTGAAGGGGAAGTGTGCCACCGCAGCAAAGCATGGATCCATAAATCGCGACCATGCCCTCGGGAGGATTCCATACGGCTCTATCCCCAGCAGGAACCAAAGTGACTGAGTAGGGCAAGTCGAATCGGGAGCGGTATTTTTCTATCTCAGCTGGCCAGACCACATTTGGCTCAGTATCAAAGCCACTCGGGTGAGTATCAGAAAACAAAAGACGAGACGCCCTATACACTTCATCAATGTCACCCTCGTTAACAGTCTGTTCCCTGGTCAGAAGGCTGCTCGAGCCGTGCTTGTATACCTTACTACTGCTCTGATGTTTACCCATCCTTTGAAAAGATGCCCTGTGATCAGAAATATCAGAATCAATAGATGGAGAACTCGATACAGAACTGAAAGTGACGTCAGGGTGAAGCCCAGAAACATCAACCTTTAATAATGGAGGTTCATCTATTAGGATATCCCCCAGCAATCGTTTAATGCAAGATACTAACTGAAAATCCCCATGTTCTAATGCATCAAAAGCGATTTTAAAGAGACGATGGCGGGAAGATGGCCCCATTAAAACTAACCTTGAATTGAGATTGATGCAAGATCTTCAAACGGAGAATCACGAACTTCTGGATAAAGAAATCTACGTTTAAAGAAATTTCTACCGAAATTTTTTGAGAATAAACCAACAATGTCTCTCAGCAAAGAATTTAAAGGATGGCATGAAACCCTAGGATTTCAAAGCAGGAAAAAACTTATGACGAAACTCGATGACGTAGGCGACGTTTGGGGAAATGCAAAAATCATTTCTCATAAATGATATTGAAAAACGAAGAGATGAGGGACGCGTGTCAAAACAGGAAGTAGCCCTCAACCGTCAGAACTTCAAAATGTCTCCATCATTTAAGATCTCGCATGATGAAGCGAATCGAAATTACAGAGTCACCATTATGACACACCATTATAACAAGACGGCTATTCTGACTAGAGAAAATTAATACGATTAAAATACTCTTACCCGAAATGAAATTTACTCGGCAAAAATATTTTAAGGGGTATTGTTGTATGTGAATTTTACCAAGCATACACGTCATTGACAGGAAGGAAAAAATAGCCAGGTGGACGCCCAAATGGGCACTCAGGAAATATCCTACGAGGCATCATTAAAGAGAAGAAAAGCCCGAGTACGCATATGTAGAATGAAACCTACTCAGGATCAGTTAACAACACTCGGGACTGGTTAAACAACGCTTCCACTCGGGCTCAAAC
Source organism: Dipteronia dyeriana (assembly GCA_032871835.1). Lineage (NCBI taxonomy): Eukaryota > Viridiplantae > Streptophyta > Magnoliopsida > Sapindales > Sapindaceae > Dipteronia > Dipteronia dyeriana. The sequence continues at coordinate 13,606,221 of CM065297.1, forward strand.
GACGCTACTCGGGACCATCAAGTATTATTCTTACTCGGGAATAAATACAAATCGAGTAAGAACTTGGTGCTTATTTCACACGGATTAAGTCATTTAATACGCGAAGATATCCATCAGGAAGGAATCCCAAATAATGGAACTTTAAGTTAGAAGAGTCCCACAATCAGGAAATAACTTGATTTCTTTACGAATACTACATTCTTAAAAGGAAACAAGTCCAAATTGAACTACACTACTAGAATCCCACTCGATTTCCATGAGAGACTCCGAAACAGGAAAGAAGACAAATCAACTTCAAGCAAGTAACCGAATCACAATTAAATACAAAGATCTTGTATTACTTGTACAAAACAAATTAGGGTTCTATAAGCATATAAATAGACCCATAATCTGGCTCCAAAAGATATAGTTAATATAGCATACATCAATCATAGAAAATACAGAGAGAAAAAAGAGAGATCGAGAGCTTGTAAACATCATATTTTCATAGTGGATTTTGGCTTGGTTGATCCTTCAACCACCCGTGGATGTTTCTCTGATCATCGGAGTTTTGCCACGTAAAACTTTTTGTCTTCGTTACTCTCTCTGAATCTCTTTCTCTTTCTCTTTGAATTAATAGCCAAAATCCAATCCTTGTTGGCTTTTCTGACGTAATCCAGAAATCGACGTCAATATTTTGTTTGACACATCAGCGTGAGATTGAATATACACAATTGTATTGGAGATACATTTTTTAATAGACTGCCTATTTATTCTATGTGGCATCTCTTGTTTCGCAAATCAATCTTTCATTAGAGATGCTTTAAAATGTTATTGGTTTTAACAACCATTATATCAACAATCAATCATATAATTTAAAAAGTTCATGAAAAAAAATTATCATGGAATCCAAATCCATTTGGTTTTAGGTTCTTTAGGAATTGGGATTTAAAAAAAAAAAGAATTTGGATTTATTTTAATTTTTTAAAACCAAGGTAATTAGGATAATTAGAACTGTTGCCTCTTTTATTTTGGTTTTGGTTTTGGTTTTCAATTTTGTCTTTTATGTGATGATTTTTATATTTATTTTCTTTCTTTTTTAAAGCGTTTGTATTAAAAATATATTTTAAGTACTTAAATATATATATATATATATATATATATATATATATATATATATAATGTAATATGTACTATTAAAACACAACTTGTTTATTTTAAAAAATATATAAATAAACATTATTAACTTGAGCAAATTACATAAAGTCTGCCTAAATTTGTCTTGTAACACTTAGTCAACCTTTTATAAAATTGATTGGAACTGACGTAAGTCTGTTAACATTAATGTGGTGTTTGGTTTGGTGGAATGGAATGGAATGCAAAGAAATCCATTCTATTTGTTTGGTTTGTTAAATGTCAATGGAATGGATATTCTATTAGAATGGGCATTCCATTGGAATGTAAATTCCACCATTTTGGTGGAATGGGCATTCCATCCAAAAACCAATGGAATGCTCATTCCATCCAAAAACCAATGGAATGCTCATTCCATTCCATTAATACATTTTTTCTTCCAAAAATAACTCTCTATCTCCAACTCTATTCTAAAAATACTCTCATTTTCAAAAATTATATATATATATATATATATATATATATTATATTATATTATCATAATATATATTATTATATATATATATATTATTGTTGCATATCTTATATTATTACATATTATATATATATATATATATTATTATTATTATATTATAGTATATTATGTATTATGTATATATTATATGTAATATATACGTTATACGTATTATAATATATATATATATATACATATATTATAATATATAAATATATATTATTTTATATTATGTATACTTTTATATTATATTATTATTATCCAAAATATATATTATATTTTATTATATATATATATATATATATATATATATATATATATTATAATACGTATAACATATATATTACATATAATATAAACATAATGCATAATATACTATAATATAATTATATGTATTATACATAATACATATTATAATAAATATTATATAATATATATATATATATATATATATTAATATACTATATAATTTATACTCTTATATTTTATTTTTATCATCCAAAATATATATTATATTTTCTAATTATTTATATTATATATTATATATTATTATATTACATAATATATATATATATATATACATTATATAATAATATATAATGATATAATATTTATATATTTAATAATATTAATATTAATATTTTTAATATATATTATATATTATATATTATATTATATTTCAATATATATTAAAATATATATAATAATATTTATAATATATATAATAATATTTATAATATATATGATATATATTATATAATATATATAATACTAATAATATATATAATTATGTAATATAATTATGTAATATATTTATATGATATATATTATATAATATATAATAGTATTAATATTACTAACATATAATATATACATATATACTATTATAATATATAATATATAATATATATTTACATTGTATATTATAATAATATATAAATATATATTATAATATATATTATATGTTATATGTTATTATGTAAATATAATATTATATATACTTTCATATTTTATTATTATTATTATCCATAATAAATAATGTTATTATAAATGTTTTGTAATTATGGGTATTTTGGTCAAAATACAATTGATTACATTTCATTCAGTTGTTAACCAAACAAAATATTACTGATTCAAATATTGATTCTAAAGTCTCAACCAAACAAAGAAATCAGTTTTTCATTACTTTCTATTCCAATTCTCATTCTCATTACCATTCCAATTCATATTCCATCATGGTAACCAAATACCACCTTGTTGGGTGGAATGAAATGGAAAGGAAAGAAATCTGTCGTATGTAAAATCTACCAAACATACACGTCATCAATAAGAGAGAGAAAACTGTCAGGTGGACGCCCAAAAAGGCAATCAGAAAATATTCAATAAAACACTAAGAGAGAAGAAGCCCGAGTAGACAAGCATTAAGGCAAGACATACTCGAAATCAGCTAAATCAATTAAACGCACTCGGGGATAGTAGAGACATTCTTTACTCGGGATCAAGAGACATCACTCAGGCCAACACATCTCATCATATTCGGGATGAACATGCCAACTGAGAAAGAAGTCTAGTAAGTAGGCCACGAGTTAAGTCATGCAAGGTTCCTTATCGAAGAGGGACTCTAAAGAAGAAAGAGAACGTTAAGCATAAAGGGTTCCTCATCTGAGAACACTTCTACTTCTCCAAGACTACTTCTTATAAAAGTCCAAATCGGATTATACTACCAGAGTCACATTCAATCTCAAAACCAGCTTCTGAAATGGGAAAGAAGACAAATCTACTTCAAACAAGTAACCAAAGTCACGATTAAATACAAAGATTCATTACTTGTACAAGGCATATTAGGGCTCTATAAACATATAAATAGACCCATAATCTCGCCAAAAAAGATATAGACAACAAGCAACAAAAAAATACAGAGAGAAAAAGAGAGATCGAGAGCTTGTAAGCATCTTATTTTCATAGTGGATTTTGGCTCGGTTGATCATTCAACCACCCGTGGACGTTTCTCCGAACATCGAAGTTTTACCACGTAAAACTTGTCTTGGTTACTCTCTCTAAAATCTCTCTCTCTTTGAATTGATAGCCGAAATCCAATCCTTGTTGGCTTTTTCTGACACGATCCAGAAATCAATGTCGACATTTGGAGCTAGAAGGAGGGGGACGAATCTCCGGTTAAGTTAAAAGCAATGGCAGGAAGCAGAAGTAGTTCGGGGAATGGCCAAAAATCACTGGGCAATTTCCATGTTGGCAATACATCATGAGATCTTGCAGCAAACACAGAAAACCAACCTACACACCTGGCAGGGATCCAACAAGTTCCTCCAACCAGCAGAGATCTGATGATGCGTTTTCAAGAGGCGTTGCAGCAATTGGTGATAGACGCAGCAAGGGAAGGGGTTGATCTACTGGCTGCAAGAGCACAGACTCCTAATCTTCCACCTGTAAGGCTTCGTTCGGTGGTGGTTGGGCCAGGAATAATTACGTCGAAAACCAGAAGGAACTCTTCCCCAATCAACCCGGCTAGACAAGAAACACCTGAAGAGGAACAACTGCACCAGAGGCTGGACCAGAATCAGACAGTACGTGTTAGACATCTTAAATACGACCGGTGTAGAGGTCGTTCATTATCATAAGACAGTGATCGATACCATCGCAAGCATCATCACAGAATTACACGAGAGGCTGGACATCAGAGTGAAGAGTCTCTCAAAGGATTGACGATAACCCAGCGGTTTAACCGTCGGGGAAGCCCGGTAAGAAATAGAGATGTTACAATCCAGAGCCTAACTCGAGAAGTCGAGAATAATAGGTGTCAGATGGAAGCACTGGTCAGACGTTATGGTTATAACGATCTATCTGACAATGACTCTGACAGCCTATTCACTAGGGAAATCTTACGGCTTTCCCAGAAAGATTCAGGATGCCACATGTGGAGCAGTTCAAAAAAGATACGGATCCAAAGGAGCATGTTACAAGCTATAAAAGTGTCATGGCTCAATACGCCCACAGTGACCCCTTATTGTGTCTCAACTTCCACAAACACTAGGAGACACAGGGTCATGATGGTTCGGGAGACTACCCCCGGCGAGCATCGAAAATTTCAGCGAACTGAGCAGGAGCTTCTCAAGGCAATTTCTGAGCAATGTTCACAGAAAAAAGTCGGTGGCCTACCTTTCTCAAATAAAGCAGAGGAATGACGAGTCATTAAAGAAATACTTAGGCCGATTCAGCCAAACAGTATCAGAAATTGGCAGTGAAAACGATGAAGCAATTATTGCTGCCTTCACCAATAACTTGCAGAATGGACGGCTATCCTTTGATTTGAGAAGAGCACGGTTGACCAGGTATGCTGACATGATGGATATGGCAGGAGGATACGCACTGGCCGAAGAAGAAGAGCTAGCTACATGAGGGAGCTATATGCAGGGAGAAAAGCCCGAACAGAAGGATTCCGAATCCAAATGGCAGAATCAAAAGGGAAAACTAAAGGGTAACGGTAAGGAGAAAAACAAAGATGGGGGTAACAGACGTAATGTTGAACAGTCCACAGAGAAATACCGAGGTCGATACACCAATTACATCCCTCTTCAGAAAAAGCAAGATGAAATTCTAGCCATCCTAGAAGAGAAGAATATGGTGCAAGAACCGCGACGACAGTCCTAGTTTGCCAGAAAAGATACAACCAAGTATCACAGGTTTCACAAGGAAACCGGGCACGAGACTTCAAAGTATTACCAGCTCAAAGATTACATAGAGACTCTCATTCGAGAAGGGCATTTGCGGGATATAATCTTAAAAAAAGATGAGAAATCAGAAGCTAAGAAAGAAGTTAAGGCAGATCACTTTGGACGAAATCAAAGGCCTAGTCCCGAAGCCAATCAGGTAATACATATGATTTTCGGAGGACCCTCTACTGGGAAAAGCAACCGAGAACGAACTCACGAAATTAGAGAAGCAAGGAATAACTTTGACTTAAACTCGGTTGAGCCAGACCCGAAAAGGGTGAAGGAAGGATGGGACCCGATAGTCTTTACAGAGGCAGATTCCTATGGCGTCGATGTTCGACCTAATGACGCCTTGGTTAGAAGTGCCCAGATTGGCCATCGGGAAGTTCGGAGAATTTTAATTGATAATGGGAGTTCAGCAGACATCCTCAATGTGGCCGTCTACGACCAGTAAAGAGTAGACCGAAAAGATTTACAGCCTTTCCATACTCCATTAAGAGGGTTTGGAGGGATAGAAGTCAGGTCACTCGGAAAGGTAAAACTGCCCGTGAAGATTGGAACAACACATTGCCAGATGACTGTTTTGCTCGAATTCATGGTAGTTGACCAGGACAATTGACCGTATAATGCATTATTGGGTCGGCCATTCTTAAATTAAACAAGGGTTGTAACGGCCACTTATGCATTAATGATCAAGTTCCCGATAGAATAGGGGTCGGGATAGTCAAGAGATCCCAAGAGATGGCCCGAAGAGCAAACCTGTCAGTATACAAAGGCAAGAATGATGCTGAACATGTGTGCACCATAATGCAGCCAAATCAGTGTAAAGAATCCTTATCATTCGAGTTGGATCCGAGGGAGGACTCGAATGAATCCAAAACAGAATTGGTTGAAGAAATTGTGCTAAAAGAAGATGAACCAGATAAGAAAATCAAGATCGGGGCTAACTTGGAAAGAAAAGTCAAGAATGATCTAACCAATCTGCTTAAAGAGTACAAAGATGTGTTCGCTTGGAGTCACGAAGATATGGTAGGGAGAGATGCCCGAGTAATGTCCCATCATCTCGCAGTTGACCCGAATACGAAACCAATAATACAAAAGAGAAGATCGTTCAATCCTGAAAGAAGTCGAGCAATCAAACAAGAGGTGGAAAAGCTACTTGCTACTTGATAAATCAGAGAAGTCAACTACCCTCAGTGGGTTGCTAACGTAGTCCTCGTCCAAAAGAAAAATAGGCAATAGAGGATGTGCGTAGATTTCACGGATCTGAACAAGGCATGCCCAAAAGACAGCTTCCCACTTCCAAGGATAGACCAGCTGGTTGATGCCACAGTAGGTCACAAATTGCTCAGTTTCATGGACGCTTACTCTGGATACAATCAAATCAGGATGAACAGAGCCGATGAAGAAAAAACAGCCTTTACAACAGATCAGGGTTTATACTGTTACACAGTAATGCCCTTTGGTTTAAAAAATTCAGGTGCTACGTATCAGAGGCTGGTCAACAAAATCTTCACTCGGCAAATAGGAAGGAATATGGAAGTGTACATTGATGACATGCTGACTAAAAGTGTCTCGGCAGATAAGCATGCCTTGGACCTCCGAGAGACATTTGATGTCTTGAGGAGATACCAGATGAAATTAAACCCAAACAAATGTTTATTCGGAGTCCCTTCGGGGAGATTCCTGGGTTTTCAAGTCCACCAGAGAGGAATCGAAGTTAATCCCGAGAAGATCCAGGCCTTGTAGAAAATGACCTCACCAAAAACATTAAAAGAAGTACAGCGCTTAACAGGGTGTTTAGCTTCTTTGGAAAGATTCATCTCGAGGGCTACGGACAGGTGCGCACCCTTTTTCAAGATAATCAAAAAAGGGAAAGGATAAATGGAATGAAGAGTGCGAGCAGGCATTCTTAAAAATAAAAGAGTATCCGGGACAGGCACCAATTCTCTCAAAACCGCAATAAAGGGGAAGTGCTTCAGTTATATTGATCAGTCACCGAGCTTGCAGCAAGTTCAGTCTTAGTCAGAACAGAAGATGGAGTGCAGAAACTAGTGTATTATACCAGCAAGGCACTCTTACCAGCTGAAACCAAGTACTCACAGGCAGAGAAGATGGCATTAGCATTGGTTTCAGCAGCAAAAAAGCTGAGACCATACTTTCAGGCCCAAACAATCCAGGTTCTCACCAATTGCCCATTAAGACAAATTTTGCAAAAGCCATAAATATCAGGAACACTTACCAAATGGGCAATCGAGCTAAGTGAATTCGATATTTATTATGTCCCTAGAACCTCACTCAAAGGACAAGTTGTGGCAGACTTCATAGCCGAGTTCACAGAACCAAACCTGTAAGCAAAAAAACTGTTGGGTAAAAATTTCCCATGAAACTATATATTGATGGTTCTTCAAACACTCATGGCAGCGGGGCAGGGATCGTAGTCCGCACTCCAGAAGGAGGGGATGTTGAATGTGCTATGAGGTTTGATTTCAAAGCAACCAATAATCAAGCCGAATATGAGGCGCTATTGGCTAGACTCAGAGTCTGTATAGCTCTCGGGGCAGTTGAGGTTGAGATATTCAGCGATTCACAAGTAGTTGTCAACCAGATTATGGACGAGTACCAAGCCAAAGAGGAAGGTATGATAGCCTACCGTGACATCGCAAAACAACTCCTCCAAAAATTTTAAAAATACAAGATTACTCAGATCCCCAAGGAGGAAAATGAAAAGGCTGACGCATTGTCTAAATTAGTGTCAGCAACAACCACAATCAGACCGAAGACCATTCAGGTTGCACATCTCCTTAAACCGAGCACAGCTGAACCGAAGCATTTGGAAATTTCAGAAGTCCAAACACCGTAAGATGGTTGGATGATCCAGCTGAGAAGGTTCCTGGAAGAAGGCATGCTCCCGAAAGATCCTGTACTAGCAAATCGCATCAGGTATCGATCGGCTAGATATACCATGATCGGAGGAGAATTATACAGAAGGGGGTTTTCCCGAGCTCTCCAGAGATGTGTACCAGAAGAGGATGCACATCAAATACTTCAAGAAATCCATGGAGGAGTTTGCGGAAATCACACTGGGGGTAGAAGTTTAGCACACAAGGTGCTCAGGCAAGGCTATTACTGGCATACGCTTTTCTCAGATGCACATAAGTGGTCAGAAAGTTGCAATACTTGTCAAAGGATTGCCAAATATATCCGACAGCCCCCAGAAAAACTCAGAAACCTTACTGTCCCATGGCCATTCGCCATGAGGGGTCTAGACCTGATTGGCCCAATGCCAGCTGGGACAGGGGGTGGAGCAAAACACGTCATAGTAGCTGTCGACTATTTCACAAAATGATCAGAAGCTGAAGCGCTGGTGCATATCACAGAAGCTAACACTACAAATTTTGTAAGGAAGAACATACTTTATAGGTTTGGAGTTCCGAACACTATAATCACTGACAATGGCACCCAGTTTGATAACATAAAGTTCAGATAGTTGTGCGAGAAGTACCAGATTGCTAATTACTTTGCCACACCAGCCCACCCTCAAACAAATGGGCAGGTACAAGTAGTAAATAAAATTATCAAACACACCATCAAAGCAAAGTTGGATGCCAAAAAAGGAAGCTGGGTTGAAAAGCTTCCCGAAGTATTATGGGCATACCGGACGACAGCAAGGACTTCAACAGGAGAAACTCCGTTCACTTTAGCGTTCAGAACAGAAGTTGTCATCCCCATTGAAACATCGTATACGTCCCCTCGGGTCAGGCTATACGATGAAGAGCAGAATACTGATATGCTACTACAAAGTCTGGATGAGCTAGAAGAAAAAATGGAGAAGCCCCGAATAAGAAATGTAACATATCAACAAAGAAGTGGCTCACCACTACAATTCTTGTGTTCGGATCAGGAAATTCCAGCTTGGAGACCTGGTGCTCAGGAGGGTATCACTATACACGAAAAATAAAGTTGCAGGTTCCTTAGCTGATAAATGGGAGGGACCATACAAGGTAGAGGGAATAGCAGGCCATTGAGCGTATTGGATTTCACGACCCAACGGAGGAGTTTTACCCCGACCATGCAACACTCAATACCTAAGAATTTTCTATCCCTTAATTGTTCTTTTTTTCGTTCTCTTAGTCAGGGCTATTAGTTACGATAAATATTAGCTACGGAATTTAAATTTGTTGATTTTGCAGTGATAAATAAAAATTACTCCGGAATTCCAAGAGCATATGATAATAATAACATATGGAATAAGAGCATGATAATAAGAACATGCAAATAGAATTCTCGGGACCATTGAATCCCGAATGGGCGGAGAAGCTCGCAGGAGCATGCCAGCCGAGCATGGTCAAAATGACCTTAGCAAAAAGGCAAACCCGATGCACCAGACTCTGGAAAAATTCTCGGGACGCTATCGGGAGAAATTTCGGTGAAATACGTAGCTGTGTTGAGCAATTTTTCAAAAGAGCTCAACGATTCGGCAAACCCTTGCGCATAAAAACTGGGGAGACGTCCTTGGTATTGCGTAAGGACTCGTACATATGATCATGGTGAGCCTCGATGTAATGTTCGGGTAGCAACCAGGTATGAAACACAAGTATAAACTTGCCTGTTTTAAGATGACTCAGTTAAAAATAAAGAGCCAGTTTAATAAGATACTTGGCAATTAAAGTTACTCGAGTAACAACCGGTTTAATAAGATACTCGGTTAAATTACCCGAACATCAAAGAGACAGTTTAATAAGATACTTGGCAATTAGAGTTATTCGGGTAACAACCGGTTTAATAAGATACTCGGTTAAGTTACCCGAACATCAAAGAGTCAGTTTAATAAGATACTTGGCAATTAAAGTTATTCGGGTAACAATCGGTTTAATAAGATACTCGGTTAAGTTACCCGAACATCAAAGAGCTAGTATAATAGAACACTCGGCAACAATCAGCAATAAACAGATCAAAAACATTTGATTCAGAATAAGAGAATTTGTTTGATCTCAAAAGAATGGTTACAGATCAAAGAATAGTTCTTTACAAAATAATAAGAACTTTCTACAGTATTACAAAAATTTAAGGCTGTGGGGATTTTGAGCCTTTGCCGATACTCGGGTCTGGTACAATCTCGTACTCTCGGAGCAGGCTTTCATTAGACGGCCAAGTAATATCGTCGACAGTATCATCCATCCACTGGCTGTAATCCTCACCCGGGACTGGCCTGACGTCCGGAACCACACCCTCGACCGACTCTTGACTTGCGTAAAAGATCGAGAGAGAATGCTCGGACAGAATCTCTAAATGCATGGGATGAGGCTCTTTGCTTTGACTACGGCAGTAGGCTCTCCATTCCTTCATCTGAATCTGAAGAGACTCCAAGGACCGGTCCACGTGATGTTTGATTGACAGCTCCCAATTAGCTCACGCTTTCTCAGTCGCCCTATTCTTAACTTTGAAGAATTCTCCGGCCGAAACTAACCCGCGTTAAAATTCCCGAAGTAGTAGGGCATCGTAAGCAGGGGATCTTTTAAAATGATCCACCCCTTGTACTTCAAGTTCCAACCTGGCCTCTCCGGATAGGGATACAACTGTCAACACTTGACGCTCTAGGTCTTCAATTTTTTGGTCATACATCGACCTCAACTGTTCCACCTCCTGCTCGGCCTTAAGCATGGATTCTTCAGCAGAAGATAGGAGATTTTGAAGTGATGCAACCTTCTCCTCTGCCAAAGATGCCTTCTCCTCAGCTTCAACCTGCTTCGCCAGACAATGGTCGATGAATATCTGTACAGAACCGACCTCCTGCTGATAAGCTTTTTCAGCTCGAGCACGACCTTCCTCACTCGCCTTCAGTTGGGCCTCCAGATGTCTTATTCGATCAGCTTGATGTTGCTGCGTCTGAACTAGCTCAGCAAATTCGGCCACCATCTGCAAAAGGATATATTTAGAAATCTGACAGAAGCAAAACAATAAAGGAGTCGGATTTAACTTACATAAGATGCACCGTTGAAAACATTTTGAAGACGTTCGATCAAGGAACCATCCCGAAAGCTGCTCCAGCGGTCTTCTCCGCTGAAAGTCCGACCGGAGGACATCTCCCGTAGCATATCCTGGGAAGAAGGGAACGAAGGAACCCCCGAGGGTACAACTCCCAGATTTCCAACCTCGGGGGCAGGGGAAGCCATGTTCAGTTCTAAGGATGGAGAAGAATATAAAAGAACCCCCGAAGGTCTATCCCCCATATTTCCAACCTCGGAGGTAGAAGAAACCCTATTCGGTTCTTAAGCGGCCGCATCTACTGATGCTCCAGCGCCAACACTCGGGGTAATCTCATCTGCAACATCTTCATCGCTGGAGTCAATAAATGAGACTACCCAAGAAACTTTAAGAAGGCGAGACGTTGAACTAACTGCCTTTCGCTTCTCGCCCCGAGAACGGTGGAAGTTAAAGTCAGCAGCAGGATTTTCCTACAGATCATCCTGAAAAGACTCAAAGAATTCAGCACCCCCAGGCACTTGATCCGTGAAGACGTCACCACCGTCGCCGGTTTCAAACCGTCCAACAGGCTCTTCACCCGGACCTTCACATTGCCTCTCCCTATTATCAGGCAGTTGGGTGTCAGTTGGCTCACTTTGGCCACTTGGACCAGCAAACTCCTGAGCAGACGGCTGGGCGCTCTGATGAACATATTCGGGAATCTGTTCCTTAGCAACGTTGGTTTCTTCATCAGACTTGGGCGGAGCAATGCCTTCATCGCCATGACGGGAAGCCTCTTTTCGAATCGCCTGTAAAATTGACTTCTCCTGGCGAGCCTGAAGATCGTTGACGACGTCCGTATCGAACACTTAAAAAAAAGGGAAAAATTCATGTCAGGAAACGAAAAGCAGAAAAGTACAATAGGAAGGGTGCCGGATCACTTACATCGCTCGATGGCCCGAAATCTGTCTAAATAAGCCGAGCTTTATTATATCCTTCTCTTTAAAAAGGTAGCTCTTGCTCCTATTTTCCAAAGTATGAACAGCTACCCAGGTCAGCCTCTTTAGCTCAGTATCGTTGTAATCAATTATCTTTTTGTTCCACACCTCGGGGGAACAGAAGAAACGGGGAACTCTCAGCACCGTTCGGGAAATCTCCAGATCCAATAGTGACGTTAAGTCGGAGAGCCCCTCCAGCGAAAAACCAACTCTTCTTCCAGAACTTGTTGGATATGGGGAATCCCCATACAAAACCCCTCTTTTTGGGGTCACTAGAGGTATCGACCTTTCGATTCACCTTCACTCCCTCGGAACCCAGCCATCCGATGGAGTAGATGTAAGAAAATAAGTCCCCGTCTTGTTAACTTGCCTCAGCGTGAAGAAATGCCTGATTTCATTTGAGGAGGGCGGTGAAAGGTTCATCCTACTGAACATGTGCCACATGCACATCAAAATTTTATAACTATTTGGGGCCAACTGAGCTAGGGTTATCCCTGCGTCAGCCAAAAACCAGGCAATGAATGGCTGAAAGGGAAGTGTGACACCACATCATAGCATTGATCCATAAATCGCTACCATACCCTCAAGAGGATTCCATGCAGCTCTATCCCCCGCAGGAACCATAGTGACCAAGTCAGGCAGATCGAATCGGGGCGGTATTTCTCTATTTCAGCTGGCACGACCACATTCGGTTCAGTATCAAAACCACTCGGGCGAGTATCAGAAAAAGAAAGACGGGACGCCCTGGACACCTCTTCAACATCATTCTCGTTAACAGCTTGCTCCCTGATCTGAACGCCACTCGAGCCGTGCTTGTGTACCTCACTTCTGCTCTGATGTTTAACCATCCTTCGAAAAGATACCCTATGGTTAGAAATGTTAGAATCAGAACTAGATGAAGTATAAGATGAATTAGAACTGGCTATAGGATTAAAAGGAACATCATGGTGAATCCCAGAAACATCGACTTCTAAAAATGAAGGTTCGTCAGGAGGAACATCCCCCAATAATCTTCGAACACAGGAAACTAACTGATAATCTCCACGATTTAGAGCATCGAGAGCTATATTACAAAGATGAATGTGAGATGAAGGTTCCATCGAAACTAACCTTAGATAGAATGAAATACTGGAGCAAAAATCCTTGATGAAGAAAGCAATCTGCAGCGAAATCTGGACTGGTAGGAAAATTCTGGTTTTCTCAAAACTTTTAAGAATAAACTAGCACAAACTCAGTAAAGAATTTAAAGGGGTGGTGACACGAAACCCTAGGGCCTCGAGGCGGAAAAAACCTATGATGAAACTTGATGACGTAGGGCACTTGGGGAGACGTAAAAATCATTTCTCATAAATGATATTGAAAAACGAAGAGACGAGGGACACGTGTCAAAACAGAAACTAGCCCTCAACAGTCAGAACTTCAAAACATCGCCATCATCAAAGATCTCGCGTGAGGAGGTGAATCAAAATTACAGAGTCACCATTAAGACACGTCATTATGATTAGACAACTATTCTGGCACAAGTAAAAATTGAGATGATTAAAATACTCTTGCCCGAAATGAAATTTATTCGGAAAAAATATTTTAAGGGGGTATTGTCGTATGTAAAATCTACCAAACATACACATCATCAATAAGAGGGAGAAAACTGTCAGGTGGACGTCCAAAAAGGCAATCAAGAAATATTCAATAAAACACTAAGAGAGAAGAAGCCTGAGTAGACAGGCATTAAGGCAAGACATACTCGGAATCAGCTAAATCAATTAAACGCACTCGGGGATAGTAGAGACATTCTTTACTTAGGATCAGGAGACGTCACTCGGGCCAACATATCATATCATATTCGGGATGAACATGCCAACTGAGTAAGAAGTCTAGTAAGTAGGCCACGAGTTAAGTCACGCAAGGTTCCTTATCGAAGAGGGACTCTAAAGAAGAAAGAGAATGTCAAGCATAAAGGGTTCCTCATCTGAGAACACTTCTACTTCTCCAAGACTACTTCTTATAAAAGTCCAATTCGGATTATGCTACCAAAGTCACATTCAATCTCAAAACCAGCTTCTGAAACGGGAAAGAAGACAAATCTACTTCAAACAAGTAACCAAAGTCACGATTAAATACAAAGATTCATTACTTGTACAAGGCAGATTAGGGCTCTATAAATATATAAATAGACCCATAATCTCGCCAAAAAAGATATAGACAACAAGCAACAGAAAAATACAGAGAGAAATAGAGAGATCGAGAGCTTGTAAGCATCTTATTTTCATAGTAGATTTTGGCTCGGTTGATCATTCAACCACCCGTTGACGTTTCTCCGGACATCGGAGTTTTACCACATAAAACTTGTCTTGGTTACTCTCTCTAAAATCTCTCCCTCTCTTTGAATTGATAGCCGAAATCCAATCCTTGTTGGCTTTTCTGACACGATCCAGAAATCAACGTCGACAAAATCCATTCCATTTGTTTGGTTTGTTAAATGCCAATGGAATGAGCATTCTATTGGAATGTAGATTCTACCATTTTGGTGGAATAAGCATTCCATCCAAAAACCAATTGAATGCCCATTCCATTCTATTAACAAATTTTCACTTCCTAAAATAACCCTCTATTTCCAACTCTATTCCAAAAATAACATATATATATATATATTATTATCATAATATATATTATTATATATATATTATTGTTGCATATCTTATATTATTACATATTATATTATATTATATTATTGTATATTATGTATTATGTATATATTATATGTAATGTATACATTATATGTATTATCTATATATATATATATATATATATATATATATATATTCATATATTATATAATATATAAATATATATTATGTTATATTATTTACACTTTTATATTATATTATTATTATCCAAAATATATATTATATGTATTATACATTATATATTATATATATTATATTATACAAAATATATTATTATTATTATTATTATAAATATTATATGTATTATACATAATACATATTATAATAAATATTATATATATACTATAATATATATATATATATATATACTATATAATTTATACTTTTATATTTTATTGTTATTATCCAAAATATATATTATTATATTATATAATATATATATATATATGTAAATATTATATAATGATATAATATATATATATATATACATTATATAAGAATATATAATGATATAATATATATATATATAATATTAATATTAATAATATCAATTATTATAATATATAATATATAATATATATTATATTATATAATAAAATATATATTATATATTATTATTATATAATTTATACTTTTATATTTTATTATTATTATCCAAAATGAACATTATATTTTCTAATTATATAAAATATTTTATTATTATTGTATATATATACACATTATATAATAATATAAAATATTTATATATTTAATAATATTAATATTAATATTTTAAATATATATTATATTATATATTATATTATATTTAAATATATATATATATGAAAATATATATAATAATATTTATAATATATATTATTATGTAATCTATGTATATGCTATATATTATATAATATATATAATATATATAATATATATAATTATGTAATATATTTATATGATATATATTATATAATATATTACTAACATATAATATATAATATATATATTGTAATAATATATATATATGTATATATTATATAATATATATTATATGTTATATGTTATAATATATATATATATATAATATTTATATGTAAATATAATATTATATAGGGATTTTAGTAAAAATGCCCCATCTGAGGGCTTCTATTGCAAATATACCCTATAAAATAGAATTATAGCAAACATGCCCCTGAAAGACGAAATTACCCTTAATGAGAAATACCTCCAATTCGTCCATGATTTTCCAATTGCCCTAACCCTCCCTACCAAACATCCCGATTGACCCGATATCCCCAATTCGTCCATCATCGCCGTGAAGCTGCTCTTCACCGGTAATCCGACTCATCGATGTTGACCTTCATGAATCGAGGACGCGTGGTGTGGGCATCTGGCGGCTTCATTCATCATCCATCACCATCCCGCTGCTTCGATCATCACCCTCACCATCTCTCCACCGCCGTTAATCCTGCTCGTCGACGCGGCCTTCAAGAAACTAGGAGGCGTGGGCATCCCGCCACTTCGTTCATCATCCGTCACCATCCCGCCGGTCGTCACTCGTCATCGCCACTCACCAAATCGAAGCGCAAAGCTCGTTCTGCAACTGAATCTCCAGTCGTCGTTGCCATTTGTCGTCGTCGTCTCCATTCACCACTCGTCACCGGTCAACCGAAGAAGCATAAAGCTTTCTCAGTTGAGACTTAAACCCAAGTACCCAACAAATCAATTGAAATTCTAAGGTAAATTACTCGAGCTAACAGTTGAAATCTGTTGAAATCAGTTGTTTTCCAATTTACTTCATTTTGTTTTATGATTGATTGTCATTGAACCTGATTTGCAAAATGTTGTGGTTTTTTGTTTCTCTACTGTCACGCCATTTGTTCAGATTGCAATTGTTGTAGATTGATTATTTCTTTGTAGCTTTTTGTTTGAATAGCTCCAATCAAAGAAAACTAAATGATGCTAGTTAAATTTTCTTTAACATTGTAGGATGAATGGTGACTGTTTCTGAAAGGAGGAATTTCGTCATTGTGTTAGATTAGTTGTGGATGCTGAGTATATGAGTATCTGAGATATGCATATTGTTTTATTTCCTGTAAAGTGATTTTAAGAGCTAATGTTGACTCTTTGCGTGGGTTCTTGATAATTATCAAGTGAGATGATTATATAATATCATTGATTATATTGAGTGTGTAATTAAATGTTTGAGTGTTTGTGTGTGTGTTTGATTTGTGTATGTGTTTGAGTGTTTGTGTGTGTGTTTGATTTATGAAAGATGATCGTATTTTGTGATTTGTGATCAGTTAGATATCGTCATAAGTGTTTTTCTTCCACGTTAAGCGGCATGGGTCGAAAGAAACTACGTGATTCACTTAAAATTAAAGAACATGATCGATTTCCATCTCGAGTTAGTTTATATTGCAATTGGGAGAGTATTAGACTTATTAAAGCAATTCTTTCACATAAACAACTGGATATGTTTAGAGTGACATGTTTTGGTTATTTTTTGGATGTGAGTGATATGGTATTGTCTGTGCAGTTTTGTAACCATATTTTGCTTTGGGAGTGTCATGTTAGGGATGTCGATGACACGGCATCGACTTTGTGGTTCTATGTTGGAAATGAGGTGATAAGGTTTAGCGCGGTGGAGTTTTGTTTGGTTACTGGGCTTACCTTTGGAGATTCATGTGAATCACCATCGTACATCACCAAACATATGGATAAAAGGATCCTCCGATCCTACTTTCGAGATGGTAAAGTTAATGTAAAAATGTTTGCTAATTGGTTTAGGAATCTTGGTCCTGATAATAATGTTAGTGACGATGATATGGTGAAAAGGATTGTAATTAACAGATTGTTTGTTTAATTACTGAGAATTCTGTTTGTATTTGTCGTGGTAGTAAATGTGTGTGAACTGAAATGTTGGGTGTTGAGAAGTGTTATGGATATTGGGAGTGTCTTGTTTGCAGGTTTGCAAGTATAGAAAATGACATGGCTTTGTTGAAAATACAAAGGAGACTCTATCAAATTTTAGTAAATATGCACAAAATAATACTGCACAAAATAATAACCAAATTCTCAACTCACCAAAATTACTCAAATCACTCAAATCATCTCACTAGTACTCAAATCATTTAGTAAATCAACAACTCACTACACCAACTAACTGCACTTAATACAAAGAGAAAAATAATAAGCAAGTCATCATATCACTATACCAAATCATAAAAGAAAAAAAATGACCAAATCATCAACTCACTACACCAACACCACTCGTACCAAATAGTAACATTAAACATTGTGTGATCCGCTTCCCTCAACAACACCACTTGTACTTGTTAATGGTCTAGACGATCTCGAGTATGTGCATGAATGACTGTTGTGACCATTACGATGACAAGTTGTACATCTTGATTGACTTACTCCCTCACCAAATGACGGAATACGGTTCTTTTTAGGTCTTCCTGGAAGGTGTCGGCCGACGTGTGGGATAACAACTATTGATGCAATATCTTCTGGAACCAACCATTCAGGAGGGTGTCCAACTGGATGAATTTCCCCACTGTATGCTGCAGTAAGAAATGAACTAGAGTAATAAGGTGAACAATAATCTATTTATGAAAATCGTTGAACCCTAATGCAAGCCAATGCATGTTCACATGGAAGTCCGTCCATGTCAAATTCTCTACAAGTACATGTTTTTGATGTCAAATCCTCTACAAGTACATGTTTTTGATGTCAAATCAACAGTTCTATCAAAATCTCCATCCTTAACAAGAAATGAGTAATATGTGATCGGGTAGACCATTAGATAACGTGCCTTTTCATCCTTCACACCTATGCTTACATCTGTTTTGGTTGTCAATGTCGACTTAAGTTTACCTGCAGATGTCCGATGATCATAGAACCACCGTTGGAGAACCCCTCTGATGCAGTCAATAACTCCGGTAATAGGCAATTCCCGACAAACTTTAATTGCATTATTCATGGCCTCTGCAATGTTGGATGACGTTAGGTTGTACCTTTTCCTTGGACTGTATGCTCGTGCCCACCGTTCAAATCCGACATCCGTGATATACATAGCTGCTTCAGAATTTATATTTGCCAATTGCTCCATACATCGTGTGAATTGATTTACCCGATAAACTTTAACTGCCTTTCTGAATATGTCTTTTAGTTTCTTATTCTTCCCATAGCGTCCAAGCATATTCTGTTCTAGATGTACCACACATGCACCCTGGAATGATTTTGGAAACACTTTTTCCACACCAGTGATAATACTATTTTTCCTATCAGAAACAATAACCAAATCATTAACTTCGCCAACGGCACGATACAACCTAGTTAGAAACCATTCCCAAGCTTCATTTGTCTCTGAATCACCAACACCAAAAGCTAGAGGAAATATTTGGTCATTTCCATCCATACACACTGCCACAAATAAAACCCCTGCATGAGGGCCTTTCAAAAATGTTGTGTCAGTAGCAATTACAGGTCTAATCGAAGACAGAAACCTGTCTGTACAAGCTTTGAGGCAAAAAAACATATACATGAACCTATTAGCCAAATCTGTGTGGAGGTTTGTAATAGTTTCAGGATTAGTTTGCTCCAACATGTACAAATATGATGGCAAAATTCGGTATGACTCAACCAGTGTTCCTTGAACCTCATCTAAGGCAATATGTTTGGCTCAGTATGCTTTATGGTAGTTACATGAGATGCCAAACTCTTTCTGTATGTCTTGTATAATTTCCTTAGGCTTGTATAAACGATGATCACGAAATTTCTCCTTTATGTGTTCCCATATAACCCGTGCACTTGCTTGTCTCTGATGCGGATAATCAGAATTAGCAGCCTTAACTGCACGCAATCGCCATTTGCATTCCTCAACAATGCACCGAACTTGATAATGTGTTGGGTCTGACTTCATCACCTTAATCTGGAACCGGTTGGCAAAGGCATACCTACCTAATTGTGATTGTAATTGCTGCTTACTTTCAAACAATTCACCCATTGCAATACACATATCAACATGTCTAGGTGCAACTTCACCAAAATTAATAGAATATGATGCAGATTGAGGTGGAACGAGCCTCTGGATATGGGTAAATTGATCATCAGAGCAAATAGTAATTTGATCAGAAATAGAGTCAAACTGTGGTTCTGATACCTCATGCACAGAAACATTTTCAATTTCTGTGGTATCGTGGAAACCAAAATGACGATGAGGGGAATTACCGTTGTTGCCATTTTCTGTAAAACCCTCTCGAATATCACCCGAATGGGCATTTGTGCTAGGCATATCCGCGGTGTGCTGGAAATCATATTCAGTTGCATCGTGTGGGCGGTGAGGTGATTTTGGATGAAAATTCTGCTTCACTTTTGGATGGTCATCATTGATTTGCTCAACACTTATGCAAACTAAAGGGTCAACATGCTCTCGGCGCAGTAACAATGCAACATCATCATCATAGATAATCTCAATAGGCAAACTAGGACGAATGGTTTGTGCAACAGTCGTAAGAGTAACCCGATAATGATTTCTATCAATTCCTATCACGCGGTACACCATATCTAATAGTTGATCATAATTTTCATTCCTTGGAAAATCAAATGCCCGTCCTCTCCGACCGTCGTACCAATATACACCGTGATCACTTTTCCATTCCCCCCCCCCCCCCCCCAAATTCAAAACCAATTGCACATTTATCATCTTCAATCCTGGAAACATCAATTAAAATAAACTTTACTACATCAAATATAAGGAGTGTAAATTATTATTTTTTTAAAAAAAATTCTTCTTCGGGTCAATGGTGACCCGATCGGGTCACTCATGACCCGAAGACCAATTTCATGGCTTCAGGTAGGGGGCAACCCGAAGCCATAATAAATAATGTTATTATAAATGTTTTGTAATTAAGGGGAAAATACAGTTGATTCTATTTCATTCAGTTGTTAACCAAATAAAATATTACTGATTCAGATATTGATTTTAAAGTCTCAACCAAACAAAGAAATCAGTTTTCCATTCCTTTCCATCCAATTCTCATTTCCATTACCATTACCATTCCAATTCCTATTACACAATGGTAACCAAACGCCACCTAACTTCAAAACACCATCAAATAGGATCAAAAGCGAAATTTAAACATTTAAACAACTAATACAAAAACGTAAATCATATTGTCAAATTAATAAACCCTAAACCCAAAATAAAAACCCGAATGCATGAAAGAAAGCATTTTGATAAGGTTTGTACCTAGTTCTATCAAAAAAATTCAATCATCGCTCGCTACCACGCCAAACAAACGAACAATGCAGTCCCTGACATTGTAAACGGAGATTACAACGCTCGAAATTGAAAACCATGAGATGTGTGAGCAAGAGTTTGCATAGAAATCTAAAGAGAGAAATCCTTGGGTTTAGAGTGATATGATCATAATCCTCAAGCAAGCCATGCCATGCAAGAAAGAAGGACTTGATCGAGGAGTCTTGATCAAGAGTTGATGTTTAATTGTTTGTTATTTAATTTGTTAGTGTGTGCAAGTAAAAGGGGAAACATGATAGCTTCGTGGCCTTATCTGGAGTGAGTGGTGACACCCATCACTGGATGTTGTGATTGTGTCCCTATTCTTTAGGTAGTTTATTTATTGTTTACTGCTTTGTTTAACTGTTGTAGTGGATATTTTTTTTATTGTTTTAGTGGGATATTGCTTCCTTATTTTATGCTTTAGTTGCTGTTTGTAAAGCCTATAAATGGCTCTCATGGAATTCAATAAATCTATTATCTATCAAATACTAAGCAAATATCTCATGTTTTTCTCTTTATCTATTTATCCTCTCTATCTCATTTTTAAATTCTTCTATGTATTTTCCTTGATTGGAAAAATATATAACAAATTGTATCAAAGTCGTTCGAATCTATGGACACACAATTTTGCAATGAAGTTTATGAAGTCTTGACTCGTCATGAGTCTCGCTTCGAAGAAATTCACTCTACCCTCAACACCATCTTAATGAACCTTCAGTCTCTACTAGAAATTAGATTCCAGAACTCTCATACACAATTAGCTACCTATCCTTAGGAGTTTTTAAATGATACATATGTGTCGACGGAAGTTTTTGTCAATTTTGATAAACCATCAATATTTGATGACAATGTATTTGAAAAAGTCTCATATGAGAGCAATTCACATTTTGTGGATTAATTTTACAAGTCACGTGAATCTCTTCATACAAATATTTCAGTTTAACTTTTATTGCATGATTTGATGATTCAAGAATTTGTTTCCAGCCATTGGAGCGATTGGATGGACATCATGAAAAAATGCAAAAAATTTAAAGTTCATTGTATATGATCTCGGTTATTAGCACCTAAAAATTTTATGCAGGCCAGTGGGATGATTTCCAGTGCCCATCATACGGAGATACTAGTCAAATGGGCAGATGCACTGGTCAAAGATGCAACATGGGAAAATCGTTGGTGTTTTTTGAAGACTTACCCAGACTTCATCCTTGAGGACAGGGATTCTTCAAACGATGGGGAATGATATGATCATAATCCTCTGCAAGCCATGCCATGCAAGAAGGAAGGACTTGATCGAGGAGACTTGGTCAAGAGTTGACTTTTAATTGCTTGTTATTTAATTTGTTAGTGTGTGCAAGTAAAAGGAGAAACAAGAGTGCTTCACTGCTTCGTGACCACATCTTGAGTGATTAGTGACACCCACCACCGGATGTTATGATCATGTCCCTATTATTTAGGTATTTGATTTATTGTTTACTGCTTTGTTTAACTGTTGTAGTGGATATTATTTTATTGTTTTAGTTGTTGGGGTTTATGCCCTAAAGTTTATAATTTTGTAAATGTGAATGAAACATTAATAAAAGAAAGAATTAGTTTATTCATTCTATATGCATGTCTTATACATTTATATAATGTGTACTTAACATCCAAGATTGTCGGATCTAATCTCTAACTGAGTATATGAGTGTCATATACAGATGTATTCAGTTTGAGATGAACAATCTAAAAAGTTCGTAGATGGTAAGTAGAGTTGGGTACTTTATTTATGGTTAATATACAGCTACGGTCCATTCTTCAATGTACAGTGGTCTTAACCTAGACTATTCATATGGTAATATGAAAATGGAGGCACCTTATATGATGTAATCATAGAGGACTTGGGCACGATCTATATGAATCTCTCACCAAAATCCGTTACATAATGATATTCATATATATCGACTAATGATGAAAATATATGGGTGATTTTAATCCTAGGTGTCTGTAGGGAAAATCGTACAACAGAAGCGTAAAAATTAGGATTAGGGTTTGATATATTTTAATTTTTTTTTCTTTTTGTAATAACAAGAATCTTAACCCTAGATTAATTTATGTATATAAAAAGTATCGTACCTTTTTCTCGTGACGATTGAACTAGCGTCGAATTGAATCCGTGAGATCTTCCAATCTAATCATGAACGTGAATCACCTAGGAGTGTGGACTCCCTTTCCTTAAATTGTATACATGATGATGGAAACAAACAAAATCTTTTTCATTGTTAGTCACAATAATCCTCCAAGAGAAAATCCAAAAATGTTCAGTCACTTGTGAATTATCAATCTAATTGATTGAAACTCGCGTGAACCTGATTTGATTTTGCACACAAAACCCTTTTGATGTAAAGGTTACTAGTGTACTATCAAAAACAAAAACATTCTCTTTTCTCCTTGGTCGAATTCTACACCCTATATCTATGAGTTGATCGAATTTTGTCTAGAGTGATTAACACTGAAAAGTGTATGTTTACTAAGGGATAATATCATCATTTTACACTTCCAATATGA
Organism: Dipteronia dyeriana; assembly: GCA_032871835.1. Taxonomy (NCBI): domain Eukaryota; kingdom Viridiplantae; phylum Streptophyta; class Magnoliopsida; order Sapindales; family Sapindaceae; genus Dipteronia; species Dipteronia dyeriana. The sequence goes on from CM065297.1 coordinate 13,630,061, forward strand.
TTAATTCCTCAATTTAGACATCATTTCATTTGTTCGCTTAAATAAATGTGTTGTGTAGTAATTAGTGTATTTTTCTTTGTATTTCAGAGGTAATTCGATTAATTCAGAATCATGGAGAAGTTAGATGGCAAAACAAACATCGTTTTCAAGTTTAGAAAGTCAAAAAATCTTAGGAAGATCATGAAGGGCATTTTCGTAATTTTAACTTTTCACTGTTCATATTTGACTTTCACTGTTCATATTTGACTTTCACTGTTCACTCACGGATGTGTGTACTGTTCACTGTCACTGTTCACTATTCACTTCACGGATGGGTTACTGTTCACTGTCACTGTTCACTGATGACGTGACGAAATTTGGACGCTCCATTCTAAATTCATCCGATGGTCAATTTGCATCCGTATTTTATATAAATAGAGGGTCTCTCCTTTCTAATTTTCATATTCTGAATCCAAATCTGATATTAGATTTGTGAATTTCTCTCTCTTTTGTTCTCAAATTCTTAGTTTAAATAAAATAGCTATTTTATAGTTAAATTATGACTGACTAATTTTTTATAGCTGGGGCCAAAGGTGATACTGTTGGTATGGAAAATATGATCCAATTTGGTAAGTTTATTATTTTTATGCTTTCTCCCCTCTGATCTTTGTGGAGTTTTTGACTCACTGTAGATAGATAGATATTTTCTAGCACAGTGATTACTTTTTCCCATATTTATCAGAGAGTGGTTTCTCCCCTCTGATCTTTGTGGAGTTTTTGACTCACTGTGGACAGACAGATATTGTCTAGCACAGTGAGTACTTGTACCCATATTTATCAGAGAGTGGTTTATCCCCTCTAATCTTTGTGGAGTTTTGACTCACTGTAGACAGACATATATTGTCTAGCACAGTGAGTACTTTTACCCACATCTATTAGAGAGTGGTCAGTGGAGTGGAATACCATCCCATTAATCTAGACTAAATATTAATAATTGGATCATATTCGAATTACCAACAGTGGATCCCTTAGCCCCAGTATTAATTTTAATTGATTTTCATTTTATAACAAGCTTAGTAATTAATCTAGATAATTAATTCTACAAGAACAAGCGAACAACCTCCCTGTGGTTTGACCCGGTCTTACCGATTAATTTATTACTTTGACACTCTTATACTTGAGAGTATAAAACACTTCTTTAGGACGTGTCAAATTTTTGGCGCCACTGCCGGGGAGGTAAGTTCGTCTTTTCTTTGTAGAAGTAATTTCTTTTTAATTTTATTTTAGTTTTCCTGTTTTTTTTTATATCTTCTTTGATCTTATTTTGTATTCAGTTTTGCATCACTCATCTCAATCATACACTTTATCCACTTAAAAAAAAAGCACTTGTAATCATTAATCATATTTTTGCATTTTAGTCATTCTATTTTTTTTATTTGCATTTTAGCTTAGATATAGTTTGTATTTGCATATAGGTCATTTTTTTTTTTTTTACATATCAGTCCCTGTAATTATCATATTTTCACTTTAGTCCCTATATTTTTAATTATTTGAACTTTTACCCCAATACATGTACATATTTGCATTTACACCCCTAGAATTTTGCATCTTGTTATTTTATCACTTTTTCTTTTATTTTCTTTATTTTTGTGTATTTCACCTCCATGAACCCTCATTAAATTTGCATGAGACGTTGGTCTCGAACATCTAGTGGTATATTAATTAAGAGATCACAATCACCCATATTCACCAACAACATGCATGAAAACCCACATAGACATCCAACAAGAAACCAAGCCGAGAACCTTTTAGACAACCTTGAAAACATATCTCAACACAGCAACCATCCGCCTTATGTTGACCATGACCAACACATTAACCCAAATCCAACTAGAACTCTTAGAGACTACATGAATCCTACACGTACTGGAGCACCTTCATGCATAGCTTTCCCACCAAATGCAACACACTTTAATTTTTAACCGGGAGTCATTAAAATTTTACCAAATTTTCACGGTCTTGAATATGAAAATCCATATTTGCATCTTAGGGAGTTTGAGAAAGTCTGTAACACTTGCACTTACCAAAATGTTAGCATGGATATAATCAAGCTTAAGTTTTTCCCTTTTTCCTTAAAAGATAAAGCTAAAACTTGGATACAAAACCTTAGGTCAGGTTCAATCCAAACTTGGAATGATATACAACAACAGTTCTTAAGGAAATTTTTCCCACCTCATAGAACAAACTCTATTAAGAGGCAAATCACTTCATTTGTCCAAAAACATGAGGAAACACTTTACCAATGTTGGGATAGGTTCAAAGAGTTGTTAAATGTCTGTCCACATTACAGTTTTGAAACATGGAGGATAGTGTCACATTTCTATGAGGGACTCACACCCCAAAGTAGACAAGTCATTGAAATGATGTGTAATGGGGAGTTCAGTGACAAAAATCATGAAGAAGCACTTGAATACCTTTACCATATCGCCGAAAGTGCTCAAAATTGGGACACCATTGGTTCCTATGAGTCCATGAGCAAACCACAACCATCTCTATCTAGTGGAGGCATTTACAATCATAGGGAAGATCATGACTTACAAGCTAGATTCTCATCCCTAGCTAGGAAAGTTGAAGCTTTAAAAACTAAAAATAGTGAATATGTAAAATATGTACAAGAAATCGCATGCCATGTATGTGATTCTGATGATCATATCACTCATAGTTGTTCAACTTTGCCAGCCATAAAATATTGCCTTCATAAACAAGCCAATGTTTTGCACACTCCCAATAAGCCAAATTCCAACCCACACTCACAAACCTACAATCCTGGTTGGAGAAATCATCCAAACTTTAATTGGAGGAACAACAATCAAGCCCAGTCTTCACAACCATCAGGTCCATCACATCCACAAACACACCAGAATTTCCAAAACCTACAAGGTTATGCACCTTATGTCCCACCATCTAGGAAAAACCTTGAAGACACTTTGCCCCCATTCATTGAGAAGCAAGAATCCATTAACAACCAAACTGCACAAACCTTGACAGATGCTAAAGATACTATGGCAAAGATTGCTTCTACACTCACCACTCACGAAAAATGTAAGTTTCCATCTCAACCACAACCAAATCCCAAGAGTCAGTCAAGTTCCTATGATAATAACCAACGCCCAGATCAAGTCAAATCAATTATCACTCTTCATAGTGGTAAGGTCATTGAAAAACCTATTCTTGAATCTGGTAAAAATGATGATGAGTCACTTTCCAAGGGTAAGGAAGGGGTTAATGAAACCACTGTTGAAGAAGAAATAATTGAATCCCTACCTACACTCCCATATCCTCAGACTCTTAAAAATTCACAGAAATTGAAGCATCTCCCAGATATTTTTGAAAATTTCAAACAGGTAAATATCAATATCCCTTTGTTGGATGCAATCAAACAGGTACCTTCATATGCCAAATTTTTGAAGGATCTGTGCACTGTGAAAATGAAGCATCAGATAAGAAATAAAGCATTTATTGCTGAACAGGTAAGTTCCATTCTTTCCAATAAAAATGTTTTAAAATATAAAGATCCTTGTTGTCCCACTATTTCCAGCACAATTGGTAACTGTAAAATTAAGCATGCTTTACTTGACCTAGGTGCTAGTGTAAATTTGCTCCCATGCTCAGTTTATCTGCGACTTAAACTTGGTAAGTTAAAGTCGACTTCAACCACACTTTGTCTTCGTGATAGGTCAATTAAAATACCAAAAGGAATAGTGCAAGATGTGTTAGTACAAGTCGATAAATTTATATACCCAGTAGATTTTATTGTCTTCGAAACACAACATGTTGTTAATGAGCACAAATCAGTTCTTGTTATATTGGGCCGACCATTTTTAGCTACTGCTAATGTCTTGATTAATTGCAGGAATGGAATAATGAGCATGTCTTTTGGAAATATGGAAATTAAGCTTAATGTTTTCAAAATGTCTAATGAACCATTTGATGATGAAAATGAAGATGAAGATGTAGACATTATTGAAACCATTGTTGAAGATCATGTTCAAAAGGATTCTTTTAACTCATCTGAAAGTTGTTTGATCAATTCACCTGAGTCAAGCATGCATTCACATCTTGATGATTGTTTACAGATTGTCGAAGAAGAAGGAGACACTTCGGATTTTGAAGAATTGGAACAGAAAGATGACGAGCCAGAAGAAAAAGCACCCATCAATGATTCTTTTCCTGATGATCTTTTATTCTCTATCAAAACTTTACCTTGGTATGCTATCATTGTTAATTATCTTGCAACAGGAATGATGCCACTCAATTGGAATGCACAGGACAAAAAGAAATTTTTGATAGAGGTAAAACGTTTTTACTGGAATGACCCGTACTTATTCAAGTATTGTCCTGATCATATTGTTCGACGGTGTATTCCAGGCAATGAGGTAAGTAGTGTCATTGAATTTTGTCATTCTGAAGCATGTGGTGGTTATTTTTCGTCAAAGAAAACGGCTGTAAAAATCTTGCAGTGTGGATTTTATTGGCCCACCTTGTTTAAAGACGCACATGCATTCTGTAAAACCTGTGAAAAATATCAAAAGTTAGGATCCATTTCCAAGCGAAACATGATGCCTTTAAACCCTATTCTTGTCATTGAAATATTTGATTGTTGAGGAATTGATTTTATAGGTCCATTTCCACCGTCATTTGAATTTTTGTACATTTTAGTTGCCGTTGATTATGTGTCAAAATGGGTTGAGGCAATTCCTTGTCGAAATAATGATCATAAAACAGTGATTAAGTTTTTAAAGGAAAATCTTTTGAGTCGATTTGGAATCCCTCGAGCCATTATCAGTGATGAAGGCAAACACTTTTGTAACAAACCTTTTGTACCATACCACCCTCAAACAAATGGTCAAGTTGAGTTAGCAAATAGGAAGATAAAACATATCTTGCAAAAAACGGTTAACCTTGATCAAAAAGATTGGTCTCTTAGACTAAATCATGCACTTTGGGCTTACCGTACTGCATTCAAAACATCTTTGGGTATGTCTCCTTATCGTTTAGTTTATGGAAAACCTTGCCACTTACCTGTTGAACTCGAGAAAAAAGCATATTGGGCCATTAAAGCTTTCAATTCTAACTTAAATGATGCTGGTGAATTGTGCAAGTTGCAAATAAATGAACTTGAAGAATTAAGAAATGATGCATGTGAAAATGTAAAAAATTCTTAAAGAGAAATCTAAAACCTTTCATGACAGACGAATTTTAAGAAGATCATTTGAAGTTGGTCAAAAGGTTTTGCTTTATAATTCTCGACTTCATTTATTTCCTGGAAAATTGAAATCAAAATGGAGTGGTCCATTTGTTGTGAAACACGTGTATCCATATGGTACCCTTGACATTGAGAATCCTAGGAATGGTAATGTGTTTAAAGTAAATGGACAACGTGTGAAACCATTATTAGAAAATACAGATTTTCAAAAAGACTTTACCGTCCTTTTTTACCCTTGTTACAAAGGTGAGTAAATAAATCTTTTGCTTTTGACTTTATTTGTGTTTGCAATTATTATTTTTGTTTTTGTTTTCTTTTATGTTTTGAATTTTTGCAGGATTAATTTCTATGTTCAATTTTTGCTTGGTGTGTTTTGCTATATAACCCCGGTTAAGTGGCGAATAACGGTACTTCTGACAATTCCAGTCGGTTTAATTCAGTTTCCCAAATAACTAATCCTCAAAACAAGGCATGGACAAAATTTTCACAAACCTGCGAAAACATTTTCTATTGTTGCCCCAAAGTGCTCTGAAAAAGATTTACAAAGCACGCTCCGAAAGATTACGCTTACTGATGATAAACAACATTCCTGTTGAAATTCGCTGGTTGATCTAAGCTAAGGTACGTCTAGCAGGTGAGTCTATTGGTTCATTTATATCTTACATGCCTGGTTTTGGAAGAAGTAACCTTGTAAAAAAACGATGTGCTAAGAAGTTAGGGGTTACTTGTCACAAATGTGCACGTATAACTTGCAACACACATTGTCGTTCTTTAGGAATGGTGTCTAATAATCGGGAAGATAAAATTTTATTCAATAGGCATGGTTTGCGTAGGGAGTCACTGGATAATATCCTAACAACTTTTGATGCACATCCTAGTGGATATGTGCAAATGGCAATTGACCGATTATGGCCACAATTTCAAAAAGAACATGCACAATATAGTCTTGGGAATCTGACTTTAAAAGACCCTGTTTGCCAATTTATAAGAAAATTGGATGGGAAGCATATCCCTGACCCATAAAGGGCGTTGAAGCCGTTTCTGGACGTAAAACCAGAGGAAGATGTGAGTCACAATCACAACTACCAGTAAATATCCTTTTGTTTTTATTATCTTTTTCCTTCCGCATTTAATGTCTTTTGTAATTATTGTTGATTACTTTTGATTTTTGAACCATTTGGATCTAATATCGTTGACAAATACGCCGCCCTATACATATAGGTGTATCATTGTGTTACCTTTTCATGATCTATAAATACAAGCATTTGTTTTCCTTTTTGCTTCAAGCACTCATAAACATTTAAAAGAAAAATTCAAAGAGTGCATTAATGGCGTCACCTTCAACTAAACGATTCACAAACATTTATGCGTTTGGTGACACCAATTATGGGAAATACAGAGAGTTTGTTGATGTTGCAACTCATCTTGGTAAGGTTTTTGGCTGAGCGAAAAATAAACCTAGTGTATGGAGGAGGTAACTTGGGATTAATGGGGTGTGTTTCACGAGCTGCACGAGACGGAGGTAGTCAAGTTCTGGGTATTGTCCCAAAACCTATGGCCGCAACAGACATCATCGGAAAGACAAACGTCGAAGAGCTAGTTGTTTCAGGTATGCTTGAAAGATTGACTACTATGTTACATCATGCTGATGCGTTTATACCTTTGCCAGGTGGTTTTGGAACCTTAGAAGAAATCTTTACAATGGCATCCTGGGTGTAACTACACATCCATGAGAAACCCATCGGTTTGTTGAATGTTAATAAATTTTATGATGGTTTGCTTTCATTTCTTGATCATGCTCAGAAAAATTATTACATTCCACATTCAATCCAAAAAATCTTTATATCTGCTTCAATCATGAGCTGATTGCCAGTTACAAGCTTTCAATTATGTGCCAGATCCTTCAACCTCCAAAATTGATTGGTCCACTGATGAAGAGAACAAGAAACGCAGAATTGATCTGAATCTCAGTTTGTGATTGTCCAATGGTTTTTATGCATTTTATTTTCCTTTATTTTGTATTTCTTTTGTTGTTTTGCAGAATTTTGTTGTCTTACAAGTTGTTCAGGTGATATCTTCTAACCTTAACTCTTTCTAAAGACATTGGGGACAATGTCTCATTCCGGTTAAAGGGGGGGGGGGGGGGGAATAATTGATTCAATAACTTTTGTTATTCAAAAAAAAAAAACTAACTTCTGACCATTTTTTTTATAAAGATGGCCGAGTAAGGAGATCTTTTAGATACTTCTGAGACGCATGTTTGTAGTTCTGATGCATTTGTTTTTCCTCTCTTCTGACTATTCAAATTTATAAACTCACCATTATGATATCATTGACTAATCCTTTTGTTCATTAAGTCATCTTGAGAAATTTTTCGAAATATTCTAGACACACACGCACATTGACACGTGATTATGTGCAGTAAGTTAAGATTTTACGATATTGAGTTCTGAAACATCATTCAAGGGTAACAGCCGAAGGCAGTGGTCTTGTTTAAAAATTTATACAGTAATAATAATAATAATAATTTTGTGTGTTGTGACCAAAACTCTTACTTAGTAGCCGGGCCTCATGCCTCAGCAAGCACAGAGTGTTCGCGCAAAACGGTGGAGTCTGGATAAGAATAAAGTGCAATTCCGTAGCCTCTTTAACTCGAGCAATTAAGTCCGAGGGGTGTTTTAACATCTAATGCCCTAAGACCAACTGGTTTGGGAGTCATTAACCCAAAGCTCGTAAGGAGATCATTTTTTTGACCATTTTTTTTATAAAGATGGCCGAGTAAGGAGATCTTTTAGATACTTCTGAGACCCATCTTTGTAGTTCTGATGCATTTGTTTTTCCTCTATTCTGACTATTCAAATTTATAAACTCTCTATTATGATATCATTGACTAATCCTTTTGTTCATTAAGTCATCTTGAGAAATTTTTCGAACTATTCTAGACACACACACACATTGACACGTGATTATGTGCAGTAAGTTTAGATTTTGCGATATTGAGTTCTGAAACATCATTCAAAGGTAACAACCGAAGGCAGTGGTCTTGTTTAAAAATTTATACAGTAATAATAATAATAATAATTTTATTTGTTGTGACCAAAACTCTTACTTAGTAGCCGGGCCTTATGCCTCAGTAAGCATAGAGTGTTCGCGTAAAACGGTGGAGTCTGGATAAGAAAAAAGTGCAGTTCCGTAGCCTCTTTAACTCGAGCAATTAAGTCCGAGGGGTGTTTTAACATCTAATGCCCTAAGACCAACTAGTTTGGGAGTCATTAACCCAAAGCTCGTAAGGAGATCATTTTTTTGACCATTTTTTTTATAAAGATGGCCGAGTAAGGAGATCTTTTAGATACTTCTGAGACCCATCTTTGTAGTTCTGATGCATTTGTTTTTCCTCTCTTCTGACTATTCAAATTTATAAACTCTCCATTATGATATCATTGACTAATCCTTTTGTTCATTAAGTCATCTTGAGAAATTTTTCGAACTATTCTAGACACACACACACATTGACACGTGATTATGTGCAGTAAGTTTAGATTTTGCGATATTGAGTTCTGAAACATCATTCAATGGTAACAACCGAAGGCAGTGGTCTTGTTTAAAAATTTATACAGTAATAATAATAATAATTTTATGTGTTGTGACCAAAACTCTTACTTAGTAGCCGGGCCTCATGCCTCAGTAAGCATAGAGTGTTCGCGTAAAACGGTGGAGTCTGGATAAGAATAAAGTACAGTTCCGTAGCCTCTTTAACTCGAGCAATTAAGTCTGAGGGGTGTTTTAACATCTAATGCCCTAAAACCAACTGGTTTGGGAGTCATTGACCCAAAGCTCGTTACACGAGTTAAAGAGAAAGCTTAAGGGAATTGTACTAAAAAAAACAACATCTGCAATCCGAGTAATTAAGCCCGTAGGAGTGTTTTAACACTTAATGCCCTAAAGCCAACTGGTTTAGGAGTCATTGGCCTAAAGCTCACTACATGGATTAAAGATGGAATGTTTGTTTCCAATTTTGTTTTATTAAAAAAAGCCAAAAAAAAAGAAGAAGAAGAAGAATAAATAAAACTACTGCTTAAGGAAGAAGCCCTGATGAGATTTCGGAATAAAAATGTTGTTTGATTTCAATTGAATCTCATAGTTATTGTGTTGATCTTTATTGAGCACAAGAAAGTTTGATTGATAACTCAATTGATGACTGGTGGTCAAAGGGTGAGAAAAGTGGTATAAGAGAGTTTGTCTATTTGGTAGTTTAGAGATTTGAATTTGAGTTTTTACTGTTTTCGCTTTAATTGCTAGGGACTAACAATAAGCAGGTTGGGGGGAGGGGTGTGATTAACACTGAAAAATTTATGTTTACTAAGGGATAATATCATCATTTTACACTTCCAATATGATTAATTCCCCAATTTAGACATAATTTCGTTCGTTCGCTTAAATAAATGTGTTGTGTAGTAGTCAGTGTATTTTTCTTTGTATTTCAGAGGTAATTCGATCAATTCAGAATCATGGAGAAGTCAGATGGCAAAACAAACATCGTTTTCAAGTTTAGAACGTCAATAAACCTTAGGAAGACCACGAAGGGCATTTTCATAATTTTGACTTTTCACTGTTCACAGTTGACTTTCACTGTTCACAGTTGATTTTTACTGTTCATAGTTGACTTTTACTGTTTACTCACGGATGCATACTGTTTACTGTCACTGTTCACTGTTCACTATTCACTTCACGATGGGTTACTGTTCACTGTCACTGTTCACCGATGACGTGGCAAAATCTGGACGCTCCATTCTAAATTCATCCGATGGTCAATTTTCATCCGTATTTTGTATAAATAAGGGGCCTCTCCCCCCTAATTTTCATATTCTGAATCCAAATATGATGTTAGATTTGTGAAATTCTCTCTCTTTTGTCCTCAATTTCTCAATTTCTCAATTTAAATAAAATAGCTATTTTCTAGTTAAATTATGTCTGGCTAATTTTATATAGCTGTGGCCAAAGGTGATACTGTTGGTATGGAAAATATGATCCAATTTGGTAATTTTATTATTTTTATGCTTTCTCCCCTCTGATCTTTATGGATTTTTTGACTCACTGTAGATAGACAGATATTTTCTAGCATAGTGAGTACTTTTACCCATATTTATCAGAGAGTGGTTTCTCCACTCTGATTTTTATGGAGTTTTTGACTCACTGTAGACAGACAGATATTGTCTAGCACAATGAGTACTTGTACCCATATTTATCAGAGTGTGGTTTATCCCCTCTAATCTTTGTGGAGTTTTGACTCACTGTAGACAGACAGATATTGTCTAGCACAGTGAGTACTTTTATCCACATCAATTAGAGAGTGGTCAGTGGAGTGGAATACCATCCCATTAATCTGGACTAAATATTAATAATTGGATCATATTCGAATTACCAACAGTGGATCTCTTAGCCCCAGTATTAATTTTAATTGATTTTCATTTTATAACAAGCTTAGTAATTAATCTAGATAATTAATTCTACAAGGACAAGTGAACAACCTCCCTGTGGTTCAACCCGGTCTTACCGGTTAATTTATTAATTTGACACTCTTATACTTGAGACTATGAACACTTCTTTAGGACGTGTCATAGAGCAAAAAACTAAAATTTTCTTCCTCAAAATTCTCTATTGTTTGGCCGAATTCTCTCTTGAAAAATACCTACCTTGGCCGAAATTTCACTCAGAGAATCATAGGGCTGGCCGAAATTATCAAGGTGGTATATATAGGATCACAAATCTTTTCCTAAAAATGATTTAATTGGTTGGCAAGAATCTTTTCCTTAAATGGATTTACTTAATGAAAAAAAATTCTTTTTCAAAGAAGAATTCTACTCTACACCAAGACTCCTAATCCAACTCATTAGAGTATTTGTGACCATATTAAAGATTTTCTAATTTGACTAGATAAATAATTATTTTATTTATCTACTTATCAAATATAATTTTTAATATTAATTATACTACCAACAATAGTATAATATTATGAGATATTCTCTTACTAGAAAAAAGATTTTGACTTTTAATTAAATAATTAATTAATTACCAAATTAATTTCCATTTAATTAAATAATAAATTAAAAAACAATATATTAAGCTATTTTATATAGCCTTGCCACCCAACACATATACATGAGCCAATATATTATTTTTCCTATTTTATTAAATCCATTGGACCTTAATAAAAAGTCCACATGTGAACTAGACCCATTCTTACAAAAATAAACAAGTCCACATGCCTCAATACAATTCTAGATGGATTCCTAAATTGGTCTGGCAGAATATATCAAGTGATCCATACAAGTTCGTATGGATCGGGGATCTTGGCGGACAATCTAAATTTAAGCTCCAATAGACACAACCCAATCACAATCAACAAATGATTCACTTAGGTTCGATCTATTATTTTTAGTTCATTCCACTAAAAAACTAAAATTGAACTCTTAAATAACGATAGAATAAGTTAATATTTTTCATTCATACCCTAGACAACCTTATTGGAGAAAGTGTATCCTCGTGAAGAATATTAGTAATCGCCAAGAGCTCACAGACCGCCTATAGCTCTCCAAGTTACCATATTTACTCATATGACCATATTTTAAACTTGGATATTTTGACTTGTCCAGAAGCCATGTTTCAATAGACACTATTGAAAACTTAACGTTAAGATTTAATATCCAATACCTGAAAACTTAACGTTAAGATTTAATATCCAATACCTCAAAACATCCATATGATGATATTCTACTCTCATTTAATAAATGGAGCCACGATATCCATATCTATAAATGAAGTCATCTATCGATTAACAAATGAATACCACCAAACTATCGAAGATAGACTATGCAATATAATCGTACTCATTGATAGTTCAAACGATAACACTTGCAACCATAAGTCCATCATTTATCTCATGATTGAGATAGACTCTTCGATTGTCTTCAAGTGAAAACTTTTATCCATTGACGGCTTTAGATAAAGTATTTCACTGTGATCCAATTCAATGCACCCAGTGCACTAGATTTTTTTGCCCAAAGACACCACACTTTGATGATTTTAGACTCATCATAACACACTTGATCTCACTCAAATGCTAGCAAAAGAATCTACAACTTTGACAAGATAAAGGCGTTCAACCATTATCTTAAGTTGTGAATATTATTCAAGACTAACTAAAGAATTGTGTCTACCTTATATATATTTAGATGTATGAATAATTCTTCTTTTCTCATAGTCTTTTGACCTTATAATTATTTACTTTTGATAATTATAATAATTAAACTATAAATGCTATAAGATTTGTTAAACTATAAATCACTTTATTAATATGAAAAGATTGTCAAATACATTATTATACTCTTGCTATCGAGCATAATCCCAATATTGTCTTATCGACTCATTCAGGTTAGATCATGGTTTTTGATATACCATGGGTGATATCAGATTTGCATTCCCGGTCAATAACTTCATATGTGGGAATCGTGATTTGGCTTGTGGCTGGGAAGGTCTATACCCAATAGTAGAATCCACACCTTCTTATGAAAAGTAGATAATAGTTCTCTTAAGGGTTGGTTTAAGGCTTGAACAATATGAGTGCTCTCATTCTTCCGTAAAGGAAGTTGGGGTTTACTATTCATTAATGAATCAATGGTACTTAACAGAAAAGATATAATTATAGGGGTATAACGGACTTATGACATAGCTCTAATTATGAATTACTTGTGGAGGATTACACCATATGCAATAGTTATATCGATAGACAACTGTAATTTCGGTTTGTGTAATACATCTACAGTTGCGAGAGTGCAGCATTGGGTTTTTAGTGAAATGACTCAGTGGTTCATGATCATGAAATATTAATTAAAGAGTTTAATTAATTATTTCTAAGTATTATTGGAACTCAAAATTGTGGGTCCATTAGGTCTCATTACTAGCCCAATTGATTAAAGGTAACAAAGGTCACGGTTAATTAATTGGATTATCTAATTAATTGTGTTACGAAAGTGACACGTAATTAATTGAATAATGAGATTATTTAATTAATATATTAATAATCAAATTAATTAGATTATTAGATTATTAAATTAATAAAATAATAATTATTAATTATTAATTGGAGGTTGCAGGTTCAAATCATGATTGAGACAAAGATTAAAATAATTATATTATTTTATTCTTTACTTAGTCTAATATTTAAGTTTAAGTCAACTAGGGTTATGAGGGAGTTAAATACTAATATCCTTTAATATATGAAAATATGTTTGAAAATGATTTGTATATAGTTATATATATATATATATATACATAACTAAGATAGAAAAGACTAATTGTAATTCTTTGAACCAAAAATACAAAAAGCAAGACCCTAGAAAGTCTACGAAGATTTCGGCCAAAAAAAAATAATCTTACTTGGTGTGGCCGAATTTGCTAGAGAAGAAAAGAAGGAGTTCTTTCTTCAAGCCTCTACATCCTCTCAGTTCCTTAAAGATCATGATGTGCCCACACACAGTTACCGGATCACAGGACATAGCGAGGAAGACTTGCTATTTCGTAATCTGAATAAAGCTTAAAGAAATAAGGAGTTAACATCAAGGGTATGATCTAAATCCATCTTTATATATTCTTATATGTTGTATATGATTTACAAGTTGCATAAAAATTTTAAAACCCCATTTCTGATGTGCAACATAATTCCGGATTCCTACATTAGTGGGATATTGCTTCATTGTTTTATGCATTAGTTGTTATTTGTAAAGCCTATAAATGACTCACTTTGAATTCAATAAATCTATCAAATATTAAGCAAATATCTCCTGTGTTTTCTTTATTTATCTATCCTCTATCTCATTTCTAAATTCTTCTATGTATTTTCCTTGAGTGAAAAAAAAAAACATAACAAAGAGTTAGAGAGGGAATGGAGATGAGTAGTTTGATGAATCTTTTTGATTGATTGGAGCCTCTCTAAAGACTTTCCATTTTATTTTTATTTTTAATTTTTTTTAGACGACAAATCTAATTAATACTGTCATTAGACATGATTTGTCCAAGCAATGCTTAAAATAATGAGTTTTTCCTTCACTAAACCAATGTTAATAGACTTCCATTAGTTTCGGGGGTGTGAGTGTCAATTTTATGAAAGGTTGACTGAGTGTCGCAAGGCAAACATCAGGTAGGTTCTGTGAAATTTGCTCTATTAACTTTGTAACAATTACATAAAACAAACATGAAGAAGTTCTAGAAATTTCTCTTTACATTCCTTCTGTTTTTGGATACTTTTAGGTGATTTTTGGTTAAATCCCCTTGTCCTGCCTCTTGAGATCATAATCTGAATTCTACCTCTATAAAATGACAAAGTTACCCTTTTATCCCTCAATTAAAAAGATACAAAAAGTAAATTTGAAAAAAAAAACAAAGGCTATTGTTGGAGGATCCTCCATCGACGTCGACATCGGCCTCCATAACCTCAATCTCCTCTTAGGTCTTAAGAACCACATCAACTACTCTATTGTTGAAGTCTTTCGATTCCCCCTCTAAAGCTACACAATATAGAGCAGAGAAATCCAAAGATGCCAAGAACGTAGCAACTGACTTCACAAACAGAGCAAAATACAGAGCAATTGATACAGTGTTCACATCTCCAGAGAAGGTTAGTGACATGGCAAACACAACTAAGAGCATTTCCAATGGTAATACGGCTTACATTTGAAAAAAATGGTGATTTGTCAACATTGTCAATCCATTTGTGGCGTGTAACTAAACTTGATAGACATCCAAATAAAAACAATGGTCTCCAATGCTTCACTTGTAAAATACATGTTTTTAATGACATGTCAAATTTTTATTAGTCTCTTTCAATCTACTTTAGAATTGTTAAATAAAATAAAGTAGAAAAGAGTGGTTGTTGACTGAACCAACAAGATGGTTGTCCAACAGACCCTCTGAAATCAGAGAGTCATGTTGACTGCCTATAAAAAAAAGTTACCACATCAATTTGAAGTTATACTAGAGATATTGTATTGGAGATGAATTTTTTAACAAAGTGAATGTTCATCCTACGTGGTATCTAATTTTTTTACAACCCATGTTATCATCGGAAATGCTATAAGGAGAAGGCATGTGATGTCAAGGATGTTACAGCTCATAAAGTTGGTGAAAATTTTATATTTATTATTATTATTCTTTTTTTAAAGGTTTTTTCTAATTAATTTTTTTTTTAAATCAATAAAAAAAATTCGGAGTCGAGATTGAGGATTCCTAACCTCGCTCCAATCCCACCTCATCGACATCGCACTTGTATTATTTAAACTTATGAGTTAAACTTTTAAGGGTTAATAGCACATTTGCCCCCTAAACTTATAATGTAGTTGCATAATACCCCCTGAATTTTTTTTCTTGTCAATAGTCCCCCTGAACTTCTATAAATTTATAAAAACTGACGGATTACTAACTTCCGTCCAATTTTTTATCACGTGGTCTTCACGTGCATCCAGAATTAGGGGTACATTTGGAATTAAATAATAAATATTTATAGAAATTAAAAAAAATACATCAGACAAACTTTGTTTTTCTTTAGACATTCACTTTTTCTTCTTCTTCTTCATCGCCGACACTTCTTCATCAGACAATCGCTTTCATCTTTTTCTTCTTTTTCTTCAAACTTCTTCATCCCAGGTACAAACTCCTTCTTCATCTTCAATTATCTTCATCCAAACATCATCTTCAATCAAACATCATCTTCGATCGAGATCCCATGGAAACACGATGATGGGTTATTTTCGTCTGGGTCTCCATTGTCGGCGATGGTGAGTCTCTTTTGCCGGCGATGATGAGTCTCTTTCGTCGGCGATGGTGGTTCTAGTGGTGGCAACAAATGAAATTGTTAGATGAGATGTGTTGATTTTGTTTTTTGGATTAATTTTTGATTTAGTTTTTGTGATTGGAATCTCCATTGATGAAATTAGAGATGGTTTTCGATTTGGTTGATGGATGATGGGTGTGTGGTTTACGTTTTTGGAGAAGGTTTAGATAGACATGGGTCAGCGGTGGGTTTGGAGTTTCGATTGTATGGATTTTCGATATGAAGAAGAGGCCTTCAGAAAGAGAAGGGGATCGATTGTGGGTTTGGAGTTTGAGTGGTGATTGTTCTTCTGGAAAACTGATGGAGTCATGGAGATGGGGGTTTGGGTGGTTGGATTTGGATCTGGACAGTGGTAGGGGTTTTTGGGTTTCATTTTGATTTGAAGATGAGTTTTTTTTTAGATTACGTGGAGATCCAATCTAGATATCCACCGTCCATCTCATGGAGTTTGAGTGGTGATTGTTCTTCTGGAAAACTGATGGAGTCATGGAGATGGGGATTTGGTGGTTGGATTTGGATCTGGACGGTGGTAGGGGGTTTTTGGGTTTCATTTTGATTTGAAGATGGAGTTTTTTTTTTTTAAAGATTAGGTGGAGATCCAGATCTGGGTCTCCACCTGATAAAAAAAATGTAATTTTTTTACTTATCCGTATTAAGAGGATGAAAAGACATATTTACCCTCGGTATGGCCACACGTGAAGACCACGTGATAAAAAATTGGACGAAAGTTAGTAATCCGTTAGTTTTTATAAATTTATGGAAGTTTAGGGGGGTTAATGTCAAGAAAAAAATTCAGAGGTACTATACAACTACGCTATAAGTTTAGGGGATACCGATATTTTTAACCCAACTTTTAATTCTCTTTTAATTCTTAGACCACAAGTTCAATCAATTGTTAAGTCAATATTCACTACTTCTTTTTCAGCCATTTAATTAAAGCTGAATAAATAATTGGGTCTGAAATCAAAAGTTTATTATTCAAAACAAAATTAAAAGTTTACATTAATATAAATATATAACAATGAGACGAGGTTCCGGTAGCAAATCTCTCAAAACTAGACTATAAGATTGTCGGTTTGAATCCTCCTCCTATCCAAAAATCCTTAAATTTATATAATATTTTAATATATAAATTTATATAATATTTATATATATATATATAAGTCCGCATCTCCACCTATGATTATAATTAGTTTCTAAACTTTTAAATTATATATAAGTTATTATCATTGACATCTTTTAAAGCTAAAAGGTTTTGTTTTACAAGAGAAGCAAACATAACATTTTAAACTTCAAAATTTTGAATTTTTTTATCACTTATTAAAAACACCAAATTGAGTTGTTTATCGCAACATTATAACACCATTGTACACATCACAAACAAATTTATTTGAGATGTTTTCTGATGTAATATTTCAAAATATTCTGACTTTGGATTAGATATTGTAAGGAAGGTTTGCTAGCCCAAACTATCATAACGACTTTTTGACTTATAAATTCAAAGTGATTCATTATAACGATTGATATTAATTGATTCAGCATATAACCTTTTTGTTTGGTTAAAATATTATAATAATTTAGGTTTTGAGAGGGAGAAGATTCAAATTCATAATATCGTCATGTGGGTGTCACTTGTGAGAGGAATACTTTTGAGCCACCATCATCTTGTAGATTCAACATAGAACTTGAAATTGGGTGAAAAGGTTCATTTAGCCATTTCAATATTTGTGATAAAAACCACATCTCATTTCATTCATTGTGATATGCATTTTTCCTTTAACGTTTGTGATAAGAAGTTTGATTCCCGCTATATATATTTAAAAACATATACGGTGAGTTTTTTTTAGACCGTGTATATGATGTTTTATCTTGATAGGTTCTGCATACTCTTAACTCATTAGAGTGGGTTGTTAACTTACCAGACATTTTGATAATTTGGATGGATGGGTGGCTTAGAATTGAAGCACTCTTTGACGTCTTAATTGGGATTCCTTGCCACATCTGCCTAAAAATTATCTGGGCCATTACCAATTGTGGACGCAATACTTGCCCGTGTTCCACAAAGTTGTGAGATATTATATTTGCAATTAATCAACATAGTGGGATCGTTACGGAAATTCTCAATTATACTGATTAGGTGTCAGTTGGATTGTATTTCTCAAACTAAAATATTTGTCCCAAGTAATATATATTATATGTTCTCTCTTGAATCATCGTTTATTTTAATTTCGGTAAGAATCATCATGAAATCAAATCATTTTTTATGAATTTTAATCTGATTTTTTTATAGATGACATGTTCAATGAAATCTACCTATGAATTTTTTTTGAGAATTTTTCAAACACTACAACTATTTAACTATTTTCCTTGAATTTTCTTATATTTCACCATTTTTCTGATGCATTTATATTTAATAAAATCGGGATAAATAGTTGTGGTGCTTGAAAAATTCTCAAATTTTATTCATAGGTAGATTTAATTGAACAATCATCCACATAAAAAAATTCAAATCAAAATTCATAAAACTTGATGTGATTTCGCGGTGGTCCTTACCAAAATTAAAATAAGGGATCCCTTACGAGAGAACCACTAATATATATATATATATATATATATATATACTAGACTTTCTAATTTTTTTCTTAAATTCTTTTCTAAATGTGAGGTGTCAATATCTTATAAATCAATAAATTATATGGTGAGTGATGTGATGTTGACACCTCGTATGCTACATATATTTAAAAACAAATTTGAAATACCTAACATTCTTCTAGAGGCAGAGAGTAAGGACCTTTTATTTATTTATTATTATTTAGTGGATTTACGGAAGTGGAAATGGTGAGATATGTCACATTTTTTAAGGTGTGTTGTGATGATGTCACCCTTTTAATAACTTAAGTTTAAAAGGCACATATTATGGTGAACTACCCAAATTGCCCATAAACTTTAATTTTTAAAAAGCAACTTTCTGAACTCTTTGGTATCTCCCCAAAAAACTTGTCTGAAAAACTTGACTCTGTCTCTAAAAAGGTTGTCTCTCTCCAGATTCTGTACTTGAAGGTAACAAATATTTATGATCTTCACTTAAATTTATTTTATGCATTTCAGATATTTTACATTCATTTCTGTGTGGGTTAATAATGTATCCATTCCTCGATAACAATGTATCAATTTCAAATTTTGCACTAGAATATATGAAAATGGAAAACATCCGTGCTTTTTTCTTGTGTGACCAAGAATATTTAAAGATGAATCAAGCTTATTTTGTATTGGAATGAGCTTTTGTTTAGTTTGAAAAAAGCTCGATTATTTGAAAAAAATGCTCGACAAAAAAAATGCTTGATCTCTTAGGAAAAGTTCTCGAACCTTTATAAAAGTTCTCGAACCTTTATAAAAGTTCTCGATAATTTGATAAATAATCTCGATCCCTTAAAAACGTTCTCGATCCCTTAAAAAATTTCTCGATCCCTTAGAAAAAGTTCTCGGTCCCTTAATAAAAGTTATTGATCCCTTTATAAAAGTTCTCGATAATTTGATAAATATTCTCGATCCCTTAAAAAAGCTCTCGAACCGTTAGAAATGTTCTAGATCCCTTAGAAAAAGTTCTCGTTCCCTTGTTAAAAGTTCTCGATCCCTTGATAAAAGTTCTCGATAATTTGACAAATATTCTCGATAAAAGTTCTCGAATCGAACCGTTATAAAAGTTCTCGATCCATTGTAAATTATTCTCGAACCCTTGAAAAAGTTCTCGGCCCTTATAAAAAGTACTCGATCCATTTGAAAAAAGCTCGATCACTTAGAAAATGTTCTCGATCCCTTTCCAAAAAGTTCGATCCGTTTGTAAATGTTCTCGATCCATTACAAAAAAAGCTCGATTCCGAAGAACATGTTCTCGATCCGTTACAGTTGAGAAATTTTTGTAATTCTTAGTACTTGTAAAAGTAATTTTTTTTATTTGTTAATAATTGTTTGTGATAATGATTTTCACAGGACAATGGATCGGGTTAGATTAATAATATCTTACAACTGTCAATGGGAGAAATTACCTGATGGAAGTCAGAGGTTTCTTGGTTCCGATAACCAAGGAATGTATGTGTCCAGAAATATGACTTACGAAGAGCTGGTGTCGATCGTACAAACCATTATGAAGTACGATGTGAACAAATACATTGCTGATATACAATCTATATCAATCGTTCCCAGGACAACATGTCGTACATTTATAAGAAACGACGACGATGTTTTGTTTATGCTAGGGGAAGATAGGGTGATCCCTCAAGTATGTGTCAGTTTAATTGAGAGGGCTGTAGGAGATGTCATCGGTGAAGAAATCCCTCCTCATGATAATACCCAACATTTTCGATCTTTAGGCGGAAGCAACCAGTTGTTCACAGAAAGAAGTGGGATTGACGATAGGGAAAACCTATGTGGTGTCCCACCGGAAGTAACCGACCATGGTGATATAGTTGGAGCTCAATTGGTCACAACAAACAGACGTGCCCTACTAGAGACTCCACCATGGAATGATTTGAGGCGTTATCATGATGACATTGTGATAATTTGAACTCGTATGACTTGTTCATTAACAAAAATGCAAGTATTTAAATTTGATTTGAGACTGAAATGCAATTGTATTTAAATATGATTTGTATATATACAAATGTAAATATTTTTATACAAAATAATTGGTAAATATATAAAAGAATTGGGACATATACAAAAGAATTGGTAAATATACAAAACAATTGGTACATATACAAAAGAATTTGTAAATATACAAAATAATTGGTACATATACAAAATAATTGGTACGTATAGAAATGAATAACTACATAAATCTAAAAGGGCAGGGAGTTTGCGAATATTTCAACGGTCATCTTCTTCCGAATGATCCCCATATCGTTTTCCGACCAATTGAAATCCTTTATGTCCGCCAGTAAGTACTCGATCAATCTCAACGTTTGAGACCATAGTTACCCCTGCAGTTGGACACATTAACAAAGCGTTAATAAAACATTAGGTTTATAATAATACAATCTTAAAGTTACTATTATGAAATATCTTACGATTTCTTCTGCTAGGGGACATGTTTTTCCAACACCACGCTGACATCAAAGGGCTTACTTGTCTTCTCAAATTTCTGAAGTCCAGCCGGTCGTGCAGTATGAAACCCAGCCTGATGCAACATTGAGGGCACAAAGTAGCGCAATGGGACTACCTGCTGCTTCCAGATATAAGCTGGGACCTCCTGTCTCCAAGGGTCGACTATGAACATCTTCCCGCATGTGAGGTCCACAGTCACCAGTAGCCAATGTTGCTGCCCAATGTTGCGGCCCAATGTTGCACGGTATCAGGACCTGTAAACGTAAATAACAGGTGTTAAGATGTACAAAGACATTTATATATACAATTGCAAACCATGTCAAGTAACACTTACCATGTCAACCTTGTGCGCAGACGGCATCCAATCGGGGCGCCCTCAAGCACTGTCGTAAGGTCGTCATCCTTCCACCACGACCTCAAAACATTCCAATGCCTCGGGGTGATCTGCCCGTGAGAATCACGAGGCATCATTGTCCTGTATTGGTGCTCTAGAAAGGACTGTAAACACACAAACTCAAAGTACAAGCATGCGTAATCATTACTAATTTCAGTACTTACAAAAAATTACGAGTCTAATATGTTGACCATCTGACTGTACACATTTGGGAAATCCCGATGAAGCTTTTGAAGAATATGGAGGTACGCGTCCATATGCTGGGAATTTAAACACGTAAAGATATGTTAGGAGGCTTACACATCTAAAACAAATACTATAAACAGAATTTACGGTCCCACGTACCTCATCATCAATATCTATGAAGTAGGTCTGCAACCGATGGAACCATGCAGCATCAACCGGCTCTAGCAAATCAACATCACGTCTGCATTAATGTTCCATCAGCTACAAGTTTATATAATGCATTAGAAGAAATCTGCCACCTAAATAGCAAAGAAATTTACTTACAATTCCCCGTTTACGTTCTTCTTGAAGGCTCGGTAAGCCTTAAACTGGTCACCGTCCACCAGTCCTTAGGGATTAAATACGTGCTCAGGTCTCTCTAATATTACCCTCGTCCTCTTAGGTCGGCAAAGATCTGTGTACGGGCTAAGCAACTGCCAACCGCGCTTCAGTACATGCCTCTGCTGTAGAACTCCCCCCGTCGGGGTATGCTGAGATGAGGACGGGGAAGGGGGAGCTTGCTGCTCAATGGGAGGTTGATGGGGCGCCTGCTCCTCTCTCCGAGGGGGATGGGGGGCCGGCTCCTCTCTAGAAGATAGATGGGGAGAGGGAGGAGGAGGGGGAGCCTGCTGCTCGGTCATCGGTGGAGGGGGAACCTGCTGCTTGCTCCGAGGTGGAGGAGAGCCTTCGAATCACTATGAGCGGGAGAAGGGTCCTGCTGCTGGCTCAGAGGTGGAGGGGGAGGGCGAGGCGGGGCCAGCTGCTCACTCTGAGGGGGAGGGGGAGGGGGAGGGGGAGGGGGAGGGGGAGACTGAGCCCCACTCTTCAGAACTGCCCCTCCGGTATGTGGATCCTCTGTATGCTCATACATATGCGCCCTGAAGCCCTGAAAGCCCCCGATCAATGCAAGCAACTCCCTATGTTGTTGTTGTTGTTGATCCTCCTCGCTCTTTCGGATCAAATCCAGCAACTCCCGGTGCTGTTGTTGTCGATCATCCTCACTCTTTCGGAGGGCTTCACGTAACTCATTCAACTGATGTTCTAAATGGGCCTGAAATCATGCAACATTGTTAATACTAAAACAATCAACATATCATGTTAATAAAAACAAAACTACCATCTCAACTTACCTCCCCATCAAGTCCAACGCCTGCATTGGAATCCCCTATATCGGCACCATTTCCTGGGGTAGTAAACCAAACTTTTCTATGCCTCACTCGCCGAGGAGACGGTGAAGATCCGCCAGTGTCCATGCCACTGAAATCTGGACCTGCACTTGTAGTCGGACTTCCACCCTCTTCATCGGGACGAACTGCACTTGTAGTCGGATCAGGGATAGTAGGAAGGTGAGCTCTGTCGTCCTGCACATACGGGCTCCACCCCCCCACTTAGGCATGCGAAGAACGGTGACATCACCTCAGCTGCTGTGGGCATGATTCCCATCCTTGCAGACATCTGAAAGCGTAGTTAGATGAATGTCATTGTTACTTTTAGTAAGTAATATAACATACGATTAACAAATAAAATAATTACCCTAGCACTAAAAATCTTGTCCAGCTTCTTCTCTCTGGGTTGTTTCGTCAACTCCCACTTCAACATACGAGGACAAAGGTCTGTAACCCTTCGAGTCCTGAAATTGACGCCCAGTTGGGGGATCACATCGAAAGCAAATATCTGCATCAAAGATAAGTACAGTTATAATCAAAAACAATTTTGGATTAGAAATTTCATGTACATGTTGGAAATCAAATTTCTTACCAAAAGGGCGTGTGATAGATCGTAGATGTTGTCCCCTCAACGGAATGTCCAACATCGCCCTGTGACTGCTGGCATCTCTCCTCACGACGTCGCGGTAACGCATGCTTGAAAGAAAATATATAATGCCTATAGACGTGGGCACCCCACGGGAACGCATCGAAGGCATTGAGGTCCTCTACCAACCGAAACTGTCAACTGGAATCTTCAATCTCTCGTCCACCCCCATCAATATCCACTTCAACATGTAAATGAGACACAACTTCACAGCATCGTAGCTTGTTGAAACTCTTCGCTAGTAAGAACAACCCTCAAGTCATCCAACGATACCTCATCATGTGCAAGAAAGTACCGTTTATGTATGCCATTCTCAACTGCAACATACATACTTGTGTCCGGTACGACTCTAAAATGTAATCCGATGATGAGGCTAAATTCCACCTTCGAAAACCTGACCATATGGTTCCCTAACAATAACCGTATCTCATCTGTCGGCCCATCATGGTCCAACTCCCGCAACAGCAGCTGATGAATAACACCACCCAAAAACTTCAGCTATCGGTGCATTGACATGAAATACCCAAAACAAAAGGCCATGAACCGACGCCGATCCTCAACAGCAAACTCTTCAGGGACCCGGTTAAGTGCATCGTCTACACGGGCGAGGGCTTCAAAATGGTCATGTCGGGTCAATTTTCCCTTGAACCAATCTCCCTCTGGATTTTTAAGCAATTTCTTCAACCTGCTCGTCATCTGCAATGTCACAAAAACAATATATCAGTAAACTGTAAAAAAATTAGAAAATATTCTCGATCGTTTAAAACAAATTCTGGACCTTTGAAAAAGTTCTCGATCCTTTGAAAAAGTTCTCGATCCTTTGCAAATAGTCTCGATTCTTTCAAATTAGTCTCGATCCTTTGAAAAACCTCTCGATTCATTGAAAATTCTTCTCGATCATTTTAAAAAATCTCGACCATTTGAAAAACATTCTCGATTCTTTGAAAAACCTCTCGATCCTTTGAAAAACCTCTCGATCATTTGAAAAATATTCTCGATCATTTTAAAAAATCTCGACGCTTTCAAAAACATTCTCGATCGTTAGAAAAAGTTCTCGATCCTTTGAAAATAGTCTCGATCCTTTGAAAAACCTCTAGATCCTTTGAAAAACCTCTAAATTCTTTGAAAAATCTTCTCGATCATTTTATAAAATCTGGACCCTTCCAAAAACATTCTCGATCGTTACAAAATTATTCTCGATCGTTTGAAAAAATTCTCGATCCTTTGAAAATAGTCTCGATACTTTTAAAAACCTCTCGATTCTTTAAAAAATATTCTCGATCATTTAACAAAAGCTTGATCACTTTGAAAAATATTCTCGATCGTTAGGAAAATATTCTCGATCGTTCCAAATAATTTCTCGATCCTTTAAAAATATTCTCGATACTATTAAAATGTTCTTGACCCTTTGAGAAATAAGCTCTATCGTATGATAAAATCCCTCGAATCTTTCTAAAAAATTTCCTCGATCTCGCTTGAAATATTCTCGATTTATTATTATTTTTTATAAAAAAAAATAATAATCTAGATACCAGAATATTGAACCTTTATTTCAAACCCAAACCAAAACCACAACCCAGTGTCAACCTGAATCTACAATTTCAATCAACAGAACAAGTCTAAAATACAATGATAAGTTATGAACAACAAATCGATAAATAAAACAAACTGAACTTACCTCTGTCAATCGATGTGAAATGTACTGTATTCCCGTTCCGCTCAATAAGCTGTCGATTTTCTAGCCGTCGATTTCCTTGTCGTCAGTTTCTTCCTCACTGTTGCTTTTCTCAGACTCACAAAACGACAACTTTATCTCTTTTTCAATTTTGTCGGGGTATTCTCGTATCTTTACCTTAAATGGTGCCTTTTAAACTTAAATTACTAAACTGGTGATATTTGCACAACACCCCTCTAAAATAGTGCCATTTATTTTTCGACCCCTTTACGGAATTACAGTTTAGGAGCTAATTAATTGGGACCCCCTTTTTTTAATTTATTTAGGAGAATATCATTTTTTTATTTACATTTGTATTTTTTGTCAAATCCGTCCTCACATCATTTGCAAAATTAACTCATTTAAACTGGTATTTGGACTAATTTTTCGTATTGTATAGCATTAATGTTAATTTGTATTTTTCGTATTGTATAACATTAACTAATTAATTAATTTACTTGGTAAGTTCAAAGCACATTTATATTATGAAATCAACTTGACAAAAATTAATTAACAAGTCATTGAGATTAATGTAATAGGAGTTATTAACTTAGTACCCATTCTACGAATTACAACAGACAAAAATCAACCGTCATGGAATGATATATTGGTTCAACTCAAAGTTTATGAGCTTAATACAGATTCTAAGGATTCTAACGGACAAAAATCAACGGACAAGAAATGATTTATTGATTTAATATATGATTAGTCCATACGTTTACATTTGTTTTTAATATTATTAATTAAAACCTTTTCAGTGTCCTAGACCAATAAACCAATATAATTCTTAATTAATAATTATTTAACAAGTTTAATTAGATTGACAAATGCAATGCATTGGCTCTTGATATTATCCAAACAATTCTTGATTTCTATATATATAATAAAGACATGCATGTAAGATTGTTGTGTAGAGAAACAAAATGTTATCCATTAATATTCACAGACAATGAGGAGCTAAGGAATGCAAAAATTGTTATACCAAATACAATTGATTGAACTCTTGAAACATTGGTTGTATTGAAGAGTTTGTCACCAACAAACCTTATGAATCGGCACAAAAGTATTGGATTGAAGGGGAAACTAATGTAACCATTTTTTTTTTTTATCAACACCTGCAATTGAATTTTTAATTTTATTTTGTATTGTTTGCTTTGGTATTTTCAACACATCTGTACTGACATATATATATATTTTTTCCGTTGTTCAGCATGCAATACAAACAATTTTCTTTTCTAAGTTTGAAATCCGTGGGAAAAAAATTAAGACCGAGACCCTGTATATATATAAATAAAAGTTTATTTTTTTTTATAAAATAAAAGTTTATTTTTTTTTATAAAATAAAAGTTTATTTTTTTTATATAAAAAAACAACTTTCATCCATTTATGATTTTAAATAAGTTTTTATTAATTTTAACTTTGAATAACTTATATCAGTTGAAGCAAATGTTACACTTGTTTTTAATAATATTCTACAGGCTATACTTTTATTGGAAAAGAATCATTTAAAAAAAAAATGTTTCAACCGTAGTTTATATATAATCTCTCTTAAAATTTTTAACTCAAAAAATAAATCAATATTATCTATATTAGAAAAACTATCTCATGTTTTAAAACAAATTCAAGATTAAGACTATACTTTTTTATCTAATCATTTTAATTTTTTAATATCAAATAATAAAACCAAAAATCTCTCTAATTATTGAAATTGCTCAAATCTTCTGTGAATATAGCCAGTCAAACAACAACAATTAACAAGTAGTAACTATGTCAAAATTAACCATTTTGATTCATCAAACAATTAGAAAAAAAATAATCTAAATTCTTAAATTTGAATTAACATACCTTAATCTCTTCTTAAGGGTAATATAAATAATAATTAAGGAGATGTAACTTATAGTTGTAAGAGCAAAAAATTATAACAAAATAGAGTTGTAAACTTGTTTTGTTGTACATAAAAAATAAAAAATATATTTTATATTTTATATATATAGATAATTTTTAAATGGTAAATTAGAAGTAGAAATTTAATAAGAGTTTTATTTTTTTAATGATAACGATTCTTAAAAAGTGGATTTTTTTTAACGTGGATACTCAATATATATATATATTTTCATTAGGATGATAACTTTTTTCGAGTGATGTATCATAGTGGTTTGATTTGATGATCTTATTGAATGATCAACTTGATTGATTAATTAATTTTTTAGTTTTTTTTATTTCGTTGGAATTATTTGATTTACTTACTAGATTGATTTGTTCAATTGTTTATTTCTTAATTTCATTGGAAAATATTCATGTTATCCTAAAAGAGAAAAAAAAATAAAAAAAATTGAGAGTGGTAACAATTGGAGGAAAGCCAAATTGGCTACACGTTTCTCATACTTCTCCGTACCAAAAATTGCCGGTGGCTGCTTCCGCCTCCTGGCCCTCCTCACACACTACCACTCAATCCTGCCACTTCACTTTTCTCTACTTCAACCTTTTTTCTTAAGAATTTAACTTAATTTTGTTGTCCTTCTTTAGTGATTATTTAGGATTTTAATGGATATCTAAGTGAACATATGATTATTTCAAAAAATAATAAATAAATAATTAAACTGAACATGTGATTTGATTTTTTTATTTTATTTCATACGTGTATAATCATGTATTACAAATTACAAAACATCATTATATTTTAAAATATAAATCCGATGCCAACTTAACAATATGTTTTACGATGCATGTGTGGGTTACAAACTTATATATATATATAAGTATTGATTTTAATGTAATAAAAGAATTAAAAACTAATACGGATATTAACACCCATAAAATTTATTAGTACATCTATTTTTCTATGTACACGTATATCTAAAATTTAAAAAATAAATATTACTTTAAACACTCATTCTAATATCAATAGTACCTTCATTGAAATAATATATTTATTTTAATACATATTATTTATAAATACTCTTAAATCATTATCACACCCAATTTTTATATATATAAAAATTATATTGTCTTTGGAATAAAATCCTCTTTTAATGATGGACAAATTTATTTTTGAAAATATCTTGAATTTAGAAGCCTTATAAAAGAGAGTATGCGGAACCGTATATGGGGTCAAAAGATTTTCAGTATGGAATTCACTTATTTATACAACCATCTTAAAACAAAAATATTGATATCCACGATTATCTTTAAAAAAAACTTGTTAATATCTATAGGTATCGTTAACAAAAATATTTTGTTTCTTGATATAGTTCATAATTATACATAAAAGAAAGATAAAAATAATATAATAATCATGTGATGATGAGAAAGTTTGATACTTGAAATAAAATTAGAGTTTAATTATGGTTTATCTTAAAAATTATGTGAAAATAAAATTCGATATAAATAAAACGAATTCGAATTACCGTTCACCATCGAAAATCCGAATTCCAGCGGAAGCGGGATCGAACACCTGAGACTGTATCATTGGTCGGAGGACGATCACAAGATCGAAAAGTCCCCTATAATCACAATGCAAGAACCCACACTTTGATCTTGGATGAGAGAAAATTCTATAGATTTTCTCTACATCTCTCACTTGTGTTTTTTCTGTATATTGTGTCTCTTTAAACACTTGTACACAAACATTGTTTTGCACCCTCTTTTGCACGTTATTGCACACAAGCAATAGACTCCCAACCACACCAAAAATACACTTTGTCTTTGCATTGTACATATAATACTTGCAATATCAGACAACCCATGCACATACACAATAAATACACGTACACCTTCTTATTTTGTGTTTTTCCTTTGGTGTATATATATCAGTTTCTAAAAATTGATATTTGCCTTTCATAAAACTGCTCATGCAAGATTGGTGCATGGTCTTTGTATGTGTTGGGCTAGGTGATTTGGGTTGGTGTACATGGATTTTAGGCTCTTCATGTATGTTTGTGATCTTGGCTCACTTGGGTGTATAATGGGCCTCCAACCCATACATAAATATACTAACATTATGATTTATCATAAGTTTTTTTAGAGGTAAGTTTTTTTTTAATAAATAAATATAAGTTGAAGATATATGTGTAATTAATGAGCATATATAGTATTTGGTTTATTTTTAATTAAGGTAATTTATCTTTATTGGTAAATTTTTATTGTGATATTTTTATAATTAAAATTTCTTAATAAAATATGGGTGTACTAAGAGCATCTCCAATGTAAAAATGACTTACGTATGAATTATTGTTGACATGACAACAATGTTAAGGAATTTACTTCCTATATGGTATAAATATGGATTTGATAGACAATCAATTTAAAATTTTGTCTCCAATGCTTCCGTTAAAAACACATTTTGTTTTAATGGCGTGTCTAATTTTATTTTTTATTTTATTTCCTTACAAAAAAATTAATGAAAAATTAATGTCAATTTTAAATGTTTGTTGAGTCGGCCTAAAAAAGAGTTGTGCAACAGATCGTCTGAAAGTGGACGGTCGTGTTGACAATATCTACAAATTTTTTTGCCATGTCAGCTTTGTTGGGGTTTATGCACTAAATATGTAACTTGTAAATGGATTTATGAAATAAATAAAAGAAAATTTTAATTCATTCTTGATGTGGTTTTTATTTTATAACGTGTGCATATTAACATCCTAGATTACCAGATGTAATATCGAACTGTGTATATAAGTGTCATATACAGATGGATACAGTAAGAGACATACAATCTAAAGAGTCCATAGATAGCAAATAAAGATGGATACTTTATTTGCGGTTAATCTATAGCTACGGTCCATTCCGTAATGTACAGTAATTCTATCCCGAATCATTCATATGAGACATGAGAATGAAGGCACCTTGTATGATGTGATCATATAGAACCGAGTCATGATCTATATGAGTCTATCACCAAGATCCGTTTACCGATGAGATTTGTATATATCAACTAATGATGGCTATATATGGGTGATCTTAATCCTAAATGTCTTATCGACTCCTTCATGTTAGATCGTGGTCTTTGATATATTATGGGTGAGGTCAGATGCATTTCCTAATCAATATACTCCGTATGTTGGGATTGCGGTTTGGCTTGTGGCTGGGAAGGTTTGTACACAATAGTGAAATCCACTCCTTCTTATGAGAAGTAGCTGGTAGTTTCCTTAAGCGTTGATTCGGGGTTTGGATAATATGAACACTCTTTTAATTCTGTGAGGAAATATGATTTATTTCCCATTAGAAAATCAATGGTACTTAAAGGATTTATGTAATTAGAGGGGTATAACGAACATTATGACATATCTCTAATTATGAACTATTGTGGAGGATCACACCATGTGTAATAGTTATATCGATGGACACCGAGTTGTATCGGTATGTGTAAAAGCGTCTGCAGTTGAGAGAGTGCAACTTCAGGTTTTTAGTGGAATAACACCGGAGTTAATAATCAAAGAATATTAATTAAAGAGTTTAATTAATGATTCCGAGGATTATTGGAACTCAAAATACCGTGGGTTCATTAGGTCCCCTTGCTAGCCCGATTGATTTAAGTAACAAGGGGCACAGTTAATTAATTGGATTGTCCAATTAATTGTGTTACGAAAGTGACACGTATTTATTCTTGAATTAATTAAATAATAAGATTATTTAATTAATGAATAATGGTGATTGAATAAATTAAATAATAAGATTATTTAATTATATTATTAATCACTAAATGAAGGGTGTATGTTGATATTTGTTTTTGAATAAAATAAAATAATGTGATTATTTTATTTTATTAAATTAAATATTTGAAATTGAATTTAAAATGTTTAAATTAAAAAATAAATATTTAATTATCTTTAAAGATACGAGATATTTTAAAGGTTTGAAAATCAAATAAAGTTATTATGAGTTTTATTAAAAGATAATTAAATATTATATATATATATACTATCTTTGAAATATTAAAAAAAAAACACGTTAACACACGTTAAAAAACATAACAAAAACTGATCATGTTTTAAATTGTATTTGATGCAATTGATGTGGGTTAAATATACACATTTGAAATGTATACGTTAAACTTACATGAAACGCACGGTTGTGTTTTTTTTTTTTTTTTTTTTGCTTTGGTGCTTTGGTGTAAACGTGGGTGCATAAAAGAGAAGAAAATTAAAAAAAAAAAACGTTTGTTTTCTTAAGATCTGGTCTTGCATCGATATCAAAGTGAATTCAAAAAAGGTTTTTGTTTTGAAAGTGTATCATATTTGCACAACAAATTGGTTTTACTTTCGTGCATCGTGCATTTTTGTTTTAAATATATAAGATATTTTTAAAAAACAATTAGATTTTCTCTAAGTTTGTTTTACTCGGAAGAAATAGTTTCTTTCTCTTTTCTCTACATCCTCCGAAGTTCCTGAGTACGTGATATGTCCACATACATTTATCAGTTTCGGGAATAGTTAGGAAGATCAGTGGTACAGACCGGAAGCATTGCAAGAAGAGAAGGAACCTCCAAACGTTGGTAAGGTTCTATTTAAGTCTTCTTCTTCTTAGTATTGATTTCAATTTCCTATATATATATTATTCTTATTATTATTATTGTAATAATTTGATATGTATTAATTCCGAAAAAATTATGATCCAATGTTCACTGGTTGCAGATCGTTTATAATATGTATTAAAAATTTTAAAATTGATTTTCGATGCGTAACCGGTGAATGAGATTCCAACAATTGGTATTGGAGCCAATTTATTTTTCGAAACAGGAAATTGTTTTCGATGCCCCTGTATGTATGAATGTATAGGCACAATCTTTATGATTGTATAGATGTTTATGATTAAATTGTTTAATTTAAACATTGTCGATTATAATTTTTTATGATACTGTGGATTTATGGTTTATAGGTTATATAATTTTTTGTTTATTTTTTTTTACTGATATTGTATTATAAAAATAAAATAAAATTATAACCTATATTGAAGACCTGGGAAAATCGCGAAGAAGGATTCATGAGATGAATCGGAGTGACCCGAAAAAACTGGAAGACTCGGAAATTACAAGAAGACCAAGAAATGCCTTGAGGGTATTTTTATAGTTTTAGAATCCAATTTTTAGGTTAAATAATCCACAGTACTCGGTCAATTCATGTATGTTTTATATTATGTGATGATAAAAGCATTGTCATGTATACGTATGTCATTTAGATTAGATGTGCCTACACAAATATATTTGATATGTCATACATGTATCATAACCCAAATTTTTATGTATTTTTTTAATAATGTGATTAAAATTGGTAAATACATAAATGACTATGAATATTGAGATTAGTTTTTTTAATGGTTAAAAAACCCTGGTAATTCTCATTAATATTAATCTAGTTATTAAAGTGTTTAATAAGATAGATTAATAGGGCCATTTATTAGGATTAATTTGATCAATAACCTAATAATAAATAATCCGAATAAAGTGTTAGAGTTTTAATATTTAAAACTTGGTAAACACTGATATAATAATCTGACCTTAGTAAATAGTTTACAAAGCCTTAGACTATTGACTAATAGATTAGATTTTTAATAGTTAAAAATCATTAATAATTTATTAGTTAATTAGAATTTGTTTCTAATTAGTTAATGTGATAGATAACTTGATTAAAGTTAGCAATTTGATCCTGTAGAGTCTACGTGTATTAACCATAATTTTAAAATAGTGAGTGAGAGAGGGATATATGACATATATATCCCGCGGTCTCATCATTAGTTCAACACCGTGAAATCCAAGTGGGGTCTCGTGTCGGCTTTGCTTTTGTCCTCCCTAAGGAGGGTTTCCACAAAGATCAATACCAAGATTGACTTCCAAACGGATAGGATTTCTAAGGGTATTTCGGGATTGACCGACCCTAAGGCGGTAATTCTCGAGTTAAGCTCGTGCGATCTGAAATGGTGGGTTACACTCACGAAGGTTTTGATTAAGTTTTGTTAATTAAAAACCTGACTGAATAAATGATGATTGAATGAAATAGAGTAAGAGTTATTATAGAATATCATTTGATTGAGAATGTCTCGGTCCAACATACAAAGACTTGACCGACCTTAAGGCGACACTTCTTTATGGTATGTTGGATTGTCGTGGCATAGTAACTGGTTTTAGGGTAGTTTTAGTTCATTAAACATGTTCATGCATCATGTTTAAATTTATGCCAAAGCACTCGCACTTGTTTTTAATAAATGACTGAATGAATGTTTTATTTATTTCAGTAATTATGTCTTCTGCATTACTACAAATTCTCGCAAATGACAAATTAACTTGTGATAACTACACTAAGTGGAAACTAAACATTAATGCAATATTGGTCACCAAAGACCTCAAGTTTGTGCTTACGGAGAAATGTCCTCAAGCGCCTGCTGCCAATGCCACACGAACTGTTCGTGAAGCATACAAGCAATGGGTCTCATCTGATGTGAAGGCATGAACATATCTATTGGCTTCTATGACAGACGTTCTTGTAACAAAGCATGGACTTGCTTGTAATAAAGCATGAAGCAATGACTTCAGCATTCAAAATCATGGAGTCATTGCAAGCTATGTTCGGGCAGCCCTCTGAGCAAAAGCGACACGAAGCTGTTCGTTCTGCTATGCCCGCTCTCATGAGGGAAGGTATGTCAGTTCAGGAACATGTCCTGAGCATGATGTCCTGCTTCAACATGATAGAAGTCAATGGCAGGGCCATTGACGAACCTAGTCAAGTGAGCATCATACCGAAGACTCTTCCGAAGAGTTTCGATCATTTTAAGAGCAACTACTGGATAAACAAGTTAAAGTTCAGTCTTACACAGTTGCTCATTGAGCTTGCTACCTTTGAGTCCTTGACTAAGGACAACAAGGGTAAGACCGGTGAGGCAAATGTTACCGAACCATCTTCCTCCTCAAATAATAAAAAGAGGAAGAGGTCTGCTGGGAAAGCAAAGGGTAAGCCAAAACCCAAGAAAGCCCAAAACAGAAAGAAGGGCATCTCCACCGACCAAGGTAAGGAAAAATGTTTCCATTACGACAAGATCGGGCACTGGAAGAGGAACTATCCTCAGTACCTGGAAGAGATAGCCAAGAAGAAAAGGACAAAAGGTAAATATGATTTACTTGTTCTTGAATCTTGTTTAGTGGAAGATGATTCTTCACTCTAGATAGTTGATTCGTGTGCCACTAATCATGTTTGTTTTTATTTACAGGTGACTGATTCTTGGACACAACTAAAGGAGGGAGCCTTCTCAATGTGTGTGGGGTTGGGGGATGTCGTATCGGCTAACTCAATGGGAGCAATAAGATTGTAATTTTGTAAGAATAATAGTTTTTTATTATTGAATAATGTTTTTTATATTCCTAGATTTACACGAAATTTGATTTCTGTTTTAAGTTGTTAGAACAAAGATATTTTGTTTCTTTTAATAAGTCGGTTACTATTGGAAAGAATGGTCTGAATATTTGTTCAGGAATTAATGAAAACAATTTGTATATGTTAAGACCGTTAATACATACAAAACTACTTAACACCGAAATGTTTAAGGTTGAAAAACAAAAACTAAATGAGATAAAATTTCTCAAGATAATGACATATATCTTTGACATCTAAGGCTTGGTAATATTAACCTTAACCAGATAGACAGACTAGTAAAAAGTGAACCTTTAAGTGAGTTAAAGGTTCACACCTTACCTATCTGCGAATCTTGTCTGGAAGGTAAAATGACTAAGAGACTTTGTTAGGTTTTAGTTTCTGTTGGCATGAATTCCATATCAAAATGATGTTTACTTGTAATGACTTAGTTGTTTAGGTTCATGATGATTCAAGCTTTAAGGAAGAAGAAACAACAAGTCAAAGCAAGTTCTAAGTCTTCAAAGAGAAAGGATGCAATTTGTTTCTACAAAGGTATACTAAGACCTTATCTTTCTCTTACAAGACTTAGGCACGCACACACACATATATCATACATTTGTGTCCCTGCATAGTTGTGCACCTTTATAGGCACACACACACATATCATACATTTGTGTCCCTGCATCGTTGTGCACCATTATAGGCACACACATACAATTCATTCATATGTGTCCCTGCATCATTGTGCACCATGTATAATACATTCACACACGTTAAGATGAATGCTGATGCATTGGTTTGGAAATAACATGTTTCGGAATATGCATGATTGGAAACTATCTCTATGTAGTTTGTATTCTAGTGTGAATTGTGTTTGTGTCTGTATATGTTTTTATAATATGGATATTGAACTTGGATTTAGTCTTAAATCATTCTTGTTTGAGTTCTGATCATTTTGGTTACTCATAATATTGATTTCAAGTTCAAAGTCAAAAGATACTACACTTTCAACTCATGTTTCATACATTGTCTTCGTCTTCATATATCGAGTCTAATTATTATATTATGGGTTGAGTATCTTATATTTCCATGTCTGTGTGAGAGTTACGGTTCGTAATCCGTAAACAGATTTGAATTCCGAGTTTAAAGGCCGGAGAACGGTCGAAGAACGTGAAGGGAGCGCGAGAGGAAAAGATTGCATCCAAGCAATCTTTCCCGAGATGGCGCGTGGCCATCTCGGGACAGAATGCTTGCTGCCCCGAGATGCCCATGTGCCATCTCGGGCAGCATGCATTCTTGGGCTCTTAAGGGTGTTTTGGTCTTTTCATAATTCATTCTTATCCCTCTCCTTTATAAATTCTTTCCCTATCACATTTCATTTTAAGAAGAAATTCAAATCAAGTGTGCAGAATTTTCTCTTTAAATTTATCACCTTCCAAACACCATAACTTCTTCATTTCAACTTCGATTTGAGTGATTCGAAGTTGAAAGTGTTCATCTATTCATCCTCCATCTTTTCTCTGAAGGTTTGAGTTTATTTTGCTGCTGCTTTTGGTGTCTAATCATACAAAAACAGGACTGCACCTAGATCAACTAAGGTATTGATTTTCTCTCTAAGTTTTCTTTTAAAACTTGGTCAATTGCCTTGGGTTTTCTTATTCTACATATATTTGTATATTGTGAGTGTTTTGATTTGTGTTTTGAACACTTTCAAAGCTAGGTTGAATTTCAATTGAAATCATTCATGTTGAGTTAGGTTTTGATTTTACCTATGTTATCACATGTTTGGGATTGTATTGTGCTAGCTTTGATTCTAGGACTATTTTGTGATCTTTGATTGATTGATTTTATGAAAAATAGTTCATTACATGTATTAGGCTCTCTTGGCCGAAATTCTCACATAATACATGTGCTTATGTTCTTTTGAGCTATTCATGTGATTTGTTAAATCTATGATTAGGAATATGCTCTAGAACTTTTACTTAGATCTATTTGACTTTGTCATATGATTTTAGCATGTTTTTGGTTTTTGTGATTTAAACTTGATTTTGTGATTTGTTGATCATATCTTGTGATTCAAGTTTAGATATATGCATGAATCTAGTTTGTGATTAATGTTGATCATATTTTACATAATCTAGATTGACTACTCATGCATGATAAACTAGACTATATGTGATTTGTGCATTCATGCTCATGTCTAGTATTTCCCATAGGTTGTTTTGATCATAGCATTCTGTGTTGCGTGCTTGTTTGCGTTTTGCATTCATGATCACCTAGATGCGTTGTGAGAAGGAAGTCTTGACAATAGGTGTGAGACCTATGGTGTTGAGCAAGAAGTCTTGGCAATAGGTGTGAAGCCTCAGATTGTCGAGCAAGGAAGTCTTGGCTAGAGGTGTGAAGCCTTGGATAGTCGAGCAAGAAGTCTTGCCTAGTGTTGGGAGAACTCGGATAGGTGAGCGAGGAAGTCTTGACTAGAGTCGGGAAGACTCGGATAGTTGAGCAAGAAGTCTTGCCTTGGGTTGTGAAGATCAGGATAAGGTGAGCAAGGAAGTCTTGACAAGAGGTGTGAAGCCTCAGATTGTCTTTAATTAATATATATATATTGTGACACGAGCAATCTAGAGGGACAAACTTTTGTTTGTTTCTAAGGGAGTCGAAAAAGGTGCCTAACCTATTCACCCCCCTCTAGGTTAGCCTTGAGCATTTAACCGTGATTGTATTTTCAATTGGTATCAAAGCAGGACACTAGATTGCACTTAGTGTGAGTCCGGGGTGATACTTTCACGGTTTTTGTAAAGCGTTTGAAGTCATAGGTTTACAAGATGATGTAATGGCGGAAGGAGCCTCAAATACTAGGCCACCATTACTTCGTGGCACTAACTATGGGTATTGGAAGTTGAGGATGAAAGTCTACATCCTCTCTATTGATGAAAGGGCTTGGAATGTAGTAGAAGAAGGTTATAGTCCTCCTACCAAGGTTTTAGAGGATGGAACCATGATACTCAAGCCAAGAAGTGAATGGACAACAAATAAGTATGAGGTTGCACAATGGCACCATCGTGCTATGAATGCCATCTTTGGAGGAGTTGATGGGCATCAATTCTCCTACATCCAAAATCATGAATCCGTAAAGGAAGCTTGGGATACTCTTCAAGTTATTAATGAAGGAACCTTAGCGGTGAAGAAATCGAGGTTTCAAATGTTGGCATCACAATTTGAAGGTTTAAGTATGGGTGAGGAAGAAAAGTTCGAAGACTTCCAATTCCGGCTTCTTAATATTGCTAACCAATGTCAAGCACTTGGAGTACCTATCTCAAAAGAGCGTTTAAATTGGAAAATCCTTAGGTCTCTTCCTAAGAGATTTAAATCAAAGGTGATGACCATTGAGGAAAGCAAGGATGTAGATAGTATGAACATCGATGAGTTGCTTGGGTCTCTCCAAACTTATGAGATGTGCTTGAAGCCAAAGATCAAGAGTAAGGGAATTGCTCTCAATGCTATTGTGGAGGAGAGTGATGATGAAAATGAATAAATGGCACTCTTGGTTAGAAGGTTCAAGAAGTTTCTAAAGAAGAATGCCAAAACTAAAAGCAAGTCTTCTAAGGAAAAAGGAGTCAAGAGAACATCATCTCCAAGGATTGTGAAGAATAGTCAAGCCATGAACAAGAAAGAGGTTCAATGCTATAATTGTCAAGGTTTTGGTCACTTTGCTAGTGAGTGCACCAAGAAGCCATCTAAGAAAGACAAGAAAGGCAAAGTGTTGGCGGCTACTTGGAGTGATGATAATTCTAGTGACAATGAGAGCTCTAGTAGTGAGTCTTTAAGTGATGAAGAGTTGGTGAGCAACTTTGTAGCTCTAACAGCTTCTCATTCTTCACTAGATGTTGGTAGTACAATATCTTTGAATAAGAACCTTGATGAAAATCATGATGGATGCTTTAGTTCCATTCCTACTAATCTTGAGTTGTTGAAAAAGATAGAAAAGCTTGAAGAAGCTAGAGACAATGCTCAAAGAGAAGTAGTTGAGAAGGATGATTTGATCAAGAAGCAACTAGATGAGTTTGTGGTTGTTACTCGTAGACTTCTTGGTGAAAAAGGTGATATTATGAAGAAGTTTAGAGAACTTGAAATGATTAACCTTGAGAAGGATAATGTGATATCTTCTTTAAAGAAGAGAGAACAGGAATTGATGGAAGAGATAGACACGGCTAAGGAGGCTATCAATGATTTAGTGAATGATTCGGTTAGTGTGTCTAGTGTTAGGAATCTTGTTAACTCTCATAGTGGTGAAGACGACTTGGTAGTTAAAGAGGAGCTCTTGGAAGCACCACTTCCTACACACTTTGATGAAGTCATGATTGATAAGAAACCACACAAGAAGAGAAGATCAAAACCCAAGAAGAAGTTAGCAAACAAGGTATCTTTGCGAACTTCTAGTGAAGCTAGTTCAACTCCAAAAGGTATAATCTCATCTTTTATTCCAATTTGCCATTATTACAACACAATAGGTCACATTAAGCCTAGGTGTTATAAATATATTGAAAAATGCAAATTAGGAAATGAATCTAGGGATAAGGAGATTAAACTTCAACTTGAACATGCTAAGGCCTTGAGAGTTGAGAAACATGATAATTTTGCTAAGCATGAGAAAAAGTTGCGGAGTAGAAAGAATTCTAATCTTGTTCAACTTGACAAAGCTTGTGTTGAAAATGTTAAGGAAGAGTGTGTTAATGATATTCTTGTTAATCGAGTCATTGAAGGACTTTACTCTAGATTTAACATTGTTGTCAAGGATGATGTTGGAAATGTTTGTGTAGGTACACCCAAGAACAAGTGGTTCAAGGGTGAGTGCTCTTATCACTAATATAAGAAGCACATGTGAGATAGCTTTGAGGCTATATATCAAATGTGTTGAGAATTCTTGCTTGCTAGCTTTGAATACTCCATGTATTGATATGAACTTGGTTATCTCACATCATGATTGTTATGATGGTCAAAATTTGTTGATTAACCTTGAAGAAGTTCTTTTGTTATATGTGTCGATTGAGTTGAGATATTATGCTTTTTATACTCTTGTTGTGAAACATCGTCAACTTGGTGTCATAAGGACATTCAAGGCAAGAGTGCTCATAAAAAGGGCGAAAGTATGATATTGGTGAATATAATATGCAAAAAGGTATCTCTATACTCTAATGCATATTCTCTTAGATATTCATCTTTTGACTCAATTTTTGACATACATCTCATAACATGTCATATTAGAGAATTTTGTATAGTATACATATGGTTCTCATTGACATTTGCTATTTTAGGATCTAATAGTGATATTGTTCACATTAATCTTAACTTTGATGATTGTTTGTGTTTGGTATATTGAGTGACATTACTTTTGAAAATATGAGCTTCATATTCTTTGAAAGCTACTCATTAGAGAAGTACTGATCTTGAATAAGTCTCTACTTATTGCTCTTAGATCATGTGCTTATGAGCCATAAGATCTTGGTTTTCTAAAAATTGCACCTTGCTTCTCTTATATGTTTTGCTAGTAGGTTGATTTTACTAATATGTAAACATTGGATACATCTTGAAGTTTTTGTGCTTAAGTGCATTTAAAATGACCTATGGTTAGTATCCATTTTGCTTCGGTAATTACATAGAACTCAACGAGCACCTTCATGAAAAGGGCTACACACCTTGGTTATGAAAGCTACCCAATGTTGGA
The DNA here is from genome assembly GCA_032871835.1 of Dipteronia dyeriana. Lineage (NCBI taxonomy): Eukaryota > Viridiplantae > Streptophyta > Magnoliopsida > Sapindales > Sapindaceae > Dipteronia > Dipteronia dyeriana. The sequence continues at coordinate 13,670,505 of CM065297.1, forward strand.
AAGAGCTACACCATTGTGATGAGTGAAAGCCGTCATGAAGTGAATTTTTGTTTATGTAAAAAAAAATGGAAAAATCAAAGAAGTGTTGAAATGAAATCAATAAAAAAAATCTTTGTTTCAAAACCTAAAAAGAAAAGGAGGAAGGCTTAAAAAGGAGTTTAGTTGAAAATCAAATGAGCTCGGGTTGAAAAACAGAAATGGGATGATGAGCCACATGCACACACACGCTTATATGTTGAAAATCTATTCTCTTAAAAGCAAAAAATTTCGGATGATAATCGGTTTGAATTTTTATGGAAAAAGCTTAAGATGAATAGTTGTTGGAAATTGTTTGCATGTTGATTATCAAACTACTTCTTGATATATATTTGAAGCATATCTCTCTCATACACACTTTGTTTATGAGTATATTGATATCTTTACAATTGTTAAAGAATTATGAGAGAACTTGAAAAATCTTTGTGTATCTCTCTTAGCATATGAAGCTTATTTTGTTGATATTTCTTCAAATTGCTTGAATGTGTGATTGTGTGAACTTCCTTGTGAACTTTATGCTATCATGAATCTTAGTCATGGCATTTATCAAGGGGGAGCATTGTATGCTAGACATTGTTCTCTTTTATGATATGTTCACTTGCTTCATTTTGTTACATGTTGGCATATTTTGACTTAATGATACTTGTAAGATATTACTCACTATCTTTGTCTTGCATAATGATTCATTCTTAAGTCATATGTCATTGTTTTATATATTTGTGACTAATAAGCTTGTTTTGTCATTCACTCACTTTCGTATGTTTATAGCATCTTATTTCACAAGAACAAATGGGAAGAACTAAAGTTACCGGAAGTGGAAATCAATTGAATCCCATTGTGAAAGCCAAGTCAACCTCAAAGAGATCTAAAGCTTCAAGGTCAAAGGATTTAGGGATCTTTGCAACTAAGAAGATATTTCAAGAGAGAGACATTGACTTAGGTAAATGTAAGGATTCTTATGTTCTTAAATGCATTAAGGATAGAAATTGGGAATCTTGGGTGAGCATGCTAGGAATAGTGAATGACACTATTGTTAGAGAATTTTATCATGAATATAGAGAGAGTGCCACCTTATTGGATGCTTTGATGGATGTTAGGGGTGTTGTGTTTAGAGTTAACCCGGTAAACATTAACAAATATCTTGGGCTATCTAGTGATATTGATTAAAACTTTCTAGATGTTGATATCATTGAGAATCTTAATATCATGGGTAGAACTCTATGTGACAATGCTTCTTTTGAGTGGAAAGGTAGAGCATATATTAGTCAACATGAGTTAACTAAGGCAAGTGCATTTTGGCATCTTTTCATTTGCACAAATATTATTGGATCTTCGAATTCAACCGAGTTGAATAAAGATAAGATCAAAATAGTATATGCCTTAGTGACTAATCAACCTATAAACCTTGGGGATTTGCTTATGTTTTATTTGGATAATGCAGCTTTCTCAACTAGAGGAGATAAGAAGCTTGCATTACCGGGGTTTATAACTTCTTTGTGTTTAGCTCGTGGTGTTCAAAGTAGAGGAGATGATATGTTGGTACAACCCTTGGAAAAGTATAGTGATAAACGTGTGTCATACATGTCATATAAGAATAAGGGTAAGACATGTGATACTTTTGGACTTTTTAGTTCACAAGTTGATTGTCAAGAGACTAGCATAAATATTCTTCCGGATTGGGCTTTGCATTTGAAGAAGAAGGTTGATGAGCTTAGTGCTATAGTTGAAAAACAAGATGCTAGAATAAAAGAGTTGGAAGAGTGTATTGCATCAAGTTCAAGACCACCTCTCAAGCATTATGTTAGGTCAACTACACGCACATCTTTCTTTGGTGGATCTAGTAGCTAGTATTTGAGTCTCATGGTATGTTTCTTACCTTTTGGCATCATTTCATGTCACAAAGGGGGAGAAAGAGTTGTTACGAACTGCTAGTTACTTAGTTTCTTTTTAATGTTGTTTTTGTGAACTTTTGGACTTTCAATGGTTTGTAATAATTAGTCTTAAGATTTGGTTAAGAATTCTTGTATTTGGCATGTATTGAGGGGGGAGATACATATATTTGTGGACTTAATTGTATATTCTTATCCATATTATATGTTGCCATTTGTTGTTTTTCTCTTGTATATGCATTGTGGTTTGAGATGATTTATAGGTTGCTTCAAGAGAAGATCAATATGAAGTTCAAGAGTTGGTGAAGATTAGTTATAGGAATCTTACTCATTGTAATGTGAGAGAGTTATTTTATGACCTATCTTCATTTTTATATTTGTAGTAAATGTATAGGTGTTTTGACATGGAATTCGCCAAAGGGGGAGATTGTTAGGTTTTAGTTTGTGTTGGCATGAATTCCATGTCAAAATGATGTTTACTTGTAATGACTTAGTTGTTTAGGTTCATGATGATTCAAGCTTCAAGGAAGAAGAAACAACAAGTCAAAGCAAGTTCTAAGTCTTCAAAGAGAAAGGATGCAATTTGTTTCTACAAAGGTATACTAAGACCTTATCTTTCTCTTACAAGGCTTAGGCACACACACACATATCATACATTTGTGTCCCTGCATAGTTGTGCACCTTTATAGGCACACACACACACATATCATACATTTGTGTCCCTGCATCATTGTGCACCATTATAGGCACACATATACAATTCATTCATATGTTTCCCTGCATCGTTGTGCACCATGTATAACACATTCACACACTTTAAGATGAATGCTCATGCATTGGTTTGGAAATAACATGTTTTGGAATATGCATGATTGGAAACTATCTCTATATAGTTTGCATTCTAGTGTGAATTTTGTTTGTGTGTGTATATGTTTGTATAACATGGATATTGAACTTGGATTTAGTCTTAAATCATTTTTGATTGAGTTCCGGTCATTTCGGTTATTCATACTATTGATTTCAAGTTCAAAGTCAAAAGATTCTACACTTTCAACTCATGTTTCATACATTGTCTTCATCTTTGTATATCGAGTCAAATTATTATATTATGGGTTCAGTATCTTATATTTCCATGTCTGTGTGAGAGTTACGGTTCGTAATCCGTAAACAGATTCAAATTCCGAGTTCGGAGGCCGGAGAACGGTCTAAGAACGCGAAGGGAGAACGAGAGGAAAAGATTGCATCCAAGCAATCTTTCCCGAGATGGCGCGTGGCCATCTCGGGACAGAATGCTTGCTGCTCCGAGATGCCCACGTGCCATCTCGGGCAGCATGCATTCTTGGGCTCTTAAGGGTGTTTTTGTCTTTTCATAGTTCATTCTTATCCCTCTCCTTTATAAACTCTTTCCCTATCACATTTCATTCTAAGAAGAAATTCAAATCAAGTGTGCAGAATTTTCTCTCTAAATTTTCTCACCTTCCAAATACTATAACTTCGTCATTTGAACTCCGATTTGAGTGATTCGAAGTTGAGAGTGTTTATCTATTCATCCTCCATCTTTTATCTGAAGGTTTGAGTTTATTTTTCTGCTGCTTTTGGTGTCTAATCAAACAAAAACGGGACTGCACCTAGATCAACTAAGGTATTGATTTTCTCTCTAAGTTTTCTTTTAAAACTTGGTCAATTGCCTTGGGTTTTCTTCTTCTACATATATTTGTATATTGTGAGTGTTTTGATTTGTGTTTTGAACACTTTCAAAGCTAGGTTGAATTTCAATTGAAATCTTTCATGTTGAGTTAGGTTTTGATTTTACCTATGTTATCACATGTTTGGGATTGTATTGTGCTAGCTTTGATTCTAGGACTATTTTGTGATCTTTGATTGATTGATTTTGTGAAAAATAGTTCATCACATGTATTAGGTTCTCTTGGCCGAAATTCTCACATAATACATGTGCTTATGTTCTTTTGAGCTATTCATGTGATTTGTTGAATCTATGATTAAGAATATGCTCTAGAACTTTTACTTAGATCTATTGACTTTGTCATATGATTTTAGCATGTTTTTGGTTTTTGTGATTCAAATTTGATCTTGTGATCTGTTGATCATATCTTGTGATTCAAGTTTAGATATATGCATGAATCTAGTTTATGATTAATGTTGATCATATCTTACATAATCTAGATTGACTACTCATGCATGATAAACTAGACTATATGTTGTTGACGTCGATTTTTGGATTATGCCAAAAACGCCAACAAGGATTGGATTTTGGCTATTGAATCAAAGAGAAAAAGATGCAGAGAGAGTAACAAAGACAAATTTTACGTGGTAAAACTCCGATGGCCGGAGAAACATCCACGGGTGGTTGAAAGATCAACCAAGCCAAAATCCACTAAGAGAATAAGATGTTTTACAAGCTCTCGGTCTCTCTTTTCTCTCTCTGTTTTTACTATGATTGTTGTGTGCTATATTGCCTATATATTTTGGAGCCAGATTATGGGTCTATTTATATGCTTATAGAACCCTAATCTGCTTTTTACAAGAAATACAATATCTTTGTATTTAATTGTGATTCGGTTACTTGCTTGAGGTTGATTTATCTTCTTTCCTGTTTCGGAGTCTCTTATGGAAATCGAGTGAGATTCTAGTAGTGCAGTTCAATTTGGACTTGTTTCCTTATAAGATTGTAGTCTTCGTAAAGAAATCAAGTTATTTTCTGATTGGGGACTTTTCTAATTTAATACTCTATTTCATTTGGGATTCCTTCCTGACGGATAATGTCACGTATTTAATGACAATCCGTATGAAATAAGCACCAAGTTCTTACTCGGGTCGTATTTATTCCCGAGTAAGAGTAATACCTGATGGTCCCGAGTAGTACCGTTTGAGCCCGAGTGGAAGTGTTATTTAACCAGTCCCGAGTGCTGTTAGTTGATCCCGAGTAGGTTTTATTCAGTATATGCTTACTCGGGCTTTCTTCTCTTTAATGATGCCTTATAGGATATTTCCCGGATGCCTATTTGGGCATCCACCTGGCTATTTTTTCCTTCCTGTCAATGACGTGTATGCTTGGTAAAATTTACATACAACAATACCCCCTTAAAATATTTTTACCGAGAAGATTTTATTTCGGGCAAGAGTATTTTAATCATCTTGATTTTCTTTCGTCAGAATAGCCGTCTTATCATAATGACGCGTTTTAATGGTGACTCTGTGATTTCGATTCGCTTTATCACGCAATATCTTAAATGATAGCGACGTTTTAAGGTTTTGACGGTTGAAGGCTACTTCCTGTCTTGACACACGTCCCTCGTCTCTTCGTTTTTCAATATCATTTATGTGAAATGATTTTTGCGTTTCCCCAAGTGCCACCTACGTCATCGAGTTTCGTCATAAATTTTTTCCCGCTTTGAAATCCTAGGGTTTCGTGCCGTCTCATCTTTAAATTCTTTGCTGAGAGACATTGTTGGTTTATTGTCAAAAATTAAGTAGAAATCTCTTTAAACTCAGATTTCTTTATCCAGAATTCGCTATTCTCCGCTTGAAGATCTTGCATCAGTCTCAACTCAAGGTTAGTTTTAATGGGACCATCTTCCCGCCTTCGTCTCTTTAAAATAGCTTTTGATGCATTAGAGCGTGGGGATTTCCAGTTAGTATCTTGCATTAAACGATTACTGGGGGATATCCCAATAGATGAACCTCCATTTTTAGAGGTTGATGTTTCTGGGCTTCACCCTGACGTCACTTTCAGCCCTGTATCGAGTTCTCCATCTAGTTCTGATTCTGATATTTCTGATCACATGGTATCTTCTCGAAGGATTGGTAAACATCAGAGCACAAGTAAGGTATACAAGCACGGCTCGAGCAGCGTTCAGACCAGAGAACAGACTGTTAACGAGGGCGACGTTGATGAAGTATACATGGCGTCTCGTCTTTTGTTTTCTGACACTCGCCTGAGTGGCTTTGATACTGATCCAAACGTGGTAGGGCCAGCTGAGATAGAAAAATACCGCTCCCGATTCGACTTGCCCGACTCAGTCACTTTGGTTCCTACGGGGGATAGAGCTGTATGGAATCCTCTTGCGGGCATGGTCACGATTTACGGATCGATGCTTTGCTGCGGCGTCACACTTCCCCTTCAGCCTTTTATTGCCTGGTTTTTGGCAGAGGCAGGGATAGCCCCAACTCAGTTGGCCCCTAATAGTTACAAAGCCTTGATGTGTATGTGGCACATGTTCAGTCGAATGAACCTTTCGCCGCCTTCCCAGAATGAAATCAGGCACTTCTTTACGCTGAGGCAGGTTAGCAGAACGAGAACCTATTTTCTTGCGTCTACTCCTTCGGACGGTTGGGTCCCCAAAGAAACGAAGGTGAATCGGGGGGTCGATGCTTCTGATGACCCGAAAAAGAAGGGTTTTATATGGGGATTCCCCACATCCAACAAGTTCTGGAAGAACAGTCGGTTTTTTACTGGAGGGACTCTCGAGCTCGACGTCACTGTTCGATCTGGGGATTCCCACATGGTGTTGAGTGTTCCCCGCTTCTTCTGTTCCCCCGAAGTGTGGAACAAGAAAACAATTGACTATAGCGACTCAGAGGTGAAGAGGCTGACTCGGGCAGCTGTTCGTACTCTAGAAAAGAGGAGCAAGAGCTATCTTTTCAAAAAGGATGACTTGATAAAGCTCGGTTTCTTCAAAAAGATTTTGGGCCATCACAGGCGTTGTAAGTAACCCGGCGCCCTCTGTTGTATTTCTCTGCTTTTCTATTTTTTTTTTTTTAGTGTTCGATACAGACGTTGTCAGCTACCTTCAGGTTCTCCAGGTGAAGGCGATTCTACAAGCGAGTAGAAAGGAAGCTTCCCGTCAGGGCGATGAGGGTATTGCTCCACCGGAGCCTAATGAGGAAACTGATATCGCTGAAGAAATTCCCGAGTGCGTTGATCGGGGTGCTCAGTCTTCTACTCAAGATTTCGCTGGTCAAGTGGCCAATGTGAGCCGACTGACACCCAACTGCCTAAAAATAGGGAGAGGCAGTATGAGGGTCCAAGTGTAGAGCCTATTGGACGGTTTGAAGCTAGCGATGGTGGTAAAGTCTCGACGGATCAAGTGCCTACCGGTGCAGAACTCTTTGAGTTTTTTCGGGACGATTCGTTAGAAGATCCTGCTGCTGATCTTAACTTCCACCATTCTCGAGGTGAGAAGAGAAAGGTAGTCAGTTCGCCGTCTCGTCCTCTAAAAGTTCCTTGGGTAGTCTCATTCATTGACTCCAGCGACAAAGATGTTGCGGACGAGATTGCCCCGAGTGTTGGTGCTAGAGCATCAGTAGATACAGCCACTTCAAAACCGAGTAGGGCTTCTTTTACCCCCGAAGTTAGAGATATGGGGGCTGAACCTTCGGGGGTACCTTCTCCATCCTTAGAGCCAAATAGGGCTTCTCCTGCCCCAGAGTCTGGAAATCCGGGAGCTGAACCCTCAGGGGTTCCTTTACTCCTTTCTCCCCTAGATATGCTATAAGAGATGTCCTCTGGTCGGGCTTATATCGGGAAAGACCGCTGGAGCAGTTTTAGAGATTGGTCACTGACCGAACGTCTTCAAAACGTTTTCAATGGCGCATCTTATGTAAGTGAAATTTGACTCAATTAATTCTGACTCCTTTACTGTTTTTCTTTTGCCGGTTTTCTAAGTATATTCCTTTGCAGATGGTGGCCAAATTTACTGAGCTTGTTCAGACGCAGCAATGTCAAGCTGATCGGATAAGGCGTCTAGAGGCTCAGCTGAAGGCGAGCGAGGAGGGTCGTGCTTTAGTTGACCAGGCTTATCAGCAGGAGGTCGGCTCTGTGCAGATATTTACTGACCACTGCCTGGCGAACCAGGTTGAAGCCGAGAACAAGGCATCTCTGGCAGCGGAGAAGGTTGTATCGCTTCAAAATCATCTTTCTTTTGCTGAAGAATCCATGCTTAAGGCCGAGCAGGAGGCGGTTAAGGTGAAGTCGGCGTATGTCCAAAAAATTAAAGATTTAGAGCGCCAAGTGCTGACAGTTGAATCCCTTTCCCGAGAGGCCAGGTTGGAGCTGGAAGTCCAAGGGGTGGATCGTTTTAAAAGGTCCCCTGCTTACGATGCCCTACTTCTTCTGGAATTTCAACGTGGGCTAGTTTCGGCCGGTGAATTCTTCAAAGTCAAGGGTAGGGCGACCGAGAAAGCCCGTGCTAATTGGGAGCTGTCAATCAAACACCATGTGGACCGGTCATTGGAATCTCTTCGGATTCAGATGAAGGAATGGAGAGCCTACTGTCGAAGTCAAGGCAAAGAGCCCCACCCTATACATTTAGAGATTCTGTCCGAACATTCTCTCTCGACCTTTTACGCAAGTCAAAAGTAGGTTGAGGGTGTAGTCCCGGATGTCGGGCCAGTCCCGGGTGAAGATTACAGCCAGTGGAGGGATGATACTGTCGACGATATTACTTGGTCGTCTAATGAGAGCCTGCTTCGAGAATACTATATGGTGCCAGATCTGAGTATTGGCAAAAGCTCGAAATCCTCGCAACTTTAATTTTGTAGATTTGTAGAAGATTCAGATTCTTTATTTTTTACTTGTGAAGAACCATTCTTTGAACTGTAACCATTCTTTTAGGAGCAATAAAATTCAATTTTATTCTGAGTTGAATGGTTTTGGTCTATTTTTTGCTGATTATTGCCGAGTGTTGTATTAAACTGGCTGATGGTCGGGTAACTTAACCGAGTATCTTATTAAACCGGTTGTTACCCGAATAACTTCAATTGCCAAGTATCTTATTAAACTGGCTTCTTCGATGTTCGGGTAACTTAACCTAGTATCTTATTAAACCGGTTGTTACCCGAATAACTTCAATTGCCAAGTATCTTATTAAACTGGCTTCTTCGTTGTCCGGGTAACTTAACCGAGTATCTTATTAAACCGGTTGTTACCCGAATGACTTCAATTGCCAAGTATCTTATTAAACTGGCTTCTTCAATGTTCGGGTAACTTAACCGAGTATCTTATTAAACCGGTTGTTACCCGAATATTTTCAATTGTCAAGTATCTTATTAAACTGGCTTCTTTGATGTTCGGGTAACTTAACCGAGTATCTTATTAAACCGGTTGTTACCCGAATAACTTCAATTGCCAAGTATCTTATTGAACTGGCTTCTTTATTATTAACCGAGTCATCTTGAGACAAGTTTTTCACTTGTGTTTCATACCCAGTTGCTACCCGAATGTTACATCAAGGCTCACCATGATCATACGTTCGAGTCCTTATGCAATACCAAGGACGTCTCCCTAGTTTTTATGGGTAAGGTTTTGCCGAGTCGTTGAGCTCTTTTTTTTTTAAAAAAAAGTTGCTTCAACACAGCTGCGCATTTCGCCGGAATTTCTCCCGATAGCGTCCCGAGCATTTTTCTAAAGTCTAGTGCATCGGGTTTGCCTTTTTGCGAAGGTTATTTTGACCCTGCTCGGCTGGCATGCTCCTATGAGCTTCTTCGCCCATTCGGGATTTGATGGTCCCGAGAATTCTATTTGCATGTTCTTATTATCATGCTCTGCTTCCATATGTTCTTATTATCATATGAACCTTTTTTTTTTTGAAATCCCAAACTAGATGCTATCCTTTTGGAAATTCCGAGTAATTTTATTTATTACTGCAAAAAATCGACATATTTAAATTACAGTTTAATATTTATCCTACCAATAAAAGAATAAAATATTCAATATAAATATATATATATATATATATATATATATATTTTTTAAGGATAGAAAATCTTCAGATATTGGGCATTGCATGGTCGGGGTAACACCCCTCTATTGGGTCGAGCAATCCAATAAGCTCCATGGCCAGCAATCCTCTCGATCTTGTATGAACCTTCCCATTTGTCAGCCAGGGATTCCGTGGCTCTATTTTTCGTGTTCAGTGACACCTTCCTGAGCACCAGGTCTCCTAACTGAAATTTCCTGATCCGAGCATGAGGGTTGTAGTGGCGAGCCACTCTTTGTTGATAGGCTGTATTTCTTATTCGGGACTTTTCCCTTTTTTCTTCTAGCTCATCCGAACTTTGTAGTAGCATATTAACATTTTGTTCTTCATCGTATAGCCTGACACGGGGGGACGCATACGATGTTTCTATGGGGATGACAGCTTCTGTTTCGAACGCTAGGGTGAACGGAGTTTCTCCTGTTGAAGTCCTTGCTGTCGTCCGATATGCCCATAATACTTCAGGAAGCTTTTCAACCCAACTTCCTTTTTTGTCATCTAATTTTGCTTTAATGGTGTGCTTGATAATTTTATTTATTGCTTCTACTTGCCCGTTTGTTTGTGGATGAGCTGGTGTCGTATAGTAGTTAGCAATATGATACTTCTCGCACAATTTTCTAAACTTTTGGTTATCAAACTGAGTGTCATTGTCTGTGATTATAGTGTCCGGAACTCCAAACCTATAAAGTATGTTTTTCTTCACAAAATTTGTGGTGTTGGCTTCCGTGATATGCATCAGCACTTCAGCTTCGGCCAATTTTGTGAAATAATCGACAGCTACTATGGCGTGCTTCGCTCCACCCCCTGTCCCAGCTGACATTGGCTCGATCAGGTCTAGGCCTCACATGGCGAATGGCCATGGGACAGTGAGATTTCTGAGCTTTTCTGGGGGTTGTCGGATATTGTTGGCAATTCTTTGACAGGTGTTGCAGCTTTCCGACCATTGCTGTGCATCTAAGAAAAGTTTAGGCCAATAATAGCCTTGCCTGAGTACCTTATGCGCCAGACTCCTACCCCCAGTATGGTTCCCGCAAACTCCTCCTTGGATCTCTTGAAGTATTCGATGTGCATCTTCCTTCGATACACATCTCTGGAGAGCTCGGGAAAACCCTCTTCTGTATAATTCTCTTCCGATCATGGTATATCTAGCCGATCGATACCTGATGCGCTTTGCTAATACCGGATATTCCGGGAGCATGCCTTCTTCTAGGAACCTTCTCAGCTAGACCATCCAACCGTCTTGCGGTGTTTGGATTTTTGAAATTTCCAAATGCTTAGGTTCAACTGTACTCGATTTAAGGAGGTGTGCAACTAGAATGATCTTTGGTCTGATTGAGGTTGTTGCTGACGCTAATTTAGATAAAGCGTCTGCCTTTTCATTTTCTTCTCTGGGGATCTGAGCAATCATGTATTCTTTAAATTTTTGGAGGAGCTGTTTTATGATGTCACGGTAGGCAATCATTCCTTCATCTTTGGCCTGGTACTCGTCCATATCTTGGTTGACAACTACCTGTGAATCGCTGAATATCTCAACTTCATCTGCCCCAAAAGCTATGCAGACTCTGAGTCCAGCTAACAATGCCTCGTATTCGGCTTGATTATTGATAGCTTTGAAATCAAATCTCATGGCATATTTAACATCATCTCCTTTTGGGGTGCGAACTACAATCCATGCCCCGCTGCCATGAGTGTTTGAAGAACCATCAACATATAGTTTCCATGGGAAACTTTTATCCAACAGTCTTTTTGTTTCCAGGTTTGGTTCTGTGAACTCGGCTATGAAGTCTGCCACCACTTGTCCTTTGAGGGAGGTTCTGTTGACATAATGAATATCGAATTCACTCAACTCGATTGCCTATTTAGTAAGTCTTTCTGATATCTCTGGTTTTTGTAATATTTGCCTTAATGGGCAATTGGTGAGAACCTGGATCGTATGGGCCTGAAAGTATGGTCTCAGCTTTTTTACTGCTGAAACCAATGCTAAGGCTATCTTCTCTGCATGTGAGTACCTGGTCTCGGCCGGTAGGAGTGCCTTGCTTGTATAATACACTGGTTTTTGCACTCCATCTTCTGTTCTGACTAAGACTGAACTTGGTGCAAGTTCGGTTATTGACATATACAGTTGAATTATTTCCCCTTTTTGCGGTTTTGAGAGGATGAGAGCTTGCCCAAATACTCTTTTATTTTTAAGAATGCCTGCTCACACTATTTATTCCACTCCAGGCCTTTCCCTTTTTTGATTATTTTGAAGAAAGGCGCGCACCTGTCGGTAGCCCTTGAGATGAATCTTCCCAAGGAGGCTAAACACCCTGTTAAGCGATGTACCTCTTTCAATGTTTTAGGTGAAGTCATTTCCTGCAAAGCCTGGATCTTCTCGGGATTAACTTCGATTCCTCTTTGATGGACTTGAAAACCCAAGAATCTTCCCGAATGGACTCCGAATAAACATTTGTTTGGGTTTAATTTCATCTGGTATTTTCTCAAAACATCAAATGTCTCCCAAAGGTCGTGGGCATGCTCATCTGCTGAGACGCTTTTAGTCAACATATCATCATTGTACACTTCCATGTTCCTTCCTATTTGCAGAGTGAAGATTTTTTTGACCAACCTTTGGTACGTAGCTCCTGCATTTTTTAAACCGAAGGTCATTACTGTATAGCAATATAAACCCTGATCAGTTGTGAAGGCTGTTTTTTCTTCATCAGCTTTGTTTATCCGGATCTGATTATATCCTGAGTAAGCATCCATGAAGCTGAGTAATTCATGACCTGTTGTGGCATCTACCACCTGATCTATTCTTGGAAGTGGGAAGCTATCCTTTGGACATGCCTTGTTTAGATCCGTGAAATCTACGCACATCATCCATTGTCCATTTTTCTTCTGGACGAGGACCACGTTGGCAACCCACTGAGGGTAACTGACTTCTTTGATTGATCCAGTTGCTAGTAGCTTTTCCACCTCTTTTTTGATTGCTTGACTTCTTTCAGGATTGAACGATCATCTCTTTTGTATCACCGGTTTTGCTTTCGGGCTTACTGCGAGGTAGTGGGATATTACTCAGGCATCTATCCCGATCATATCTTTGTGACTCTAGGCGAATACATCTTTGAATTCTCTAAGCAGATTGGTTAAGTCTTACTTGACTTTTTCATCCAAGTTGGCCCCCATCTTGATTTTTTTGTCCGGTTTGTCTTCTTCAAGTACCACTTCAACCAATTCTGTTTTGTATTCATTCGAGCCCTCCTTTGGATCCAGTTCGAATGACAAGGATTCTTTACACTGATTTGGCTGCATTATGGTGCACACTTGTTCAGCATCATGCTTGTCTTTGTATACTGACAGATTTGCTCTTCGGGCCATCTCTTGGGATCCCTTGACTATCCCAACCCCTTGTTCTGTTGGGAACTTAATCATTAATGCATAAGTGGCCGTCACGGCCCTTGTTTTATTTAGGAATGGCCGGCCCAATAATGCATTATACCGCCAATTATCCAAGTCAACTACCACGAAGTCGAGCAGGACAATCCTCTGGCATGGTGCCGTTCCGATCTTCACAGGTAGTTTTACCGTCCCGAGTGACCTGACCTCTATTCCCCCAAATCCTCTTAATGGAGTATGAAAAGGCTGTAAATCTTTTCGGTCTAGTCTTAGCTGGTCGTATACGGCCACGCTTAGGATGTTTGCTGAGCTCCCATTATCTATTAAAATTCTCCGGACTTCCCTATGCCAATCCGTGCACTTATAACCAAAGCGTCATTAGGTCGAACATCGACGCCATGGGAATCTGCCTCTGTAAAGACTATTGGGTCCCAACCTTCCTTTACCCTTTTCGGGTCTGGTTCAACCGAGTTTACATCAAAGTTATTCCATGCTTCTACTGCTTCTCGGATTTTCTGAGTCCGTTCTCGGTTGCTTCTCCCAGTAGAAGGTCCTCAAAAAATTGTATGTATTACTTGATTGGCTTCGGAGCTGGTTCTTTGGTTTTGACCAGGGTTGTGATCAACCTTGACTTTCTTGGTTTCTGGTCTCTCGTCTTTTTTTAAGATTACATCCCGCAAGTGCCCTTCCTGAATAAGAGTTTCTATGTAATCTCTGAGCTGAAAAAACTTTGAAGTTTCATGCCCGGTTTCTTTATGAAACCTGCAATACTTGGTTGTATCTCTCCGGGCGAACTGTGATTGTCACCGCGGTTCTTGCACCATATTCTTTTCTTCCAATATGGCTAGAATTTCTTCTTGTTTCTTTCGAAGAGGGGTGTAATTGGTATATCTTCCTTGGTATTTCTCAGTGGACCGTTCGGTAATGGGCCCATTACCCCTATCCTTATTTTTCTCCTTGTTGTTCTCTTTCTGTTTTTCCTTTTGATTCTGCCCCTTGGATTCAGTATTCTTCTGTTCGGGCTTTCCTCCATGCATATAGCTTCCTCATGTAGCTAACTCCTCTTCCTCGGCCAGAGCGTATCCTCCCGCCATATCCATCATGTCGGCATACCTTGTCAGTCGTGCTCTTCTCAAATCGAAGGATAGTCGTCCATTCTGCAAGTTATTGGTGAAGGCAGCAATAATTACTTCATCATTAGCGCTGCCAATTCCTGATACTGCTTGGCCGAACCGGCCCAAGTATTTTTTTAATGACTCGTCCTTCCCTTGTTTTATTTGAGAGAGGTAGGCCACCGACTTCTTTCTGTGAACGTTGCTCAGGAATTGCCTTGAGAAGCTCCTGCTCAACTTGCTGAAATTTTCGATGCTTGCCGGGGGTAGTCTTCCGAACCATCTTGAGCCTGTGTCCCCCAGTGTTTGCGGAAAGTTGAGACACAATAGGGGGTCAGTGCGGGCATATTGAGCCATGGCACTTTTATAGTGTCTAACGTGCTCCTTTGGATCTGTATCTTTTTTGAATTGCTTCACATGCGGCATCCTGAATCTCTCTGGGAAAGGGGTCCGCAAAATCTCCTTGGTAAATGGACTGTCGGAGTCATCATCGGATAGATCGTTTCAGCCGTAATGTCTGACTAGTGCCTCCATCTGTCGCCTATTATTCTCTACTTCTCTAGTTAGGCTCTTGATTGTGACATCTCTGTAACCCACCGGGCTTCCTTGACGGTTGAACTGTTAAGTAACTGTCATTCTTTCCTCAAAATCTTCATTCTGATGCCGGGACCCTCGTGTGACTCCATGATGACGTTTACGATGGTGTTGATCACTGTCTTCTGATGATGACAGTTCTTTGCGCCGATCGTATTTACGATGTCTGACTCGTATTGTTTGATTGCGATCCAGACTCTGGTGATTTTCCTCTTCTAGTGTTTTCTGTCCAGCTGGATTGATTGGGAAAGAGTTCCTTCTGGTTTCTGGCATAGTTATTCCTGGCCCCACCATTATCGAACGGAGTCTTGCTGGTGGAGGATTGGGAGTATGTGCTCCTGCGGCCAGTAGATTAATCCATTCCCTTGCTGCGTCCGTCACCAATTGTTGTAGGGCCTCTTGGAAACGCAGCGTAAGATCTCTGCTAGTTGGAGGAACTTGCTGGATCCCCGCCAGGTGCGCAGACTGGTTTTCTGTGTTTGCTGCAGCATCTTGTGAAGTATTGCCAATATGGAAATCACCTGGTGATTTTTGGCCTTTCCCTGAACTACTTCTACTTCCTGCCATTGCTTTTTTAACAAGTTCGGAGGTTCGACCCCTCCTTCTAGCGCCAATTGTTGACGTCGATTTTTGGATTATGCCAAAAAAGCCAACAAGGATTGGATTTCGGCTATTGAATCAAAGAGAAAGAGATGCAGAGAGAGTAACAAAGACAAATTTTACGTGGTAAAACTCCGATGGCCGGAGAAACATCCACTGGTGGTTGAAAGATCAACCAAGCCAAAATCCACTAAGAGAATAAGATGTTTTACAAGCTCTCGATCTCTCTTTTTTCTATCTGTATTTACTATGATTGTTGTGTGCTATATTGCTTATATATTTTGGAGCCAGATTATGGGTCTATTTATATGCTTATAGAACCCTAATCTGCTTTTTACAAGCAATACAAGATATTTGTATTTAATTGTGATTCGGTTACTTGCTTGAGGTTGATTTATCTTCTTTCCTGTTTCGGAGTCTCTTATGGAAATCGAGTGAGATTCTAGTAGTGCAGTTCAATTTGGACTTGTTTCCTTATAAGATTGTAGTCTTCGTAAAGAAATCAAGTTATTTCCTGGTTGGGGACTTTTCTAATTTAATACTCTATTTCATTTGGGATTCTTTCCTGACGGATAACGTCACGTATTTAATGACAATCCGTATGAAATAAGCACCAAGTTCTTACTCGGGTCGTATTTATTCCCGAGTAAGAGTAATACCTGATGGTCCCGAGTAGTACCGTTTGAGCCCGAGTGGAAGTGTTATTTAACCAGTCCCGAGTGCTGTTAGTTGATCCCGAGTAGGTTTTATTCAGTATATGCTTACTCGGGCTTTCTTCTCTTTAATGATGCCTTATAGGATATTTCCCGGATGCCTATTTGGGCATCCACTTGGCTATTTTTTCCTTCCTGTCAATGACGTGTATGCTTGGTAAAATTTACATACAACAATACCCCCTTAAAATATTTTTACCGAGAAGATTTTATTTCGGGCAAGAGTATTTTAATCATCTTGATTTTCTTTCGTCAGAATAGCCGTCTTATCATAATGACGCGTTTTAATGGTGACTCTGTGATTTCGATTCGCTTTATCACGCAATATCTTAAATGATAGCGACGTTTTAAGGTTTTGACGGTTGAAGGCTACTTCCTGTCTTGACACACGTCCCTCGTCTCTTCGTTTTTCAATATCATTTATGTGAAATGATTTTTGCGTTTCCCCAAGTGCCGCCTACGTCATCGAGTTTCGTCATACATTTTTTCCCGCTTTGAAATCCTAGGGTTTCGTGCCGTCTCATCTTTAAATTCTTCGCTGAGAGACATTATTGATTTATTCTCAAAAATTCAGCAGAAACCTCTTTAAACTCAGATTTCTTTATCCAGAAATTCGCGATTCTCCGCTTGAAGATCTTGCATCAGTCTCAACTCAAGGTTAGTTTTAATGGGACCATCTTCCCGCCATCGTCTATTTGAAATCGCTTTTGATGCATTAGAGCGTGGGGATTTCCTGTTAGTATCTTGCATTAAACGATTACTGGGGGATATCCCAATAGATGAACCTCTATTTTTAGAGGTTCATGTTTTTGGGCTTCACCCTGACGTCACTTTCAGCCCTGTATCGAGTTCTCCATCTAGTTCTGATTCTGATATTTCTGATCACAGGGTATCTTCTCGAAGGATTGGTAAACATCAGAGCACAAGTAAGGTATACAAGCACGGCTCGAGCAGCGTTCAGACCAGAGAACAGACTGTTAACGAGATGAAGTATACATGGCGTCTCGTCTTTTGTTTTCTGAAACTCGCCCGAGTGGCTTTGATACTGAGCCGAACGTGGTCGGGCCAGCTGAGATAGAAAAATACCTCTCCCGATTCGACTTGCTCGACTCGGTCACTTTGGTTCTTGCCGGGGATAGAGTTGTATGGAATCCTCCTGAGGGCATGGTCGAGCAAGGAAGTCTTGGCTGGAGGTGTGAAGCCTTGGATAGTCGAGCAAGTAGTCTTTCCTAGAGTTGGGAGAACTCGGATAGGTGAGCAAGGAAGTCTTAACTAGAGTAGGGAAGACTCGGATAGTTGAGCAAGAAGTCTTGCCTTGGGTTGTGAAGATCCGGATAAGGTGAGCAAGGAAGTCTTGACAAGAGGTGTGAAGCCTCGGATTGTTGAGCATAGGGCGAAAACTTCTAGAGTAGGATAAGAGGGTAGTTTCTAGGTGAAGAGGTCACTTGAGAGATTGTACTTGTCTTATCTACTAGTGGATTTTGTTTGCCGGTGGCTGCTAGCCCGTGGATGTTTCCTCTTCGGAGGTTTACCACGTTATATCTTGTGTCAACTTTTCTCTATCCCTATCACTCTAATATTTGTATTGTGGATAGAACTCTTTATATATGTTGACTTCCTCTTTATAATGTAGATTGTGTATGTGTTACAATTACTTTTTTGTATCACACTTTACTTGTGTTTATATATTGATTAAATGTCTTTAATTAATATTTATATTGTGATACAAGCAATCTAGAGGGACAAACTTTTGTTTGTTTCTAAGGGAGAAGAAAAAGATGCCTAACCTATTCACCCCCCCTCTAGGTTAGCCTTGAGCATTTAACCGTGATTGTATTTTCAGACTTTTTACTGGAAAATGGCTTAAAGCTAAAGAACCTCTAAAGCTAATACATACAGACGTTTACGGACCAATGAATGTTAGAGCTAGGGGAGACTTTGAGTATTATGTTACCTTTATAGATGACTACTCAATATACGGATATGTCTACCTCATGCAA
This sequence comes from Dipteronia dyeriana, assembly GCA_032871835.1. NCBI lineage: Eukaryota > Viridiplantae > Streptophyta > Magnoliopsida > Sapindales > Sapindaceae > Dipteronia > Dipteronia dyeriana. The sequence goes on from CM065297.1 coordinate 13,688,602, forward strand.
CAAAAGTCGGAAACATTTGACAAGTTCAAAGAATTCTAATCTGAAGTTAAGAATCAATTAGGTAGGATTATCTAGTCACTACGATCGGATCATGGTAGTGAGTACTGCAAGAAAAATCACACAACGGAAGCGTAAGAAAATTAGGGTTTAGTATATTTTAAAAAATTTCCCTTTAAAAGAAAGAACCTTAACCTTAGATTAATTGATGTATATTAAAAGTGTCATACATTTTCTTTCGTGACGATTGAACTAGAGTCGAATTGAATTCGCAAGATCTTCCAATCCAATCACGAACGTGAATCACCTAGAAGTGTGGGCTTCCTTTCTTTAAATTGTATACCTGAGGATGGAAACAAACAAAATCTTCTTCTTTGTTAGTCACAATAATTCTCCAAGAGAAAAACCAAGAACGTCTGGTCACTTGTGAAAATCAATCAATTTGATTGAAACTCGCGTGAACCTTGATTCGATGTTGTACACAAAACCCTTTTGATGCAAATGATACTAGTGTACTATCGAAAACATAAACGTTCCCTCTTTTCTCCATACTTGGCCGAACTCTTCACACAATGAGTTGGACGAAGTTTTTTGTTATAACAATAAAAAAACAAATAAAAAACAATTTCTCATACCAAAAATTATTGCGTGGTCGAAATTAATAAGTAGTACATATAGGAGACCAAATCCTCTCCTAAGAAGGATTTACTTAGTAGGCAAGAATCTTTTCCTTTGGTGGATTTACATAGTGACCAAGAATTTTTTTCCAAAAAGAATTCTTTCCTACACCAAGACAACTAATCAAACTCATTAGTGTATTTGTGACCATATTAAAGATTTCATAATTTGACTAGATAAATAATTCCTTTTATTTATCTACTTATCAAATATAGTCTTTAATATTAATTATACTACCAACAATAGTATAATATTAGGAGACCTTCTCCGATTAGGAAAAAGATTTTGATTTTTAATTAAATAATTAATTAATTACCAAATTAATTAATTTCTATTTAATTAAATAATAAAATAAAAAAACAATATAATTAAGCTAAATTATTTAGCCTTTCCTGCCCAAGACCACACATGGGCACATATATTATTTTTTTTATTTTATTACATCCATTGGACCTTAATAAAAAGTCCACATGTGAACTAGACTCATTCTTACAAAAAGAAACAAGTTCACATGCCTCAAAACAATTCTAAATAGACCCAGAAATTGATCCGGTAGAATATATTAAGTGATCCATACAAGTTCGTGTGGATTAAGGATCTTGGCGGACTATCTAAATTTAAGCTCCAATAGACATAACCTAATCACAATCAACAAATGATTCAATTAGGGCCGATCTATTAATTTTAGTTCATTCCACTAAAGAACTAAAATTGAACTCTTAAATAAAGATAGAATAAGTAAATATTACCCATTCGTACCCTAGACAACCTTAATGGAGATAGTGTATCCTCGTGAAGAATCATAGTAATCGCCAAGAGCTCATAGACCGCCTATAGGTCTCCAAGTTATCATATTTACTCATATGTCCACATTTTGAACTTTGATATTTTGACTTGTCTAGAAGCCATATTTCAAAAGACACTATTGAAAACTTAACGTTAAGACTTAATATCCAATACCTCAAAATATCCATATGATGATATTCTACTCTCATTTAATAAATGGAGCCACGATGTCCATATCTATAAATGAAGTCCAATATCGATTAAAAAATGAATACCACCAAGCTATCGAGGATAGACTATGCTATATAATCGTACTCATTGATAGCTCAAATGATAACACTTGCAACCATAAGTCCATCATTTATCTCAAGATTGAGATAGACTCTCCGATTGTCTTCAAGTGAAAACTTTTATCCATTGACGGTTCTAGATAAAGTATTTCACTGTGATCCAATTCAATGCACCCAGTGCACTAGATTCTTTTGCCCAAAGACACCAGACTTTGATGATTTTAGACTCATCATAACACATTTGATCCCACTCAAATGCTAGTAAAATAATCTACAACTTTGTCAAGATAAATGCGCCCAACATTTATCTTAAGTTGCGAATATTATTCAAGACTAACTAAAAAATTGTGTCTAGCTCATACATATCTAGATATATGAACAATTCTTCTTTTCTCATAGTCTTTTGACTTATAATTATTTACTTTTGACAGATATATGACATCGTCTGCGACCTCCTAGCTCGCCAAGTGAAATCGATTCTTCAGGCGAGCCGAAAAGAAGCTTCTAGTCAGAGCAATGATGATATTGCCCCGCCTGAGTCTGACGAGGAAACCGATTTTGTAAAGGAGCAAATCCCTGAATTTGCCCTGAGGATGTTGTTCAGCCGACCACTGGGGAGACTAGTGGTCCGAGTGGACCGATAGGTACTCAATTGCCTGATGATAAGGAGAGGCAGAGTGAGGGTCTTAAAGGATCTGTTGTGCGGTCAGACACTTGTGATGGAGGTAATTCCTCCGCGGGACAAGTACTTTTATGTCCCAAATTTTTTGAGTCTTTCCAGGATGAGGCTCAGGAAGATCCTGCAGATGATCTCAGCTTCCACCGTTCTTTGGCTAAGAAGCAGAAGGCAGTCAGCTTTCCAACTCACCCTCTCAAAGTCCCTCGGGTGGTCTCATTCATTGACTCCAGCGATGAAGATATTGTGGCTGACATTCCCTTGAGCGTTGATGTTAAAGCATCAGCGAATGTGGAGACTTCGGAGCCGAATAAGGGTTCCCTTGCATTGGCGGATGCAGAGACTTCAGAACCGAACAGGGGTTCCCCTCCCCCCAAGGTTGAAGATCAAGGGCCTGAACCCTCGGGCTTTCAATGGGGAAGACCGCTGGAGTTGTTTTCGGGATGGCTCCTTGATAGACCGTCTTCAGAACGTTTTTAACGGTGCATCTTATGTAAGTTATCCTTAACTTTAATTGTTTTACTCATTTTACTTGCTAAATTTGTAATTAAACTTCTTTGTAGATTGTGGCCGAGTTCGTTGAGCTGGTTCAGACGTAGCAACATCAAACTGATAGAATAAGACGTCTCGAAGCTCAGCTGAAGGAAAGTGAGGATAACAGTGCTTGGGTTGAAACGGCTTATGAAAAGGAGGTGGGCTCTGCCCAAGTGTTCACTGACCATTGTTTGGCGAAGCAGGTTGAGGCCGATGAGAAAGCTTCTTTGGCAGAGGAGAAGGCAGCTTCACTTCAAAATTTGTTGTCCTTTGCCCAAGAATCAATGTTTAGGGCCGAGCAGGAAATGGAGCAATCTAAGTCGGCGTATGAGCAGAAAATCGAAGACTTAGAACGCCAGGCTCTGACAGTCGAGTCCCTATCCAAGGAGGCCAGGCTGGAACTCAAAGTGCAAGGGGTAGATCGTTTCAAGAGATGCCCTGCCTATGATACACTTCACCTTTAGGAGTTTCAGCTGGCGTGTTCTTCAAGGTTAAGAATCGAGCAACTGAGAAAGCCTGAGCCAACTGGGAGCTGTCGATCAAAAATCATGTGGATCAGTCCTTGGAATCTCTTCGGACTCATATGAAGGAGTAGAGAGCTTACTGTCGTAGCCGAGGCAAAGAGCCCCATCCTATGCATTTGGAGGTTCCATCGGAGCACTTCATCTCGACTTTTTACGCCAGTTAGGAGTTGGCCGTGGAGGGTGTGGTCCCTAATGTTGGACGGTTCCCAGGAGAAGATTACAGCCAGTGGATGGACGATTCGGTTAAAACGATTGCTTGGCCTTCCAATGAAACTCTGCTCCGCGAGTACGAGATGATGCCCGTAGTATTGGCAAATCCTTACAACCTTGATTTTTGTAGAATTTTTATAAGTTTTGTAGAAACTCTGTAATTCTCTTTGTAATTCTGTGACATTTTTGTATAGAATTCTTTGTAATAATTTTTTGTAACTATTATTTGGAGATTAATAAAATCCCGGGTAACTTTTCTGAACCGAATGGTCTTGATCTGATTTATTGCTTCAAGGAATTTCTTTAACTTGACTCTGTTGTTACCGAGTATGTTATTAAACCAGCTATTTCTGTTCGGGTAATTTAACCGAGTATCTTATTAAACCAATTTTGTTCCCTGAATAATTTTTAATGCCAAGTATCTTTTTAAACTGGCTGTTGTAATCTTCATGCAAAGTATCTTATTAAACTGGCTAACTCTGATATTCGGGTAACTTCACCGAATATCTTATTAAACCGGTTGTCACCCGAATAATTTTAATGCCAAGTATCTTATTAAACTGGCTCTTGCAATCTTTATACCAAGTGTCTTATTAAACTGGCTAACTCTGATGTTCGGGTAACTTCACCTAGTATCTTATTAAACTGGTTATCACCCGAATAATTTTAATGCCAAGTATCTTATTAAACTGGCTCTTGCAATCTTTATGCCAAGTATCTTATTAAACTGGCTAGTATTATTAACCGAGTCATCTTAAATAGACAAGTATGTTTATACTTGTGTTTCATACACGGTTGCTACCCGAACATTACATCAAGGCTCACCATGATCATATGTTCGAGTCCTTACGCATTACCGAGGATGTCTCCCCAGTTTTTATGCGCAAGGGTTTTCCGAATAATTAAGTTTTTTGAATTGTTAACACAGCTACGTATTTCACCGGGATTTTTTTCGATAGCGTCCCGAGCTGGTGCATCTGGTTTGCCTTTTTGCTAAGGTCAATTGACCTTGCTCTGGCATGCTCCTTTGAGCTTCTTCGCCCATTTGGGAATCAATGGTCCCCGAGTATTCTATTTGCATGTTTTTATTATCATGCTTGTTTTCCATATGTTCTTATTATCATATGTTCTTTCGGAAATCCTAAGTTTGGTGCTTTATCTGTCGAAAATCCTGAGTTTGATTTTTATTCATAACTGTAAAATCAACAAAGTTTTAAATTCCACAACTAACATTTAACCTAACTAAAATTGGTCTGACTAGAAAAAAGAACAAAAAATAATTTAAGGATAGAAAATCTTCAGATATTGGGCATTGCATGGTCGGGGTAAAACCGCTCCATTGGGTCGTGCAATCCAATATGCTCAATGACCATCTATTCCTTCAACTTTGTATGGGCCTTTCCATTTGTCAGCCAGGGAACATGTAGCTTTATTTTTTATGTTCAATGACACCTTCCTGAGTACCAGGTCTCCTAGCTGGAATTTCCTGACTCGAACATGAGAGTTGTAGTGGCGAGCTACTCTTTGCTGATATGCCATATTTCGTATTCGGGACTTCTCCCTTTTCTCTTCTAGCTCATCTAGACTTTGCAATAGCATATCAACATTCTATTCTTCATCATATAACCTGACCCGGGGTGACGCATATGACGTTTCTATGGGGATAACAGCTTCTGTTCCAAACGCTAAAGTGAATGGAGTCTCTCTGGTTGACGTTCTTGCTGTTGTCCGGTATGCCCATAATACTTCGGGAAGCTTTTCAACCCAACTTCCTTTCTTGGCATCTAGCTTTGCTTTGATTGTATGCTTGATGATTTTGTTCACTGCTTCAACCTACCCATTTATTTGAGGGTGGGCAGGTGTGGTATAGTAATTGGCAATCTGGTACTCTGTCCACAGCTGTCTGAATTTCAAGTTATCGAACTGGGTACCGTTGTCAGTGATTATAGTGTTTGGGACTCCAAACCTATAAAGTATGTTCTTTTTCATGAAATTTGTGGTGTTTGCTTTTGTGATATGCACTAATGCTTCAGCTTCTGCCCACTACGTGAAATAGTCAACGACTACTATAGCATACTTCGCTCCACCCCCTGTCTCAGCTGGCATTGGGATGATTAAATCCAAACCCCACATGGCAAATAACCATGGGGATGTAAGGTTTCTGAGCTGTTCGGGGGGTTTTCGGATATCATTAGCAATCATTTGGCAAGTATTGCAACTCTCCAAACATTGTTGTGCATATGAGAATAGAGTAGGCCAATAATAGCCTTGCTTTAGTACCTTGTGTGCTAAACTTTTACCCCCAGTGTGGTTTCCGCAAACTCCTCAATGGATTTCTTGTAATATCCGATATGCATCCTCATCTGACACACATCTTTGAAGTGTTTGGGAATAACCCCTTCTGTATAGTTCTTCTCCAACCAATGTGCACCTTGTTGATCTATACCTGATACGTTTTGCTTGTAAGGGATCTTCTGGTAGCACACTTCTTCCAGGAACCTTTTTAGCTGAGTTATCCAACCGTCTGACGGTGTTCGGATTTCTAAAATTTTTAAGTTTTTCGGTTCATCTGTACTCAGTTTGAGGAGATGTACAACCAGAATAGTCTTTGGCCTGATTGTGGTTGTTGCTGACGCTAGTTTTGACAATACGTCTGCCTTTTCATTTTCCTCCCTGGGGATCTGGGAAATCTTATATTCTTTGAATCTCTAGAGGAGCTGTTTTGCAATGTCACGGTAGGCTATCATGCCTTTATCCTTGGCTTGGTACTCACCCAGGACTTGGTTGACAACTACCTGTGAATTGCTGAATATCTCGACTTCATCTGCCCCTAGAGCTATGCAGACTCTGATTCCATCTAGTAGCGCCTCGTACTCGGCTTGATTGTTGGTTGCTTTGAAATCAAACCTCATGGTACATTCGACATCATCTCTTTCTGGGTGCATACTACGATCCCTACCAAGCTGCCATGAGTGTTTGAAGAGCTATCAACATACAATTTCCCTGGGAATTTTTTTCCCAACATTCTTTTTGCTTCCAGGTTTGGCTCTGTGAACTCTGCTATAAAATCTGCCACTGCTTGCCCTTTGAGGGATGTCCTGGGAATGTAGTGGATATCCAATTCACTTAGCTCGATAGCCTATTTGGTCAGTCTCCCCGAAATCTCTGGCTTCTATAGAATTTATTTTAATGGGCAGTCGGTGAGAATCTGGATTGTATGAGCCTGAAAATATGGCCTTAGCTCACTTGCTGCTAAAACCAATGCTAGTGCCATTTTCTCTACCTTTGAATACCTGGTCTTGGCTGGTAGAAGTGTCTTGCTGGTGTAGTACACTTGCTTCTGTACTCCATCTTCTGTTCTAACTAGGACTGAGCTGCCTGCTAGTTTTGTAATTGATAAGTACAAATGGTGTGTCTCTCCCATCTGTGGTTTTGAAAGGATGAGAGCATGCCCTAGGTATTCCTTGATTTTTAAAAAAGCCTGCTCGCACTCTTCGTTCCATTCGAGTCCTTTTCCTTTTTGAATTACTTTGAAAAATGGTGCGCATCTATCCGTGGCCTTTGAGATGAATATGCCCAAGGAAGCTAAGCATCCTGTTAGACGCTGTACTTCTTTTAGTGTCCTTGGTGAAGTCATTTTCTGCAGGGCCTGGATCTCCTCGGGCTTGACTTTGATTCCTCTTTGGTGAACTTGAAAACCCAGGAATCTTCCCAAGGGAACTCCAAATAAACACTTGTTCGGATTTAGCTTCATTTGGTATCTCCTCAAGAAGTCAAATGTCTCTCGCAGGTTTGAAGTATACTTGTCTGTCGTGATGCTCTTGGTCAGCATGTCATCAATGTATACTTCCATGTTCCTTCCTATTTGCGGTGCAAAGATTCTGTTGACCAGCCTTTGATAGGTTGCCCCTACATTTTTTAATCCGAAGGGCATCACTATGTAACAGTACAAACCCTGATCAGTTGTGAATGCTGTCTTTTCTTCGTCAGCTTTGTTCATCCGGATTTGGTTATATCTCGAGTAGGCGTCCATGAAACTGAGCAACTCATGGTCTGATGTAGCGTCCACCAATTGATCTATCATCGGAAGTGGAAAACTGTATTTTGGGCATGCCTTGTTCAGATCTGTGAAATCTACGCACATTCTCCGTTGTCCATTCTTCTTTTGGACGAGGACTACATTAGCTACCCATTGGGGTAGTTGACCTCTCTAATCGACCCTACAACGAGTAGCTTACATACTTTCTGTTTGATTGCCTGACTTCTCTCGAGATTGAATGATCTTCTCTTTTTGTATCACCAGTTTTGCATTCGGTTCTACTGTGAGATGGTGAGATATTATTCTGGCATCTATCCCGACCGTGTCTTCATGACTCCAAGCGAATACATCCCTATATTCTTTAAGTAGATCAATGAGGCTTTGTTTGAATTTTTCTTCCAAGTTGGCCCCGATCTTGATCCTCTTATCTGGTTCATCTTCTTTCAAGATAATTTCTTCTACCAGTTCAGTTTTGGATTCATTCGGCTCTTCCCTTGGGTCGAATTTGAATGATAGTGGCTCTTTGTTCTGACTTGGCTGTGTTATAGTGCAAACCTGTTCATTACTCTTGTCTTTGTATACTGACTGGTTAGCTCTTCGGGCCATCTCTTGGGATACCTTGACTGCCCCGACCCCTGTTCGGTTGGGAACTTTATCATTAAGGCATAGGTGGCTGTTACGGCCTTAGTTTTATTTAAAAAGGGTGGTCGATCCAACAACACGTTATACATCCAATTGTCCAAGTCTACTACCATAAAGTCGAGCAATGCAGTTCTCTGACAAGGTGCCATTCCGATCTTTACGGGGAGCTTTACCGTCCCGAGTGACCTGACCTTAATTCCCCTGAATCCTCTGAGTGGAGTATGGAAAGGCTGTAGGTACTTTTGGTCTAACCTGAGTTGATCGTAGACAGCTACATTGAGAATGTCTGCTGAACTTCCATTATCTATCAGGATTCTCCTGACTTCTCGGTGACCAATCCGGGCATTTATGACCAAGGCGTTATTTGGCCGAACATGGACCCCAAGTGAATCTGCTTCTGTGAATGTTATTGGGTCCCATGCTTCCTTTACCCTTTTCGGGTCCGGTTCGACCGAGTTTACATTAAAGTTATTTCTTGCTTCTACTGCTTCTCTGATTTCCTGTGTTCACTCTCGGTTACTTCTCCCAGTAGATGGTCCTCCAAAGATTGTATGTATTACTTGATTGGCTTCTGGACTGGCCCCTTGATTTCGACCAGAGCTGTGATCGGCCCTAATCTCTTTCTTTGTTTCTGTTTTCTCATCCCTTTTCAAGATTACATTCTGTAGATGTCTTTCCCGATTGAGGGTTTCTATGTAATCTCTGAGCTGGTAACACTTGCATGTCCCATGACCGGTTTCTTTATGGAATCTGTAGTATTTGGTCGTATCTCGCCGGGCAAACTGAGACTGTCATCATGGCTTTTGTACCATATTCTTTGCTTCCAGAATGGCCAGGATTTCCTTCTACGTTTTCTAAAAAGGGGTGTAGTTGGTGTATCTACCTCGGTATTTCTCCGTGGTCTGTTCGGCATTACGTCCGTTTCCCCCGTCCTTGCTTTTTTCTTTACTGTTTCCTTTCTGTTTCCCCTTTTGGTTCTGTACCTTAGACTCATCATCCTTTTCGGGTTTTTCTCCATGCATGTAGCATCCTCCTGTGGCTAACTCTTCTTCCTTGGCTAGTGTATATCCTCCTGCCATGTCCATCATATCTGCATATCTGGTCAGACAGGCTCTTCTTAAGTCAAAAGACAACCGTCCATTCTGTAGGTTGTTGATGAATGCAGCAATTATTGCTTCATCATTTGCACTGCCGATTTCAGATACTGCCTGGCTGAACCTTCCTAGGTATTTCTTCAGCGACTCATCTTTCCCTTGTTTTATTTTAGAAAGGTGAGCCACTGATTTTTTCCTGTGAACATTGCTCAGAAATTGCCTTGAAAAACTCCTGCTCAGTTCACTGAAACTTCTGATGCTTGATGGGGGCAATCTCCCCGAACCATCTTGAACCTATGTCCTCTAGAGTTTGTGGAAAATTGAGGTATAGTAAGGGATCACTATGGGCATACTGGGCCATAGCACTTTTATAGCGTCTGACATGTTCTTTTGGGTATGTATCCTTTTTGAATTGTTCCACGTGTGGCATCTTGAATCTTTCTGGGAATGAAGTCCGCAGGATGTCCCTAGTGAATGGACTGTCATAATCCTCGTCAGATAAATCGTTGTACCCATAACGTCTGACCAGTGCCTCCATTTGAAGCTTATTGTTCTCGACTTCTCGAGTTAGGCTCTGGATTACGACATCTCTGTCTCCCACCGGACTTCCCTGATGGTTGAACCACTGAGTGATTGTCATTCCTCATTCTGGCTCTTCACTTTGATGTCGGGTTTCACGTATGATTCCATGATGACGCTTGCGTTGGTGCAGATCGCTATCTTTTGATGACGACCGATCCCTGTACCGGTCATGTTTACGGTGTCTAGCACAGACTAACTGATCCTGGTTCTGCTTCTGGCGTGGTCGTTCCTCTTCAGTTGTTTCACGTCCAACCTTATTGATTGGAGTAGAGTTCATTCCGGCTTCCGGTACGTTTTGTTCTGGCCCTACTACAACAGAACGAAGACTCGCAGGTGGGAGGTTATGAGTTTATGCTTTTTCTGCAGCCAATAGATCAACTCCTTTCTTTGCTGCATCTGCCACCAACTGTTGCAACGCTTCTTAAAAATGTTGTGTCAGGTCTCCACTGGTTGCAAGAACTTGCTGGATCCCCGCCAGGAATGTAGGTTGGTTCTTTGTGGTTGCAGCGAGATCTCACGAACTGCTGCCAACATGGAAGTTATCTGGAGATTTTTGGACATCCCCGGAACTGCTTCTGCTTCCTGTCATTGCTTTTAATTGAATCGGAGGTTCAAGCCCCTCCTTCTAGCGCCAATTGTTGACGTCGATTTCTCGATGTGTGAGAAATAGCCAACAAGGATTGGATTTTAGCTGTGATTTCAAAGAGAAAGAGAAAGAGAAAGTAATCGGACGTAAGTTTTTTACGTGGTAGAACCCCGATGACCGGAGAAACGTTCACGGGTGGTTGAATGATCAACCAAGCCAAAATCCACTATGAAATAATGAAAATACAATTCTCGATCTCTCTTTCTTCTCTCTGTATTTTTCTATGATTGTCGTATAAAATTTTTTTGGCGAGATTATGGGTCTATTTATATGTTTATAGAACCCTAATATGCTTTGTACAAGTAATAGAAGATCTTTGTATTTAATTATGATTACTTGCTTGAAGCTGATTGTCTTCTTTCCTGTTTCAGAGTCTTGTATTGAGATCGAATGAGACTCTAGTAATGTAGTCCAATTAAGACTTATTTCCTTATAAGAGCGTAGTCTTTTTGAAGAAATAAAGTTGTTGCCTGATTGGGAACCTTTCCTGCTTAATATCCTGTTCTTATTGGGATTCCTTTTTGATATGAATATCTTCGTGTATTTTAATAACTTGATCCGTGTGAGCTATGCGCTGGGCTTTTTATTCAGTTTTCTTCATGTTTGTCCCGAGTAAGGGCATTACCCGCTGGTTCCTAGTAACGTCATTTGATCCCTTACTCGGGTTTTCCCTTCTTCGGTGATGTCTTGTAGAATATTTTCTGAATGCCTATTCGGATGTCCACCTGGCAATTTATCCTCTTTGTTGATGACGTGTATGTACGATAAAATTCACATATGACAGCTATGAATAATGAGATTAGTTTTTAATGGTTAGAAAACTTGGTAATTCTCATTAATATTAATCTAGTTATTAAAGTGTTTAAAAAAATTAGATTAATAGGGTCATTTATTAGGATTAATTTGATTAATAACCTAATAATAAATTATCCAAAAAAATTGTTAGATTTTAATAGTTAAAACTTGGTAAATACTAGCATAATAATCTGACCTTAGTAAATAGTTTACAAAGGCTTAGATTATTCACTAACAGATTAGATTTTTAATTGTTAAAAATCATTAATAATTTATTAGTAATTAGAATTTGTTTCTAATTAGTTAATGCGCTAGATAACTTGATTAAAGTTAGTCGTTTAATCCTGTAGAGTTTAGGTGCATTAACGGTTAATAGAAAACCCTAATTTTAAAATAGTGAGTGAGAGAGAGATATATGACATATATATCCCTCGGTCTCCATCATTAGGTCAACACCGTGAGATCAGAGTGGGGCCTCGTGATGACTTTGCTTTCGTCCTCCCTAAGAAGGGTTTCCATAAAGGTCAATACCAAGGTTGACTTCCTAACAGATAGGATTTCTGAGGGTATTTAGGGATTGACCGACCCTAAGGCGGCAATTCTCGAGTTAAGCTCGTGAGATCTGAAATGGTGGGTTACACTCACGAAGGTTTTGATTAAGTTTGTTAATTAAAAACCTGATTGAATAAACAATGGTTGAATGATATGGAATAAGAGTTATTCTAGAATATCATTTGATTGAGAATGTCTCGGTCCAACATGCAAAGACTTGACCTACCCCAAGGTAGACATGGCCATGGTTCCGGTTTGGGTTCGGAACCGCCTGTTCCGGTTTCGGAAGAAGCCAGAACAGGAATCGGAACCTGAACCTGAACCTGAACCGTGGAACTGCGGTTCCGGTTCGGCAGGTTCCGGTCTGGTTCCACCAGTTCGGCCTATTCGGTTCCTTTTTTTATTATTATACATTTATACTTATTTAAAAAAAAATACGAAAACATAAGACATGTAATAATGTGAAATTGTAAATGAATTTTATTGTGTAAGGCCGTAAGCCGAAATTAATTTTTTTTTAAAAAAAAATACATAAATTGAAATAAATGTATAAACTAAAAATGAAAAAAAATTGGTCTTGCACTTTATTTGTACCAAAATTAAGTTGCCTACGTATCCTCTCGGGGTTTAGAGGAATCAAAGACCACGTAGTTCTTTTACATTTTATTGTCTTTTACATATGTAATTCTGTAATTCTGTAAGTCTGTAACTAATCGTTGCCTTCAATTCTGGTGTCGGTGGTGTGATCATCATCGAAGAAATCGTAAATCACTTCTGCCTCCATTTCTTGTTGTCTATATTCAGCCTTTGTCTAATCATCAACACAGACTTGGACTTGAATTGATTCTGGACTCAAAAGCGACCGTCTTGCGTCCAAAATATTTCCACCCGCGCTAAACTCTTGTTCCACAGCCACTGTAGAAACCGATGTTGCAAGAATTTGTTTAGCTGTTATAGACAAGATTGGGAAGTGCTTTTGATGTTCTCTCCACCAATGTAGAATATCAAATTTATTCACATCATCGTCTCGTATAAACTCAAAATTGGTACTGTGATAAGTTTCGATCTCATCATACGAGACCGAACTTGATGAAAAAGAAGATGAACCTCGTAAACTTTGATCTTTTGGGATAAAAGTGCAGACCTTGCCCCCAACACTCCAGAAGATCGAGTTTGGGAGACAGTTTCATTTTGTGGAACACTAATGTTCAATGATGGACCATAAATTCTACGATATTCATCTTATAACTGATAAAATAATGTCTTAATTGCAGCACAATAAGTATTAATTTCTAATTGTATACCTAAACATTTATAATAAAGAGTTAAATAATCTGTCAATGCATCTAGTTTACAACGTGGGTCAAAACACAACGCAAGCAGGTAAATAATTGGAAACTCCCTATAATAGTCTAACCATTTTTTTTCATAGCTTCAATGCATGCCTATAATTGTATATCAGATGAACAGTCAGCAAATGCACCGGCAATATTACAACCCTCAATAATAAATAATTGAGTAGTAGGATAATAAATACCTGATAAATTGTTAGTAGCACTATTAAAAACTTTTAACAAATTACAAATTTTTGTACAAACATCCCAATGGTGTGCATAAAGATTGATTTGACTAACATTATATTGCATAAAAGAAACTAATAAATCCTTATATTCATAACTTTCACAAAACAGTTTATAAGTAGAGTTCCAACGTGTTGGAATATCACGAGAAAATCTAATGGGATGCCTACCTGCCTGTTTACAAAATCTTACCCATGCTTTCATAATATTAGGATGTTTCCACAAATATGAGAGGGCCTCTTTAATGGGTTTAATAAAAGCTTGAAGAATTTCCAAACCTTTTTGAACGCATAAATTTAAAACATGGCAAGCACATCTTTGATGAAAAAATTTACTATTAAAATAAGGCTTGCATAATTCAATTAAAGCAGGAATAGCTACCGTATTATTAGAAGCATTATCAAAACCAATTGAAAAATTTTTGCTTTCAATTTTATACTCTTCAAAAATGATTTTCATATTTTTATAAATATTATTAGCAGTATGTGCATCATCAAAAACTCTAAATGCAAGAATTCTTTTTTGTATTGTCCATGCTTTGTCCATATAATGACAAGTTACACCCAAGTATGAATGCATTCGCCAATGGTCAGTCCATACGTCAGCACATACGGAAACACGACCTATATAGTTCGTAAAATATTTTTTTAAAATCCTTTTTTCCTTTTTATAAATATCTTACATTGTATGCGTGAGAGTGGTTCTAGGGACACGACATGCAGCAAGATTTAATGCTTTATGACAATATTTAATAAAACTAACTTTTTCACCAAAACTAAAAGGTAAATGTTCTATAGCTACCATCCTAGCTAATTCTTCTCTATTAGCTTGATCACTATATTTAAATAATTGAATGTCAGGGGTAGAAAACCTGGAAATTTGAGATTGTGCATTCCACTTGGCAAGTTCTGCTGGATGACGGGTCGTAATATGCTTCTTATATGTGCCGTATCCTCCATATTTAGTCCACTTGTATTCTTTAGGGCAGTAATTGCACATTGTCCAACATATTCCATTCGATTTCGTAACTTTCTTCATGTGGAGAACCAATAGATCAGATTTGAGCTACTTCTTATCCTTCTCTACCGCCTCTTTAAAATTTGGATCTGTAGTACAATTGGGTATATTTTCTGATAAGCTTGTCATATTACCGGGTCTAGGGCTAGGGCCGCTAGGTTGGCTAGAATTGGGTTCAAAAATTATTAAAGGGGGATTTAGATTGACTGGATAGTTTAGAGATTCAAGATAGGCTTGCCATTGCATGAACTCATAGTAAGCGGTGTCATCAAAACTGATATTATCCAGCTGGACCGGATCCGGCTCCGACATAAGACCCTTACCGGTTCTGGAAATGGAATGCCTTTGTGGAATGTCTCTTACTCCACTTCCACTTCCACTTGCCATCGAAAAAAATATTTTATAAAAAAACTCTTCAAAAAAATTAAGATAAATGGATGAAATTATTATTATTATTATTTTTGGAAATATATTTTAAAAAATTGTTGACAAGGATTTTTTAATGATTTTAGAAAATAATAATTGCAATACACTAATATAAACAAATAAATAATTGACTAATTAGGAGATAATTGAAGAGAATTATGAGAATTGAGATTTGAGAGAGAGTTGAGAGAGAAATTGTGTGAAAAGAAATGAATTAAGGGGGGAGGGGGGGTTATTTATAGGAAATTAAAATTTTAAGGGGAAAAGAAAAAAAAAATTGAGCCGTTAGAGCTCAACGTTCCGCTGATGTCATGGCTCTTTTAATTTAAAAAAAAAATTAAAGGCCAGGAACTGGCGGTTCCCGAATCGGAATCGAACCGCTGGTTCGTACCGTCGGTTCCTAGCTGGTTTTTTTTTAGGAAGAACTGGAATCGAACCGTCGCCCCCACGGTTCCTGTTACAGTTCATTTTGCACGGTTACGGTTCGGTTTCACAGTTCGAACAGAACCGTGGTCATGTCTACCCTAAGGTGGCACTTCTTTGTGGTATAGTAACTAGTTTTAGGGTAATTCTAGTTCGTTAAACATGTGCATGCATCATGTTTAAATTTATGCCAAAGCACTCGCACTTGTTTTAAATAAATGATTGAATAAATGTTTTATTTATTTCAGCAATAGTGTCTTCTACATTACTTCAAATTCTCTTAAACGAAAAATTAACTGGTGATAACTACACTAAGTGGAAACTTAACATTAATGCAATATTGGTCACCAAAGACCTCAAGTTTATGGTTGCTGCAAATGCCACACGAACTGTTCATGAGGTATACCAGCGATGGGTCTCATCTGATGAGATACCCCGAACATATATGTTGGCTTCAATGACAGACGTGCTTGTCACAAAGCACGAAGCAATGACTTCAGCATTCGAAATCATGGAGTCATTGAAAGCTATGTTCGGGCAGCCCTCAGAGTAAAAGTGAAACGAAGTTGTTCATTTCGCTATGCTCGCTCGCATAAAAGAAGGTATGTCAGTTTGGGAACATGTCCTGAGCATGATGTCCTACTTCAATAAGGAAGAAGTCAATGATAGGGCCATTGACGAACCCAGTCAAGTGAGCATCATACTAACGACTCTTTCGAAGAGTTTCGATCAGTTTAAGAGTAACTACGAGATGAACAAGTTAAGGTTCAATTTCACACAGTTGCTCAATGAGCTCACTACCTTTGAGTCCTTAACTAAGGACAACAAGGGCAAAACCGGTGAGGCAAATGTTGCCGAACCATCTTCCTTTAATAATTAGAAGAGGAAGAGGTCTACTGGGAAAGTGAAGGGTAAGCCCAAACCCAAGAAAGCCCAAATGAAGAAGAAGTCCAAGAAAAGTAAATATGATTTACTTGTTCTTGAGTCGTGTTTAGTTGAAGATGATTCTTCACTCTGGATAGTTGATTCGGGGGCCACTAACCATGTTTGTTCTTCTTTACAATGGACTGATTCTTGGACACAACTAGAGGAGCAAGGCTTCTCAATCCGTGTGGGTCAGGGGATGTCGTATCGGCACGAGCAGTGGGCGTAATTAGATTACGTTTTTATAATAATTATATATTGTTGGACAATGTATTTTATATTCCTGGATTTACACAGAATTTATTTCCGTTTCTAAGTTGTTAGAACAAAAATATTCTGTTTCTTTTAATAATAAGTCTATTATTATTGGAAAGAATGGTCTGGATATTTGTTCAGAAATTAATGAAAACAATTTCTCTGTGTTAAGACCGTTAATACATACTACACTGCTCAACACCGAAATATTTAAGGTTGTAAAACCAAAAAAACTAAACGACATAAGATTTCTCTAGATAATGACATATATTTCTGGCATTAAGGTTTGATCATATCAACCTTGACCGGATAGACAGACTAGTAAAAAGCGGACCTTTAAGTGAGTTAAAGGTTGACACATTACCTGTCTACGGATCTTGTCTGGAAGGTAAGATGACTAAGAGACATTTTACTGGAAAAGAGCTTAGAGCTAAAGAACCAC
Organism: Dipteronia dyeriana; assembly: GCA_032871835.1. Lineage (NCBI taxonomy): Eukaryota > Viridiplantae > Streptophyta > Magnoliopsida > Sapindales > Sapindaceae > Dipteronia > Dipteronia dyeriana. Next base: position 13,705,714 of record CM065297.1, read on the forward strand.
TAGAGCTTATACATACAGACGTCTCCGGACCGATGAATGTTAAAGCTAAGGGTGGTTATTAGTAAAATGTCACCTTTATAGATGATTACTCAAGATACGGATACGTCTATCGAATGCAACGGAAGTCATAAACATTTGAAATGTTCAAAGAATTCCGAGTTGAAGTTGAGAATCAATTAGGTAGGACTATCAAGTCACTACGATCGGATCGTTGAGGTAAGTACCTTGACCAAGAGTTTAAAGACTTCATGGTCGAGCATGGGATATTTTCCAAACTCACTGCTTCTGATACACCTCAACAAAATGGTGTAGCAGAAAAGAGAAATAGAACCTAAAGGAAATGGTGAGATCTATGATTAGTTTCTCATCATTACCAAATTCCTTCTAGGGATATGCGTTACAAACAACGACATACATTTTGAATGTGGTGTCATCCAAATCTGTTCCCAAGACTATTCTAGAGTTATGGAATGGTCGTAAAGCTAGTTTGCGACATTTCCATATATGGGGGTGTCCAGCACACGTGCTGGAGAATAGAACTAGAAAGCTAGACTCCAAGTCTGTGGTCTGCCTGTTTGTAGGATACTCCAAGGAGACCAGAGGTGGACATTTCTATAGTCCTTAAGACAACAAAGTATTTGTATTGATAAATGCAACGTTTCTTGAGGACAATTACATTAGTGACCATAAACCTCGTTCCAAGATTGTATTAAATGATTTGGAACCTGGTGAGACTAGTGCTTCATTAACAAGAGTTGTTGATCCATAAACATCTGAGAGTCAGATGGTTCATGATCAGGATACACTACAACCTAGACTTAGTGAGAGGGTTGTGAGACAACCTGAACGCTATTTAAGTATAGGTGAGGAACAAGGTGTTGTCTCTGCTGATAGTGTGGATGATCCATTGACATTTAAGAATGCAATGGGAGATCCTGATAAAGAGGAATGGCTTAAAGCCATGAATCTCGAGATGGAGTCCATGTACTCTAACTCAATCTGGGATCTTGTAGACTTACCGGATGAGGTAAAACCCATTAGGTGTAAGTGGATCTACAAGAGAAAGAGAAGAGTAGACGGGAAGGTAGAGACCTTAAAAGCAATGCTAGTGGCCAAGGGTTATACCCAAAAAGAGGGAGTCGATTATGAAGAGACCTTCTCGTCAGTGGCCATTTTTAAGTCTATTAGGATTTTCTTATCCATTGCTGCCTATTTCGATTATGAAATTTGGCAAATAGACGTCAAGACTGCATTCTTGAATGGAAATCTTGATGAGAGCATCTATATGATGCAACCAGAGGGATTCATGTCTCCAAATCAAGAGCAAAAGGTTTGCAAGCTGTAAAGGTCCATCTATGGACTTAAGCAAGCATCTATATCTTGAAACATTAGGTTTGATGATGTGATCAAAACCTATGGCTTTGAGCAGATTGTCGATGAGCCTTGTGTCTACAAGCGCATCATTGATAAGAAAGTAGTTTTCTTGGTCCTATACGTAGATGATATCTTACTCATTGGGAATGATGTGGGAGTGTTGTCTGATGTAAAGGGCTGAATGGCTAGCCAATTCCAAATGAAACATTTGGGAGAGGCGAGTTATGTTCTAGGGATCAAACTTATAAGGGATCGTAAGAACAAACTAATAGCACTGTCTCAGTCATCATATATCGATAAGATTCTTGTGCGAATTTCGATGCAAAACTCCAAGAAAGGTAATTTACCTTCCAGACATGGAGTTCACTTGTCTAAGGAACAGTGTTCTAAGACACCTCAAGAAGTTGAGGATATGAGAAGTGTACACTATGCATCGGCAGTAGGTAGTCTCATGTATGCTATGTTATGCACGAGATCGTACATCTGCTATACTGTGGGAGTAATCAGCAGATACCAGTCCAACCCAGGATTGTATCATTGGGTTGCTGTCAAGGCAATTCTCAAGTATCTTCGAAGAACGAGAAAATATATGCTAGTGTATTCTGGATAGGATTTGATCCCGTTAGGATACACGGATTCTGATTTTCAGTCAGATAGGGATTATAAGAAATCCATGTCTGGATCAGTATTCAACCTGGGTGGTGGAGCCATTGTATGGAGATGTATCAAGCAATCTTGCATTGCTGACTCCACCATGGATGCCGAATATGTAGCCGCTTGTGAAGCTGCTAAAGAGGTTGTTTGGCTCCGTAAGTTCTTGAGTGATCTGGAAGTTGTTCCAGATCTTGTTTTGTGGTGTTGTGGTGTTGTGGTGTTGTGGACACTTTATTATGATAACAGTGGTGTTGTGGCTAATTCCAAAGAACCAAGAAGCCACAAGAGAGGGAAGTATATAGGGAGAAAGTATCATCTCATTAGAGAGATAATGTAGAGAGAAGATGTGATCGTCACAAAGATAGCCTCACAAGACAATCATGCTGATCCATTTACAAAGACCTTACCGGCTAAAGTGTTTTCGAGTCACCTAGATGGTCTAGGGTTACGAGACATGTCTCACAAATCCTTTAGTGAAAATAGGAGATTATTGGGGTTTATGCCCTAAATATGTAATTTGTAAATGGATTTATGAAATAAGTAAAAGGAAAAGTTTAATTCATTCATGTTGTGTTGTTCATTTTATAACTTGTGCATTTATTTAATATCCAAGATTGCCGGATGTAATCTCGAACTATGCATATGAGTGTCATATACGGATGAATACAGTAAGAGACGTGTAATCTAAAGAGACCATAGATAGCAAAAAAAGCTGGGTACTTTATTTGTGGTTAATCTATAGCTACGGTTTATTCTGTAATGTACGGTGGTTTTATCCTGAATCATTCATATGAGATATGGGAATGGAGGCACCTTGTATGATGTGATCATATAGGACTGAGCCATGATCTATATGAATCTCTCACCAAGATCCGTTTACCGATGAGATTCATGTATATCAACTACTGATGGCTATATATGGGTGATCTTAATCTTGAGTGTCTTATCGACTCCTTCAGGTTAGATCGTGATCTTTGATATACCATGGGGGAGATCGGATACAGTTCCCGATCAATATGCTCCGTATGTTGGGATTACGGTTTGGCTTGTGGCTGGAAATGTTTGTACACAATAGTGGAATCCACTCCTTCTTGTGAGAAGTAGACGATAGTTCCCTTAAGGGTTGATTCGGGGCTTGAACAATATTAACGCTCTCATAATTCCGTGAGGAAATAAGATTTATTGTCCATTAGAGAATTAATGGTACTTAAAGGATATATGTAATTAGAGGGGCATAACGGACATTATCCCAGCTCTAATTTTGAACTATTGTGGAGGATCACACCATGTGTAATAGCTATATCGATGGACACCGTGTTGTATCGGTCTGTGTAAAAACGTCTACAGTTGAGAGAGTGCAGCTTCGGGTTTTTAGTGGAATAATACCGGAGTTAATAATCAAGGAATATTAAATAAAGAGTTTAATTAATGATTCTGAGGATTATTGGAGCTCAAAATATTGTGGGTCCATTAGATCCCTAACACATCCTAAAGAAGTGTTTATACTCCCAAGTATAAGAGTGTCATATTAATAAATTAACCGGTAAGATCGTGTCAAACCACGGGGAGGTTGTTCACTTGTCCTTATAGAATTAATTATCTAGATTAATTACTAAGCTTGTTATAAAATGTAAATCAATTAAAATTAAAACTGGGGCTAAGGGATCCACAGTTGGTAATTTAAATATGATCAAATAATTAATATTTAGTCCAGATTAATGGGAGGGTATTCCGCTCCACTGACCACTTTCTGATAGATGTGGGTAAAAGTACTCACTATGCTAGACAACATCTATCTGTCTACAGTTAGTCAAAACTCCACAAAGATTAGAGGGGATAAACCACTCTCTGATAGATATGGGTAAAAGTACCCACTGTACTAGACAATATCTATTTGTCTACAGTGAGTCAAAAACTCCACAAAGATCTGAGGGGAGAAACCACTCTCTAATAAATATGGGTAAAAGTACTCACTGTGCTAGACAATATTTGTCTGATTACAGTGAGTCAAAAACTCCACAAAGATCAGAGGGGAGAAAGCAAAAAAATAATAAACTTACCATATTTGGATCATATTTTCCTTACCAACGGTATCACCTTTGGCTAAGCTATATAAAATTAGCCAGACATAATTTAACTAAAAAATAGCTATTTTATTTAAACTGAGAATTTGAGAACAAAAGAGAGAATTTCACAAATCTAATATCATATTTGGATTCAAAATGTGCAAATTAGGGGGGATAGGTCCCTAATTTATACAAATAGGGATGAAAATTGACCATCGGATGAATTTAGAATGGAGCGTCCAGATTGTGCCACGTCATCAGTGAATTGTGACAGTGTACAGTAAACGCATCCGTGAAAGTGAATAGTCAACAGTGCACCGGCTTCTTGAGTATTATTCTCTATAGCACGTTTACGATGCACTCACAATTTAGGCCAATAGAAATGTGCCACATCATCGATCAATAATCTTCTAGAAAGTCAACTATGAACAATGCACCGACTTCTAGAATGTGATTCTCTGCAGCCGCGTGTATGGTGCACTTGCAATTTGATCCAATAGGAATGTTCCACATCATCAGGAACAGTGAAAGTCAACTGTGAACAATGAATAGTCAAATTTATAAAAATGCCCTTCGTGGCCTTCCTAAGGTTTTTGACGTTCTAAACTTGAAAACGATATTTGTTTTGCTATCTGACTTCTCCATATTTCTTAATTGATCGAATTACCTCTGAAATACAAGGAGAAATACACTGATTACTACACAACACATTTACTTAACCGAACAAGCGAAATTATGTCTAAATTGGGGAATTAATCATATTGGAAGAGTAAAATGATGATATTATCCCTTAGTAAACATACACTTTTCAGTGTTAATCACACCCCTCAACCAGCTTATTGCTAATCCCTAGCAACTAAAGCAAAAATAGTAAAAACTCAAATTCAAATATCTAAACTACCAAATAGACAAACTCTCTCAGACTTCTTTTCTCACATTTTGTCAATTAGTCATCAATCGAGATATCAATCAAACTTTCTTGTGCTTAATAAAGATCAACACAATAACTATACGATTCAATTGAAATCAAACAACATTTTCATTTCGAAATCTCATCAAGGCTTCTTCCTTAGGCAGTAGTTTTTTTTTTTTTAATATAACAAAATTGGAAATAAACATTCCATCTTTAATCCATGTAGCGAGCTTTAGGCCAATAACTCCCAAACCAGTTGGCTTTAGGGCATTAAGTGTTAAAACATTCCTACGGGCCTAATTATTCGGATTACAGATGTTTTTTTTAATAGTACAATTCCCTTAAGCTTTCTCTTTAACCCCTTGTAACGAGCTTTGGGTCAATGACTCCCAAACCAGTTGGTCTTAGGGCATTAGGTGTTGAAGCACCCCTCGAACTTAATTGCTCAAGTTAAAGAGGTTATGAAACTACACTTTATTCTTATCCAGACTTCACCGTTTTGCGTGAACACTCTATGCTTACTGAGGCATGAGGCCCTACTACTAAGTAAGAGTTTTGGTCACAACACACAAAATTATTATTATTATTATTATTACTATATATATTTTTAAACAAGACCACTTCCTTTGGTTGTTACCCTTGAATGATGTTTCAGAACTAAATATCGCAAAATCTCAACTTACTGCACATAATCATGTGTTAATGTGCGTGTGTGTCTAGAATAGTTTGAAAAATTTCTCAAGATGACTTAATGAACAAAAGGATTAGTCAATGATATCATAATGAAGAGTTTAAAATTTTGAATAGTCAGAAGAGAGGACAGAAAATGCATCAGAACTATAAAGATGTATCTCAGAAGTATCTAAAAGATCTCCTTACTCGACCATCTTTAAAAAAAATGGTCAGAAGTTTGTTTTTTTTTTTTTAAAACAAAAGTTATTGAATCAACTATCCCCTCCCCCCAACCAGAATGAGACATTGTCCCCAATATCTTTTTAAGGTTTAGAAGATGTCACCTGAACAACTTGAAAGACAACAAAATCCTGTAAAACAATAAAAGAAATACAAAATAAAGGAAAATAAAATGCATAAAAACCATGGGACAATCACAAACTGAGATTCAGATCAATTCTGCGTTTTTTGTTCTCTTCATCAATGGACCAATAAATTTTAGAGGTTGAAGGATCTGGCTCATAATTGAAAGCTTGTAACTGGTCAATCAGCTCATGAGAACTTGAAGCAGAGATAAAAAAAATTGATTAAAGGTGGAATTTAATAATTTTTCTGAGCATGATCAAGAAATGAAAGCAAACCATCATAAAATTTATTAACATTCTACAAACCGATGGGTTTCTCATGGATGTATAGTTGCCCCAAGGATGCCATTGTAAAGATTTCTTCTAAGGTTTCAAAACCACATGGCAAAGCTATAAAAGCATCAGCATGATGTAACATAGCAGTCAATCTTTCAGGTATACCTGAAACAACTAGCTCTTCGTCGTTTGTCTTTCCGATGATGTCTGTTGTGGCCATAGGTTTTGGGACAATACCCAGACTTGACTATCTCCGTCTCGTGCAGCTGGTGAAACACACTCCATTAATCCTAAGTTACCTCCTTCATACACTAGGTATATTTTTCGCTCAGCCAAAACCTTGCCAAGATGAGTTGCAGCATTAACAAACTCTCTATATTTCCCATAATTGGTGCCACCAAACACACAAATATTTGTGAATCGTTTAGTTGAAGGTGACACCATTAATGCACTCTCTGAAATTTTCTTTTGAATGCTTATGAGTGCTTGAAGCAAAAAGGAAAACAAATGCTTGTATTAATAGATCCCGAAAAGGTAACACAATGATACACCTATATGTATAAGGCGGCAAATTTGTCAATGATATTATATCCAAATGGTTCAAAAATCAAAAGTAAACAACAATAATTACAAAATACATTAAATGCGGAAGGAAAAAGATAATAAAAACAAAAGGATATTTACTAGTAGTTATGATTGTGGCTCAAATCTTCCTCTGGTTTTACGTCCAGAAACAGCTTCAACTCCCTCTATTGGTCGGGGATATGCTTCTCATCCAATTTTCTTATAAATTGTCAAACAGGGTCTTTTAAAGTCAGATTCCCAAGACTATATTGTGCATGTTCTTTTTGAAATTGTGGTCATAATCAGTCAATTGCCATTTGCACATATTCACTAGGATGTGCATCAAGAGTCGTTAGGATATTATCCAATGACTCCCTACGCAAACCATGCCTAACGAATAAAATCCCGGTTATTAGACACCATTCCTAAAGAACGATAATGTGTGTTGCAAGTTGTACGTGCACATTTTTGACAAGTAACCCCTAACTTCTTAGCTCTTTGTTTTTTTACAAGGTTACTTCTTCCAAAACCAGGCATGTAAGATATAAATAAACCAGCAGACTCACCTTCTAGACGTACCTTAGCTTCAATCAACCATCTAATTTCAACAGGAATGTTGTTTATCATCAGTAAGCGTAATCTTTCAGAACGTGTTTTGTAAATCTTTTTCAGAGCATTTTGGGGCAACGATGAAAAATGTTTTCTCAGGTTTTTGAACATTTCATCAATGCCTTGTTTTGGGGATCAGTTATATGGGAAACTGAATTAAACCGACTTGAATTGTCACGGAGTACTGTTATCCGCCACTTAACCGGGGTTATATAACAAAACACACCAAGCATAAACTGAACCTAGAAATTAATCCTGCAAAAATTCAAAACGTAAAAGCAAACAAAAACAAAAATAATAATTGCAAACACAAATAAAGTCAAAATCAAAAGATTTGTTTACTCACCTTTGTAACAAGGGTCAAAAAGGACGGCAGAGTCTTTTTGAAAATCTGTATTTTCTAAGAGTCTTTTTGTAACCAAGTTTTAGCTCTATCTTTTAAGGAAAAAAGGAAAAACTTAAGCCTGATTATATCCATGCTAACATTTTGGTCAGTGCAAGTGTTACAGACTTCCTCAAACTCCCTAAGATGCAAATATGGCTTTACAGATTCAAGACCGTGAAAATTGGATACAAGTTGAATGATTCCCGGTTTAAAATTAAAGTGTGTTGCATTTGGTGGGAAAGTTATGCATGAATGTGCTCCAGTGCGTGTGGGGTTCATGTAGTCTCTAAGAGTTCTAGGTGGATTTGGGTTAATGTGTTGGTCATGGTCAACATAAGGCGGATGATTGCTGTGTTAAGATATGTTGTCAAGGTTGTATAAATGATTTTCGGTTTGGTTTCCTGCTGGATGTCTAAATGGGTTTTCAACTATGTTGTTGGTGAATGTGGGTGATTCTGATCTCCTAATTAATCTACCACTAGATGTTCGAGACCAATGTCTCATGCAAATTTAATGAGGGTTCATGGAGGTGATACACAAAAATGAAGAAAATAAAAGAAAAAGTGATAAAAATAACAAGATGCAAAATTCTATGGGTGTAAATGCAAATATACACAAGTGTTGATGCAAAAATGCAAATAATTGTAAATATATGGACTAAAGTGAAAATGTGATAATTACAGGGATTGATATGCAAAAATGAAAATAAAATGACCTATATTCAAATACAAACTAGATCTAAGCTAAAATGCAAATAAAAAGTTGAATGACTAAAATGAAAAAATGTGATTAATGATTACAAGTGTTTTATTTTTTTTTAAGTGGATGAAGTTTATGATTGAGATGAGTGATGTAAAACTGAATACAAAATAAGAACAAAGAAGATAAAAAAAATAGCAAAACTAAAATAAAATTAAAAAGAAATTACTTCTACAAAGAAAAGGCGGACTTACCTCCCCGACAGTGGCGCCAAAAACTTGACACGTCCTAAAGAAGTGTTCATACTCCCAAGTATAAGAGTGTCATAGTAATAAATTAACCGGTAAGACCGGGTCGAACCACGGGGAAGTTGTTCACTTGTCCTTATAGAATTAATTATCTATATTAATTACTAAACTTGTTATAAAATGTAAATCAATTAAAATTAAAACTGGGGCTAGGGGATCCACTGTTGGTAATTCGAATATGATCCAATAATTAATATTTAGTCCAAATTAATGGGAGGGTATTCCACTCCATTGACCACTCTCTGATAGATATGGGTAAAAGTACTCACTGTGCTAGACAACATCTATCTGTCTACAGTGAGTCAAAATTCCACAAAGATTATAGGGGATAAACCACAGAGGGGAGAAACCACTCTCTGATAGATATGGGTAAAAGTACCCACTGTGCTAGACAATATCTTTCTGACTACAGTGAGTCAAAAACTCTACAAAGATCAGCGGGGAGAAAGCATAAAAACAATAAATTTACCGTAATTGGATCATATTTTCCATACCAACAGTATCACCTTAGGCATCAGCTATATAAAATTAGCCAGACATAAATAACTAGAAATTAGCTATTTTATTTAAACTGAGAATTTGAGAACAAAAGAGAGAGAATTTCACAAATCTAATATCAGATTTGGATTCAGAATATGCAAATTAGGGGGGCAAAGTCTCCTATTTATACAAAATACGGATAAAAATTGACCATCGGATGAATTTAGAATGGAGTGTCCAGATTCGTCACGTCATCAGTGAACAGTGAACAATGAACGCATCCGTGAAAGTGAATAGTGAACAGTGCACCGGCTTTTTGAATATTATTCTCTGCAGCACGTGTACGGTGCACTCACAATTTAGGCCAATAGAGATGTACCACATCATCGGTCAATAATCTTCTAGAAAGTCAACTATGAACAGTGCACCGACTTCTAGAATGTGATTCTCTGCAACCGCGTGTACGGTGCACTTGCAATTTGATCCAATAGGAATGTGCCACATCATCAGGAACAGTGAAAGTCAATTTTGAACAATGAAAGTTCTGTGAACAGTGAAAGTCAACTGTGAACAGTGAATAGTCAAAATTATAAAAATGCCCTTCATAGCCTTCCTAAGGTTTTTGACGTTCTAAACTTGAAAATGATGTTTGTTTTGCTGTCTAACTTCTCCATAATTCTGAATTGATCGAATTACCTCTGAAATACAAGGAAAAATACACTGATTACTACACAACACATTTATTTAACCGAGCGAACGAAATTATGTCTAAATTGGGGAATTAATCATATTGGAAGTATAAAATGATGATATTATCCCTTAGTAAACATACACTTTTCAGTTTCCATTAGGTCCCCTTGCTAACCCGATCGATTTAGGTAACAAGGGTCACGGTTAATTAATTGGATTGTCCAATTAATTGTATTACAAAAGTGACATGTATATATTCAGGAATTAATTGAGTAATAAGATTATTTAATTAATAAATGTTAATAGTTAAATTAATTAAATAATTAGATTATTTAATTATATTGATAATTATGAATTATTAATTAACTATTAATTGGAGGGTGTTAGTTGATATATGGATTTAAGTGAAGATAAAATAATAGTATTATTTTATTTTTACTAAATCATTTATCTAAGTATTTGAATTTTAGTTTAAATTTAAAATACTTATTATCACTTTTAATATATTTGATAGATTTGAAAATGATAATTAAAAAATATATATCAGTTAATAACATAAGAGATTGCATTGGATGTAAATTAGTGTGTGCATGTATATAAGTGTTTGTATAGGATACAAATAATGATATTAATATATATATATATATATATATATATATATATATATATATATATATATATATATATATATTGTGATTCATGCGCAGAAAACAACAATACTATATATATAATCTTGTTTCATGTTTTTTTGTGTTTTTTGAAACACATAGAAGAAAGAGTTTCTTCAAGTCTTTTCTCTACATCCTCCATTCACGTTCCTGAGACCGTGACTTGCCCACATGCAGTTATCAATCCCGGGAGATAACGAGGAAGGTCGAGTGGTTCAGACAGGAGCATATCATAAAGTGAAAGAGCCTCCAAACGTTGGTAAGATTTTCTTCTTCTGATTATATAGATTACAATTTCTTGTGTTTACATATTGTATGTATTAGTTTCAAAAAATAATTACGATCCCAAGTTCACTGGTCACAGATACAGATTATGATCTGTATTAAAAATTTTAAAACTTAATTTTGTTGCGTAACCGGTGAACGGGGTTCCAACACCACGCACATCAGTGTGTATCAATCCTAAACATTCGATGGCTCTTGTGCCTTTGGTCGTTCAGTGTGTATCATTTTACCTTCCAAACAAGATTTACAAGTTGGTAGATCATCAACCTTTAAGTCACTTAGAGGTCCGTCACTAACCAATCTTTTAATCCTATTTAGGTTAATATGACCTAGGCGCAAATGTCATAGGTAGGTTTTGTCTTTTGATAATTTTACTCTTTTATGATTAGGTTCCGTTGATTCTGTGTCTAACAAGTGATAGATATTTCTATGCAAATAGAATAAACCGTTTTTCAATGTACCTTTGCAAATAATTTTGTTATTCTTACTAATAATAAAAGCTTTATTAAAAGTAACTGAATAACAAAATTTATTTAAACAAGAAACTGAAATTAAATTTCTCTTGAATTGAGGTACATAATAAACGTCTATTAAATCAAAATACCTATAAGAATCTAAACTAATTCTAATATCTTCCACTGAACTAGCAGACACCAATGCTTCATTGCCTAAACACAAGTTGAATTCGTTTTCTTTAAGCCTTCTCCTTTCCTTGAACCCCTGTAAGGAAAAACAAACTTGATTAGTGGCTCCGGAGTCTATGATCCAATAATCCATATAATCCGCCAAAAACCATGTTTCAAGATAATTAATATTACCTTCTTCCTTCTTGTCCTGAGACTTTAGGCAATTTCTTTTCCAATGCCCTTTTTCACAACAAAGGAAACACTTCCCTTTGATCTTGGTTACTTTCTTTATCTCATTCTTAGTTGGTCCTAATTGCTTTTTCTTCTGTTGTTTCTTGACCTTCATTCGAGTCTTAACAGTAGCAACTTTACCTACGGTATGAATCTCTTGTACATTGCCTTTCACAAGGATTTTATCGGTGCTTTGAACATCTTGTATCAGGCCTTGCAAGGTGTATTCCTTATTATTCAAGGTGTAGTCCAACTTGAACTGATCAAAGGAATCTGACTCTTGACAGTAAGTTGACGATCATGTCAATTTTCGTCTCACCATTTATCTCAGCACCTTTCAGTTCAGCAATGTTGAGATGTGCTATGACTTTCATCATGTGATCTTTCACATCCTGTCTAGATTTCATCCTAAGATTCATGAAAGCAGTCACTACCTCTCTCTTTGTCATCCTAGACCTCATAGCAAACATCTCCTCTAGAGACATCATTATATCGGCAGCAGTCTCCATTCCTTCATGTTGCTGTTGCAACACATCGAAGATGGTGGCCATAATGTAACATTTAGCCATCTCATCTGAAGACTCCCACTGCTGATACTCATCTCTTTGCTCCTGAGTAGATTTATTAGTAGGAGTAGGTGGTTTAGGAGTGCACAAAACGAACTTATGCTTTTCGAATTGCAATAAAAGCCCAATTTTCCTTTTCCATGTGACATAATATCACAAGTTAAAGTATTATCTTTTAGGATGTTGATTAGGGAGGGAGTCATGATTTCTGAAAAGTAACAAAAATTATATAAGTAAATAATCATGATAAAGCACTTTCGAATATTTATCTTGAATTATATAAAATAACTCAATCGTAAAATTCAACGGTGATCCAACACCCATAAATGGCACGCCTCCTTTAGGAGTTCACACCATTCACTAGTTGGACTAGGTCCCACATAATTGTTAACATAACAACCAACGTTTTCAATTTTAACCTTGTAATTTTATTAGCAATAACTCTTGGGAGGATATTAATAAAATCACATTGAGTGTATTACCAAGTTATCGACCTTCAATATAATCCCTCACAAATATCCCTCATTTGGGAGTAGATATTGTTTGGGTTAATTGTCTAGTCTATCCTTATAAGGAAGTATCTTGCCAAATTCCATTCATGAATACATCTTGGGAGGTTATTACACGAAACATAAAGCTCAACTAAACTTGGAGGCCGTAGGTGTTCCAAAACACCTTCTCCCACTCAATTAGTTAAGGCATGTGATTGAATTCCAAAGAATGATTTACCAAGTTATCTAGATGTCAATTAAATACCTAAACCATTCAATGCATGTTCATACCAAAAGAGATATATGAGTGACACTTCTATTCTATATGACATGTTATCAAACATCGACAAACATTGCAATATTTACAAAAATGTAAATAGCTTCAATTTTGGTCCATTCTAGAAAATCAAGTAAATTGCATGTCTTGGAATACAAAAACTCCTTTCTTGGCGAACAAGTCTTCACTCGACCTTCGTCATTTGGACTCTCTCAGCTGCCTCCCATGGGCGTGCGCACCCTTGGTCCCTTCCCATGTGCGTGCGTATGCCACAACCCCATAAAGGGCTGCCATGCACAGCCTACGGCTTTCATAGGGCTGCCGTGCGTAGCCCATGCCACAACAACCGTGGCCGTGTGCTATTCGCATGCATGTTTGTTGCTATGGCGCGCACGGTCCCAAACTTGTTACGGTTGCTTCTAATTCTTTAAACCTTTGAGTCTTCGATACTTAAATGTATTATAGAAGAATTTTAAATAAAAAAAAATACTGTAGTTTTTTTTATTACAATATAGTGCAGTATTCTTATTACAATAGCAAAATAAATAAAAATTTAGCAACTACCAAGAAGAAAATTATGGCGATGATAGGCCACCCTTCTTGTTACAATCCCAAAACAAAATACATTAAAATTATATGACCAAAATTGAGCAATAACAATCCACATATAAAACATATATATATATATATATATATATATATATATATATATATATATATATATATATATCCATACATTTCAATGTAAATATATATATATGAATACCTAGAGTGTCATCTCTTTCTAAATCATATATAAAATGAAAGAAAAAGAGTCACGTACATATACATCAATTAATCAAGGGTACAACCAGGCTTTGATACCAATTGTAAGGAAAATCGCACAACGGAAGCGTTAAAAAATTAGGGTTTAGTATATTTTTTAAAAAAATCCCTTTAAAAGAAAGAACCTTAACCCTAGATTAATTAATGTATATTAAAATTGTTGTACCTTTTTTTTCGTGATGATTGAACTAGCGTCGAATTGAATCCGCAAGATATTCCAATCCAATTACGAACGCGAATCACCTAGGAGTGTGGGCTCCCTTTCTTTAAATTGTATACTAGAGGATGGAAACAAACAAAATCTTCTTCTTTGTTAGTCACAATAATCCTCCAAGAGAAAAACCAAGAACGTTCGGTCACTTGTGAATTTTCAATCAATTTAATTGAAACTCGTGTGAACCTTGATTCGATGTTGTACACAAAACACTTTTGATGCAAAGGATACTAGTGTACTATCGAAAACAAAAACGTTCACTCTTTTCTCTATGCTTGGCCGAATTCTTCACACAATGAGTTGGACGAAGTTTTTTTTTATAACCATTAAAAAACAAATAAAAAACAACTTCTCACATCAAATATTGTTGCTTGGTAAAAATTAATAGGTAGTATATATAGGAGACCAAATCCTCTCTTAAGAAGGATTTACTTGGTATGCAAGAATCATTTCCTTAGGTGGATTTACTTAGTGACCAAGAATCATTTTCCAAAAAGAATTTTTTCCTACACCAAGACTCCTAATCCAACTCATTATTGTATTTGAGACCATATTAAAGACTTCCTAATTTGACTAGATCAATAATTCATTTTATTTATCTACTTATCAAATATAGTCTTTAATATTAATTATACTACCAACAATAGTATAATATTAGGAGACCTTCTCATATTAGGAAAATAATTTTGACTTTTAATTAAATAATTAATTAATTACCAAATTAATTAATTTCTATTTAATTAAATAATAAAATAAAAAACAATATGATTAAGCTAAAATATTTATCCTTTCCGGCCCAATACCACACATGGAAATATTTTTTTTTTCTTATTTTATTAAATCCATTGGACCTTAATAAAAAGTCCACATGTGAACTCGACCCATTCTTACAAAAAGAAAGAAGTTCACATGCCTCAATACAATTCTAAATGAACCCAGAAATTGGTCTGGTAGAATATATCAAGTGATCCATACAAGTTCATGTGGATTGGGGATCTTGGCGGGCTATCTAAATTTAAGCTCCAATAGACATAACCTAATCACAATCAACAAATGATTCACTTAGGGCCGATCTATTAATTTTATTTCATTCCACTAAAGAACTAAAATTGAACTCTTAAATAAAGATAGAATAAGTTAATATTACTCATTCGTACCCTAGACAACCTTAATGGAGATAGTATATCCTCGTGAAGAATAACAATAATCGTCAAGAGCTCATAGACCGCCTATAGCTCTCCAAGTTATCATATTTACTCATATATCCACATTTTGAACTTGGATATTTTGACTTGTCCAGAAGCCATATTTCAATAGACACTATTGAAAACTTAACATTAAGATTTAATATTCAATACCTCAAAATATCCATATGATGATATTCTACTCTTATTTAATAAATGGAGCCACGATGTCCATATCTATGAATGAAATCCTCTATCGATTAACAAATGAATACCACCTAACTATCGAGGATAAACTATGCTATATAATCGTACTCATTGATAGCTCAAATGAGAACACTTTCAACCATAAGTCCATCATTTATCTCAGGATTGAGATAGATTTTCCGATTGTCTTCAAGTGAAAACTTTTAACCATTGACGGTCTAAATAAAGTATTTCACTGTGATTCAAATCAATGCACCAATTGCACTAGATTCTTTTGCCTAAAAACACCACATTTTGATGATTTTATACTCATCATAACACATTTGATCCCACTCAAATGCTAGTAAAATAATCTACAACTTTGACAAGATAAAAGAGCCCAACATTTATCTTAAGTTGTGAATATTATTCAAGACTAACTAAATAATTGTGTCTAGCTCATACATATCTAGATATATGAACAATTATTCTTTTCCCATAGTGTTTTGGCCATATGATTATTTATTTTTGACAATTATAATAATTAAACTATAAATGCTATAAGATTTGTTAAACTAGAAATCACTTTATTAATATGAAAAGATTGTCAAATACATTATTATACTCTTTCTATCGAGTATAATCCCAACAAATACCTTGACCAAGAGTTTGAAGACTTCATGGTCAAGCATGTGATAGTTTCCAACTCACAGTTCCTGGTACACCTTAGTAAAATAGTGTAGCGGAGAAGAGAAATAGAACCCTAATGGAAATGGTGAGATCTACGATTAGTTTCTCATCATTACCATATTCATTCTAGGGATATGCATTACAAACAGCGGCATACATTTTGAATAGAGTGCCATCCAAATCTGTTTCTAAGAATCCCCTAGAGTTGTGGAATGGTCGTAAAGCTAGTTTACTATATTTCCGTATATGGGGGTGTCTGACACACGTGCTGAAGAATAGAAGTGGAAAGTTAGACTCCAAGTATGTGGTATGCCTGTTTGTAAGATACTCCAATGAGACTAGAGGTAGACACTTCTATAGTCCCGAAGATAACAAAGTATTTGTATCGACAAATGAAACGTTTCTTGAGAATAATTATATTAGTGACCATAAACCACGTTCTAAGATTGTATTGAATGATTTTAAGCCTGGTGAGACTATGTTGGAACCCCGTTCATCAGTAGCGCAGCGGAAACAGGTATTAAAAATTTTATACAGATCGTAATCTGTATCTGGGACCAGTGAACTTGGAATTGTAATTATTTTCGGAACTAATACATATAAAATTATTATAATAATAAAATATATGTATATACAGGAAATTAAAATCAATATAATCGGAATAATAAAATAGAACCATACCAACGTTTGGAAGCTCATTCACTTTTCGATATGCTCCTAGTCTGTACCAAAGATCTTCCTCACTATATCTCGAAATTGATAACTGTATGTGGGTGCGTCACGGACTCAGGATCTTAGAATGGAGAATGAAGGAAAACTAAGAAACTCTTTCTTTATTTTCACTATACAACACTTGCATTGTTTGCATCTCTTACAAACTCTAATGTATATATTGATATGTGTTATACGCACACATTAATGGCTTTTGTCTTTTGTGTGATGAACATATTCAACTGTACACTATATTAAAAAAAAAACAAGCCAAAAACACTTTTGACTAATTATTTTTAAACTGATGCATGCCTTTATCTTTACACTAATATATCATATATATATATATTGGTTCGGTTTTCAAAGGCTTTTAAAAACATGATTACATTCTTTTTTTAATACATTTATATAAATATAATATATATCACACATATATATATATATATATGATATATTTGTGTAAAGATAAAGGCATGCATCAGTTTAAAAATAATTAGTCAAAAGAGTTTTTGGCTTGTTTTTATTTGATATAGTGTACAGTTGAATATGTTCATCACACAAAAGACAAAAGCCATTAATGTGCACACACACACAAATATATATATATATATATATTTAACTTCTTTTTTTAAATCTGATCAAATCTAATTTGATATTTAAAAACTTTCAAATGAAAAATATGACATATCTTATATTTGATTTTAATTTTTGAATTCTAAATATTTAAATTCAAAAATAAAATATTTAATTTAATAAAATAAAATAATCAATTTATTTATTTTATTCAAAAGCAAATATCAATATGCACCCTCCATTTAGTGATTAATAATATGATTAAATAATCTTATTATTTAATTTATTCAATCACCATTATTCATTAATTAAATAATCTCATTATTTAATTAATTCCCGAATAAATACGTGTCACTTTCGTAACACAATTAATTGGACAATCCAATTAATTAACCGTGACCCTTGTTACCTAAATCGATCGGGCTAGCAAGGGGACCTAATGGACCCATAGTATTTTGAGCTCCAATAATCATCGGAATCATTAATTAAACTCTTTAATTTATATTCCTTGATTATTAACTCCGGTGTTATTTCATTAAAAACCCGAAGCTGCACTTTTTCAACTGCAGACGCTTTTACACAGATCGATACAACTCGGTGTCAATCAATATAGCTATTACACATGGTGTGATCCTCCACAGTAGTTAATAATTAGAGTTGGGTCATAATGTCCATTATACCCCTCTAATTACTTATATCCTTTAAGTACCATTGATTCTCTAATAGACGATAAATCCTATTTCCTCACGGAATTAGGAGATCGCTCATATTGTCCAAGCCCCGAATCAACGCTTAAGGGAACTACCATCTACTTATCACAAGAAGGAGTGGATTCCACTATTGTGTACAAACCTAATAGTCCTTTTACTAGGGACATCCTGCAAACCCCTTTCCCAGAAAGGTTCAGGATGCCACATGTACAGTTCAAGAAGGATATAGATCCTAAAGAACATGTTAGGCAATATAAAAACGCCATGGCCCAATATGCACCAATCGATCCATTGTTGTGCCTTAATTTCCCATAAACCCTGGGAGATACGGGTTCAAGATGTTCGGGAGATTGCCTCTGGCAAGTATTGGGAGTTTCGACTAGTTGAGAATAATCTTTTCAAGACAGTTCCTAGGCAATGTGCACAGAAAAAAGTCAGTCGCCTACCTTTCTCAGCTAAAGCAAGGGAAAGACGAATCACTGAAGAAATACCTAGGGAGATTCGGCCAGTCGGTTTCAAAAATTAGCAGTGCAAATGACGAAACAATAATTGCTGCATTCATAAACAACCTGTAGAATGGGCGGTTGTCTTCTGACCTAAGAATGGCTTGTCTAACCAAATATGCAGATATGATAGATATGGTTTGAGGATATGCATTAGCCGAGGAAGAAGAGTTAGCAATAGGAGGTTGCTACATGCATGGAGGAAGGCTCGAACAAAAAGATGTTGAGTCAAAGGTGCAGAGCCACAAAGGAAAGCAAAAAAGAAATAGGAAAAAGAAGAGCAAGGACGAGGGAAACGGGTGTAATGCTGACCAGACCACGGAGAAGTTCCGAGGAAAATACACAAACTAAACCCTTCTCCGAAAAAAACAGGAAGAAATCCTGGCAATATTAGAAGAAAAGAATCAGGTAAAGGAGCCACAACGACAGTCTCAATTTGCTTGGTGAGACATGACAAAATACTGCATATTCCATAAGGAAACCGGTCATGAGACCTCCGAATGTTACCACCTTATAGACTATATAGAGACCCTCATTCGGGAAGGACACCTCCAAGATATAATCCTGAAGAAAGATGAGAAGTCAGAAGTAAAGAAAGAGACCAAGACCGATCATAATTATGGTCAGAACAAAAAGGCCAGTCTCGAGGCGAATGAAGTAATAGAAACCATCTTCGGAGAACCATCTTCGGAGAACCATCAACTGGGAGAAGTAACCGGGAGTGAACTCAGGAAATTCGAGAAGCGGTTGAGGCAAGGCAGAATTTTGATGTCAACTCCGTCGAATTAGACCCGAAAAGAATAAATGAAGGATGGGACCCGATAATATTCACAGAGGCAGATTCACATGCGGTCGATATTCGACCAAATGACGCCCTCATCATAAGTGCCCGGATTGGCCACAGAGAAGTCATGAGGATTTTAGTAGACAATGGCAGTTCGACTGATATTCTCAATATGGCTGTCTACGATCAACTTAGGTTAGACCGAAAGGATTTACAACCTTTTCATACCCCACTCAGTGGATTCGGGGGAGTCAAGGTCAGGTCTCTAGGGACAGCGAAGCTTCCCGTGAAAATCGGAGTAGCACCTTGTCAGAGAACAGTGTTACTCAACTTTATAGTGGTAGACCTGGACAACTGGCCTTATAATGCGTTGTTAGGTCGACCATTCTTGAATAAAACTAAGGCAGTAACAACTACCTACGCTCTAATGATCAAATTTACAACTTAACGGGGGGTAGAAGTAGTCAAGGGGTCTCAAGAGATGGCCAGAAGAGCTAATCTCTCTGTTTACAAAGATAGAGACAATAGTGAGCAAGTGTGCAACATAACACGATCAGATCAGACCGAGAAAGAATCACTGTTGTTTGAGTTCGATCCAAGGGAAGAGCTGAAGGTTTCTAAAAGTGAACCAATATAGGAAATAGTCTTAAAGGAAGATGAACCAGATAAGAAGATCAAAATCGGGGCCAATTTAGAAGAAAAGGTTAAGCAAGACCTTATTAATCTACTTTAAGAATACAATGATGTATTCGTCTGGAGTCATGAAGATATGGTAGGAATAGATGCTCGAGTTATATCATATCACTTGGCGATAGATCCAAATGCAAGACCGGTAATACAAAAGAGAAGGTCATTCAACCTTAAAAGAAGTCGCGCAATAAAGCAAGAAGTGGAGAAGTTACTCGTTGTAGGATCAATCAGAGAAATCAGCTACCCTCAGTGGGTAGCAAATGTGGTCCTGGTCTAGAAGAAAAATGACCAGTGGAGAATGTGCGTAGACTTCACGGACTTGAACAGGGCTTGCCCAAAGGACAGTTTTCCACTCTCAAGAATAGACCAACTGGTCAATGCTACATTAGGCCATGAGTTACTCAGTTTCATGGACGCTTACTCGAGGATATAATCAAATCTGGATAAATAAGGCTGATGAAGAAAAAACAGCATTTACGACAGATCAAGGCTTATACTGTTACACAGTAATGCCTTTTGGGTTGAAAAACGCTGGAGCAACATACCAGAGATTGGTCAATAAGATCTTTACTCGCCAAATAGGTAGAAACATGGAAGTTTACATAGACGACATGTTAACCAAAAGCATCTTGACAAACGAACATGCTTCAGACCTGCGGGAAACATTCGATGTCTTGAGGAGATATCAGATGAAGTTGAACCCGAAAAAATGCCTATTTAAAGTTCCTTCAGGAAGGTGAACCCTGAGAAGATCCAAGCCCTTCAAAAAATGACTTCACAAAGGACGCTAAAAGAAGTGCAACGCTTGACATGATGCTTAGCTTCCGTAGGCATATTTATTTCAAAGGCCACAGATAAATGTGTTCCCTTTTTTAAAGTAATCAAAAAAAAGAAAGGGCTCGAATGGAACGAAGAATGCGAGCAGGCATTTCTGAAAATCAAAGAGTACTTAGGGCGGGCTTCTATCCTTTCAAAACCTAAAATGGGAGAAATACTCTATTTGTACTTATCAATTACGGAATTAGCAACAAGCTCGGTTCTAGTCAGAACAAAAGATGAGATACAGAAGCTAGTATACTATACCAGTAAGGCTCTTCTTCCAACTGAAACTAGGTATTCACAGGCAGAAAAAATGGCCCTAGCATTGGTTTCGGTAGCTAAGAAGATGAGACCATACTTTCAGGCTCATACAATCCAGGTTCTCACCGATTGCCCACTTAAGCAAATCTTACAGAAGCTAGAAATTTTGGGGAGATTAACTAAATGGGTAATCTAGCTGAGTGAATTCGATATTCAGTACATCCCCAGGACATCTCTCAAAGGCCAAGCAGTGGCAGATTTTATAGTAGAATTCACAGAACCAAACCTGGAAGCAAAAAGGATGATGGGCAAGAATTTCTCGTGGAGGTTATATGTCGATGATTTCTCTAACACTCATGGCAGCGGGGCAGGGATTGTAGTATGCACCTCGAAAGGAGATGATGTTGAATGTGTCATGAGATTCTACTTTAAAGTAACAAATAACCAAGCCGAGTACGAGGCATTACTAGCTGGACTTAGAGTATGCATAGCTCTCAAAGCAGATGAGGTCGATATATTTAGTCACTCGCAGGTAATCGTTAACCAAGTCGTGGATGAATACCAAGCTAGAGATGAAGGTATGATAGCTTATCGAGGCATAGCAAAACAACTCCTTTAAAAATCCAAGGAATATAAGATTGTCCAGATTCCCGGGAAAGAGAATGAAAAGGCAGACACTTTGTCCAAACTAACATCATCAACAACCACAACCAGGCTAAAAACTATTTCAGTCGCACATCTCCTCAGACCGAGTATAGTTGAGCCGAAAAAATTTAAAATCTTAGAAATCCGAACACCGTCAGACGGTTAGATGAAAAAGGTACCTGGAAGAAGGCGTGCTCCCGGAAGATCCCCTAGAAGCCAAACGTATCAGGTACCGGTCAGTAAGATACACATTGATTGGAGGAGAACTGTACATAAGGGGGTTTTCCCGAACACTCCAAAGATGTGTATCAGAGGAAGATGCATATCGGATACTACAGAAAACCATGGCGGAGTATGTTGAAACTATACTGGGGGTAAAAGTTTAGCACACAAGGTACTCATGCAAGGTTATTATTGGCCCTCTTTGTTCTCGGATGCACAACGATGTTCAGAAAGCTGCAATGCGTGCCAAAGGATCGTTAACGATATCCGACAGCCCTCCTGAACAACTTAGAAGCCTCACATCCCTATAGCCATTTGCCATGTGAGGCCTGGACTTAATTGGCCCAATGATGGCAGGGACATGGGGTGGGTGGAGCAAAGCATACGATCGTAGCCGTTGGTTATTTCACAAAGTGGGTAGAAACTGAAGCGTTAGTACATATCACGGAAGAAAATACCACAAACTTTGTAAAGAAAAACATATTCTATAGGTTTGGGGTCCCGAATACTCTTATTACTGACAACGACATCCAGTTTGACAATCAAAAATTCAGACAACTGTGCAACGAGTACCGAATTGCAAATTATTATGCCACACCTACCCACCCTCAAACCAATGGGCAAGCTGAAGCAGTAAACAAAATCATCAAGCACAAACTCAAAGCAAAGTTGGATGCTAAGAAAGACAGTTGGGCTGAAAAGCTCCCTAAAGTTTTATGGGCGTATCGGACGACAGCAAGGACTTCTACAGAAGAGACTCCATTCTTTTTGGCATTTGGAACTGAAGTTGTTATCCCGGTAGAAACATCATACATGTCACCTAGGGTCAGGCTATATGATGAAGACCAGAATATTGATATACTGTTACAAAGCTTAGATGAGCTAGAAATAAGAGTGAGAAATCCCGAGTACGAAATACAACATATCAGTAAAGAGTGACTCGACACTACAACTCTCATATTCAGATCAGGAAATTCCAGTTAGGGGACCTGGTGCTTAGAAAAATATCATTGAACACAAAGAACAAAGCTGCAGGATCATTGGTTGACAAATGGGAAGGCCGATACAAGATTGAAGGAGTGGCTGGTCATGGAGCATACTGGATCGCCTGACCAGATAGGGGGATTTTACCCCGACCATGCAGCTCCCATTATTTAAAGATTTTTTATCCTTAAATTATGTTTCCTTTTTTAGTTAGGACAATTTTAATAGTCAATATATTTTTAGCTTGAAATTGATCATATTGTTTTGTAGTTATAAATAAAAGTCCGATATGGGATTTCAGAATTTTGAGTAAGCACATGATAATAAGAACATGTGAAAGAAACATGTTAATAAGAACATGACATTGATAAAATGTTCAGGACCGTAAATTTGGTAAAATTCCCGAATGGACGGAGAAGCTCGAAGGAGCGGGCCAGTCAAGCAAGGTCAGTCGACCATAGCAAAAAGGCAAACCTGATGCACCAAAATGGCTTGGGGCACCGCCGGGAAAAAAACCCCGGTGAGATGCGCAGCTGTGTTAAGCAGTCTTAGAGCTTGACGATTCTGTAAACCATCGAGCAGGAAAACTAGGAGACGTTCTCAGTGACTTGCGTAAGGACTCAAACGTATGATCGTTGTGAGCTTCCATATAACGTTCGGGTAGCAACCAAGTATGAAGCGCAAGTATAAATCTACTTGTCAGTTTCGAGATGACTCAGTTAATAACATTAGCCAGTTTAATAAGATACTTGGCACATGAAATTGCAATTAGCCAGTTTAATAAGATACTTGGCACATGAAATCGCGTCAGCCAGTTTAATAAGATACTTGCCATAAGAAATCGCGTTAACCAGTTTAATAAGATACTTGGCACAAGAAATCGCGTTAACCAGTTTAATAAGATACTTGACACAAGAAATCATGTTAGCTAGTTTAATAAGATACTTGGCACAAGAAATCGCGTTAGCCAGTTTAATAAGATACTTGGCATAAAGAATGCATTAGCAAGTTTAATAAGATACTTGGCACACGAAATCACGTTAGCCAATTTAATAAGATACTTGGCACAAAGAAATTGCATTAGCCAGTTTAAATAAGATACTCTGCACAGAATGTGTTAGCCAGTTTAATAAGATACTTGGCGTTAGAAATTGTTCGAGTAACAAAACTAAGTTAAATAAGATATTCGGTGAAGTTATTCAGACAATAGAGTTAGTTGGTTAAACAAAATACTTGGCATGCCGAATAAAACAGTTGGCAAAAATAAAACTTCATTGATCAAAACTTTTACAAAGAAAATTCTACAAAAATGACTAAGGCCGGGATGAGGATTTGGAACTCTTGCCGATACTTGGGTCAGACACCATCTCATACTCATGAAGGAGACTTTCATTTGAAGGCCAAGCAATTATATCAACCAAATCATCCATCCACTCGCTATAATCTATTCCAGGGACCGGACTAACATCAGGCGTCGAACCATCCACACCAGACTCCTGATTGGCATGGAAGGTCGAGATAGAATGCTCTGATGGGACCTCTAAATGCATAAGATGGTGCTCTTTACCTCGGTTGCGACAGTAAGCTCTGTTTCCTTCATCTAAGTCCAAAGAGACTTCAGGGACAGGTCCACATAGTTTTTTATCTATAGCTCCCAGTTGGATCGAGCTTTATCAGTTGCCCGATTCTTGACCTTAAAGAATTCGCCAGCTGAAACTAACCCTCGCTGGATTTCCCTAAGGAGAAGAGCATCATAAGCAGGAGACCTTTTGAAGCGATCAACCCCCTATACTTCAAGTTCCAACCTAGCCTCTTTTGAAAGGGATTCGACAGTCAAAGCTTCTCCAAATCTTTAATTTTTCGCTCGTAAGATGACCTGGCTTGTTCAACCTCATGTTCTGCCTTGAGCATCGAATCCTGGGTAGCAGATAGTAAATTTTGGAAGGACATAACCTTCTCTCTCATTGGCCTCCATTTGCTTAGCCAAGCAATGATCGGTGAATTATTGGGCAGAGCTTACCTCCCTCTAGTAAGCCACCTCAACCCGAGCATGGCTATCCTTACTCTCATTTAGCTAAGCTTAAAGACGCCTTATCCGATCAGCTTGGTGTTGTTGCGTCTAAACTAACTCAGCGAACTCGGCTACCACATGTAAGGAAGATTTGAGTTAAAAATCTAACAGGCATTAAGATAACAGTTGAGATAGAAGACTTACGTAGAACGCACTGTTGAAATTTTTTTAACGACGATCAGTTGGAGAACTATCCCTAAAGCGGCTCCAATGATCATCTCCAATGAAGGCCCGACCAGATGACATCACCCTTAGCATATCTTGGGGAATGGGATAAGAAGGGGCTCCCGAAGATTCCGCCTTTGCGTCTTCAACCTCAGGAGGTAAAGAATCCCTGTTCAGGTTTGAAGTTTTTGCTTTTCCCACAGACGCTTCAACTTGAATGCTTAGGGAAACTCTAACCTCGTTATCATTATCACTCGACTCAATAAATGATACCACCCGAGGGACTTTATGAGGATGAGCGGGAGAGTCAGCCATCTTCTTTTTCTCAGCCTGAATACGACGGAAGCCGAGGTCAGCCGTAGGATTCTCCTGATCCTTTGTAATATCTTGAAAAGATTAAAAAAAAAATCAGGATCAAGATTCATTTGCTCATCCGGGGGTATCCTGAAGCCTTCATCGTCCTCAACCATGAACTGCTCAGTATGTGTTTCCTCAACCATAGAACGCGGCTCGCTAGACGCTGCTCCACCAGGATGTCCTCTATGTCCGCCCTCATCTTCAGACACCCTTTGAGCATTAGGGAAACTTTGGCAACTTGTTTCCCCTACGGTCGGTCGAACGACCTCTTCAGAAACATACTCCTGAATTTACTCGCTAGCTTCATCAAAATCCTCATCTGATTCGTCATCAGGTGGATCGACTCATTCCTTATTTTGGCGAGAAGCTTCTTTCTGGCTCGCCTGAATGATCGACTTCACCTGGTGAGCTTGGACGTCACAGACGATATCCGATTCATATACTATACAAGTTAGAAAAGAACAATTTAAAAAAAAAATGAGTGAAACGGAAACAAGATTCTACTTACATCGCCTACGATAATATGAAATCTGAGCAAAGAAGCCAAATTCTATCATTTTCTTTTCGTTAAAAAGATAGGATATGCTTCTATTTTCCAAAGTACGCACAGTCGCCCGAGCAAGTCTAGTCAACTCTGCGTCAGTGAAAACAAGCTTTGACTTGTTCCAACAATCGGGAGAACAGAAAAAACAGAGGACCTTTAACATTTCATGATTCTCCCCATCTGAGAACTTGACCTCAAGTTCCAAGTTCCCTCCAACAAAGAACCATATATTCTTCTGGTGCTTGTTCGAGGTAGGAAATCCCCACACAAAGCCTTTCTTCTTAGCATCAAAAGAGACATCAACTCCCCGGTTCACTTTCGTCCCCTTAGGGATCCAGTTCTCTAGCTGGCTGGACATAAGAAAATAGGTTCCAGTCCGACCAGATTACCTTAGTGCTTAAAAATGCTAAATTTCACGAGGTAAGGGAGGTGGCAAATTCATCCGACTCTACATATGCTACGTACACATTAGTATTCTATAGCTGTTCGGGGAAAATTGAGTCGGGGTGATCCCTGCCTCAATAAGGAACCAAGCAATGAACGCTGGAGAGGAAGAGTCACATCACAGCAGAGCATGAACCCATAAATAGCCACCATGCCCGAAGGTGGGTTCCATACGACTCTATCACCAGCAGGAGTCATCATAACCGAGTCATCCAAATCAAATCAAGCATGATACTTCTCGATCTCAACTTCCCTGACCACATTCAGCTCGGCATCATGTCCATTCGGACGATCGAGAGAAAAGGGAATACGAAAAGCAATGTGCTCCTTCTCAACATCCCTTTCATCAACCGTTTGCCTTTCGATTCGAATTCCGTCTGAACCATGTTTGTGAACTACATGTTTACTCTGATGTTTTCCCATCCTTGATCGCAAAGGAACCCTGTGAAGATTTAGAGCTAGAACTAAAGTGAACGTCAAGATGAAGCCTAGAAACATCAAAATCCAAAAAAGGAGGCTCGTCAGGAGGAATTTCCCTCAATAATCTATGAACACAGGAAACCAATTGAAGGTCTCCGCGTTCAAGTGCTAAAAATGATGACGAGAAGCCAGATCCATCGAAACTAACCTTTAAAGTAAATGTAAAGAAACTTGGAAAAGCTTCAATGGAGAGTTGAGATGAAATCTCTGCGTCAGAAAATCTGGGTTGAATATTTTCTTCAGCAAAAAATGAACCAGAATAGTTCCATTTCAGCTTAAATAAGTTATTCAAAAATGAAAATGTGAAACCCTAGAATCTCAAAAAGGGGGAAATCAAAATAAGAATTTGATGACGAAAGCGGCGCATCAGTTAACCCACCAGTCGCATCATATAAATGCTACTAGATAAACTGAGCGGTTAAATGACACATGTCGTGGAAAGAACTGACCAAACCGTCAGAATTTCAAAACGTCATAATCACTGGGATTTCGTGTGAAAAGACAAATTGCACATACATGGTAGCCATTAAGACACGTCATTAATACGAAGCGCCGTTTAAGAATTAATTATTCCAGTATTAATGAAGATAAAAAGCTAGTAGGGAATTCGATTAAAATACTTTTGCCAAGAACCAATTCCTACTCGGTAAAAATATTTTAAAGGGGTATTGTTATATGTATATTTTTGTCAAACATACACGTCACTGACAGGTAAGACAATCCCTTGAACGATTGCCGAATGGGCATCCAAGTGGGCATCCATAAAGCACCGTTCAAGTCATTACAAAGGAATAAGAACCCGAATAAATCTGAACAAGAGTATTCAGCACGTTATGTCCTACTCGGGACAGAGTATTTAGCATGTTATGTTCTACTCGTGACAATACGGGAAACCCAAATAAAGGAACCCAACATACGACTCACACGTGGGTGAATCAGGAGTAATGCTCAAATACGCAAGACATCTATATCAAGAAGAATTTCTAGAAGAATAAAATATCAAACAGGAAACAGGTTCCAAATTAGGCAACAACTCTACTTCGAGAAGACTGCACATTTTTAAGGAAATAAGTCCTAAACGGACTATATCATCAGAGTCCTATTCGATCTCCATGCAATCTCCGAAATAGGAAATAAGTTAAAGATGACTCCAACAAGCAACCAATTGTAATTAAATACAGATTCTTTCATTACTTGTACAACAAGGATTAGGGTTTTATGCATATATAAATAGACTCATAATCTCATTGTTAGGGGATATAGAACAAAAAGTACACAAAATCACTAGAAGAGGGAGACAAAAGAGATCGAGTGGTGTAATTCTTCATTCAAATAGTGGATTTGGTTCGGTTGTTTATTCAACTACTCGTTGACGTTTCTCCAATTACAGGAGTTTTACCACGTAAACTCGTGTCTTATTAACTTCAAAATTGCATTTTCTTTCTCTTTCTCTTTGACAGGTCATAACAAAATCCAATCTTGTTGACTCTCTCATCCATCGAGAAATCGACGTCAACATATATTGTCTTTGAAAAAAAACGAATGATAACATATATCTATTTTAAAAAACACATTAACACACATTAAAAAAAATAACAAAAACCGATCATATTTTCAATTGCATTGGATGCAATTGATGTGGGTTAAATATACACATTTGAAATGTATGGGTTAAACCTACATGAAACACATCAGTTTTTTTTTTAGCTTTGGTGTAAATGCGGGTGCATAAAAGAGAAAAGAAAATTAAAAAAAAAAAGACGTTTGTTTTTTTAAAGGTCTAGTCATGCACTGATATTAAGGTGAATTCAAAAAAAGGTTTTTGTTTTAAAAGTGTGTATCAGAGTTGCACAGCAAATTGATCTTGCTTTCGTGCGTCGTGCATTTAATATATATATATATATATATATATATATATATATATATATATATAAGATATTTTTTTAAACAATTAAAATTGTTCTAAGTTTGTTTTACTTGGAAGAAATAGTTTCTTCCTCTTTTCTCTACATCCTCCTAAGTTCCTGAGTATGTGACGTGTCCACACGCAGTTACCAGATCCAAAAATAGCC
This sequence comes from Dipteronia dyeriana, assembly GCA_032871835.1. Lineage (NCBI taxonomy): Eukaryota > Viridiplantae > Streptophyta > Magnoliopsida > Sapindales > Sapindaceae > Dipteronia > Dipteronia dyeriana. Next base: position 13,735,047 of record CM065297.1, read on the forward strand.
AGGAAAATTAGTGGTATAGACCAAGAGCATTCTAAGAAGAGAAGGAGTTTTCAAACGTTGATAAGATTCTTTTTAAATCTTCTTCTTGTTAGTATTGATTTTAATTTCCTGTATATATATATATATATATATATATATATATATTATTGTAATAATTTTATATGTATTAGTTTCTAAAAATTTATATATATATATATATATATATATATATATATATATATATATATTATTGTAATAATTTTATATGTATTAGTTTCTAAAAATTTATGATCCAAAGTTCATTGGTCCCAAATCGTTTACGATTTGTATTAAAAAATTTAAAATTGATTCCGCTGCATGACCGATGAACGGGGTCCCAAAAAGCTTGAGGTTGAATATGCATAGTTGTATTGGATGAATATTTTTTAAAAGAATGTCTATTAATCTTACGTGGCATCTATTTTTTTCGCAAGTCACGTTTGCATTGGAGATGCTCTAATAAGTTTTATGGGTGTCAATATTGACACCCTTAAAAGAATAGACTAATTGACACTGATGTCCCCCAAACTATGTCTAAATTTGCACCTTACACCCTATATTTTTTTTCACCATTAAAACCCCTAAACATTCATAAATTGACAATAGGTGACGGAATTGTAACACCGTCCAGTTTTCTGTCATGGTAAATTGCACTTCTATTATTTTATATATAATTGCATCAAACCGGAAAAATATAATAATATAACATAAACACCACTATGACCAAATTTTAAAAATAAAAATTTAAAATTTAAAATTGAAATATTGGTTAAATAATAAAAAAATTATCAATTTTTAGATAAAGAAAATTAAATAAATAGATAAATTAAAAAAATTGATTAAACAATTATTGAAATTATCTTTTTTATTTAAATATCTCTAAATATAAAATCCAGATGCATATTTAAATTATTTAAAAGGAATTGTCATTTAAATTATTATTATTATATTTAAATATTCCAAAATGTCACATGTTCATTTACAATAATAATAATAATAATAATAATAATAATAATAATAATAATAATAATAATAATAATAATAACAATAATAATAATAATAAGAGTAATATAAATAATAATAATAAATTATTAACAAAAACAATTAGGTAGATATTTATATTGATCACTACCATCCATCTCAAATATCCATGGTGTTGATCAAATTACAAATAATAATAATAATTATTAATAGTAAAATTTGGTTAGGGGTCAAAGAGAAATTTTCCACTCTCCTAGTCCAAATCAAAACCCAAATTCGACATTAATGAGACCCCGGGCAGACCATAAAGCTACCCCACCATAGCAGGGAAGGATCGCTGGGCTTCAGATCCATCAAGGATGAAGCTGGGCAAGACAAGGTCGAGCCCAAAAGCGAGCACTGGAATCCAGGCTTCTCAAGGCCACCTACCCAGGCACCTCAGTTCCTAAGGTCGGTTTCCAAAACCACACCGTGAAAGCGATAGAAGCATTCAAAGCGAAGCCTGACACAAACAAAAGTGAGCCTCTTCCAGACCAAGGCTTTCCGAGGTCAAGTTTGACTCGTAACCTAAGACAGAAGCCCACCAACCTCTCCAGAAGCTCGTTGTCCCTGTTGGGCATGAGAGAAGAATCTCTCCTAAATCTACAATACTCCTGTTACCTCCCAGGAATGTCTACAAGGACATCTCAAGCTCCAAAGGGTCTAGGAAAGTCCATCCCAAGCTTCTAAGAACAGAGCCAAAGCGTGGATCTACCTCGCTCTATGAGACAACAGGCAGCTAGCTTGGGGACCTCCATGAAAAATCATATCGTAAGAACATACAAGATCATATCTATGTGATATCTAACATTAATTCCGCATACGTGTGAGTCAAAAGTTAGATTCCTAAAAGGAAACAAACTTATTGTTGACGTCGGTTTCTGGATTGTATCAGAAAAGCCAACAAGGATTGGATTTCGACCGTGATTTTAAAGAGAAAGGGAAGGAGAAAATAAATAAATAAGAGTTTTTTACGTGGTAAAACTCCGATGACCGGAGAAACGTCCACGGGTGGTTGAATGATCAACCAAGCCAAAATCCAGTATGAAATTATGATGTTTACAAGCTCTCGATCTCTCTTTTTTCTCTCTGTATTTTTCTATGAGTGCTGCCTATATATATTTTTGACGAGATTATGAGTCTATTTATATGTTTATAGAACCTTAATCCGCTTTGTACAAGTAATAAAAGATCTTTGTATTTAATTGCAATTATTTACTTGCTTGAAGCTGATTGTCTTCTTTCCTGTTTCGGAGTCTTGTATTGAGATCGAATGGGTCTCTAGTAATGTAGTCCAATTAGGACTTATTTCCTTATAAGAGCATCGTCTTTTTGAAGAAATAAAGTTGTTGCCTGATTGGAAACCTTTCCTGTTTAATATTCTGTTCTTATTGGGATTCCTTTTTTATATGGATATCTCCGTGCATCTTAATGACTTGATCCACGTGGGCTATGCACTAGGCTTCTATTCAATTTTCTTCATGTTCGTCCCGAGTAAGGACAGTACCAGTTGGTCCCGAGTAACATCATTCATTCCCGAGTAGAAATGTCTTTTAACCAGCCCCGAGTGTCATTTAACTGATCCCGAGTAGTATATAACGTTGATTGATTCTGTAGGTTTTGTTCAACATCTGCTTACTCGGGTTTTCTCCTCTTCGGTGATATCTTGTAGGATATTTTTTGAATGCCTATTCGGATGTCCACCTGGCAATTTATCCTCTTTGTTGATGACGTGTACGTATGATAAGATTCACATATGACAATACCCACTTAAAATATTTTTGCTGAACTGGGTTTTACTTCGGGGAAAAGTATTTTAATCAATGTTTTCAATATCTTTTCAGTACCCGAGTAAATATCTTTTCATAATGACGTGTCTTAATAATGACACTGCAAATTCGATTTGCCTCCTCACGCGAGATCTTTAATGATGGCAACGTTTTGGAGTTCAAATGGCGAAAGCCCGTTCTCTTTTTGACAGGTGTCCCTTGCCCCTTCGTTTTTCTATATCATTTATGAGAAATGACTCACGTGTTTCCCCGTGCACCGCCTACGTCATCAATCCTCATCATTGTTTTTTCCCGCCTTGAGATCTAGGGTTCCGTGCTATTATTTCTTTAATTTCTTTACCGAGACAGCGTTAGTTCATTCTAAAAAAAATAGCATAAAAAATTTCTTAAACCCATATTTCTTTACGCAGAAGGTCACGATTCTCCGTTGAAGATCTTGCATCAAACTTTATTCAAGGTTAGTATTAATGGAGCCTTCTTCCCGTCATCGTCTTTTTAATATTGCTCTTGATGCATTAGAACGTGGGGATTTTCAGTTGGTTTCCTGCATTAGAAGATTACTGGGGGAAATCCTTGTTGATGAACCTTCATTTCTTGAAATTGATGTTTCTGGGCTTCACCCTAACGTCATTTTTAGTCCTGTATCCAGTTCTTCATCTAGTTCTGATTCTGACATTTCTGATCACAGGATACCTGTTCGAAGGATGGGAAAACATCAAAGCAGAAGTGAAGTCCGTAAGCACAACTGGGGTGATATTCGGATCAGGGAGTAAACTGTCAATGAGAACGATGTTGAAGAGGCGTTCAGGATATCTCGCCTTTCTTTCTCTGTTGACCGCCCAAGTGGGTTTGACACAGAGCCGAATATGGTCTGGCCAGATGAGATAGAAAAGTATCGTGCCCGATTTGATCTGCCAAATTCGGTCACTCTGATTCCAACGAGTGATAGAGCTGCGTGGAATCCTCCCCCGGGTATGGTAGCGATCTATGGATCCATGCTCTGCTGCGGTGTCACTCTCCCTTTTCAGCCGTTCATTGCCTGGTTTCTAGCTGAAGCAGGGATCGCTCCAGCTCAACTAGCCCCGAATAGCTATAAAATTTTGATGTGCATGTGGAACATGTACAGCCGGATGAACCTGTCGCCGCCTTCCCCAAGTAAAATCAGGCATTTCTTGACGCTGAGGCAATCTGGTAAAACAAAGACTTACTTTGTCATGTCCAATCCGCCAGACTACTGGGTCCCCGAGGGGATAAAGGTGAGTCGGGAAGCTGACATCTCTGATGACCCTAAAAAGAGGGGTTTTATATAGGGATTCCCTACATCCAACAAGTTCTGGAAGAACAATTGGTTTTTTACCGAAGGGAGTCTTGGGCTTGATGTTACTGTTTCAACTGGGGGTATTCGGACGGGTTCTGAAAGTCCTTCATTTTTTCTATTCCCCCGAGATATGAAAGAAGAAGAAAATTGATTACGACGATCCTGAGCTGACCAGACTTGCTTGGGCAGCAGTTCGCACTTTGGAGAAATGGAGCAAGACTTATCTTTTCGTTGAGGCGAAGATGATTGAGTTCAGCTTCTTCAAACAGATTTTGGACTACCGCAGGCGATGTAAGTGACTTTTACAACCCTTTCTTTCTCATTGTTATTTTTTGCTTTGTATTCTAACACGGTTCTTTTTTTCTTCTAAGTGTACGATACAGACATCGTCTGTGATCTTCAGGCTTGCCAAGTGAAGTCAATTCTTTAGGTGAGTCGAAAAGAAGCTTCTCGTCAAAGCAATGAAGGCATCACCCCGCCTGAGTCAGACCAGGAGGCTGATACGGTCGAGGAGCAAGTTCCCGAACATGTCTCTGAGGACGTTCAACCGACTGCTGGGGAGACTAGTGGTCCAAGTGGCCCGGCCGATACTCAATTGCCCGACGATGGGCATAAACCAAATGAAGGTCCTGGTGAAAAGCCTACGACCGATACTCAATTTCCTGGCGACAGGCAAGGGCAAAGTGTAAGTCCTGCTGAAGAGCCTGCTGAGCGGTCTAACGCCGATGATGGAGGTAATACCTCCGCGGGACAAGTACCCATAGGTCCCAAATTTTTTGAAACCTTCTAGGATGATACTTAGGAAGATTTTGCAGTTGATCTCAGTTTCCACCGTTTTCGAGGTGAGAAGCGGAAGACAGTCAGATCTCCAACTTGTCCACTTAAAGTCCCTTGGGTGGTCTCATTCATTGACTCTAGTGATGAAGATATTGTGGCCGAGATTCCCCCGAGTGTTGATGTTAGAGCATCGGCGGATGCAGAGGCTTCGGAGTCGATTAGGGATTCCCCTTCCCCCGGAGTTGAAAATCAAGGGGTTGAACCCTCGGGGGTTCTTTCATATCCTTCTCTCTAGGATATGCTACGGGAGATGTCCTCTGGTCGGGCTTTCAAAGGGGAAGACCGCTGGAGCAGTTTTCGGGATGGCTCCCTGACTGAATGTCTTCAAAACGTTTTTAACGGTGCATCTTATTTAAGTTATCTTCAACTTCAATTGCTTTGTTTGCCAGATTCAGATTTTTAATTAAACTTTTTTATAGATGGTGGCCGAGTTCGCTGAGCTGGTTCAGATGCAGCAATATCAAGCTGATAGAATAAGGCATCTCGAAGCTCAGCTGAAGGAAAGTGAGGATCAACGTACTCGGGTCGAAACGGCTTATCAACAGGAGGTTGGTTCTGCTCAAGTTTTTTATCGACCACTGTTTGGAAAAGCAGATGGAGGCCAATGAGAGGGCTTCTTTGACAGAAAAGAAGGCTTCATTATTCCAAAACTTATTATCTTCTGCCCAAGAATCGATGCTCAAGGCCGAGCAAGAGGCGAAGCAGTCCAAGTCGACGTATGAGTAGAAAATCGAAGATTTGGAATGTCAAGCTCTGACAGTCAAATCCTTGTCCCGAGAATCCAAGATGGAACTTGAAGTCCAAGGGGTGGATCGTTTTTAAAGATCTCTTGCCTATGACGCTCTTCTCCTTTGGGAGTTTCAACGATGGATAGTTTCAGCTGGCGAGTTCTTCAAAGTTAAAATTAGGGCGACTGTGAAGGCCCGAACTAACTGGGAGCTGTCAATCAAACATCATGTGGATCGGTCCTTGGAAACTCTCTGAACTCAAATGAAGGAATGGAGGGCTTACTGCCGCAGCCGAGGAAATGAGCCTCATCCCATGCATTTGGAGGTTTCATCTAAGCATTCCCTCTCGACTTTTTACGCCAGTGGAGAGTCAGTCGTAGAGGGTGTGGTGCCTGATGTTGGGCCGATCCCAGGAGAGGATTACAGCCAATGGATGGACGATTCTGCCAACACAATTGATTGGTCTTCTAATAAGAGCCTGCTCCGTGAATACGAGATGGTGCCAGACCCGAGTATTGGCAAGAGCTCTAAATCCTCACAATCTTGATTTTTGTAGATAGGATTTTTTGTACTTAACAATTCTTTATGAAGAATTTTTTGTAATGATTCTTTTGTAAAAGAACTGTAACCATTATTTTGAAAGATCAATAAAATTTCGAGTAGCTTTTCTGAACCTGACAGTTTGATTTTATTGCTCGCGAAATTTCTATGGTTGCTGAGTATCTTATTTAACTCTTTAATGTTCGGGTAATTTCACCGAGTGTCTTATTAAACCAGTTGTTTACCCGAATAGCTTTAGACGCCTAGTATCTCATTAAACTGGCTCTTGCAATCTTTATGCCAAGTATCTTATTAAACTTACTATTTCTGGTGTACGGGTAACTTAATCGAGTATCTTATTAAACCGGTTTCGTTCCCCGAATAATTTTTAATGCCAAGTATCTTATTAAACTGGTTGTTGTCTTCATGCCAAGTATCTTATTAAACTGGCTAGTATTATTAACCGAGTCATCTTTAAAACAGGCAAGTAGATTTATACTTGTGTTTCATACACGGTTGCTACCCGAACATTACATCAAGGCTCACCATGATCATATGTTCGAGTCCTTACGTATTACCAAGGACGTCTCCCCAGTTTTTATGTGCAAGGGTTTGCCGAATAGTTAAGCTTTTCTTAACACAGCTACGCATTTCACCGGAATTTTTCCCAATAGCGTCCCGAGCTGGCGCATCGGGTTTGCTTTTTTGCTAAGGTCAATTGACCTTACTCGGCTGGCATGCTCCTTTGAGCTTCTCCGCCCATTCGGGAACTAATGGTCCCGAGTATTCTATTTGCATGTTCTTATTATCATATGCTTTCTTTTGAAAATCCCGAGTTTGATGCTTTTATCTTTCAGAAATCCTGATTTTGATTTTTATTCATAACTGCAAAATCAATAAAGTTTTAAATTCCACAGCTAATATTTAACCTAACTAAAATTGTCCTGACTATAAAAAAGAACAAAAAATAATTAAGGGCAGAAAATCTTCAGATATTGGGCATTGCATGGTCGGTGTAAAACCCCTCCATTGGGTCGTGCAATCCAATATACTATATGGCCAGCTATTCCTTCGATTTTATATGGGCCTTCCCATTTGTCAGTCAGGGAACCTGCAACTTTATTTTTTGTGTTCAATGACACCTTCCTGAGTACCAGGTCTCCTAGCTAGAATTTCTGACCCGAACATGTGAGTTGTAGTGGCGAGCTACTCTTTACTGATATGCCATATTTCGTATTCAGGACTTCTCCATTTTCTCTTCTAGCTCATCTAGACTTTGTAACAGTATATCCACATTCTGATCTTCATCATATAGCCTGACTCGGGGTGATGTGTATGATGTTTCTACGGGGATAACAGCTTTTGTTCAAAACGCTAAAGTGTATAGAGTCTCTCCTATTGAAGTTCTTGTTATTGTCCGATATGCCCATAATACTTCGGGAAACTTTTCAACCCAGCTTCTTTTCTTGGCATCTAGCTTTGCTTTGATTGTGTGCTTGGTGATTTTGTTCACTGCTTCAACCTGCCCATTTGTTTAAGGGTGGGTAGGTGTGGCATAGTAATTGGCAATCTGGTACTCTTTGCTTAGCTTTCTGAATTTCAGGTTATCGAACTAGGTGTCATTGTCAGTAATTATAGTGTTTGGGACTCCAAACCTATAAAGTATATTCTTTTTCACGAAATTTGTGGTGTTTGCTTCTGTGATATGCACCAATGCTTCAGTTTTTACCTACTTTGTGAAATAATCAACTGCTACTATGGCATGCTTTGCTCCACCCCCTGTCCTGACTGGCATTGGGCCAATTAAATCCAAACCCCATATGGCAAATGGCCATGGGGATGTGAGGTTTCTGAGCTGCTCAGGGGGTTGTCGGATATCATTAGTGATCCTTCGGCAAGTATTGCAACTTTTCGAACATTATTGTACGTCTGAGAACAGAGTAGGCCAATAATAGCCCTACCTGAGTACCTTGTGTGCCAAACTCTTACCCCCAGTGTGGTTTCCGTAAACTCCTTCATGGATTTCTTGTAATATTCGATATGCATCCTCCTCTAACACACATCTTTGGAGTGTTCGGGAATACCCCCTTCTGTATAGTTCTCCTCCAACCAATGTGTACCTTGTTGATCTATACCTGATACGTTTTACTTGTAAGGGATCTTCAGGGAGCACGCCTTCTTCCAGAAATCTTTTTATCTGAGTCATCCAACCGTCTGGCGGTGTTCGGATTTCTAAAATTTCTAAGTTTCTTGGTTCAGCTGTGCTCGGTTTAAGGAGATGTGCAACCGGAATAGTCTTTGGCCTGATTGTGGTTATTGTCGACGCTAGTTTGTATAATGCGTCTGTCTTTTCATTCTCCTCCCTGAGGATCTGGGCAATCTTATATTCTTTGAATTTCTAGAGGAGATGTTTTGCAATGTCACGGTAGGCTATCATGCCTTCATCCTTGGCTTGGTACTCGTCCAGGACTTGGTTGACAACTACCTATGAATCGCTGAATATCTCGACCTCATCTGCCCCGAAGGCTATGCAGACTCTGAGTCCAGCTAGTATCGCCTCGTACTCGGCTTGAATGTTGGTTGCTTTGAAGTCAAACCTCATGGCACATTCGACATCATCTTCTTCTGGAGTGCATACTACGATCCCTGCCCCGCTGCCATGAGTGTTTGAAGAGCCATCAACATATAGTTTCCATGTGAAATTTTTACCCAACATCTTTTTTGCTTCTAGGTTCAGCTCTGTGAACTCTGCTATAAAATTTGTCACTGATTGCCATTTTAGAGATGTCCTGGGGATGTAGTGGATATCAAATTCACTTAGCTCGATTGCCCATTTGGTTAATCTCCCTGAAATCTCTGGCTTCTGCAGAATCTACTTCAATGGGCAATCAGTGAGAACCTGAATTGTATGAGCCTGAAAGTATGGCATTAGCTTCCTCGCTGCTGAAACTAGTGCTAGGGCCATTTTTTCTGCCTGTGAATATCTGGTCTCGGCTGGTAGAAGTGCTTTGTTGGTATAGTATACTGGCTTTTGTACTCCATCTTCTATTCTGACTAAGACTGAGCTTACTGCTAGTTCTGTAATTGATAAGTACAGTTGGAGTGTCTCTCCCATCTAGGGTTTTGAAAGGATGAGAGTCTGCCCTAGGTATTCTTTAATTTTTAAGAATGCGTGCTCGCACTCTTTATTCCATTCGAGTCATTTCCCTTTTCTAATTACTTTAAAAAATGGTGCACATCTGTCTGTGGCTTTTGAGATGAATCTTCCCAAGTAAGCTAAGCATCATGTTAGGCATTGTACTTCTTTGAGTGTCCTCGGTGAAGTCATTTTCTACAGGGCCTAGATCTTCTCGGGGTTGACTTCGATTCCTCTTTGGTGAACTTGAAAACCTAGGAATCTTTCTGAAGGAACCCCGAATAAACACTTGTTCGGATTTAGCTTCATTTGGTATCTCTTCAAGACATCAAATGTTTCTCAAAGGTCTGAAGTGTGTTTGTCTGCCGTGATGCTCTTAGTTAACATGTCATCAATGTATACTTCCATGTTCCTTCCAATTTGTTGTGTGAAGATTCTGTTGACCAGCCTTTGATATGTTGCCCCTGCATTTTTTAGCCCGAAGGAAATTACTGTGTAACAGTATAAACCCTGATCAGTTGTGAACGCTGTTTTTTCTTAGTCTGTCTTGCTCATCCAGATTTGGTTATATCCCGAGTAGGCGTCCATGAAACTGAGCAACTCATGGCCTGATGTAGAGTCCACCAACTGATCTATCCTCATAAGTGGGAAACTATCTTTCGGCCATGCCTTGTTCAAATCTGTAAAATCTACGCACATCCTCCATTGTCCATTCTTCTTTTGGACGAGGACAACATTAGCTACCCATTGAGGGTAATTGACTTCTCTGATCGATCCTATAGCGAGTAGCTTCTCTACTTCCTGTTTGATTGCCTAACTTCTCTTAAGATTGAATGATCTTCTCTTTTGTATCACCGATTATACATTCGGGGTCTACCGTGAGATGGTGGGATATTATTCGAGCATCTATCCCGACCATGTCTTCATGACTCCAAGCGAACACATCCCTGTATTCTTTGAGTAGATCAATGAGGCTTTTTTTGACTCTTCTTTATAGGTTGGCCCTGATCTTGATCTTTTTGTCTGGTTCATCTTCTTTCAAGATGATTTCTTCGACCGGTTTAGTTTTGGATTCATTCGGCTCTTCCCTTGGATTGAATTAAAAGGATAGTGGCTCTGTGTTCTGACTCGACTGTGTTACTGTGCAAACCTGCTCATCATTCTTGTCTTTGCATACTGACAGGTTAGCTCTTCGGGCTATCTCTTGGGATCCCTTGACTACTTCGACCCCCTGTTCGGTGGGGAACTTGATCATTAAGGCATATGTGGTTGTTACGGCCTTAGTTTTATTTAGGAATGGTCGTCACAATAATGCATTATATGGCCAATTGTCCAAGTCTACCACCACGAAGTCGAGCAATACAGTTCTTTGGCAATGTGCCACTCCAATCTTAACGAGTAGCTTTACGGTCCCGAGTGGCCTGACCTCGACTCCTCCAAATCCTCTGAGTGGGGTATAGAAGGGCTGTAGATCCTTTCGGTCCAACCTGAGTCGATCCTAGACGGCTACATTAAGAATGTCTGTCGAGCTTCCATTGCCTATTAAGATCCTCTTAACTTCCCAGTGACTAATCCGGGCACTTATGACCAGAACGTCATTTGGCCGAACATCGACGCCATGTAAGTCTGCTTCCGTGAATGTTATTGGGTCCCATCCTTCTTTTACCCTTTTCGGGTCTGGCTCCACCGAGTTTACGTCAAAGCTATGTCTTGCTTCTACTGATTTCCTGATTTACTGTGTTCGCTCTCGGTTACTTCTCCCAGTGGATGGTCCTCTAAAGATCGTATGTATTACTTGATTGGCCTCTGAACTAGCCCTTTGATTTCGACCAGAGCTGTGTTCGGCCCTGATTCTTTCTTTGCTTCTGATTTCTCATCCCTTTTCAAGATCACATCCTGTAGATGTCCGTCCCGAATTAGGGTTTTTATGTAATCTCCGAGCTGGTAACACTTGGAAGTCTCATGACCGGTTTCCTTATGGAACCTGCATTATTTGGTTGTATCTCACCGAGCAAAATGAGATTATCGGTGTGGCTCTTGTACCATATTATTTTCTTCAAGAATGACCAGGATTTCCTCATGTTTTTTCTAAAGAGGGGTGTAGTTGGTGTATCTGCATCGGTATTTCTCTGTATGTTCGGTATTACTCCCATTTCCCCCATCCTTGCTTTTTTCTTTGCTATTTTCTTTTTGCTTTCCCTTTTTGTTCTGCACTTTGGACTCAGAGTCCTTTTGTTCGGGTTTTCATCCATGCATGTAGCATCCTCCAGTGGCTAACTCTTCTTCTTCGGCTAATGCATAACCTTCTGTCATGTCCATCTTATCTGCATATCTGGTCAGACAGGCTCTTCTTAAATCGAACGATAGTCGTCCATTCTGCAAGTTGTTGATGAATGCAGCAATTATTGCTTCATCATTTGCACTGCCAATTTCTGATACTGGTTGGCCGAATCTCCCCAGGTATTTCTTCAGTGACTCATCTTTCCCTTGTTTTATTTGAGAAAGGTAAGCCACTGACTTTTTCCTATGAACATTGCTCAGAAATTGCCTTGAGAAGCTCATACTCAGTTCACTGAAACTTCTGATGCTTGTTGGGGGCAATCTTCCAAACCATCTTGAACCCGTGTCTTCTAGAGTTTGTGGAAAATTGAGACACGGCAAGGGATCACTGTGGGCATATTGAGCCATGGCACTTTTGTAACGTCTGACGTGCTCCTTAGGGTCTATGTCTTTCTTGAACTGCTCCACGTGCAGCATCCTAAACCTTTCTAGGAATAGGGTACGCAAGATTTCCCTAGTGAAAGGGCTGTCAGAATCATCGTCAGATAAATCGTTGTACCCATAATGTCTGGCCAGTACGTCCATTTGACGCCTATTGTTATTGATTTCTCGAGTTAGGCTCTGGATTACGATATCTCTGTCTCCCACCGGACTTTCTCGATGGTTGAACCGCTAGGTGATTGTCATTCCTCTTTCTGGCTCTTAACTTTGATGTCGAGTTTCTCATATGATTCCGTTATGACGCTTGCGATAGTGCCGATCGTTATCTTCTGATGACGACTGATCCCTGTGCCGGTCATGTGTGCGGTGTCTAGCACAGGCTGTCTGATCCTGGTTCTTCTTCTGACGTGGTCGTTCCTCTTCAGGTGTTTCACATCCAGCCTGATTGATTGGAGTAGGGTTCCTTCCGACTTCTGGTGTATTTATTTCTGGCCGTACTACAACCGAACGAAGCCTCGCATGTGGTATGTTAGAAGTTTGTGCTTCTGTAGCCAGTAGATTAACTCCTTCCTTTGCTGCATCTGTCACCAATTGTTGCAATGCCTTTCGGAAGCGTACCAACCCCTTTAGATAAACATTCATTTTTATCTAAGAATGTTAGGTATCAAAAGTACCAACCCCGACCACCACCTCCGTGGTAGTGGTCTCGAGGGTGTTAGTCGGAATTTCTCATATTGAGCAAATTTCTCGTTAACACTTTCTAGCACCGTCTGTGAGAAACTCTCACACCACCATCTTTATATTCACAAGTTTATTGTTCTACAGGAGTCATGAGGCTTCGCTCCTCTCAAGGACAGCCAGGCGTATCGGGACAACCTTCTACTGCGTCGACACTAAAAGTCCAGAAGAAAATGAGAAAATCCGAGCTTCAAAGCTAGGTTCCAGACCAGCCAGCCACTGTGCGGGCTTTGGATTCCCCTATGGGAAACCAGGTCGAGCTTCACCAACAAGCGGCAGCCTTCATGAAAAACGTCCGCCTTCGACTGCTCGCTGAGGGTATTACTATCCAGCAAGCAAACCTCTGCAATCGAGGGGAGTTAAACAGGCCCAGGGCTAAGCAACCCGCTTTTGATCACCTGGGACCTACCCTTCCGAAACCAGCTCGTAATAGAACTGGACTCCCACCCTCAATCCAGGATATGTTAGGGCCTATGCCCCTGTTCCCGAAGTGATGCCACGCTACCAACCCAGGCAAGTCAAGTTCTCGGCAGACATCCATCCCCGAGAGCGGGGAGAGTTTCTCCACCCAATGACTTCAATGAGGGAAGCTCGAGTTAGGGAGGAAAAAAGTCAGCAAAGCCCCCAGGCAGACCCCTCCCCCCCCCCCCCCCCCCCCCCCCCCTCGAAAGAAGAAACCGGGTAGAGGTCACCAGTTCATCAGAAGGATCCGATAGTGAAGAGACTGAGATCAACTAAAGGAAACCCGAGAGAGCAAACGCCTGAGAGACCAGTTGGCAGAGCTTTAAAAGGAGGTCCAACTGATGAAGAAAGGGAAGTACAATGAGGACAAGAAGGATTCTATAAGTGAGATGAATGCTCCTTTCACTAGGAGGATTAGGGAGGCGGAGCTCCCGCCTAAATTCAAAATGCCAACTGACAAATTCTCAAGGACTGAGGATCCCTTGAGCCACTTAGAGAACTTTGTTCAATAGATAGAGGTCTAGAACACGACCAGTGCCGCTATGTGTCGAATGTTTCTCACTACCCTCACGGATTACGCTAAGACCTGGTTTAGAAAGCTACATACCGGTAGTGTGGATTCCTTCACCAGGCTATCGACTGATTTCAACTCACAATTCTAGGGAGTTAAGCCTCGATTGAAGAACCCAATCCATCTACATTACGTGATCCAGGAGAGAGGGGAAACCCTCCGGGCTTATATCAAGCGTTTTCATAAGGAAGTCATCCAAATGGGAGTCTTCACTGAGAAAGAAACCCTCGCCAACTTCAGAAGAAACCTATGGGCAGGCAAGCTCTTCCGATCTTTTGCCAAGAGACCTCTAGAGACCTACCAAGAAGCCTAAGATCAGGCTCTGGAGCAAATTGAGGTCGACAAACAACTCAAGGTCAAGATGGAACATAAAGACATGAGAGCAGTAAAACGATAAAAGAAGGAAGCTCTCAAACATGAGCAAGCTCAGAAAAGCCAGAACAAACCCCCTAATAGGTCGACATATCACTTTCCCATTTCTCAACCCAGATCGGAAAGATATCCAGAAAATAAACTCCTCCGCAAGCTTCACCTCCTCCCAGGACAGTGGCCCCAATAGCTCGAGATGAGAGGGGGTATGATCAATACAGCCCCTTAAATGTATCCCGTGAAACAATCTATCTTGCCATTCGGGACAAGGGTTTGCTGCAGAAGCCCGCTCCCATGAAAGCCGCGGTCGATAAGAGAAATCGCTACAAATATTATGACTTTCACGAGGACATGGGGCACAACACTTCAGAGTGCTACAACCTGCGGAATCAGATCGAGGCTTTGGTAAGAGGAGGATGTCTAGTTGAATTCTTACAGCAAGTCAGGGAGAACATTCAGACTGGAAGGGAAGTGCAAGCTGAGATCTGTGAGCACGCTGAGAAGAGAAAGGGGGAGCAGACGGACCTGATGCAACAAATCTGGATAATACATACCATTAGCGGAGGGCCTACTCTGACTAGCACCTCCAATAATTCCAGAAAAAAACATGCAAGGAAGGTCCCTCGTATATGAAAGACAGTGGTGAGGTTAGAAAAGATAACGAGAGAGAGGAAGTATGGAAATTTGAAAGTGGAAGGATGCGTGAAGAAGAGGCAGTGAGTTTGAGTTTAAATAGAGATTAGGGTTATAATGACATCGGCGACATCCTCAGGAAGATCGCCTCGAGCAGCGAAGAGGGTCGTAATGCAGCCGGTTTTTTCGAGGAGCACACCAGTCCAAGTTTGGCACGTCACCTGAACAGTTAATAAGAAGATTTTATTCGAAGATTCCCCGTAATTGCTTTGTAACGGAAAATTTCCCAAATAAAGAGAGAATCTGACTCCAACCCTAACTCTACCTCCAGTGTTCAAGTCAGAGGTGACTTCTGTTAATAGTAAAATTTGGTTAGGGATCAAAGAGAAATTTTTCACTCTCCTAGCCCAAATCAAAACCCAAATTTGATATTCATGAGACCCCGGACAGACCATAAAGCTACCCCACCAGAGAAGGGAAAGATCGATGGGCTTCAGAACTATCAGGGATGAATCTGGGCACGACAAGGTCGAGCCCAAACGTGAGCACTGGAATCTGGGCTTCTCAAGGCCACCTACCCAGGTGCCTCGGTTCCTAAGGTCGGTTTCCAAAACCACCCATGAAAGCAAGAGAAGATCGTCGAGCTTAGGAAGCATTCGAAGTGAAGCCCGACAAAAACAAAAGTGAGCCCTTTCCAGACCAAGGCTTCCCGAGGCCAGGTTTGACTCGTAGCCTAAGACAGAAGCTCACCAACCTCTCTAGAAGCCCGATGTCCCTGTTGGGCATGAGAGAAGAATCTCACCTAAATCTACAATACCCCTACTACCTCCCAGAAATGTCTACAGAGACATCTCAAGCTCCAAAGGGTCGAGGAAAGTTTATCCCAAGCTTCTAATAACAAAACCGAAACGTGGATCTACCTCGCTCTATGAGACAACAGGTAGCTAGCTCGGTGACCTCCATGAAAAATCATGGCGTAAGAACATACAGGATCATATCTATGTGATATCCAACATTAATTCCGCATACGTGTGAGTCAAGAGTTAGATTCCTAAAAGGAAACAAACTTATCTTCGTCAATAATATCATCGTTTTCGCTTTTTACTCGGGGTCAACAACTTTTAAAAAAAAGATCTCGCCCGATAATGAGGGAACAGATTCATAGGATCGTGGCGGGATATCAGTGAATTCAAACTTATTTGGACCGAATATAAATAGGGTCAAGCATGATATAAAAAAGGGGAAGGAGGGGAGAGATCAACAAACAGGAAGAGAAGGGGGGCAAAATTTTGTGAACAGAACACGGCCACCGTAATATCCACTATTCGACTAGCAAAAAGTTACCACATTCCTACGTTCTAGAAAGACTGTGAGCATATGAGAGAGAGAATCCTGTATATCACAAATAATCAATAATAAAGCCTCCACTTGATAATAAAGCCTCCACTTTCTAGTGTTATACAAACATTCATTTTTATCTAAGAAGGTTATGTATCAAAAGTACCGACCCCGACCACCACCTCCGTGGTAGTGGTCTCGAAGGTGTTAGTCGAAATTTCTCATATTGAACAAATTTCCTGTTAACAATAATAATAATAATAATAATTACAAGAAAATTTAAAAATCAAATAAAAATAATTGATGGGTATGGAGATTCAGGATCTCCACTGTTCATTTCAAAAGACGAAAGAGTGATCAGATTTTGATTCACCATCCAATCTAGATCTACACTGGAGATGACAAAAATCCTCAACCTACCCCAAACCGGTGAGTTAGGGATTTATGGATCAAAAATAATATTACCATTATTATTTGTTTATATTATTATTATTATTATTATTATTATTATTATTATTATTATTATTATTATTATTATTATTATTATTATTATTACTATTGTTGTTGTTGTTATTTTACTATTATTATTATTTAATATTTTTGACATTATTAGTACTCTTCTTGTTATTATAAATAAACAAATGATATTTAGGGATATTTAAATAAAAAAGTTAATTTAAAAGATAATTCCTCTTAAATAATTTAAATATTCATCCGGATTTTATATTAGGGATATTAAATAAAAAATAAAAATATTTCAGAATTTTATTATCATTTAACCATTATTTCAATTCTACATTTTAAAATTTGATTTTTAAAATTTGGTCAGAGGAGTATTTAAATCATATTATTATATTTTTTTCATTTTAATATGATTATGTATACAATACGGGGAACTTAATGTAAATTGTCATAATAGAAAAACAGATGACAATACAATTCTGTCCCCTATTATCAGTTTATCAAAGTTAAGTGAGGTTTAATAATAAAAAAATATATATGATAAGGTGTAAGTTTAGGTGTAAATTTAGGTATAGTTAAGGGATACGAGTGTCGATCAGCCAAAACATTATTAGTGAAGTTAGAAAATTTGATATTTCCAAAAAAAAAAAAAAAAAAGTGATTACAAAAATGAAAATAAGTCCAATAAATTATATCTTCTCTCCTGAATTAAAATACTCGCAACTCACCGTCACCGGTCACCACCGGTTCACAACTTATCTTATACCACCGTATTTTTTAATTTCTACTAACATTTTTAAAATATAACTTTTATTTTATTTAATACATAATTTCGCGCTTAAAAAAAAAGAAAGATTATTTCGCGGCGAGGAAGTTGATTCAAGTCTTCCATCTTAAAAAAAAAAAAAGATTCAAGTCCACGCGCTACTGCGCCACGTGTCCAGTGAAAAGAATTGTTTGTGCCTCCTCAGAGTCTCAGACATCCCGTAGCCTGTAGGTTACTCTTAACCGGCATTGGTTACTCAGCAACAAGCCAACAACGGCAAAAAGAGACTGTAAACTGTAACTTCAAAAAATTGAACCAAAAATTTCTCTTTTTCTTTCTTCCTCTTCTAAATTGGAGCAATTTTCGTACTGTTATACAGCGAATTGAAGGAAGAAAAAAAAGCTAGAAAATGAGTGTGATCGACATACTAACGAGAGTAGACGCGATCTGCAAGAAGTACGACAGATACGACATCGAAAAGCAGAAGGACGCAAATTTCTCCGGTGACGATGCATTTGCTCGCCTCTACGGCACCGTTGAAGCCGACATCGAAGCCGCTATTGGGGTAACTTGATCTCTCTTTCGGATCTGACGATTTTTTGTTTTGTTTTGGCATTTTGAAGAAGGGAATGCTTTATCCTAATTTCAAGTGAATCTTTAACTGAGTTGCAATTAGCATGAGATCTGTGGTCTTTACTTGACTCTTCATCATGTTTGATACTGATTAATTTCTATTAGCTTCAATCTGATTAATATTTATCACCTCTCATTTTCGATTGTTGGGAACTTGAAAATGTCAAAATGTGATGATTCTGGACTAAGTTTCGAATTTGATATAATGTTAACCAATAAGTTGTTGATTTAGAGGTAGTCAGGTGGAGACCTATGGTTTCCTGTCTACATTTTGGTGATATTAGAAGTGGGACTAGTATTTAGCTTGTTTATGTTTAAACTTTGAGATTTTGAAATGTAGAAAGCAGAGGCTGCTGCCAAGGAGAAAAATAAGGCATCTGCAGTTGCTTTGAATGCCGAGATTCGGCGGACTAAAGCTCGATTGCTAGAAGAGGTCCCTAAGCTGCATAGATTGGCCATGAAGAAGGTTAATATTCCCTCCTCTAGTTATTTTAGAAGCTTCTTTTGATAGTTACAGAATTTGTTTAAAGCGTGAGCTTCATAAATATCGACTAAATCATCATCAAGACATACATTCTGTGATGGAAATTCTTAATCCAATACAATTATGTACATAGTTTCCCTTGCAGAATTATGGTGTTGATTACTTTATCTGCCTTCACATAAATCATAAAATGTGTTTACAGGTTAAAGGGCTTTCAACAGAAGAATTTGCTGCTCGTAATGATTTAGTGCTTGCATTGCCTGATAGGATTCAAGCTATACCAGATGGAACTGCAACTGCACCCAAACAAAGTGGAGGCTGGACAGCATCAGCTTCTCGTACTGAAATCAAGTTTGATTCAGGTGATTTTCTTCTTTAGTGAAATACAGACCCGAAACATGAGAATTGAATTGATATGTAGGCTAGGCTTTATTTGCCAAACATTTCCTGTGTTCCGTGAAGAGGAAATAAGAAAATAACATAAAGTATTTCTTGAAGTATCGATTTAGCTGATATAAAGATGTAAAACCTTTTAGAAGGGTTGTGAGACCATGGTTTAGATCTTTACAAAACTTGGAAATAAAAGAAGGTAAAACAATTAAACCAGTGCATATGACTTTATATACATTGCTAGACATTACAAAAGCAGCATACTTGAATCTAATAACTGAAATCGATGTAAATTTTGAAGTATTTTTGTATCTTATACGAATTATTATTGTTGGCTACTTACGTCTGTTGTGTTTGCTAAAGATGGCAGGTTTGATAGTGAATACTTTCAACAAACTGAGGAGTCGAGCCAATTCAGGCAAGAGTATGAAATGCACAAAATGAAGCAGGCAAGGCTCATATCTTAAGATGCAGTTCTCTTATATATTTATCTGTATTAGTATTAATGTATTATAATTAGAAGGAAGCATAAGTGATTTTATATACACATCCTGCATTTTCAGTTATGGACCTATGGTTTTTGAACTTTATCTATTTTTGCATTCCCACAGGATCAAGGTTTGGATCTGATTTCTGAAGGTTTGGATACTCTAAAAAACATGGCCGGTGACATGAATGAGGTATGCTTGTTGGCTTCAACTACTAGCTCAGTTACTATATTCTCACACTTTATCTCACCGTATATTGTGGGATTTACAGGAATTGGATAGGCAAGTTCCTTTGATGGATGAAATCGACTCTAAGGTACAAAACATTGTTATCATCGTATGCTTTTAAAATTCTACCCTGTTGGAATATAAAATATATGTTGAATTTTTTCCTTTAATTTTACAGGTGGATCGGGCTACGGCTGACCTTAAGAATACAAATGTTAGACTTAAGGACACTGTTAACCAGGTGATGACCGGCAACATTATGAAGTTTAAGTTTTTGTTTGGTTTTACCTGTCTCCAATTGTTTGTTTCTTTGCTGGATCTAACTTAAATTTTGGTTCTGTTCCAGTTGAGGTCCAGCCGCAATTTCTGTATCGATATTGTTTTGTTGTGTATAATTCTGGGTATTGCTGCCTATTTATACAAGTAAGTTCCTTCTCATTTCATACGTAGCATAAATGCACTCTGCATGCCTGTCACTGTCTATCAACTTTACTGTATCATTTTCTCCCACAACATCATGGCAAAAAATCCATCAAATTTTGCACATATTCAGTTAGATTCATGTGATTAGCAATTCTTTAAGTTTGACTTATTATATAGCATGGGATTAAGTCTGTAATCTGTATAGGAGTTTTTAATACCTACCATCAAAGCTTTCTTATTTGACTAGTTATTTTTGGTGTATGCGTTTTTTATAATAATTTTTCAGCTTTATATTTATATCGCTACTCATTCTTCAGAATCTAAATTACCATGAAAGTACCCTGATTGTCTCCATATACAAGGTTATGGCATCACCTGCATTTCCTTATATTAAAAAAATCATTGAAGTTTGGGCACCCACGTGGATGGAATTGAGTGATGTACTGATGTGTAAATGGTCTGTGTAATGGATGGGAAACTGGAATGGGTCATTGTGTCATCAAATTGTACAAATTACATTGCATAGGTAATAATGTTTTTGAACTCACGAGTTTCAATTTTAACTTTTAAATTGATCACTTTGCTCAATATTTACTTAACCTTGTAGACCTTTCTTTCCATTGGCTTCGTGATAGCATCCAATGCATTTTTTTTCCTGAAGTTTTCGGGAAGGACTAAGAGCATCTCTAATCCAAATGCTATCTCTATCTCAAAATTAGAGTTTTAAATGGGTATATTCTCTCCGGATTCCATTTCTAAATTATTTTCACATTAACCATACTCTCTATCCTTATTTCTATCTCTATATCTATCTTTATTTCTATCTTCAAATAATTTATATTTTCATTATTAATTTTTACTTTCTTCAATAAATTATTTTTATAATTTTATTTTTCAACTAAATATTAACAAATATTATTCTAATAACATTTTTAATTTTTATTTACTTTTAGTAGAAATATAACATTTATATTCTCTCATATGTTTTTATCAAACGGTTTTGTATCTAATTTTTACGGTCAAATAATTTTCAAATAATTTTCCCTACTTAGTTATTTCATTTCTAACTTGTTCAACAATTTTCAACTAATTTTCTCTACTTAGTTACCTAATTTTCTCTATTTATTAATGTTATGTTGCTATTATTTATGTTTTTTGTTATTTGTTTTCCTTTTGCTATTACTTAAATATGTTTATTTTATTGTCGTAATTTTCATTTGAAAGTTTTAATATATTTATTTTATTGCTACCTTATAATAATTAATGTGTAAATAATATAATGTACGGTAAGAATAGGTAAATTTTGATAAATAAAAAATTATTAAATAAAAAAATTATTATTCAATATTCAATATTAATCTCATTTTAAAGATCTAGATGAGACATTTTTAATATATGATTTTTATGATGATAAAAGTTATAAATTAAAACTTATTATATAATAAAATGAATTTAATTAAAAAGGTAAATATGGATATGGGGTAAAAATGAAATAAATAAAAGTTAAATATTGGATTTAGAGTTTTAAATTTGGTACTCTAAATTTAGACTATTTTTTTTTATTGGAGATACAAATATAGAGTATTATTGGAGTTCATGGAACTCTATTTTGGAATTCTTACTTTAAAATAGAGTACAATTGGAGATGCTCTAAGAGTAATTCCAACGTTGTGCACAGCACCAAACTCCATTGGAACACTCCAATTGTGCTTCACATTGGTGCTAATTACAATTCCTAATATATTTTTTTGTTTGGTCAAACAGTAGCATGCTAGCTTTGGCGTTCAACTATTCACTACATTGACTTTTATTTATATATATTTTTTAATTTTTTAATAGTCAAATCGATTATTTTAATTTTACTCCAATTTGGTGTTTAAAGAGTATCTTTTGGGAATATACTTAAAACAATTTTTTTTTCAACTCTAATATTCTATACCAAATTTTACACTAAAAGAACATCTTTAAAGAATATTCTTTCAATAAATATTAAAATTATTTTAAAAGTTTAATATTATTTAAATATATAATTAATAAGTAAATTAAATAAATTGAATATCGTATTTGTGTCATTTTAAAGATTTTAAAGATTCTTCTACTGTATATTTTTTGAGAATATATATTGTTATAATCAAGTACGTGAGTTTAATTAGAAATTTGAAAAAAAAAAGTAATCGATTTAACTATTAACAAATTTAAAAAGAAATAAATAAAAGTTTATGTAGTGAACAGTTAGAGCATCAAAGCTGGCATGCTACTGTTCAACCACATAATTTTTTTTTGTTAAGCGCTGTAATTAGTACCGATGTAGTAGACGGTTGGAGTATCCCAAACTCTAAAACTCTGTTTTGGAGTTGGATGTGTATAGCACAACGTTGGAGTTGCTCTCAGGTGTTGAATATTGGAGTCCACTATCTACATGCTTTGATTTTGGGTATGGGAGTTAGAAAAATAATAATTGTAATTTAGCACTTAAAGCATGAGGATACCTTGCATAGATTGGAGTTTTCATTTGAGTTTTTTTTTTTTTTTTTAAGTAATAATAATAAAAAATTATGGCCTCCGATCAGGTTGATTTATCGAATCTAATCGTGTACGATGATGTGATTAGCTAAAGGCATTTGAGTTGTCAATGATTCTCTACCTAGAGTTGCCATTTTGAGATTTTTTTTTTCTATTACTTGCTTCTGTGCTTTTCGATTTTTCTCTATTACGATCCAATATTTTTTCTCACGGAATGTCCTTCATTTGCAGTGCGCTGAAGAAGTGAAGATACAAAGGGCTGCTTGACCTTTTTCCCTCATATGTTGGTAGCTTTCCTTGCAGTGTTTTGCATTTGGAGGATTTATTCTGGTGCTTGATTTTTTCATTTGATTTGTATTATTTGTTTCTCTTATGTTTGTGATATATTTCTCACATTCAAAAATTGTAAGATTTTCTTTCGTGTACAACTTAACGAGGCCTGTCAATCCATGTTTTCTATGTTTTTACTTCTGGTGCATTTGAATTAATTTTGCTATTTTATGTTGATTCATCTATGCCATGGGCCCATGACTTTGAGAAACAGCAGCGCCATAAGTTACGATGGAGACTTTTGACACTGCCCATACTAACCTGGATTCGATGGTTAAAGACCAAGTAGAGTTAGGGGTCGTTTGTTTTTTCATTTAAAATTTAATGGATCTAAATCATAATTATTAAGTTGTTTTGTTTAATTTGTTAAGTTGTCAAACAACTTAAAAATCCTAAAAAACAATTTAAAATAAAAAGAAAAAAATCATGACTTTTAATTTAATTGTAAATCACTAAATTCTATTAAATGCAATCTAAAATCTTTTCTTCCAATATTATCCTTATATATAACATATTTTCAATTTTATTAAAATTACATATGGTATAGAAATCATTATTTTAATATATTGTTTATTTTAAATAGCTTTAAAAATATAAAAAACATCCAAATAAAAAAAACCATAATCACCGTTCATATTAGTGTTTAATATCGATATTTTATTATGATATTATGGTAATGTATATATATATATTAGAGTGTTTTGTGCGAGTTTTCTTGATGTCCTTTATAAAATAAAAAAAAATCTTTTATTTTCTTAGAAAAATGAAATTTGTTTGTAATCAAAGATGAAGATCATGAATATTCAAGATCATATGTGTTTATATATAATTATTATTATTTTATTATTTTTATTCCATATTATATGTATAATTGTTTAACATATGTATAAATGTAAAATTAATTATATTCAGACAATTTTATTTTTAAAAAACAAACGTGTTGACAATACATTCAGATGTGAGAAAAAAAACAAACAAATGTCATTCAGGTTCAGATTTCAGTCATTAGAAAAATTCATGACTGTTCAGTTTTCAGACAAAAAAAAAACCACCCCTTATATAAAATAGCCTAATGACGTGTCCAGGCACGTCATCGATGGGCTTTAAAAATGGTTATAGATGAAAATTAAAATGGGCTGGGCTTTTAACGTTCCATATCTTCATTGACTCAATGGTTTTTGGCCCAAGACCAATCAGAGACTTACGACTTTTATCTATCTTGTTCAATCTGGGCCCACCAAAGCTCATCTTCTTCCTTGGTGCCACAGGCCCACGACAAACAGTTCTCTCTCTCTCTATGTGGTATTTTTTTTAACGTAGTCTTGATGACATTTAAAGCAAATTAATAATAATAATAATAAAATAGAGATATCGAAACCGGTATCGTCTTATTAAAGCAGCTTCGCATAACCATATACACACCATTTTTTTGTTTTGTTTACAACATATATATATACAAATATATAAATATCACACTTGAAAAATCAACAGCTTTTGAAATGAAATAGGTCAAACCTCTCACAAACACACTACTATATAAGAACCCTTGAAAAATATATTCATTATACGTATATATACACACGATTGATTCTATATACTTTCTGTGAATTCCAAGTTATTGAGCTCTTTATATTGCATGACAGTAGTACTCCAGTGAAGATGGTGATCATGACCCAAATTGTTACCATCTGAATGGTCAGTAGTAGTAGTACTAGTGCCTTCATATTCATTACTAATAGTAATAGCTGATGATGATATTAATATTTCCTCTGCAGCTGTAATTTTCTTGCTTGGTGGAACTGGAACTTGAACATAATCGTTTTCTCGCTGGTTTCTGCTCTCTGTACTGCATTTTCTTTTCAGTGAACTGTCTAAAGAAGAAATCGAGAACATCAAGTTGTCCTTTCTATGACCATTATTATTATCTTGGAAGGTGATGCTTGAGGCCGTGTCGATACAAGGATATAAGTCTTGAGAGGCGAAAATGTAAGGTAACATGGGGCAATCGTTGTATAGAAAACTCTTCGCGATTTCAATATTGTTGGGATTTGTATTCAAAGGCCATAATTCGTTCGCTTTTGGGAGACACCCAGTTGTTTCATGGGTTGGACAGTTGTGATCGTCCCAAGTGTTTCTAGGGTTACCGTTCTTTTGCCTGACTCTACACAGCACCCAGTCGTCTAGCTGCCATATAGAAAAGAAAACAATTAATCATCCACTTAATAAATTAAATTTGTGACATCAATATTTAACCATTTATTTGTGTACTATACATGCAAACACTAGGTAAAAAGCTTGGAGAAGTAGAATAGTAACTTAATATATTGTTCCTGTTCCTGTTTTAACCAAAAAGACACAAAACATATGATTAATTTACTCTTTTCAATGTTTTCTTAAAACAATAATATCAAGCAATTTATTTATTTATTTAGTTTTGTAATTTTATTATGAAAGATTACTGGTCCAGTGGTTCTAGAGACTATAGTCCTCAAAATTTATAATCAAGTGATGTGTTTGCAAAAAAAATTGCACATGCACATCATTTTGAAATGAATTTTGGACAAAATATTCTGGTTATTTAGCATTACCCTTAATTAAACTTGAAACAATTATTGAAAACGAGAAAACACTCCCACACATAATTGTGAGATGCCCTACGACTTGTGTTCAAAGTTGATGTGCTAATTCACTATTTCTTTGAACCCCTAAAACAATAATATGGTTTCAATTTGAGTGGCTAAGAATATTTTAATTTCTTTCTCTCCATATATACGATCCATCGTCAAATTTATCTAAGATGAATATAGTCTACAATATCTGAGTATTGATGATTAATGAATATAAATGCATAGATTACGTACCCTCATGCAGCCTTTTTTCTTGGGGGTCCAAATAATGGTATCAAGTAATCTGTATTCATGCATGATCCAATCCGTCTTGTACCCTTTTGGAGGGCGTCCTTTATAGAACACCAAAGCTTTCTTCACTCCAATACTCTTCGTCCCGCACGAAGTCAGAATCGGTTTATCGGTCCCCGTCGCCTTCCAATATCCTGACGCAGCCGCTCTGTTAGGCCGAGCTCCATTCGGATACTTCCTGTCCCTTGGCGTGAAAAAATACCACTCATCCTCGCCAAACAAAGCCTTCTCTACTCTCATAACAAATAACAAAAATGATTTCGTTAAAGCAAACAAAAGCATAATAGTAAAACAATATATAACAAATAGTCGATACAATACAATACTTACTTGGTAGATCCCAAGGATTATATTTGTATAAATCGATGTCAGCGATGATAGAGGCTGGGAGAGGATTTGAAGAGACTTTTTTTCTCAAATAGTGAACGATGAGTTCTTCATCGGATGGGTGGAATCTGAAACCAGGAGGGAGTTGAATATCTGAGGAGGAGGGTTTTTTCTCCATGGAAGCTGAGAGTTGCATTATTTTTTTCTTGGAGATGTACGTTGGAACAAGGAAAAAACCAATGATATTATCGATCGATTTAGGTGAAATTTGTGTACTGTGCAGAGGAGTTATATAGGTAGTGTGTTCTCTCATGCAGATGTGGACATATATACTGAAGTTTCAACGAAAGAGAATTGAAGGCAACATCTTGGACGTTTGTCTTAATATATATGTTACCTGTAATTGGACCGCACATTCCTTTTAAATAAAACTATAAAAACTTTTTCTTTTTCTTTTTTGGTTTTGGAAATATGATGGGATATGGATATGCCTGATTATTAGGAGTTCTCTACTTTTCTACTTCTACGAGTACGTAGCGATCACACATATCCTTGTAAAATACTTACAATGGAATTCGAAACCGTCACTAAAGGGAATGGGAAATGCTACTTTTTCCAATAAATTATTCTAAAAATATGTACAATCCAATGTGACAGCCCAACTCATTTAATGAATTACTATGTTTTTTCTTTCATTATCTCTTTTACTGGACTGTCATATTGGATTATACGTATTTTTAGAATATTTTGTTGGAAACAGTAACATTACCCAAAGGGAATATGTGAGGCAATTTGCAACTATATATAGTTATACAATCTTTTTCTCTTCAGTGTGCACTGATATAACTTATATCAATGCGTTGTATGTGAACTACTGATTATAATATAACAAGTCATATATCATTTTAAATTTTAATGAATTTGAGAGAATATGATTTTCTGATAACTAACTTCATCAATTAATATTAATTATGCCAAACCTTTGATGACCTCACACTTTTTTTTCGTAAAAAATAATAATTTAAATCATCCAATCTAGTGCATTATATGAAATTTGATAAACCTTGTTAAGAAGTATATATGGTATTATTTGATAGATTTTGATTGTTTGTTGTTGAATGTTGAAGCGGCCCAATGCATGAGCATCCAATTTTTAATTGTATAAATATTACTCACGGTGGTGAATGAGGACTGGCTTTGTCAAATATATTCAAACCATCGTAATTTAAAACAGATCACAGGCAAGGAGAATGTTCGGAAAGGATACGTTTAATTTTTTTTTTTGATCTAGAGTTTCTTCAATATAAGAGTAACTTATAATAAAAGATATACCATATAAGATTAATAAACATTTTGTTAATAAATCTTTCTTCAATATAACCGTACATATTCAACCTCAAGATGACGTGATAAAAAAAATAGATATTGTCAATATGACCGTCTACTTTTAGACGGTCTGTTGCACAACTCTTTTTTCGGTCGACTCAATAAATATTTAAAATTGACATTAACTTTCTATTTATTTTTGGTAAGAAAATAAAATAAAAAAATGGAAACGAGATTAAAAGTATTGTATTTCAGACAAAAGTATTGGAGACCAAATTTTGAGTTGATTGTCTATCAAGTCGATTTTTATATCACATAATAAGCAAATCTTTTGATATTATTGTCATGTCAACGATTATTGGTATACAAACCACATTTACATTGGAGATACTTTTACTAGTTCAATAGAAAAATGACAAAGAAAAAACTGTTAGAATTTTACTTGTATTCATAATGTGAACTAACGACTTCTATTAAAGCGAAAGTGGTATAAACAGATTCGGATGATTACGATTCAGGAGGTGTTGAAATGGCGTCGAAATCTGATCCCAGACGCGGTTGTATTGCCATTGGAAGATTGATGTGCAACACCTATGGGTTACTACAACCGGAAGCATTCGGGTGCATTGGACACTTTTTTAGTGCCCGGTTTGGGTGTGAGACTTCTGGAAGACATGGGAAAACATGTGGGAGTTGGTTTTCTAGTTGGATAAGGTTTTGTTTCGGGATTACTTGATTAGGAAACACTTGTAAGGTGGTTTCCAATTGCTTACAAAAGTATGATTTCTTACGAACCAAGGATAATGACTTTATAAATGGTGAGACTTATTCTTTGGTTGATAACACTTCGATAAACCAGAGAGACACATGAGAGCAACTAAGAGTGTTTGAATCCGAGGAGTGAGACCCCAGGGAGATCCAAGGGAGACCCCAAGGGATATCCGGGGGCCGGGGCCGGGAGACCTAAGGGATGTCTAGGGGAGACCCAAGAAGGGAGACCCAAGAGGATATCAATGGAATATCTAGGGGTGCACTCAGGAGAGGCCTGGAGAGAGTGTTGTGAGCTGAGGGCTAAAATGTCTGCTCGGTTCTGAGCTTGGGCTCGGTGAAGTTTAGTTGTAATTGAGGTTTGGGGTTAGAAAAATAACATTGGAATTGTACAGTTGTAACATTTTCTACGTAATGATATTTTTCTCTTGTCATCTCGACGATCATTGTTTTTCCATATTTTCGGTTTTCCATGTAAAATCTTGTATTGTGCAATTGGATACACTCATCTTATTTTTCTGCTAGTAGACGTTATTTGTTATGTGGTGAATATCAAGCATGATCTTCCACGTCAAATTTTCCCAACAAAAACATGTTTAATATTTTAATTTAAAAACATTAAATTTATTATGTATATTTTTTTTACAATCCATGACAAAATGTTTTGTTTTTTGTATTAAAAAACAGAGAGACATAAGGGTCCGTCCTGTAAGCGTTTTTCAGTTGTTGTTTGACGAAAATAAAAATGAAAAATGAAAGCAGTGTTTTTTTTTTCAATTTCGAATTCTGAAAACACGTCAGGTAGCATATACTGAAAGCTGTATTTTGAAAATGAAAACGGAAAAAACGCGTCTGATAGGTTAACCGAAAACTATTAAAAATTGATTACATAATTAACCAATATAATTTTTGTATTATAATTTTTAAATTAAACAAAAGTAACACATCAAAAATTAATTCGAAAAAACATATCAAAAAAAGAATTAATCAAAACTAAACTCTTAAATTATAAATAAATAATTACAATATATATATATATATTACTATATAATAAAAATATAACTGTATATATTATATTAATATATATATATACATATTATAATAATATATAAAATATATATTAAATATTATTACATATATTATAATTTATATTATAATAATATATTATTATATTATAATAATATATTATAATATGTATATATAATATATTACATTATATACTATATAAATATATAATATTTGATATTATATATATATAACATTATAAATATATATATATATATCATAATATATATATATATAATATAATTATATATAATATTTTATTATTATATATATAATCATAATATTATATATATTCTAGTTTTGTATACTGGTTTAGTATATCGGCTGGACACCCTGGACACATCCGGAACCAGAATGATGCTGGCTAGGATGAACTCAGGTTTAACAAAGCCCCGTACTAACTAGGTTGGCTTATGATCTCCATCCATCTCTGATAGTATCTGACCAGTAAGTACCATGTTAAGGCCGTTGAGGAAAGGCCGTTTGTGGAGAAAACAAGGCTTTGGTTCTCTCTGTGAGATGATAGTGGAGCTCGAACCCTGAATGGTATCAGAGCCAGGTTGATTTGAGAAAGGTCAGGTAGGGCATCTGGGTCTGAATAATTTGGAGAATCTGATGTTGGTGTTTCATCGGTGTAATATGTTTCCCATGATGAAGCGGAAGAGGATTCTATGGGCTCTGTTTCTGTAGGATTCTGAAGAGGAAAATTGGTGGGAAGATGTGTAGAAGGCATGTTTTCGATGGTTTGGTGGTGAGCGTTTGTGAGAAGCATGTGCCTTTTTTTTCTGTGAAGAGGTTTTCTTGTCTTTACTTGGGGAAGGTTGTTCAGTAGGTAAAGGTGGATATTTTCTAAAAAGGTCTCCAATTGATTTAAAAAACTGGGAATGGTTAGGAGGCCTTGAACAAGGTGGTGGTGATTGATTCGGGAATATCAAGGATGGGGAGTAAGGATGTGGCCTCGGGAGATAAGGTGTACTGGTAAAGTGGTCTCTCGTTATTTGGTCTAGCTGGTCCTTGAGATGTCTGATTTCTCTTTCCTTGTTATCAAATTCAGGACCAAAATACCCTTGGCTGATATACTGATGAAGATCAACATCTAATTTAGAAACTCTGGATTGCAAGTCCGTATACATATTGCGTAATGTAGAATCTAGATGTTGGAGCTGATTGTAATGTTGAGAGACATGGTGAGAGACTTTGTCTATCTTCTGGTCAATAGAGTGAAGAACTCTATTTTGAACGGTAGCATTACGAGTATGCCAGTTGAGGACTTGTTCAGCCTGGGAGGGTTGTTTGAGAGATCCATTAGGTAAGACTTCTGTTGATTGAATGAACGGCCTGGAGAATAAGTTTCTTTCAGGATTTGAAGAGGATTTCAGGGGAGGGAAATCCTTATCGTAACTGGAGGCCATAAAGAATGGGATAGGAATCAGGACTATTGGCAGCAATTTTTCTGTTGGTTCATCTAACAATAAACCTTCCTCTTTCAGGATTTGGAGTGCCCTATCATAGATAGGGAGAGGCTTGTTTTTAATTGGTCGCAAACCAATCCAATGACTGTGAGGGTCCTTAGGCTCTCTGAATGAGGGAATTGGTTTACATGATGCTTTCACAGGTTTGTGACAAGCTCTGCATTCGCAATCTGCATCACACATTTCTGGGTCGACGTCCCAGATGAAGTGTCCGTTGACTTTGTCTGTGTAGATTGGAGTTCCATCAGCCTCAAAATGATGGATAGGAATTTCTTATTCAGTCGTAACATGTCGAATCATTAGGACCTGGAACACAAGAGGAGCACTGGGTGCTGTCTCGGTGGCAGAGATACTTGTCTCAGAAGTACCAATCTGTTCATAAGTAGTCTGGATGGAACCGTCAGCTAAATTAGTGAACTTGGTATCAGTAGCCACAACTGACGTGATGTTTTGAAAAGCCTTTCATAGTTGGTGATCCATTTAAGAGGCATGATTTTTGTGAGCTTTTCTCTGGGCAATTGCTTGGGAATCTGGATGATAGTAGGAACTTCATCTTCTCTTTCGGCTTTGATGAAGATGGTATCTCCAGTATGTCCAGGGTTGGGAAGATCAAGAGCATGATCTTGGAGCCTGTACGCAATCTGATGGTATAGTGTTGCCATATAGGAATTTGGCATCATAGGGGCTCCCATAATTTGGAGCTGAATTTTGAGACAGTTGTGAAGGTTCAGATCCCTGAGTGGGATGTTGAAGTTTGGATAATAGGTGAGTGAGATGCAACCTGCATGTAAAGTAGAAAGACACGTGCCAATGATTGCGTGTTCATACTGCTTGTAAATTGTGTTGAGAAGGGCAATTCTGGCAGTGACTGGTAATCCTTTTCTACCATGTAAGGTAAGGATTATCCTGATAGCTCCGATGTGTAGATGAGAGTATCCTTCTTTGATCCACTGATCAATAAGAGGTTGACCAATTTCTAATTCAACATATTGTTCAGTAGAAGAGGCAGGAATTAGACAATTACCCAAGGCAGTGGATTGGACATACTCCTTTATTGGAGGAGAACGGTGTTGAACTAAGGCTGTGACTCTTCTAGAGAGTGATCGACTGCGTTTAAAGACAGTGTAAGGATTTAACAGAGGAAGAGTTGTTTCAGTGATTTGGGCAGATTCTGGGATATGGGTGTATTCAACAAGGTGTTGGATTTTGTTTGTTTGAGTTTGTCTAATAGAAATAGCAGAAGAAAGCCTGGTAGGAGTGTTATCAGTGTTGTTTGACATTGTTTTAAAATTCCTTTTCTTCTTCTAGTTTATATCTAATACTATGATTCTTCCTGTCCGAAAAACAGACAATAGGCTTTGATACCATTCAGGGTTCGAGCTCCACTACCCATTCAGGGTTCGCGCTCCACTAGAAAAGATATCTTGTCTAGTCTATGCCCAGTTACCTTTTAATCCTTTAATATCTCTCACTCCCCACCTAGGGTCCACTCAGAGTGAGTTCACGGGAGCCAGGAATGTTTTTTGCACTCCCAGGGCTCGAACTCAGCACTTCGATCGGACGCCAAGGCTCTGATACCACTTGAGCTAAAAAAGATATCTTGTCTAGTCTAAGTCCAGTTACCTTTTAATCCTTTCATGTAATATTATTACATGAATGCTTTTAGTTCTAGTTGGAAATAAATTAGTTTGGAATATATATATATATATATGTGTGTGTGTGTGTGTGTGTGTGTGTGTGTGTGTGTGTATATAGGCACTTTGGTCATTTAAAAATCTTATCCCGTCTTATCCTAGCCATATGAAACACATAATAGAAATAAATGAAACAAAATAAAAACAAAATGATTTTTTTTAATATAAAAAAGTGAAAAACAAAATGAAAAACGAAAACGAAAAATGAAAAACAAGTATTTTGTGTTTTTCAAATCTTTCACTTTTAATACTGGTTTTGTTTTTCATTTTTTTTTTCATTTTTTGAAAATAAAATAAAAAACGGTTAACGAATGCGTTTTCGAAATCGTTATTGAAAAATGAAAATGAAAACGAACTGAAAAACAGTTGCAAGACGAGACCTTAAGAGCCCGTCCTGTAAGCATTTTTCACTTGTTGTTTTTTAAAAATAAAAATGAAAATGAAAACAGTGTTTTTGGTTTCAGTTTCGAATTTCAAAAACGCGTATAGTAGCATATACTGAAAGCTGTATTTTGAAAATGAAAACGGAAAAAACGCGCATGGTAGGTTGACCGAAAACTATCAAAAATTGATTACATAATTAACCGATATAGTTTTTGTATTGTAATTTTTAAATTAAACAAAAGTAACACATTAAAAATTAATTCAAAAAAACATATCAAAAAATGAATTAATCAAAACTAAACTCTTAAATTATAAATAAATAATTACAATATATATATATATATATATTATAATATTAATATATATATATAATATATTTATGATTATATATATTATAGAATATGCTATAACATAATATATATATATATATATATAATAATTATAAGGTATATATATATAAGGACACTTTGGTTATTTAAAAATCTTATCCCGTCTTATCCTAACCATATGAAACGTATAATAGTACAATTAATAGTTAAAAAATAATAATTTTTTTTATATAAAAAAAAATGAAAAACAAAATGAAAAACAAAAACAAAAACGAAAAACATGTATTTTGTGTTTTTCAAATCTTTAACTTTTAACACTGGTTTTGTTTTTCATTTTTTTTTTTTTGAAAATAAAATGAAAAACGGTTAACGAATGCGTTTTTGAAATTGTTTTTGATAAATAAAAACGAAAACGAACTGAAAAACAGCTACAGGACGGGGCCTAATATTTTTCAAATCTTTCACTTTTAACACTGGTTTTGTTTTTAATTTTTTTAATTTTTCTAAAATAAAATGAAAAACGGTTAACGAACGTATTTTCAAAATCGTTTTTGAAAAATAAAACAAAAACGGATTGAAAAACGGTTGTAGAACGGGGCCTAAATAACCTTATCTTGATAATATTTTAAGACATTAAGATTATATATATATATATATAACGGATGAGAAGCAAACTTGAATACAATGTTTTAAGACATTAAGATTTTTGGATAAGATTGAATAACAGAATTTCCTGCCAAAACCATTTCTCGACAAAGTTCTTCTACAACCAGGTGTATTAATCCTTATGTTGATCATGAATCATCTGCCGTCCGATTAGAGTAATCAAGGTCTTGAGATTTTGATGTTGATTCCACTTGAAATGTTAGCAGTGTGGCAAACTTGTTTGATCCAAAGATTTCTTTTTCTTGCTCTGCTTTGCAGCGAACTTGACGTAATGTTGATTTCTGATTATCTTCAAGCCTAACATCACTCACAGCATTTTACCATCAAACAATGTAGGGGACTGGGGCGTTGGAAAAATGAAGCGTTATGTGCTTAACAGAATTTGCTTTGCCAATTCCCAGTATAGTGACTGTGTATATAAAGATATATTGCTCAATCAAATCAGCTTGTATTTAAAAGGAAAGGATCCTAACTCGTATTTGAAGCCCTAGTTTTTTGTAACTATTACAACTAAATTCTTAATTTTAAATAAGTCCAAATTATGTCAATTCTAACAACATAAGGTTGAAATGTGTCGGCAATCATGTCTTTCCCATTACAAATCCAATGATTGTTGACACAAATTATTTTAGCTGCCTCATCAGAACTATTGATCTAGTCCATCATTCCTGATAATTCCATTCCACATTAGTCCACCATTTCTGCTGTTACAAATATTCCATTCACCATTCACCTATGTTCACACATGGATTTCTATTTCTTAACGATACATGGGAGATCAGGATAAACTATATATCAAAATGTTTCAAAAGAAGCTTTGAGAACTAGATAGCTTCTTAATTAAATTATTTTAATTATTATTAATTTTGAAACTGATTATCATACGATAAACAGTGTTCTTAATCCCTAGTTAGGGGCACAATCAGAAATTCAAGTTTGAAGAGCTATATTAACAACAAAAAAAAAGAATAGGAAGGTTTAAAATTGAGAAACAATTTTAATTATAGCTTTTTAATATGTATTTTAGTATTTTAAAAATAAAAATATGTATTTTGATTTTTGTTTTGTTTTGTTTTAGGAAATGGGGCCACTCCCCGGCCTCCACTTCTGTTGGAAAAAATAAACCTGCAGGATCCCAGTAAACTTTATATTACTATTTATATGTAAAATTCCGATAAAAAGAAGGAATATTCTTATATTCTTTACTTGTCTAACTAGTAGATTGTAAATTTGACACTTTTAATATTCCATCTACTCCAAATATATTTAACTTACATTCTTACAAGACATGTTAATATGTTAGAGCATCTTCAATACCGTGTAAAATTTGTAAGTCAATGCTAAAATTTAGTATGGAGTACAAAAAATTTTGTACCAAATTTGACACACGGTATAGCATATGTCAAATTTGATAAAGCAATAAATGTCCATTTTAAAATTACAAAAATACCATTATTTATATATTTTAAATATTTATAATAAATTTAATTTAATACACATTAATGTTATTTCAATCAAATTTATATTATCTGTAAAAAAAAATTAAAAAATCCAATGGTTAGCCGTTGGTTTCATCCATTTTTGTATCCATTTTTATCTTTTCATTTTCTTTTTTTATTATTCATCTCCAAATTTCATATTTTCCATTGTATCTACAAAAATATTTTTTCAATGAAAGAGAATCAAAATATTTCAAAACGTGGAAAATCATTTATAAATAGCCAAGATGTAGCAAATTGCTCATGAAACTCTTGCTATCGACAAACCTTTTGTGTTCTGGTTTGAAGAAAAAAAAAACCCAGAGAAGAGAGTAAAGCAAGAAGAAGAGGACAGGGAAAATAAATAATGGAAACAATTCCAAAAAAGAAATAATTAATATATTAATGGTATTAATTAACTTTTATAAGTTTAATGAATAAAATATAGTATTTTAGTTTAACTTTTAAAATTGTATATTGGAGTACGAGGCTAATTTGTTATGCCAAATATAGTATTTGACTCTTTTTAATGTAAAATTTGACATTGTGAATAACATATGTATTGGAGATGGTCTTAATGTTGGAGAATTTTCGGAACCGATGATCACGGAATCGTCATGCCTAATATATGCGTATAACTCATAACAATTAATAACGTCAATAGCAGAAAAAATAGATGAGAGAAAGTAAACCAATCACAACACAAGATTTACGTGGAAAACCCAAATCGGATAAAAAACCACGGGCCGTCAGGACGACAGAGAAAACTCGATTATATGATAAATTGTTACAACCATATATTCCAGGATTCTCTCTCACACCCAAACCCCAAACCACGCTCACAAGATCCTTACCAAGAACCCCACAATATCCCTAGGTCTCCCCTGAATATCACCCACAGATCTCTTACTTGATCCACCGATATTCCCTTAGATCCTTCTCCGGATATTCCCACAGGTCTCTCACCCAGATCTCTCTACTACTCTCTGATGTTACATGATGTTCTTTTTCTCCACACACAAAATAACCTAAATACAATGTCTATTTATACTAATTAGAGGGAGTTTATTATAATAGGAAACCTACTTCTAAACGTACAATAATTACTTGTTCCACATAAATACTATTGCCTATTTATGACAAGTCTTCTTGTTACAGGACTTTCTTATTCTTCATGAAGACAAACTCTTTCCTTTTCTGATTAGCACAAGAACTTCCAGAAGAAAACACTTTCTTATTTCCACGCAACATTCCTATTTGAGCAAGATACACCGTTTCCACGGTCTAGGTCGCGGTGTGCACCCCGCCGCGGTCCGCGCCGCGTTAGAACCACTGGAGTCGACCGCTCCCTGTGTCGCGGTCTAGGCGCCTGTCTGCACCGCGGAACCCACCAGACTTCGTTTCTTCAGTTCTTCTTTGTCTTCAAACCTCCCTCAAACACCATCTTTAACTTCCAAACGTTATCTCACGTCTCCAGGAAGCTCCACATCAATTGAGTCTTGTTTGTTTAACATTGGATTCACTTAAGAATACACGCTAAAACCTAACACTTAGCACATCGAACACAAATTACCGGAGCAAAAGCCAGAAATCTATATATTACAGAAAAACATGGTGTTTTTTGTACAGATGCTGTTGTGATCGGATCTATTTCTCGCCCATGACTTTTAGCTTTATAATTTATTGAGCTAAACTCCAAGAAACAGAACATGATCACCATAAAGAAAGAAAGAGAGAGTGGGGACATATAACACTTGATCTCCAGCAACTTGACTCTACAGATTCCGTTGTGTGTTTTTTTCCTCCTTGGAATCTCCTTGTTATCGCTCTTCTTTTGCCATCCGTATTGAGTCTTTTTCAACATTATTATATTTATATTATCATTCTTTCACATCTCAAAGATTGCTCATATATTCTTGTGTTTGAATAATGGAGAAAGAAATGTTAATTAAGTTATATTAACAGATACAAGTCTTGAGTCTTTAGAAGAAAGAAAAAATGTTTTAATAATTAAAAATACCTGTAGATGATGAAAGATAGTGAATGATCAATGGAGGTTCTTTCAAAAAACAAAAAAAATGAAGGTCATCTATAAAGAAGATGACTCTTGTTCGTATCGAGATTTCTCTTTCAATAATGTTTACAATTTAATAAGACCGATGTATCCTAGGAAGGGTTTGTCCTAACTCTTAATTAATCAAATGGAGTTGAAATCTCATAAAGGACGTGTTGCTTGTAAGAGTACTAGAAGAGGCTGCTAATTAGGACATCTTGGAGAGAGAATTAGGGCAAATCCAATGTTACAATGCATGTGTTTTATTAATTAAACATTATTTTATAAAAACATAACAAAAAAATTATTGTCTTGTAATCTTTAGTGAATGTGACATTGGGTTGTACTAAATCTGTCCCTCTCCATTTAATCTCTCTCTCTCTTATATTAAGTGGTACATCGTAATAGATTAATTTGACTCTCACTTTTTATTATATATATTAATTATAATTTATCTCATTTACCATATATATTCATTTACTAATTACCGTTGTGACGGATGTTAGATACAAATATGTGATATGTAACATTTCTTTTACTAAAAAAATCATAAAGTGAAGCAATGAACTCTTTCTTCACTTTGGCTCGTTTTAATTTCTCTCTTCTCTTTTTTTTTTCAAAACTTTTGGTTTAAAGAGTGTATCTAAAAATCATTTCTACAAATGCGCCAATTAATTAAACTTGTATTCCAAAATTCCTTAGATCTTAATTTTTATGAACAATTAATCATATTAATTGAACTACAATAATGAAAAAAAGGAAAATATAATAAGTAGGATCTATATTAAAATAATTTTATGCTTGATGAGATGAGAATCTGGTGGCCGGAATCTCCTCATCCATATCGATGAACTTTTAGGGTTTAAAGGGTCTTTTGTTTCTTCCAAGGTCTGGAGTTAATATATTAAGTTGTTTTGTTTGTTTCTTTAAATGGTCAAACAACTTTAAAATACCCCAAATCACTGAGTTGTATTTAAATATTTCCTTGAAAGGTTATCCCTCCAAAGATAATTATTTCCAATATTACCATGATTTTATATTATACGAATTTCTTTATTTTGACATATAAAAAATAATAAATAATAATAAATAAATAAAACCTTAATCACTGTCAATTTCTATTCCACTATTGAATCTTCAATTTTTTTTATTATGTAATAATCAAAACCATTCAATATCATATCTTAACATCGAATAATATCTAATATTTATATAAAAATGATTTAGTATTTATTAAATTATTTGTATTTAACTGTTTGTATGATTATATCATTTCAAATTAAAATAATAGAACAAGGGTATAAATGCCAAATTATTTGTTTTCAAACAATTTTATTTTTAAAATCAAACAATTTGACATTATATTTAGATATGAGAAAAATAAAAAATAAACATGTAATTCAGTTGATCTTCAGAAAAATTCAAAACTGTTCAGTATTCCGATAAAAAAATTAAAGACCCTTAAATCTTCATCTTTCAAAACCCAAATTATAATAATTAAATATAAAAATAATTAATCTTGACTGAAAAAAAAAATGTATCAACTTTTATATATCTGAGGGAAATAATATTCAAATTAAAGTACATGTGATATTTCTTGAAATAATATACGATGGGGAGATTGAATAAACGTTTTTGAAACAAATATGCCACATTAATCCTCTCGAATTAATATGCACCTCTTATTTACAATAAAAGTATATACTTCACAACAACAATATTTTATGCACCGACAGCTTCAAGCCAAGCTAGTCATGGCCCCATTTCACTAACAAGCATCAATATTTAGGCTATTACTATGACTGTCAAAAAAATATTCACAGCAATCTCCCATCACTGTATTACTTCGAAATATAAAGAGCATGTATATTTTTAAAGTAAAATGATTTTAGAAATGTATAACAACTATAATTGTTAATTATGTTTCTTATTTAAACGTTTTAATGATTTAGAAGCATTTTTAGTATTATACAATAAAAAAAATGTTATCAATCAAATGAAATACTTTAAGTAGCATATATATATATAAATTTACTAGATCAAACATTACAGAGTATTGTCTATAATTTTTTTTGGTATTTTCATATAGGTAAGAGGTTTACATGCAATATTTTTTTTATGAACAATGTAAAACTCGAATACGTACGGGAAAGAAAGTTCAAAACCAACAACTTAAATACATTTTTACTTAATAAAATATATATAAAAAAAATACACTCTTAATTGTTCGAGTAATTTTCACAATTTAAGGGATCAAATTGTAGAGGCAGTGACCTAACCACACACGTGAAGGATGCGTAAGTTTTTAAGCGGATTGAAAAATAATTTATATATATATATATAGAGAGAGAGAGAGTATATGTTGTCCATTCTTTAATTAATTCAGAACATCATTAATTTTTTAATACATTGCAACGTGGGGTTTCTCACTTTCCAGATTCCACTCTTCAGAAGAGTGACTATATCGCCATTGTCAAACGTGTTACTTGTGCTTTATATATATATGAGTATCGGTTTTGAAGAGCTTTTCTACCGATTCAAAACTCTTTTTTAATTTTTTTTTAATATTATTTGATTATTACTCGGTACAGTTTTTAGATGATTAAAAAAGTTGTTTTACGTTTATTTGAAAAAACTTAAATTTAAAAATTTTCAAAGCTGACAATTTTGAGTTTTTTTAATAATACTAAAATGTCTAATATAATTCTATAATTTAAAATAGTTTTTAAATATTTGGATAATCTTGTCATTTTTTTTTCTAATCGATAACTTAGTGCTCGTTTGGTTGAGTTTTCTACTGGCTCAAAAGGTCTACGAACGTCTATTTAAATTATTTAAAGTTTTTTGGTTGGAATTTTAAGAGCATCTCCAATAAAAATATGCATTTGGAGAAAATTGATTGTCACATATGATAGATAGTTAAAAAGTTAGAAATAATCTCTCCAATACAATTATCTAACTTCAATATGGAGATGATGTGGTCAAAAAAAAGTTAGAAATTATGCAGTTGAGTTTCTAATTGTAGAAACTCTCTTAGAAATGCTTACTAGGATTTTTAACTCATTCCACCAATAATATTAAATATCATTTAATTGTAAAATAAAAGAGGAGAGAGAATGTAATAATTGTTTTATTATGATTGGTCATAAAATTGATGCATATTTGACTTTATATAATTGCATTGGAGGTGTGAATATGCATTTCTCTAAAAAAAATTACCCATAATAAATAGAAATGTTGATGTGGTACCATTTAGAAACTCAAAAATACATATTTACATTAAAGATGCTCTAAAAATATCTATTTTTAATTGAGTAGAGGCTAGTAGAGTTTAAATCTCTCTATAATGGAAGGTTTACTTCAAAAGATTATTTTTAAAAGATCAAGCTCTTCCAACTGAGCCTAAAAATTATACATATAAATTATTTTAAATGTACCCATAAATAATGTTACGAGAACTCTCAGCAATAATTTTTTATTTTTTATTTTGATTAAACTGTTCTTATAATACCCTTTTCTTGGAACACTCTATTCAAAGAATATATATATATATCATGGAACAAATTTTTCATGGCAAGGTGACTCAGAATCTTTTCAGATGATTATGAATAATTTTCTCGCTCTGATTGATAATTAATTAAAAGGTTAAATTGCACAAACTTCCTATAAATTTAACTAATATTGTATTCGGATGCAACTTTTATCAAAATTATACATACTTCTTCTGCTTTTTATTGACTAATTGTTTGGCTATCTTTAAAATTTCAAATGACTAAATTACCTGTGAATTAATTGTTTTAGTATAATAATTATTATATTTGAGGATTTATTATAATAAAATTAATTAAATAACCATTTTTTTACTTAAACAGTTAGATATTTTATTACAAATAGAACCTAATTAACTAATTAACCATTTTTATTTAAAAAAAATATCAATTTGTTTTTATTTTCCTTAACAAAATTTAAAATAAAAAAATGGTTAGTTAATTAATTAAGTTATATTTGTAATAAAATCCCAAACCGTTTAAATAAAAAAAATTGTTAGTTAATTAATTTTATTATAATAAAATCATCAAATATAATAATTATTATAATAAAATAATTAATTCACAGGTAATTTAGTTATTTTAAATTTTAAGGTTAGTCAAACAATTAGTCAATATATGAAAAGTAAAGGGAGTATGTGCAATTTTTGTAAAAATTATATCTGAGTACAATATTGGTTAAACTCATAGAAAATTTATACAATTTTTCCTAATTAAAATTCTATAATCTCCTTAGAAGACGTATAAGGGTTGCTTTAAATTGATCCCCAATAAAATAATATTTATTAGGTCTATTATAAAGGGCACTTTGAAGAACTAAAATTAAGCTACAGTACTACTATTACCCTAATTTAATTATTGTGCTACTGCAACGTGTTTATTTAACAATTCAACGATTTCTAATTAGTTCTTTTAAAATAACCACAAAACAAGATTTTGAAGTAAATAAAGAAAGAAGAGGAATTCTGCATATCTATGTGTATTGTTAGGAATCTATGCAAAATGCAATGGATGTGTGTGAGAGATGTCGTATCTGGTCGGACACACAATATATATTAAATTCATTCTCTTCTTCATCTGGGAATTAGGGTTTCGATAAATGAAACTTTAATAAATGTTTTTTTTCTTCTTCATTATTTATTTATATTAGACATAGGGAGAGCTTTGGATACTTACCGTGAGATGAGGAAGCATCAATTATGTTGAGGGAAGATCCGAATGCATGGAGCCAAAAGCAGTTGAATAATATATAAATTAATTATGTAATTTGTACATATCTTTATATATAATTTATTTTCTTTTGATTAATTTTAAGTATGTACGTGGTAGAGATAATGTTACAGTGCATTTACCAAGTCCAAATTAATATAGCAACTTCTTTGCGATTGCAAGTCAACCGAGCTACTACTATATATACCTATAATTCCAAGTTGAATGATTAAAACCCTAAAAAAAACTTTAAAAGTGAACTAAAAGTCAATTATGAACTATTAAGATTATATAGGTTAAAAGTCATCACAAGATAATCATATATAAAAAAAAATAGAGGACTTTGATCATATAAGATGGGTATTATTATTATTATTATTATTTTATGTTTAGTTATAAATTTCATTAATAAATAAAATAATTTTTTTGTTTAAAGATAACTATAGCTATCAATAAGTTTTTTTTTTCCTTTAACATAATTATATATTTAATAAAATTTCATATCGAAGATCTTTTAACCTCATATATAATCTGGTTCTATATATACTCTTTCATAAAGTTCATACATTTGAAATATTTTTAAAAGTAAATTGGATCAATATTAGAAGACAATTTGATTCTAAAAATAATATGATTTTTTTTAATAAATTTGGTGTGTTAATAATTTAAAAGGGTTTATAAATAAAATGTATTAAAATGAATATATTCATTTCCATATGGGTAATATTGACATTACAATGGGTGTTTATAATAATTTAAAAAAAATAGATATAAATATATTAATTAGTTTTATGGGTGATAATATCTACGTCCATAAATTAATTCTATAATTTGTACATATCTAATGTTTATTACTATTATTATTATTATTACATTATTATTATTATTATTTTTCTTTTGATTAATTATAAGTATGTACGCAGTAGAGATAATGTTACGGACTTACGGTGCATTTACCAAGTCAAAATTATAGCAACTTCTTTGCGAATGCAGGTCAACTGGCCTACTACTCTATATGCCTATTACTCCAAGTTGAATGATTAAAACCCTAAGAAACCTTAGAAGTGAACTAAAAGTCATTTATGAACTGCAAAGATTAAAAGGTGTTTCGATTTATGATTATAAAAAAGAAAACAATAAAATATGGTTGTATGGAAAAATAAGGATCTACAGTGTTTTTTAAAAAGTATTTTAACTAATTTTATAATTTACAAAATCTATTAAATATTTCTCCAAAGTTATTCTAAATTTCTAATACTTTTTTAATTAAAAAACAATGTCCCTATCTTTCAAACACTACACATTGCAATAGACATAAAAATTGTTTATTATATAAAAGAGAACACAATATAAACATAGTTTGTATATTCAAGTATTATTAGCTAGAAGAGTGATATTACTGAAATATTTGGGGTCGTCCTGTAAGCGTTTTCAGTTGTTGGTTTTTTAAAATAAAAACGAAAATGAAAACAGTGTTTTTGATTTTATTTTCGAATTTTGAAAATGCATTTAGTAGCATATATTGAAAACTGTATTTTGAAAATAAAAACGGAAAAAACCCGTCTGGTAGATTAACGAAAATTTTTGCGATTAGTTAACCAAAATAATTTCCCTCTGTAAATTACACAATCCATTCCGGTTTTTCGAAATATACAATTTGTACATACAAAATTCCTTAATGCCAAATTTCTTCAAACCTTAAGAAAAAATAATAATTAAAATCAATGAGTTTGATCTGAAGACTCGTCATTGTTATCCTGTACCAGATCTTCAACTCCTCTGATGTTCTTCTCTTCCTCATCCTCCTCCGCCGCCAATTTCTGATTCATTGATCAACATGTGCCATGATATTGTACATAATGGGTTTACAGTGGTTATAGGCAATGAGGAGAAAATTCGGTTTTGGCAGGAGGTAAGGTGGGATTCAATTTCTCTCATGAACGCATTTCCGAGAATTTTTGCATTGGCAGTTAATAAGAGTGGAGTGATTATTGATTATGGTAACTGGGTGGATATGAGATGGGTATGGGATATTCAGTTGCGAAGACCTTTGTTTAACTGGGAACTGGATCAGTGGAATTGTTTTAAGATGTGTTTAGAGAGTATTAAACTGAGAATAAGCATTCTTGATGCTTTGGCCTGGTCTCATTGTCCAAATGGTTTATTTTCTGTGAAATCCTTTAGGAAGTGCCTTGAAGATAGCATAGTGAGGAACACAGATATGTTGTGTGAATTTCCTTGGCAGGGGATTTTTCCACCAAAGGTAGAGATCTTTGCTTGGCAACTTTTGAAAGGAAGAAGTTTGGTTAGAGAGGTTTTATTCAGTTTTGGATTGCAGCAGGTGGTATGCACTGATTGTCCACTGTGTGGAGGAGGAGGTGAATCAAT
Source organism: Dipteronia dyeriana (assembly GCA_032871835.1). NCBI lineage: Eukaryota > Viridiplantae > Streptophyta > Magnoliopsida > Sapindales > Sapindaceae > Dipteronia > Dipteronia dyeriana. The sequence continues at coordinate 13,779,618 of CM065297.1, forward strand.
TGATCACTTATTTCTACACTGTGTTCGAGTTAATGAGATTTGGAGAATTTGCATGGGATAGTGGGGGGTTTCATCATGTTCTTCATCGTCAGCCAAAAATTGGGTTGCTTGTTGGAATTACCTTTGCGGCTCAAAACATAGCAAGAGAGCTTGGAACACTTTATTTTTTGCGATTATTTGGACAATTTGGGAGAGTAGGAACCAGGTGGTTTTTAGTGGAAAAAATATGGATTTGGAATTGGTTCTTGATACAATAAAGTTCCAAGTAGCCCTACGGTTCAAGAATCATAGTAAGGGATCCAATGTTGATTTAACTCTTCTTATGCTGGATGTCAAAGAAATATGTATTGATACTTTTGATTCCAAGTTTAGAAGGAACGTGATTGGGCCTACTTATCAAGTGTCTGAGTTATGTTTTAATGTGGACGGATCGGTAAAAGGTAGTCCGGGGGAGGCAAGTATAGGAGGCGTTCTTCGTGATTCAAGTGGCAGAATATTATGCTTATTTTCGATGTATGTGGGTTTCTTAGATGCTATAACAGCTAAGTTGTATGCAATTCATAAAGCTTGTCTGCTGATTTCTGAGAAAGAATATATAGCTAGATGACGTATCACAATTATTAGTGATTCGAAGGCTGCGGTTGATTGGGTTAAGGGTTCTGAATTTGGAAACTTGTAGCTTGTCCATTTAGTGTATGACATTCGCCAGTTTCTGAAGAATTCGGACAGGTATGATATAAGGTTTATGCCAAGGGTTTCGGGAGGTGGACTTAGAGTGAAGTGGGGAGATGTTTGATTTATGGTCCTTGTGTTTTCAATAGGCGGTGTATGAGTATGTGTTTAATGTGGTGTATGTGATTGGTTCTGGTTTATTATGGTTTTGATGATAGACTCCTTGAATGTATGGTGATCGGTTTGCCTTTAGGCTTTTTTAATAATACTACAGTTTCAACATAAAATTGATCAACATGTGCCATTTTGGGTATTGTTTCAGTTATATGCATTGATGCAACTGGGGCTGGTGTGTAATAATTTGGTGGTTAACCATTTTTATAATGGTGAAAAGAATATGAAAAATGATATAGACTATGAATAAATCTAGAAATTTCCAAATACTAACAAAATACCATATATATTTTTAAATTCATCATTTTATCATTTTATAAACAAATTTTTTATAATTCATGTTTTTATCAACAAAATGCCAGATTTTTTTTAATGAATAAATCTAGAAGTTTCTTTCTTAAGTGGATCGAAAATAAGAAGAAGCGATCGACGGTGAAGACAAAGAAGAGATCGACGGCGAAGAAGAGGAAGCGATCGACGGCGAAGACAGAAGAGATCGACGACGGGGGAGAGGATCAGAAGAAGAAGAAGAAGAGATCAACGATGAAGGACGAAGAAGATCTGAGAAAGAAGAGATTGACGACGAAGACAGAGAGAGAAGACGGGGAAGAGATCGACGACGAAAGAGCGGATCGGAAGAAGAAAAAGAGATCGGCGGTGATGACAAAGAAGAGATCGGCATCGACTATGAAAGACGAAGAGGATTCGTGAAAGAAAGAGTAGGCAGAAGAAAAATAAAGTGAAAAACAAATAAAAACATGAAAAACAACTTTTATTTGTTTTTCGAAAGTAAAATAAAAAACGGTTAACAAAAACGTTTTCAAAATCATTTTTAAAAATGAAAACAAAAACGAATCAAAAAACAGCTGCAGGACCGGGCCAAAAGATTATATATATATTGTCAATTATGTATTCATTTGGCATTTCCTTTTAGTTCCCTTGAGTTCTAACAGCTCAAGCTCAGATAGAAAAGGATATATAGGAACATTTAATTTGAACTTTTTTCAATTGATTTTTCATTTAAATTTAATATGTTATGAGATTAAAAATTTAATATAAATTATTAGGGAACAAAGAAAAGGATTCATGTTCTATAATTAGATAAGATTGACACCAACTTACCAGACCTGTCGTTGTGAAGTATTATTGGCGGTGTAATGTCATGTCACCAATAAGTAAAGAATATTCTCCAATCTGCAATATTATTATTTTTATCAAAATGAAAATTCGAAAGAACGATAAAAGTATATAATATAATTACCCTGTTTGCATATTTTTCTTACAATAATATATATATATATATATATATATATATATATATATATATATATATATATATATATATATGAGGAAATAGGAGTATATAGCATCTTTTTAATTTTGGTTTGTACAACTATCACCACTTTAATAACTCTTGTTTTATTAGCACTAAAATATGTGGGGGGACTAAAATACCCTCATTTATTTTTTTTTCTTCTATTTTGCATTTTTAATTTCGCTATTTTTCTCTTTCCTTTTCCTTCTCATTTCACAACTCACAAAAACTTCTCTTTGATTTTATTTTGTTTTAATTCGTTCTAATTTCGTTGGTAAAATTCGAGACCAAAATCAGAGTCCATCCAAGTTTTTCTTTTGTATTTTTTTCTCTCGCAAATTCGAGACTTATTTGCAATTTCGAGACTTATTAAATAAAAGTCGAGACTTATTAGATAAAAGTCGAGACTTATTTTATAAATTCGGGACTTATTAGGATAAATTCGAGACTTATTTAAAAAAATTCGGGACTTATTGGACGAAAATCGATTTTTTTTTGTGGCTTTTTTCTTCCTCGCGACATGTAACAGACCATCAATGGTGAAATTGGCAATCCGACAACGGCACCGATTGACTCCGAATTTAGTCAGATCTAGAAGATTGAACGACACTGAGTTCATTGGCACCATCGGTTTCGTCGGATTCGCGACGGATCGTCGCATTTGACGATTCGGGTTTGGAGACGATTCGGGTTTGACTTCGTTTCTCTCTCCACACAACTCAAAACTCAAAACGGATACTTTGGTTACAATGGGTGGTGCACGACGGACGTTTTGCCGGTGGTTTTGTTGATCAACTCACCGGTGATGACATCGGTGGTGGAGCTCGAGCTCTATCAATGGAGATTTTGAAAAAAAAAAAGGACTGGTTAGAGAAAATTGTAGAAGATGTAGGGTATTTTAGTCTCAGTCCTATTTTTAGTGCTATTTAAACTATAGTTATTAAAGAGGTGCTAATTGCACAAATCAATCCCAAAAAAGCGCTATATAATTTTTCATCCCATATATATAGGGTTAATAGCACCGGTCTCTCCTGAATTATACACGAAATCGCATGTTGCTCCCTAAATTTTTGTTCTTCGCATTAAACCTTTTGAACTTTCATTTATTGACAAAAGCTGACAGAATGGTGATGGATGTTAGAGGAAAATTACCCTTACATACCCTGATTATATGAATATCTGCATTAAAACTGAAAAAATATAATAATAACACCCACACACCCTTTGACTCATTGACTAAGGCCAAAATAATAATAATAATAATTCTTAAATTCTTAAAAAAATTATCTATTAACTATTCGTAAAATAAAAAATAAATTAACTCTCTCTCTCTCTCTCACATTACCAAAGACTTACTTCTTCTTCTTCATTTCTCCATCTCAAACACCATTACCACACTAACCAAACCCATCTGCAACATCAAACACCATTACCAAACCCTAACCACTGCTACCACCATCCATCGCCAAATCTCTCTCTCTCTCTCTCTCTCTCTAAATCGGACCACCACCTCTTCTTCATCTGATCTTACGAGCTTCATAGCGAAGACGAAGACAATGACCCACCGCTACCTCCACCGTCAAATCTCTCTCTCTCTCAACCAGACCACCATTAGATCTTGTTGAACAGCTCGCTGCTGTGTACGAGCTTCATAGCAAAGACGAAGACAACGACGACGACCACCATCTCCACCACCTCCCTCCCCACCACGAAATTATATGGTTTATTTTTTGGGGTTTTGGAATTTAAAATTATATGCTTGAATTTCAGCTCCTAAGCATTTTAGCTTCACAGAAATTCGATATTGAGATCTGGATTCTAAAAAAAAAAATCTATAACAAAAAAATCTGGGTGAAGAAAAATGTAGTTGTTGATTGAGTGAAAGAAGATATTGTTTGAAAATGGGTGAAGAAAAATGTTCGTTGTTGGTGATTGAGTGAAAGAAGATTTGTATGTCCTATCAAAAAAGTTATGTGTGAAGAAAAATGTAATTCTGGATGGAAAGAGATCGGAGAAATGAAGAATATATTGTTTGAAAGTGGAAGATTTTTTTTTTTTTTGATAGATTGACGAAGATGGTTGTGTGGTTTGACGATTTGGAGATATTATATTTGATGATTTTGTTTTTCCAGATGGATGAGGAAGATGAAGCTTTATTTTTTATTTTTTTAATTAATTAATTAGTTAATTTATTATTATCATTATTATTATTTTGGCCCTTAATCAATGAGTCAAAGGATGTGTGAGTGTTATTATTATATTTTTTCAGTTTTAATGCGGTTATTCATATAATCAGGGTATGTAAGTATAATTTTTCTCTAACGTCCGTCACCATTCTGTCAGTTTTTACTAATAAATGAAAGTTCAAGAGGTTTAATGTCAAGAAAAAAAGTTTAGGGGGCAACATAAAATTTTACACATAATTCAAGGGACACCGGTGCTATTAACCATATATATTATATTGCCCTGTTTTTATATTTCTCTTACATTAATATATAATTTTATATATTTGTGTGTGATAATCTTTCTGATGTAATCGGATATTTAATTGATTTCTGAATGTATGCAAATGACATTATTTTATTTTAAAAAATGATTTTATTTTTATAGGAAGCATGTAGTTGTTAACGTTCTTTCTCCCTTTTAACATAACTGTACGTGCAAAAAATACTATCTTCTAAAAAAATGCAATTTATCAACAGTCATGTTTTTATAGAAATTCAGATATTAAATCCAAAAACAATTGAATAATATATTAATATGTATAACCTATGTTGCATGGATACGGATACGGATACGGATACGGGATATAGATACGGTACGATACGTAGATACGGTAAATTTTTAAAAACTAGGATACGTCAATTAAACTAATATATAACTATATTTTATATTTAAAAAAACATAATTCAATAATTCATTCAAAACATATTCTATATAAATATATTTATGATATAAGAAACAAGCCATAAAAAGTAGAAACTTAGGCCCTATGCCCCTATATGATTTTTCCTTTTGATACTTAATGACACCTAATGTACTCTATTAAGTTATTTTGTTTATTTATTTAAGTGATAAAATCACTTAAAGTACCCTTAAAACTGTTTGTTTAGAAGAGTGAAAATATTTCACTTTTCACTTAACACAAGTCCACAGAAATTAAATTCAATTTTTTACTTCCAAAACTATCCACACCAATCTAATTGATTTTTAATTTTGTCTGCATTCAAGTTGTTATTCATATTAATATTTATTTTTTCTTTCTCACCTGAAACAACTATAGTATCACAAAACTTAATTGCTTTAATACTCAAACAATTAGAGACTAGTTTTCCTACAATATTTCGACTTCCGGTAAGGACTCGTTCATTTTTTTCTCATAATTTGATAATTAGTTTTATTAGTTTTATTTTAGAGTTTGATCGCATCTAAATAATATTATTAATATAAACTTAAAATATTATTAATAACTAAATAATTTTGTTTTACAATGATTAAATTACTTGTTATAGTTATCCTTAAGATATTAAAATGTAAATAATAACAAATAGTTAGAAGGGCATAAATGTAAAAGTATTAATTTTCATATATTTATAACTTAAAAAAAAACAAGCAGTTTATCACTTATATTCAGTTTTCAGTGAAAAAAACAAACATGTTTTTCAGTTTTCAGTCTTCAGTCACTATTCAGTGTTCAGACAAAAAATCAAACAGGGTCATAGTTTGAGATTTATTTTAAACAATTATATTTTGACCCTTCAACTTTGTAAAATCATAATTTAACCCCAGTTTTAACTAAAATAATTAATTTTTTACCCCAAATGTATCCTTGTCATATCTTTACCATATCTTCGACATATCCTCAGCGTATCTCCAGTCATAATTGAGAAAAAATCAATGGATACGTCAAATTATGTATCCGATATGTATTCGGATGTATCCAGATAGGATACGAGTTTAATACAAGTTCCCTCCCCAATTTAGAGTATGAGTGTATAACAAACAAGACTAATGTATATATTTTGTTATTAATTTCTTATTATTATTGTTCTATACATAACAATAACAACAAAAGATTCTCTTCTACTAATTTATATACCTAAAATTATTGAGAATTTATAATCGTAAATTGGTAATTAAATTAATTTAGAATATATATATACAATGATGGATTTAACATGGAAATGCATAATATTATTGATGAGATTAATATGAGTAGGGGTGGGCTGTCTTGGGCAAGAATCGATTCGGTTCGGTTTTAACTAAAACCATATTTAACTTACATATTTTCTGTTTTTTAAAATATAAATCGGTTTGAATGTTTTGAACTTGAAAACCAAATTGAAATGAACACATTTATCTCGGTTCGGTTTAATTTGGTTTAGAATCTATTGGATTTTGAAAGTTTTTTTATATGTTTTTTTTTAAAAAAAAATTTGGCCTCTAAACTGTTTTTTTAGCTTTTGGGTTTAAACTTTTTTTAAGAAAACATAATATATAAAAATAATTTAAACAAAATACAACACAAATTTCAATACAAATCTAAAATTTCAATCATATTCAATCTCTAAACTCAATCAAAATATAAAATCTTTATAAATTCTATAAATCCAAAATATATAGCACGTAATATAGTCCAAAATAAAATATCATCAATAATCATTCTATAATTAAATTGAATTTTACAAAATTGATAATTCATTACCATAAGTCGGTTTACAAATCGAATTGAATTGAATTTGATTTTTAAATTTTAGATTGGTTTAAGCCGAATAAAAAGTTACGATTGGAATCAAACACTATCTTTCGATTCAGTTAGGCTGTTGTTGTACCCACCCCTAAACATGTGAATCAGTAAGAGATGATGAGAAGCATGTAAAATGTATAGATAGAATGATAGACAGATATGATGGAGAGGGAGATGATTTTGATTTGAAATCAAAGGCACATGCTGCATGCAATGATACTTTCTGGGATGGTCCCACAATCACAGTCACCAGTGAGACATATTACATTACATACACAGAGGTATCACGGACGGTCCTATCATCTTCCTTGGGAAACGTAACTCTCTCTCTCTCTCTCTCACAAGTCTCTCCACAGCCTGATGACCTGACCTTGCTCTGCACTGCACTGCACTACTTCCATGGAGTCTTAACCTTTATAATTGTGGTTTAATCATTTTATACCTCATCACAAAAGCAGCTCCTCCTTTTCATATTATTGCATTTTATATATACAGAATACAGTACGTACTTCATATTGACCCAACACTACCGAATTTTCTGCATTCAAATTCATCATCATATATATCATTTTTTTTAGAAAAACTTGATCTACTGTGAAAACTGAAAACGCCTTCTTTTTTCGAAATAAGACAAGTATAAACAATATTTGAATTACTTTCTTAAAAAATAGTTTTATATAGTACAAAAGTAGCCTCTTTTTTTTAAGTGTATCAAAGTCATTTCTTAAACTCTTCAAATGATTCATTATTTTATAAATTCTCTGCTCTGGTAATATATTAAATACCCTTAAATTACGCTGGATAATGCTTGTAAATCGATTTTCTGTCATAGAGAATTCCAAGAACTTTTTGGCCTTTTTAACTTGATAAAAGTAAAAGTTCATTATAATATTTTTACCTTTTTAATCTCGAAATAATTGGAGTTTGAGCTCAAAAGGTTACAAAAAAAGACACACAATCCTACACATTCTGGCAACACGATAGCAGTTTACTGTGATACTGTCCCAACTCTCACGTACTCACTCACACATACAAGCTTAGTTTTCTACTGTTTTTTTCTTTAAAATCGGGCGCGTGAGAGACGCAGAGGTGGGCCATTTGAATCAATGGCTGACCGACTTTGTGGATACGAGTAAGATAAAAAGAGAAAGAGAGAGAGAGGTTAGAAAATAAAGAAGATACAATATATTCTCTAGAGCTATCATGATTTTTGGTGTTTTCTTTTGAAATCAAACAAGGGTTGATTACCAGATCTCTCTCTCTCGATCTCTCTCTGCTAGAAGAGTCCGAAAATTTTTCATTAGATTATTTTACTTTGCTCTCTCTTTCTATTGTTTTTGTGTTTTTGAGTGTTTTTAGATTAAAAGTTTGGAGTTGGGTTTTCTTTGTCTTTTGGCAAAAATCAGAGACTTGAGTCAGTATTTGAATATACCAAAGATTTTTATCTGTTTGTGTTTGGAGAAGCACTTGTGTTACTTTTTTTTTGTTTTTGTTTCTAGTACTGCTTTTGAGCTCTTTTCGAAAACTAGTTGTTTTGAAACTTTGTTGCAACTAATTAATTCACTAGCAACCAGTTTTTTTTTTTTTTTTTGAATTGAATTGAATCCAAAATATGCAAATGATGTCTGGTAATGCGTTTTCAATGCCCTCTTCTTTTGGAGGGTTTGTTCCTGAACAACAAAACGCCAACCCTAACCCTAATCCTTTACCTACTCCTCCAAACCAGTCAGCTTCTGCAAAAAAGAGAAGAAATTTACCAGGAACACCAGGTGATTAATTTGCAAGCTCTATCTATCTTTATCTATTGATTTTCTTGATGGGGTCTTTTTATTTATTAATTTCTTTGTGTATATCAACAGATCCAGATGCTGAGGTTATTGCTCTTTCTCCAAAGACACTCATGGCCACCAACCGATTCATATGTGAGATATGCAACAAAGGGTTCCAAAGAGACCAAAACTTACAACTTCACAGAAGAGGTCACAATCTTCCATGGAAGCTCAAGCAAAGGACAAACAAAGAGGTCAAAAAGAAAGTATATATTTGTCCAGAGAAGACCTGTGTTCACCACGATCCGTCAAGAGCTCTCGGCGACTTGACTGGTATAAAAAAGCATTTCAGTAGAAAACATGGAGAGAAGAAATGGAAGTGTGAGAAATGCTCCAAGAAATATGCGGTTCAATCGGACTGGAAAGCTCACTCTAAAACTTGTGGTACTAGAGAGTACAAATGTGACTGTGGAACTCTATTTTCCAGGTATATATAGTTACTTACAAATTTGTTCTCGGTTACGTTTATAGTAGAAATAAATGCTCACGTAGAGAGTTTCATGTAGTTTTTTTTTTGTTTCGAATTTAATGCAGTCAATGATTAGATCATATGAAATAGAAATAAGTTAATTTAATTGGGTTCTTTTTATTAATCGAGCAGAAAAGATAGCTTCATCACTCACAGAGCTTTCTGTGACGCCTTGGCTGAAGAAAGTGCAAGACTCACTTCAGTTCCATCTACAAATCTGAATTTCCGAAGCGAAACCATGAACATGCCTCAGGGATTTGCAAACCAGGGACTAGTACAAGAAGTTGCTGGAGTCTCCCAATTCGGATCCGGTTACCGGCCTGAATTTTCCGGCGGAGGTAATTAATCTGACTCTATTTAGTCCAAACTAATCTCAGCAGAATTTAATTAGATTAATTATTATAATTTTTTCTAATTAATTACTATATACGTCCACAGGTTTGCCTGAGATGATACAAATGGCTTCAGGTAATCTATATGGTTCATCTTCAAATATGGGTAATTTTGGAAGTCAAAATAATAATCAGTTTCAAGCCACAACTTCAAAAGGTGGAAATCTTTCCTTATCATCAGCAATTCAACAAGGAGTACTAAAAGAGGAAAGCTCTTCTCTTTATTCAGATACTCATCAAAACAAGCCATCGAAACCAGCTGCGCCCATGTCCGCGACCGCGCTCTTGCAAAAGGCAGCCCAGATGGGTTCTACAAGAAGCAATAATCCATCCATGTTTGGAAACACGACGGCCAGTACACTTAATGTGATGAGCTCTACTCCTGCTAATTCAAATAATGCAACAAACCTCATGATCAACTCAAATGATCATCATGCTCTCAATAATCAGAACAGATCAAACGAGCTGCACCAGGTCTATCAAAATGTCAACAAGGAATTACAAGATAATTTGTCATCAGGAGTGATGACTAGCACAAGCAGCGGTTCTCTAAGTCAGCTGATGATGCAAACAAGAGGAGATCAACAAAATGATCAACGGCTGCCTGCAGTCCAATTGAAAATGCATCAAGGTTCAAATTCAATCGATCATAGTCTTACTAGAGATTTCCTTGGCATGGGTGGAGATCAATCGGGTCGTCCATTTCTGCCCCATGAGCTAGCAAAGTTTGCTTCCATTGGTTCTTCGATGGGCTTGACCCAATTCACCAGCAACCACTAGCGTGCTTTAAAACAAAATCCCATATTTTCTTTTAGATATAATTACAGCTAGCTAGCCCTTGTAAATGCCACAAATTGATTTGATTAGGGTCTGATGACCCAATCGGATCAATAGCCATTAGCAAGCCAGAATTTAGCACAAAGACCGCCTTATAGAGCAACTTGTGAAAAAAGGTCAGTGGGGGCATGGGCCAGGCCAGTGCATATTTGAGGAGGTGACCAAATAACGAGGCAACTCCAAGTCATCATGCATGTTCTCGTTGTTGTTCTTGTTGTTTTTACTCTTATGTCTCTACTCTTTTATCGTGTTTTGTCTCTGTCTCCCTCCTTTTTATTTTTCCTTTTTGATATCGATCATTGCTAGCACAGAAAACTACGTGATATAACGTTGACCGTCCGTCAAAGTTATTTCCAACTCGTCAACATTGGTGGGTTTAGAAGAAAATTCCCAAGTCTTCGTCTGCCATTTATTTTAAGCTAACTAATTATCAACTTGCCTTGATTAAAAAAATCTTTATTCTAACTTAATTACGCCGTTTATCATTCTTTATTTTACAATCAAATTAGAGATAACTTTGCAGCTTTTATGCTAATCAGATTCACGTACATGTTGTGCCATGTTCGATCAGCTAGTCAGAAATCAGAATCTAGCTAGGTAAATTAAATTAGGGAGCCTAGGACAAATTTTAAAGATCAAACGATAGACGTCTGATCTGTCAATAACATTTGATGGGATTGCAAAACTATGAGACTAAAGATCTGCTTAGATTGATGGATTGATGACCAGCTAACTGCTAGCTATGTTAATTCTAGTAATTTTTTTTTGTGTGTAGAAAATTCATATTTGAATTCCATAATTAAATTTATTTTGTAATGTTGTGTTATTCGTGGAAATTACTTTTAATAGGGCTTGCTTGAGGAGTGCTTTTTAACATCAGCTGAACAATCTCATTCGTATACTTTTATATGTACACCTATAATTTAATTAGAAAATCTAGAATTTACCAAGTTCAACTAATTTTTTGACTTTTTTTAAATTTAGAAAGAAACAACAATGTTTCCCAAAAGATTTGCAAGTTGGAAACTCTCTATCAATTTGTTTGCACCGGATCAACATCGATCAACAGACCAAATAGAATCCTTCAAAAAAAAAAAAAACCAAATTGAGTAATATATATAATTAAAACATGCACTTAATTTGTGAAAAAAGTCGAGGGCTTGACTTCATGTTTCATCGGTCGCTTTTTTCTTTATCAGAAAAATGAAAAATCTTTTTGCTTCTGATAAAGCTGGGATGGTACGATACAGAGACCTTGGAAGTTGGAACTAATAACCAAGACAGAATGTTCAAGTTTCCAATGTGGATTATTGGAAACTGCATGCATGAACGCCGTTGATCACTTTTATGTTGTTATTGGCTACTCAAATACGTTTCTGTGCCCAGTTTTGCTTGATCGGCCACACAAAAAGAAAAGAAAAGAAAAGAAAAAAAAGCCCTATAAACTAGAAAGTTTTCTCTTGTCAGTGTAGATTGTAGATAGGGCCGAGGGGGACCCCCTTAGATTATAAGCTGCAGTCTATGGCACCCACTGCTGTCCCTAATATAGTCTATTGCTTGGGACAGTTTTTGACTTTCAATGGTCGGTCTTTATTTATTATTAACATAAATAAATACAATACGGCACTATATCCTTGCAAAGATTGGTATTATAAAGATATGTGTAGAGTTGTAGTCTTGTAGACATTATAAATTCATACAAGGTGTGGTTTATATTTGTGCACGCCCAATAATGGAAGAAAAACTTGTATAGAGCGATTTTATCTCTGGGTAATGAGACTGATCAATCAAATTGCTCTATTAAAATATAAAATAAGGTTTAAAATATTAAAATTGTACAAAATTAAAAAACTTGATTGAACAATCCTTGAGACCGACCACACAAGATTTTCAAGCAAAGGAGACCTAGAAAATTTCACCAAAAAAACTAAAGTGGGATTAAAATAACGGAAAACCTTTTTATTGGTACTTGTCACGATCGACCAGCTTTTTGAGACCTGGATCAAGCTATATCTGTATGCACAACTTTGAAATTGGAGCTTTTCCAATGTAACAATTCCATCATTTTTCACAGCATGTTCATTGTTAGACAGACATGATATATACTAATTTACTTGCAACTTTTTTTTTTTTTTCGTAAAGTTGATTTGTTTATATCTTAGGGGTACAGTATTTGTTTCCTGGGACGTTTTAGAAAATTGAGGCCTTGTTTAAACAATTATTTTCTACTTTGATGAATATTGAAAAGATAAAGAGTAATAAGTAATAAGTAATAAGTAATTAGACTCAAGTAAATTAAAAACCAAACATGAGACATTCGTCTTCGAAGTTCAATATTATAGTAACTAACTTTGGTAACAGTACTTTTTTTTTTTACATATAACAAAATTTTCAAAAACAGAAACAAAATATATATAACAAGGATTAATGATTTAATTATTTTAATTTTGATATGAAACCTCACTTCAAAACATATTCTGATTCCTTTCAAGATTGGTGGTACTATTTGTTGACCACTTGCTCTCTTTCCCAAATAGAATTTCTGATCAGTAAATGTGTCGTTAATTTATAAATCAACTAAAATAATGAGTAATATTCTTCTACAACATTTCATTGTTGAAGATTGACGTCATGGATTTTTTATTGGACTAACATAATTGTTGGGCCAAACGATTAAATTAAAAGGGCTCAATAGATGTCGATGAGTTGTGGGTTGGTCTCGTTTTGTTCCAAATAGATAACTAAAGTGGCATTTGATGTTTTTTTTTGTTAGAAATATTAGAGCGACGATAATGACATTATTTGAAAACTATACGTACACTCCTTTCGTAATAATATCTTTTAATTTTTTTATCAAATGTATAGTTTGTAATTAAATCCCATTTAATACCAAAAATATTTTAAAAAATATATATGTTATATAATATTTTTGTAAATACACATCACTTACACAGTATATTATGTTATTTAATTATTATATTTAATTCTATCGCAATTCTTTCTTTTCCCTTTCTTTTTCTCTTCCATGTTTTCATTCCATAAAATCAAATTCTAGCTATTTCTATTTTCTTTCTATTTCCACAAAATCAGACTTTGCATTCTCATCGGTATGTGACAGGTTCAACACACCGTGGGAACAAACGATTAATTGTAAATGGTGTGGTGATGAGATGGAGTTGATTAGTGTGTTAAAGGTGACAGGTGGTCCAATGAGGTGTCATTCGAGGCCACAAAATGTTTTTATATGTATTTTTTATTTTTCTTCAATTTATTTATTTATTTTTTGAAATCTCATCCCTATAGTATATCTAAAGGGATGGCAATTTATTTAAAGGGACAACATATTTCGTCCCTACATGTTGTCAAAGGGGACGAAATCCAAATTTCGTCACTCCCTACAGGTTGTCTATTGGGACGAAATTTTTCATCCCTATATATTTTCAATTGGGATGAAAAATTTCATCCCTATAGATAACCTTTGGGGGCAAATTTCAATTTTCATCCTAAAGAACCTATTACGAACCATTTGAGGCGACGTAATTAGGGACGAATTTTTTCCGTCCCAATAGGTCTATAGGGACGAATTTTGAGCTATTGAGAATATTTGCTGAAAAGAAATTTAAAATATATTTGAAATTAGTATTTAAAAGAGATTCTAGGATTTAAGAAATGGAAAGAGTTTTCAATAACATATGTTAATATCTAATCATAAATAAGAAACTTTTTTTTCACAAAAGATTAAATTAGGAAACTAAGTAATAATTATTAGTGGGTGCATTTGTAAACTATTTTAGTCTTTATAATTTTACTTAAGGGTATTATTGATTTTTTTTACAGAATAATGCAAGACGTCCCAATTTTTTTTTTTCCAAATTCTATCCAAAATGTTGTAGCATATGAGATGTCAATATCACATCAATCACCATATAAGATGCTGACACCTCACATGCCACATCATTTATGACAGAATTTGGAAAAAAATAATTTGGAACGTTTAGTATTACTCTTTTTTAAAACATACTAATTTGGAGTGAGTGTACAAATATCATCACTCAAAATCTAAACAAGTTTGATCTAAAGTCTGAAGAACATGTTTATTTTTTTCTGTATCTAAAATCTCAATTAAATTGTTATATCGTTTGTTTTTTCACAACATTTGAAAACATGTATTTTGACATTTATACCATTACACTATTAATGGTGAGGTGTACTACACTAATAATAATAAAATATCAATTAAAATGTTATATTGTTTGTTTTTTCACAACATTTGAAAACATGTCATTTATACCATTACACTATTAATGGTCAGGTGCACTAAACTATTAATAATAAACTTTAAATTTATAATTTAATTTATTTTAAAAAAAATATTTTAATAAAATATTTTGTATATTCACTAATTAAAAACCTTTTTAAAAATAATAATAATAACAATGAGTGTCTAAATAAATTAAATCATTTTATTATAAAGTATGGATGATGAGAATAACAACCCCTTAACTCCACCTTGTTTTTGTAAGACACTGATTTTGACACTGAAAACCTATTTTCTGTTAAAGAAATATTTTACTTTATCTTTCAATTTTTTGTGATTTTTTATATATAATATTTTACGTTAATTTTTATTTATTTAATATGTCTGTTTAACCATTTTATTTTACGGTCAAACTACTGTTTAACAGACATCCTAACGATGGGGTAAGAGTGTATTCGGTATTGTTTTCAAAACACTTTTGTTTTTCTTTGTTTTTCGAGTCACAAAAATTGAGAAAACGTGTTCGGTGGAAGATTTCCAAAAGTAAAATTAGAAAACACTGAGAATAATTTCACAATTTTAAGGAACAAAAAGTGAGAACATTGAGAATACCAATTTAACGCTCCCTGTATTCTTACCAAAAACTCATCAAGACCAGAGACAAAAATCGAGCAAGCCACAACACAACGTGCCTACACCCCACCAAAACATAACACGCCTACACCAAACCTTACAGACAAATTGCACTAGACAAGAAGAAAAAAGAACCCAAAAAAAAGAGAGGATCCGAGAGTGAGAGAGAAGAAGATCTGGTGAAGAGTAAAAGAAGATCTAGAGAAGAACAAGAAAGAATAGGAAAGGACAAGAAAGTGTGATTGTTGAGTTAGAGATCGACTTCTTCCCTCACCAGAGTCTAGAAAAAATCGAACAAATTGGAGAACATATTTTTTATGCTTTGTTTGTAGATTCTGAATTTGGAAATGAAATGAAATCACTAATAAAAAAAAGAACAAGAAATAAAAAGTGATCTGAGAGTGAGAGAGAAGAGATCTGGAGAAGTTTGGGAGAGAAAAATAGAAGAAGAAGAATTCTAGAAAATTCTAATTATATATATATATATATATATATATATATATATATAAATACATAAATCTAATAACAATATATTATCATGTTAATGATTTTCAGATATTGATAGCCAGACATCATAAATAAAAAACAATCCAAATTTTAGAAATGAGTATTATATAATACGGTGTTAAAAATGATTTTAAAATATTCTACGAGACACGTTTTTTATGTTTTGATTTTCCGAATATCATTTTCAACAATTGCTATCATACATGTTTCCAAATTCAAAAAATTCAAAAATCAATTTTTCGAAAACAAATGAAAATGAAAAACAAAAACATTACTAAACGGCCCCTAAATTTTCGAATAATTTAGTTATCAGGAGAAAACTGACCATTTTGAGGAAAAATAATAATATCGGGGGGTGGGGGGGATCTAGTCAATTACCAATTTTTCGATTAATCATTATTCATGAAACTACCCTATGTTCTCAAGCATTCAATAAAGCATAAAACAATAAAAAAAAACACAAGTATTTGATTTACGTGAGAAACTCTCCAACTGGGTAAAACTCACGGGCTAACAACTTAGCCACACATGGTCCACAAAATCCACTACTTGAAAATGAAAGTTTACAACCTAGGTTAACCTCCCGCCACACCTTCCAGTTACTAACCTTTTCATTCTACCAACGGGGCCTATTATAGTAATCTTGGACCAACAAACATGTGCATTAAACACTTAATCACAAAGCTTAACAACTATGAAGAGAATATGCAACCTATGTGAATATATGGAAATATTCACTATGTAAAAATGCTAGGTCAACACATTTAAGCTTATCTAGGAATTTAAGGATGTCACTAAGTATAAATCATAGATATCAAAGTCTATATGAATGCTCATAAAGACTTAACTAGATATAGATATGTAAGTTTAACATCTAGTTATCAAACAAGGTCATTTCAACAAAAGTTGTCATTAAACATGACAAGGATAACAATGCAATCACAAAAATGCAATCGATGAGTCATAATCAACAATGTCTAAATGCAATACATAGAGACTTAGCTAAATGGCAAATATGTCCTAAATTCAAGCTATCACATTATAAACCCAATCATGCAAAGTAACTCATAAATAGATGCAGTGAATGAAGTCATAACATTTAATCAACTAATAAATGCAATAAAAACATCATCTTGGAAAACATGAACAAATGACAAATATGGGAGTTTTGTTCAACTTACCAAGCCAATCAAAGATGAAGACCCATGCCTAAAGATGCTCAATAATGCATGAAGGATGATGGATTTTGGGTTTGGAGAGTTAATGAACAACTCTTGGAAATTCTCTCCCAAGGGAGATATTTTCTCTCACTAAAAATGGGTTTATAAGCTCTGAAAAACAAGTGAGGAAGAAGATGACATATATATGATCCCTAAAGCAAAACTACATCGTTTTGAAAAACTGTCCAGAATTTACTCAGTGGGTGAGATGTGATGGTGGACCTACTCATCACTAGCGCACATCTACTGTCTGAGGTGCACCGGTGGACAGGCGCAACAAGGGCATATAGCAGCGACAACACAACAACTCGAGATTCGAGCGACCCAAAACATGACCAAACGATATTGAAATATTTCATATAATATACCGTTAGAAAGGTATGGAAGTCTAATTTCTAATCCATAAAACATGATTTGGATCACTTTAGAAAGTGTTATGGTCATTTAAGTGACCAAAGGTCAAAGGCGGACAACAACAGAGTTGCCTTATTTTGGTGGTCACTTTAGAGATTTCAAAACCAATCCAAACGGTCATAAAATATTACGAATAATATACCGTTAGAAAGGCATGAGTGTCTAGTTTGTACATAATTTTTCAAAACTCATTTTGAAGCATTGTATAAAACGTTATGGTCACAAGACCATACAAATGTCAGTTTTGAAAAATATTTAAATCATTGAAATCCACTCTTTTGAACCTAGACACATTACTCTAAATAGCCAAACCAAGAGAAGAATGAGACCTTTTCAAATGGTCATTCAACACCTTAAGATAAGCACACCATCATGCAAGCGTGGATACAACACAAACACACCACACAAAACCACACTTAAATCTTGAAATGAAGTGCAAGTGTGACTGTGAAGAAATGCACACATGAGCAACAAGGAATATATGCATGTAAATGTGTGTGCAGATAAATCTCTTCAAAGAGTTAAGTAAGGTGCTAAGTAATATACATTTGAAGTGCTCTCGAGTTTGATGATGCCATCAAAGCTTGATCACGCCATCAAAGATTGATCACGAATAAGGTTGACCTAATCTACCCTTACATATTTAAACCGCAAATCATGGTTTGTCAACGAAATAAGTCAATCAACAAATGAAGAACTAACAATCCCTATAAATAACCATAATTTATTAAGGTTAACACAAAATGGTAAGAAATATATTGTGATTAAAGTGATAATTTAAGAGTTAGATACTACAACTACTCAATTTCTTTCTAAGATGTTGATGATAACAACTTTAGAGCCTATTACAAGCAAGAAAACACTATAAGGTTGTTGCAAATCTAGAATTCAATCCCGAAACTTTTAAATTCATTACAAAAAAAGAAGAAGATTTAATTAGACTTAAATTTCAAGAAAATACAAACATAAATAGATTCATGTGCTGAAGAAAAAAGAGAGTAACATAAGATCATATGTTTGATACTGTATCAGTCAGATAGAATTTATTCTTCATTATGTAGAAAGGAAGATAAGATGAGAGCAACACTTTTTGACTGCTCTACTTAGATTTACTATTGAATTTGAATGAGCATACGAAGTACAATAAAGGTTAACCTTCCTCCAAGTTTGTTTTGTTGTAACTAGTCAGACTTCTTCATAGACCTAAAAGCACCTCAACATTAAGACAAGTCGCAAGGCAAGTAGCTAAACACCCAGAGATGCCTATATTGATACATGAAACCCTACAGTAACTGTTGGGTAAAGATTTAGTTATTATCTTGATTCGTTTTCAATTGAGAAATTCAAAAGATCATAAATGGTATCATGGCATTTGAATAAACGCACCAAAGTAATCCAAGATCATCTTACACCCAATGAAACCCCGAACAACGGCAATAGATGGCTGATAAAAAGTAAGTATTGGAAACATTCAGTGAATCCATTATGATCAGCATGCAACATAAATAATGTACTAAATATTTTACTAGCAAATATCCCAACTTTGCCATACCATCAGAAATTAGCATGTAAAGTGACCTTAAATCTGTAGTGAATGGAGTTATGGTCAAGTAACCGTCCTCTAATAAGATCTACGAACTTTTACTCTTGTTCCAACCTTTGGATTGTAGTTCAACTCCATTTGTTATATAATGAAAGAGCAACTGAACAAAACATCGGTATCTCTCACTAGATAGACTAGCCAAAATAGCACCCATATGACTTACTGACAATGAATATAAAGAATAGGTAATAACTGTATCAAGTACCTATTAACATGTCAAAGAGATAAAAAGTAAAATGAAAGGATATCATGCAATACCAAAAACAACTGGTATCGAGTTAACTTGGAGAATTTTTTTTTTTCATCAATGCCTAACTTGGAGAGTGTGTGTGGTTGTATGTGTTTGTAATAGACATAAATGAGGGATTAAGAGAACCTATATCAAATGCTATATAACTGAGCTTGATAACTGCTACCATGAGAAGAAATGGGGTGGATTGCCTAAAATGTTGATGTCTGTTAAAAGTCAAGTAACAACAATTTAACATAGCTAAAGAACTTGGTTTTTTGAAAATATTTTTTTTTAAAAAAAATTCAATACACCAGATACATAATGAATAAAGTAAAATAATAGTACACCAAATATATGTGTTTCTATCGAATTCTCAATTATAATCGAATAAAGCAAACTTGTTTTCAAACGTATCACTTTGTTACCAGGGTAAACTTTCTCCATGTACCAAACATGCATATCTTGAAAGTTTTAAGTAATCAGTCGGATCTTGTCTTGTTATCCTTACAACCCCAACAAGTCTTGGGTTCGAATCCTGCTGCAACCAATATGGAAAAGTGGTACGAATTTAATATGACACGCTTAAAGACTCGAGGATGCATGGGTTGTACATGGTGCATGAGAATACATGGGTTGTAAGTAAGGGATGCACGTGTTGCTTGGTAAGGAAAATTGATATCTGGTAAGTTTGTTGTTGCTATTGTTTATTGATTATTTATTTTTGTTATTGAATTAGTCAAATAAGTATGTAGTGGCTACGAGTGGTTGTTGAAAGCTCTCAATGACTTCAACTGAATCCTATTTTCTTTACGTTTGTTAAAATTAGTTGTAAGGCCTATAAAGGTCGATTTGAATTCAATAAAAGGTTGTTGAATAATTTACAAAATACAGAATCCTTCCCTTTTCCTAAAATCATCTTCTATTTCTCTTATTTTCTCCATTCTACTGAATCTTCTGACCCTCCCAAATTACAACTTAACAAAGTGGAATCAGAGTTGGTAAATCCATAGATACGCAGGAAAATCGAATGCGGAATTCCCTAAAAAAGTCAACGAGATCCTCGTCAACCATGAAACACGTTTCAATCAAATCCTTACCTTATTACAAGCCTTAATGTTAGCCAAAAAATCTCTCAAGGTGATGAATCTCAGTTAACACCCTTAAGACCACTATCTGGAAGATCGCGGTCGAGGTAGGTACCTTGTACCTTGGAAATCGAACGAAAATGAAGATAAGAAAGAGGGGAGAGCAATGAGTAATAATACAGGGGTTTTGTTTTATTGAGTAAATGGACAATACGATTACAAAAAAATACACCAATAGATATTTCTCTTTCCCTTCCTCTCACAAATACAACTGGAGATGGCGAATTCGTGTGTGTCAATAAGTGGCAAATTCATGTACGGCGAAAAGCTCTTTGTAATGGCGAAATGTTCTAATTCTCGGCTGTTTTGCTACCAAATTAGACCATGTCCCTTTCTGGATTTGAGTGTCGTATTTATATCCTCCAAATCTGTCAATCAAGTTTCTATAATTTAGACCAATTGATTGGTCGTGTTACCGGAATTGATTGGCGTTGATGGAGGGTATCAATTTACGTGGGAATTGCTGACATTGACTACTTCATGTTTCCATTTAAGTTTAAATACGAATCAAATGCGAATACATTGACCTATTTGGTCTTATTATGTAGCTTTAATGGCGAAGAGGTCAACCCTTGAATCCCACGTTACTTGGAGTAGAATTCTAGTTCTATACCCCGGTGGAGTGGTACCCTGATGTACCGGTCTACTGACTTGGCACTTGTTCTTCCATGTTGGTGCTTTCCTGGATAAATCATTCTCGCTAGACAGGTAGGATAAGTACCCCAGATGGGTTACGAATTGGTGTCGAGGTATTCAGTTACCGGTCAGGTATTCTGGTACCCGAGTACCGGGTAAGAGGTACCACGATGTTAGCTCGATTTTATATCTAGCTGTTTTGGAGAGGTGACACTGGCCTTTTCCTAGATAGTGGTACCGAGGTACCTAGGTTATGTGGGACCGGGTTCCGATATAAATCCTACCAGGTAGGTTCTCGTACCAAGAAAATGAAAAATTTCTCTTTAATCCATCGTAAAAAATAGCTATTAACACCTACGTTTGTAACAAAACCGACCCACCATAGAAAAAAGACATTAATCCATTCTCGACCGAGGAAGCATCTCATAGTAGCTTAATCATTTCAGCCCACACTATCTATAACCGAAATCACACTCACCTCAAACTGCATTTTCCAACTTATGGAGGCGATGATCCAACCAGATAGATTTTTAAGGTCGTGCCGTAGTTTAAGTTCAAGAGTATCGATTCTCAACAGTAGGTTCAATTAGCATCGTTTCATCTGGAAGAGGTTGTGTTTCAACGGTATAGTTGGTATATGAAATTTTGGGGTCCTTTGAGCTGGAACGAATTCACCAAGGCCGTTATCCACCGATTTGGACTAACAGACTATAACGATCCATTGAAGGCCTTATCTCAGCTCAAACAAACTTCGTCAGTGAATGCATACCAGTAGGCATTCAAAAAATTGTCACACAAAATGGATGACCTGCCAGAAAAATTATTAGTAAGGTCTTTCATTGCTGGATTAATGGATGAAATATGATTCGATGTGCGAGTCAAGCAACCCAAAATGTTGTTTGAAACCATTAGTGTGGCTCACCTCACTAAGGAATGTAACTTACTTCAGTGGAAACAGGGAGATTATTTTCGACCAACAATATCCGGACTCCAACAGATTCTATAGTTGGACTTCTTGGTCCTCCTCCTTTACAACGGGCAAACCAGAATGTAGGGAACTTCTAAGGGCCTGTTCGTCGGACCACAGGATGAAAAGCTCGAGAAAGGCGTGAAAAGGGGCTAAGATTTTATTGTGTCAAAAAATTCGTACAAGGACAACGGTGCACTCAGCCACAATTGTTCATGATGGAAGACATACATGCAATTGAAGAAGCCGATGATATATATATTGATATTGAGACCCCACCATATGATGCCATTCCGGAGATTTCATTTCATGCCAAGGCTGGGACATCACATCTACTGACACTTCAGGTGATCAGTAAGGTGGGAAACAAGGAGATGGCAATACTCATTGACGGAGGCAGTACTTACAACTTCATTGATCATACCATTTTATCCAACTTGGCAGTTATGGTGATACAAGACAAGATATTTCAGGTGATGGTTGGTAAATGGAAAAAATTGAATGCAGAGGGCGTTGTTTAAGTCTTCCTCTAACGATCTAGTGGTATACGAACCAAGCAGATTTTTATGTACTTCCAGGGTTACGATGTGTCAGACAGTTCTTTAGGTACAATGGCTGGAAAACTTAAGGCCAGTGGAGACTAACAACAAGACGCTCAATATGTTATTCACTCATGCTAGGGAAAATCACACTTTACAGGGAATGCACTGTTCCAAATTCGTACCCATGAAGGATAATGAATTAATGCTTTTGTCAAATATGGGCTTCTTCCTACATATGGTCACAACACCACAAACCACAGAAGATAATCAGATGTTGCTCGAACTATGTGACCTTTTGGTTGGATTTGCACATGTCTTCAATGAACCAACAGAGTTACTACCTGTGAGTCGTCACGATCATCGAATTCCTCTATTATCGAACCACCCACTAGCGAGCGCAACGCCATACAGGTACCCTGACTATAAAAAAATGAGATAGAAAACCAAGTCAGAGAATTCCTCAAATCAAGAATCATCTGTCCAAGCCATGGTCTGTTTTATTTTCCAGTCCTATTAATTAAGAAGTCCAATGGTTCCTATTGATTTTGTGTAGATTATCGAGCTCTTAACGGTATTACAGTGAAGCATAAGTTTCTGATACCCCGTTATTGATGAATTGCATGGGGTAAAATTGAATTTACGATCAAGGTACCATTAAATCCGAGTTCATGACAACGACATACCCAAAAAAACTTTTCATACTCATGGCAGACACTACTGATTTCTTGTAATGCCGTTAGGATTGACGAATGCACCCACCTCCTTTTAGAGCCTCATGAACGATATTTTTTGACCGCATTTGCGAAGATTTATATTGGTTTTTTTATGACATTTTGGTTTTTAGCAGGTCTTGGAGGGATCATTTTAGACATGTTAGACTTGTGTTCCAATTTTTTACTGATCACTATTTATTTGTTAAAAAATCCAAGTGTCAGTTTGAGGCACAATATGTTGAATATTTAGGTCATTTGATTTCATGTGAAGGAGTGACATTTGATCCAAAGAAAATACAAACCGTACAGGACTGGTCGGGGCCGATCACAACTAAGGAAGTTCGCAGGTTCCTTAGACTTGCAAGTTACTATCGGAAACTCGTCCAAGGGTTTAAAGAAATTATGACTCCATTAACAAGGCTCTTGACTAATAAGGGATTTTCGTGGACTGCTGAAACACTTTCCACCTTTGAGAAATTGAAATTTGCACTCATCTCTCCGCCGGTATTATGACTCCCAGATTTTTTGCAACAATTCCTTTTCGAATGTGATGTAAGTGGGAAAAGAATAAAAGTTGTTTTATCATAACAAAATTGACCCATTGCATACTTCAATGAGGCATTAAAGAGAACTACAAAAATGCAATCAACGTATGACAAGGAAATGTTGGCAGTGGTAAAAGCCGTACGGAAGTGGCGCCCATATCTCTTAGGCAAGTCATTTATCATCGAAACTGACCACCGAAGACTGAAATACCTCACAGAGCAGTGCATTTCAACAACTTTATAAAGTCGATGGCTGCCCAAAATTATGGGGTATGATTACACAATTTAGTATACTAGGGGAAAGGAAAATCTAGCAGCTGATGCACTTTCGCATATCATCACAATCCAATTTACAACTATATCCATTCTGGTTGCTGATTGATGGTCTACTTTGCAGCATGAGGTAATTTAAGGCCTATATTTTACAACCTTGATTAATTCATATTCTCATAATTTTTTTCAAAGGGATAGGATCTGGTTACAAAATGGAAAGATACACTTGAGTCTCATTCCTACATTATTGCCAGCAGTCTTACCCAAACGACATTCTTTTCCAATTAAAAGGTATTTTGGTTTTCTCAAGTCTCTCAGCCGCATCTCGTTCAGTTTTGTGTAGCCCGAAATCCATTCGACAGTGAAGGAATTTATCCTTAATTGCGATGTGTGTCAATGCTGCAAGTGTGGCACCTTTCGTCCTGCTGTTTGCTATAACCTTTACGAGTCCCACAACGTATTTGGACAGAAAAGTCTATAGACTTTGTCGAATGTTTGCCAACGTTACATTGTCAGTAATGGTGATCATCGATTGCCTCTCCAAATATGTCCACTTTGTGCTATTGAAGCACCCGTACATAGCTCTAACAGTATCAACGATTTTCGTCACTCACATTATCTGTTTGCATGGTTTTTCGGGTTCAATAGTAAGTGATCGGAATAGTATTTTTCTCAGCTCATTTTAGCGAACACTTTTCAAGTTACAGGGCATAAATCTTTGCTTCAATTCGAGTTATCATCCATAGTTCAACGGTCAAACGGAAGTGGTCAATCACACCTTAGAGCAATATCTTCGGTGTTTCACTAGTGATCAACTAAAAAGATGGATGGATTGGCTTCTGTAGGCAGAATACAAATACAATACGGTATTGCACTCTTCCACCAAAATATCTCCATTTGAGGCTATTTATGGGGTTTCCCCTTTCATCATTGCTTTCATATGTTTCTGAAACTACAAAGAATCATGCAATAGATGAATTTTTACGATCAAGGGATGAACTAATCCGAGAATTATGACCTAACTTGCTAGTTGCCCATGCCCGGATGAAGTCATAGACAGATCGGCATCGGCATGAGGTCACCTTTGTCGTGGGAGATTATGTTTATCTCCGTCAGCAACCATATCGTAAGAAATTGGTGGCCTTCTATAGTTCGTTAAAGTTGGCACCCCATTACTTCGGACTCTACAAAATTCTTGTAAGAATAGACACAGTGTTTAGCAAATTCTTGGAATTTCCAGCTGGAGCACAAATACACAATGTTTTTCATGTGAGCCAACTTAAGAAGAAATAAGATCCAATAGAATCTGCTAGGAAGACTTTTCCCCTCAGTTACGGTTGACGTTACCATACTATGTCAACTTGAGCTTAAAGACGGAAATTTTGGTCTAATGGGTTGGGACGCCGAGAAATGATGCTACGTGCGAAAATTTGTGGCGATTCTCCAAATCATATCCTAATTTTTGCCTTAAGGACAAAGAACTTTTAAGAGGGAAGGAATGACACGAATTTAATATGACATGCTTAAAGACTTGAGGATTCATAGGTTGTATGAGGAGCATGAGAATACATAGGTTGTAAGTAGGGGACACACGTGTTGCTTGGCAAAGAATATTGATATCTGATTAGTTTGTTGTTGGGTTGTTTATTGGTTTTTTTTTTTTTTTTTGTTATTGGCAAATCCTAGACTACGTGACATGTTAGTAAAAGACTAAGGTCGGGGGTGCCATGTCATTGGAAGACGATTAAAATGAGTCAACCCAAGTTTATTAAAGAGCACTCGCCAAACCCCCTGACTAAGGCAACACAAATTATTGGGCTAAAATACTTGATTGGGGTTGTCGAGATGGTCGGGATAAAGACTGTGATCAGGAACGATCATCGATCGGGGAAATACGGGTTGGGTCGGGTTCAATAGATGGTCGGTTGCGTGACACGTGGACAACGTTCAGATTTAACGAAGTCACGACTCAAAGCACGTAATGAACGAATCCTACCTAAATAAGATGCCTAGAAGTATACTTTGATAAGGAAACCAACTTTCTTATAGATATCAAAGTCCAGATTAGGCAAGAGGTCCAATACAATCACAACACAATCAACGAGAGATAAGGAAGAAGAGAAACACGACTCCAATAAGTTAGAGTTTCATTTACTTATAGGAACTCTCATTGCTTGTACATTAAGAATTAGGGTTCCATGCATGTATAAATAGACCCTTATAACACCCATAAAAGGGTTAACGAAAATCAACTAGCAAGAGCATAAGAGAGATCAAGTGTGTAACCTTCTTTCCACATAGTGAATTTTTTCTTGCCGCAACCGGCAACCGTGGACGTTCCCCCACATTGGGGTTTTACCATGTAAAAACTTTGTGTCTTATTTATTTTCCATTCACTTTTACTTACAATTGGTTATTATTCTTCATTAATTGTATGACGGGAGGTTAATCCAAAAATCACCTTCAATAGTTTTGTTATTGAATTAGTCAAATAAGTTAGTGGTGGCTATGAGTGGTCGCTGGAAGCTCTCCACGACTTCAGCTGAATCCTATTTTAATTTTTTTTCTATTTGTTAACGTTGGTTGTAAGGCATATAAAGGTCGATTTGAATTCAATATAAGGCTATCAAATATTTTACAAAATCCAGAATCCTTTCCTTCTCCTTAAATCTTATTATATTTCTCTTCTTTTCTCCATTCTACTAATTCTTCTAACCCTCCCAAATTACAACTTAACAAGAAGTGTTAAGATTAGTATATATAACAATGATATTATTTTAGTGTACGATGTGGAGGAAATTTATGCGAACAATTTTATATACATTCCATTTGTATATTAAGTTCTTGCAATAACAGCTTACATTGTTTGATCGATCCAAAAGTGAACAAAAAAAAAGTAATATACAAAACTAAATAAATAAAGATAGCATTCTCCAAAGGATGACAGAAAAGAACTTCTGCAAACAGGGAGTATTATCTTATTTTTCCATAAATTGTTAATCTTTTGTGGATGAGAAGGCAATAAAAAGATGTTTAATGGAATCAGAGTACCTTGTCATTAGCAAAGCTCAAGACCTCTTGCACACGACAAGAGACCTTATCAAATAAGTTAGTTAGTAACTTAGTACTCATTTAATTCTTGGGTGTATTCAATACATTATGTATGTTCTATATAAATCATGTCATGTGAGAAATAGATAGCCCATGATCAGGTTTATTTCAATAATCTTGAGATAGTTATGTATTGATAAATTATAAATGCTACATTAGAAGAAAAAATATCAAATATTTAACTCATCGACGAGAGAGGTTCTTAGTGCTAAGAGCAGCACATATACCTCACATTCTTTTATCATACTCTCCATATTATGTTTGGAAATTACATCATAGCAAGACAACAATGAAGAAGAATAGGTTATTTATATGCAAAACAAAGGGAAAGGTCACAAGAAAAAACTTTATTCAAGAAATCTAAAGGATTCACCAAACATGTCTGATGAGACATTCCAGAGCAATTATCACCTCATGAAGAAATGGCAAATACATATACAAATACTATATATAGAACAAGTAAAAATAGATACAAATGTAATGATGTGGAGGGTTTGAACCAATACTTTGTAAATTATTAGAATCTGATATCTTATGCAATGATTACTATACCTGTATATAAAAACTCAAGCTTTACAAGTAAAGAGACAAAACACCAAAGTTGAAGCTTAACATATTCATGGAATTTGAATAATATAACTCACCTTCTCGCTCACTACCACATCAATCTCCTCAAAAGTATCAGAATCATTCAAATGCTGACGAATCTGGGAAGAAATTGCTCACATACTTGCCAATTTAGGAGAATCTCTCTTTGAGAGATTGAGAGTGAGAGAGTTCTCGAGCTTCGACCAGAGAGACAAGATATAGAGGCTGTTTTGTCCCTGAGAGCAGATTTCGTTAACAGGGGAGGATATCAGAGAGTCTGTTGTCAAGCATTGGGAGAAAAAACGGTGTTTGGATGACCGGATCTTTTTTTCCAGATTTAGTTTCTCAAAAAAAGAGAGAGAAATTTACACCTTAATGATGACTGATTGGGCATGTCAGCATCTTTTGCCGACGTGTCCGGTCATGTCATCGACTAGGTACTTATATGGTTAATCTTACAATGATATGACTTGCCATGTAGTAATAGATCCTATGACGTTCCCGGATATGTGACCGGATTCAAAAATTATCTAGCACCTTTTTAAGGTGTATTTTAAGACTCTATTTTAATATTTTGAGTTTAAATAATACATGTTTTGGTGAACGGATAAAAAATACTCTCACAATAACTTTATTCATCATTTTATTTTATTTTGTTCAAAATCTTTTATCAATGGAGATCGAATCGGCCTCGACCTCCAATGGAGGTCGATTAAAAAGAAGATTAAAAAAAATTGAAAAAAAAATTGGAGGTCATTTTCGAGAAATTTCAAGCAATATTTGAGACCTTTGGTAATTTTCGAGATTTTTTGGATAAAAATATTTTTTTGGGACACATTTTTACTTAGAAAGAAGTCTCAAAAATTTTCATTTGTACCCAAAAAGTCTCAGAAATTATCAAAATTCTCAAAAATTACCAAAATGTCTCGAGAATGAGTAGAAGTTTTAAAAAAATTCATTTTTATATAAAAAGTCTCGAAAATTACCAGATTGTTCGAAAAGTCTTGAAAATTACCTGAAAAGTCTTAGAAATATATGAAAAATCTAAAAAAAATATGAAAAAACTCGAAAAATACATGAAATGTCTCAGAATAAAATTTTCCAATTTTTTTATCACCTTTTTCATCGACCTCCAATGGAGATCAATTTCGACCTCCATTAAAGGTCGATTTCGACCTCCATGGAGGTCAAACGACTTCAACCTTCATTGGATGTCGATTTCGACTCCCATTGAAGGTTGAAATCGACCTCTAATAGTGGTTGATTTTGGCCTCCAAAGTAGGTATGTTCAATGTCCATTGGTGGTCTGTTAAATAGATCTTAATGAAGAAGATGAAATAATAAATCTTTTTTTTAAAAAAAATTGAAAAGTAAATAAAAAAAAAAGAATAAAGTAAGAGTATTTTTAAAAATCATTTATTTCGGTGCATTTAAAACATAAATTATTAAAATGATAATACTTTTAAAATACAAACTTAAAATAATGACAACCCCTGTTTCCTCGCTCGTCATGATCAAATTACATTAGCTGCAGATTGGGCCTACGCCATTTGGCCCAAATTGAAGAATGGTCTATCCCAAATGTAAAACATGGGCCTAGTCGGGCTCATTAAAAGAAAAAGGCTTGCTACCCAGGTGTCAAATCCTCATTGGTGATGACAACAATACACGTGGAAAGCTCCGTTCCAAAATCTACGTGTTCGTGATTCATTGGTGGTAGCGACGTGGAATGACATGCAAATCCTCACAGTCACGCACTTCACTTCCCTCTTTCGAAAATATATTGAAAACCCAAAATTTTCTTCTTCCATCGATCGTCTCTCTCACTGTTCCGCTGCGTTTTAATCTCCAAATCAGAGTTGTTATAAAAACATCGGACACGACATATGTGCGTGTGACTGTAAATTATTGTTGGTTCACACGAACGAAGCGACGATGAGTTTCTTCAAATTATCTTCTGTCATGGATTCGTTGGCATGGACAGGACTGGTTTACACAGTATTTATTCTCCATTTTGTTTTCGCTTGCCAGTTCCTATTATTACAACCACTAGTATCTGCTTCAGGTATTTTCCACCCTCACTTTGATCTCTATGTAATATTCTCTAATGTCCTTTTGTTTTTTATTGAATGGATTAATTCAGGTAGAAAAGCTCTTGATCTGTTACTATTTTGTTAATTTTTGTTTCCTGAATAGTCATGCCTCGATATTTATAGTAATTTCATGGGTGGATTTTGTATTTAATTAACAAAAATGGCAGTTTTTATGCTTAGGCATAGTTGACGATGCAAGATAGGATTTTAAATTTGTTTATTGGACAGGTATTAAGGGTGGATATAGAATTTTGTTCTCTTTATAGTTCATTTCTTTTTCATGCTTTTTAAATTTTAATTCATTATCTACTGCAATTACCCTAATATCTAAAATTAGTGGAGTATAACAAGAACTTGTGCTATTTGAAGCTGAGGTCAGTGTTGTTGCCTTGTTGGTGCAAATAAAAATATAGACAGGGAAGATATGGTTAAAGCTAGTCACTATTACCAGGGCTGTCTGATTTTTCTTTATTAATGTTCAATTGTATAAATATAAATCTGTAATCAGATTTATTTCAGTATACATTTTTTTATTATATGCACACAGGCTTGAATCCAAGCCACTGAACAATGGAGGTCCGGTTTCAAATTTAGCATTTGTGCTAACTTCTAAAAGAAATTATCAAATTGAATATCATGGGTAGTGAATGTTACGCCTTAGTGTTTCTTAGCCGACAAAAGTTGTATATTATCTATCTTATGTGTGTAACTTGTATGCTGTAGATGGCAAACCTGGGAGTGCTGCTGAGTTGTTTGAGAGAGTATCACAGAGTATAAAAGTAAAACATTACAGTGAAGCAATTAATGATCTCAATGCCGCTATAGAGGCGGATCCTACTCTTTCGGAAGCATATTATCATCGCGGATCTGTTCTTCGCCAGTTATGCAGGTTGTTCCGTCTTGAAAATTTTGTATGCTATTTCTTTATTTCAAATTTTTTTTTTCACATGTCGTAAAAGAGCAACAGTTTCCATATTATTTTGACTGTTTTTGAGGCATTTGTGAAAGGTCCAATATCTCAATAGATTATTTTGTAAATTTGGTTTTACCTACTACTTCTGCATTCATGTTGTTTACATCTGACATAGTTTCTATAAACCACCTTAAACTCCAATCTCCTTGAAGGTACTTTATAAGAATTTCAATGCTATGTTACACCTTACCCCTGTAGCCATAGGCACCTTTGTCCTCCCCTTGGGGACCTTTGTTCAGTGAAAATTCTCCCATACCTTATGTCTGTATATGTTCACACCATCTAGCTGCTACCATCCAGATCTCACATCTAAGCTCATCAGTGCAGCTCCAGAACATGCTTTATCAGGCTATCAGAGTGTCTTGGTAGCATGATGTTTGCCTATACATGGGATTATAAGTTAGAACCATTCTGACCAGAAAACAGATGAAACATGGCACTAGTGGATTGTTTGTTGTCAATTTGTTCAGCAAGCTGCAAGATACGAAATGAGTTTGGATTTATGTTCATGACTCCAGCTATGATCCGCTACTTTTTTTTATATCTGTTTCAAGTCTGAGTTGAAATTGACAGCAAGTCTTGGAAGACAATATAGTTATGAACTTGTACAGATCCTCTATGGATTTTAGAATTTAGGAAGGCTTGTGAAACACTTCTCTCTCTCCTATCCTCCAACTTCTGATTGGAAACTTATATGATTCAGGCGCTTTTTCGATGTAGATATGAGGAATCTGAGAAGAACTACAAAAAGTTTCTGGAGTTAAAACCAGGGCAGTCAGTTGCTGAAAAGGAGCTTTCTCAATTGCTTCAGGCACAGAGGGCTTTAGATACAGCTTTGAAGCTCTTTGATTCAGGCGACTTTTCAAAACCATTGGAATATGTTGATAAAGTTGTACTTGTTTTTTCTCCAGCGTGTTCAAAGGTATCATTTACAGATTATTATTCAATATATCTGTGTTTCTTGTTTTAGTTATTTACTCCAGCTGCTTTTGGCTCTCCCCAGGGAGTTGGGAGTAAGGCTCAGGAGTAGAGTTCTTAGCGTGCTGTTAACTCTATATGCATTGCATGTTGCAGGCCAAACTTCTGAAAGTGAAGTTGTTATTAGCAGATAAAGACTATTCTGGTGCCATTGCTGAAAGTGGATTTATTCTCAAGGAAGATGAAAATAGTCTCGAGGCATTGCTACTCCGTGGCCGTGCATACTACTATTTAGCAGATCATGATGTTGCACAGAGGTTTTTTTTAATAGCAGACTTTGCTAAATCGTAATAGCCCTAAATTATTTATATGTAATCTGAAATTTATATTCATGTTTATATGTTATCTTCAGGCATTACCAGAAAGGTCTTCGCCTGGATCCAGAGCACAGCGAACTGAAAAAAGCATATTTTGGATTGAAAAATTTACTCAAGAAGACAAAAAGTGTAAGACAACTTCTATTGAGTGTGTTACTTTCTTTTGGTTAATTTTTGTGGGTTAGATTGTGGGTTTATATAGAGTGGAGTTTGGTATGACCCTTCTCTCATCAAGCAACCCTCTTTGGAACTTGTTAGTGCAATTTACATGTTATGCTTCATTTACCATGATTTAGTTATTATCCTTGAACTCAATTGTTTTCTATTCAGGCGGAAGATAATGTAAGTAAGGGAAAGCTGCGGGTTGCAGTAGAGGACTTCAAGGCAGCTCTTGCATTGGACCCTAATCATCTTGCACATAATGTGCATCTTCATCTTGGTTTGTGTAAGGTCTTGGTCAAGCTTGGCAGGGGTAAGGATGCTTTAAGCAGTTGTAGTGAAGCACTCAACATTGATGAGGAGCTTATTGATGCTTTAGTTCAGGTTTGTTGTGTTTCCATTCGTCCCCATCTATCTAAGCTGTTAGTGGAATTGCTATACATGAATGCATCCTTATTGCTGTTCTGTTTTCTTAGATGAGACCAATTTTGTTAAGGTTTTCATATTGTGTATGGCCTTGCTCACATTTTTTATCTGGCTTGGCATTTTTCAGAGGGGTGAAGCTAAACTTTTAACGGAGGACTGGGAAGGAGCTGTTGCAGATTTGAAGTCGGCTGCTCAGAAATCACCTCAGGTTAGTCATAATTGAAGTCCATATTATAGGTTTCTACGCTATATGTTAAGCTCAGAAATAATGTTTTACACTGCTGCAGTAGCACATCAATAAGTATTTTTTTTCTTTCAAATTTTACAGCCATCCTTATCTATTAACTCTTGATTTGAATCTTCTTTTGATCTCCCTTATTGTTGATATTTTCACACGGTTGTAGTATAATTTATAGTGTTTAATATTCTTTCTTCACTGTATATATTTGTGATTTAAGTCAAAACTTGCTAACTATGCAGGATATGAATATCCGGGAAGCACTAATGAGGGCTGAAAAGGCTTTGAAGATGAGCAAACGCAAAGACTGGTACAAGATTTTGGGAGTTTCAAAGGCAGCATCTATATCTGAGATCAAGCGGGCCTACAAGAAGCTTGCTTTGCAGTGGCACCCAGATAAGAATGTCGACAATAGAGAAGAAGCTGAGGCCAAATTCCAAGAAATTGCTGCTGCATACGAGGTCAGACTCAGGAATATTTGAGTTTTTATATAATTTATGTTTGAATTTTACAGGGTTTCTCTTCTATTTTTTGGTTGACTATCTTACGTTTTAATTTATATACGGGTGTAATTTAGGCTGACATATACAATCATACAATCATATATCTCAACCTGCTAGAAACTGTGCATGTATATTCATGTCAAAAATCCTGCAAAATTTTAACTTATTCGAAATTTGAATTTCATGTTCTCGGATCTGTACCTGTATTGCCCTTCACAGGTTCTGGGGGATGAAGAAAAACGTACAAGATTTGATAGAGGGGAAGACATTGAAGAGACGGGAATGGGTGGAGGCGGTGGTTACAACTTTGGCGGCGGAGGACAACAATACACTTTTCATTTTGAAGGAGGCTTTCCTGGAGGTTTTGGTGGTGGTGGTTTCGATGGTGGTTTCGGCTTTCATTTTTGATTCCAGTGAACCACGGCTTTCCAGTGGTGAAAAATTACAATTTACAAGAGTGCAGCTGCTTTCTATTTAAGCGCAGCATATACCGATATATTACTAATGCTGACCGGTATCACATGGTGGTGTGTATTTTCGGCCATCGGAAGAGGTTCCTTGTTAGACGAAAAATGTATCCCTTGACAAAGTTTTGTTCCATTGATATCTCAATTCTGGAATTTGTTATTAGGTGATAAAAAGGAAAAAAAGATTAGCATTTTGGCTAGTAATTTGGTGCATGAATCTCTCGATTATTACTATGCTTCGACTTCAACTGGTCGTCCGGCCATAGAATTCATTAATCATTGAATATGTTTATTCTTCAATCAAATCAAATAATTTAGTGCAACAGTTCTTTGCTTTCCTCTTCTGCGTTCTGGTTGTTGCAACTTTTGTGCGGCTTAGCCAGCCATGCAAATGCAGCAAATCAGAAGTTATATAATTGCACATTACATTGATGATTGAGATTGTAGTGATTCACTAGGAAGCTGTATCATCCAATCCAATTTGCCAAAAAAAAAAAAAAATGAAATTCAATCTGATCAATCAAATCTTGAATAAATTAAAATCTAATCCAATTTAATATTATCTAACTAAACTATAACTTAATTGATGATGGGTTTGATCCATTTAGAATAGAATTTCAAGTTTCAATTTCTATTAAAGTATCTCCGATATAAAAGTTGTTAGCATACCATATTAAAAATTATTGACATGACAATAATGTCAAAATATTTACTTTCTACGTGGTATAAAGGTAAATTTGATAGACAATCAATTTAAATTTTAGTTTTCAATACTTTTATTTAAACACATTTATCGATTATGTTGATAATGTTTTTAAAAAAAAAAGTTTTATCATATCCGTGGAGCTGGATATAAACAACTGTATTACAGTTATATTTATTTAACAAATTATCTATTTATCCGATATGATTATTTTTTTTCATAAACCACCGTTATATCATTGATGTTTTATCAATGATGGGTTCACAATTTATGTAATATTGTGATTTGTGACGAGGCCAGACGGTGAGTGGGTGCTCTCACCTTTTCATTTGGAGTGTTATAATCTATAGTAATTATTAAAAATAATAATAATGATTATTTTAAAAACTCAAAGAGTAGAAAAAAAACAAATAAATTTTGTTCTCTTTTCAATTTTACAAGATGGAATTATTTTAAAGAATAGTGCTTCCAGGCTCCAGCTTAACAAAACATATTGACATCATCAACAAACAAAAAAATTACAAATAAAAATCTCAGCATCATCAACTGTAACCCAAAAAAAAAAAAAACGAAAATCAAAGCCAAAAAGCAATCGCTGCAAAAACTGCCACTCCAAAGGGTACAGACTTCACTGCACCGGAAGCATCAACGGAGTTGTCGCTTGTAGACGCTTTGGGAGTTGAAACTGGAACATCTTTATCAGACTTAGAAGGCGCCGGAGCCGTAGCCGGAGCCGGTGTCCCAAAATATTCAACAGGAAGAAGCACATTATCGACCTGATAAACAGCTAGATTTTTTCCAGTAAACAAAGTGTTTGAAACTGTCGCTTGATTGACCCCAGTTGTTAAATTGACTTGATTCCCTGAAGTTGTGACATTTAAAGGGAATTCACCAGCAGCGCTGTTTCCTGCTTGTGTACGTATTGGGTTGCTAGCGGTTTGGAACTGTGTCGTTGACATCAAAGTAGGCAGAACATGGAATTGCACCAGCTTGATCTTTTGTTCATCGCTTAGCGAGTTCAATGTCCCTGCTTTGAGGCTTGAGAAGGCATTATCGGTTGGAGCAAACACTGTTAAGCCCTGGTTTGAGTTGTTGAGTTGTGTGTTGATTTGATTCCCCTGTTGGGTGCTTCCAAGTAGCCGAATAAACAGAGTAAATTGACCATTCTTTTCAAGAATTGCTGTTATGTTCGGTGGACCTGAAGGCGCTGCAGCAGGGCCTTGAGCAGAAGTTTTGCTGCAACAATGAAGGAAGAAGAAGAAGAAGAAGATGGTGATCAATGACATTTTCATTTTTGTTAATTAGCTATGGATCGATTTCACTGGCCTAAACTGATTTTGAAATGGGAGAAGAGTTTGAAGTAATATATATTTATATAGAATGAGGGTCTTTTATTTATCAAGTCGGGATCTGAAATTTTTCGTACGGTCCAAAGAATCAGTTAAACATCAATTTACAAGCGGAAAATTTTAGGTCCGGACCTAACCAGAGAATTATTCAATAAAATGGATTGTAATTTGTAATGGTAGGTGAAACGTTACAATTTAAGGTGGTAAGAGGACTTCAAAATTGTTATATCTTTCTTTGTAAGGCATTATATGATATTGGGGGAGATAAGAGGAAATTTTAAAAATAAAAATGGAGATTGCTTTGCGAGGCAGGAAAAACAGTGGGGATCTAGAAGGGCCAGAATTGAATTATGAGAGTGGGTGTAAGCAGGAAAAATTATGTTGATGATGATGAAATATTGTCATATTGAAATGCTTTTGCTTGTTTGTGGGGACTAACTTTTTATGAAGAAAACTTTAACTTGAAGTTGTCAATGGTAGTTAGTTTGTATAGTTCCAGGTTCCAGCTGGGATGATGATGATGGTGATGTACGTTAATGGTGGACCAATGCTGAGATCTCCATTATTTTACAGATCTCCAACAAACTTTGACACAAATTTCTGAAAATGGGTCATGCATTGCATTGGTTAGAATTTCTGATATTTAAAGTTAATTGGACATTAATAAAATTCAAATTGGGAAGCTTCTAATTTCTGTTGAGCAATCATGCATTAATTGGTTAATACTTAGTATTCTCCGGTCTATTTTCTCCGGACAGGGCAGCTACCAAGTATCAAGCAACTAGAAATTACAATAACTACAAAACCAGACATGTATGCGAGGACTAAATACATAAATAAACAAATGCTTGGTAAATTAGTTCTAACCGTTAGATTCGAATTTAAGTTGTAAAGCAAGGGATTCATCGACCGGTTCAATGTAATTTGATAGTCAAGTTATAAAGTACGTTCACATGTCCCAAGTTTGAGTTTCAGTCACCAAGGTGGTACATCAATGATATTAAACATCGGCCACTAACTTGTATAAATACTTATCGAATTCGACTGGCCACATTATTCATCGATGGAAAAAAAAAACTGCAGATCAAGCTAACGGAAGTTCATTAGAGAAGAAGACAAGGTTTGTTTACCGTTTATTGTTTACTAGCCCATTTCATCATCCAAGGCTTCAGCAGCTCAGCAGAAGAAGTGCTTCTTCCCAGTTGTGTTTCCAATTTGTACTCGATGAACCAACTAATTGAAACTTAAATGCCAATTTGGGCTTTGTAAATTGGCCCAGTATTAGGCCAGACAAGGAATACAAATATACCAACACATTTGTAATGAATCTTGATTGTGTTAAGTTGTGGGCTTCTTGTAGTAAGCACAAAACCAGAAATAGAAAGCACGTTGGGCTTCTCAGAGTTATCGATGAGCGCTGGGACACATCGCACGTGTGTTCATTAAAGAGAACTAACACTGCTCATTACAGGTCTGACATCTTAAAGAAGACAGTGGCCCAAATAGCTGCAACCTTATTAATAATGGAAACAGGTTTTACCAGCAAAATGCAAATAGAGCAAAGGTGGCCTAAAACTTGGATGCCTTCCATTTTGATGCTGTCACATTAATAATGTTTTACTAGAATCTCTCGTAAACGTGTCGTGTCAACCATTAATTGCAATCCTTGAGCTAACTTGCCTTACTTTTATGAATTGCTCAATTTTACATCTACAAATCCACCACGTGAATATCATTTGAGATGTCAATTTTTTCAAAGGTTTTCTCCGATATCGATCAAGATTAGTCTGTGTTAATATAAATAAATACTGATCCTAATTCCACGATAGACACCTTAAGGAAAAAAAGGGTAAAACCAGTTGAACAAAATAAACAATATCCTGAGGTAGCATAACTAACAAAATCGTGAGGTCCAAGACGTAGATTCTCAATATTAATGATGATGGGATTAGAAGATAAGACAAACATTTTATGTTATAATGAGGCACAGATTTGATGAACCAAACCTACATCTCACAGAATATGCTGCAATTACAGTGTGTAAGTGTGCAAATACTTTTGTGATCAAAACAAAAAACATTGATTTGGTCTATCTATCATGGACCCTATCGTACACTAATATTTCTTAAGAGTTTCAAATCTGTAAACAAAACTGACCCTTTTCCACTGTTTAATAAAAAAAATCTCTACGGAGAAGAGAAGAGAGAAGCCAAACATACGACTTCAACGTGAGAGTGAGTGAGTGACGATCTCTCTATCATCACCACCGTCCATTTCGTTGACTTTACCACTCCAAGGTCAGACGTCTATGCTCTAATCTAACTAATCGAGAGAACAAACGATTAAAGAAAAAACAAAACAGCCTCAACGTTCACATAAATCGCAAACCATAGGATCCAGACCCTTTCTTTGATCCGGTCCGGTAGCCATTGAAGACCCAGAAGAGCGAAGCCAACAACAAACAAAAGCTAGAGAGACACTGCTCATCCTATCTGACGAATTCAATATTGAAAACAAGAAAAAGAAAAAGAAAAAAAATTATAAAACCCTAGTGTCATGATCACATGCTCCCGGGTCTATCCAGAGAGAAACCATGATCAACCCCGCCAACGGTATGATTTCGACATCGTCTGCAGCGGCAAACGCCCAGTCACCGGGTCTCAAGACGTATTTCAAAACCCCAGAAGGGAGGTATAAGCTTCACTATGAGAAGACCCACCCTTCTGGTCTGCTTCACTACGCGCATGGCAAAACCGTTACTCAGGTAATTTTTTTATTTTTTAGGGAATTTGTGCAAGTACCCATTATGTGATATCAGTGTTTGGATTCGAATTTTTGGGTTAATTTGAACCTTTTATGGTTTTGGCTAATACCCATTTGTTGAAAATATGTTGTTTTGCCTGCATTTCTTGATGTGAATTCAAATTGTAGCTATGAAATAATATGTACGTATTTAGGGACTCTCTAGTGCTGTTGTTTGTCAATTTTAGTAATCATTGTTCTACATGGTTTTTTATAATCACCCATTCCGATAAAATTTATTATGTTATTGCATTGTTGGTTAACTATGGTTCTTTAAGGTTTACTCAGTGCTCCATTTTATTTTTGGAACCGTTGTTTTAGACCATTTTATGTGTAATAAAGTGAATTTTGATAGCATAATTAGTCAATTTTATATTTAGAACCAAGTTTCAATATCATTTTTGAGAGCATATGATGATTGAATTTAAAACTCCAGGTTACTATAGCTAATCTCAAGGACAAGCCAGCCCCATCAACTCCACCAGCCCCACCTTCAAGCTTCAGTGCCAGCAGTGGGGTACGGTCAGCTGCAGCAAGGTTGTTGGGTACAGGGAATGGTAGTCGAGCTCTTGGTTTTGTTGGAGGCAATGGTGGGAGTAAAAGTCTTAGTGGGAGTAGTAGGATTGGTTCATTGGGTGCTTCAAGTTCGAGTTCTTCGATAATTAATACAAATTTTGATGGCAAAGGGACCTATATAATATTCAATGTGGGTGATGCTATCTTTATAAGTGATTTGAATTCTCAAGATAAGGTAATCTGGTGGCATCGGATGTTAATATTTTTAAGAATAGTTGGTGTTTTGGGTTTGTATATGAAACTAAAGCTGTTTATTGTTGGATGTAGGATCCGATAAAGTCTATTCATTTCAGTAACTCAAACCCTGTTTGCCACGCATTTGATCAGGATGCCAAGGATGGACATGACTTACTTATAGGGTTGAATTCTGGTGATGGTAATATTTTCACTGTGAATTTGAATGCCAAGTTTGATTGAAAGTTCAAACTTTTCAAATGATTTTTTTTTGTGTATCATTGTAGTCTACTCAGTGTCACTGAGACAGCAATTACAGGATGTTGGAAAGAAGCTTGTTGGGGCTCATCATTATAACAAAGATGGGTCTGTTAATAATGGGTAAGACTTAATTGTAATGACCTTCCAATTTTATTTTTTCTTTTGCATTATGCGTTGGTGATATTTCTAGATTTTTCTTCCAAGTGTAATGATTGGGCTTATTAGATATTGCATTCATTATTCATGTCTAGACTACTGCTCATAGCTGACACGTAGCTTGGGATGCTGATTTAGGCATTGGACCGTTTTTGGCTTATGTTCTTCTTATGGTTTATGTGGAGAATTAACATGTGGGAGACGTTTGATAATAAGGGGCATAAGGAATTTTATATAGGTCTTCTGCACAAGTTATTCATTGTAGATTCATTGATCATTATTTTCTGAGGGATTAAATATTGTCTATATTGTCTGTTGCTAAGGTTGGACAGATATTTTGCTGAATATGTTATTGTCTTGGCTCTAAACTTGCTAAATCTATCAATTTAGTCAGTATTTTTTCCACCTTTTGATCTTCAAGTTAATTTTCACTTGGCAGGCTTATACATAGAAGACACATTTTCTGATTACAATTTATTAGCTTTCTACTGTTCTTACTGATGCTGTTTGAGAATTCTCAAAACATTTTTAATTTTATATAGCTTGTTTGATTATTGCTTGTTGTTTCCAACAGTCGTTGTGCTAGTATTGCATGGGTTCCTGGAGGTGATGGTGCTTTTGTTGTTGCTCATGCCGATGGTAATTTGTATGTGTATGAAAAGGCAAGCCTTGAATATCAAGAGAACTATTTTCTTCTTCCTTAATTTTTGTATTCCGTGGTGATGTGTATTGATTTGGGTGTGCTTTAATTTTTTCTAGAGCAAGGATGGTGCGGGTGATTCTTCATTCCCTGTTATCAAAGATCAAACTCAATTTTCTGTTGCACATGCACGCTACAGTAAGGTACCGGAGTCAATGTTGTTTAAATCTAATACTTTATGATTTGTGCTCTTATTTTGTTACCCTTTCTTTGAAATTGTTGTTCTACAATTTGTACTCAGCATCACAATCATTTCTAGAAGAAATTGATCATTGCATCATATATGTTTATTTATTTTACATGTTGTGCATGTAGCTCAATTTTCATTCATAGGTCCTTCTAGCTGTTTAATTCTGGATACTGCTGTTCAAATTTCGATGAGGCGTAATAGCGATCAGCTCCTTCATTGCTGTGGTGAATTTAATTTAGACTTTCTAACAAGAAACAGAAGCTATGTTCTTAGAAAAGGTGCAGGTAACTCTGATGTTGCAAACAGTTCCATTATTGAGTTTGTACTCTTTTATTACAGTCTAGTCTTAGTCAAGATTCTTGGTGACATCAAAGTAGCAGTTTGATGGTTTCTCTGCATGGATGCGTGTGTGCCTGAGTGTAATTGTTTATACACTGGTGTCCGCCTCATACATGATTCCAATAGTGTAAAAAGTAGACAATACCATCATGTTGATTTACTTGTCTGATTGGTTTGCTATCCATCGGGTTTATCTTTTCAGATGTATTTTCCAAGTCTAATGTCTCTGTGTCTATATTTGTTTATGCTATATTTCTACCATTAGAAGCGGTTACCATTGTTGCATGGTACCTTGAAAGAAACGGTTGTGGTTGTATTTCAGTAGTATGCAATATTTATTATTAATATTTTTATGAAAACCATGCATCAAGTTCATCATATATGATCTTAAGTGATACAAGTGGGTTGCAGAAAAAGGCTAACTTGTTTCAGCATCCAAATTCATGTGAGGGGTTGGGAGTCTGTCATTTGACCTCATTTGTTCTCCAGATCTCTTCTAGCTGTTATTTTTTCTATGAATAGTATTCGTTATGTGGCTAGTGCTATAACATTAGCCAAATTTCATACATATATTTATATTTAACATCAGTGTGTCTGCATACCTACTGTTAGTATCTTGAGACTAACATCATTTGCATGAGACAGTTGTATTTGGTGATATGGTGCCCGAAACACAATTTTTAAACTTTTATGTTTTGTGTAGGGACCTTATCCTAGTTTGATTAGGCTATTATGGTTTAAGTATTTACTAAGTCCGAGGGCAGGGGCATGATAGGTCATGTGCAATGACTTAGCGAAATACTGATTTTTGGCTGTACTTTTTTTTTTTTTACTGTTTGTAATTCATTATTGAAAAAAGGAAGCATGTGCATTGTAAGTGTTGAATTATTTTTCTGCCGCCTGCTCCATCTATATTCGTTTGTTGACTTCAAGAAATTGTTATGCAGAGCAATCCAATTGCTAGATGGCATATTTGCCAAGGTCCAATTAATAGCATTTCTTTCTCAACTGATGGGACTCACCTAGCAACCGTTGGAAGAGATGGTATTCTGTTTACTTTGTGTAGATTATTCTTTTCGTAAATTAGTTTGTATGAGCTTAAGTTTTTCGTTCAATGTAGGTTATCTACGAGTTTTTGACTATTCAAAGGAACAACTTATTTGCGGTGGAAAAAGCTATTATGGTGCGCTATTATGTTGTGCTTGGAGGTAACTATCTGTACTTGTTTATAACTTTAGTTGGTAGCTATTTGCGTAAAAAAATTATTCCAATCTCCAAATTTCCTTTCTCTAAGTTTTTCTTGTAAATTATAGTTCTGTTTACTTTTAAATATTATTATTTTGAGAAAATTAAAGGCGTATTTGACAACAAAGTGCCGCTGAACAGCATGGATGGAAAATACATTCTTACCGGTGGTGAAGATGATTTAGTTCAAGTTTGGAGTATGGAAGATCGCAAAGTTGTAGCTTGGGGTGAGGGGCACAATTCATGGGTATGATTTAACAATACTAAGCTGGTTATAGTTTATTGCACATGATTGTGACCACTTCAGTTCTTACCTGATTAGTTTTTCCTGTGTGGTATTGGCAGGTCAGTGGTGTAGCTTTTGATTCATATTGGTCATCGCCAAATTCAGATGGCACAGGAGAGACTGTCATGTACCGGTTTGGTTCTGTTGGCCAGGTACTTTATTTGTAGTTACCCTATTAGTTTGGTCAAGATTTCTTGTATATGTAATGGTACTCTTGTCTGTCTAGGATACCATTATTTGTGGTGCTTTCCTGTGTAGAAACGTAATTATATTTTGATTATATTTTGATTGGTTGTGCTACTAGAGCTTCAACTCTGAAGTGAATACTTACTCTCTGCCATCATGGTGATGTTGCAAGCTGTATACTTATATCAACTATGTCGGTAATGCTACATGACAGGTGTCTGACATTTTGGTTGTGTATAGCGAAGACTTACTAGTTGTTAGAACTATGGGGAATGCTCCTTGGACTAAATAGGTTCTTTTGGACAAGACAAATGTATTTTAGTAAAGGTAGAAAGAAACATAGATGGGGAGATGTAAGCCTTGAGAGTCAAAACATATTGCACAAAGTCCGAGACTGTGGCCAAGTGCTTCTTGAACATTATCTGATGATGAGTGCCAAAGATTTTGATGCGATATTTATATTAAATGCCAACTGTTATCATGAAAGTGGTGTGTGGTCAAGAAACATTATAGCCTGGAGCTGGTTTTGTGGAAACTTGAAATAAAAGCATTTAAAAAAAATTCAGGTTAACCACGAAGGACTAGATGAGTTTTGACCTGCTTATAGTTTGCATGTGCCAGGTCTATGATTTTCAGATTGTTCTAATAAAATTTGATTGTAAAAGCTTGAATAGAGTAGAATGAGAAAAATTAGGGAGGAGAAAAAGGGACCAAGAAAAAACATACATCAATCACTACTAGGTTAAATAGTAAATTGTTTGAGTTGAAACTTGAAAGTCATGCTGAGACCGTTGACATTTTGACCTTTATCGCTACTAACTCACATTATATAATTCAGTTTTTTGAACTTCCGTATCGCTTCAATGCTTGAGGTCTTCACATATGACCTCTCGAGTAACTTAATATTTGTGAGTAAAGGCAAGGAGTATAATTCACTATTGAGCTTTTTGCCATCTCTGGCATTCTTGAATAACCTTTTTACTTCAAAACCTTTAAATCTCACAATTGTTGAGCTTACATATTTATTATTTTGAGCAGGATACACGATTGCTTCTGTGGGACTTGGAAATGGACGAGATTGTAGTGCCACTGCGCCGAGGCCCTCCTGGAGGATCCCCCACTTTCAGTACTGGAAGCCAGTCAGCCCATTGGGACAATGTCCCTGTGGGCACTCTACAGCCTGCTCCAAGCATGCGTGATGTCCCAAAGCTCTCTCCACTGGTTGCACACCGCATTCACACTGAACCCCTTTCTGGTGTGATATTTACCCAAGAATCTGTTCTTACTGTCTGTAGAGAGGGGCACATAAAAATCTGGATGAGACCCGGATTTGCCGAAAGCCAATCCAGTAACAACTCAGAAACACTGTTGAGTACCAGTTCAAAGGAGAAGCCATTGCTGTCAAGCAAGGTTGGCAGTTCCAGCTATAGGCAATGACCAAACTGTCATCAGATGCGAGGCAAACAAAGTTCTTTTTGTCACGATGTTGCATTTCTATTCACTAGCATGGCTGTGGT
This sequence comes from Dipteronia dyeriana, assembly GCA_032871835.1. NCBI lineage: Eukaryota > Viridiplantae > Streptophyta > Magnoliopsida > Sapindales > Sapindaceae > Dipteronia > Dipteronia dyeriana. Next base: position 13,824,078 of record CM065297.1, read on the forward strand.
CGTTCATTTCTTTTCATCCGGTTGGTTATCGTAAAAATTAGCATTGTGTGAGCATATTCGGGTTGCAGTGAGACTAACCAACAGGTTCCATTGTATATTCAAGGTGAAAAATGCCATTGATGACACTTAAGAGGTTTGGAGGAAGAGAACCTCCTTTGTAAGTACAAAACGGCTGTTGCTAGGATATATTTAATGACCCTTACACAAGAATAATGTGAAGTTGCTCCGTTTAGGAGTTGGATAACTTTTGAGGTGCATTCAAGTGATTATTCATTCTGTTGGTAATGCATTGTTACAATTACCATGTATTTTTGCATACTCTTTCTGGAACCTAGCCTCACTCGTGGCTTCATGGTTTAATGTAACTTTGGATTAGTTTGTCATTGAATTTGGACAGAAAATGTGTTGATTTTTCGAACACATGATTATCAAGTTTGAAGCTAAAATGAGTTCTAGCCATTACGGGGTTCCAATTATTTGGTAAGAAACCTTTAAATTTGGTGGTTTTCTTCAATGAAACAGAGTGAATTACTTGCTTCTTGTCAAAACTACTGACCTACGCATGTACTTTTGATATATGATGCCATGTACTTTTCCTTTTAGTGGTGCGATTTTTTTCTTCATTGCACTAAAAAAAGGGTTTATTGCAATAAAAAAAAATACAATAAAGAACCAAAATGTGACATCAATTTCCATCAATCTCAAAAAGAAAATAAAGAACAACGGAAAGGGGTCTGGAGAAGCTAAGTTCACTTGAAAACAACACAAAATCTAGAAAGTAAGACTGGAGAGAAACATATACATGATCTGGTTTATATGTATAGCTATGCATTGCAGTCATGTATTATATACATACAACTGAGAAAACATGCATGATGTAATTTCTATACACTAAACACCATATTCTAATGCCGCTGATTTCAGGTACTTTAACAGGATGCTATGTCAGCTGCCACGTGGGGTGGTTTCTGAATCTCTTGTTTCAGTTTCATGGTGTTGTGAATCTGACTGGTTCTGGCTTGGAGTTGTGGATGGTTGATGGGGTTGTGTCTGAATCACTTCCTCCTGATGACTCTGCTGTTGACGTAACATAGCTAGCCATTGTCTACGACACCTCGAAACCTTCCGGAGAAAAGAAGTTCCAACCATTGTGAATCCAAAACCAATAAAAGTTGAGAGTAGAACAGAAAGAACAGCCTGCATATGAAGCTGTAGATCCCCCAACAAACATATCAGATATATAATTAAGTACTGATTCTACTGAATCAACATTCCTGAAATCTTCAACACATCATTATATTTCATTTATCTGATCCTAAAGCTTGCCTATCAAGTTAGTCCTATATTCAACTTGATGAAACAAGTCCGGAAAATAGTTATTGTGAGCAAAGAACATCTTACCAAAGTGTAGAAAAGATGAGCAGACAGAACCATCGATGCAAATTGAATAAATGCATAAACCCAGATGAACTTTCTCCTTACTGAACACAAAACTTAGAGAAGTCAGTTAGATACCGATAGCCAGCAGCCAAACTCGTGTTCTAATTTCATCTAAATTGAAATGAATAAACTCAATTGTACCCATGTTTGATGCTGTCATGGACGCAAGAATGCCTAGAATGCATGAAAATGGGAGAGAGATGGCAATTGCACCAGATTTCATTTTCGGAACCTGTGTGTCCACTTGATAATGTTAACAACTATGACAGTGTTGAGAAAAGAAGCTGCAGCATTCAGAAGTTGCACAACTTACCAGAAGTTGCTCTAGATAACAAAAGTAAGCAAGCATGCTAACAAGAACAAGGATGGGAACATCCTGCCAAACCCTGCAAAATTTGCATCAAAGTTTAATCACCTTCAATGTTGATGTTGGCAAAAAGATTAGATAAAACATGATCAGCCTAGAGCAAGTTCAGGGTAGGCAGTGTAGATGTTAAAAATGGTTACTTGCCTGCTATATGGAATAACATCAGCTTGCTGAGCACCAGTTCCTCTTGTGTTATTGGAATTTTGAAGTCGTAGAAGGGTCACAGGTAGATTTCGAACCTCGTTCTTGCACACATCACACCTTTTGTTACCTTTAATGCTGAACCATTTTATAGCACATTCTTGGTGGGCTAATGCAAGTTCCCCTTTGCAGCTACATTCCATCTTGAGTGTGTTGGCGCCTTCTCCTAGTTCAATCAAGCAGATTCTACAAACAGCTTCTTCCTCCGGAATATCTTCACCACCACCATCATTTCTATCTGTACAATAAGACTAAGATAAGGCGTAGGTCGGTCATTGCAAGTTACAGAACAACAATATAAGTTGGAAGGAATTAGTGAATTCCACAAATTATCGAACACAAATGTCAAATTTCGATATTCTATGTTGGTGGGTGGAGAAGGCTTGTGTTGAAAGAAAAGGAACTATAGAGCAATAAAGAGAGCAAAAGTTTACCAGTAACATTTGGAGGAGATGTGTCTGATGTTGTCATGACAGTATCCTCAGCTACTCCAGGAGTGGTACGAATTACGCGGAATACACCACGTAAGGAATCCAACTGTCTTATGCTTATATCTTTGTTGAGCTCAGGGACTGAAAGTGAACGGTGAAAAGATTTTTGAGCTCCTCCATTCTGTAAAGTGAGGAATTCAATACGAATGAATAAACAATACACGAGAGGGATAAAATCCAAAACTCCATATGCTTAAAATGGATGTCTGATGTTGATCTGCTGCACAAAGAGATGGCAACTCTACACATTTTATGATTCTTAAATCATGTCTGAATACAAGTTGGTGCAAGAAATTCTAGGCCCTCATATGTTAACCTCTATATGCAAATGACAAATCGAAATGAATGAAATTATTTGGCTTTAATATAACAAACTGCTTATATAGCTACACGGTCCACATATTGCGAGCTAATAAAAAGGTTGGTACTCACAGGATCATACATTTTTGCCCCGTGCAAAGACCCTGGATTTGAATGAGAATTTGGAGTAACAGGTAAAGACGATGCTGCCCTCGCTCTAGGTGTGAATAACTTTGTAAGGGATAATGTCCTTGAAATTTTCCCTCCCGTCTCAGTAGATGAACTGCCTAGAGCTAGGGTCGCAGCCTTTTCAATATCTGTAGTAGTAGTATTTCGATATTTGAAGCTTAGCTTTGGAAGGAGGTTTCTAATGATTGATTTATTTTTCGATGACAAGGGACCTTGGGACTCATTTGTTGTGTCAACAACCGTAGGAGAAGGGCTCGGCATCGGAGAAAAAATTACTTTTCTGGGAGTGGTACTTGGTGTTAGGGGCATGTTTATTGTCACAAAATCTTCTCCAACATCCTCAACAACAGTTGTTGGTGGTATCTCTAAGACAAGGCTTTGCCATCTCATGAACTGATCAGGTGGGTTCACTTCAACTATTTCAGTAGAATTTTCAACCTATAAGAAAAAAAATTAACCACCAATTAATCTTCTGTATTGTAATAATCCCACAATATCTAAAAAGTATAACTTAGCACTTATGAATTCGAACAAATACATACAGGGAGAACCAATAACATTTGATTCAAATTAATAAGTCGGTAGTCAGTACAAATCATACAAGAGAATAGAAACTGTATGCCAATCAAAACCAATCAGAACAAAGAATTTATCAGGTTAATGATTGTTCTGAGACATGGTTTATCTACAACAACAACAATTAGTAGATTTGACCCAAACGCTTTAACGAAAATTTGGTAAAAAGCTGCTAATATTCAAACATTTCTGTAAATTTTGAGTTTCTTCATGGCTTGAGAAGACTACTGGTTAGGCTGAGTCAAGTCACAAAAGTTCCAGGTTTGTAGAATTCTAAATTAGAGCTTATTCATTTCATTTTCATGAAATAAACAGAGTCTGTACTCTGTCATATATTAAGCAATAACAGAAAAAGAATCCATCGCAATTTTTTCAGGCAAAACACACAGAACACAGCTATGTCACCAATTTGACAGCAAACCTTGTGAAAACAATAACTAAGATTATCATAGAGAAGTATAGAAGCAAATTTGAAGTGAAAAAAAAATACCCTTTGAGCCTGAGAATCAACAGAAATGCTACAAGCACGTTCATCATTCTCCTCGACAACTGGTTGTTGTTGCTGTTTTTCATTTCCCATACTTGAAAAAAAAGCAGTAAGGAAACAACTTGGAAGACCAAGCAGATGTTTATGTATGTATGTACACTAAATTTCAAGAAGAAGAACCATCTAAAGAGCTTGTTAGAAAGCTATAAAAGAAGAAGGGAAAGGGAAGGTACGGGAGATGATGTACGTGGACAGGTTTCACCTGAGGCTGACGGAGAAATAGAGACAAGAAGAGAAAGTTGAATATTACAGGATTCTAATTAACTAATTGTCGTTGAATTTTTTCTTTTTCTTTTTCTTTGATGGGGTGATCATATTTGTAGGTAAAGATAATTTGGAGGGGGTGGGTCTGTCACCTGATCTGGCCTTGTACAAATGCAACTATTCTATTTTTTTTTTCTTACGGAGTTTTAATTACAGAGAAATATTTAAATAGAAAAGAAAGGTCAGATTCAATAGTAATTATTGAATTTTTAGAAGTTACCAAGTTTGACTGTAAATTTGTAAATTAGGAGATTAACTTCCAAATTTTGGTTAATAATCCATTTTTGTTTTGGACAGACGGCAGACAGTTTTCTGTGTGCCACCAAAATGAGGGTAGCATATTTCTTTTTGGGTAATTATAGAATATATATATATGGAAAAATATAATAATATGGGGTCAATTTTACATGTCATCAAATTTGGATTATTATAATAAATTCATGATTGAGAGGAAAAGGAAGGAAGATTTAAGTTGCATTTTCAATATACGAATGACTTGTTAAAAAGGAAAAGAAAATCTTTGAGTATAATCAATTATTTATTAATTAAGTTTATCTTTATATTATGTAGAGAACAAATCTTTTAATATTATTATCATTTTAATGATTTTTAACGATTTTTGATATGCAAACTATTTTTATATCGTAAATATTCTAACCCAATCATGAAACAATCCAGACGTGAAAACTCCCTGGTTGGCAGCCGGCTGAAATCTGAAATAACGTAGCTGCTTCGTTGAGCAAAAGAAAATGAATTTGGATAACTGCTGCATTGACTCTTCAATTTAATACAATTAATTTATGTTTATACCCTTAATTATTTTCATCTTACGTAACGTAGAAACCAATTTGGGGAGAAGACAAGGACAATAACGATATAATAACAATGTCAAGATCAATGAAAACGGTTATTAACATTCTTTTATCTATTTTGTGTATCCACTGTTCGCATCCACTGGTTCAAATAATGTATATCTTTCTGACTTGTTATCTATCTTTAGGGTAAATATTTGGATAACATATATAAAAACTGATCTCGATATATTTTTGATCGGTTTGATATTAGATTTCAACCAACAAAAAAACTGTTTACAACGCTCATATTGTTTAATTAATAATTAAACACTAGTTTTATATATATATATATATATATATTAAATCTCTCGTGATGATCTTTCATTTTAATTTTGATAAGAATCATGATAAAAAAAATATGATTTTAAAGAATTTTAATGTGATTTTTTTTTTTTGTAGATGTTGAGTTCAATAGAATCTAATTATAAATAGAATTTGAGATTTTTTCGAACACTAGAACTATTTATCCAAATTTTAAAAAAAAAATTTAAAAAAATAAAAATGGAAGCAGAACATTTAACTAAATGAATGATTTAGAATTGGGTGCACCACTAACGTTAAATTAAAGTCAATCCCATTACCGAGATTAAAATAAAGGATTTCTCATGAGACACTCTCTCTAGAAAAGAAGGGTAGAGTTAGTTTCTTAAGGTTCGGGTAACAACCACTTTATTTTAATAAAAGGAAGTAAAAGCACTACCATTCACTTAGTTAAATGTGATGTTTCTATTTTTATATTTTTTGGAATGTTAAAGATATTACTTTTTCCAAATTTTATGGTTAAATCTGATGTCCAAATAATGTGGTAACACTATAATCCATTTATTTAAATCATGTAAATCTAATACAATTTATATGAATGGATTATAATATTGTTACATCATTTGAACACCAGATTTATATACAATATATCAAATTTGTTATTCTTCTATAGATAGTCTTAATCTATGCCATAAAGACAAAGAATAATAACTACTTTATTTTAATAAATTGATATAAAAAGCCGTATATATTGTAATATGATAATAAATACACTAATTGATATTTGTTTTTATATCTTTTTATAGAAATAAAATAGTTGTTATTCTTTGTCTTTATGATTTAGATTAATATTATTTACAGAAAAATAACACATTTGATATATTTTAAAAAAAATTATAAATTTTTTTTTTTAAAAAATAAAAATAGAAGCAGAACATTTAACTAAATGAATGATTTAGAATTGGGTGCACCACTAACGCTAAATTAAAGTCAATCCCATTATAAAAATACAATTATTTGATGGTTGAAAATTACTATACAATAATTTAATTGATAAAATATTAAAATATTACGAAATGCGCAACATCCAAGTTATTTAATGGAATTTAATGAAATTTAAACTTTGAAAGTCTCTCTTGAAATAGAAGATGCCTTTGCAATCACCTTTGTGCGCATGGTTTGGAAAATTGTCGATATTTCTTTTCGAAATATACAACGACTATCATAATAGAATTAGAACGTGTAAAAATCAAATAATATTGTCGATATTTATTGAGATGTTAATTTTATTTTAATAATATTATTTTATCTAAATATAATATTTAAATAATACGTTAACACTATATTCTATTTAAAATATTATTATATCACTTTAACGACTTTAAATTTAATTAAAATAGTATTACTCATTTTATTAATCAATGATTACTAAAACTTGTAATCTTTCTTGTGTTTGTTTGTGCGGCCCTTTAACAGAGATGTGTACGGGCAAAGGACAAATTAATCACAGCCGTACAAATGATGTGTCAAAGTTTCAAAATTTAGTCGGAATGAAAAGCACCGCTTTGTGTTGTTTATGCTATATTGAGTTCTTGACTTGACAAATACCAAAGCATGATTAGAGGATTTATTCCCAATGATTTGAGACCATTTTCTTTTTGGTTAACTTTTAGAAGTAGATATATGATATGTACAAATCGTGTTATAAAAATAATATTCGTAAGTGTACGAATAGTGAAGATGTAGTATAACGGCAAGTAATGATCGTTCCCACGAAAACTAGAGATTTATCGATTAAAACTAATTTTAATTAAAGTTAAATTAATGTAAATCGTGTTATAAAAACAATATTCGCAAATACACGAATAGTGAAGATATCGTACAGCGACAAGTAATGATCGTTCCCACAAGGACTAGAGATTTATCGATTAAAACTAATTCTAATTAAAGCTAAATTAAAGTAACAAGAAGATTGTTGAGTTGATTTAAAACTAAAAATAAATTAAATTAAAACTAAGAAAGCAATTAAAAGATTTGGTTGATCAAAGGTGAGAAAGTACTAGGTCATCAATGCTCCCCTACTATGTTTAGTCAATGTTTCAAATTGACTTTAAAAACAAAATATTAATCAAGTTAAAGGTTCGTTCTTGTATGATCGTTACCGTATGATCCTAGGATGAATCAAGTGTTCTCAATTACAGTTTACCCATAGATCAATGGCGCAAACTGTAATCGAGAACCCATTAAGTGCAAGAACAATGAACCAAAACCTACTTGTATAGATCAATGCTAAGATCAGTTTTATCCATTCAATTGAATATTAATTAAGATTATGTATAGATCAATACTCCAACCTCAATCATTAAATTATCAAAACCCTAAATTCATGTCAACATATGATCATGCATTAACAAAAATAAGAATTAAGACATAGGATGAATTGAATGAATCAAAACTTAATTTAATTAAATATAGTCAATTCTAACAAAGAGTATTCATAGAGGTTCACATTGATTCCCTAGTATGAAATTAGTTACACATGACGAAAATAGAAAGAGAAGAGAAAGAAACAATAAAACCCATTGATGCCTCAAACGGATTCTTCAAATCTTCTATGATGAATTCTTCTTCGTCTTCGAATATTCGAATGCGCAATGATGAATGCAAGTTGTGAGGTGTTGGAGTGGTGGGGGACGGCCCCCTTGGTGGCTTGGGACCTCCATTGACTTGTCTCCCCCAAAATTAGGGTTCACATGGGGTTTAAATAGGTGTAGATGCTATGTCATGTCCTTAAACAATAAGGAAATCAATTCCAATATAGAATTCTACCTTTTTGGGACTTTATTTCTTTCCTAATCCAATGAAAATACTACTTATTGAAGGAAGATTAGAATTAGGTTTCAACTTGTTTGCACAAGACTCCCAAACAATTCCAAGAAGGAAATATTTTCTATTCTGACTACTTGCAAAATAAATCCCGTCATTATTCACGGAATTATGACTGATCTGACCATCGGGTACTAAAACGGGCATAACTTCTTCTAGGAATATCGGAATTGCGATCCGTAAAATGCGTCGGAAACTAGAATTCCGGGGCTTTCAATCCATAGGTATTAGGACACACAATTCGATCGGAACTGAGATATATTGGCCCTGCAATCTAGCTATTCTGCATTGGTTGAAATTCAACTTTTTACTCTTTTTCTTCAAAATAACATTCAACACCTCTTGAATGAAATGTGACCTATACATGCTCAACAAACACATAAAATACCTAATTTCACCCAAGAACAAAGCACAAATAATAGGAAATAGAGACCTAAAACATGTATAGAAATAGACCGATCAATATATAGAATTGTTTTTTATTAGAGTATCATTGTTTCAGTGTTCGTGTTCAAATGATATATTATAGTATTCATTTGTATATTTGATGTAGTCCTAATTTCCTGTTGCTTTCACTCATTTCTCAGATATTATTATTATTTAATATGCTTTATGAGTTTTATATAGGTAATAAATCATAAATAAGGTATTAGAGTTTAGTTGAAGAGTTTTAAAGGTTAAAGGGATTGAAATAGGCTCGTGCAGAATACCTAACTTTCAGGGATCATATCTCCCTCATTAGATCAAGCCATGTCGGATATGGTTTGTATTCCCAATCGCTACTAAACGAGATTCACCAATACAAAGACTTTTTGGATACTTGAGATACGTTTGGAAGTAAGAGGTTGGGTTTTGGGTATTTTTTAGAGAGAGAATATATCTTGAGTGAAGTTGTAACAATTTTCTTCATAGTGGATTGGTCTCTTGTCGTCCTGACGGTCGTGGTTTTTTTCCGATTTGGGTTTCTACGTAAAATCGTTGTGTTGTGGTTTGGATTTATTATTTTCTCTTCTTTCATATTCTTCTTTTGCTATTGTTTGTTTGTGTGCTATCCGGCAACGCTTCCGCGTAGTGACGTTTTGTTCGTTAACAATTGGTATCAGAGCTCCGGTTGCTTGATAGTGGTCTTACAAACTGTTATAGCAAAATGATGAGATTCAACGTTGAGAAGTTTGATGGAAAAATTGACTTTGGCTTATGGCAAGCTCAAGTCAAAAATCTGTTAATCCAATACGGTTTACATAAGGCGTTGAAGGCAAGCACCCTACAAACCCTGAAGGCTTTGGAGATTCTAGAAAAGAAACGACTGGTACTAGTTCTGAAAAACCTGTGATAAGCTATGATGACTGGGAGGATTTGGACGAGAGGACTGCAAGTGCGATACGATTGAGCCTAGCCAAGAATGTTCTTGTAAATATTCAAGGAACATATTCAGCAAAAGAACTTTGAGAGAGGCTTGAAGAATTGTATCAAGCAAAGACCGTCTGCAATCGATTCTACTCGAAGGAATAGTTTCACATGTTGCAGATGACTAAAGGTATTTTTTGATCATTTGGGAGTGCTCAATGGAATAGTTTCCAAATTATAGTCGATTTGGAGAGAAGATTTATGAAGAAGACAAAGGATTCAGACTAATCTGGTCCCTTCCACCGTCCTATGCACACATGAAGCCAATCTTAATGCATGAGAGTTCAACCATATATTTTGGAGATGTAACAAACAAACTAATCTCTGAGGCCGGAGGTTAAAGAGTGAAGGTAAATCTTCTAATAACTCTGCTTTTTTGGTTGACAGGAAGAAGGAAGGCTCCAACAAGAAAGTCACTTGTTAGGGATGTGGACAGTCTGGGCATATAAGGAAAGATTGTCAAAATAAGAAGACAAGTGCGGCTAAAGGCTCCAAAGAGGGTATCCGACAATCACTTATCTTGAGTTCGACTACAGTGATGCCCTCTAAAGAGATATAAACATCCTCATGGCATGATCACTAGTTACCATAAAAGAGGATGTGTTACTGATTGTGGGTCCACAATTTATGCACGGGTATTGGTTAGAAGGTGATGCAAGGTGTGTGGTGGACAAAGATGTCGATGGCTGAACGAACACCCTGGGAACCTAACGTGAAGAGTTGCACTATAATTTTCAACAAGGTAATTTTTGACATGTGCCGATGAAATCTTGGGATGGGTGTTCCTAAGTGGTTATACCTCGAGGTGGCTATGTTGATTCTTGGTTTTGAGAGTCGTAGATGTGGATAAAGTTTTAGGAATTCTCACCATAAGGGAGGATTGTTGGATATGACTTGTATTCTCAATCGCTACCAAATGGGATTCACCAATGCAGAGACTTCCTGGTGACATGAGATACGTTTGGAATTAGGAGATTGTGTTTGAGGGAGGCTTGAATACCAAAAAGAATTAAGGAAACGAATTCTGGAAGGAACCGCTGCATAGACCGCGATACGGACAAGCGCATGGACCACAACATAGGGAGCGGTCAACACCAGTAAGATCAACGTGGCGTAGACCACGGCGGAGGCAAAGGCACCAATCGTGGTATTCTGAGCAGTGGACTTCAATGATGTTCCGTGGTGTAGGGCGCGAGTGGCCAATCGTGACCCAGACCGCGGTAATAGCGGATTTTTACCAAATTAGAAATGTTGCACGAAAATAGGAAAGTCATGTAAGGAAAAAGATTTCTCCTTAACAAGAAGACTTATCATAAATAGGAAATAGTATTTATGTGGAACAAGTAATTCTTGTATGTATATGAGTAATATTTTCCTTTATTTTAAACTTTCTGTAATTCATATAAAAAAAAACTATAATAATTAGGCTATTGAGTGTGGAGCGAATTAGCAAATATTATAGAAATCTCAAGAGAGCATTAGGTGTAATAGTTTTGAGGTATTTTTTAGATAGTGAATCTTGAGTGAAGTTGTAACAATTTTCTTTATATTGGATTGATCTCTTGTCGTCTTGAAGACACTGTTTTTTTTTTATTTGGGTTTCCATGTAAAATCGTTGTGTTGTGGTTTTGATTTATTGTTTTCTCTTCTTTCGTATTCTTCTTTTGCTTTTGTTTATGCGCTATCCGGTAACGCTTCTACGTAGTGATGTTTTGTTTGCTAACATGCCACATAGAGATCCATATATATTTGGAAAGCCCCGGAAGTCCATTTTCCAACATATTTTATGGATTGTGATTCCGAGTTTTTGAGAGAGAGTTATTCTCGTTTTCGTATCAGTGCGCGATACTGAAAATCTTCACTCGAAGGCAATGTGACCTGGAGATTAAGTCGCTTCCAAGACACTTTATTTTCTGTCAAAACTCAATTTAAGTTGCTTTTCAAGACACTTTTTACCCATAATCCATAAAATTACTCATTTGCCCTTGTTATATTTCCTTTCCCATATATAAACCTTCCTTATTTTCATTTCAAAGAACCGCGCTCTACCCATAAGAATACTCACCAAGACTCCATCTTTACTCATCTCTTATACATCACCAAACCCACATCTTTATACATTCTTCCATACATCCACCACATTGAACCTTCAAATTCACTATCATCTCATATTTTTGGGCAAAATGAGCTGAAGAAGAATCAAAAGAGAAGAAGTTCAAAGCAAAGAAGAGAGAGATCTCCATCATTGTTTTCTCTACATCCCTTTCGCTTTTTATTCTTATGATAGCCATTCAAAGCAAAGAAGAGAGAGATCTCCATCATTGTTTTCTCTACATCCCTTTCACTTTTTATTCTTATGATAGCCATGTTTAGATCTCCTTATATTGTTTGTATGGCTTCAAGTTGTAATATGAGCTAAGCTTCTTGGGATAGGGTCAAGATGAAGCTCAATCCATGATTGTCTAAATAAATGACCCTCAATTTTATCCATGTTCGGTTGTGTTGTTGTATGAAATTTTCATATACTTTTGAGTTCCTAGCTATCACTTAAATGATATTTATGTGGTTGTGTGATGGACTGAGAGGGGAAGCACACAACGTATTTGTTGAAATGATCAATACAAGTCTAGTAAGGTAGAGATACGCAATGATAGCTTATAGGATTCAAATGTTATGTCACTAATCTTAATGAACTTGTGTATAATTCGGATAATTATCGAGAGATAGGTTATTGGTATACATGAGTATCGTCTTTATTGTTTGAGAGAGAGTAGAGACTATTTTAGGGCCATACGAATCTACAATATTCATTTAAAATTGGATTTAGTTGGTGGGTCTAGACTAAAGATAGGATTTGTTGGGTGGATTCTAAGTCTTGGATAATTTCTCATATTAAGTTACAACATATTTATCTGTCTTTAATTCCATTAATTTGTAAGAGTTAGTTAAGTTTGGTTTTAGTTTTTTAAATTGAAATCACATCCTTTTAATTTATTCAAATAGTCATTTTGCCATTCAATATCAGTAATCAACTACTCAATCCTTGTGGGAACGAATTTTACTAATTATTGTACTACACCCACAACCTCGTACTATTGCGAGTGCTCATTTTTGGTGTGATCAATGTGGTAATACTCAAATCTATTTATTTAAATTGTATTAGATTTGTATGATTTAAATAAATGGATTAGAGTAAAGTCACATCATTTCAGCACCAGAGTTATTCACGACGATTTGAGAGTATATTCTTTTAGGTTGACTTTTAGATGTAGTTATATATAATGGTTTTTTTTTATTAGAGTGATGTTATTAGCACACCCCCTATCGGTCTATTTTTACATCATTTTTTAAAATTTTGGTTTAGTTAAATAAAATTATATATTTTTATTACTTGTTTTGATTTATTTCCAAAATCACCCTTTTGCTTATTTTTTAAACTTAATACATTAGATCTCTAATCTCTGTATACGTCTCTCTCTCTCTCACCTCTATTGAACGATTTATTTTTATTTTTTAAAGTTTTTTTTTCATTCTTCTTATTTTATGGTGGAAAAGAAAAAAGAAAAATAGCAGGGTTGCTTTAGCACAACGATGGTTTGATATCATTCTAAAGAGAAAGTAAACTCCAAACTTACTTTTAGAGAAGAAATTGTTTCCATATGCTTGATATCATTCTCATACAATTCTAGCATATAACAATTTTTCTAAATGTTTGATGTCGTTCTCAGACAATTCTTTCATATTTTTGATATCGTTCTCAGACTCTTTTATAATATTTGTATGCGTGTAAGAAGCAAATATGAGGGTTTAAGAGTAAAAGAAAAAAAAAATCAAGAAACGGATTGTAAGAACGTTGGTTTTTGTGTGGTTGTATTTGATTTACTTTGTAGAAGATTTTTTTCCTTAAATTGTATATCCTTTTAAGTAATTTGATGAAGGAAAACAAAGAATATTTCATAATTAAAAAAGAGATTTCCTCTTTACAATCCAATTTTATCTTTACACATTCCTTTCTAAAAACACTCGATCCTAAAAACATAAATTTTAAAAAATTCAGAAGAAACTTTATTTTATTCCAAAAGTAGCATTTTTTATCTTTTAACATTTTTTTTTAAAATGCTCCATCCTAAAACCCTAAATTTTAAAAACAATTGTATAAGTAAAGAAAAAAAATTGCACAAAAGATTTATATTATTTTTTGTTTCAATAAAAAAAAAATCTACCAAAATAAACACTTTAAAAAACTTGTTTATTTCTTGTAATTCTTTCCCATCACTCAAGAATCAAATAAAACTTTAACGATATTAAAAAATAAATGTTTTAGGGTTCGTGAAACGCAGAAAAAAAAAACTAAATAAAAAGGTATCCGGTGGAGATAGAGATGAAGAAGGTAGAGAATGAACTCATGGTGTGCATAGATAATCAATGTTAACTCTTTTTTTTTTAATGGCCAGACTTGATGTTTTTATTTGCAGAGATATGTTGGATCATAGGAAGTTTTGATTGCTTTTTGTTTTTTATAAACTTTAAAAAAAAATGTTGTTTGTTTAGAATTTTTGCCCTCTTTTATAATTTTAATTAGGATAAAGTTGTTATATTATAAAAAATAAAATAAAATAGAGTGTAAAAAGATATTTAATGGATTGTCAATATCATTTATCTTTAAATAGTGAAGTATAAATAGGATAGCACTACTCTTTATTATTATTATTATTATTATTATTATTATTAAATATGATACCAGCTTATTCAGGATCTAATGGGATCTGTCGATATCAAATATTACATACGTGATCTGAATATTCACTCTCATAATAGGAAAGTGTTTTACGTATGATGGTCCATCCACCACATGATTAGATTGTTGATATCTCAATGTAATTATGCCATATAGAATTTATAAATTCTACTTTTAAATTTTCGGTATAAATTATACAATATGACATAATTATATTTGATAGTCCCACCACGAGAGGTGATACACTCACACAAGTTTTTCTCATAATCAAGATATACATGCTTTCATAACATCAGAAAGACTTTCCACATCTGTTTATGGTGAGGCTCAAACCCACATAGTGTAGAAACGAATATACACATTGTTGACGTTGATTTCTCGATGGATGAGAAAGTCAATAAGATTGGATTTAATTATGACCTGTCAAAGAGAAAGAAAAAAATAATGCAATTTGAAACGAATAAGACACAAGTTTACGTGGTAAAACTCCGATGATCGGAGAAACATTCACGGGTGGTTGAATCAACAACCGAGCCAAAATCCACTATTGAAATAAATAATTACACCACTCGATCTCTTTTTTTTTTCTCTCTGTTATTGATTGTGTACTTCTTTTTTTCTATATCTCCTAACAATGAGATTATGAGTCTATTTATATATGCATAGAACCCTAATCCTTGTTGTACAAGTAATGAAAAAATTCGTATTTAATTACAATTGGTTGCTTGTTGGAGTCGTCTTTAACTTCTTTCTTATTGCGGAGATTGCATGGAGATATAATGGGACTCTAGTGATATAGTCCGTTGGGACTCTAGTGATATAGTCCGTTTAGGACTTATTTCCTTATAAATGTGCAGTCTTCTCGAAGTAGAGTTGTTGCCTGATTTGGACTTATTTCCTTATAAATGTGCAGTCTTCTCGAAGAGGCCCGGCAGGCCGGCCCGCCTGGCACGCCAATCCGGAGTGCCAGGCCTGTCGGACCGGCCTGGCTGACCGATCTGCCGGTCCGTTCGGCCCAATTTTTTTTTTTTTTTTTTTTCATAATTCCTCCAACGGCTGGAATTGATTTCTAGCCGTTGGAGGAAACAAAAATTACCAAACCCCCCCTAAAATCTTTTAAATTATATTTTGACCCACAAATCAAATTTTTCTATAAATACTTCCATCCATTTTATTTTCCATTAACTCTCTCTATCATTCTTTCAATCTCTCATTCTCTCAAATCTCAATCTCTAATATATTCTCCAATTCTCTAAACTTTTTCATTCAATTTGGTTATTACTCTCTCTACAAAATTCTCTACGTTTTCCACCAACACACCAAATTTTAAAGGTACAATTTTGTTTACTTTTGGTCTAACATATTCTCATAGTAAATTTATATGTTTATGTTTAGATTTGAGTTACTTAATGAAAACATTATCTATTTAGTTAGTTAGTTTATCAATTTTTGGGCTTTAATGTTAATATTATTTGTTTAGTTTATTAAGATGTTTAAGTTTAGCAGTAATTTTAATATTTGTTATTAATAAATTTAGAAAATTAATTTTTATTACTGAAATTAATTTTTGTAATAAGTAAATGATGAATGTTAAGTGTAGTAATTACGTTTGATATTGTAGTAATTTAGAAAGTTAATGTTACAATTTTTTGTTAGTAGATTATGATTTTTTTGTTTATTTAATTTGTTTTTTAAGTAAATTAAGATTACTGTTAGTAAATACCGATTTTTAATTTGACTATTAACTACTATAGTGCTCATATTTTTATTCAGATAATGGATCCTAAGCAGCAGCCTTATTTTCCGGACGGTTTGAATATGCTCAACGATGAATTTGATATTTCAGAACCGACCCATACTCAAACGGGACCTTCTGGTTCCGGCATTACACCAACATCACGTCCCAGAAAATTAACATCAGATGTGTGACAATGTTTCAACATAGTCCAAATGACAATCCCAAACAGGACGTCTGGCCTCAGAGCTAAATGTAAGTTTTGCCATAAGAATTATGCTACAAGTACGGGGGGAACCAGACATTTGAGACGGCATATGCACAAATGTATTCCTGCACATGGACAGGTAGACACTACAACCCAGACATAACTTCAACGGCACCCAGACGGGTCCGTTATGACGTGGCAGTTCGACGCCATGCACGCTAGAAAGTGTTTGGCACGATACATTGCACAAACTGATCAACCGATCAGTATTGGTGAGAGTCGATTTTATAAAGAATTAATCACATCTGCATATAACCCCCAATATGAACCTATTTCTAGAACCACTACTAGAAATGATTTGATACGATTGTTTGAAACCAAAAAGGATGACTTAGTTGCTGAAATACAACATTTAAGTGTCTCTGTTGCATTAACTTCTGATATTTGGAATGCATGTTCCAAACAGGACTATTTATGTGTCGCAGGACACTATTTAGATTCTGATTGGAGGATAACAAAAAGAATTTTTGGTTTTCATCCTATGGATTTTGCATATACCGCAGAATTTTTTTTTAATGTCATAATGGAAGTTTTAGAAACTTATAAAATCACGCATCGCATTCTTTCAATCACATTTGATAATGCATCTGCAAATACTAGCTCTATTGCATTGTTTGTTGCAAGAAATATCCCGCAAGATGGAGGTTATTTCTTCCATCAACGGTGTGCATGCCATATTATAAATTTAGTTGTACAGGATGGTTTAAAGCAGGTAAGCGACCAAATAGATCTCATCAGAGATGCCATTTCTTGGATTTGCAGTTCTAATCCTAGATTCAGTGAATTCAAGAGACATTGTAAATTAAACGGTCTCAAACCCCGACGATTCCAAACTGATATGCCGGTAAGGTGGAACTCTACTTATTTAATGTTGTAAAATTGTTTGGAATATGATACAACAATTACATGTTTTTATAACATGAAATTGACCGAAACAGGACAACTTAGTCCAAAATTACTTACCACAGACGATTGGTATGTGGCAAAGATTTTTGTTTAATTTTTAAAGATTTTTTACAATGCCACTGTAACTCTTTCCGGGGTATATTACCCCACATCTTCCCAGGCAATCCATCAGATAGTGGAAATGTCTGAACTGTTAAACAATTATAGAGAAGGTGAACATCTAGGCGCTGCAGTTGTTGTCATGGAGACAAAGTTGAAAAAATATTGGGCTAACATTCCCCTACTGTATGCCTTAAGTGCTATAATAGATCACAGGGTTAAATTATCTGATTTAGAAGTTTTGCTTGAGTTTATTGGTATTAATTTGTCAATAGATTATTCAGAACAAATTACTGACATTCGAACCAAGTTGTTCGAGATTTTTCGTATTTATGAGACCAGGTTTGGCAATATTGACATCCCCCAATCAACACGACCAGAGACAGAGCCGAAACAAACAAGTTGGAGCCTTCTGAAACGACGCAAAAAAGACAAATCAGCAAGTACTTCTTCAGGGCAAAGATCTAGCCCATCTTCTTGTACCGAACTTATTAGGTACCTTGAAGCACAGTTCGATGCTGTTGAAGACAAGGAAGAGTTTGATTTGTTGTTATGGTGGAAGACCTATACGTACAGGTATCCAGTTCTGTCACACTTAGCACGTGACGTACTAGTTATTCCAGTGTCAACGATGTCTTCAGAACAAGCTTTCAGCACCAGTGGACACATAATTGAACCAAGAAAAAGCTGTTTGTCTCCAGATATGGTGGAGGTATTAACATGCCTTCGGGATTAGGAGCATGCTAAAAAAAGGTTACAAAATATAACTGTAGATAAAGAACTTAATCTAAATTTCGACTATCTATATATTGATGACCCTTCAGGTAGTGGCTAGGGCCAGAACTAGGTTATACTTTTACATATGTATTTATTATTTACTTGTAAGTTGTAAAACGGTTACACTCTTTTTCCCTTACCAAGTTTTTATCCCACTAGGTTTTTCTTGGTAAGGTTTTTAATGAGGCAATCATGTAGATATGTATTACTGAATTTCATAAGTGAAAAATAAAGAAATAAATAAATAATTGTTCGTTCTCTTTATTCATTTCAAATCCTAATAATTGTTCGTTCTCTTCATTCATTTTAAATTCTAAACCCTTAACCATAAACTATAAATCCTAAACCCTATACCCTAAATCTAAAAAAAACGTAATTTGGAAAAAAAATTGGACCAAAAAACTAACCCGCCGGACCAGGCCTGCCCGGCCCACCAAAGGGGCCCGACGGGCCGACCTGGCACGGCATGTTGGCACTGCACGGCCCGTCTGAGGCAGGCCGGCGTGCCGTGCCGGGCCTGCTTCTCGGGAAACAAGACGGGCCGAGCCGGGCCAGGCCTGTTTCCAGAAATGGACTGGCCAGGCCTGTTTCCAGAAATGGACTGGCCAGGCCGTGCCTAATGGGCCGGGCCAGTCCATTTTTACACCACTAGAGACATATATAATAGATTTGTGAAAGAAAAAAAAAAGATTTTCTTGGCTTTATGCGTGAAACAAGAAAATTTGGCTTTGTGCATGAAACAAGAAAAAAAAATTGGCTTTGTGCGTGAAAGTGCAGTGTACCCATATCAAAAAAAGAAAGAAAAAAATTGACATTTTTTTTTCATTAGAATTGTTCTAGTTGTTTTGACTTTGAAGAAAGAGTTTCTTTAAGTATTCTCTCTACATCCTCCATTCAAGTTCCTGAGACCGTGATGCGCCCACACGCAGTTGCCAATTTTGGGAGATGGTGAGGAAGATCGAGTGGTTCAGACAGAAGCACATCATAAAGTGGAGGAGGCTCTAAATGTTAATAAGATTGGTTCAGACATGAGCATATCGTAAAGTGAAGGAGCCTCCAAACGTTGGTAAGATTTTCTTCTTCTGATTATATCGATTACAATTTCCTGTGTTTACATATTGTATGTATTAGTTTCGAAAAATAATTACAATCCCAAGTTCACTGGTCCCAGATACAGATTATGATCTGTATTAAAAAATTTAGAACCTAGTTCCGCTGCGTAAGCGGTGAACGAGGTTCAAACAGATTGTTAGTTGAGATTTATATTTTGTGATAACTAGGATTTGTGACCATTTTTCCCTTCTAGCTAAATCTCTATGCTTTACATTTAGATATTGTTTAGGTCTAATTGATTGCATTTGTTAATTGCAATGATTGTTCTTTGCCATGTTTTATGACAAATTGGGTTGATTGACCTTTTGTTGATGACTAGATATTAGAATTTCATATCTATATATTAGTTAGGTCTTATGAGTATTCATATAGACATAAATATCTAGGAATTGCTTTTATTGACATCCTTGAATTCCTAGATAACCATTTAGTGTTGCCTAGCATTACTTGCATGTTTGAATATTTTATCATATTCACTTAGGTTGTTTTGACTCTTCATTGAGGTTAAGTCTTGTGACTAAGTTGTTAGTGCACAGGCAAATCAATCAAGAATCACTATTAAGGCCTGTTGGGTAGAGTGAAAGGGTTAGTAACTGGAGGGTGTGACGGAAGGTCAACCTAAGTTGTAAACTTTCATTCAATAGTGGATTTGAGGATCGAGTGTGGCGCACATAACAGCCTGTGGTTTTTCCCATTTTGGAGGGTTTCCACGTAAATATTGTGTGTTGTTATTGGTTTAAGCATAATTAGTTTTATTGAATGCTTGTTTATTTGTTGGAATTACATGACTAAGATGGATTTGGTGTTACGATGAGAAAATGTAATTTTTGTGAGAAGTTGTTAAATGGTAATAAAGGAGTTGGGACATCAAGTTTGAGGAAGCATGTGTTAAAATGTATTGATAATCATCAAGAAGCTACAAATTCGACTAATACCAGGTTTGATCTAAATGTTGGTAAGTCACTAGTAGCGAATATGATTATAATGCATGAGTTTCTTTTAAGATTTGTACAGGGTTTTGAGAGATGATAAAATATTGTTAACCTAGGTTTGAATCAATGGGTAGAAACACATTGAAAATTGAGATTTTTAATTTGTTCAATATGGAAAGGGATAAGACATTTAAGTTGTTGGAGAGCATTGAAAGTAAAGTTGCACTTACTATGGATGTGTGGACATCTAGGACACAAGTGGGATACATGGTTGTTACTATACATTTCAATGACAAATTATGGGTGTTGCTTAGTAGAATCATGCGTTTTATACATGTTTTAAGTCCACATGATGCTACATCACTTGGTGATCAGTTGATGACATGTTTGCGTGACTGGAATATGGTTAGAAAGTTGTCTGCAATTAATGTAGATAATTGTTCCACTAATGATTGTATGATTAAAAAAAATCAAGAATAAATGGTCACATGCATTGTTGTTAGGCGGGAGGTTTTTGTATATACGATGTTGTGCCCACATATTGAATTTGGTGGTATAAGATCGGTTGAAAGTGATTGCAGATGACATTGAGAATATTTGATGCAGTTGAAAATAATCAACGCAAACAACAATCGATAAAAGATGGAGGATAAACGATTCGGATTTGTTGATTCGCGCACGAATACCGGAAACGAACCCTACTATTGATCTGTTGATCCGCGCACGGATACCAGAAAAATAGGCTTCAAATACGACAATCTTCGCGAGTGAAGGATGTGTAATTGGATAGTTGAGAAATAATTCTCTGAAATTTTATTAATAATCAAAAACTGTCTTTCAAACCCTAATACAACCTACTTAAATAGAATTACAAAACTTGACTAACAAGAAAATCCACAAACGGGAAATTTCTCAAATAAACTAAAAGGCTAAAAAAGAAAAATAGGGAAAACATAACATAGTTTTCCAAATAAACTAGAAGACTAAAATAAAGGCTAAAAATAAATTCTAATCAAAAAAGGAATAAAAACAACTAATTAGATATAAAATAGATGGAAATAAAATAATTTGATTTAAGTACAATAATATTTTTAAAATCTAAAATCTTTAAGGATATCTTCAGTAATATCTCATGCATCAATATTATGGATAGTGTTTGTTTTTAGATAGCATCAAGCAAGAGAATTGAAGCTTTCGAGTGTGTAGCAAATCAATTGAAAATTAATTATTCCAAGAAACTTGTACTTGAGTGTCTCACTAGATGGAATTCCACTTACTTCATGCTTTCGATTGCCTTGATGTATAAGGATGTTTTGGTTTGTACCGAACAACGTGAGCCGCAATATAGATATTTGCCTTATGAATCAGATTGGTAGTTAACAACGATTATGGTAGAGCATTTGAAACAATTTTATAAGTTAATAGAGTTTTTCTCAGGTATTTATTATATATATAACCAGTTAAATTTTATACTCATTTTTTTTCTATATCAGTAGTTGATATCATTTTTCAATTTTTCAGGTAGCAAATACCTTACGACTAATTTGATTTTTCCCATGATCTATACAATGAAAGGGATAATGAATGGATGACGTAATTCTCGTCACATTGAGATACAATCAATGGTAAGAGGTATGATTGCCAAGTTTGATATGTATTGGAGGGATATTCTTAGTGTGATGGTTGTGGCGGTAGTGTTGGATCCTATGTATAATATATTGCGTGTTGATTTCCATTTTAGTAAAATTTATGGCTCTTGTGCATCTTATCAGCGAAAAATAGTGCATGAACTGTTAAAGGATTTGTTTGAAGAATATGAATTAGGATCTAACCTAGTTGAACAAATAGATGATAATTCATTCAATCATTCTTTTGACATTTTTAGGGGTAATGAAGAGTTTGAGTTATATAAGAGCCAAGCGGTTAGTAGTATCAACAAGTCAAAGTTGGAGAGGTATTTGGATGAACATGTTGAAAATAACTCTCCTGACTTTGACATTTTGTCATGGTGGAAATGTAGCAAAGGGAAATATTCGATTTTGAGTAAAATCGTCAAAGACATTTTGTACATTTCTGTCCCTATGGTTACTCATGAGTCCGCTTTTAGTGTTGTTGGTAGATTTTTGAGTCCTCTCATAGAAGATTTCCTTCAGACATGTTGGAGGTCTTGATGTGCACACAAAATTGGATATGGGCTCCTCTTCGAGATATGCAATTAGTTTCAAATTTAGTTATACTTATATATAATATTGGTTGCTAATTTTTTTTTTTACTTGATTGTTTTTATTAGGTGGCACTAGAGGAAGAAATATATGCTACTGAAACAATAGATGAAGAAGAGCCATTAGCATCGCATGATTGTTTTTTTTTTTACTTGATTGTTTTTATTAGAGATGTGTTTGTTGATGTAATATTTTGGTTTATTTTTTTAATTAGATATGGATTGTATGGATTGTAAAAAAATAGAATTTTAATGGGGCTCATGAAACTTATCTTTTTAATTGATATGGATATTTATGATTAATATATAAGTGACGATATTTGCACCCCTTAAAAGCTGTATGTAAACCCTAAATTAGTATAATTTTTAAAATTCAATAATATCTTTGAGTAAAATTACTAAGAGGATCTTCAACATTCTCCCGTAGAGACCCCCCTTAGCTTAATTAAGAGAGAATCTGTATTTTTAAAACTCCAACATACCCCTTAAAGACTTCCTTAAATATGTTTTGGTGGAGCTCACTTCCTTAATTAAGGGGGCTTCAGCCCCTCTTAGTGGGTTCCACATATTTAAATTTATTTTATTTTATGAAAGCATAAGATGTTTAACTTTTAAATCCCAACATCACTTATTATCCAATGAGTAATTTGTTTTATAATAATAATTACAAAGTAAAATATCAAAATAATAATAATAAATTATTAAGGGAGTCATTTAAGGAAGTATAAGAAAGTATTGTTGGAACATATACTACCTTAATAGCCCTTTACAACAATATCCACCCTTATTTAAGGAGGTCTCCAAGGGACCGTTGGAGATGCTCTAAAAGAAATAATTGTTTGTTTGTTAGTACACTCACAAATAATTATTAATTAGTTTTCTATTTTAATATGTTTAAAAAAATCTTATTAATGGTTTGATATTAACACATATCATAAAAACTATTTCCATTTTATAAACCCTATATTCTCTTTTAAATATATTTTCAATCTCTTTTAAGTAAATACAAATTAATTGCTAAATATGAAAAATGAATCAAAATCACGAGACAAATTTGGTTGTGAAAAAGTAAGTTTAATTTTTTTTTAATTTTGTTTTATTTTTTTATATATTTTTTAAAGGATTTTTATTATTTTTATTAGAAAAACAAAATCGCATATAAATAGACTTTTAAATTAACTATATTATCTATATTTTTTTTAGTAATGCTAGACGTCTCAAATTTCTTTATCAAATGATGTGACACATGAAATGTAAATATCATATCAGTTACCATATAATATCATAATTTATAAGATGTTGACACCTCAAGTGCCATATCATTTGTGACAGAATTTGGGAAATAAATTTTGGAAATAAATTTTGGAAGTTTAGCATTACTCTTTTTTATTATTATTCTCATTATTTCTTTCTAACGCACTTTAGACTTTAGCACCTATTTATTTCTATATCAATTGGGACATGGCATAAATCTTGCATCCCTATAACTCTCTCAAACCGAAAGTGGTTCTCTAATAAAAAATTAATTTGGATTTTCAATGAAAAATAAATAACAATAAATGGATTTTTATTTTGAAAAAACCGAGTAGAGAAAAGAAGCAGTGAAGAAAATTAAAGATAATAACAAAATTGGAAATAATAATAAATTGGATTAAATAAAATAATAAAAGTTATAGACGATGTGTATTTATAAAAATACAATACGATATAATTAAAAAAATGTTATTTTTTACATTAAGTGAGGTTTATTTCTAAATTAAGGTTTTTTTTTTTTAATTGATAGGCATAATAACGAAAGGGGTGTATATACGGTTTTTTAAGGGATGTCATTATCGTCATTCTTAATAGATTTTGATAGTAAACATATAGGCCCAAAAAACATGACCCATCTTCCAATAAAAACTTTACGGCCCAAATATATTTGAAAATATAGTCCATTTAAAAAAAAAAATTGGCCCAAAAAAATCCAGGTCAAAAAGCAACATAACCGGGTCTATACTGGGTCAGGCCTTGATCCGAACCACCCGTTTGTTTTATGGTTCAGGGTCGACCTTTATTTTGCCATCCCTATCAGGCAAATATGGAAAAAATATATGAGGATGATCAAGCGAGATTGCAAGCAGAGAATGTTGAATTAATTTCGTCCTTCTTTATGGCACGTACATTTTGCTAAAAATATATATTTCTTTATAACATAAAAAATCATCACAATGTATGCTCACTTCTCCTTTTTATGTAAATACTTTGCATCGACTTTAGGATTGCACATTTCCCCATCCCTATTCCCTCGTGACCCCATCCCCATTTGGGGGATTTTTTTTTTGAAGAAGTAGGGATGGGGATGGGGATGGGGATGGGAAGACCCTCCCCCAATTTTCGAAATGAGGATGGGCATGGGGGACCATCCCCATTTCTCCATTTCCCCTAAAACATTATAAATATATTTATATATGAATTTGCCTTTGTTTCAAACATTGAATTATTGAAATACTTTATTTTATAAAGGATTTTTTTTATTTGTAATGCAATAATGAATTTATCTTGTATTTGTAATGGAATGTTTTTTTTTATTAATATTTGTAAATTTTAGTCAAACAGGAAAATAGAAAAATAGAAAAATGGGAAAACGGAGAAAAAATGGGGAAATTGGAAACTGGGATTGGGGTAATATGTGGGGATGGAGGAGGGTTTGGGAAATGAGGATAGGGATGGGGTGATCTATATCTAGTCCTATTTCCCTAATGTGCAACCCTATTTGACTTTCATTCTTTTTAAGGTCAGTTTGGTATTGCTGTAACTTTTAAAATAATCACCGTTAGTTGTGCTGATGAAATAATCTGTTGTGAAATTGATCAGACAACTGTTTGGTTAATGTTGTGGTTAAAATTACCGTGGATTAAAAAATAGTATTTATGCATTTGGTAAACTTTACCTTTAATTACTGTGATTTTACATAATGACTAAAACAAATATGAAATTGAATTATCAAGCGAAGCAAAAATTTTATTTTTACGTTCTCAATCTAAAACTCCCAAGGCAAACAAAAAATTAGGATTTGACGGTACCAAGCCTAAAAATAAAATAAAATTGGGTGCTTCATCCTTTACTCATTTATTTTCTTTTGACTATAATATTCTTTGATTTCTTTTACTTGGCATACGGATACCTATACCTACAACACTTCAATCTTTATCATTTTTTAATATAATTTTTGTTTATTGTGTTTTTGGGTGAGTTTGTGATGGTAAAAAAACAGAATGGTAGAGAAAAAGAAGTATATGGCGAAAAGGATGCGTTTTAAGGTTTTATTATAAGTTCTAAGTTTGCGTATTTATTCCGGAATTGGATTGAGAAGATAAACAAATTGTTCTTAAAAATCTTTTAATTAATCTTATATTTAATTAATGATGAACAAATAAAATTGAATCATATGAAATTAAGCGTAAGATATATTTATATTAATATTAAGTTAATATGAATCATTTAGTCTTTAAAAAAATTTATTAAATCAATATCAAATTTTATTATAATCACTTTATAAAAGTAATTTCTACATACTTTTTAAAATTTCTGTCAAATCAACTCGTATTTTTAAATAATCATTTTTAAAAATTTTACCAAACATCCTTATTATATCAAAATTATTAAATAATCAGATTTTAACTTATTAAAAACTTTTAATTTTATATCTTTTTGGAAAAAAAGAAGAAGAAGAAGCTGAAAAGTAATATTAATTTGAATGATTTTAGCATTTTGTGTTATTTATTTACAATGATTTAATTTTATTAGGGTAATAATTAAAGATTGATCGGTCAATATGGTCAGATGGAAAATGACTTTTATTCGGTTGAATAATATCTCGAGTGGAAGTTGTAATAGCGTAGGTGTGATAAGATTGCATTTTATATTTGTTTAGACTTTGGTGACTTGGGTGCTTTAAATTTGTAATTGTCATTTTTCTATCTACTGCTTTGGTTATATAGATTAATCAAAGAACACGATATGGGCTGTGTAATAAGTGTGATATGGACTTCCCTTAGGATTTTGACCCAGTAACACCCTTTCATTAATACAAAGTTTAATTACTAAAACAACCTTGAATAGAATTACCTCTTAATAATTCCTCTTTATTTGTTATTGCTCGACAGTGATTGCTCACGTTATTTTCTTATTCTACAAGGGAAAGGACAATTTTGGCCTCAATTTTGTAGTTCAATATTAATCTCAACGGTGAACAACTATGGAGGTGTATTATGTAAGTGTAATTAGAGAGCCTTTTTAGCTCGGTTGATGCCACCGACAACACTACTATTGTTTAAATTACGACAAATTGCATAAATACCCATAAACTTAGGTTTAATTACACATATATGATATTGACCCATGATTGAATCTCCCATGCCTGTCAACTCCAACAAGGCCTTTAATGAAAAATATCCAAAATATAAACAACTTAACTATTTGTATATCATAAAATTTTAAAATTTCATATATTTTAAAAATATTTCTTAAATAATATGTAATAATTATAAAAATGAAAACAAAATCTTGTTAGGTTTTGGTTCGTATTCTCAAGTGAACCCAATGTGAATCAAACGAGACTCAATTGATGTGGAACTTCCTGGAGAGGTGTGATAACGTTTGGAAGTTGGAGACGGTGTTTGAGGAAGGTTGAAGACTGAAAGAACTAAAGAAACGAATTCGGATAGGTTCTGCGACATAGACCGCGGTCAGGACACGCTTACAAACTGCGACATATGGAGCGGTCAAACTCCTCTGGATTCACTCGGTGTAGACCGCGACGGAGGTAAATGAGTAGACCGCGGTATTCTGAACGGTTATCTCCAGTGGCTTTCCACGGTATAGGAAGCGGGGTGCACACCGCGACCCAGACCGCGGAAACGGCGTATCTTACCCAAATAGGAATGTTGCATGAAAATAGGAAATATGTTTTCTTTTGGAAGTTCTTGTGTTAATCGAAAAGGGAAAGAGTTTGTATTCATGAAAATTAGGAAAGTCCTGTACTTGAAGGAAAATGATTTTTTCTTAACAAGAAGACTTGTCATAAATAGAAAATAGTATTTATGTGGAACAAGTAATTCTTGTACGTTTAGGAGTAAGATTTCCTTTTATGTTAAACTCCAAAAACTAGTATAAATAGACTTTGTAATTAGGTTATTTGGTGTGGAGGAAAAAGAAACACCATGTAACATCAAGGAGTTGAAAGAGTGGAGAGATCCGGATGAGAGACCAGTGGGAATATCCGGGTAGGGATCAAATGGAATATCACTGGATCAAGTTAGAGATCCCTGAGTGATATTCAGGGGAGACATAGGGGATATTATGGGGTTCTTGGTGAGGATCTTGTGAGCGTGGTTAGGGGTTTGGGTGTGAGAGAGAATCCTGAAATATATGGTTATAACAATTTATCATATAGTGGAACTTCCACTGTCGTCTTGACGACCCATGGTTTTTTACCCGATTTGGGTTTTTCACGTATATCTTTTATTATGATTAGTTTACTTTCTCTCATCTATTTTTCTGCTATTGACATTATTAATTGCTATGAGTTATGGGCGTATACTAGGCACGACGATTCCGCATTCATCGGTTCCGAAAATCATCCCCAACAATTGGTATCAGAGCCTATGGTTTGGCGATGGCATTTTTTTTTTCAAGTATTTACGGGAGATCATATAGAGGACTTGGTGGTATTGGGGTGATGCTTCATGGTTGCCTAGTATGGTTTACCAAAGGAGATGCATCTTGAAAGCGGTTTCGAACTTGATAGGGTTTGATGAAAAGAAGAATAGAGATAGAGGAGATTTGTTTTTTGTCTTGTGGTGGCAGGTACAAGTCGTGTAGATTCAATATGGGTTACACAAGGTGCTAATTGAATATTAAAACAAAAATGAACGCTCGAAGTCTCTGGTGGTGGTGTAGGGCTTATCCGGTAAAGTACTCCCAGTTCTAGTAGCAATTCTTTCACCAGGTATGTGATGCAAGGACAAAAGGTCTTTCACAGGGTTGGGTGATGTAAGAACATGTTTACCATTTTGGCAGTTTTCCTCACTGGCCATGGAAGAGGATATGTTGCTGCTAGTGGTCCATAATTGTGTACAAGACATTGGTCAGAAAGTGATGCAAAGTGTATGGTGGACAAGGATGTCGATGGCTGACGAACTCCCTGGTAATCTGACATGAGGAGTTGCACTACAATTTCAGTAGGTTATTTTCGACATGGTACCGGAACAACGAACACAAAGCAAAAGGAAGAAAAACAAATCTTAGGATGGTTCGTTCCTAAGTGGTTATATCTTGTGGTGGGGTATGTTGATTCTTGATGATGAGAATCGTGGTTTTGGACAAAGGTCTTGAGAATTCAAGCCGAATGGGAGAATTGTTAGGTTTTGACTCGTATTCTCAAGTGAACCCAATGTGAACCAAAAGAGACTCAATTGATGTGGAACTTTCTGGAGACGTGGGATAACGTTTGGAAGTTGGAGACGGTGTTTGAGGGAGGTTTGAAGACTGAAAGAACTGAATAAATGAATTCTGGTAGGTTCCACGGCATAGATCGCGGTACGACTCACATACCGTAGCATAGGGAGCGGCCGAACTCCTTTGGATTCACGCAGTGTAGACCGTGACATAGGTAAAGGCATAGACCGCGGTATTCTAAACGGTTATCTCTAGTGGCTTTCTGTGATATAGGAAGTGGGGTGCACACTGCGATCCAGACGCAGAAACGGCGTATCTTGCCCAAATAGGAAATGTGTTTTCTTCTGGAAGTTATTGTGCTAATCGGAAAAGGAAAAATTTTATCTTCATGAAGAATAGGAAAGTCCTGTACTTGAAGGAAAATGATTTTTCCTTAACAAGAAGACTTGTCATAAATAGAAAATAGTATTTATGTGGAACAAGTAATTCTTGTACGTTTAGGAGTAAGATTTCTTTTTATGTTAAACTCCCTATAACTAGTATAAATAGACCTTGTAATTAGGTTATTTTTTGTGGAGTAAAAAAGAAACACCATGTAACATTAGAGAGTTGAGAGAGTGGAGAGATCCGGGTGAGAGACCCGTGGAAATATCTGGGGAAGGATCAAAGGGAATATCAGTGAATCAAGTTAGAGATCCGTGGATGATATTCAAGGGAGACCTAGGGGATATTGTGAGGTTCTTGGTGAGGATCTTTTGAGCGTGGTTTGAGGTTTGGGTGTGAGTGAGAATCATAGAATATATGGTTGTAACAATTTATCATATAGTGAAACTTTCTCTTTCGTCCTGACGGCTCGTGATTTTTTACCCGATTTAGGTTTTCCACATATATCTTATGTTGTGATCGGTTTACTTTCTCTCATCTATTTTTCTGCTATTGACATTATTAATTGCTACGAGTTATGGACGTATACTAGGCACAACGATTCCGTATTCATCGGTTCCGAAAGTCATCCCCAACAAACCTCAAACTCCATCGGTTGGAGATCTTTTCCTTAAGTCGAAGGGGATTGATGTGAATCTAATACGTTTGGAGGAAATGCAATAAAGAGATGTATTGATATCTTTCAATCGGAGGAGATCAACATTCTCCTCCAAATTGAGAAAATAGATGGCTCTTTGAACTATAAGAGAGACATTATCCATCGGTGGAAGATACTTTATCCTCTATAGATTTTGTGTTTTTTTTTTTGTTTTTTGTTTTGTTATTATGTTATTGTATATTGGCTTGCTTTTATATTTGTTTGTTTTCAATTTATTTATTTATTATTTTATTTTTAAATAACTATTTATATATATATATATATATATAATTTTATAATTTGATATATTTAAAACCCATTTAAAGTATCCCTTAAAGTTAATGAGAAACACAACTACCAGTAAAGGAATTTTGTGAATGTTTGAGTACAAATTTCATATACTTGTAATTAAACCTAAAATTGAGGACATACTTATAATTTTCCCCTGAAAATATGGGCGTTGGTTATAATCATGTGTGGGCCGTGTTTTTTATGAAAGGCATCCCATCCACCCAGATCGTTTTCGTTTCGAAGCATCTTATATGGGCCCGAGTCACGACACCCCACGCGCTTTTGTCAGCTTAATAATTTACGATAATTTATTCAGTTGAAACGTACCTCGACCCAAGTGCTAATCATAATTAAGAGAATCGTTGAGAGGATGACACGTAAGTACTTTTATTACGTCATCAGAGACCATCTATATACATGGATCAGATCAGATCTATCAAGCACGCACACTCACTCTCTCCATCCATTTTTCACTTTACTTTTCGAAACCCTAACTTCAATTGTATATCATTTCTGGGTTTTATTATTCTTTTTCTTTTTTTTTTGTAAATCAAAATTCATACACAGTTGAGAGTGGGAAAGCTAATTTGGAAGATGTAGATGTAGAATTCATTATCAAATGAGGGAAAAAATGGGTGGTCAGATGTGGTTCGAGCCGAGGCCGAAGAGGGTTCTAAGGAGGGTCTGGTTAAGCTTTCAAAATTCAATGGGTGTCCTCGTGGGTGGAAATCACACCTCCTCCAGGTTTTGTACTCGCTAGTCTGTTTTTCCGTTTTCGTTTTGGCTTTCAAATCTCTCTATACAATAGTGAATGCTAGTATTCTCTTGACTTGAATTGATCAAACTACAAACCAAGCACGTTTTGTGTTCTCTGAAGATTCGATCGATATATCTGTTACTTCGTGATTTCACTGATTTGAAATCGAGATTCATGGACTTTTTTAAGTCATTGAAATGCAAGATCCTTCATGGGTCTTTAGCGAGGCGTGTTATTTTACGCGCATTTATGATCGCCTCAGCTTTGTCAGTCGTCCCATTCCTGCACATCTTATCTGGGTCTGATCCAGTTTTGTTCGCTGGGGTTAGCTCTAGCGATTGTACTGTGATTACGGGCTATTTGAATCCGCATTTGTTCTTACATCGCCTCATATATCCGATTCTGGATTCACTTGAGCCACAGCAGTGCATGGAGAATGTGAATTTGACTGTTAACACCGCTAGAGAGCTAATGGGTATGAGAATGTTGAGTGAAGATGCAAAAGTTCTCTGCGTTGGTGAAGGTTCAGCCTCATCTGCGTTTGCATTGCGAGAATTGGGATTTGCCAATGTTTACGGGGTTTATAGACACCCATTTTTCTCGCTGAAGCATAAGAAGTTCGTTTATGAGCTTGATTATGAGGAAAACTCCTTTGGCTTTGTGTTTTCTAGGGACCTAGATAAGGTTTCTGTCCCTGCTCTTCTAGTGCTTGAGATTGAGCGAGTCCTTAGTCCCGGCGGAATTGGGGCTATGCTTGTCGACGGTAGTTCGAGCCCAAATAGCTTGATCAGGTCTGCTACCCCAGTTTCTTCAATCCTGAAAACTTCCAGTATTGTGCATGTTGGCCATCTGAATGAGTATACACTGGTAGTTTTCAAGAAAAAAATCGAAACTGTCACTTACTTGGAGCAGTTTCGCCTTCCAGCTGATTGCTCGTCTCTTGTAAACAACAAACCATTTATGGAGTTCATTGAGCCTCTCGTGGAGGAAAAACCAATGGGGTTTGAGGAAAAGATTACTTATTTGCCTAAGTTTATTGATGCTGCCTCGAAGAAGCGTTTAGTCTATATTGATATTGGTGCAGCGGAGCATCTGAATGCCAATGTTACAAATTGGTTCATGCCCTCATACCCTGTGGATCACAAAGCTTTCAATGTTTATTTTGTTGATCATAACACTTCTATTCTGCTATCCTATGTCAAGCGGCCTGGTATAACCTTTGTTTATCATCCAGACCTTGCTGGAAGTAAGGCCGTAGCCACTCTTGATGTTTCCGATGATTTAGATCCATCTGTTGTGGCAGAGGAAGGGTTTGATTTTCTTCTCTGGTTTAAAGAAACAGTGCAATATGCAGATTTTGTTGTTCTGAAGATGAATGTAGGAGAGGAAGAGCTGAAATTTCTTTTGGAGTTGTTTAAAAGTGGAACCATATGCTTTGTTGATGAGCTTTTTCTTCGTTGTCGCAGTGGTCTCGAAGGCAAAGGTGCAGTCAGTGGAAGCTGCATGGACATCTTCAAGAGTCTCAGAAGCAGTGGTATGTTTGTTCATCAATGGTGGGAAGACTAAAAACCCCTTGATGTTTTATCCCAGTTATCTTGTTCGAACTATTGTTGTACTTGCGTTTATGTGTTGTTTCGTGTTGTTGTTGACTTGTTGGTCAAGTCCCTAGTTGGCAGGCATCAAGCTGCTTTGTGGTTGGGCGCTTGGCCACTTATCCTAAATAACAAACCACTTATTCTGTGTGTTATTGAATGAACTGTTTCGTGTGTGTTTAATTTGTTCCTTTTACATTCTGTGCACATCATTTAACATCTGGAATATACATATTATTCTGGCTAGCCATTAGCAATTTATTTGGTATTGTGAATTTGTGAGCAGGGTTCTGCTCTTAGGACATCATAGATCACTCTACTCTTATCAAGTTACAAGACGGTGCTGTGGAGTGAACATCCAAGATTGGCTCTCCCTAAAATTCCTACATGAACTAGGCATATACATCCATGAGGGCATTGGTTTGCTCAATCTGTTTTTATTAGAAGAAAAATCGGGCAGGAAGAGAAACATTGACACACCTGAATACCTGATGAAAATCAGCGGAGACAAATAACAATAACAATAATATGACAAATGGGTATCTCCTGCAAAAGATAATTAAAAGAGGTAACCAGCAATTGAATAAAATTTGGCATCTTCCTTGAATAAACCAAGCATACGTGCATATGCAAATATATTATATGTAGTATGATAAAAATTAAGAGGAATTGCCTCAAAGCACTCACAAATCACAACCTGCTGCATACAAGAGGAACTGGCTTATAAATAATTTGTTGTGCACTGCCAAATCAGATATCAACTATAACTTCGTGTCTGATTATTAAAAAGGCTGAAATGCCTAATGGAAAAAGGAGAATGAAATTATAAATTTGAAAGAACGTGGAAAAGGAAAGAAGGACAACAACTAATTACTTAACATAAGAAATACAAGCACTAAGCAGTAACTTGTGCTGCCTCATTCATCATTCCCATTGACCTTTATCTCCAGAAGCCTCTCAACCG
This sequence comes from Dipteronia dyeriana, assembly GCA_032871835.1. NCBI lineage: Eukaryota > Viridiplantae > Streptophyta > Magnoliopsida > Sapindales > Sapindaceae > Dipteronia > Dipteronia dyeriana. The sequence continues at coordinate 13,857,776 of CM065297.1, forward strand.
GCTGTCTGCAAATTGGACATCGATTTGTCTGGAACCTCAGAACCTTTGCACAACCGCTGCACATACACTGCATCCACAAGGGAGCCCCAGACACAAATAAGTTATTTGAGTACCAAGTGACTCTACTTTAGACATGGTGAAGACAAGCTTACCCACCATAGTGTAGTGATTAGCAGGAAATTGAAATCATTACGAAAAACAAGATCTCGCGTAGGAAAAAAAATTAAAGCTATTAACATTAGAAATGTATATAAGGAGTGTACGTACCATGTGTCGGCAGGGAAGGACGGTTGTGTCCCGTGGTTCTGATAGGCAAATCACACATTCTTTTCCCGGGTCATTTGCATCAACATCACCGTCAGCAGAATTTCCGATCCCATATATCTCCTGTAGCTCATATCTCATTCCATTCACCCATAATATCTGCTTCACTACCCTAACCTGGTATTCACCTTTCTCCTTCTCAAACACTGCCTGAGTTATCTGAGAATTTGTGGGTGGGGGTCCTGGAATAGGGTTTCCATCTGATCCTTTCTGGTTGACTGGGGTTGCCTCCGCCTTCACTGCTAGAGGGTAGACATCCATGTTACCTTGTTTCAGTAACTCTGTCTCCTTAAACATTGAGAAGTTGATCCCTGTTCCAGAAGGCTGTCTGAACTTCTGGCCCAGACCTTGTTGGAAATGCAGAGTCACTGGTGCAAAGTTTTCCTTTGTTGGTGTCAGATTACAGTCTTCACCTTCTTTAGCGAAGAAAATAACAGTGATGCTGTTCACAAGGTGAATACAATTCTTAGTAAGACTACAATCAGATGGACAACAAAGTAACAAACAAGTATAGAAATGAGAACTTCATATGCCTGAGTATTTGAAGTCTGATGAGATGCCAAATAATCTCAATGAAAGAAACTGCTTCTATTGCAAACAAGATGCAAATTCCAAAAACTAAAATTCGTGAACAAAGAGCAATTTGGTATTAGGATACAGTTTTCATGATTTACATACACCTCAGCAAGAGAAAGTAAGCTACCACAAAAATACTATTTGTTAAGAGCAAATGACTAATCACTAATGATATTAAGACATCATAGAATTATGACTAATCACTAATGACATTAAGACATCATTGAATTATAAAATACTCGATGATGATTAAAAAAAAATATTAGAACCCGGTGAAAAAAAAAGAAAGAAAGATGCAAACCAGATGTTATTCAATGTGGGAAACATACAACGAATCCATTCATCGTTCTAGCATTCAACGATAATAACAATAAGAACACACATAAAATTTGTCATCCTAATGATCATATTGCTAACTGACTACTCGATACAGGTGCTTTATGAGTTCTACATTTGTTTCTTCATGGAATATAAATAGAACAGTCCATATATTTACCCAAGGAAATGGTTGGAACGATACTTCCCTTGTTTCACAAATAAGGAACCTTTTCTTGTGTCCAACTTTCATCGCACCGCACTGATTCCCTGTTTTCCTATTTCATAGTTACAGAAAGCATCAATCCTCTTCCTACCCTGAAATAACTTTGATAACAACCAGACTTACGAACTGGGCTACCCGATGTATAATCACAGGAAAAATGAAACTCAGTATCATTATAATTTATAAGGCTATTATCTCCATAACTCTACAATTAGCAGCCTGGAAATCAGTGTTAAAATTCAAACAAGTAGCAAACACTCAACGCATATCTTCACCAAAGCATGGTTATAAAATAGAGTAAAACATGAACAATGCTATTCAGAGTCTATCACTTAAATGAATTTTCCTCATTTTGTACCTTCAAAATTAAACAGATCACAAATTATCACTCAAACCACAAAATTGAAAAACGAAGCTCTAGCTTTTTTAAAAGTTACCTTCCAGCGACAGTAGCATCAAATGTGAAGGAAACTAATAAGCTTCCAGGATTCTCCTCATCCGCCTCCAGCCTCAAACTCTCCTTCTTCAAATTCACATCGTTCCTTATCGTAACGGCCTTCTGGTGCTCCACGTACGGCGTGGGAGGCGACACCATGGGCCCACACGGGTACCTCCACTGCCCGGGGTCCATGTGGCCTCCACGGTGATGCTGGTCGTACGGAGCCGGAAGCGGAAGCGGCAACGGCATGGTCGGTGTCGGCGGCGGGTAGTAACCCGGGTACTGATGATAATACGGTTGCGGGTTAGAGTTCAGGTTGTGGCTGTGGTGGTTCGGGTACGGAGTCACCGCCGCGAACACGTAACGGTTGGGCGTGATTTCCTGTTGAGGCGGAGTCGGCGGAGGAGGAGGAGGGTGAGAACGCCTGCTACCATGCCTACGGCGTCCGTTCCCGCCAGTGCTGGCTATGTTTCCCATCACAAGCGTTGCAGCGAGTAACAGAAAGGGAGAATTGTTATAGGCTTGAAGGAAGTGAAGAGTTGAGAATGGAGATGGAAAAATGAAAAATGATAGAGAAATGGAGAAGGTTAGAGATGATGATGGAGTGGGTGCGGGTGACGGGTATCATGGGGGTTGCGTAAAGCTCCCCACCCATAACACCATCCATCATCTTCTGCCTCCATACATATCCATTTTTTGCTAAAGTCACACGCTTTTCCTTTTCTTTTTCTTTTTCTTTTCCTCACAACACAAATAAAATTAAATTCTGTCCTACCTATTTTAATTAATAATTCAGATTTTTTTAAACAAATGTTAAATCTTATAACATTATACTCCAATATATAATTCTATTTAAAATGTTTTTTTTATTTTTTTATTATTTAAAATTATAGAAATCAATAAATATAATTAATGCATTCAATTTATATAATATTTTTTATTATTTAAAATTATAAAAGTCAACGATTAATACATTTAATATGGTTATACAACGATATTTTTATAATTAAAAAAAAACGGTATTCATTGTTGTACTAAATTTGACATAACATGCTTTTTTCACTTTATATCAAATTATAGCATTTCCACACTCAAATAGCATTGCATTGTTAAGGCATCTCCAATACAAAAATGGTTTGTATATGAATTATTGTTGACATGACAACATTGTCAAGGGACTTGCTTCCTAAGTGGCATAGATATGAACTTGATAGACTATCAACTTAAAATTTAGTTTCTAATGTTTCCGTTTAAAATACATTTTGTTTTAATGGTGTGCCCAATTTTATTTTCAATTTTATTTTCTTACCAAAAATAAATAAAAAATTAATGTCAGTTTTAAATGTTTATTGAGTCAACCTAAAAAATGGTCGTGCAATATGCCGTCTGAGAGTGGATGGTCATATTGACAATGTCTAATATTTTTTTGTCACGTCAGCTTGATGTTGAATATGCACAGCTGCATTGGAGAAAGATATTTTATACAAAATATCTGTTAATCTTACGTGACATCTTTTTCTTTCACAAGTCACGCTTGCATATTATCTTTTATTGATTAAGAAAACATTCTACAAATATTAATATATTAAAATTTTATCTTATTTTAACCTAATTACATATAACTCGTATGATTTAAGGTATATGAGCTATATAAAAATATATTAAAACATATTAAAATTTTGAAATACCTTAAAAGTAACCCGTATATAAAAATAATTTTCCGAGAGTATTAATATGTAGTGTATGAGTATCCTTGAAGATGATACATGCTTTAATGGAGAAGGGACCATGAATTCAACAACTTGCCAACTCTTGAGTAGCTTTTTCGTTAGTGACATTATAAATTATGATATCTTCCACATTCGTATCAACCTTTCCATAATCCAATAATTCTGTGCACAAACTAACTATTATTAATACCCTTTTATACCATTTCATGGCTATTAATAACTCAAAAGAATCAAGACTTTTTGTTTGGTTTAGAGTGATTTTTCGCTTCTGCTTTAATATCGGCGCCGTCACGGTGGGCTGCTACATGCCTACAGTCATATAGCCCTTTTGAGGCCCGAGCCTTCAAACAAATTCAACAAAAGGCCTATAACATTTTTTTCTCCGATAAATTGTTACCAATAGTATTAACCTATATCGTTAAAGACACGAGATAATAATTATTTTATTTTTATTTATAAAAATAAAATACAGGTTAATAATATATTTATTATCTTGTTGTAATAAATATAGAGCTTTTATTTTTATTTACTGAAACAAAGTAATTGTTATCTTGAATTCTAATAGCACATGTTAACATTACTCGTTACCCAATTGTTATTAATAATTTATAGGTATATAATTAACTTTAAAACCTCAGTTTTACCCCAATTTATCTAAACATTACTATGCAAAACTTATAAAATACACTAGTATGATCTATGATTCTGAATAATGTGTAATGTAACTATAATGGTGAACAAAGAAATCGGTATAATATATAAAACAACCTTAACTATTTGGGCATATTAAAATTAACATGTGATGATTCAGTAAACATCATATTTTATCTTGCCAAAATATATGTTGATTCTAGTGATATTACAGCCGATTTAAGTATTTAATATTCAACGTTCAACCGTCTAATAGTTTAATTTATATGTATATCATCTCTTAACATAGATGGTAGTACACATTTCTATTGGAAACATTCCATCATGTGGTGCAATACATGTAAATATTAAATGTGTTATGCTATCTTTTGGTTAAGCCTAAATTAAAGTGGTTTATTTAAGATTAAAGTTTTAGAGTTTATGAGTATAACTGTCATGGATTTAATGTATAAATAACAGAGTGTTATTTCTAATTTAATACAGGGTCAAATTAGAAATAGCAAAACATATAATAATGTTTAGTACATATAGGGTTATGGTCTCCAAATTACACTATCTCTTTTGACTTTTTTGGATCCCCATCACCGGAGAAAAGAGAACACTTTTGTGTCCCTAGGATTGTGATAATTTGGAAGATCTCAACCCGTCCACCAACTTTCGACAATGGATGACAATGGATGACAATGGATTCAGGTACGCTTCCGTTTTCTTCTATCTCTGCTTTCTCTTGAATTGACATGAGTTAGTATTATGTATTTAGGGTTTGATTAATCATGATATAGAAACATGTTTAATTTAATATTCAGATTAATTATATGCCTATGCATGCTGTTTTTGTGTTAATCAAATTTTTACAAATGGTATCAGAGCCACCCATGATCGATTCTTAAGAATTAAGATTTGGATTTTGGTTTTAAGAAAAAAAAATAGGGTTTTGATCTTCTTTTGTGAAATTTACTTGAGTTTTGGTGTTTTGGATTAGGTTGTTGTATGATCATGAATTTGTTTGACTGTTAATTTTTTTTTTATTAAAAAAATATGCATATTTTTGAATAAGAAAAAAAAAAGAAAAAGAAAAATAAAAAAAATGGGTAAATTTGGGTCGATGGGTTTTCATACCTAAACCCGCGGTGATCTCGGATCAAACCAGCCCAGACCCGTTTGCTTCTCAGATCAATGCCACAGTCTGTGGCTTTTCCGACGAAATTGAGCACGAAATCCATGCGTTTGGCGACGAGCAGGGGTCGTTGATCACGATCCTGATCCACGTTTGGTCCAGATCGGGCTTCATCATCGTTTCGTTCGATTCGCTGTCGATCGATGGTCGTCGATGTTTGGCCGTCGTTCGTTACTTTCCAGTGACGTTCTAGTGACTAAGGCGATGACGGCAAGAGAACCTAGATTTACAGTGCATTTTTTTTTTTTTTTGCTTTGGGCCACTTTTGGATAATTAGATATTCTTGAAGAACTGGTTTGTAAATTTTTTAGGTCATTGTATGGTTTTGATAAAGTTTTAGGGTCAATTTATAATTACTAAAACTTAATAGTTCTACTTGCAATTACGAAATAGTTTTTGGGTGGATTTGTAATTACTAAAAAATTATGGGATCACTTTGTAATTTTTAAAAGTTGTGGGTGAAATTTTAATTATTGAAACTTGAGGGGTTTTTTTGTAATTTTACAAAACCAGGGGTAGTGTTTGTATTTTTTTTTTAATTTTAAGGATTAACTCAAATTCAAATATTTTGATATATCTTTTATGGTTAAATAAGGTGATTCATCATTCTATATGGGCTAATTGAAACAAAATGTCGTCAAAGTGACATCTCTTGTGTAGATTGTTCATGAGAGATGTTGGATGTTTGTGTGTATAAATTCATGCGGGTATTAGACGGCCCAAAGGAAGATTAATACTTGGCCGAATTGCACACACATATGTGGTGGTAAATATGTGACGATTATAAGGTTTTACATGCGAATAATAAGTCGATCCAAAGATATATTTATTATTTGACATGAATTATTGTCAATGTTTGACCACTACAACAAGAGTACCATTTATAATTAATATTAATGTCCAAAGACTTGATATTAATGTTGTGCTAGGTATCTTGAGATGATATTTACCATTATTTGAATTTGTTGATTATTGCATTTGGTTATTAATGTGTGCATGTTTGTTTGTTTGTTTGTTTTGTTCTCTTTTCAACTAATCTTTATACTATATCTACTAATATCAACCAAATATCCATTCATAATGGGACCAACTTTAAGGATTGGAAGGAGAACATACTTATTGCTCCCAGCTTCATGGATCTAGACCTTGCACTTTGAGTTGAGCAACTCCCTTCTCTTACGGATGCAAGTTCTCTTGATGATAGAAAGAACTTTGGGAAGTGAGATCGCTCATATCGCATGAGTCTTATGATCATTAAGCATGGCATTCCAGAGGCATTTAGGGGTGCGGTATCTGAAAGATAACCAAAGTCAAAGAGTTCCTAGCTAAAATTGAAAAGCAAAAAATGATAAGGCTGAAACAAGCACACATTTGCAAAGATTGATTTCTATGAAGTACAAAGCAATGGGAACATAATGGAGTACATTATGGAAATGTCTCATATTGCTTCTAAGCTTAAGGCACTGAAGCTCGAGTTGTCTGACAAGTTGATTGTGCATTTGGTATTAATATCACTTCTTGCATAATACAACCAGTTTAAGGTCAGTTACAACTGTCAAAAGGAGAAATAGACTCTAAATGAGCTCATTTCTTACTTTGTGTAAGAGGAAGAGAGATTGAAGCAAGAGAGACCTGAAAGTGCTCATTTGGCTACCACCTCTAAAGATAAGGGCAAAAAAAGGAAGAATAATAAAGCTGTTAAGGGTCCAGCTCAAAAGAAACAACAATAAGAAAAAAAAAGGGTTGTTTCTTTTGCAACAAACCTAGACATGTAAAGGACTGTACCAAGTATCACACTTGGCGTGCAAAGAAATGTACATTTCTTACTTTGGTCTGTTCTGAGGTAAATTTAGCTTTAGTACCTAGAAACATGTGGTGGTTAGATTCTGGTGCTACTACTCACATCAGTGTTTCTATGTAGGGTTGCATGAGCTACCGAAAGCCAAGTTATGCTGAAAGAAACATCTTTGTGGGCGATGGAAAATCGGTAGAAGTAGAGGCGATAAGACATTTTAGGTTGTTTTTAAGAACTTGTTATTATTTGGATTTATTGGATACTTTTATTGTACTGTCTTTCAGACGGAATTTGGTTTTAGTTTCTTTATTGGACAAGTTTGGCTATTATTGTTCATTTGGAAACAATCATTTCAGTTTATCTATAAATTCAAATATGTTTGGAACTGGTTCTCTTTGTGTAAATGAAAACTTATATTTGCCTGATACAATCGTTTCTTATAATGAAACCTTGCATGTGGAATCACGATGTACTAAATGCAAACTAAGCATAGAAAATTCGGTCACATTATGACACAAACGCTTATGTCACATCTCTAAGACTATAGTTGAGCGACTTGTGTCTGATGGGATTTTAGATTCCCTTGACTTTACAGACTTTGATGTTTGTATTGATTGCATCAAGGGAAAACATACCAAAATAAATAAATTATGTGCCAACAGAACTACAAATGTCTTAGAATTGATACACAAGGATATCTATGGACCATTCCCTACGGTTTCCTAAAATGGCTAACAGTATTTTATATCATTCATAGACTATTACTTACATTATGGGTACCTATTTCTCATTTTTGAGAAATTACAGTCTTTGGACGTAAGTGTTAGGTCTGACTGTGGTGGTGAATACTATGATAGATATGACGTTTCAGGTGAACACATCCAGGACCATTTGCTAAATTTCTAGAGGAATGTGGAATCGTCCCATAGTACACCATGCCAGGATCACATAGTATGAATGGTATAGCTGAAAGGCAAAACCGGACTCTTAGGGATATGATAAGGAGTATGATTTGTCACTCCACCTTACCAAAGTAACTCTAGAGAGATGCACTCAAAACAACATCTTATATTTTGAACCGAGTGCCAATTAAAGCACCTGTAAAAACACCTTATGAGCTTTGGACATGCAGAAATTAGAGTCTAAAACATTTTCTCATTTGGGGATGTCCAGCTGAGGCAAGGCTTTGCAGGCCACATGAAAAGAAATTTGACTCTAAAACTGTGAGCAGTTACTTCATTGGCTACTTTGAGCGATCAAGGGGTTATAAGTTTTATGATCCCACACTTAGGTCAATTTTTTAAACGGGAACTGTAACATTTTTTTGAGGATGTTGAGTTTGGGGAAGAAATAAGGTTAGAGACATTGTCTTTGAGGAAGAATTGGTTTCGATTCCCACTATCGCTTTTGACAATGTACATGTTTCTATACTTGTCATTGATCAATAAGCAAATATGAATCTGAATCCTCAACCAGACAATGTTGAACAACTCCCATTCAAGATGAGGTAATTGTTCCCGAGGAACAAACTCAATAACCTTAAGAACCAGTGTCATTAAGGCGATCCACTAGAGAAATGAGAAATGCTATTCCGGACGATTTTTACATATTTCTCCAGGAACATAAGAAAGCTATTGGAATGATGGAAAATGATCCAATCAACTTCTATCAAGCCATGCAGGGTTCCATCTCTCAAAAGTGTATTGATGCCATGAATGAGGAGTATAAGTCTATGCAAGACAATAAGGTTTGAAACCTTGTCTCATTACTAGAAGGTGCGAAGCCTATTGGTTGTAAATGGATATTTAAAACCAAAAGGGATTTGAAAGGTAATGTGGAGAGGTATAAGGCTCATCTTGTAGCTAAAGGCTTTATCCAAAAGGAAGAGATTGACTATAAAGAGACTTTCTCTCCGGTTCCAATGAAATACTCTTTTAGGATAATCATGACACTTGTTGCACATTTTGACCTTGAGCTTCATCAGATGGATGTCAAGACGGAGTTTCTCAATGGTGACATTGACGAAACAATTTATATAGTGCAACCAGAAAACTTTGAATCGGGAGACCCAAAGAATATGGCTTGCAAATTGAGAAAATTCATCTATGGACTCAAGCAAGCTTCCCCGTCAATGGTACCATAAGTTGCATCAGGTGATTATCTCGTTTGGTTTTGAGATAAACGTTGTTGATAATTATGTGTATCACTGTAGGGAAAAACCCACGCAACGGAAGCGTGAGAAAATTTATAAAATCAGGGTTTGCGTATAAATAATTTTTTTCCCCTTTTCAATAACAAGAACCTTAACCCTAGATTAATTGATGTATATAAAAAGTGTCGTACCTTTTTTCTCGTAACGATTGAACAAGCGCCGAATTGATTCCATAAGATATTCCAATCCAATCACGAACGTGAATCACATAGGAGTGTGGGCTCCCTCTCCTTTTAATTGTATACCTGAGGATGGAAACAAACAAAATCTTTCTCTTTGTTAGTTACAATAATCCTCCAAGAAGAAAACAAAGAACGTTAGGTCACTTATGAATTATCAATCAATTTGATTGAAACTCGCGTGAACCATGATTCGATGTTGTACACAAAACCTTTTAATGTAAAGGCTACCAATGTACTATCGAAAACTAAACGTTCTTTCTTCCTTTTCTTCTTTGCTGAATCTCACACTATTTCTTAGAGTAGATCGAATTTTGTCTAGAGTAAAATCAGATTTTTCTCCCTCAAAATTTCGATGGTAGCCGGAATCTTCTCTCTAAAAGACTAGGGCTTGCCGAAATTAATTCTATGAAATCACCTTGTGTTAGCCGAATTTCCAAACACACACACACACACACTCATATATATATATATATATATATATATACATATATATATATATATATATACACACACACACACACACATATATATATATATATAGTATCATAAATCCTCTCCTAAGAAGAATTTACTTGGTTGGTAAGAATCCTTTTCTTAGGTGGAATTATTTGGTAGTTAAGAATCCTTATCTAAAAGGAATTATATCCTCATATATATGGGCTGGCCGAAATCTTCATAGAATATATATTAGGATCACAAATCCTTTCCTAAAAAGGATTTACTTGGTTGTTAAGAATCCTTTCCTTAGGTGGATTTACTTGATGGTTAAGAATATTTTTCTAAAAGGAATTCTATCATACACCAAGACTCCTAATCCAACTCAATAATGTATTTGTAACCATATTAAAGACTTCCTAATTTGATTAGATAAATAATTCCTTTTATTTATCTACTTATCAAATATAGTCTATAATATTAATTATACTACCAACAATAGTATAATATTAGGAGACCATCTCTTACTAGAAAAAGATTTTGACTTTTAATTAAATAGTTAATTAATTACCAAATTAATTAATTTCTATTTAATTAAATAATAAAATAATATAATATAATTAAGCTATTCTAAATAGCCTTGCTGCCCAACACATATAAAAAGTCCACATGTGAACTAGACCCATTCTTTCAAAAAGATATTAGGATTATGCTTGATAGCAAGAGTATAATAATATATTTGACAATATTTTCATATTAATAAAGTGATTTCTATTTTAACAAATCTTATAGCATTTATAGTTTAATTATTATAATTGTCAAAAATAAATAATCATAAGGTCAAAAGACTATGAGAAAAGAAGAATTGTTCTTACATCTAGATATGTATGAGGTAGACACACTTCTTTAGTTAGTCTTGAATAATATTCACAACTTAAGATAAAAGGTTGGGTGCCTTTATCTTGTCAAAGTTGTAGATTCTTTTGCTAGCATTTGAGTGTGATCAAATGTGTTATGATGAGTCTAAAATCATCAAAGTGTGGTGTCTTTGGGCAAAAGAATCTAGTGCACTGGGTGTATTGAATAGGATCACAATGAAATACTTTATCTAGAACCGTCAATAGATAAAAGTTTTTATTTGAAGACAATCGGAGAGTCTATCTCAATCCTGAGATAAATGATGGACTTATGGTTACAAGTGTTATCATTTGAGCTATCAATGAGTACGATTATATAACATAGTCTATCCTCTATAGTTTGGTGGTATTCATTTGTTAATCGATAGAGGACTTCATTTATAGATATGGACATCGTGGCTCCATTTATTGAATGAGAGTAGAATACCATCATATGGATGTTTTGAGGTATTGAATATTAAATCTTAACGTTAAGTTTTCAATAGTGTTTATTGAAACATGGCCTCTTGACAAGTCAAAATATCCAAGTTCAAAATGTGGTTATATGAGTAAATATGGTAACTTGGAGAGCTGTCGGCGGTCTATGAGCTCTTGGCGATTACTGGTATTCTTCACGAGGATACACTTTCTCCAATAAGGTTGTATAGGGTACGAATGAGTAACATCAACTTATTCTATCTTTATTTAAGAGTTCAATTTTAGTTCTTTAGTGGAATGAACTAAAATTAAATAGATCGGACCTAAGTGAATCATTTGTTGATTGTGATTGGGTTGTGTCTATTGGAGCTTAAATTTAGATAGCCCGCCAAGATCCTTAACTCACAAGAATATGCATGTATCACTTGATATATTCTACCAGACCAATTTAGGGGTCCATCTAGAATTGTATTAAGGCATGAGAACTTGTTTCTTTTTGTAAGAATATGTCTAGTTCACATGTGGACTTTTTATTAAGGTCCAATGGATTTAATAAAATAAGAAAAATAATATATGGTCCATATATATGGTATATGCGGCAAGGTTATTAAGAATAACTTAAATATATTATTTTTATTTTATTATTTAATTAAATGGAAATTAATTAATTTGTTGATTAATTAATTATTTAATTAAAAGTTAAAATCTTTTTCCCAGTAGGAGATGGTCTCCTAAAACTATACTATTGTTGGTAGTATAGTTAATGTTAAAGACTATATTTGATAAGTAGATAAATAAAAGGAATTATTTATCTAATCAAATTAGAAAATCTTTAATATGGTTACAAACACACTATTGAGTTGGATTATGAGTCTTGGTGTAGGATAGAATTCATTTTTGAAAAGGATTCTTAACCACCAAGTAATTCTACCTAAGGAAAGGATTCTTAACAACCAAGTAAATAATTCTAAGGAAAAGAACTAAGTCTCCTAATTATATTAAGTGAAATTTCGGCCAGCTATGTATATATATGAGGAGGATAGAATTCCTTTTAAAAAAGGATTATTAACTACCAAATAAATCTACCTAAGGAAATGATTCTTGCCAAACAAGGAAATCCTTCTTAGGAAAGGACTTATGACCCTATATATAGGTTTGGAAATTTTGGCTAGCTCTAAGGTTTTTTATGAGAGGAATTTCGGCCATGCTAAGCAATTTTCAAGAAGAGAATTTGGCCTAGCAAGAGAGAATTTTTTTTTTACTCTGGATAAAATTCGACCAACTCATAGAGATAGTGTGAATTCGACCAAGAAGAGAGAAAAAGAGAACTTTTTTGTTTTCGATAATACACTAATATCCTTTACATCAAAAGGGTTTTGTGTACAACATTGAATCAAGGTTCACGCGAGTTTCAATCAAATTGATTGATAATTCAAAAGTGACCGGATGTTCTTGGTTTTTCTCTTGGAGGATTATTGTAACTAACAAAGAAGAAGATTTTGTTTGTTTCCATCCTCAGGTATACAATTTAAAGATAGGGAGCCCACACTCCTAGGTGATTCACGTTCGTGATTGGATTGGAAGATCTTACGGATTCAATCTGACGCTAGTTCAATCGTCACGAAAAAAAAGGTACGATACTTTTTATATACATCAATTAATCTAGGGTTAAGGTTCTTGTTATTAAAAGGGATTTTTTTTATATACGCAAACCCTAATTTTCATTTTCTCACGCTTCCGTTGCGTTTTGAACCTGTTTTTCCCTTCAATTGGTGTCCGAGCCTGGTTGTATCCTTGATTAGTTGATGTATGTGTTCGTGAATCTTTTTCTTTTATTGTATATATGCATGTTTTAGAAAAAGATGACACTCTAGGTATTCTCATATATATTTATATTGGAATGAATGGATATATATATATGTTTTATATGTGGTTTGTTATTGCTCAATTTTGGTCCTAGAATTTCAATGTATTTTGTTTTGGAATTGTAACAAGAATGGTGGTCTATTATCGCCATAATTTCCTTCTTGGTAGTTGCTAAGTTTTTTTATTTATTTTGTTGTTGTAATAATGAAAAATAAAAAAAAATTGCAGTATTTTATTATTTAAATTCTTCTGTAATACATTCAAGTTTCAAAGACTCAAAGGTTTGAAGAATTAGGAGCAACCGGAACAAGTTTAGGACCATACGAGCCGTAACAACAAACGAGCGTGCGAAGAGCGTGCAACCACGTTTGTTGTGGCATGGGCTGCGCACGGCAGCCCCTTTGGTAGCCATGGGCTGCGCATGGCAGCCCTTTATGGGTTTGTTGCATGCGTATGCCCATGGGTAAGGGCGTGGGGTGCCCACGCCCATGGAAGGTAGCCGAGGGAGTCCGAACAATGAAGGTCGCGTGCAGACTTGTTCGCTAAGAAATGAGTTCTTGTATTCCAAGATATATGTAATTTACTTGTTTTTCTAGGATGGACCATAATTGTAGCTATTTATATTTTTGTAAATATTGCAATGTTTGTCATTGTTTGATAACATATCATATAGAATAAGAGTGCCACTCATATATCTCTTTTGATATGAACATACATTGAATGGTTTAAGTATCTAAATTGACATTTAGATAACTTGGTAAATCATTCTTTGGAATTCGATCACACGCCTTAAACAATTGAGTGGGAGAAGGTGTTTTGGAACACCTACGGCCTTCAAGTTTAGTTGAGCTTTATGTTTCGTGAATAACCTCTCAAGAGGTATTCATGAATGAAATTTAGCAAGATACTTCCTTACAAGGATAGACTAGACAATTAGCCCAAACGATATCTACTCCCAAAGGAGGGATATTCGTGAGGGACTTTATTGAAGGTCGATAACTTGGTAACACACTCAATGTGAGTTTATTAATATCCTCCAAAGAGTTCTTGTTAATAAAATCACAAGGCTAAAATTGAAAACGTTGGTTATTATGTTAACAATTAGGTAGGACCTAGTCCAACTAGTAAATGGTGCGTACTCCCAAAGGAGGCGTGACATTTATAGGTGTTGGATCACCGTTGAATTTTTACAATTGAATTATTTCATTTAATTCAAGATAAATATTCAAAAGTGCTTTATCATGATTATTTACTTATATAATTTTTGTTATTAAAAATAAATCATGACCCCATTCCTAATCAATATCCTAAAAAATAATACTTTAACTGATGATAATTATGTCATATGGAAAAGGAATATTGGGTTGTTGTTGCAAGCTGAAAAGTATAAGTTCATTCTGTATATTCCTTAAACCACCAAACTAATGAATCTTACTCAGGAAGCAAAGAGATGAGCATCAGTATTGGAAGTCTTCAGATGAGATGGCTAAATGTACGTTACATTATAGCCATCATCTCCGACGTGTTGCAACAGTAACATGAAGGAATGGAGACTGCTGCCGATATAATGATGTCTCTAGAGGAGATGTTTGCTATGAGGTCTAGGATGACTAAGAGAGAGAGGAAGTGATTGCTTTTATGAATCTTAGGAAGAAACCTGGGCAGGGTGTGAAAGATCACATGATAAAAGTCATAGCACATCTCAACATTGCTGAATTGAATGGTGCTAAGATAGATGGTGAGACCAAAATTGACATGATTGTCAACTCACTATCAGATCCCTTTGATCAATTCAAGTTGGACTACACCTTGAATAATAAGGAATACACCTTGCAAGGTCTGCTGCATGATATTCAAAGCACCAAGATAATCCATATGAAAGGCAAGGGTAAAGAGATTCATATGCTTGGTAAGTTGCTACTGTTAAAAACCCGTAAGAAGGTCAAGAAACAACAAAGGAAAAAACAACTTGGGCCTTATTAGAAGGAGACCAACAAAGTAACCAAGATCAAAGGGAAGTGTTTCCTTTGTGGTTAAAAGGGTTAAAGAAATAGACTGAATAAGAATGATTTCAACTTGCATTTTGGCAATGGAGCATTGGTGTCTACTAGTGTAGTGGGAGATATTAGAATCAATTTAGATTCTAGTAGGTATTTAGATTTAATAAACGTTTATTATGTACCTGAATTCAAGAGGAATTTAATTTCAGTTTCTTGTTTAAATAAATTTGGTTATTCGGTTACTTTTAATAAAACTTTTATTATTAGTAAGAATAACAAAATTATTTGCAAAGGTACATTGGAAAACGGTTTATTCTATTTGCATGGAAATATCTCTCACTTGTTAGACACGGAATCAACAGAACCTAATCATAAAAGAGTAAAATTATCAAAAGATGAAACCTACCTATGGCATTCATATTAACCTTAATAGGATTAAAAGATTGGTAAGTGACGGACCTCTAAGTGACTTAAAGGTTGATGATCTACCAACTTGTAAATCTTGTTTGGAAGGTAAAATGACCAAAAGGTCGTTTACGACCAAAGGAGCAAGAGCCATCGAATGTTTAGGATTGATACACATTGATGTGTGTGGACCTATGAGCATTCAAGCTAGAGGTGGATATGAGTACTTCATCACTTCCATGGATGATCACTCAAGATTTGGCTATATGTATCTTATGAGACATAAGTCGGATGCTTTTGACATGTTCAAAGCATTTAAAGCTGAAGTAGAAAATCAGCTTGAGAAACGCATAAAAATCTTGAGGTCCGATCGTGGTGGAGAATATTTATCTGGTAAGTTTCAGCAATATCTTATTGATAATGGAATAATTTTTCAGTTTTCTGCACCAGGCACACCTCAACAAAATGGGGTGGCAGAAAGGAGAAATAGAACTCTTTTGGATATGGTTAGGTCTATATTGAGTTATTCAACGCTCCCTAGTTCTTTTTGGGGATATGTTTTACAAACTGCCATGTATATTCTAAACGATGTACCATCTAAGTCGGTTCCTAAAACACCGCATGAGTTGTGGACCGGGCGAAAGCCTAGTTTACAATACTTAAGGATATTTGGATGTCCTGCGCACGTGTTATAAGGAAAGACAGAAAAGATGGAGTCCCTTTCTGAAACATGTATATTTGTAGGGTATCCAAAATGAACAAAAGGATATTATTTTTATAGTCCTTTAGATCTTAAAGTATTTGTTTCAACAAATGCTAAATTTCTGGAAAATAACTATATGAATAATTTTGTGCCTAAAAGTAGAATTGTCCTGAATGAACTTTTAGGAGATATAATTCCACAAGAGGTTTTGCAACCAAGCCCAACTGTAAGTTCCGTACCAATACAAGATCAATAATCTACCATACATCGTCATAGTGGGAGGGTTGTTAGACAACCCGAGATATACATCGGTCAAGGATAATCTTTAGAGAATTTTCCGGAAGACGATGATCCCTATACGTACAAAGAAGCAATGGAATATGTTGATTGTTGCCACTGGCAAAAGGCAATGCAATCCGAAATTGAACATATGTTCAAAAAACAAAGTCTGGTCCCTTGTAGACTTGCCTGTAGGGATAAAACCCATAGGGTGCAAGTTGGTATACAAGAGGAAAAGAGGAATGGATGGCAAGGTGGAAACCTTTAAAGCTAGATTGGTAGCTAAAGGTTATACACAGAAGGAAGGTATCGATTATGAAGAAACCTTCTCTCCTGTGGCCATGCTTAAATCCATTAGGATACTCTTATCCATTGCGGCATCTCTAGACCTGGAGATTTGGCAAATGGACGTCAAGGCAGCTTTCCTTAATGGAAGTCTTGACAAAAGCATCTACATGATGCAACCAGAAGGATTCATTGAAAAGGCCCAAGGGGAAAGGGTATGCAAGTTGCAAAGATCCATATATGGATTGAAGCAAGCATCCCGATCCTGGAACATAAGGTTCGATCAAGCCGTAAAAGGTTTTGGATTTATTTAAAACCTTGATGAACCTTGTGTATATAAAAGGATTAAAGGCTACAAGTTGGTTTTCCTAGTTCTTTACGTTGATTATATACTACTAATCGGAAACGATATAGATGTATTGACATCAATAAAAGAATGGTTAGCGAAATAATTTGATACGAAGGACTTATGAGAAGCATGTTATATTCTTGGCATCCAAGTCATAAGGGATAGAAAGAATAGAACGATTGCATTATCCCAAACTTCATACATGGATAAAATCTTGTCTAGGTTTTCCATGCAAGAATCCAAAAAAGGTATGTTACCTTTTAGACATGGAATCAAACTTTCTATGGAACAAGTTCCTAAGAATGAGCATGAATAGAAATTCATGATTAGGATTCCATATGCTTCGGCAGTAGGAAGTCTCATGTATGCAATGCTCTGTACTAGACCAGATATTTGTTTTGCTGTGGGCATAGTTAGCAGGTTTCAATCGAAGTCTGGTCCTGATCACTGGACGACAATCAAGCATATTTTCAAGTATCTTAGGAGAACGAGAGATTTTATGCTTGTATACTATAGAGAGGATTTGATTCTCGTTGGGTATACAGATTCTGATTTTCAATCAGATTCTGACTCCAGGAGATCAACATCAGGATCTATGTTTACTATTAGAGGAGGGGCAGTCATATGGAGGAGTATCAAGCAATCTTGTATTACCAATTCCACCATGGAAGCTGAGTATGTTGCCGCATGTGAGGCTGCTAAAGAGGCTGTCCGGCTCCGCCAATTCCTGATTGACTTGGAAGTGGTTCCTGATGCGAATAAGCAAATCACTATCTTTTGTGACAATAGTGCAGTTGTGGCTAATTCGAGAGAACCAAGAAGTCATAAGAGAGGGAAACACATTGAAAGAAAGTATCACCTTCTGAGGGAAATTGTGTATAGGGGTGACGTGACGATTACCAAGATCGCATCAGTAGAAAGTCTAGCGGATCCCTTTACAAAGGCTCTTCCAAAAAAGAGTTTTGATGGGCATCTAAAGAACACGGGGATGAGAGATATGACACATTTGCTATAGAGCAAGTGGCAGATTGTTAGGATTATGCTCGATAGCAAGAGTATAATAATATATTTGACAATCTTTTCATATTAATAAAATGATTTCTATTTTAACAAATCTTATAGCATTTATAGTTTAATTATTTTAATTGTCAAAAGTAAATAATCATAAGGTCAAAAGACTATGAGGAAAGAAGAATTGTTCATACATCTAGATATGTATGAGGTAGACACAATTCTTTAGTTAGTCTTGAATAATATTCATAACTTAAGATAAAAGGTTGGGTGCCTTTATCTTGTCAAAGTTGTAAATTCTTTTGCTAGCATTTGAGTAGGATCAAATGTGTTTTGATGAGTCTGAAATCATCAAAGTGTGGTGTCTTTGGGCAAAAGAATCTAGTGCATTAGGTGCATTGAATATGATCACAATGAAATACTTTATCTAGAACCGTCAATAGATAAAAGTTTTTATTTGAAGACAATCGGAGAGTCTATCTCAATCCTGAGATAAATGATGGACTTATGGTTGCAAGTGTTGTCATTTGAGCTATCAATGAGTACGATTATATAGCATAGTCTATCCTCGATATTTTGGTGGTATTCATTTGTTAATCGATAGAGGACTTCATTTATAGATATGGAAATCATGGCTCCATTTATTGAATGAGAGTGGAATACCATCATATGGATGTTTTGAGGTATTGGATATTAAATCTTAACGTTAAGTTTTCAATAATGTCTATTGAAACATGGCTTCTGGACAAGTCAAAATATTCAAATTTAAAATATGGTCATATGAGTAAATATGGTAACTTGGAGAGCTATAGGCGGTCTATGAGCTCTTGACGATTACTGGTATTCTTCACGAGGATACACTTTCTCCAATAAGGTTGTCTAGGGTATGAGTGAGTAACATCAACTTATTCTATCTTCATTTAAGAGTTCAATTTTAGTTCTTTAGTAGAATGAACTAAAATTAAATAGATAGGACCTAAGTGAATCATTTGTTGATTGTGATTGGGTTGTGTCTATTGGAGCTTAAATTTAGATATCCCGCCAAGATCCCCAATCCACACAAACATGCATGTATCACTTGATATATTCTACCGGACCAATTTAGGGGTCCATCTAGAATTGTATTAAGGTATGAGAACTTGTTTCTTTTTGTAAGAATATGTCTAGTTCACATGTGGACTTTTTATTAAGGTCCAATGGATTTAATAAAATAAGAAAAATAATATATGACCCATATATATGGTATAGACGGCAAGGCTATTAACAATAGCTTATATATATATATATATATATATATATATATATATATATATATATTTATTATTTAATTAAATAGAAATTAATTAATTTGTTGATTAATTAATTATTTAATTAAAAGTCAAAATCTTTTTTCCTAGTAGGAGATGGTCTCCTAAAACTATACTATTGTTGATAATATAGTTAATGTTAAAGACTATATTTGATAAGTAGATAAATAAAAGAAATTATTTATCTAATTAAATTAGAAAGTCTTTAATATAATTACAAACACACTATTGAGTTGGATTATGAGTCTTGGTGTACGATATAATTCCTTTTTGAAAAGGATTCTTAACCACCAAGTAATTCTACCTAAGGAAAGGATTCTTAACAACCAAGTAAATCTTTCTTAGGATAAGAACTAAGTCTCCTAATTATATTAAGTGAAATTTCGGCCAGCTATGTATATATATGAGGAGGATAGAATTCCTTTTAAAAAGGGATTCTTAACTACCAAATAAATCCACTTGAGGAAAGAATTCTTGCCAACCAAGGAAATCATTCTTAGGAGAGGACTTATGACCCTATATATAGGTTTGGAAATTTTGGCCAGCTCTAAGGTTTTTTATGAGAGGAATTTCGGCCATGCTAAGCAATTTTCAAGAAGAGAATTTGGCCTAGCAAGAGAGAATTTTGAGGAAGAAAAATTTGTTTTTTACTCTGGACAAAATTCGACCAACTCATAGAGATAGTGTGAATTCGGCCAAGAAGAGAGAAAAAGAGAACATTTTTGTTTTCGATAGTACACTAGTATCCTTTACATCAAAAGGGTTTTGTGTACAATATTGAATCAAGGTTCACGCGAGTTTCAATCAATTTGATTGATAATTTAAAAGTTTCCGGACGTTCTTGGTTTTTCTCTTGGAGGATTATTGTAACTAACAAAGAAGAAGATTTTGTTTGTTTCCATCCTCAGGTATACAATTTAAAGATAGGGAGCCCACACTCCCAGGTGATTCACGTTTGTGATTGGATTGGAAGATCTTGCGGATTCAATTTGATGCCAGTTCAATCGTCATGAAAAAATGGTACAATACTTTTTATATACATCAATTAATCTAGGGTTATTAAAAAGGATTTTTTTTTATATACGCAAACTCTAATTTTCGTTTTCTCACGCTTCCATTGCGTTTTGAACCCATTTTTCCCTTCAAAAGAAACAAGTCCACATGCCTCAATACAATTCTAGATGGACCCCTAAATTTATCCGGTAGAATATATCAAGTGATCAAAGCAAGTTCGTGTGGATTGAGGATCTTGGCGGGCTATCTAAATATAAGCTCCAATAGACACAACCCAATCACAATCAACAAATGATTCACTTAGGTCCGATCTATAAATTTTAGTTCATTCCACTAAAGAACTAAAATTGAAATTTTAAATAAAGATAGAATAAGTTAATATTTCTCATTCATACCCTAGACACCGTGAAGAATATCAGTAATCGTCAAGAGCTCATAGACTGCCTATAGCTCTCCAAGTTACCATATTTACTCATATGACCACATTTTGAACTTAGATATTTTTACTTGTCCAGAATCCATGTTTCAATAGACACTATTGAAAACCTAACGTTAAGATTTAATATCCAATACCTCAAAACATCCATATGATGGTATTCTACTCTCATTCAATAAATGAAGCCACGATGTCAATATCTATAAATGAAGTCCTTTATCTATTAACAAATGAATATCACCAAAATATCGAGGATTGACTATGTTATATAATTGTACTCATTGATAGCTCAAATGATAACACTTGCAACTATAAGTCCATCATTTATCTTAGGATTGAGATAAACTCTCTGATTATCTTAGAATGAAAACTTTTATCCATTGACGGTTCTAGATAAAGTATTTCATTGTGATCCTATTTAATGCACCCATTGCACTAGATTCTTTCGTCCAAAGACACCACACTTTAATGATTTTAGACTCATCATAACACATTTGATCTCACTCAAATGCTAGCAAAAGAATCTACAACTTTGACAAGATCAAGGTGCCCAACCTTTTATCTTATGTTGTGAATGTTATTCAAGGCTAACTAAAGAATTGTGTCTACCTCATACATATCTAGATGTATGAACAATTCTTCTTTTCTCATAGTCTTTTGACATTATGATTATTTACTTTTGACAATTATAATAATTAAACTATAAATGCTATAAGATTTGTTTAACTAGAAATCACTTTATTAATATGAAAAGATTGTCAAATACATTACTACACTCTTACTATCGAGCATAATCCCAACAATCACAAATTCAGTGGGAGTAAGCACATATTTCTGGTTTTATATGTCGATGACATTCTGCTTGCCACAAATGATATAGGCATGTTGTATGAAACCAATAGATTTCTATCAAATAATTTTAAGATGAAAGATCTTGGTGACACCTTCTTATTAGGGATCCAGATACAACGCGATCGCTCTCGAGGTATTCTTGGATTATTATAAAGGAGTTATATCGATAAAGTGCTCAAAAGGTTTGGCATATCGGACAACAAACCAGATGACACCCCTATCGCTAAGGGAGACAAGTTCGGTCTCAGTTAGTGCCCTAAAAATAGCCTTGAAGTTAATGAAATGTAAAAGATTCTCTATGCATCAGATGTATGACGTCTAATGTATGCTATTGCGTACATTGTTGGTATGTTAGGAAGATATTTAAGTAACCATGTGCGGGATCAGTGGAAAGCAGCCAATCAGGTTATGAGGTATTTGAAAAGAACAAAATATCACATGCTCACATATAGGAGATCGAATCCGACTTCGATTATACTGGATGCCAAGACAGTAAAAGATCCATATCAGGCTATATATATACTTGTTGGCTGGTGGTGCTATTTCTTGGAGGAGTGCCAAACAGACACTCATAACTTCTTCCACCATGACAGCAGAGTTTGTAGTATGCTATAAGGCATCCAACTATGGAATATGTCTGCAGAATTTTGTCATTATGGAGGGTATTAAAAGACCACTCAAACTATATTGTGACAATAAGTCAGCAGTGCTATATTCTAATAACAACAGGAAGTCATCTTGGTCAAAGCATATTGACATTAAGTTCCTAGTGTTGAATGGGAGAATGCAGAGTGAACGGATATCCATAGAGCATATTGGGACAAACTTCATGATAGCGGATCCGCTTACAAAGGGATTAGCAAACAAGGTCTTTCATAAGCACACTGCTCATATGTGTGTTATTTTGTGTGAGGATATCAGATTAAAGTGGGAGTTTGTTTCGTTTTGTATTTTATTGCTCTATGTTTGATTTGGACATATTTATGCATTTATGTATTTTGATATTTTTCTAATAAAAAATAAATTATTCGGTTAATTAAGCTTTGTTACATTGTGTTAAGTATTAATCTCACTAAAGAATAAAGTAGAACTAATTGGAATAGACATATATAGATCACATTGCATGTAATTTCTATGCTACGCATCCATGATTGATCTATGTCATTTGGATATATTGGTATATGTGACCATTGATAGGTTTAGTCATACTAAAAGTGAAGAAAGCCGCTTTGATCCTATGTCGGTATAATCAATGGACGAGATTGTTTGGATATACCCTAAAGTTGTGATAGCAAGATTTTGGAGCTCATAAAGTTATGCACATTTGTAAAGTTACATATATGGCCCAGTGGAAGATTGTTGGAAAAATTCCATCACGTGGGGCACACATGTACATATTAAATATGTTATGCTATCTTTTGATTAAGCCTAAATTAAAGTGGTCTATTTAAGATTAAATTTCTAAGGCTTAAGGGTATAATTATTATGGAATTAACGTGTAGATACCAGAATAATATTTTTAACTTGATGAGGGGCCAAATTAGAAATAACAAAACATATAATAATATGTTTACTATTGTTAATAGTGAAATTTGGCCAGGGGTCAAAGAGAAATTTTCCACCCATAATCGACAATCATGAAGCCCGGAAAGACCGTAAAGCCACCCCGCAGGAGCAGGGAAGGCCGATTCAGCTTCAAAGCTACCAAAAGACTAGCCAGGCGCAACCGGGATGAGACCCCACAAGAGTACTGGAACCCGAGCTTCTCCAGGCCATCTATCGGGGAACCTCGTCTCTGAGGTCGAGCTCCACAACCGCCCCGTAAATGCCAGAGAAAGTGTCCAAGCTCAAGAGACATTCGAAAGAAGCCCGCCAACCTCTACAGAAGCCCGCTGTCCTTGCTGGACATAAAGGAAGAATCACGCCTAAATCTACACTACCCCAGCTACTTCCCAGGAGGGTCTACAAGAGCACCTCAAGCCTCTAAGGGTCAGGGAAAATCCATCTTAAGCTTCTAAGAACAGAGTCAGAGTAGAGATCTACCTCGCTCTACGGGGCAACATGCAGCTGGCAGGGTGACCTCCATGAAGATTCATGGCACGAGCACACACAGGATTGTCTCCACGTAATATTCACATGCACGTCAAGAGTTTGATTCAAATAAGAGATTAAACTTATCTCCGTCAACGATATCATCGAATCCCGTAACAATTCAAATTCAAATGAAGAATCCCGCTCGATAAGGAGGGAACGGATTCATGGAATAACGGTAAAGTATTTATGAATAAAAAACCTACTAGGACGCTATAAATATATGAAGCCAAGCATGGTAAAGGAGAGAGAAAAAAAAGGGACAACGACAGATACAAAAATACAACAACATATCAGATAGAAAGAATGGAGGAATGCCTAAATTCTGGATTTAGAACACGGTCACCTTCATCTCCACTATTTGACAGGCACAAAGTTGCCACCCCCTACACCTTCAAGAGACTGTGACCATACAAGAGAGCGATTTGTACTTTAAAGCAATATATCAATAATAAAGCTCCCATTTACTGTTCAGCCTCTCGTCTATCTCTTAACCAGGTCGGGAACCAACGGTACCGACCCCGGCCACCACTTTCGTGGTAGTGGTCTCGAGGGTGTTAACAGGAATTTCTCATCTCGGGCAATTTTTCCGTCAACACTTTCTGGCACCGTCTGTGGGAAACCTCTCACACCACCATCTTTTTACATTCAGAAAGTTCGTTATTTCAAAGTCATCATAAGGCTCCGCTCCTCACAAGGGCAGCAGGGCACCTCGGGACAACCTTCTGCTACATCGACATGAAAGGTCCTGAGGAAAGGGAGAAAATTCGGGCTACATAGCCAGATTCCCACCCAGCCAGCTACTGTGCGGGCTTTGGATCCCCCTCTGGGAAGCCAGGTCAAGCTTGACCAACTAGTGGCGGCCTTTGTAGAGAACGTCCGCCTTCGACTACTCATTGAGGGTATCGCTATCCAACAAATGGGTCTCTGCAATCAGGGGGAGTCAAGCAGGCCTGGGGCTAGGCAACCCGTCTTTGATCGCTTGAGATCTGCCCCTCAGGAATCAACTCGTAACAGAATGGGGCTCCCGACCTTGATCCTAGATAGGCTAGGACCCACACCCCATGTTCCCGAAACGCTGCCACGCTACCAACCAAGACAAGTCAGATCCGCGACAGATGTCCTTCCCCGGGGATTGGAAGAGCTCCTCCACCCAACTACTACAAAGAGGGAAGCCCGGGGTAGAGAAGAAGAAAGTCAGCAAAGCCCTCGAGCGAGCCCCCTCCGAAGAAGGAACCGGGTAAAGGTAACATGTTCATCAGAGGGATCTGATGGTGAGGAATCCGAGATCGACTCAAGGAAATCTGAAAGCAAGCGACTAAGGGACCAGTTGGCAGAGCTACAGAAAGAGGTCCAATTGATGAATAAGGGGAAGTACAAGGAGGACAAGAAAGATCCTCTGAGTGAAATGAACGCCCCCCTTCACCAGAAGGATTCGGGAGGTAAAGCTCCTGCCTAAGTTCAAAATGCCAGCTAACAGGTTCTCCATGACTGAAGATCCTCTGAGCCACTTAGAGAGATTAGTTCAACAGATGGAGACCAAAACACAACCAGGGCCTGTGTCGAATGTTCCCCACTACACTCACGGATTATGCTAAGACCTGGTTTAGGAAACTACCCGCTGGGAGCGTGGATTCCTTCACCAAGTTATTAACTGATTTCTACTCACAATTCCAGAGAGTTAAGCTTTGACTGAAGGACCTAATCAATCTACAATATGTGATTCATGAGAGAGGGGAAACTCTCATGGCTTATGTCGAGCGTTTCCACAAGGAAGTCATCCAGATGGGGGTCTTCACCGAGAGAGAAACCCTCGTCAACTTCAGAAGAAACTTGTGGGCGGGAAAACTATTTCGGTCTTTTGCCAAGAGACCTCCGAAAACCTATCAGGAAGCCTATGATCGGGCTCTGAAACAGATTGAGGTCGATGAACTGCTCAAGGTCAAAATGGAGTATGACGATATGAGAGCCGTAAAGTGACAAAAGAAGGAAGCTCCCAGACCCGAGAAAGCTCAGAAAAGTCAGAACAAACCCCCTAATAAATCAACATAAGGCTTCCCTCTTTCTCAGCCTAGATCGGAAAGGTATCCGGATAAACGAGCTCCTCCTCAAGCTTTACCACCTCCTAGGACAGTGGCCTCTATAGACCGCGATGAGAGGAGGTATGACCATTACACTCATTTAAATGCATCCCAAGAAACAGTCTACCTCGCCATTTGGGACAATGGTTTGTTACAGAAGCCCTCTTCTATAAAAGCCCCGGTCGGCGAACATTCAAACTGGAAGGGAGGTGCAAGTCGAGATCCGAGAACATGCTGAGTAGAGGAAGGAAGAGTAGGCGGACCTGATGCAACAGATTCAGATAATACATACTATCAGCGGGGGTCTCACTCTGGCTGGTACCTCCAACAATTCTAGGAAAAAACCATACGAGGAAGGTCCCTTGTACGGACGAGGGGCGGGATATCTTCAAGGTCAACCAGAGACCGACCAACCCCTCCCAGATGTCACAGATCATCTTCACTGATGCAGATGTCTTTAACACCGTACAACCACATGATGACCCCATGGTCATCACAGTACAAATTGCCAACTTCATGATGCACCGCGTGCTCGTCGACACAGGTAGCAGTGTCGGCATTCTGTTCAAAGACACTTTGGAAAAACTATACTTGAAGGAATGGTGCTACAACAGTTGTACTACTCCATTATATGGGTTCACTGGGAACTCCATCACACCCGTAGGATCAAAAATCCTACCAATGATCATCGAAGCCGCACCTCTCCAGCAAAACATCATGACAGACTTCGTGGTGGTGGATACCCCGTCGGTCTACAATGCAATATTAGAGAGACCCTTTATGTCATCCTTGAAAGGGGTCCTCTCTACTTACCACAATGTCCTGAAGTTCTCGGTAGGAGACAAGATGGGGAAAGTTTAGGGTGATTAGCAAGCAGTTAGGAAGTGCTACGCAGTGTCAGCCAACCCAGCAACTCTAGCTAAACAACTCGCCCAGGTGACGACTATCCAAGGTAAGATAACTCCAGCACTAAACCTGGAAGATACGGGTTCCACCGATTGTCCCAAAGAAAGACTTGTGGTTCCCGATATAGAAGAACAGAGAAGGGAATGGGCCAGCGGCCATCCGGTCGATAAGTTAGAGGAGATTTCTGTTCGACCAAGCGATACCTCGAAGGTCGTCAAGATCGGAGCTACCCTTGAGCCAGGAATGAAAAAGGGCTTGATTAGGCTCCTCACAGATTTCAATGATATTTTTGCCTGGAGTCATGCAGAGATGTCGGGGATCTCGATGACATTAGCTGCACTTCGAATGGATGTGGATCCGACCTTCAAGCCCGTCAAACAGAAAAGGTGCCACTTCAACACTGAAAGAAATGTGGCAGTTCAAGAATATATGGTTAAAATCACCCAGACAGGCTTCATTTGAGAAGCCCGCTACCTCGAATGGATCACCAACGTGGTCATGGTCATAAAGGCGAATGGGAAGTGGCGCATGTGTGTGGACTACACCGACCTTAACCAGGCATGCCCAAATGACAGTTTCCCTCTGCCAAAAATTGACCAGTTGGTCGATTCCACCTCAGAGAACAAGCTCCTGAGCTTTATGGACATATTTTTCAGCTACAATCAGATTATGATGCATCCCGCGGACCAAGAAAAGACCAGCTTCATCACCGCATAAGGCCTGTACTGCTACAAGGTGATACCCTTCAGGATAAAAAATGTTGGAGCTACTTACCAGCGGTTAGTTAACCATTTGTTTAAGCCCGAAATTGGAAGGTCGATGGAGGTGTACATCGACGACATGATCACTAAATCTTCAACCTCGGAAGGCCACATAGGCGACCTTCGTAGGATATTCATGATCCTAAGGAAACCAGATGAGGTTGAACTCATCCAAATGCGCCTTTGGGGTAACTTCGGGGAAGTTTCTGGGCTTCATGGTCCATGAGAGAGGCATAGAGGCTAACCCGGTAAAAATCATGGCTATCCTGGATATGGAATCCATCACATCTCCTAAATAGGTTCAAGCCTTGACCAGACAGGTAGCAGCGCTCAACAGGTTCATCTCCCGGTCTAATGATAAGTGCCTACCATTCTTCAAAGCTATCAAGCAGGGAAGAAACATGAAGTTGGATCAGGAGAGCGAACAGGCTTTCCAAGCTTTGAAAAGATACCTAACAAGCCCTCCACTACTGGTCAAGACAAATTATGGAGAAGAGCACTAAGTATACTTTGCCATTTTGAAAACCGCTGTGAGCCGATCCTTGGTCAAGGAAAGCGGGGATAGGATCCAGCGACCTATCTACTATATGAGTCACGCTCTAACCAAGCCCGAAAAGAACTATACTCTGCTGGAGAAACTCGTTTATACCTTGGTGACCTCGGTAAGGAAACTCCGTCCTTACTTCCATGCTCATTCAATAGCAGTGGTGACGGCCCAACCCCTCCGTCAGTTCTTGCAAAGGCCGGATTTTTCTAGAAGGCTAGTTCTATGGGCCCTAGAGCTTACCCAATTTGATTTAAAGTATAAGTCTAGGACCGCGATAAAAGCTCAGGCACTAGCGGACTTTGTAGTCGAGCTCTCAATATCCTCAGATCAGGCAGCCCCCACTGTAACAGATGTCACCCTTGAAAGGATGCGAGTCATGGACTCTCTACACTGACGGAGCTTTCAGGCAGTCTGGGGGAGGAGCGGGCATAGACCTCATCGACCTAGAAGGAACTGAGTGCTGCCATTGTTTCAGGTTTGAATTCAAAGCCACAAATAAGGAAGCAGAATACGAAGCCCTGTTAGCTGGGATAAAAGCTGCCATAGAGCTCGGGGTTGATTACCTGAATGTCAAGAGCGACTCTTCACTCGTGGTCAACCAAGTGTTCGTGGATTATCAGGCTAAAAGGGATAACATGGTCGCTTATCTGAAATTGGTGTAAAAACTCAAAAGCAGATTTAAGAGATTCAGAATCGAATAGATACCTCGACAGCTAAATCATCGGGCTAACGTCCTTGCCAAGATTGTTGTTTATGGTGGCCAGACCTTACTGCACGGAGTTCTTCTTCAAGTAATCCCCCTACCTAGCATTATGACAGGTAAGGAAGCTTATACCCTGGACCGACAACCATGCTAGATATATCCAATAGAAGAATATCTACAGGACGGGAAACTTCCCGGGGAGCCCGATCAAGCTCGGAGGGTTAAAAGGCTCTCGGTCCGGTATTGTATGGTGGATGGGTATTTATGCCGAAGGGGAAAATCCCTTCCCCTGCTCCGATGTCTACACCCTGAAGATGCCAAGTGGGCTTTGAGAGAGGTCTATTTAGGGGAATGCGGGAACCATATTAGTGGAGAGGCCTTTGCATATCAGGTTCTCCAGATGGGGTATTATTGGTCGACCATCCATCAAGATGCTAAGAACTTGGTGCAAACCTGCGAGGCATGCTAGAAGGCCACCAACTTGAATCACCTCCTGATGCCTTGGTCGGGCTATCACCTCCAAGAAGGATCTAAGTGTAAGAGCATAGTTGCCATCCAGATCTCGAGACCAGGAAATAGCTAGATAGCCCTCTTGATGCATTGGTCGGGCTACCACCCCTAAGAAGGATCTGAGTGTAAGAGCATAGTTGCCATCCAGATTTCGAGACCAGGAAATAGCTAGATAGCTCTCCTGATGCCTTGGTCGGGATACCACCCCCAAGAAGGATCTGAGTGTAAGGGCATAGTTGCCATCTAGATCTTAAGACCAGGAAATAGCTAGATAGCCCTCCTAACGCCCTGTTCGGACAATCACCCTTAAGAAAGATTCGAGCTTAAGGGATAAATCCTTCACTAAATACCTCGGGTTTACAACCCCCTAAAGGGACTCAAAGATCGAAGGCTCGACTTCCTTAAATTCTAAATATACCAGTAAGTTTAGGTTACTAGCTCTCCTTGATACGGGGTTACTTACTACAGCAGACCCACAATCAAACAAGGGGACTGTCAGCTGAAGAAGTTGAGCTAGGAGTTTCATTAGTATGAAGGCTCAATGCCAACAACCTTTTTTCTTATCTTATTTTTCCCCCAAAGATAGCTCGTTTCGATATAAAAGTTGGAGGATCAAGCAAGTACATGCAAGCCAGAGTTAGATCTGAAATTAAAATTTTATTATCAAGTAAGGGAGCCTATCCCCCAACAAGGCTATAACAAGAAAGGGGCGCCTAATCCCTAGTTACGGGCTACAAAAGCAATAATAAAATGGCAAACACATTTGAAAATGGGATGCCCACCCCCTTTTCCAGGCATTCAAAAAAGAAAACATAGGAAAGAACTCAAGCTTCTTCATCTTCCTAAGGACCTCCAGCCTTCTCCTACATAGAATAAACCTGGTCCCTTGCTCCCCTTTCCGGTCGCGGCTAGTCCTGGTCAGCTGCATCTACCGCATCCGCCACCTCATCCTAGGGATCAGCCCTGGCTGCCTCGGGGTCAACAAGATCCTCCTCTACGATTTCATTGATCACCGCCATAACTTCAAGCAGTATAGTTGCATCAAGAAGGCTGGCCACCGACTCAGGCACGTTCCCACTTTCTGTTGACTCCACTCCTAAGAGCACTGCGGGGGGATCTCAGGCTTCAGCAAGGCCTCATTCTAGTTCCTCATTGTGAACCCCCTTCGAGGATTCACCAGGACCAGATGCTGGAAAGGCTGGAACAGAAGGAGGCAGATATGACACCTCCAACTGCTTCCCAGCTCCCTCCCATAAGGACCACCTTTATCAGTTTCTCAGAGAGACATCTCCTTAGCCCGCGATATGACCTCTTCTCTATCCCAGCCAGCGATGCTGGAGAGATCGAATGGGGGAGGAAGAGCCTCTGCAACCTGATAAGAGGCATAGAAGTACCCCTCGTTAAAAGAGGCATAAAAGTACCCCTCGTTAAAAGAGGCTTCCACTTTGGCATGGAGCTGGGTAATTTGAGCCTGTAAGGTTTGGTTCTCAACATCCAGGGCCTTCGTCTCTTCCCTCCAGTTATCCAGCTAGCTAGCTAGCCCGCTGCTTCGACCGGAGAGTCTTCTGATCAAAAGCCCACTTCAACCTCTCATGGTCGCATTGAAGCTCAGCTAGCTTCGTCTCCATTCCTTGTTGGTTGAAGGTCTTCTTTGGACCAGAGTCTGAGCCCGCGCAAGCAACCCCATGGCTCGCTCAGCTTCAGCTTCAGCCTCAGCCTTGGCTGCCCGATCATGGAGGAAGGCTACCTGATTCCCCATGACCACCTGAAACTTGAAAGCCTGCAAAGAAAAATCATGTTAGAAAATGAAAAATCTAAATGCTGAATGAAGAAGTGAAAGCGACGGTTACCTCGGCTTTAAGGGTGATCCCTTTGGTAATCATGATGTCTACAAGCAACGTGGTCATCCTAGAAAGCCCGCCGCCTGGACAGGATGTGACAAATTGCTTCAGGACCTTATCCTGACCCTCCGAGCTCGATTGCTGGTGGTGGTGAGAAGGGGAGACCTCAGGAATATCGGTATCGGGCTCCCTTGGAACCTCGACTGCTCGGGTTACAACCTGATTATCAGAGAGGGATAATGTAATTTGGGGAGCATCGGTTGAAGCAGAGACTACTGGTGAGGGGGTAGGAATGGACTTATTAACGATTTGGGAGGTAGACCCTCCTCGGTTTAGAGCCTTCGTAGCCCGAGATACAAGAAGAGCCATCTTGGACTTCACCTGGGAATGAGAGGGGGAAGGATCGAACAGGGCAGCTACCTTAATGGTTGACCCCCCTTTATTAGGAGGAGGGATCCCAGCTCACCGGGCTTCATGAGACGGTGGAGCAACAACAAACACTGTTAGAGAGAGAAATCAAGATCATCAGAATTGAACCATCAAATAAAAAAAAACAATAAGATAGATCGAGATACTTACGAGGGGTAGCACCGGATATCCGTAGGTACCTATTTACCCTGCGGGGATCAAAAGGGTCAGCGGTTGGAAACTTCAAATTCAGGTAGTACCGAGCCAAGATGGTCTTCAGCATGGCTTCAGACTCAGCGGGTAAGGAATCCCGACCCTATGTGGGTTTGTCACTAAAGGCGGTGGGAACCTCAAGCTCATGCCCGTCGATGAAGACGGAGCTTGTCCAGTCTCCCCCTACTAGTACCCATTCTTCTATCCAAGCAGGGTCTTTCTTTGAAGCCCCAGGATGATAAAGTTGAGCATATTCTTGGCCTTGGCATAGAATTGGCCTCGTGGAACCCCAGCCAGGCTATCGATCTGGAAAAGGAAGGTGAGCTCTACAGCCCCAAGCTCCCTGGTTACGTTGCTCAACTCGCATTGCTCCCTTCATAATACTAGGAAGCTGACTAGATGCCTCCAGAAGTCGGGCTGAAGGGTTGGGTGAAGAGGAAGTCTCACCCCGCGCTCAAAAGCTGTGATGTGGATAAGGAGCACGCCTTTGGGTGGGTTACAAACATTGTAGTTTTGGTGGGGGACAGTTAGAAAAACAGTGTCAGGAATACCATAATTGTTCCGTAGATGGCCGATCGATTGAGGGTCTAGAGTACCCTGGGTTCGAAAGGAAGGGTTATCACTGAAGGAATCCCCGCCACTATGAATTGAGCCCTCCCGACCGTATCGACTTTCTCCTTGACATCAGAGTCTTCGTCGACTAGGTTCAGAGGATTGTCAGGCTGGTTCGAAAAGCCAGAGCCTATAGAGACGTTCCTGTTAGAACGACGGCGCTGGCGGAGCTGGGAAGATTCCTCATCGCTAGAAATCCCTCGCACCCGCTTGTGATGAGCTAGGTTAGGGCCTCCAGAGCCCTCAACCAAGGCAGCAACACTATCTGTGGAAGTCGACATTGATGGGTAAGGAAGACTTGGAAGTAAACGGAGGCAAGCAGGGAATTCGACAAAGAAAGAAAGAAAGGAAAATTTTGAAAGTTTGAGGAAGTATGAAGAAAGTGACGGTCAGGCCGGGCTTAAATAAAGGATTATTGGCGATATCCTCGAGAAGATCACCTGGAGCCGTATTGCATCCGTTTTTCTTAGAATAACACTCAGCTTCAAATTCAAATATTGGGTAATTAATGAGAAAATTTTGCTCTCATTAATTATCTTTATAGCAAAAAAATTTCTTAATTAAACAATGAATCTGACTCCAACCCCAACTCTACCACCTGTGTTCAAGTCAGAGGGGACTTCTGTTAATAGTGAAATTTGGCCAGGGTTTAAAGAGAAATTTTCCACCCATAATCGACAATAATGAAGCCCGGCAACACCGTAAAGCCACCCCTCAGGAGCAGGAAAGGCCGGGTCAGCTTCAAAGCTACCAGAAGACTAGCCAGGCGCAACCGAGACGAGCCCCCATAAGAGTACTGGAACCCGGACTTCTCCATGACATCTATCGGGGAACCTCAGTTCTGAGGTCGAGCTCCACAACTGCCCCGTAAATGCCTGAGAAAGTGTCTAAGCTCAAGAGACATTCGAAAGAAGCCCACCGACCTCTCCAGAAGCCCGCTGTCCTTGCTGGACATAAAGGAAGAATCACGCCTAAATCTACATTACCCCAGCTACGTCCCATGAGGGACTACAAGAGCACTTCAAGCCCTCAAGGGTCAGGGAAAATCCATTTTAAGCTTCTAAGAACAGAGCTAGAGCAGGGATCTACCTCGCTCTACGGGGCAACAGGCAGCTGGGAGGGTGACCTCCATAAAGATTCATGGCACGAGTACACACAGGATCATCTCCATGTAATATTCACATGCACGTCAAGAGTTTGATTCAAATAAGGGATAAAACTTATCTTCGTCAACGAAATCATCGAATCCCGTAACAATTCAAATTCAAATGACGAATCCCACCCGATAAGGAGGGAACGGATTCATGGGATCACGGTAAAGTATTTACGAATTAAAAACCTACTAGGACGCTATAAATATGTGAAGCCAAGCATGGTAAAGGAGAGAGACAAAAAATAGGGACAACGACAGATACAAAAATACAACAACAAATAAGATAGAAAGAAGAGGGGAATGCCTAAATTTTTGATTCAGAACACGGTCACCTTCATCTCCACTATTCGACAGGCACAGAGTTGCCACCCCCCTACACCTTCAAGAGACTGTGAGTATACAAGAGAGCGATTTGTACTTTAAAGCAATATATCAATAATAAAGCTCCAATTTACTGTTCAGCCTCTCGTCTATCTCTTAACAAGGTCGGGAACCAACGGTATCGACCCCGGTCACTACTTTCGTGGTAATGGTCTCGAGGGTGTTAACAAAAATTTCTCATCTCGAGCAAATTTTCCGTTGACAACTATATATAGGGTTATGGTCCCCAGATTACACAATCACTTTTGACTTTTCTGTATCCACATATTGTGAACGGGAAATTTGCTCAATATGAGAAATTTCGATTAACACTCTCGAGACCACTACCACGAAAGTGGTGGCAGAGGTACTTTTGATACCTAACCTGCTTAGATAAAAATGAATGTTTGTATAACAATAGCAAGTTGAGGCTTTATTATTGATTATTTGTGATATACATGATTCTCTCTCCCATATGCTTATAGTCTCTCTAGACCGTAGGAAGATGGTAACATTTTGCTAGTCGAATAGTGGACATTACGTTGGTCGTGTTCTGTTCACAGAATTTAGGCCCCATTTTCTTTCTGTTTATCAATCTCTCCCTTTGGTTCTGTCGTCTTTCTTTTCTTTTTCCTATACTCTGTTTTTTCTTATTTTCTCTCTCTATCATGCTTGGCCCTATTTATATTTGGTTCAAGTAGGTTTGAATTCACTGATATTCCACCACGATCTTATGAATCCGTTCCCTCCTTATCGGGCGGGATCCTTTATTTAAAAGTTGTTGACCCCAAGTAAATAACGGAAACGATGATATTTTTGATGAAGATAAGTTTGTTTCCTTTTAGGAATCAAACTCTTGACTCACACGTATGCGGAATCAATGTTGGTTATCACATAGATATGATCCTGTATGTTCTCACGGCATGATTTTTCATGGAGGTCACCGAGCTAGCTGTCTGTTGTCTCATAGAGCGAGGTAGATCCACGCTTCGACTCTGTTATTAGAAGCTTGGGATGGATTTATCTCGGCGGAGCTTGAGATGTCCCTGTAGACATTCCTGGGAGGTAGCAGGGGTAGTGTAAATTTAGACATGATTCTTCTTTCATGCCCAGCAGAGACAGCAGGCTTCTGGAGAGGTTGGTGGGCTTTTGTCTTAGGCTAAGAGTCAAACCTGACCTCGAGAAGCCTTGGTATGGAAGGGGTTCACTTTTGTTTGTGTCGGATTTTGTTTTGAATGCTTCCTAAGCTCGGTGATCTTCTCTCGCTTTTATGGGGTGGTTTTGGAAACCGTCCTCAGGAACCGAGGTGCCTAGGTAGGTGGCCTTGAGAAGCCCGGATTCCAGTGCTCGCGCTTGGGCTCAACCTTGTCGTGCTCAGTTTCATCCCTGATGGTTTTGAAGCTCAGCGATCCTTCCCTGCTTTGTTGGGGTAACTTTATAGTCTGTCCGGGGTTTCATGAATGTCGAATTTGGGTTTTGATTTGTGCTAGGAGAGTGTAAAATTTCTCTTTGACCCCTAACCAAATTTTACTATTAACACATATAATAAGTAATATACATATTAAAAATACAATATTGAACAAATAATAAAGAATTAATACCTATAATGAAAGAAATTATATTAATTAGTTACAATTAATCTTTATGAAATTATATTAATTAGTTACAATTTATCTTTATTTCATAGCTAGCCACTATTAACAGTAATATTGATAATAACATTTTCAATTGAGCTCTATTAGCCTTATAAATTTTTAGTAATTTGAAACTATTTAATTGAAATGAATTCAAAATATTTACATTGAATATGTTTTCTTTATATTTATATTTGATATAATTTGACAATGTAAATAAACTATTTTTTTAGTAGTCTTATATACTCCCATAACGGTAGATAGCTACTCTCAAAACTCTGGAAGAAAACTCCCCTCACATACTTATAAAATGCGTCATGGTGAGATTTAAACTATTCACCACTCATGTGAAAGGGATGTGCACTACAAACTCTGTTATAAAAAAATGAATTGTTAAGTGAAAACAAAGAAACTTACATTATAAATTTATAATATTAATCAGAATAATTATTGTTTTACTTTTCTTTAAATGAAAACATAGAGGAAATAGAGGTATATAACACTTTTTCAATTTTGATTTGTGTAACTAACATCACTTTAATAACTCATGTTTTATTAGCACTAAAGTTGGTGATGAGACCAAAATGCCCCTACTTGTTTTGTATCCTTTTTTTTAAATTTCTCTCTTTCTTCCCATTCTCTCAAACTACCTCTCTCTCTCTTGACGGAGACTTCGACGGAGCTGGGTTAACAGGAGTTCTAGAAGGCAATATTTATGGAAAAGGTAATATTTCTGGAAAAAAAAAGTCTTTTGATGTTTTTTTTCAAATTTGATTTTGTTGATTTTAAGATATTAATTTCGTTTTGGTTGATTTTGAGTTTTCAATTTAGTTTTTGTTGACTGGAAATTTGCTCGAGATGAGAAATTCCTGTTAACACCCTCGAGACCACTACCACGAAAGTAGTGGCCGGGGTCAGTACCGTTGGTTCTCGACCTGTTTAAGAGAGAGACGAGTGGCAATAACAATAAATGGGAGCTCTATTATTGATATATTGCATTAAGATACAAATAACTCTCTTGTTTGCTCACAATCTCTCGGAGGTGTAGGATGGTGGCACCTTGGTGCCTGTCGAATAGTGGAGATGAAGGTGACCGTGTTCTGTAATCAAAATTTAGCCCCTCCTTCTATGTGTATATCTGTTGTTTATGATTTTCTGTCCCTGTCGTTTGTTCTCCTCCTCTTACCATGCTTGGCTTCACACACACACACACACACACACACACACACACACACACACACACACACACACACACACACACATATATATATATATATATATATATATATATATATATATATATCGTCCAAGTAGGTTTTTAGTTTGCGAATACTCTACCGTAATCTCATGAATCCGTTCTTTCCTTATCGGGTGGGATTCGTTATTTAAATTTGAATTGTTTTTGGATTCAATGATATCGTTGACGAAGATAAGTTTGTTTCCTTATT
Source organism: Dipteronia dyeriana (assembly GCA_032871835.1). Lineage (NCBI taxonomy): Eukaryota > Viridiplantae > Streptophyta > Magnoliopsida > Sapindales > Sapindaceae > Dipteronia > Dipteronia dyeriana. Next base: position 13,894,947 of record CM065297.1, read on the forward strand.
TGAATTTAAACTCTTGACGTGCATGTAAATATTATGTGGAGATGATCCTGTATGCCCTCATGTCATGGATCTTCAAGGAGGTCACCTTGCCAGCTGCCTGTTGCCTCGTAGAGCGAGGTAAATTCCTGCTCTGGCTATGTTCTTAGAAGCTTAAGATGGATTTTCCCTGATCCTTGGGGGCTTGAGGTGCTCTTGTAGACCTTCCTGGGAGGTAGCTGGGGTAGTGTAGATTTAGGCATGATTCTTCCTTTATGTCCAGCAAGGACAACGGGCTTCTGGAGAGGTTGGCGGGCTTCTTTCAAAGCTCTCTTGAGCTTGGAGACTTCCCCTGGCATTTACGGGGCAGTTATGGAGCTCGACCTTGGAGCCGAGATTCCCCGATAGATGGCCTGGAGAAGCCCGACTTCCAGTACTCTTGTGGGGGTTCGTCCCGGTCGTGCCTGGCTTATCTTCTGGTAGCTTTGAAGCCGAACCGGCCTTCTCTGCTTCTGCGGGGTGGCTTTACGATCTTTTCGGGCTTCATGATTGTCGATTATAGATGGAAAATATTTTTTTGATCCCTGGCCAAATTTCACTATTAATAGAAGTCCCCTCTGACTTGAACACCGGTGGTAGAGTTGGGGTTGGAGTCAGATTCCTTGTTTAGTTGAGAAAGTTTTTCGCCATCAAGATAATTAATGAGAGCGAAATCTTCTCATTAACTACCCAACATTTTGAATTGTAAACTGAGTGTTATTCGAAGAAAAATGGCTGTAATACGGCTCCAGGTGATCTTCCCGAGGATATCGCCAATAAACCTCTATTTAAGCCCGGTCTGACCGTTACTTTCTTCATACTTCCTCAAATCTTCAAACTTTCAAATTTCTTCTTCCCTGCTTTCTCATCTCTCTTGCCCATAAATGTCGACTTCCACAGATAGTGTTTATGCCTTGGTGGAGGACTCCGAGGGCCCTAGCCTAGCTCCTCTCAAGCGGGTGAGAGGGATTTCAAGCGACGAGGAATCTTCCCCTCTCCGCCAGCGCCGTCGTTCAAATAGGAACGCTTCTATCAGCTCTGGCTTTTTGAACCGGCATAACAACCCTATGAACTTAGTCGACGAAGACTCTGACGTCGAGGAGAGATTAGATGCGGTCAGGGGGGCTCAAGTCATGATGGCGGAGCTTCCTCTAGTGATAATCCTTCCTTTCGAACCCAGGGTCATCCTCGACTCTACTGTCGACCCTCAATTGATCGGCCGTCTACGGGACAAGTATGGTATTCCTGATATCGTTTCTCTAACCGTCCCCCATCAGAACAACGATGCTTTTAGCCAGCCCAAATGCGTGCTTCCAATCCACGTCGTGGCTTTTAAGAGCGGGGTGAGGCTCCCTCTTAACCCCACCCTACGGCGGGCTCTCAATGCCCTTCAGCTGGCTCCACTTCAACTGTCGCCCGGCTTCTGGAGGTATCTAATCGGCTTCCTGGTATTGTGGAGGGAGAAATACGAGCTGAGCGGCGTAACCAGGGAGCCCGGAGCTGAGGAGTTCGCCTTCCTTTTCAGATCGGTAGCCTGGCAGGAGACCCACGAGGCTAATTCTAGGCCAAGGCTAACAATAGGCTCAATTTTATCATCCCCGGGGCTTCAAAGACCCTACCTGGAAAGAAGAATGGGTATTGGCGGGGGAGACTTGGGGAGCTCTGTCTTTGTCGGTGGGCATGAGCTTGAAATTGCCATCGTCTTTAGTGACAAACCCACATGGGGTCGGGATTCCTTGCACGATGAGTCTGAAGTCGTTCTGAAGACCATCCTAGCTCGGAACTATTTGAATCTAAAGTTTTCGACCACTGACCCCTTCGATCCCCGCAGGGTAAACAGGTACCTGCAGATATCCGGTGCTACCCCTCTTGAGTATCTCGATCTATCTTGTTTTTTCTTTTTCTCTTTTTTTTCTTGGAGGGTTCAGTTCTGATGATCTTGATTCTTTTCTCTAACGGTGTTTGTTATTGCTCCAGCTTCTCGCAAAGCCAGACAAGCTGGGATACCTCCTCCTCTTTCCAAATCGTATCCAGGAGCTCTCCCGACTATTTCGAAGAAGGGGGGGTCAACCACTAAGGTAGCTGCCCCGTTCGTTCCTTCCCCCTCTCCTTCCTAGGTAAAGTCCAAGATGGCTCTTCTGGCATCTCGGGCTGTGAAGGCTCTAAACCGAGGAGGGTCTGCTTTCCAAGTCGTCAATAAGTCTGTTCCTACCCCTCCTCCAGAAGTTACTGCTCCAAACAATGCCACCCGAGTCCCACTACCCCTTTCTACAGATCCGGTTGTATCCCAGGTAGTCGAGGTTCCCTAGGAGTCCGATACTGATTTTTATGAGGTTGCATCTTCTCGCACCCACCAGCAATTGAGCTCGGCGAGTCAGGATGAGGTCTGAAGAAATTTATCCATCTTGTCCAGGGGGCGGGCTTTCTAAGATGACCGCGATGCCCGTGAACATCTTGATCAGCAAAGGGTCCGCCTTTTTAGCCTAGGTAATTGTCACTTTTACTTCTTCATTAAGCTGCTTGACTTGTTATTTTCTATCCTGACATTCCTTTACAGGCTTTCAAGTTTCAGGTGGCCATGAGGCATCATGTAGCCTTCCTCCGTGATCGGGAAGCTAAGGATAAGGCTGAAGATGAGCTAGCCATGGGGTTGCTTGCAATGGCTCAGACCCTGGTCTAGGAGATGACCTCCAGCCAACAAGGAATGGAGATGCAGCTAGCTGAGCTTCAATGCTATCATGATAGGCTGAAGCGAGCTTTTGATCAGGAGACTCTCCGGTCGAAGAGGCGGGCTAGCCAGCGGGATGACTGGAGGGAGGAGGCGAATGCCCTAGATGTTGATGTTAATAGCAAAATTTAACTAGAGACCAAAGAAGAATTTTCCACTTCTCAGCCTTCCCCAAGGGTCCAAATTTAGGCTTGAAGGGGTATCAAGGTCCCCAAGGTCAAGCTACCACGCGATCCTACAGAAGCAAGGCGAGGCCGCCCATACCATCTGAGCATCTCACACGTGTCTAGGCTTACCAAATAAAGCCTGACGAGACCACATCAAGCACCTTATACCAGGAAAAAGCCCGAAGCTAGGTCGACTTGAAAGGACCTGGGTTCCCAGACATCAAGGTATCTCGTGGCAATCTCCTAGAGCTTGCTACTATCTTTACTTTCACCAGGAGACCTTCAAGGTGCTGATCTTGTCTTGCAAAGGCACTCCTGCCTCGTCGAGGTATAATCTCAACTTTCCGAGCATAAAAGGAAGAAGCCCGTAAAGCCCTGTCGTCACTAAAAGCGCAAAGATCCACTGTAGATCTTGGTATAGGTAAATAGAAAGAGCAGTACTCGAGCATACCTCTCCACCCTTCCAGAAGCGAGCCAAGGCTGCCTATTTATGGTAAACACCTTACCAGGGCCTGCTATCCAATCCCGCTACCCCGCCAAGAAGCCTGCATAATTAGGTCAGGCTCCATGATAAAGCTCGGCGTAGCTGAACCAAGCTCCCAACTACAAGGTTGGAACCCAATAGGATATTTTGCCTCTAAAATGGTTAGCACAATCTCCAAAGGAATACCAGTATCTAGCTCCGTGACAATCGAGAGGTCCCCGGGGGACCCCACTATTATACTGGATCCTAGGGTACCCCGCCCTCAAGGAACATCAAATGTCACCTCAGGTAACCTCCATGAAGTACCTCTCCAAAGTGACATGCATAACTAGAGCTCTCCTCTCGGCAACGTATGAAGAGAGGATTGACTTCCATGACATTTAAAGTACCATTAATGAGGTCAACCGCATTAATGGAGGCAGTCAACCCAGTTAATGACATGATCAACACCATTAATAAGAGAATATTCAACTCTTTAATGACCATCATTAGTGAAAGAGTCCAAAGAAGAAACAAATACCTTTTCCTCCAAGATATCCTCCACAGCCGATTATAAAGAGTAAACCATAACAAAAAATCCCGCTTATCAAGGAAAGAAGAGTCCGAAGAGGAAACAAACACAACCGCTCCGAGATATTAGCCACGATCCGATTAACTACATTAAGGGAAGAATCGTACCCAATAAGGAAAGGAAGAATGAAGAATCCTGGATGGGCACGCCAAGACAGTAACCATTTATAAATATACCTTTAAAAGGCATAGAGGCGGTCTCCAATCAATGACAGAAGATACATGTTTCGTTTAGAGATCTCTCAACATCATCAATGTATATGTTACCTTTACCTAGAATATACTGGTATCGGTCTACATTCGACCACCATTGTAATCTCTCCGAAGCGACTCCTTTGTATTACATTCACAATTCTTGTAAGCTCCCTAGAGCATTCTTGTAAGCTCCCTGGAGCATTCTTTGATATATACATAAGGAAAGGTATTCCCCCTTCCTCCGGATACTGCCTTGGGGTTTTTTAGCATGTGATCATTCGTGATGCTTTTTCCCCCTTGGTCAGTCCACCTCCCTCTACCTTATGTCCTTTTTAATGCATGCGTATATGAGTGCGAGCTAGTTTCCTACCTCGCTAGACCTAGCGTTCTTATCTTCCCATCTACATGTTAAAGTCGCATATCAAGATGAGGAGAAACCACCTAGACCAGCTTGAAGGAAGTCGATGGGCTCTTCTACATCATCTCTATGGCATAAATCGAGCTCTCCGACACTGGAGCTAGATAAGCCCCCTCCTTACTTGCTATCTAGGTCGAGGAATTACAGGAAGGAATAGGGCTCCAGGTACCATGAAGGGCTCCAACCCTAACCGAGGACCAAGACCAGGATCCAGATCAACCCCTTCACATCAGCAAGAGAACCTTAAGCTCCCTAGATCTACATCATAAGAACGAAGCCCGACGGGCAGGATGGATTGTCTCCTACCTTCCGTTTCATCCTCCTTCATATTCATACAAGATTAGGTCAGATATCAATGATACCGACCCCAACCACCATTTTTACGGTAGTGGTCTCGAGGGAGTAAATGAGGATTTCTCATCCTAAATAAATTTCCTGTCAACACTTTCTGGCGCCGTCTGTGGGAAGTTTCCACACCCCTTTTGAAAGCCTCTATGTTTCTACATGAGTATCATTATACTATCGAGGTAACATATTCATTATTCATGAATATCATTTACTATATACAATGTCTTTTCTCCATACTTGTCTACATCACCTATGCATCGCATGTGGTGCTCATTTTATCATTTAACGAGTTTCATTCATTGTGGAGAAAATATTGTACGTGGGATTCCTGGTGGAACCAGTTCATTATGCTACTCCTATGAAGTGAGCTTGCTCAAATAATCATGGAGCTCCAATACAGTAGCTCCCCGCTTGAAGATCTCCTATACAGTAGAACCGTACCTCTCCTGCTCTTCTATAGCAGATTCGCTCCACCACCAATGTATCACTTATCCTGCAGATCCACTGAGCTTCGACCTGTTCATACAGATCCCCTCATGCCTCCAGGTCTGCCTTTCGCAAGCTCCTAGGTAGAGGTACCAGATTGACCCATGAATCTAAGAAGCCAACTCAGCTATGTAGCTTCTAGAGCAGCACGACCAGTAGAAGATTTGCGGTTCCATGTCATATGCACCGGGCCAGTCAACTCCTAAGTGAGCCACAAAACTCTCAATTCATTACGGCAGGATCCAGAGCCCTCTCTCAGTTGCTGGGGACTTCAAGGATCCCGAGCATGCATCTGGAACAGTACCTCCGGTGGCTTCGCTTTATGTTTACCGGGCCATTCATTGCCCTAGCAAGCCACTAAAGCCCGATCCGATCGAGGAGCTCTCAGAAGCTTCCCATATTTGGTAAGGCCACCTACGTGCCTAAGCAAGCTTCTAGAGCAGTAGCATTGGTACAAGACCGGTGGCTTCGCTCTATATGTACCGGGTCATTCAACCCCATTGTAAGCCACCGAAGCCCGATCTGATCGAGGAGAGCCCAAAGGTTTCCCACTCTTGGTAAGGCCTCCTACATGCCTAAGCTAACCTCTGGAGCAGCAGCCTCACTGTAAGGCCAAGTGGCTCCTCACCTCTTATACAGGGCATGTCAACGCCCAAGTGAGCCACTGAACTCTCGATTCATTTCAGCAGGGTCCAGAGCCCTATCTTATTTACTGGGGACTTCTAGGATCCCGAGCATGCATCTGGACCAATACTTCCAGTGTCTTCGCTCCATGTTTACTGGGCCATTCATCGCCCTAACAAGCCACCGAAGCCCGATCCGATCGAGGAGCTCTCAGAAGCTTCCCACATTTGGTAAGGCCACCTACTTACCTAAGAAAGCTTCTAGAGCGGTAGCATCGCTACAAGACCGGTGGCTTCGCTCTATATGTACCGGGTCATTCATCGCCCTAGCAAGCATCCGAAGCCCAATCTGATCGAGGAGAGCCCAGAGGTTGCCCACTCTTGGTAAGGCCTCCTACATGCCTAAGCTAACCTCTGGAGCAGCAGCCTCACTGTAAGGCCAAGTGGCTCCTCACCTCTTATACAGGGCCTGTCAACGCCCAAGTGAGCCGCTGAACTCTTGATTTCTTTTCAGCAGGGTCCAGAGCCCTCTCTCAGTTGTTGAGGACTTCTAGGATCCCAAGCATACATCTGAACCAGTACCTCCGGTGGCTTTGCTCCATGTTTACCGGGCCATTCATCGCCCTAGCAAGCCATTGAAACCCGATCCGATCGAGGAGCTCTCAGAAGCTTTCAACATTTGGTAAGGCCACCTACGTGCCTAAGCAAGCTTCTAGAGCGGTAGCATCGCTACAAGACCGGTGGCTTAGCTCCATGTTTACCGGGTCATTCATCACCCTAGCATGCCACCGAAGCCCAATCTGATCGAGAAGAGCCCAGAGGTTTCCAACTCTTGGTAAGGCCTCCTACATGCCTTAGTAAACCTTTGGACTAGCAGCCTCACTGTAAGGCCAAGTGGCTCCTCACTTATTATATAGGGTTGTTAATGCCCAAGTGAGCCACTGAGCTCCTGATTCATTCCGACAGGGTCCAGAGCCCTCTCTCAGTTGCTGTGGACTTTTAGGATTCTGAGCATGCATCTGGACTAGTACCTCCGGTGGCTTCGCTCCATGTTTACCGGGTCATTCACCGCCCTAGCAAGCCACCAAAGCCCGATCTGATCAATGAGGTCTCAGAAGCTTCCCATATTTGGTAAGGCTACCTATGTGTCTAAGCAAGCTTCTAGACCGGTAGCACCGTTACAAGACCGGAGGCTTCGCTCCATGTTTACCGGGTCATTCATCGCCCTAGCAAGCCACCGAAGCTCGATATGATCGAGGAGATCCCAGAGGTTTCCCACTCTTGGAGGGTTCAGAGTTTTTTCTCAGTTGTTAGGGGCTCATTGAAATCCCAAGTATGCCTCTAGACCGGTACCAGACAGGTAGCCCATCTCCATTCATATAAGGTCATCCATTGCTCAAGTGAGTCACCACTCATCCCGGAGGGGTCCAAAGTCTTCTCTCCGTCGCAGGAAACTTCTAGAATCCCGAGCTTGTCTCCAGACAGTTACTAGGCCGGTGTCTCCTCTCTTTTTTTATGGGGCCATTCATCGCCCTAGCGAGCTACCTTGGTCCCGATCTACCTCTCTGGGCCAGCTTCCACCATCTTGGTTAGATCAACTTCAGTCGGCCTTGACCTCCATCTCCTCAGTTGGATCAATCGAGATCTCTTCTACCTCTCTTACCTCTCCTACCTTGGTAACACCAATTTGGAACTCTACTTTGACAGATTCAGATAGAGAGGTAGGCAGACTTGAAGCCCCCCACGTATTTACAACAGCGGAGGACTCATGGTAATTCCTACCCCAACATGACTAGACATGAAAGCAGAAATATGAACCAAGTCCTCCTCATCATCTGTGCATCCATCATCTCAATAAGGTCCAGCTTCAGTCTGAGCGGGCCCAGGTAACTCTCAACTTTCTCTGTGATCTACTCAAGGTATCCATCCTCCAATGATGATCATGTTAGAAGGAAGAAGAGCTCAAGCTGCCTAACAAGCAACACAGAAGCGTCCTTCAACAAATGAATCACCCACCTTGGCTCCCAAGGTAGCCACGTTGCCATGCAGAGTTTAAACCACTCCCTTAAGAGTTTACCTCCTCCTTTGGAGCAATCCAAGCATGACACGACGCATGGACCTGAGTCTCTCCACATCATATGCATGTTGGATCCACTCCCGGGTTCCCTGCTTATTAGCCATGGTTGCCTCAATTCTGGTTATTCAGAATAACTGCGCCCTTCACTACCGTGGTCAGCTCCTCCATATTTTGGTTTGACGTCACCTAAGAGAGTAGTTTTCTCCATCCGAAATATCTACTTTTGGATCAACCGGGGCTCACCTGTCATATAAACAACCACCTCAGCTGTGGTCTTTATTTAAGGGAGAAGCTCCCTCTTCGGATTGATCATTTACCATACCATGATTTTGAGCCCGGGTCTGCTTCAGCAACCTAAGACTTGCCAGCGAAGAGAGGAACATACACAACCATCTCAACATCTTTCTTCTTAATCCCCTCCATTTTCCGTCCATCAATGACTCTTAAGCCAAAGGGAGGAAGTAGAGCCAACTCTACCTAGAAGGTTGTGAAAAAGTAACCATCCTCCTTGGTTGGCACAAGCTCGACCTTAGCAAACACAAGCTTGCTCTCGAAGATTATCATGTAGATGGCTCTTCTCCATTTGTAATGAGCCTTCCAATGCCCTAGTGAGCCATCGAGGTCCCTATCCATTCGGGGAGAACCCAGAGGACCCGATTAGTTCAAAATGGAATCCCTAACTCCATTACGATTGTTGAAGGCCCTCATCTACTCCAAGCGGACTTCCAAACCGGTTACATCACTTGGGGACTTGAAGCTCAATATTTTCCAGTACTCTAGTGTGAGGGGCGATGGCCCTAGCATCATCTTAAGAGATTCTACTCATTAAAGAACTCCTAGAGCGAGACTGGTTATCAAACTATACCACCATCCATGAGTTTGCATCTCTTTCGATTTCGGTATCCGTAGTAGATCTCATGTGATCACCATCTCCAGGAGAGCTACACCACACTTCTAATGCCCTAGACTGGATAAAATCCCTCCAGGAGGATCGCCATCACCAGGAGAGCTCCATAGCCCTCATGATGCCCTGTACTAGATAAATCCCTCCAGGAGGAACACCATGGTATTTCGACAATGATCGCCTTGAGACCAGAAAATAGCTAGATATCGCTCATGATGCCTTGGTCAGTCACCACCTCCTGCCAAGAAGGGTCTGAGTGTAAGAGTATAGTTGCCATCCAGATCTTGAGACCAGGGATTGATCAGGGAAGCCCCCTCATCACCCCTGATGCCTTAGTCGGGTGACCTCCTCCAAGAAGGATCCGAGTGTAAGAGCACATTTGCCATCCAGATCAAAAGATCAGGAAATAGCTAGATAGCGCTCTTGATGCCTTGGTTGGGTGACCTCCCCCAAGAAAGATCCGAGTGTAAGAGCATAGTTGCCATCCGGACCAAAAGACCAGGAAATAGCTAGATAGCGCTCTTGATGCCTTAGTTGGGTGACCTCCCCCAAGAAAGATCCGAGTGTAAGAGCATAGTTGCCATCTGGATCAAAAGACCAGGAAATAGCTAGATAGCGCTCATAATGCCTTAGTCGGGTGACCTCCCCCAAGAAGGATCCGAGTGTAAGAGCATAGTTGCCATCCGGATCAAAAGACCAGAAAATAGATAGATAACGCTTTTGATGCCTTGGCCGGGCTACGACCCCCAAGAATGGTCTGAGTGTAAGAGCATAGTTGACATTCGGATCAAAAGACCAGAAAATAGCTAGATAGCACTCTTGATGCCTTGGTTAGGCTACGACCCCCAAGAAGGATCCGAGTGTAAGAGCATAGTTGCCATCCGGATCAAAAAACCAGAAAATAGCTAGATAGCGCTCCTGATGCCTTGGTCTGGCTACGACCCCCAAGAAGGATCTGAGTTTAAGAGCATAGTTGCCATCCTGATCAAAAGACCAGGAAATAGCTAGATAGCGCTCCTGATGCCTTGGTCGGGCTACGACCCTCAAGAAGGGTCTGAGTGTAAGAGCATAGTTGCCATCTGGATCAAAAGACCAGGGAATAGCTAGATAGCGCTCCTGATGCCTTGGTCGGGCTACGACCCCTAGGAAGGGTCTGAGTGTAAGAGCATAATTGCCATCCAGATCAAAATACCAGGAAATAGCAAGATAGCGCTCCTGATGCCTTGGCCGGGCCAACCCCGTTAGGAAGGATCTAGATGGCATAGATGCGTACCAGAATCATTTCGCCAGCTCATCTAAGTACCATGATTCCTGGAAAAGGAATTCTAGGTACCCATATTAACCACAGAAGCTTCATCCGACATGATCGAGCAATACGCTCATTTATTTTATAGGAATGAATAGTACCCCGTTTCTCTAAGCCTGGGAGCAATTCTAGCTACAAGTAAGAAGCGATAAGCAAAATTCTTCATGTAGTACAAGATTCAGAATCCAACCCCAAATACTTATCGGTGTTCAAGTCAGAGGGGACTTCTGTTAATAACAAAATTTGGCTAGGGACCAAAGAAGAATTTTCCACTTCTCAGCCTTCCCCAAGGGTCCAAATTTAAACTTGTAGGGGTATCAAGGTCCGCGAGGTCAAGCTACCACGCGATCATACAGGAGCAAGCCGAGGCCGCCCATACCATCTGAGCATCTCACACGTGTCTAGGCTTACCAAATAAAGCCCGATGAGACTGCATCAAGCACCTTATACCAGGATAAAGCCCGAAGCTAGGTCGACGTGAAAGGACCTGGGTTCCCCGACATCAAGGTATCTCGTGACACTAAGGTATCTCGTGACACTCTCCTAGAGCTTGCTACTATCTTTACTTTCACTAGGAGACCTTCAAGGTGCCGATCTTGTCTTGCAAAGGCACTCCTGCCTCGTCGAGGTATAATCTCGACCTGTCCGAGCATAAAAGGAAGAAGCCCGTAAAGCCCTATCGTCACCAAAAATGCCAAGATCCACTGTAGATCATGGTATGGTTAAGTAGCAAGAGCAGTACTCGAGCATACCTCTCCACCCTTCTAGAAGCGAGCCAAGGTCGCATGTTTATGGTAAATACCTTACCAGGGCCTGCTAAACAAGCCCGCTACCCCACCACCCCGCCAGGAAGCCTGCATAATTAGGTTAGGCTCCATGATAAAGCTCGGCGTAGCTGAACCAAGCTCCCAACTATAAGGTTGGAACCCAATGGGATATTTCGCCTCTAAAATGGTTAGTACAAGCTAAATGGGAAGACCAACATCTAGCTCCATGACAATCGAGAGGTCCCCGGTGGACCCTGCCATTGTACTGGATCCTAGGGTACCCCGCCCTCAAGGAACATCAAATGTCACCTCAGGTAACCTCCATGAAGTACCTCTCCAAAGTGACATGCATAACTAGAGCTCTCCTCTATGCAACGTAGGAATAGAGGATTGACTTCCATGACATTTAAAGTACCATTAATGAGGTCAACCGCATTAATAGAGGCAGTCAACCCAGTTAATGACATGATCAACACCATTAATAAGAGAATATTCAACTCTTTAATGGCCAACATTAGTGAAAGAGTCCAAATAAGAAACAAATACCTTTTCCTCCAAGATATCCTCCACAACCGATTATTGGGGGTCAACCATAACAGAAAATCCCGTTTATCAAGGAAAGAAGAGTCCAAAGAGGAAACAAATATATCCGTTCAGAGATATTAGCCACGATCCGATCAACTACATTAAAGGAAGAATCGTACTCAATAAGGGGAGGAAGATTGAAGAATCCTGGACGGGCACACCAAGGTAATCACCATTTATAAATATGCCTTTATAAGGCATAGAGACGGTCTCCAATCAATGACAAAAGATACATGCTTCGTTTAGAGATCTCTCGACATCGTCAATGTATATGTTACCTTTACCTAGATTATACTGGTCTACATTCGACCTACATTGTAAGCTCTCCGGAGCGACTACTTTGTATTACATTCGCCATTCTTGTAAGCTCCCAGAAGCATTATTTGATATATACATAAGGAAGGGTATTCCCCCTTCCTCCAGATACTGCCTTGGGGTTTTTCAGAATGTGATCATTCGTGATGTTTTTTCCCCCTTGGTCAGTCCACCTCACTCTACAAAAGATTTGTGTTTCTCTAACTTATGTCATGTGTAATGCATGCGTATATGAGTGCAAGCTAGTTTCCTACCTCGCTGGACCTAGCGTTCTTATCTTCCCATCTACATGCTAAAGTAGCATATCAAGATGAGGAGAAACCACCCAGACCAGCTTGAAAGAAGTCGATGGGCTCTTCTGCATCATCTCTATGGCAGAAATCGAGCTCTTCGACACTGAAGCTAGATAAGCCTTCTTCTTACTTGCTATCTAGGTCAGGGAATTACAGGAAGAAATAGGGCTCGAGAACCAGGCTCTAGGTACCATGACGGGCTCCGACCCGGACCGAGAACCAGGACCAGGACCAGGATCCAGATCATCCCCTTCACACCAGCAAGAGAACCTCAAGCTCCCCAGATCTACTTCATAAGAACGAAGCCTGACGGGCGGGATAGCTTGTCTGCTCGAGCTCCCCAGATCTACTTCATAAGCACGAAGCCCGATGGGCAGGATGTTTTGTCTTCTTCCACGTTTTTCATCCTCCTTCATATTCATACATGATCAGATCAGGTATCAATGATACCGACCCTGGCCACCACTTTCGTGGTAGTGGTCTCGAGGGCGTTAATGGGGATTTCTCATCCTAAATAAATTTCCCGTTAATTGTTGAAAACCAAACTTACAGGCTCGAATTACCCAGCTATAAGCCGAATGGAAGCCCCTTTTAGCGAGGGGTATTTCTATACCTCCTATCAGACTACAGAGGCTCTCCCTCCCCCATTCGATCTCACCAGTATTACCGCATGGGATAGAGCAGAGGTCATGTCACGGGCTGCGGAGATGTCTCACCCTGAAACTGATAGAGCTGGCCTTTCTGATGAGGGAGCTGGAAAGCAGTTGAAGGCACCAGATCTGCCTCCTCCTGTTCCAGCCTTTCCAGTTTCCAGTCCCGGTGAATCCTTGAAGGGGGTTCACAACGAGGAGCTAGAAGGAGGCCTTGCTGAAACCCGAGATACCCTCGCAGTGCCCTCAGGAATGGAGCCAACAGAAGGCGAGAACGTGCCTAAGTTGGTGCCCATTCTTTTTGATAAAGCTATACCATCTGAAGTTATGGCGGTGATCGATGAAATAGTAGAGGAAGATCTTGTTGACCCCGGGACAGCCAGGGCTGATCCCCAAGAGGAAGTGGCGGAAGCAGTAGATGCAGCTGATCAGGATGAGCCGCTACTGGAGAGGGGAGCAGGGGGCGAGGTCCATCCTGTGAAGGAGGAAGCTGAAGACCCTCAGGAAGATGAAGAAGCTTGAGTTCTCTTCCATGTCATCTATTTTGAATGCCCTGAAGCATCCCATCTTCAACTGAGTTGTATCTTTTATTATTTTTCTTTTGTAGCCTGGAACCAAGGATTGGGCCCCCCTTGCATGTTGTAGCCTTGTTGAGGGATAAGCTCTCTTACTTGATAATAAAGTTTTAATCTCAGGTCTAACTCTGGCTTGCATGTACTTGCTTGGTCGTCCAGCTTTTATATCGAAATTGGTTATCTTTGGGGGGAAAATAAAATAGGAAAAAATTTATTGGCATTGAGCCCTCATACTAATGAAATTCTTGGCTCAATTTCTTATGTTGACAATCCTCTTGTTTGATTGTGGGTCTGTTGTAGTAAGTAACCCTATATCAAAGAGAGCTAGTGAAATAACATGAGTATTTAGAGTTTAAGTAAATCGTTCCCTCCATCCTCGAGCTCCTTTGGGGGGCTATAGCCCGAATAGAACATTTAAGTAAAGACCTGTTTAGCCCCCTTCTTGGGCTCAGGATCAGGAGGGCTTCCGCGCTTTCAATCTCGATTCCTTCTTGGAGGGAACGGTAGCCCGACCAAGGTATCAGGAGGGCTATCTTGCTATTCCTGGTCTCGAGATCTGGATGGCAACTATGCTCTTAGACTCAAATTCTTCTTGGGGGTGGTAGCCCGACCAAGGCATCAGGAGCGTTATCTAGATATTTCCTGGTCTCGAGAACTGGATGACAACTATACACTTACACTCAGATCCTTCTTGAGGGTGGTAGCCCGTGCAAGGCATCATGAGCGCTATCTAGCTATTTCCTGGTTTTGAGATCTGGATGGCAACTATGCTCTTACACTCAGATCCTTCTTGGGGGTGGTAGCCAGACCAAGGCATTAGAAGGGCTATCTAGCTATTTCTCAGTCTTGAGATCTGGATGGTAACTATGCTCTTACACTCAGATCTTTCTTGGGGGTGGTAGCCCGACTAAGGCATCAGGAGGGCTATCTAGCTATTTTCTGGTCTCGAGATCTGGACGACAACTATGCTCTTACACTCAGACCCTTCTTCTCGGGGGGTGGTGCCCTGCCGAGGCATCCAGAGTAACAAGGACGGTTATGATGATAGGAGGGGTTTCGAACCTACAAACCACATTGGTCTTGATGAACTTTGTTGTGTTTTCTTTCGATATCTGGGACAGTGGTCCTGCTTCAACCCATCTTGTAAAGTAATCAATCGCTACGATAGCGTTCTTGGCCTGTCCTAGAGCTGTAGGAAGTGGTCCAATCAAATCGACTCCCCACATAGCAAAAGGGTATGGCGAGCTAAGAGATGACAAATGCTCAGGAGGGAGGTGACTCAAATTTATGGCCTTCTGGCATGCCTCGCAGGTTTGCACTAAGCTCCTAGCATCTTGATGGATGGTCGGCCAGTAATACCCCATGCGGAGAACCTGATATGCCAAGGCCTCTCCACCAATATGGTTCTTGCATTCCCCGGAATGAACCTCTCTCAAAGCCCACTTGGCATCTTTAGGGTGTAGACATCGGAGTAGGGGAAAGGATTTTCCCCTTCGGTATAAATGCCCATCCACCATACAATACCGGACCGAGAGCCTTTTAACCCTCCTAGCTTGGTCAGGCTCCTCGGGGAGTTTCCCGTCCTGTAGATATTCTTCTATTGGATCCATCCAGCATGGCTATCGGTTCAAGGTGTAAGCTTCCTTACTAGTCATAATGCTAGGTAGGGGGATTACTTGAAGAGGGACTCCGTGTGGTAAGGTCTGGCCACCGTAGGCAGCTATCTTGGCTAGGACGTCAGCCCGATGATTTAGCTGTCGAGGTATCTGCTCGATTCTGAATCCCTTAAATCTGGTCCTGGGTTGTCGCACCAGTTTCAAGTAAGCAATCATGTTATCCCCTTTGGCCTGATAATCCCCAAAAACTTGGTTGACCACGAGTGAAGAGTCGCTCTTGATATTCAGGTAATCAACCCCAGCTCTATGGCAGCTTTTATCCTAGCTAGCAGAGCTTTATATTCCGCTTCATCGTTCGTGGCTTTAAATTCGAACCTGAAACAATGGCAGCATTCAGTTCCTTCTGAGTCGATGAGGACTATGCCCATTCCTCCCCCGGACTGTCCGAAAGCTCCGTCAGTGTAGAGAGTCCATGACACGCAGCCCTTCGACCAGTTGTCAAATTCTGGAATCCTCTCAAGGGTTACATCTGTTACCGCGGGGGTTCCTGATCTGAAGGTACTGAAAGCTCGGCTACAAAGTCTGCTAGTGCTTGAGCTTTTATCGTGGTCCTAGGCTTATATTTTAAATTGAACTGGGTAAGCTCTAGGGTCCATAGAACCAGCCTTCTAGAAACATCCGGCCTTTGCAAGAACTGACGAAGGGGTTGGTCCGTCACCACTGCTATTGAATGAGCATGAAAGTAAGGACGGAGTTTCCTTGTCAAAGTCACCAATGCATAAGCGAGCTTCTCTAGCAAAGTATAGTTCTTTTCGGGCTTGGTGAGTGCGCGACTCACATAGTAGATAGGTCGCTGGATCATATCCCCGCATTACTTGACCAAGGCCCCACTTACAACGGTTTCTGAATTGGCCAAGTATATTTGGAGCTCTTCTCCAGGATTTGGCTTGACCAGCAAAGGAGGGCTTGTTAGGTATCTTTCAAAGCTTGGAAAGCCTGTTCGCTCTTCTGATCCTACTTCATATTTCTTCCCTGCTTGATAGCTTTGAAGAATGGTAGGCATTTATCGGTAGACCGGGAGATAAACATATTGAGCGCTGCTACCTGACCAGTCAAGTCTTAAACCTGTTTAAGAGATACGTGGGATTCTAGATCCAGAATAGCCTTGATTTTTTCTGGGTTAGCCTCTATGCCTCTCTCATGGATCAAGTAGCTAATAAACTTCCCCGCAGTTACACCAAATAAGTATTTGGAAGGGTTCAATATCATCTGGTTTTCCTTTAGGATCATGAAGGACCTTCGAAGGTCCTTCGAATGTCGTCCAGGTGGCCTTCCGAGGTCGAAGATTTAGTGATTATGTCGTCGATATATACCTCCATGGACCTTCCAATTTCGGGCTTGAACAAACGGTTGACTAACCGCTGGTAAGTAGCTCCAGCATTTTTAAGCCCGAAAGGCATCACCTTGTAGCAGTACATGCCTTGTGTGGTGATGAAACTGGTCTTTTCTTGGTCCGCGGGATGCATCATAATCTGATTGTACCTAGAAAATGCATCCATGAAGCTCAAGAGCTTGTTCCCAGAGGTATAATCGACCAACTGATCAATTTTTGGCAGAGGAAAACTGTCATTCGGGCATGCTCGGTTGAGGTTAGTGTAGTCCACGCATATGTGCCACTTCCCATTTGCCTTCGTGACCATGACCACGTTGGCGAGCCATTCGGGATAGCGGGCTTATAGAATGAAGCCTGCTTGGGTGAGTTTATCCACCTCTTCTTGAACCGCCATATTTCTTTCATTGTTGAGGTGGTGCCTTTTCTGTTTGACCGACTTGAAGGTCGGATCCACCACCAGTCGATGTGCAGCTAATGTCATTGGGATCCCCGGCATCTCCGCATGACTCCAAGTGAAAATATAGTTGAACTCCATGAGGAGCCTAATCAAGCCCTCTTTCATTCCTGGCTCAAGAGTAGCTCCGATCTTGACGACCTTCGAGGGATCGGTTAGTCGAACAGGAATCTCCTCTAACTTATCGACCGGGTGGCCGCTGGCCTATTCCCTTCTCTGTTCTTCCATGTTGGGTACCACAAGGCCTTCTTCAGGACAATCGGTGGAGCCCATGTCTTCCAGGTTTAGTGTTGGGGTTATCCCGCCTTGGATAGTCGTTACTTGGGTGAGTTGCTTAGCTAGAGCTGTTGGGTTAGCCGACACTGCGTAGCATTTCCTATCTGCCTGCTGATCACCCCGAACCTCTCCTACCTTGTCTCCTACCTGGAACTTCAGGACATTATGGTAAATAGACAGGACCTCCTTCAGGGATGATAGGAATGGCCTCCTTAATGTTACGTTGTAGGCTGACGGGGTATCCACCACCACGAAGTCGGTCATGATGTTTTGTTGAAGAGGTGCGGCTTCGATGATCACTGGTAGGATTTTTGATCCTACGGGTGTGATGGAGTCCCCAGTGAAACCGTATAATGGAGTATTACAACTATTGTAGCACCATTACTTCAAGTTTAGTTTTTCCAAAGTGTCTTTAAATAAAACGTCGACGGTGCTACCTGTGTCGAAGAGCACGCGGTGCACAATGAAGTTGGCAATTTATAATGTAATGACCATGGGGTCATCATGTGGCTGCACGGTGTTAAAGACAGCTGGGAGGGGTTGGTCGGTCTCTGGTCGACCTTGAAGATATCCAGCCCCTCGTTCGTGCGAGGGACCTTCCTCGCATGATTTTTCCTAGAATTGTTGGAGGTGCCGACCAGAGTGGGACCTCCACTGATAGTATGTATCACCTGAATCTGTTGCATCAGGTCTGCATGCTCTCCCTTCCTCTTCTCAGCATGTTCCTGGATCTCGGCTTGCACCTCCTTTCCAGTTGAATGTTCTCCCTGACTTGTTGTAAGAACTCTATCAAGCATCCTCCCCTTATCAAAGCCTCAATCTGGTTCCACAGGTTGTAGCATTCTGAAGTATTGTACCCTACGTCCTCGTGAAAGTCACAATATTGGTAACGATTTCTTTTATCGACAAGGGCTTTCATAGGAGCAGGCTTCTGTAACCAACCCTTATCTCGAATGGCGAGGTAGACTGTTTCTCGGGATGCATTCAAGGGAGTGTAATGGTCGTACCCCCTCTCATCGCGGGCTATAGGGGCCACTGTCCTAGGAGGTGGTAAAGCTTGAGGAGGAGCCCGTTTGTCTGGATACTTTCTGACCTGGGCTGAGGAAGAGAGAGACCGTATGTTGACTTATTAGGGGGTTTGTTCCAACTTTTCAGATCTTAATCAGGTCTGGGAGCTTCCTTCTTTGGAGGGGTCTTCCTCGGGGGCTTTGCTGACTTTCTTCTTCTCTACCCTGGGCTTCCCTTCTTGTAGTAGTTGGACTGAGGAGCTCTTCCCGTTCCCGAGGAAAGACATCTACCGTGAATCTGACTTGTCATAATTGGTAGCGTGGCAGCGCTTCGGGAGCATGTGGCATGGGCTCTAGCCTATCCCGGATCGAGGTCGGGAGCCCCGCTCTGTTACAAGTTGATTCTCGAGGGGCAGGTCTCAAGAGATCAAATGCGGGTTGCCTTGCCCCAGGCCTGCTTGATTCCCCCTGATTGCAGAGACCCGTTTGTTGAATAACGATACCCTCAACAAGTAATCGAAGGCGGACGTTCTCTACAAAGGTCGTCGCTTGTTGGTCAAGCTCGACCTGGCTTCCCAGATGGGGATCCTGAGCCCGTACAGTAGCTGACTGGGTGGGAATCTGGCTATGGAGCCCAGATTTTTTCCCTTTCCTCGGGACCTTTCATTTCGATGTAGCCGAAGGTTGCCCCGAGGTGCCCTGCTGCCCTTGTGAGAAGCGGAGCTTCATGACGACTTTGAAATAACGAACTTTTTGAATGTAAAAAATGGGGGTGTGAGAGGTTTCCCACAGACTGCGCCAGAAAGTGTTGACGAGAAATTTGCTTGAGATGAGAAATTCCTGTTAACACCCTCGAGACCACTACCACGAAAGCAGTGGCCGGGGTCGGTACCGTTTGTTCCCGACCTGTTTAAGAGAGAGACGAGTGGCAATAACAATAAATGGGAGCTCTATTATTGATATATTGCATTAAGATACAAATAACTCTCTTGTTTGCTCACAATCTCTCGGAGGTGTAGGGTGGTGGCACCTTGGTGCCTGTCGAATAGTGGAGATGAAGGTGACCGTGTTCTGTAATAAGAATTTAGGCCCTCCTTCTATGTGTATATCTGTTGTTTATGATTTTCTGTCTCTGTCGTTCATTCTCCTCATCTTACCATGCTTGGCTTCACACACACACACATACACAGACACACACACACACACACACACACACACACACACACACACACACATATATATATATATATATATATATATATATATATATATATATATATATATATATATATATATCGTCCAAGTAGGTTTTTAGTTTGTGAATACTGTACCTTAATCTTATGAATTCGTTCCCTTCTTATCGGGCGGGATTCGTTATTTAAATTTGAATTGTTTCCGGATTCGATGATATCGTTGACGAAGATAAGTTTGTTTCCTTATTTGAATTTAAACTCTTGACGTGCATGTAAATATTATGTGGAGATGATCTTGTGTGCCCTCGTGTCATGGATCTTCATGGAGGTCACCCTGCCAACTGTCTGTTGCCTCGTAGAGCGAGGTATATCCCTGCTCTGGCTCTGTTCTTAGAAGCTTAAGATGGATTTTCCCTGACCCTTGGGAGTTTGAGGTGCTCTTGTAGACCCTCCTATGAGGTAGCTAGGGTAGTGTAGATTTAGTCATGATTCTTTATTTATGTCCAGCAAGGACATCGGGCTTCTGGAGAGGTTAGCAGGCTTCTTTCAAAGCTCTCTTTAGCTTGGAGACTTCCCCTGGCATTTACGGGGCGGTTATGGAACTCGACCTCGGAGTTGAGGTTCCCCGATAGATGGCCTGGAGAAGCCCGGCTTCCAGTACTCTTGTAGGGGTTTATCCCGGTCGCGTCTGGCTTGTCTTCTGGTAGCTTTGAAGCTGAACCGGCCTTTCCTGCTCCTGCCGGGTGGCTTTACGGTCTTTCCGGGCTTCATGATTGTCGATTATGGATGGGAAATTTCTCTTTGATCCCTGACCAAATTTTACTATTAACAGTTTTTATTGTGAATTTGTTGATTTTGATATGAATGGTGAGTTTGTTAAATCTGATGGGGTTTTTTTGAATCTTGAATTGGTGGGTTTGGGTTTGGGGTTGTCGAATCGGAGAAGATGAACAGTAGCTGAAGTTAAGTTTTTTTTAAAAAAAAAATCAAGAATTATTTGTTCCAATTCGAGACTTATTTATGAATATCTGAGACTTACTACACTTATTCGAGACTTAATTTATGAATACCCGAGACTTACTACACTTATTCGATATTTAATTTATGAATACCCGAGATTTATTACTCTTATTCGAGACTTAATTTATGAATACTTATTTACTTTATTTCGAGACTTATTTATGAATACCCGAGACTTATTCATGTGTTTTCGAGACTTATTCATGTGCTTCTGCGGGGTGGCTTTACGGTCTTTCCGGGCTTCATGATTGTCGATTATGGATGGAAAATTTCTCTTTGATCCCTGGTCAAATTTTACTATTAACAGTTTTTATTGTGAATTTGTTGATTTTGATGTGAATGGTGAGTTTGTTGAATCTGATGTGAATG
The DNA here is from genome assembly GCA_032871835.1 of Dipteronia dyeriana. Classification (NCBI taxonomy): domain Eukaryota; kingdom Viridiplantae; phylum Streptophyta; class Magnoliopsida; order Sapindales; family Sapindaceae; genus Dipteronia; species Dipteronia dyeriana. Next base: position 13,915,781 of record CM065297.1, read on the forward strand.
GTGAGTTTGTTGAATCTGATGGGGGTTTGTTTGAATCTTGAATTGGTGGGTTTGGGTTTGGGGTTGTCGAATCGGAGAAGATGAACAATAACTGAAGTTGAGTTTTTTTTTTAAAAAATCAAAAATTATTTGTTCCAATTCGAGACTTATTTATGAATATCTGAGACTTACTACACTTATTCGATACTTAATTTATAAATACCCGAGATTTATTACTCTTATTCGAGACTTAATTTATGAATACTTATTTACTTTATTTTGAGACTTATTTATGAATACCCGAGACTTATTCATGCGTTTTCGAGACTTATTCATGTGTTTTCGAGAAGTATTCATGCTTTTTTGAGGCTTAATTCATTTTACGTCTTCTTCTTCATCGCGATGGAGGTCTGTTCGACCTCCATCAATGGTGAAAGCGACGAGCTGACGACGGTGCCCATCGACTCCGAAGATAGTCGAATCTGAAAGATCGGACGACGCCGAGTTCATTGGTGCCATCGGTTTCATCATATTCGCAATGCACCGTCACAGATCTGACGATGAAAGATCGACGACGGTTCGGGTTTGACTTCTTTTCTCTCTCCACACAGCTCGAAACTGAAAACAAACACTACAGTTACAACGATTGGCATTGGACGAACGTTTTGTCGATGGTTTTGTCCGTCAACTCACCGGTTGGTGGCGGTAACTCCATTGATGGAGCTCGGAGCTCCATCAATAGTGGTTTCTGAATTAAAAAAGAAAATAATTGATAAGAGAAAAAAATAGATGAGTGGGGTATTTTTGTCCAAATCCCATCTTTGGTGCTATTTAAACTAGAGTTATTAAAGTGGTGCTAATTGCACAAATCTACTTCCAAAAAGTGCTATATAAATTTTCACCCCTAAAAACATGATAACATTATTTTTTATAATGTGAAATTGTTACCATAAATAACACGTTCACAATTATACGCGAAACATGTTACATGGTATGAATATTTTGTTTTTTTAAAAAAAAAATGAGTTGTTAACATTCTACTATAAAATTGTTACAATGTACATTTTAATTATTACATTTCACGGTATAATTGTTACAATGTTAAATCGTTACCACATACATATTAATTACAATTTTTATGTAAAACTTGTTACATGGTACAAATATTTTGTTACTCATATAAAATGAGTTGTTACATGATACGACATCATTGTTACAACCTATAACTTTATCGTTACTTATCAAACCAACGTGAAATTATTACCACAAATATTTTAACTACAATTTACTACGTGAAACTTGTTACGAGGCATATATATTTTGTTACCCATATAAATCGAGTTGTTACATGCTACGTCAAAGTTGTTACGAGCTACGACTTTATTGTTACACATCATGTCAGATTTGTTACAATAATAAATTGTTGCCACATATATCTTAATTACAACATTTTATGTAAAACTTGTTACATAATATGAATATTTTGTTACCCATATAAAATGAGTTGTTACATGATAAGACAACGTTGTTACAACCTACAACTTTATCATTACATATCAAATACACGTGAAATTGTTACCACAAACGTTTTAATTGCAACTTTCTATATGAAATTTATTACAAAAAACACATATTTTGTTACCCATATAAACCGAGTTGTTACATGTTACAATAACATTTTTACGAGTTACGAATTTATTGTTATATATCACTTAAAATTCGTTTCAAAGTTGAAATTGTTACCAAACACATCTAAATTACAAATTTTTATTCAAAATTTGTTACAATGTACAAAAATTATGTTATATGTAATTTAACATATAAAAAATAATAAAAATATTTGTAAATATTAAATGAAATCTTAATTCAAAAATTATTATGTTACAAATATTTTATAAAATTAAATCAAATAATGATTAATTTCAAGATATAATACATCAAACAAAAACTATATATTTTTATTTTCTGAAAATAATAATAATTTAAAATATAAAAAATAATTTTAATTATTTTTGTTGACGGTGATTTTTGGATCACGTAGGATTGATCACGAGTCTAATAAGTATTGCTAATTGTCGAAGATGTTTTAGAGAAAATAGAAAAAAGGGAAATATATGCACACATAAGCTTACGTGGTAAAACCCCAAAGTGGGGAAACATCCACGGTTGTCAGTGACGGTAAGAATAATTCAATATGAGTAGAATGATTACACACTCAATGTATCCTTTTTGGCGTATCTCTCTCTTTCTCTTTCTTGTATATTTTCTATGTGTTCTCCCTTCCTACAATGAGATTATGGGTCTATTTATATATGCATAGAACCTTAATCCTTGTTACACAAATAAGAAAAGGTGATAGTGTTTAATTAGGACTGATTACTCATTGAAGTCATCTTTGCCTTCTTTCCTGTTTCGGAGATCTTGTGTATTGAGTTAGAGTGTTCGTAGGATTCTAGTTGAATGGTCCGTTTAGGACTTATTTCCTGATCGGTGTGCAGTCTTCTAGAATAGCTGAGTTATTGCTTGATTTGGACTCATTCCCTGTTTGGTGTTTATCCTTTTGGAAGCTTTGAGTTTTTTCCTGAATATAATTCTCTGATACTGGAGATATTTCCTTATTGGAGTACGACTCTAGATTCCTTGTTTTTGTCTTCATATTTGAGTCATAGTTGCTTTTAATATCTCCCACGCGTTGTCCAACTAACCAATTATCTAATCCCGACCAGACTTCTTTTATCCCCATCGAATGGTCTCAACCAAGTTGTATCTACCCGATCTGCTAGTTTTTCCCGACCAAATTATTTGTGCCCGATCATTAGTTTTTCCGACCATCTTGGGAAATCTTGACTGAGCCTTGAAATCATCTATTAATTGTCTTGGGTTAATCTTCTTTGACTGACTTTTATGGTGTAGTATATCTAACCATACTGACTAGTTACACTATCAGAAAATCCCAATAACAATTTTAAATATATTATATTATAAATGTTTAATTAAATTAAATACAAATGTAAATAACAAAAAATATCACATATTTATTTAATCACAGAAGATTATTATGAGAATATACATAATCCTTATCTAATTATCATTTAAAATTATTTAACACAATTATTTAAAGTAAATTAAATTAGATTATTATATTTTTAAAATAAATTTTAAAAAAAATATAAAATAAAATAACTTGAAAGTAACCGATTATTTCAATTTTTTAAAGTGTTCGACTGCCTCGTATCAATCAAATATTGGATGGATTTTATAATAAAATTCCAATAATATTATTGGGATCGATTCTCTCAATAATATAGCCATACCCTTCTAATAATGTACACGTACGTGTCTTGCATTATCACATCTTATAGCATGACCTGTTTCTTACATGGTACTATCTAATTAGAAAAACGACTTGTCAATTTTGAATATGTTTGTTATCCTCTCACAGAAATTAGAGTTAGGATTACATTATTTTAAGGCATGAAAATTTATATAAAAAAAATATTCTTACTTAAAACTCAACATTAAGAATTATTCTCCTATTAATTATAGTCTTTGTAAATTGTAACACGTATGACTTTCTAGTTTCCACACTTTACCACCAAGCAAACACACATGGCAAGTGTTTGATCATCATTAATCTCATGAATAGACATGTGACAATGCAAGTGTTAGTCTTTGATTGACTTTCATACACTATAAACAGAATCGTTATCTCTTATGTAAGATCCAAAAGTTTGATGCGAAGCTATCAATTTTCTTGTTCCGTTTTTACAATAAAGCCATTTGAATATTTACAATCTCGTTGCAAATTTGCAATGATAAAGTACTAAAAAAAAGTTCTTATTTTGATGTATTTTTTTAAAGTATTAATTTGTTATATTGATAATTGTTTTGTTATCGATCACAATACAAATTTAGAGTTTTGTTATAATATAAAGACAATCAATTTTTTTTTTTAAAATATGATATCGAAAGCATTGGGATCTATTAAAATTATCTAGTTATAATTTTTTTACGAATACAGTTACACTAATGATCATTCCATCCAAATTCATTAATTTCCATCCAATTTCTTGAGTGATATTTTGATAAATAAGAGGATGACATTAATTTATTTCAGATATTTTTATGAAATCATTTTTTTTAAACAAGTAATTATATATATTTAGTGTATATATATTCTTTTTTAGAAGATTAATGCTATAAAATTTAAAAATTCTAAAAAATATATTTGAGATAAGTTGAAAAGATATATATGTATATTATTTTTTGGGAAGATTAAGGGGTAGTTTGTTTGTTTTTTTTTTTTTTTTGAACAACCCTGAATTTTTCTGAAGACCGAATAAGGACTGAAGTCTGAACCAAAATGACATGTTTGATTTTTTATTTTTCATATCTAAATGTACTGTCAACATGTTTGTTTTTTAAAAATAAATTTGTCTGAAAATAAGTAATTTTATATTTATACATATGCTAATTAAAAGAATTAATTTAAATTCTTTATAAGATTTTATATGTTCTTTTACAAACAAAGTTCATTTTAACAAAAAAATTCGAAGAATATATAATTTTACATGTTCTGCAAACAAAGTTCAAGTTCAATTTATTGATAAAAAAAAAATTCAAGTTCAATTTTGCACTTTATCCACATTTTCAATATATATATATATATATATATATATATATATATATATATATATATATATATATATAAAATTCAGGAAACTATTTTGTTTTTACTAGATTATATTAGTGGTATCAAAACAGGCCGACCCAGGCCCATTAGGCCAAACTTGGGCTCGTCAGGCCCATTTGCCTAATGGGCCATGCTAAGCACGGCTGGTTAGAGAGACAAGCCGTGGGCTCGGCCTGGGCACGTTGCTTGTGTCGGGGCCTGTGGGGGGCCAACCCGTTATGGCCTTTACTGGGCGGCCTCAACGGGCTTTAATTTTTTTTTATATTTAAACATTTTATTTATACAATATTATTTTTTATACATTATAATAATTTTGTATAATTATTAATGTAATAATTTTAATATGAAATATAACATTTTTGCTTTAATACAACACTTAATTAGTTTTCGATGGATAATATTTTTGTAATTTCGTATTAAATTTGTGGTGAAAAGTATAAATTACAAATCATGATTGTCTTGTTAAAACCTTACCGAGAAAAACTCAATGAGATAAAAACTTGATAAGGGAAAAAGAGTGCAATCGGGAATTTTTTTTTTACAATTATATCAATTCGTCGACTGGTTGCTACCGGAACTCTCATCGATGGTCATGTTGGAGAAGTCATCCATGAGTTCTTCGTTGTCCAGCTAATGTTGTCGTCTCAAACTTGCATTTTCTCAATCCTTAAGACATGTCAAAGCTTACACCGTACCAGTTGCCAATGCGCATATTCTTTTTTCTAGTATTCGTCTGACCGTACTAAAAACCTGCTCTGATGAAACTGTTGAAATCGGGATAACCATGGCATCACATGCTAATCTCGATAGAATGAGGAATCTATTTCTATTGTTTCGCCACTATTTCAAAAGATCGTTGCCAGTGTAGAGACTAGATAGTGGGAGATATCAGGTATATACTATAATAATAAAAAAAAATATCAAGACAATACCTTAGAGTAAGGGCCTTAGAATATATAGAGACTAGAGAGTGGGAGGTATCAGGTATATACTATAATAGTATATATGTAATATATAATGTTTAGTGTATAGTATAATAATATAATAATATATAGTATATAATATATTAAATAAATAAAATAAATTACAAAATAGTTGAAAGAGTGAGTAAGAAATGTTGGAGATTGTAGAGAATAGAGATAATAAGAGAGTAGGGAAGTAGAGAAAATATAGAGAATGAGGTGAGAGTGATGGTGGTATTTATAGGAAAATGCTAGGTTAGGGTATAATTGGAAAAAAATGTAAAAGATTAAAAAAAATGTAATTTTTAAAAGTTTTGGACATTTTTTACCCCTCAACGGTCGTCAACGACCTTAGGATTAATTACAAAAGTCACCCATCTATTTAAGTTTTAAATTTGAAACTTTATTTATTTATTTATTTGAAAATTTGCATTCTGTTAATCTGTTAGGGCCCTCCAAAATTCATATTTTCAAAAAAAAATAAAAAAAAAATTGGACACACAGGCCTGGCGTGTCAGGCCGGCCTGCAGGTCGTGCCACATGGGCCCAGCACGGCATGCCGTCTTAACAGGCTTGGGTCCGACCTGTTAAACCTGTGTGCCGGACCGAACCGAGCAAGGGATAGAAATAGGCCAGGCCGAACGGCATGCCAAGGCGTTTTGCTAGCATTAGATTATATGCACTAGAAAAAAAATTAAAAAAAAAAAGAGTTCTTATTTTTTAAAATAGGTTCCTATTTATACACCGATTTCTATATATATAAACAATTAATCTATAACATCTTCAAGCCATAAAATAGTTTAAAAAAAAATAAAGAGTTCTTACCATTATTTGGTAGGAGAGAAATTTAATTATTTAATCCCTGGAGGATTTATGAGAGTTTTTTTTCTTTCTAAAGTGATTAGGGTTATTTTTCTTTTTAAAATCAATTTAAAATAAGAAATATATTAAAAAGAAAAAATTCTACACTACATAAAATTATTATAAATTTGGAAATATATCTTCTTTAAACGGATAGACTTGAAAAAAATATATTTTAATTGTAATCAAATGATTTGGAATTAAGTTAAAAATCAGGTTTTCTTAGTGGTCATTTGTTTTTTTATCTGAATTCTAAACAGTCCTGATTTTTTTTAAAAGCTGAATAGAGATTGAAATCTAAACTTGAATAACATATTTGTTTGTTTTTTTCCTCACATCTAAATAAATTGTCAACACGTTTGTTTTTTAAAAGTAAAATTATCTGAAAATAGATAATTTTATATTATACCCATATTAAACAATTATACATATAATATGAAATAAAAAAAATCCAATAATAATAATTATATATGAACACATATAATCATGATCTTCTTCTTCGATTACAAGCAACTTCATTTTTACTAAGAAAAGAAAAGTTTTTTATTTCAAAAAATAAAAGGGACGATGGGAAAACTCATACAAAACATTTATATATATACATCACCATAATAACATAAAATAGTATTGATATTAATCACCAATATGAGAAGTGATTAATTTTTTTTTAAAAGCTATTTAAAATAAGCAATATATTAAAATAAAGATTTCCATACCATATATAATTATGATAAAATTGAAAATATGTTATATATGGGGGATAACATCCGAAGAAAAGATTTTGAATTGCATTTAATGCAATTCAGTGATTTGCAATTAAGTGAAGAATCATGTTTTTTTACTTTTTATTTTAAGTTATTTTTTGGTATTTTTAAGTTGTTTGACCACTTAAAAAAAATAAACAAAACAATATAATAATTATGATTCAAACCCATTAAGTTTTAAGTGGAAAAAAAACGATCCCTTACTTTTTATTTTAAGTTGTTTTTTTTTTTGACGTTTTTAAATTGTTTGATTACTTACAAAAAAACAAAGGCTACAAAATCTAAATTTTTTAAAAATATATTATATATCGGATATAAATTGAAAGAATATATACATACTAAATATAATTATTTGTTATTTCAAAATAAATTATTGTCATCCCTTATTTATCAAAATACCACTCATTTGATGAAATTGGATAGAAAGTGTTCGTAAAAAAATGGTCATTTTAAAACCAAGTCTCCATCTAATGGTTATTTTAATAGTGGTGACCCAAATTGATTACTACCTGGAAAATTATCCCTAACATTTATATATGGAATAAAACTCTCCATATATATTAATAAATGATTATGATGGATTACTTGAACCTTTTATCATAAATGTATAAAAGAAGATTGTGATTCCTACATCACATATGTTAAGAGGTCATGCTTGATAAAACATTTTTTTAAAGAATGATATGGGTTAGTTAAGGACCTGGTTACCATAGAGAGCATAAATAGTGTGCGAATTACGATCTTTTATAACTCGCGACTACTATATAGGTTGAGGGATCTGTTTACCATGAAATAATATGGGTCAAGGTAAGTAGTCCCTCAACCAACAAATATATATATATATATATATTTTTTTGGAATAATACGGGTTACAAGAGGCATGTTAGTTGAAATATGTGTGAAACCATCACAAAAAATGAGTCAATTATATTTTATGAAATCTGTGTTTATGCTTAGCTCATGCTAATTTGATCAATGCTCTAACAATCTTCTAATATCTCCAATGAAAGTGACACCAGCAGGAAGCAAGTAAGCAGGTAGCAAATCAAGCCTGAAAAAATATGGAATTAAAAAAATTATATATTGTTCCTGTGCACATTTAATTTATATATATATATATATTAATAAGTTAGTCAAAGATTGAAACTGAATTGACCACCACTAAAGGGTCGCATTGCTATTGTCCTGTAAATGTGCCCATGAAAGTTTCCATTGACATTAAATAATTCATAAACCATTCACACTCCATGATCATGTCGCCAGAAAATACTACTAACTTAAAAAAAAAAAAAACATATACTCCTAACTTAGCTTCCATTTATTTATTTATTCACAAGGTGAGCGAGTGCATTAGTATTCTATCAATTTCCAAAAAAAAAAAAAAAAATGTTTCAGTGCCCCCTGATTTTTTTTTTCTTGATATTAAACCCCTGAACTTTCATTTATTGGTAAAAGTTGACAGAAGTAAAACGGACGTCAATGGAAAATTACACTTACATACCCTGATTATATGAATAATTACATCAAAACTGGAAAAATATAATAATATCATACAAATACCTTTTGACTTGTTTGACTAATGTTCAAAAAAATCAAAATAAAAATATTAATAACATTAATTATTTTTTAAATAATAATAATAATAAACTTTGAAAATAATAATAATAATAATAATATTATTAATGAACTTTTAAAAATAAAAATTATAATATATTAACAATAATAATAAAGAAAAATTAAATTAAAAATATATGGAACCTAGATTTCCAAATTCTAATTAAACAATTAAACTACCCATAATTCCAATTAATCAAAATTAATGAAACTACCCATATTTTTTATTATTATTATTATTGTTAATATATTATAATATATGGAACCCAGATTTTCAAATTTCAGTTAAACAATAAAACTACCCATAATTCTAATTAAACAAAAATTAATTAAACTATCCATATTTTTAATTTAAATAACTGTATTTTAAAAACAGAATTTCAAACCCATATTTCTTCTCTTCCAAACCTAGATTTATTCTCTTCTTGCAATAATCAAATCTAGACACAAACCACCACCAAACCATAAAAAATTCATCACTTATCAGCTCCACCATTCATTTAAAATAAATACATTAAAATGGAAATCACTATCCATCTCTCTCTCTTCATCATATGATATTCCGATCTCTATCTCTTCCTCCCTCTCTCTCTATTTGATATCTCCGACTTCACCCTCTTCGTCATCTTGTCGTCGGTGAGAAGCGTTGATCTTTTCCGTTGAGAGGAGATTGGCTCTCTTAATTCTCTCACACTTCTCTTTCTCTTCCAAGTCTCTCTTCTTTCTCTCTCGATTCGAGCCAATCTGGCTAGCCGTTGGTGATGGTTCGAGCGTCGATCTCCTCTATAGAGAAGTGATCGATGTTGGTGGTGTCGTGGTGGTCGTTACTGGTGGTGGTGGTGGTCGTTGAATTTAGGGATTCATTTTTTTTTGTTATTAATAGTGTAGATGGTCTGATGTTGATTTCTTGAGATTGATTGTGGTTTTGGCAAGGTCACGAGATGGGTTTGGTAGGGTTCAGGTTTGTGGTGGTTGGTTTGTTTGGATTTGGGGAAGAACACGTTTTTTTTCTTTGGATCTCCACTGTTTTTTCTTTTGATCCAGAATTGTAGTGTTGAGTCTTGACATGTGATAGTGGGTGTTGTTGTTGACGATGTCCAGGTTTAGATGTTTTTGTTGATGATGATTTTGTTAAAGTTTATGGTTTGAATTTCTGGGTTTGGTGTTGTTCTGATGAATGGTGATGCAAATGATGGCGGAGCCGATGAGTGGTGAATTTGTTATGGTTTAGGTGTGGATTTGGTTGTTGCAAGAAGACAATAAATCTGGGTTTGGGTTGAGAAATCTGAGTTTTAAATTATGTTTTTAAAATACAATTATTTAAAATAAAAATATAGGCAGTTTAATTAATTTTTGTTTAATTAGAATTATGAGTAGTTTAATTGTTTAATTGTAATTTAGAAATATGGGTTCCATATATTATAATATATTGACAATAATAATAAAGAAAAAATAAATTAAAAATATGGGTAGTTTAATTGTGTTAACGGAAAAATTGCTCAGGATGAGAAATTCCTACTAACACCCTCGAGACCACTACAACGGAAGTGGTGATCAGGGTCGATACCGTTGATACCTGACATGTTTTAGAGGTAAACGAGAGGCTGTATTGCAATAATACAAATGAGAGATTTTATTATTGATTACTTGCTTCGATATACAGATTACTCTCTTATATGCTCACAGTCTCTCTAGGATATAGGAATGTGGCAACTTTGTGCTTGTCGAATAGTAGAAACAAATGTGGCCGTGTTCTGAATACAAAATTTAGGCCTTCCCCTCTTCTTTTCTTTTATTCTATTTGTCGTTCTCCTTCTGTTTTTCGTCTATTTCTACTTCTCTTTTTTCATATCTCCCCTCTCTGTGTCGTGCTTGGCCATATTTATATATGGTCCAAGTAGGTTTGAATTTGCTGATATCCAGCCACGATCCTACGAATCTGTTTTCTCCTTATCGGGAGAGATCCTTTATTTAAAAGTTATTGACCCCGAGTAAATAGAGGAAACGATGATATTGTTAACAAAAATGAGTTTGTTTCCTTTTAGGAATCAAACTCTTGACTCACACGTATACAGAATTAATATTGGTTATCACATAGATATGATCTTGTATGTGATCACGGAATGGCTTTTTATGTAGGTCACCGAGCTAGCTGCTTGTCGTCTCATAGAGCGAAGTAGATCCATGCTTCGACTCTGTTCTTAGAAGCTTGTGACGGATTTTCCCTGACCCTTAGGAGCTTGAGGTATCCCTATAGACATTCCTGGGAGGTAGCCGGGGTAGTGTGGATTTAGGCGTGATTCCTCTTTCATGTCCCGCAGGGACATCGGGCTTCTGAAGAGGTTGGTGGGCTTCTGTCTAAAACTACTGTTAAGCTTGTCCTCTGAAAGTCTTAACCCGGAGGGGACCTACTTTGCTTGTCGGGATTCTCTCGAATGTCTCTTGAGCTTGGAGACCCCCTCTGGTTTTTACGGGGTGGTTGAGGAGCTCGTCCTCAAGAACAAAGGTTCCCCGATAGGTGGCCTGGAGAAGCCTAGGTTCCAGTGCTCGTGTGGGGGGCTCATCCTGGTCGCGCCTAGCTTGCTTTCTGATAGTTTTGAAGTCGTGACGGCCTTTTCCTGCTCTTGTGGGGTAGCTTTATGGTCTACCAGGGTTTAATGAACGTTGATTATGGGCTTTGAATTGTGGCAGGAAATTGGAAAATTTCTTTTTGACCCCTGGCTAAATTTTACTATTAAAATAAGTCTCCTCTGACTTGAACACCGGAGGTAGAGTTGGGGTTGGAGTCAGATTCCTTATTTAATTGAGAAATTTTTTCATTATAAAACAATTAATGAGAATTTCGAACGAAATCTTCTCATTAATTATCCAATATTGAATTTGAATTAGTGTGTTCTTCAAGGAAAAACGGCTGCTCTACGGCTCTCTCCGTGGCTCTAGGTGATCTTCCAGAGAATATCGTCTACTTCGTTACAGCCCTAACCTTTGTTTAAACCCAGCCTTACCATCACTTTCTTCACGATTCTCTCAATTTTCAAATTTTCAGATTCCTTCTTTCTTGCTACCCTCTGCGGATTACCCTTTATCTTTCGCTTACTTTCAAATTCTTCTCACCCATCAATGTCGAATTCCTCAGATAGCATTAAAGCCTTGGTCAAGGGCACTGGAGGCTCTAACTTGGTTCCTTGGAAATGGGTGCGAGGAATTTTGAGTGACGAGGACTCGTCCCCAGTCCGCCAGCGCCGTCTTTCTAGTATGAATGTCTCCATTGGCTCCGGCTTCTCGAATCAAACCGACAACCCTCTAAACTTAGTTGACGAGGATTCTGATGCTAGGGAGAGGGTCTATGCCGTCGAAAAGGTTCAGGTTACGATGGTGGGGCTTCCTTCAGAGACGACTCTTTCTTTAGAATCCAGGGTCATTCCTGATTCCACTGTTGACCCTCAGTCGACTAGCCGCCTTCGGGATAAATACGGCATCCCTGACACCGTCTCTCTCACAGTCCCCCACAGAAATTACAATGTCTTCAGCCCACCAAAAGGAGTACTTTCTATCCACGTTGCAGCCTTCGAGAGTGGGGTCAGGCTTCTTCTCCATTCTACCTTACGGCGGGCCCTCAACGCCCTTCAATTAGCTCCTCTCCAGTTGACGCCTGGCTTCTGGAGGCACCTAATCGGCTTTCTTGTGCTGTGGAGGGAGTAGTACGAGCTCAGCAAAATAACCCGGGAACCCGGAGCAGAGAAGTTGGCTTTCCTCTTCCAAATCGGGAGTCTGACTGGGGTCTCTCGAGGTCAATTTTACGCCAAGGCCAAGAACAAATTCAATCTCATCATCCCTAGGGCTTCAAGGAAGGACCCTGCTTGGAAAAAATAGTGGATACAAGTGGGGAGAGACTGGGGGAGCACCGTATTCATCGGCAGGCATGAGCTCGCGGTTCCCACTGCTTTCAGTGACAAACCCTAATGGGATCGAGACTCCTTGCCTGTTGAGTCTGAGGCTGTGCTGAAGACTATTCTGGCCAGAAATTATCTGAATTTGAAGTTTTTAACTGCTGAACCTTTCTACCCCCACAGGGTGAACAAGTACCTGCGGATCTCCGATGCTACTCCTCGTAAGTATCTTGCTCTATCACGCTTTTGGGTTGTTTAATGGTTCAGTTCTGATGGTCTTAATCTTTTTCTTAACAGTGTCTATTGTTGCTCCAACTTCTCGTGAAGCCCGTCAAGCTCAAACCCCTCCTCCTTCTCCTTCTCCTTCTTCTTCTCCTTCTCCTTCTCCTTCTCCTTCCAGATCGTTTCCGAGAGCTTTCTCAGTTGCTTTGAAAAGGAGGGGGTGTCAACTATTATGGTTTCTGCCTCGCTTGTTCCTGCTCCATCGCCTTCCGATATGAAGTCCAAGATGGTCGTTCTTACGTCTCGGGCAGCAAAGACTCTAAACCGATGAGGGCCCGCTTCCCAAACCACTGATACGTTCACCCCTGCCCCCTCACCAGTGGTTTCTGCTTCAACTGATGCTTCCCCAGTCATATTATCCCCTTCTACCGATCCAGTTTCATCCCGGGTAGTTCAGGTTCCTAAGGATCTCGAGGCCGGTACTCCTGAGATCCCTTCCTCTCGCCCCCACCAGCATTCGAGCTCAACGGGTAAGGATGAGATCCTGAAGCAATTCATTACATCTTGGCGGGTGGCGGGTGGCGGGTGGCGGGTGGCGGGTGGCGGGTGGCGGGCTTTCAAGAATGACCTCAATGCCCGTGGACGTCATGGTTACCAAAGGGTCTACCCTTCTAGCCGAGGTAATCGTCACTTTTACTTCCTCATTCAGTAGTTTGATTTAGCATTTCCTAACATGAATTCCCTTTTTAGGCCTTCAAGTTTCAAGTAGCCATGGGACATCAGGTAGCTTCTCTCCGCGACCGGAAAGCTAAGGCTGAGGCTAAGGCTGAGCGAGCCATGGGATTGCTGGCGCAGGCTCAAGCTTTGGTCCAAAAGATGACCTCTAGGCAGAGGGGAATGGAAACACAACTGGTTGAGCTTCAGTACGACCACAAGAGGTTGAAGCGGTCCTTTGATCAGGAAAATCTTGGGTCGAAGTGACGAGCCAGCCAGCGGGATGACTGGAAGGGAGAGGCTCGGGCGCTGGATCTCGAGAACCAAGCTCTGTATGTCCAAGTTGCCAAGCTCCAGGACGAGGTGGAAGCCTCTTTCAGTGAGGGGTATTTTTATACCTCCTTTCAAGTTGCGGAAGCCCCCCCATCCCATTTGATCTCTTCAGCATCGCTGGCTAGGGCAGGGAAGAGGTTATGTCTCGGGCTGCAGAGATGTCTCACCCCGAAAATGATGAAGCAAGTCCTTCTACTAGGGAGGGACCTGGGAAGCGGTTTGAAGTACCGGATCTGCCTCCTCCTGTTTCCACCTTCCTAGCCTCAGGTTCTGGTGAATCCTCGGGAGGAAGGGGGGGGGGGGGTCCAACCCAAGGAGCTAGAATGAGGCCTTACCGAAGCCCAAGATCCTTCCATGATGCTTTTAGGAGAGGAGACAGCAATGTGAGAGATTATGCCAGAGTTAGTGGCCAATCTTCTTGATGCAACCATACCGCCTAAGGTTATGGCGATGATCAACGAAGTCGTAGAGGAGGACCCCGCTGAGCATCAGGCAATCAAGGAGCGTGACTTACGTAGTAAATAGGTCGTTGGACCCTATCCTATCATTCCTTGATCAAGGGCCCCGCTTACGGCTGTTTCTGAAATGGCCAAGTATATGTAAAGCTCTTCTCCAGGACTTGGCTTAACCAGCAGTGGAGGGCTTGATAGGTATTTTTTCAAGGCTTGAAAAGCTTGTTTGCTCTCCTGATCCCATTTCATGTTTCTTCCCTGCTTGATGGATTTAAAGAATGGTAGACACTTATTGGTAGACCGAGAGATGAACCTATTGAGAGCTGCTACCTGTCCTGTCAAAACTTGAACCTGTTTAAGAGACGTGGGGGATTCTAGATCCAGGATAGCCATGATCTTTTCCGGGTTAGCCTCTATGCCTCTCTCATGGACCATGAAGCCCAGAAACTTCCCTGTAGTTACCCCAAAGGCGTATTTAGAAGGGTTCAACCTCATCTGGTTCTCCCTTAGGATCATGAAGGTTCTACGAAGGTCGTCCAGATGGCCTTCCGAGTTTGAAGACTTGGTGATCATGTCGTCGATATACACCTTCATTGACCTTCTGATTTCGGGCTTAAACAACCGATTGACTAGCAGCTGATAAGTAGCTCCAGCGTTCTTAAGCCCGAAAGGCATCACCTTGTAGCAGTACAAGCCTTGTGCTGTGGTGATACTGGTCTTTTCCTGGTCCGCTGGGTGCATCATAATCTGATTGTACACTAAAAATGCATCCATGAAGCTCAGGAGCTTGTTTCCGGAGGTAGAATCGACCAGCTGATCAATTTTTAGTAGAGGGAAGCTATCCTTCGGGCATGCCCGGTTGAGATCGGTGTAATCTACACATATGTGCCACTTTTTATTTTCCTTTGTGACCATGACCACGTTGGCGATCCACTCGGGATAACGTGCTTCTCGAATGAAGCCTACCCTGGTCAATTTGTCCACCTCTTCCTGAACCGTAACATTTCTTTCGGTGTTAAAGTGGCACCTTTTTTATTTAATGGGTTTGAAGGTCGGATCCATTGCCAATCGATAAGCAGCTAATGTCATCGGGATCTCTAGCATCTCAGCATGACTCCAAGCAAAAATATCATTGAACTCTGTGAGGAGCCTGATCAAACCCTCTTTCACTCCCGACTCAAGGGTGGCTCCGATTTTAACGACCTTCGAGGGATCGCCCATTCGAACAGGAATCTCTTCTAACTTATCCATTGGATGGCTGCTCATGTCGGGCATTATGAGGTCGTCTTTAGGGTGATCGGTGGACCCTACATCTCCTAGGTTTAATGCAGGGGTTGCCCTGTCTTGGATCGTTGTCACCTGGGCAAGTTGTTTTGCTAGAGCTGTTGGGTTGGCCGACACTATGTACCATCTCTTGGCTACTTGTTGATCACCCCGAACTTCCCCCACCTTGTCTCTTACTGGGAACTTCAGGACGTTGTGGTAAATGGAAAGGACACCTTCAAGGATGATAAAAATGGCCTCCCTAATATTGCATTGTAGGCTGATGGGTAATCCACCACCACAAAGTCAGTCATGATATTCTGTTGGAGAGGTGTGGCTTCAATGATCACTGGTAGGATTTTTGATCCCACGAGTGTGATTGAGTCCCCACTGAACCCATATAGCGGGGTAGTGCAGCTATTGTAACACCACTGTTTCAAATTTAGCTTTTCCAAGGTATCTTTTGTTAATAGCAAAATTTGGCTAGGGACCAAAGAAGAATTTTCCACTTCCCAGCCTTCCTACAAGGGTCTAAATTCGGGCTTATATGACGGGGTATCAAGGTCCCCAAGGTCGAGCTACCACGCGATTCTATAGGAGCAAGGTGAGGCCGCCCATACCATCTGAGCATCTCGCACTTGTCCAGGCTTACCAAATAAAGCCTGACGAGACCGCGTCAAGCTCTTTATATCAGGATAAAAGCCCGAAGCTAGGTCAACGTGAAAGGACCTGGGTCCCCCAACATCAAGGTATCTCGTGACACTCTCCTAGAGCTTGCTACTATCTTTACTTTCACTAGGAGACCTTCAAGGTGCCGAACTTGTCTTGCAAAGGCCCTCCTGCCTCGTCGAGATATAATCTCAATCTGTCTGAGCATAAAAGGAAGAAGCACGTAAAGCTCCATCGTCACCAAAAGTGCCAAGATCCACTGTAGATCTTGGCATGGTTAAATCAAGTAGCAAGAGCAGTACTCGAGCGTACCTCTTCACCCTTCCAGAAGCAAGCCAAGGACTTTTGTTTATGGTGAACACCTTACCAGGGCTTGCCAGCCAAGCCCGCTACCCGGCTAGGAAGCCTGCATAATTAGGTCAAGCTCCATGATAAAGATCGGCGTAGCTAAACCAAGCTCCCAACTACAAGGTTGGAACCCTATGGGATATTTCACCCCTAAAATGGTTAGCACAAGCTCCATGGGAAGACCAGCATGATCGATCTAGCTCCGTGACAATTGATAGGTCCCTGGGGGACCCCGCCAGTGTACTGGATCCTAGGGTACCTCGCCCTTAAGGAATATCAAATGTTACCTCAAGTAACCACCATGAAGTACCTCTCCAAAGTGACATGCAGAACTAGAGCTCTCCTCTTGGCAATGTAGGAATAGAGGGTTGACTTTCATGACATTTAAAGTACCATTAATAAGGTCAACCGTATTAATAGAGGTAGTCAACCCTATTAATGAGGTCAAATATATTAATAGAGGCAGTCAACCCAATTAATGACATGATCAACACCATTAAGAAGAGAATATTCAACTCTTTAATGGCCATCATTAGTGAAAGAGTCCAAAGAGGAAATAAATACATTTTCCTATAAGATATCCTCCACAACCGATTATTGGGGGTCAACTATAACAGAAAATCCTGCCTATCAAGGAAGGAAGAGTCCAAAGAGGAAGCAATCATATCTTCTCCAAGATAATAGCTACAAGCCGATCAACTACATGAAAGGAAGAATCGTATTCGATAAGGAAACGAAGACTAATTGAAGAGTCCTGGACTTGCACGCCAAGGTAGTCACCATGTATAAATATGCCTGTAAAAGGCATAGTGATGGGTCTTCGATGAATGACAGAAGACACATGCTTCGTTAAAAGTTCTCTTCACATCATCATTGTATGTGTACCCCGACCAGGAAAATACTGGTATCTGTAAACACTCATTGTTGTAAGCTCCCCGGAGCATATACGTTGTACTACTTTGACATCTTTGTAACCTCCTCGGAGCATCGCATGATATATATATAAGGAAGGGTATTCCTCATTCCTCTGGATACTGCCTAGGGGTTTTTCAGCATGTGATCACTCGTGATGCTTTTTCCCCCCTTGGTCAGTCCACCTCCATTTACATAAGACTTGATTTTTTCCTATTATCCACTGTATTACGCATGTGTGTATGCGGGCTAGGTACCGACCCCATTGGTCCTAGCTCTCTAATCTTTCTTACATGAGATCGGGAAACAACAACAAAGACCTAAGGAACCAAATCTAGATTCCTACCCAGCTGAACCTAACACTCTTATCCTCTCATATACACGCCAAAGTAGCACATCAAAATGAAGAGAAACCGCTCAGACCAGTTCGAAGGGAGTCGAGGAGCTCTCCCGTATCCTCTCTATGGAAGAAATCGAGCTCTCCGACACTAGAGCTAGATAAGCCCCCCTTCTTACTTGATATTGAGGTCGGGATATTACAGGAATGAATCGGGCTCAAAAACCAGGCTCTGGGTACCAGGACGGACTCCGACCTCAATCGAGGAACAAGGTCCAGGATCACCCCTTTCGCACCAGCAAGAGAACCTTGAGCTCCCCATATCTACTTCATAAGCACGAATCCCGACGAGCGTGATGGCTTATCTCCTACCTCATGTTTCATCCTCCTTCATATTCATACAAGATCAGGTCAGGTATCAACGATACGAACCCCGGCCACCACCTCCGTGGTAGTGGTCTCGAGGGTGTTAATAGGGATTTCTCATCCTAAGCAAATTTCCCGATAACATCTTTAAATAGGACGTCAACGCTGCTCCCTATGTCGACGAGCACTCGGTGTACCATGCAGTTGGCAATCTGTACCATGATCACCATTGGGTCATCATGAGGCTGCACGGTGTTGTAGACATCTGCTTCGGTGAAAATGATCTGTGACAGTTGGGAGTGGTTGGTCGGTCTCTGGTCGACCTTACAGATATCTCGCCCTTCGTCCGTACAAGGGAATTTTCTCGCATGGTTTTTTCTGGAACTGTTGGAGGTACCGGCCAGAGTAGGCCCTCCGCTGATGGTATGTATTATCTGAATATGTTGTATCACGTTCGCCGGCTCCCCCTTTCTTTTCTCGGTATGCTCTCGGATCTCGGCTTGTACATCCCTTCCAGTCTGAAAGTTCTTCCTGACTTGCTGTAAGAATTCCACCAGACATCCTCTTTTTGTCAAAGCCTCGATCTGATTCCGTAGGTTGTAGCATTCTAAAGTGTTATGCCCCACGTCCTCGTGAAAGTCACAATACGACCGGGGCTTTCATTGGAGCGGGCTTCTGTAGTAAACCCTTGTCCAGAATGGCGAGATAGACTGTTTCACGGGACGCATTTAAAGGAGTGTAATGATCGTACCCCTTCTCATCGCGAGCTATTGAGGCCATTGTCCTAGGAGGTGGTGAAGCTTGATGAGGAGTTTGTTTTTCTGGATACCTTTCCGATCAGAGTTGAGAAAGGGGGAAGTGGTATGTTGATTTATTGGGGGGTTCGTTCTGGGTTTTCTGAGCTTGCTCGGGTCTGGAAGCTTCCTTCTTTTGTCGCTTTACGGCTTTCATATCGTCATGTTCCATCTTGACCTTGAGCTGTTCGTCAACCTCAATCTACTCTAAAGCCCGATCGTAGGCTTCTTGGTAGGTTTCGGGAGGTCTCTTGGCAAAAGACCGGAAAAGCTTTCTCGCCCATAGGTTCTTTCTGAAGTTAGCGAGGGTTTCTTTCTCGGTGAAGACCCCCATCTGGATGACCTCCATGTGGAAACGCTCGATATAAGCCCGGAGGGTTTCCCCTCTCTCCTGGATCACGTACTGTAGATGGATTGGGTCCTTCAATCCGGGCTTAACTCCCTAGAATTGTGAGCAGAAATCGGTTGATAGCTTGGTGAAGAAATCCACACTACTGGCAGGTAGTTTTTTAAATCAGGTTTTAACGTAATCCGTGAGTGTAGTGGGGAACATTCGACACATAGCGACCCTGGTCGTATTCTAGACTTCCATCTATTGAACGAAGCTCTATAAGTGGCTCAAGGGATCCTCAGTCCCGGAGAATCTGTTAGTTGGCATTTTGAACTTAGACGGGTGTTCCGCCTCCCGGATCTTTTCTAATGAAGGGAGCATTCATTTCACTTAGAGGATCTTTCTTGTCCTCATTGGACTTTCCCTTCTTCATCATTGGACCTTCTTCTGAAGCTCTGCCAACTGGTTCTTTAGGCGTCTGCTTTCAGATTTCCTTGAGTTGATCTCAGTTTCCTCATCCCTTCTAACTAACTGACGACCTCTACCCGGTTCCTTCTTCGGAGGGGGTCTGCTCAAGGGCTTTGCTGACTTTCTTCTTCCCTACTTCGGGCTTCCCTACTTGAAGTCTTTGGGTGGAGAAACTCTCCCCGCTCTTGGGGAGGGACGTCCGCAGCATATTTGACTTGCCTTGGTTGGTAGCGTGGCAGCGCTTCGGGAACGGAGGGCATAGGCCCTAACCTATCCCAGATAGAGGTTGGGAGTCCCGTTCTATTACTAGCTGGTTCCCGATGAGTAGGTCCCAAGCGATCAAATGCGGATTGCCTATCCCCGGGCCTGCTTGACTCCCCTCGATTGCAAAGGTCTGCTTGCTGGATAGTAATACCTTCAGGGAGTAGTCGAAGGCGGACGTTTTCTACGAAGGACGCCGCTTATTGGTCAAGCTCGACCTGATTTCCCAGAAGTGGATCCAGAGCCCGTATAGTGGCTGGCTGGGCTGGAACCTGGCTATGGAGCCCGGATTTCCTCTCTTTCTTCGGGACCTTTCGTGTTGACGCAGCAGAAGGTTGTCCCGATGCACTCGGTTGTCCTTCTGAGGAGCGGAGCCTCATGATTCCTGTAAAATAACAAACTTTTGAATATAAAGATGGTGGTGTGAGAGTTTCCCAAAGACGGTGCCAGAAAGTGTTAACGGAAAAATTACTCAGGATGAGAAACTTCTACTAACACCCTCGAGACCACTACCACGAAAGTGGTGGCCGGGGTCGGTACCGTTGATACCTGACCTGTTTTAGAGGTAAACGAGAGGCTGGATTCCAATAATACAAATGGGAGCTTTTATTATTGATTACTTGCTTCGATATACATATTACTCTCTCATATGCTTAAGTCTCTCTAGGATCTAGGAATGTGGCAACTTTATGCTTGTCGAATAGTGGAAACAAAGGCGGTCGTGTTCTGAATACAGAATTTAGGCATTCCCCTATTCTTTTCTTTTCTTTTCTTTTCTTTTCTTTTCTTCTATCTATCGTTCTCCTTCTGTTTTTCGTCTATTTCTACTTCTCTTTTTTCATATATCCCCTCTCTGTGTCGTGCTTGACCCTATTTATATATGGTCCAAGTAGGTTTGAATTTGCTGATATCCCGCCACGATCCTACAAATCTGTTTCCTCCTTATCGGACGGGATCCTTTATTTAAAAGTTGTTGACCCCGAGTAAATAGAGGAAATGATGATATTGTTAACGAAAATGAGTTTGTTTCCTTTTAGGAATCAAACTCTTGACTCACACGTATACGGAATTAATGTTTGTTATCACACAGATATGATCTTGTATGTTATCACGGCATGGCTTTTCATGGAGGTTACCGAGCTAGCTGCCTGTCGTCTCATAGAGCAAAGTAGATACATGCTTCGACTCTATTCTTAGAAGCTTGGGACGGATTTTCCCTGACCCTTGGGAGCTTGAAGTGTCCCTGTAGACATTCCTGGGAGGTAGCCGGGATAGTGTAGATTTAGGCGTGATTCCTCTTTCATGTCCCACAGGGACAACGGGCTTCTGGAGAGGTTGGTGGGATTCTTTCTAAGACTACTGTTAAGCTTGTCCACTGAAAGTCTTAACCAGGAGGGGGCCTACTTTGCTTGTCGGGCTTCTCTCGAATGTCTCTTGAGCTTGGAGACTCCCCCTGGCTTTTACGGGGTGATTGAAAAGCTCGTCCTTGGGAACCGAGGTTCCCCGATAGGTGGCCTAGAGAAGCCTGGGTTCCAGTGCTCGTGTAGGGGGCTCGTCCTAGTCGCGCCTAGCTTGCTTTATGATAGTTTTGAAGCCGGGTCGGCCTTCCCAGCTCTTGTGGGGTAGTTTTATGGTCTACCCGGGTTTCATGAACGCCGATTATGGGCTTTGACTTGCGGCGGGAAAGTGGAAAATTTCTCTTTGACCCCTGACCAAATTTTACTATTAACAAATTGATTTTTGTTTAATTGGAATTATGGGTAGTTTAATTGTTTAATTGGAATATGAAAATTTTGGTTCTATATATTTTTAATTTAATTTTTCTTTATTATTATTGTTAATATATTATGGTTTTTATTTTTAAAAGTTGATTATTATTATTATTATTTTTATCATTTATTAAAAAATAATTAATATTATTAATATTTTATTTTTTATTTTTTTAGACATTAGTCAAACAGATCAAAGAGTATTTGATACAACCCCATCTATGCGATTGGCACCAACAAGCCCAATACGAGATACTGGACTGGGAGGAGAAGAACTATCAGAGTCGGGCGTGGGAAGTCATGCTCAAGCCCAAGTCAACGAAAGGTCCAGACGAGCCAAGAAACTTCTAGGATGGCTGGACGAATATGTCATTTGAACCTTCTATAGTTGTAGACACAGATTGTCTTTCCTTTGATTAATTTGGTATTTCTATTTCTTGTAACTGAATTCTTTTAGCTAATTTCCTTGGAGAGTCGTGCAAGGCAAGGAAAGGTATATCTACTAGTTGGCTTTATTTTGGAGGGAATTAATCATTCATGAAGTTTATTTCCTTTTCTTCTCTCTATCTTCTTTTCTCTTCTTCATCTTTCTATACTTTGTGATTTGGGAGCTAACACTCACTCGAAAAGTGCTCTTCATCTGACTTGTGGAGTGATTGTTTCTTTTCTACAAGAAGGACGTATCAATATTTGTATGATATTGTTATATATTTTCAGTTTTAATACAATTATTCATATATTCAGGGTATGTAGTGTAATTTACCTTTGAAGGCCGTTTCACTTCTGTCAATTTTGCTAATAAATGAAAGTTCAGAGGGTTTAATGCCAAGCAAAAAATTCAAGGAATAACATGCGATTTCACTTATAATTCGGGGATCACTGGTGTTATTAACCCTTAAAAGAAACATTAATTTATCTTAAACCCAAGTCCATAACATATATGCAAAGCCCAAGCAACCTAGCCCAATACATGCAAAGCCCATGTACCAACTTTTATAATTGCATGAGCAGTTTTATGCTATATATATATATATATCAGTTTTAGAAACTGATTGAAGATAGACAAACAACACAAATATATATACAGTACGTGTATTGGATACATATGTATGGTAAAAAGGCAAGACAACAGGGTTGTCTGATGTTATTATGTATGTGCATGGGAAATACAAAGCATGTGTGTGTGCTGTGCAAAGCAAAGGGATGTGTGTGTGCAAGATAGTATTGCATGCAATAATGCATATATGCATGTGTTCATCAGAGAACAAATATACAGAGAATATACAAGTTACAGATGTGGAGAAAATCTATAGAATTTTCTCCCATCTATAATCAAAGTGTGGGTAACATGCATTGTGATCAGAGTGGACTTTCCGATGATGTGATCGTCCTCCGACCGGTGATTCAGTTCCAGGTGTTCGATCCCTACTTCCTCTGGAATTCGGATTTCCGTATGGCGAACGGTAATGATCCGAATTCGTTTTGTTTATATCGAATATAATTTACATATAAATTGAACTGTATACCGAAAATAAATCCTAAATTAAAAGAATAAAATCTATAATGGGGGTACCAGCTGCCACCATTGATATATACTCCAAAGGTGTGATGCACTCATTTGCCTACAGAAGAGGTCAAGAATCCATCATGAGTTGGTAGAACAAGAACCCACAAGCTATCCATCATAATTTAAGAAACTTAGGTGGTGCATTTGCTTTCTAAGTTGAACATTGCTTCGAAAAATTATTACATAAAGTTTATTATTATTATTATTATTATTATTATTATTAATTTTTTTTTTAGTGGAGAGAACAGTTTGAACTCGGGACTATAGTATTGGTTGAGGAAGTGAGGGACCTGCTTAACATACGAGTTATGTTAAACTATTGAACATGAGTTGTAACTATATATACTTTATTTACCAAATCTTTTATCATGTATCTCATGATTAATATGATAGTAACAACTCATATTCTACATTAAATAGTTGAACATTAATTTAGATGAATAATGTTAGACATTTTTAACACAAATTTTGAGACTACAAATGATGTAAAGTTTTTAAAAGTAAAAAAATACAGTTAAAAACCTGGTTACAAATGTAAATATGTAATCCAATTTTTTTCAATAAATTTGTTATCACATTTGTTTTTAAGAATATAAAAATGTGTTTAAATCGCTAATTTAAATATCTAATAATCTTTTATCTTTAAATACAGGAGAAAACATATTAGATTATCAGATATCACATCTGATAATTTATTTGATTGTCTATTAAATGTCATATATCAATCGTGTTTGGTAATAGGAATATAGATTTAATTTCTCTATGTCAAGGTTTAAGGCTGAAGCGAATTTCAAGGGCTGTACCGCCACTGTTGATGGGCCTTAGGCAACCCAACCTAGCCCAATTCCCACCCCATTCTTTGGTTTTGTCAAAATTTAACAAAGGCGGTGAATAAGAATAGGGAGAAAATAAAAAGTAACCAAAACTATTATGAAAATTTTATTTTTAATCACATACGAAAATTTATTTGTTAATAGCCACTTTTTTAAAAAAAATTCAGTGTATGTCCGTAAATTACAAAAATACCCCTGGATTTGATTTTAAAAAAAAAACTGAAAGAAAACTTGAAATCATGACTAAAATCTAGAATCAAACTTGAAATCATAGCAAGGAACTTGAAACTTGAATTCTTGTTTAAAAAAATGAAAATTTGAAATTTGAAACTTGAAATCTTGTTTAAATTGAAATTTTGAAACTTGAAATTTTGACTAAATTGAAAGTTGAAACTTGAAATGTTCTGGGTTTTTAAGTTCTTCATTTTCAAATTTTTAAACTTGAAATGTTGCCTAAATTGAAACGTTGAAACTTGAAATGTTAACTATATTGAAATGTTCAAACTTGAAATGTTCTGGGTTTCTAATATTTCATTTTCTTTCCTTTTTTCAACAGATCTAATGGCCGGCGGAGGGGGAGCTCGACGGTGTTGCTGTGCGGTCGTGAAGCCCAGGCGACGGCACTCCGGCAAGCCGTCAACGACATGTGAGAGAGAAAGGAAAGGAGAGAGAAAGAAGAGAGAGAGTTGTGGGGAGAGAGAATAGAGGTTGGGTGAGAGAAAGAGGAGGCCGACGACAGTTCGCCGGCCTTCACAAGGATGCCGGCGAGAGAGAGAGATCGGAGAGAGAGAGATAGGAAAGGAGAGAGAAAGCGGGGAGAGAGGGGAAAGGAGAGAGAGAAAAAAATGAGAGAGGAGAGAGAAAGTGATTGGGGATGATTTTTATATAGGGGCATTCAAGTAATTTCTCAAAAAAGTGGCTATTAACAAATAAAATTTCGTTTGTGGTTAAAAACAAAATTTCTATAATACTTGTGGTTATTTTTGACAATTTCCACATAAGAATATTAGGGATGGGCAATTTCCCTGTGAAACCCCAGCCCCACGGGACCCAACCCCCAAGCCCCATTTCCCATTCCCCCATTCCTTTTAATAGGGGTGGCCGAAGGGGTGGAGCTCCATTTTTCATATATATTTAAAAATTATGCGTCTCTATTCTAATGACATTGATACAGTAGTCAATAACATTTCTATTTAAATTTGGATCCTTTATTAAACTAGTTTTTATTTTGAACTATATAAATCTGTTTACATATATAATTAATGATTGTAATTTAATATAATTTTATTATTTTTAAATGTAATATTTATGTTAAAATGTTTTAAATCGGAAAAAAGATTAATACACTGATCAACACAAAAAAGGATCATGATTCATCATACTCATACTATAAGGGGTATATTAGAAAAATAAAAAGTAAAAACAACTTTTTTTTTTTTTAGATATAAAGACCTCACTGTAATTCACTCTGATATAATTAATGCAATCAATGTATGCAAATTTCAATGAAAAGCTAGATATAAATATATGTTCTATATTTCCATTTTTTGGCTGGTGACTTTGAAAAATTCAAACTTTTATACTGCTACTTATAACGTACTATACTACTATATGTTTTTTCAATAAACATATAAATTCAACTCGATAATTTACTGCATTTATCTTATTCGAACTTTTTCGTCAAAACTTCGTCGGACTTGATCTTCAAATTTAATTTTCTTTTTATACACGTATATTTAAATCCTTTTGACTCTTCTTGAAATTATAGATTGGACTCGGTCCAGACTCTAGAGAGATTAAATCATTACATATTATTTCGGGCGGCTAATTTGTCATTATTGATGCAAATTTTTCTCACCATGTATGTTCCAAATTCAAATGCTGCCTGTCCAATTATCAAAACAAAATGGGCTTCACTAATAATTAAAGCAATATTATAAGTTAATCTAAACTACTTTTGGATTTCAAAATTCATGGACCACAAAGGCTTTTAGATTTTTTATGTTTAATTTTTTTAAGCTTAAGACTCATCATGACAGGATTATGCTCTGGTCCTAGGCTTAGGGCTAGTAGCCTAAGTAAGGGTGCTAATTGATATGTTTAAATGGCTTTCGCACTCATGTCAATATAATTATAGAAAAAAAAATTATAAATCTAACTACTAATATGATATATCCAAACTTTTTCAAAAATAAATAAATATATATATGATATATTCAAGCAAGACAGGTTGTAAATTCGAAATACCAAATTTGCGTGATATAAAAAAAAAAAACATGATATAACAAGGGTCCATTCTTTGGTAGTCAGAGACTATAAAAATGAAAGTCTTACTCTAAATTTCAAATCCCAATATTTATAAATGATATCTATACTTACATATAAAATTGTAAAGTACAGAAAAACCATTCACCAAAAGGGTAATTACATTCCATTGTAGAGTCTTATCTGGTTTTAACGGACCTTGACCCATTACGCTAACATGGTAATCTGATAATAATCTCTCATGAAACCATAGCAAACTCAAACATGTAAACTTTCATTTGAAGGGTGAGTTATACTAAGGGATTGGTTTGAGTTAAGACAGTATGGTCCAATTTGAGATTGCTTTCTAGACTGCTTTTAGAATTAAAAATATTTCTGAAGTTGGTCTGGGGTGTTTAGTAAAATTTTTAGAAAGTGTTTTTAGTCTCTTTTGACTTTCCCCACCGTATAAATTAGAAAGCTACAAATATATGCTTTTAGAAATCACCTTTCTAGGAACCAGAAATGAAAACATACTTAATAATCTTATAAATGATTTTTTTTTTCCAAACTAACTATTTTATCCGTTACTTTTTATGAAATTTATCACATAAGAAAACACGCATTTAGTATTTATTATTTTATTTACAATTTACTATAACATATACTTTGCTATTTATGTGTTGTCTATTTCAATTGTGTAATTTTATGAATCTTTGAATCAAATTATTCTAGTTTTCTTGATATATTAACAATATATGTGGTAATAGATTTAAAAAAATATTAAAGTAAAATTATATATTTTTTAACAAAATTTATTTATTTATTTTATAACAAGTTTATGGTCACATAAAAATAAAATAAATTATTTATTTTATAACATGTTTATAGCTATAAAAAAATAAAATAAATTATTTATTTTTAAATCATCTAAAATATTCATTTTTGTACTTTCTAGTAATTTTATACGGTCATAACATTTTTTTATAAAACACATTGAAATTGCTTTTGTTTCTTACATCGCTTTTAAAAATCAGTTTACTAAAAACTCAAATGATTATTCTCACATCAAGACAGCAGAATCGATGACACAGTAATTTCCCTACAACATTTTTTTTTACAACACATCGATACTAAATTGGACCTATGTTTTTGTTGTCGTATGAGAAAATAACGATGAAGAATTAAGTATGGGCGTATGGGGAAGAAACTCAAGGCAGAGCTTCCCCAACTATAAACACGATTATTAAAATCCTAAGGAGAAGAATTCAAAGGACGGAGTCAAACATCAACCTGCTGTGTGCCCGTGTTCTCATTTTATCATCTAATGTTCCATCTTATTTATTTCCACAATAGTAATCATTACTATGTTTTTCGATTGGTTCAAAATTTGAAGATTAATTTCCAACAAAATTAACTAGTTTCGAATATGAAGTTCCCTTTTTGCTGCTCAAGTTGCTCCATGTCTGCATCAGAAATCACCATAGACACAACAAGCAGGCAAGGTAATTTTTTTTCCTTTTTTTTTCTTTTTAAGTCCTCTCTGTTTCTTTGATTGAATCTGAATCCTGACTCTTGATTGGTTTTTCTGTATATACCCACAAAACCAGGAGAGCAAAATTATCAAAATTTTCGTGTGTTCACTTACAATGAGCTGAAAACTGCTACTCATGGATTCTCTGCCTCTAACAAGATCGGAGCAGGCGCTTCTGGTTCTATTTACAAGGTTTGACTCTTGTTTTATGAAATCTCTGTTGTTGGGTTTTTGTATACAAGAGAGTAATTATTTAATTAACTTACTAATTAAGTTGCTGATATTGAATTATATAAAGGGTCGGCTTCGAGATGGCACGAATGTAGCTGTAAAAGTGCTTTCAATTGAACTTGAATCCATGCGAGGAGAGAGGGAATTTGTTTCAGAGCTATCTGCACTATCAAACATCAAACACGAGAATCTTGTAACTCTTCTAGGGTGTTGCATCGATAGAGCCAACAGATATTTGATCTATGATTACATGGAGAATAACAGTCTCGCTCACAGATTACTTGGTAATTTATAAATTTATTTCATTGTTAATGTACTTACTAGTTTATGATTTACAGACAGATAGACCCAATTGAACAAAATGATAGATATTGAATCAATTAATAATAGGTAAAGAGCAGAATAGATTGAAATTTAGCTGGGAAACAAGGAGGGATATATCGGTAGGAGTTGCTCGCGGACTGGCTTATCTTCATGAGGAGGTTGAGCCTCACATTTTGCATAGAGATATCAAAGCTAGCAATATACTTCTTGATCAAAATCTCTCACCAAAGGTTGCTGATTTTGGCCTTTCAAGGTTATTAAGAGATAATAGGTCTCACATTAGTACTCGAGTTGCTGGTACATTGTAAGTGAACTACAAATTTTTGTTTTTAGTTGTCTCTCATTTTCCATTTTGGAAACGTTGCCTAATGAAGTTTTTTTTGCAAAAGAGGCTATCTTGCTCCAGAATATGCCATTACTGGACATTTGACGAGGAAATCAGACATTTACAGCTTTGGAGTACTACTACTTGAAATCATAAGCGGCAGGCCATTTGTGGTTTTTGATTTAGAACAAGGAGAACATTACCTTGTCCAGAAGGTAAATATCAATGTTGAATCTTCTAATATTTTTGTTTTTTTAAGTTGATTTGTAATGAAATTTAGCGATTTTGATCGAGTAGGCTTGGGAAGTCTATAAGGATAACAACCTAGTAAGATTAGTCGATCCTGAGCTAGATGTGAACTATCCAGATGCAGAAGCAGTTCAATTTTTGAAGGTGGGCCTGCTTTGTGTGCAAGAAAATGTAAGGCTACGGCCAATAATGTCAACAGCCGTGAAGATGTTGACCGGTGAAATCGACATCCGGGATGTTCACATTTCACAGCCAGGATTTGTTGCTGACCTTATGGATATCAAATTGGCGCGGCAAATGCTGTCACAGAGCATCTCCTCCTCATCAGGGATCCCCAGCCAAAGTACTGTTTCTTTCTAATAAGTATCTCTATTTACATGGAAACATGTGTTCATATAGGAGGAGTAGTCCTTCTGTGTATATACACAGAGAAGAAGAAGAAGAAAAGTCATATAATCATAGATGCAGTTTGTAAAAAATCAATTTTTTGATCATGTGGTGAACAGTGTTTTTTTAGGAACCCTGATCTTTTATTTTCTTTGGTGGGATATGAAATTGTTGTGAATTCATTCAAAGAAGCATTGTTTCAAAAGTGAGAATAACTTTGTATTGTGCAGAAATTACATTTCAGACTTCAGCAATAATCTATATAGTACCAGAAGAAACAAGTAATTTGTGCATATGTATAATCGCCATAGACTTTTCAAACTACTCTTTATCTTTTGTCTGTTACTATAAGGTCAAGTGAAAGGGAAAGACATCATTTTGTTATGTATATATGACAAACTTTGATACATCAGAAGTTCCATGACTGGAGAAAATGATGCTCCAATTGAAGAAAAAAAATCTAAATTTGCAACTGTACAGATGGGCTTAGGAATTGACCAATATAAAGGAAAATCAGGTTCTAGCCAGATTTACCTGATTGAAGGGCCATTAGGAAAACGAATATGAACTTGGGCAGGACCACAGTGAGATTGTGATAGGATTTTCAAGTATTATGATGCTAAGGAAGTATAATTTCAGTGTGACCATGGAGTAGAATTTCAGGCAGAGCGTGGCATTGGAAGAATCCTGATTCCTGAGCATCTGAAATCTTGTAAAGATTTTTGTTAAATCTTCTAGCCAAGAACAATCAAGACATTAGAGAAAACATTCATATAGGGTGGTGAAATAAGAAGAAAAAGATCAAAATTAAGCATAGATGCCTATGACAGGAAATCATCAGCAAGCATGCATGGCTCCTCGCACGCTATCCACAAAGACCACCGATGTTTTGATGGGCTCTGCAAACAGCATACAGGGAGCCAGGCATACCATCTACTTGAATATACACACACAAACATGCATTAAAATGTAATAAATATGCAAATAAACATGTCTTCGTGAACCATAACCAAAGTGATGATCACCATCAGCTTGCCTAGCCTTCCATGTTGATAACAAATGTTGTCTCTCAATTTAGTGAAGATGGTGGAGTGTTGTTGTTGTTGTTGTGTCTGTGTTGTGTGTGATCAAATGCAATGCAAGAGAGTTGTGAGAAGGGAGCTCTAGTGTTATTAAAGAGAGAGATAAAGACGAGGGTAACAGTTGTTATTTATTTTTATTTTTTTTCTGGAGCAAAAAGCAAAGATTCTTTTGTTCTTCTGAAACCGATTTGTCTTGGAGTGTTTGGATCATTTTGGATTCTCATGTCTCCACACCTGCTCTCTTTTTCACAAGTTTTTCCCACTCTCTAAATTCCTCTCCTCTCCCAATGTTGTTCTCATCTGATCATCTGCTCTAGTCTCCAAGTACCAATTATCATCTTCTTCAAACTGATGACAGCTAAAAATATTCTTTTGTATTGGCTAAAATGGCCTTATAAATGAACTGAAGTGATATGACATTTAATTTGAATTCATTTCTAATCTGGGTATTGGGTGTTAACATAAAATGTAAAGAAAATAAATTCTATCCACTTGTTACTAATAAAGCCTTTAAAGGTATTCAAGAATTTAAATCAGCAGAAGATACTAATTCTTAAGCATATGAAATTTTTTAACCAAGTATGTTTAAGATTTGTTAAGAGTTGTCGAGATCAAAAATTATAAACACATCCTGTATTTACTGATAAAACTTGAAACCCCAATCACAATGTACAAAAGGATGGTGCACACTACTCAACCATGACCGAATGCATAAGTATATAAACCTTTTATTTGTAACCAAGTAGTTTGATAGGTAATTTTGTAGAAAGCAGTTTTTTTTTTTTTTCTTTTGAATATTACAAAAATTATTACAATAGGACTGCTGGGACCTACCGATATCAAACAATATATGTGTAACCCGGATATCTACTCCCATAACAGGAGATAACTACTTCCCACAACCTAAGAAGAGAACTCCTTACATATGCTTGTAAAATGCGCATGGTGAGATTTGAATCTCTCATCACTTATGTGGAAGTGAGGTACACTACCAACTCTACTAAGAGGTAATGTGTCGGTTGAAAACAAGTTGAAGTGTACCTTTTAGGGAATGTAATTTAAAGTAGATATAAATAGTTCTACAAAAGACCCTCCCAATATTTTTATCATAAAGTAATATTTGACTTCATATTCAATATAGGATAATAAGGAGTGATATTCTATTTTCTTCTTTAGTCAAAAATACTTGAAAAGTTTTATCGAGAGGAAGAGAAGAAGGGGAAATTCCTAGTGTGATGGGAATAAGACTATGATAGGAGCAGAGTGGTGTTACCAATAATTCAAAGTCAAGTAGAAAAAAAAAGCTGCAATATGCAGATGCAGTGTTCCATTCTATAATTACAAGAAAAAATTACACAAAATGAAAAAGATGGCCAACTTGTCCAACTTGTGGTTGAAATTGGTGATAATTTTTTTTTATTTTTTATTTACATAGCTTGAATGAAGCCTGGAAGGAACACCAAACATTGGGAATCCACTTTTTGTCAGAATTCAGAATTCACAAGTGTTTCCATCATTTTTTGTGTTTGGACTTGCCTGACCACCATTTCCTGTGCCTAGATTCTATTCTTTGATTCTCTCTCTCTCTCTCTCTCTCCATACCATGGTCTCTTTTGATTTTCTGTGAAAGATCAAGCTGTTTTGAATTAGCTTCTACACTTCTGCAGGTTGGTTTCTCTCAAATGATCTCCAGAGAATCCACAAATTGAACATTACTGTTCTGGAAATGTGTTGTTGAATTCTGCATTGCCAGGGAATTTTTCCAGGAGAATTCCACAACAAAAATCGTTTATAAGCTGTTACATCTTTAAAGTACCTATATAAATCAAGTAATTCAGGCAGATACAAGGAGGCACGACCGATGTAGTTAACAAGTCACTGAATACGAGATGAAGTTTGTTTAGTGCATGTTTCTCACACTTGTTCTATGAATTTGTGGGTTTGGGTTGTATCTTTCTTCCCCAAATCATTAAAGTCGGTGTTAAAAAATGATTTTGTTCGGGGTATGACTCCTGAATAATTTGAGTCAAATTTTATAGATTATGAATCCAATTTATTAAAAGAAAAGGAAATAAATGCAATATTTGTTGGCAGGAGTAACTAATTATTGGTAATAACTTGTATTATTAGATTACATGAATGAATTTTATTCTACAGACAATATACAAGGCATTCATTCTCTGTTACCTAATTGTTGGTACCGTTATCTATCATGCTATAGACAACCCAAAAGTTGTCAAACATATCTTCTAATATGGATTTCATTCTAAACTAATCACATTTTCCATTGGCCTGCTGTTGAGATAATTGATTAGTTTTGAAAGAATTTTTTTTTGTGAGTAATAAATCAATCTTAGAAAGATAATTGGAAAATTTAGAAAGCAAAAGGTGAATAAAATTGATATTTATTGAGACAATTGAGCATTAAAAGGGGAAAACTAAAATAAACAATGCAATCAAAAGAGAAGTTATCTCAACTTTCAACTCTCAGACAAGTAGCTACCTTTTT
Source organism: Dipteronia dyeriana (assembly GCA_032871835.1). Classification (NCBI taxonomy): domain Eukaryota; kingdom Viridiplantae; phylum Streptophyta; class Magnoliopsida; order Sapindales; family Sapindaceae; genus Dipteronia; species Dipteronia dyeriana. The sequence goes on from CM065297.1 coordinate 13,949,068, forward strand.
TTTTCCTTAAATGGACCGATTTGAAAGGAAAAAACATCACATGTGAGAGGAAATAGTTGTTTTTGTCACTTTTTTCAATCGGTATTTCTTAACTATCATCACTTTAATAATATCATATGCTAAAACCTCTAAACAGTATTCAGAAATTCAGAAATTCAGAACTATATAAATAATAAAAGAAAAGAACAAAGCATAGCACGGACTAAACCAACCACAAAAACATAGGGAGCGAATCCCCAACCAGGAAAGTGGCGCGAGGCCACACAAGAAAACAAAAACATATATATATAAAAAAAAAGACACGAGTGTTTTGTAAGTTGTAACTTCTGAATAATGTAACTAAGCAAAATTTTCAAAATAATAATAATGTATCTATGCAAGAGGTTGCATATAAATGGACAACTTATCATCTCAAGAGGTTGCATATAAATGGACGGCTTGTCACTTGCAGTCAATGACTATGAATGAATTGTCATTTGCTCATGAAGAAGTTGGACGACATCTTCAGCATAACTATGAACCCATTGTCTACCGTTGGAAAACCCACATGAAACCAGAGATTAGAAAACCCACATGTTATAACATAGATTATGTGAATATATTCGACATTGAAACATAAAAAAGCAAGAGAAAAATATATAATATCAATAAATGTCAAGCTATCCACCGGTATATATACCAAATACATTAGGCATGAAGAATGTAACATCAACAACTCGATCATTCGTTAATTCTTCACAACTAGAAGCATAACATTAAAGTAATGATCAAATTTTAGCTATCATTTACATCAGCATCCTATTAAGCACTGTAGTATTGCCAAAGCAAGCAATTATGGAGTTGATTTTTTTGAAAAAATAAACTACAAAATCTTCAATAATGATGATTGTAATATAAGAAACATCTAACCGAAAATTAGTTACCATCATTATGCTGAAAATGAATTAACAGATGAATAGGAAATGAATGTATGAACAACACACAAGTGGTAGAAAAAAATCAAACAACTCTATAGGCACGGCACAAAAGGATTTACATCTTCACAACAATGTAGCACATTGTTTATTTCCAATATAACAGGATTACAGGAAGCATTGATGTCCACTGTTACATATGAGAGCCAAAATCGTTGTATTGACTCCTAGAAAATGAAAAAATTTAGAATGTTGAAAAAAAATAAAAATTAAACCTCCTTCACTTGTTGGAGGTTGAAAGAAGCAGGCACAAAGAAAGTAAAAAGAAAGGACGGGACTGGGGGGTTTATGGGTATGCATCGCCATGTACAAGAAGCTCGTAACAAATGTACAGTTTCCAAATAGCATTACTCACTGCTGGTTATGTATCTACCAATTTGAATTTGCTCAAAAGAAAAATAAAAAAATGAGATCAAGTTGAAGGCTAGAAGATCAAACCATCCTTCACAATTTGCTCCAACCAAGTCGCCACCACTGACATAGTTGGACGCTCACTAGGATTTTCCCTTACAGTCAATTCTGCTATATCAGCAAGTTTAAGCAGAGGCTCAACATTTCTTGGCAGAACCACATTCCGGTCAATTATGGCAGCTGCCTTGCCCTGTTTGATCAAGGGCAATGCCCACTCAACTATACCTGGAGGTGTATATTCTCTATCAAATGCTTTTCTTCCGCTTAGAATCTCCAACAGTCCAATCCCAAAGTTGTACACATCACTCTTCATGTCTCCAATGAGATCCTTGTCGTTCGATGTGAGAAGACCGAAATCTGCAATTCGAGCTCTCCAATCAGAATCCAAGAGGATGTTTGAAGTCTTGACATCCCGATGAACAACTGGGGGAATGACTTCCTTGTGGAGGTACTCCAGCCCTTTAGCAGCCTGCATTGCGATTTTTAACCTGAGGCTCCAGTTCAGAGGAGAAAGTCCACTATGGAGGTGATCATGAAGTGTTCCATGGGGCATATACTCGTAAACAAGAAGCCTCTCCCCCATCTCTAAGCAGTAACCTAGCAAGTTCACAATATTGCTATGCCGGATGTTGCAAAGTATTTCCAACTCCATTTCAAATTCCCGGATATTACCGTGGATTATGGTGGCAGCATTTGCCCTCTTGACTGCAACTTGCCGCCCATCTGGTAGGACAGCTTTGTAAACAAAACCATAGCTTCCCCTGCCAAGCTCATTGAACTCCTTGAACCCATTGGTTGCATCTTTTAGCTCTGAGAGTCGGAAAACTTGAGCCATCCCGGGGCAGGTAGCTACAGAAGGAAGGAATGAATCAGCAGTGGCATCAGTGTCCAACTCTGGTTTACCTATGCAAGATTTGAATTGTTTTATTGTCCCTTCTTCTTTTCTAGTGGTAATAAAATGCGGAAGAATACACCAGCTAATTATTATCAATATGAAACCTGAGGCAGAACAACCAATTAGGATCACTAATTTACGAAGCTTATGCCAATGCTTCTCTGGATATGATTTGAGCCCACAAACTTCCCGACAAGAACTATTCTGGCAAAGAGAGCAAGCCATGCACACCCTATCAGCATTTTCGGTGCATGGACTATACAAGAAGAATCCTGCAGAACAATTTGAACCACAAGGAGAACATATCTTTAGATCCTTCCTAACACACAAGCTAGTCAAATCTGGTTCATTGAGAATACTCGCATTGAAGGCAAACTCGTCAACTCTACAAGGACCGGGACTACAAAGTCCTGGACTGAACAACTCAAGTGGGGGATCATAATCAGGCCGTGAAGAGGCATTAGCGAACCAGCAATCAAGAACCAAATCATTTTCCCTAATGCCACATGTAGTAAAATCAGAAGAAGCAATAGCTACAAACCCAGAACTTTTTGGCACAGACGAAAAATTATAGCGTCCCCAACACTCAGCCCCATGGTTATCTTCCCTAATGCCACAAAAATGATTAGCACCAGCAGACAAGGACACGAATCGGATCACCGCCGGAGGAATTGGAATCGAATCATTCTTCCCCCAACATCTAACCTCACCAGATACTTCCAAAATCCCACAAAGAGAACCTCTTCCTGAAGCTAAGACTTTGAAACTGTCAGTTACATTAAAGACTCCAACACTACCGGATTCTGGTCCCCAACAAACAACACCACCTTCTCTAACCCCACCACAACTAAAACCCTCACCAGAAACAACATTTTCAAATACAAGATTACTGACATACTCATCATAAAAAACACTACTTTGTACAGACTTCAAAGAGTTATTACCACTGCTCACAATCTCCCAACAATCAACAGTACCCGAATCGTGATCAGAATAATAAGACCCTCTTACAGCACACACGTGATTCTTGCCAGCAGCGATGTGTGAGTAAGCGATTGATTTAAATACAGAAGGTACGAGATCTGTACCTGAACCGTTAGAGGCCCAACAGAATGGTTGTGAAGTGTTTGCTAAAATGCCGCAGAGAAATCCATCGCCGCCACTGAGAACTGCCATCGCGGGAATGCTACTAAAATAAGCAGAGTTTGAAGATGAAGAAGGCGAGGATATTGAGGAGGTGTTCTTTGCCCAGCAAACAACGTCTTGTTTGCCGCTGGCGTCGATGGCGCAGAAGAAGCTGTTGAGGCCAAACGAGGCGGAGATGGGACCCATTGAGCCGAACCCAGATACTGCAGAGGGAGAAAGTAGGAGGAGAAGAGAGAAGAGAAGTGAGGAAGTGAGGAAGTGCATGGTTTTGATGATGGGTCTGGTAGTGGATTAAGAGAGACATGGACTAGTGAGATGAGGAGGTGGAGGAGGAGTGTTGTATAATTGGTGAGTTTGATACTTTGATGTTGTTGTAGATGTGTTGTTGGTGTCGATGGAAGAACGTGGGTGTCGCCATTTTTACAGTTCCCGTTAGACCGTTGGAATTTCATAATCTACTTCACTAGTTACCGCGAACTCAATCAGTTTTTCATACTTAGAAATGAAACTTGCGCTGCTGTTATTATTGTTATTATTATTATTATTATTATTATTATTATTATTAGAATTATTACTAATTAGATCCTCATCTCTTTTTTTTTTTAATTTTAAGTTGTTTATGATTTTTATAAAAGAGACTAAATTGGTCCTCACATTTTTTCCAATTGTAAAATTAGTCCATCTCTTTTTAGAAGTGATCAAATTAGTCCATCTAAAATTTAACAATGTTAAATATAATAGTTGACTTTAATAATTTTAATTAAAGTAAGTTAATACTATTTATTTGTTATATTGTAACAAAGTTGTTTTGTTTTTTGTTCATAAAATTCACTATTATAATTAGAATAAAATATTAAAATATTGTTAATGAACACCATTTGTATCAATTTTAATTAAAATTTTCAAAAAAGATCTAAAAATATTTTAATAAAACAATATCAATTATACTTTTATTTTATAAACAAAGTTACAATTCATTCATAGTTTAATCTTTTACTATTTTTATATAGTTATTATTTTTTTTGTTGATATTATGCAAGCTACAAATAAAATAAACAAAAATATACATGTGTTGAAAAAAAAAAACTGTGCATGTGTAACTATTATATTGTTTAGGAGCAAAGTACAATTTCACCCTTACACATTTAAAGTTGACTGACGGAACTTAGTTAGAGGAGCTAATTTGTCACTTGAAAAAAATGTAAGAACCAATTTGATCACTTTTATAAAAGTTACAAACAACTTTTATTTTTATTTTTTAAAATTCAGGACCTAATTGGTAATTGCCCTTATTATTATTATTTTCATTTAAGAGTTATTGATTAATACTGAAAAGTGTATGTTTACTAAGGGATAATATCATCGTTTTACACTTCCAATATGATTAATTCCTCAATTTAGACATAATTGCGTTCGCTTGCTTAAATAAATGTGTTGTGTAGTAATCAGTGTATTTTTCTTTGTATTTCAGAGTTAATTCGATCAATTTAGAATCATGAAGAAGTCAGATGGCAAAACAAGCATCATTTTCAAGTTTAGAACTCCAAAAACCTTAGGAAGACCACGAAGGGCATTTTTGTAATTTTGACTATTCACTGTTCATTGTTGACTTTCACTGTTCCTGATGACGTGACACATTCCTATTGGCCCAAACTGCTAGTGCACCATACACGCGGCTGCAGAGAATCATATTCTAGAAGCCGGTGCACTGTTCACTATTCACTTCACGATGCGTTACTGTTCACTGTTCACTGTTCACTGATGACGTGGCGAAATCTGGACGCTCCATTCTAAATTCATCCGATGGTCAATTTTCATCTGTATTTTGTATAAATAGGGGGTCTCTCCCACCTAATTTTGATATTATGAATCTAAGTCTGATATTAGATTTGTAAAATTCTCTCTCTTTTGTTCTCAAATTCTCAGTTTAAATAAAATAGCTATTTTTTAGTTAAATTATGTCTGGCTAATTTTATATAGCTGAGGTCAAAGGTGATACCGTTGGTATGGAAAATATGATCCAATTATGGTAAGTTTATTATTTTTATGTTTTCTTCCCTCTGATCTTTGTGGAGTTTTTGACTCACTGTAGATAGACAGATATTGTCTAGCACAGTGAGTACTTTTACCCATATCTATCAGAGAGTGGTTTCTCCCCTCTGATCTTTATGGAGTTTTGACTCACTGTAGACAGACAGATGTTGTCTAGAACATTGAGTACTTTTACCAATATCTATCAGAAAGTATACCCTCCCATTAATATTTAGTCTAGATTAATGGGAGGGTATTCCACTCCACTGGCCACTCTCTGCTAGACAATATCTGTCTATCTACAGTGAGTCAAAAACTCCACAAAGATCAGAGGGGAGAGAACATAAAAATAATAAACTTATCAAAATTGGATCATATTTCCATGCCAACATTATCACCTTTGGCTCCAGAGATATAAAATTAGCCAGACATAATTTAATAAGAAAATAGTTATTTTATTTAAACTGAGAATTTGAGAACAAAAGAGAGAGAATTTCACAAATCTAATATCAGATTAAGATTCAGGATGTGTAAATTAGGGGGGGGGGGGGGGGGGGTCCCCTATTTATATAAAATACGGATGAAAATTGACCATCGGATGAATTTAGAATGGAGCTTCCAGATTTCGCCACACCATCATTGAACAGTGAACAGTAAAAGCATCCGTGAAAGTCAATAGTGAATAGTGCATTGGCTTTTAGAATGTGATTCTCTGCAGCCGCGTGTACGTTGCACTCACAGTTCGGGCCAATAGAATTGTGTCACGTCATCGGTCAATAATCTTCTAGAAAGTCAATTATAAACAGTGCACCGACTTCTAGAATGTGATTCTCTGTAACCGTATGTATGGTGCACTCACAGTTTGGTCCAATAGGAATGTGTCACATCATCAGGAACAGTGAAAGTCAACTGTGACCAGTGAATAGTTAAAATTATAAAAATGTCATTCGTAGCCTTCCTAAGGTTTTTGACGTTCTAAACTTGAAAACGATGTTTGTTTCGCCATCTGACTTTTCCATAATTCTGAATTGATCGAATTACCTCTGAAATATAAAGAAAAATACACTGATTACTATACAACACATTTATTTAAGCGAACGAACGAAATTATATCTAAATTGGGGAATTAATCATATTGGAAGTGTAAAATGATGATATTATCCATTAGTAAACATACACTTTTCAATGTTAATCACACCCCCCAACCAGCTTATTGCTAGTCCCTAGCAACTAAAGCGAAAATAGTAAAAACTCAAACTCAAACTCAAATCTCTAAACTACCAAATAGACAAACTCTCTCATACATCTTTTCTCACTTTTTGACAACCGGTCATCAATTGAGTTATCTATCAAACTTTCTTGTGTTTAATAAAGATCAACACGATAACTCTAAGATTCAATTGAAATCAAACAACATTTTCAATCTGAAATCTCATCAGGGTCTTTTCCTTAGGCAGCAGTTTTATTCTCTTCTTTTTTTTTTCCTTTTTTTTAATATAACAAAATTGGAAACAAACATTCCATCTTTAATCCATGTAGCGAGCTTTAGGCCAATGACTCACAAACCAGTTGGCTTTAGGGCATTAAGTGTTAAAACACTCTTACGGGCTTAATTACTCGGATTGCGGATGTTTTTGTTTTTTAGTACAGTTCCCCCTTAAGCTTTCTCTTTAACCCGTGTAGTGAGCTTTGGGTCAATGACTCCCAAACCAGTTGGTCTTAGGCCATTAGGTGTTGAAGCACCCCTCGGACTTAATTGCTCGAGTTAAAGAGGCTACGGAACTGTACTTTATTCTTATCCAGACTCCACCGTTTTACGCGAACACTCTATGCTTACTGAGGCATGAGGCTCGGCTACTAAGTAAGATTTTTGGTCAAAACACACAAAATTATTATTATTACTATATATTTTTAAACAAGACCACTGCCTTTGGTTGTTACCCTTGAATGATGTTTCAGAACTAAATATCGTAAAATCTCAACTTACTACACATAATCACGTGTCAATGTGCGTGTGTGTCTAGAATAGTTCGAAAAATTTCTCAAGATTACTTAATGAATAAAAGGATTAGTCAATGATATCACAATGGAGAGTTTACAAATTTAAATAGCCAGAAGAGAGGAAAAAAATGCATTAGAACTACAAAGATGCGTCTCAGAAGTATCCAAAAGATCTCCTTACTCGGCCAACTTTACAAAAAAAAATGGTCAGAAGTTAGTTTTTTTTTTTTTTGAAAAACAAAAGTTATTGCATCAACTATCCCCTCCCCCCAACCAGAACCAGACATTGTCCCCAATGTCTTTAGAAAGAGTTAAGGTTTAGAAGATATCATCTGAACAACTTGAAAGACAACAAAATCCTGTAAAACAACAAAAGAAATACAAAATAAAGGAAAATAAAATGCATAAAAACCATGGGACAATCACAAACTGAGATTCAGATCAATTCTGCGTTTCTTGTTCTCTTTATCAATGGACCAATCAATTTTGGAGGTTGAAGGATCAGACACATAATTGAGAGCTTGTTCAGCTCATGAGGACTTGAAGCAGAGATAAAGAATTTTCAGATTGAAGGTGGAATGTAATAATATTTCAGAGCATGATTAAGAAATGAAAGCAAACCATCATAAAATTTATTAAAATTCAACAAACCGATGGGTTTCTCATGGATGTGTAGTTGCACCCAGAATGCCATTGTAAAGATTTCTTCTAAGGTTTCAAAACCACCTGGCAAAGCTATAATCGCATCAGGATGATGTTACATAGCAGTCAATCTTTCAGGCATACCTGAAACAGCTAGCTTTTCGCCGCTTGTCTTTCCGATTATGTCTGCTGCGACCATAGGTTTTGGGACAATACCTAGAACTTGACTACCTCTGTCTCGTGCAGCTCGTGAAACACCCCTCATTAATCCCAAGTTACCTCTTCCATACACTAGGTGTATTTTTCGCTCAGCCAAAACCTTACCAAGATGAGTTGCAGCATTAACAAACTCTTTGTATAATTGGTGCCACCAAACATACAAATGTTTGTGAATCGTTTAGTTGAAGGTGACACCATTAATGTACTCTCTGAAATTTTCTTTTGAATGTTTATGAGTGCTTGAAGCAAAATGGAAACAAATGCTTGTATTTATAGATCTCGAAAAGGTAACACAATGATACACCTATATGTATAGGGTTGTGTGTTTGTCAATGATATTAGATCCAAATGGTTCAAAAATCAAAAGTAAACAACAATAATTACAAAAGACATTAAATGCGGAAGGAAAAAAATAATAAAAACAAAACGATATTTACTAGTAGTTGTGATTGTGGCTCACATCTTCCTCTGGTTTTAAGTCCAGAAACGGTTTCAACGCCCTCTATAAGTCGGGGATATGCTTCTCATCCAATTTTATTATAAATTGACAAACAGGGTCTTTTAAAGTCAGATTCCCAAGACTATATTGTGCATGTTCTTTTTGAAATTGTGGCCATAATCGGTCAATTTCCATTTGCACATATCCACTAGGATGTGCATCGAGAGTCGTTAGGATATTATCCAATGACTCCATACGCAAACCATGCCTAATGAATAAAATTTTATCTTCCCGATTATTAGACACCATTCCTAAAGAATGACAACGTGTGTTGCAAGTTGACGTGCACATTTGTGACGAGTAACCCCTAACTTCTTAGCTCTTCGTTTTTTTGCAAGGTTACTTATTCCAAAACCAGACATGTAAGATATAAATGAATCAGCAGACTCACCTGCTAGACGTACCTTAGCTTCGATCAACCAACGAATTTCAACAGGAATGTTGTTTATCATCAGTAAGCGTAATCTTTCGAAACGTGCTTTGTAAATTTTTTTCATAGCATTTTGGGGCAACGATGGAAAATGTTTTCGCAGGTTTTTGGAAATTTCATCCATGCCTTGTTTTGGGGATCAGTTATTTGGGAAACTGAATTAAACCGACTTGAATTGTCACGGAGTACCGTTATCCGCCACTTAACCGGGATTATATAGCAAAACACACCAAGCAAAAATTGAACCTAGAAATTAATCCTGCAAAAATTCAAAACGTAAAAGCGAACAAAAACAAAAATAATAATTGCAAATACAAATAAAGTCAAAAGCAAAAGGTTTGTTTACTCACCTTTGTAACAAGGGTAAAAAAAGAACGGTAGAGTCTTTTTGAAAATCTGTATTTTCTAAGAATGGTTTCACACGTTGTCCATTTACTTTAAACACATTACCATTCCTAGGATTCTCAATGTTAAGGGCACCATATGGATACACGTGTTTCACAACAAATGAACCACTCTATTTTGATTTCAATTTGCCAGGAAATAAATGAAGTCAAGAATTATAAAGCAAAACCTTTTGATCAACTTCAAATGATCTTCTTAAAATTTGTCTGTCATGAAAGGTTTTAGATTTTCCTTTAAGAATTTTTGCATTTTCATATGCATAATTTCTTAATTCTTCAAGTTTATTTATTTACAACTTGCACAATTCACCAGCATCATTTAGGTTAGAATTGAAAGCTTTAATGGCCCAATATGCTTTTTTCTCAAGTTCAATAGGTAAGTGGCAAGGTTTTCCATAAACTAAACGATAAGGAGACATACCCAAAGTTGTTTTGAATGCACTGCGGTAACCCCAAAGTGCATCATTTAGTCTAAGAGACCAATCTTTTCTATTAGGGTTAACCGTTTTTTGCAAGATATGTTTTATCTCTCTATTTGCTAACTCAACTTGACCACTTGTTTAAGGGTGGTATGGTGTGGCAATTTTATGTGTGACTCCATATTTCTTCATTAAAGACTCAAAAGGCTTGTTACAAAAGTGTTTGCCTCCATCACTGATAATGGCTCGAGGGATTCCAAATCGACTCAAAAGATTTTTCTTTAAGAACTTAATCACTATTTTGTGATCATTATTTTGACAAGGAATTGCCTCAACCCATTTTGACACATAATCAACGGCAACCAAAATGTACAAAAATCCAAATGACGGTGGAAATGGACCCATAAAATCAATTCCCCAACAATCAAATATTTCAATGACAAGAATGGGGTTTAAAGGCATCATGTTTCGCTTGGAAATGGATCCTAACTTTTGACAATTTTCACAGGTTTTACAGAATGCATATACGTCTTTACACAATGTGGGCCAATAAAATTCACACTGCAAGATTTTTATAGCCGTTTTCTTTAACGAAAAATGACCACCACATGCTTGTGAGTGACAAAATTCAATGACACTACTTACCTCATTGCCTGGAATACACTGTCAAACAATTTGATCAGGACAATACTTGAATAAGTACGAGTCATCCCAGTAAAAACGTTTTACCTCGGTCAAAAATTTCTTTTTATCCTGTACATTCCAATCGAGTAGCTTGATTATTGTTGCAAGATAATTAACAATGTCAGCATTCCAAGGTAAAGTTGTGATAGAGAATAAAATATCATTAGAAAAAGAATCATTGATGGGTGTTTTATCAAATGACGACTCAGCGGTGAGTCAAGATAAATGGTCTGCAACGACATTTTCAGCACCCTTTTTGTCCTTGATTGTGAGTTTGAATTCTTGTAGCAATAAAATCCAACGAATCAACCTTGGCTTCGCATCCTGTTTAGACATTAAATACTTCAAAGCAGCGTGATCAGTAAAAACAATGGTTGAAGCACCCATCAAGTATGACCGAAATTTATCCAATGCAAATATCACAGCAAGTAATTCTTTCTCAGTGGTGAAGTAATTCATTTGTGCACTATTCAAAGTTTTACTTGCGTAATAAATCACAAAATGCTTACCTTCTTTTCTTTGTCCTAAGACAGCTTCAATAACAAAATCACTCGCATCACACATCAATTCAAAAGACAATGACCAATCAGGGGATTGCATAATAAGAGCAGACGTTAAAAGGTCAACTATCTTTTTAAAAGACTCTCCACACTCTTGTGTCCATTCAAATTTTGTATTTTTTAATAAAAGGTTACAAAGTGGTTTAGATATGACATTGAAATCTTTAATAAACCTCCTATAAAATCATGCATGCCCTAAAAATGACCACACATCTTTGATTGTTGTGGTGATGGTAACTTTGAAATGACTTCAATTTTTACCTTATTAACCTCGATACTTTTTGATAACACAACATGACCCAAAACAATTCCAGACGTGGTCATATGATGACACTTTTCCCAGTTAAGCACAAGTTCTTTTTTTATGCAACGTTTTAAGACTCTATCCAAGTTATTAAGACAATTATCAAAAGAATTTCCTAACATAGTTAAATCATCCATAAAAACCTCTAAACAATTTTCAATCATGTCACTAAAAATGCTTAGCATGCATCGTTGAAATGTGGCAGGAGCATTACACAAACCAAATGACATTCTTCTGAATGCAAAGGTTCCAAAGGGACATGTGAATGTGGTTTTTTCTTGGTCTTCTAATGCAATGGGAATTTGATAGTATCCTGAATACCCATCAAGAAAGCAGTAGTAGGGATGTCCAGCTACTCTTTCTAAAATTTGGTCAAGGAAAGGAAGGGGAAAATGATCATTTCTAGTGGCATCATTTAATTTTCTATAATCAATGCACATGCGCCAACTAGATGGAACACGAGTTGGAATTAACTCACCCTTTTCATTTTTTACAACAGTGATTCCAGATTTTTTTTGGCACAACTTGTGTAGGACTCACCCACTTACTATCAGAGATAGGGTAGATAATTCCCACGTCAAGTAATTTAAGGACTTCATTCTTGACAACTTCTTTCATGTGTGGGTTAAGTCTTCTTTAGGGTTGTCCATATGTTTTAGTATTTTTCTCTAAATTTATTCGATGTGAACAAATCAAATGGTTAATACCTTTCAAATCTTTCAAAAAACAACCAATTGCATTCTTATTTTTCTTTAAAACATGTAACAACTTACCTTCTTACTCTTCTGTGAGGTTAGAAGAGATTACCACTGGGTAGGTCTGGTTATCTCTAAGGTAAGTATATTTAAGCCCTTCTAATAAGGGCTTCAAATCCAGTTGAGGTGCTTTTTCTTCTAGCACATCATCTTTTTGTTCCAATTCTTCAAAATCTGAAATGTCTCTTTCTTCTTCGACAACCTGCAAACAATCATCAAGATGTGAATGCATGCTTGACTCAGGTGAATTGATCAAACAAATTTCAGATGAGTTAAGAGAATCCTTTTGAACATGATCTTCAACAATGGTTTCACTAATATCTACATCTTCATCTTTATTTTCATCATCAAATGGTTCTTTAGACATGTTGAAAACATTAAGCTTAATTTCTATATTTCCAGAAGACATGCTCATTATTCCATTCCTGCAATTAATCAAGGCATTAACAGTAGCTAAAAATGGTCGGCCCAATATAACAGGAATTGATTTGTGCTCATTAACAACATGTTGTGTTTCCAAGACAATAAAATCTATTGGGTAGATAAATTTATCGACTTGTACTAACACATCTTCCACTATTCATTTTGTATTTTAATTGACCTATCAGCAAGACAAAGTGTGGTTGAAGTCGGCTTTAACTCACCAAGTTTAAGTCGCTGATAAACTGAGTATGGGAGCAAATTTACACTAGCACCTTGGTCAAGTAAAGCATGCTCAATTTTACAGTTACCAATTATGCAGGAAATAGTGGGACAGTCAGGATCTTTATATTTTAAAACATTTTTATTGGAAAGAATGGAACTTACCTGTTCAGACATAAAGACTTTCTTGCTTACCTGATGCTTCCTTTTCACAGTGCACAGATCCTTCAAAAATTTAGCATAGGAAGGTACCTGTTTGATTGCGTCCAACAAAGGGATATTGATCATTACCTGTTTGAAAATTTCAAAAATAAATAGGGATTCTTCAATTTCTGTGAATTTTTAAGAGCCTAAGGATATGGGAGTGTAGGTGGAGATTCAATTATTTCTTCGTCAATAGTGGTTTCATCAAGCCCTTCCTTACCCTCTGAAAATGACTCATCATCATTTTTACCAGATTCAAGAATAGGTTTTTCGATGACCTTACCACTACGAAGAGTGATAAATGATTTGACCTGATCTGGGGTTGGTTATTATCATAGGAACTCGACTGACTCTTAGGATTTAGTTGTGGTTGAGATGGAAACTTACCTTTTTCGTGTGTGGTGAGCTAGAAGCAATCTTTTCCAAAGTATCTTTAACATCTGTCAAGGTTTGTTTTGGTTGGTAGTTAATGGATTCTTGCTTCTCAATGAATGAGTGCAAAGTGTCTTCAAGGTTTTTCCTAGATGGTGGGACATAAGGCGCATAACCTTGAGGGTTTTGGAAATTCTGGTGTGTTTGTGGATTTGATGGACCTGGTGGTTGTGAAGACTGGGTTTGATTGTTGTTCCTCCAACTAAAGTTTGGATGATTTCTCCAACCAGGATTGTAGGTTTGTGAGTATGGGTTGAAATTTGGCTTGTTGAAAGTGTACAAAACATTGGCTTATTCATGAAGGCAATCTTTAATGGCTGCTAAAGTTGGGCAACTATGAGTGATATGATCATCAGAATCACATACATGGCATGCGATTTCTTGTATAGATTTTACATGTTCACGCTTTTTAGTTTCTAAAGCTTCAACTTTCATAGCTAGGGATGCGAATCTAGCTTGAAGGTCATGATCTTCCCTAAGATTGTAAATACCTCCACTAGATAGAGATGGTTGTGGCTTGCTCATGGACTCATAGGAACCAATGGTGTCCCAATTTTGAGCATTTTCAGCGATGTTGTCAAGATAGTCAAGTGCTTCTTCTGGATTTTTGTCACTGAACTCCCCATCACACACCATTTCAATGACTTGTCTACTTTGGGGTATGAGTCCCTCATAGAAATATGAAAATATCCTCTATGTTTCAAAATCGTGATGTGGACAGACATTTAACAACTCTTTGAACCTATCCCAACATTGGTAAAGTGTTTCCCAAGGTTTTTGGGAAAATGAAGTGATTTGCCTCTTAAGACAGTTTGTTCTATGAGGTGGGAAAAATTTCTTTAAGAACTGTTGTTGCATGTCATTCCAAGTTTGAATTGATCCTGACCTAAGGTTTTGTAACCAATTTTTAGCTTTATATTTTAAGGAAAAAGAGAAAAACTTAAGCCTGATTATATCCATGCTAACATTTTGATCAGTGCAAGTGTTACAGACTTTCTCAAATTCCCTACGATGCAAATATGGGTTTTCAGATTCAAGACCGTGAAAATTGGGTAAAAGTTGAAAGATTTCCAGTTTAAAATTAAAGTGTGTTGCATTTGGTGGGAAAGCTATGCATGAAGGTGCTCTAGTGTGTGTGGGGTTCATGTAGTCTCTAAGAGTTCTAGGTGGATTTGGTTAATGTGTTGGTCATGGTCAACATAAGGTGGATGGTTGCTGTGTTGAGATATGTTGTCAAGGTTGTCTAAAAGGTTCTCGGCTTGGTTTCCTGCTGCTTGTCTAAGTGGGTTTTCAGATATGTTGTTAGTAAATGTGGATGATTGTGATCTCCTAATTAAGCTACCACTAGATGTTCGAGACCAACGTCTAATGCAAATTTAATAAGGGGTCATGGAGGTGAAATACACAAAAATGAAGAAAATAAAATAAAAAGTGATCAAAATAACAAGATGCAAAATTCTAGGGGTGTAAATGCAAATATGCACAAGTGTTGGGGCAAAAGTATAAATAATTATAAATATAGGGACTAAAGTGAAAATATGATAATTACAGGGACTGATGTACAAAAATGAAAAATAAAATGACCTATATGCAAATACAAACTAGATCTAAGCTATAATGCAAATAAAAAGCTGAAGGACTAAAATGCAAAAATGTGATTAATCATTACAAGTGTTTTTTTTTTAAGTGGATGAAGTTTATGATTGAGATGAGTGATGCAAAATTGAATAAGAAATAAGAACAAAGAAGATAGAAAAAAATAGCAAAACTAAATAAAATTAAAAAGAAATTACTTCTACAAAGAAAATGCGGACTTACCTCCCTGCAGTGGCGTCAAAAACTTGACACATCCTAAAGAAGTGTTCATACTCCAAAGTATAAGAGTGTCATAGTAATAAATTAACCGGTAAAACCGGATCGAACCACAGGGAGTTTGTTAACTTATCCTTGTAGAATTAATTATCTAAATTAATTAAGAAGATTGTTATAAAAATGTAAATCAAATAAGATTAAAACTGGGGCCAAGCGATCCACTGTTTGGTAATTCGAATATGATCCAATTAGTAATATTTAGTCCAGATTAATGGGAGGGTATTCCACTCCACTGACCACTCTCTGATAGATGTGGGTAAAAGTACTCACTATGCTAGACAACATATGTCTGTCTACGGTGAGTCAAAACTCCACAAAGATCAGAGGGGATAAACCACTCTCTGATAGATATAGGTAAAATTACTCACTGTGCTAGACAATATCTGTCTGTCTACAGTGAGTCAAAAAATTTACAAAAATCAGAGAGGAGAAAAAATAAAAATAATAAACTTACCAAAATTGGATCATATTTTCCATGCCAATAGTATCACCTTTGGCCTCAGCTATATAAAATTAGCCAGACATAATTTAACTAGAAAATAGCTATTTTATTTAAACTGAGAATTTGAGAACAAAAAAGAGAGAATTTTACAAATCTAATATCAGATTTGGATTTAAGATGTGTAAATTAGGGGGGAGAGGTCCCTTGTTTGTACAAAATACTGATGAAAATTGACCATCAGATGAATTTAGAATGGAGTGTCCAGATTTCACCACATCATCAGTGAATAGTGAATAGTGAACAGTGAACAGTGAACAATAAACGCATCCGTGAAAGTCAATAGTGAACAGTACACCGGCTTCTAGAATGTGATTTTCTGCAGCTGCGTGTACGGTGCACTCGCAGTTCGGCCCAATAGAATTGTGCCACGTCATTGGTCAATAATCTTCTAGAAAGTCAACTATAAACAGTGCACCGACTTCTAGAATGTGATTCTCTACAGCCGCGTGTACGGTGCACTCGCATTTTTGTCCAATATAAATGTGCCACATCATCAGGAACAGTAAAAGTCAACGGTGAACAGTGAAAGTCAACTGCGACCAATGAATAGTCAAAATTATAAAAATGTCCTTCATGGCCTTCCTAAGGTTTTTGACATTTTAAACTTGAAAACGATGTTTTTTTGCCATCTGACTTCTCCATAATTCTGAATTGATCGAATTACCTCTGAAATACAAAGGAAAATACACTAATTACTACAAAACATATTTATTTAAGCGAGCGAACGAAATTATATCAAAATTAGGGAATTAATCATATTAGAAGTGTAAAATGATGATATTATCCCTTAGTAAACATACATTTTTCAGTGTTAATCATTTAACAATGAAATTGTTAACCAAAAATTCACTCGGAGTGAGGAATTTCGGTTAGCACCCTCGAGACTACTACCACGAAGGCGGCAGTCGGGGTGGTACCTTTGATACCTAGTTTATTCGTATGATGATAAGTGTGAAGGCGAATACCAAGATAAGTGCAAATAGGACATGCAAAGGGAATTTGAATTGCTTTATTGATGAATCTTATGGCGTATACAAAAAATCACTCAAATTCTCTCAATCTCACTGGGGTACAGTGAGGTGACAACTTCGTGCATGTCGAGAAATAGATAGCTATGGTGGCCGTATTCTGATCACAGAATTTAGGCCAAGTCAAAACACTCTTTTCTTTTCTTTTTTCTACCTCATTTCTCTTGTGCATGATCGGGCCTATTTATACACAGTCCAATTAGGTTAAACTCATAGTTCTTCCGCCATTATTCTCCGAATCCAATCCCCCCTTATCGGGCGGGATCTTTTATTTAAAACGTTATTGATTTTGATTTATAACAGATTGGAGAGTATCTTGGGTGGAGATAATTTTGTTTCCTCTTTGGACTCAATCCCTTGCCCTGTACATGCACGGTGATTTAGTGTTTGTTGGAGTGTACATATGATCCTATGTGCCTTCATGGTGTGACGCCTCATGGAGGTCCTTGAGTATGGCTTTCGCTTCTTCAAAGAGTGAGGTATACTTATGTTCTGGTTTTGGTACCAGGAGCTTGGTCTGACCTTTCTAGGTCCCTTTTGGAGCTTGGAATGATCATGTTGGAGCATGTTAGTGATGGCGGGGCTTCTGCGGGCTTCTTTCCAATTGCTCAGATAATTTTGTTTCTTCCCTTGGCGAGATGGAGTGATAATGTAGTATGAGTTTGATGCCTCATAGATCTCTCCCTGTGTCTGGCGAGGATGACGGGCTTCTGGTGAGGTTGCGAGGTAATTTCGATCTCGGGGAGCCTGAGACGTCCTATACTGGCTTAGCCCTGGGTTCTTATTTCGTTGTAAGGAGCTCGATCTAATCTTGTTGAGCTTCACCTGGGGTGTTCCCAGGGCGCGACAACCTTTCCTTGCTTCTTGCGGGATCGCCCAATAGCTCGACCCTGGGAACCTTGGTACCATGTTGGATAATCTCGGATTCAAACCCATGCTAAGAGAGTGGAAAATTTTCCTTTGGTCCCTTGCTAAATTTAGCTATTAGCATAAATTATTTTTAAATCGAAGCAGTAGATGCAGCGATTTTGAATGTTCAAGTTTAATTCTAGGGTTAATAGAATCAATACTTCCTGATTATACGTGAAATCGCATTTGACCCCCTGAACTTTTTTTCTTGGCAATAAACCCCTTGAACTTTCATTTATTGACAAAAGCTGACAGAATGGTGATGGACGTTAGAGGAAAATTGCACTAACACACACCCATTGACACATTGACTAATGTTCAAAATTAATAATAATAATAATAATAATAATAATAATGATAATAATAATTATAGTAATAATAATAATTGTTAATAGAAAATTTTAGCTAGGGACCAAAGAAGAATTTTCTACCTTCCAGCCTTCAAACAGGGGTCCAAATCCGGGGTCTATGTAGCGAGGTATCGAGGTCCTCTAAGTTGAGGTACCTTACGACCCCGCAGAAGCATGGCGAGGCACACCTTCTCAAACACCTTGCATGCATTCAGACTCTCCAATTAAAGCCCGCTACCCCGCCAGGAATCCTGCATAATTAGGTCGAGCTCCATGTTAAAGCTCGGCGTAGGTAAACCAAGCTCCCAACTACAAGGTTGGAACCCTATGGGATATTTCGCCTCTAGAATTGTTAGCACAAGCTCCATGGTAAGATGAGCAAGATCGATCTACCCCTAGGGACCCCGCTAGTATACTGGAACCTGGGGTACCTCAGCCTCGAGAAATATCAAACGTCACCTCAGGTAACCTCCATGAAGTACCTCTCCAAAGTGACATATGAAACCAGATCTCTCCTCCAAACAGCATAGGAAGAAAGGGTTGACCTTCATGATACTAACGATACCATTAATGAGGTCAAACCGTATTAATGGAGGTAATCAACCTTATTAATAAGGTCAAACCGTATTAATGGAGGTAGTCAACCCAATTAATGAGGTCAAACCGTATTTATTGTGGTAGTCAACCGTATTAATGGAGATAGTCAACCTTATTAATGAGGTCAACTATATTAATGGAGGAAGTCAACCCTATTAATGACATGATCAACTCCATTAATAAGAGAGTATTCAACTCTTTAATGGCCACCATTAGTAAAAGAGTCCAAAGAGGAAACAAATACCTTTGCCTCCAAGATATCCTCCACAACCAATTATTGGGGGTCTACTACAATAAAAAATCCCGCCTATCAAGGAAGGAAGAGTCCGAAGGGGAAGCAAACACATCTTCTCCAAGATATTAGCTACAAGCAGATCAACTACATTAAATGAAGAATCGTATTCAATATGGAAACTAAGACCAATTCAAGAGTCATGGACTTGCAAGCCAAGGTAGTCACCATGTATAAATACACCTGTAAACTCATCTCATAGAAGGGATCGGATATCTCAGAAGACACACGCTTCGTTTAAAGTTCTCTCTAGATCGTCATTGTACGTGTACCTTTACCAGGAATATACTGGTATCGGTTAACACTCAATCATTGTTGTAAGCTCTCCGGAGTACCATGGTGGTATTATTTCTTCATTGTTGTAAGCTCCTCGGAGCATCTGTGATATATACATAAGGAAGGGTATTCCTCATTCCATCGGATACTGCCTTGGGGTTTTTCAGCATGTGATCATTCGTGATGCTTTTTCCCCCTTGGTCAGTCCACCTCTCTCTATAAAAGACTTGTGTTTTTCATATTATCTACTGTATTATGCATGTGTGTATGCGGGTTAGGTACCAACCCCATTGGTCCTAGCTCTCTAATCCTTCTTATATGAGATCAGGAAACTACAATAAAAATCTAGGGAACCGGATCTAGATTCCTACCTCGTTGGACCTATCGCTCTTATCCTCCCATCTACATGCCAAAGTCGCACATCAAGATGAGGAGAAACCACCCAGACCAGCTTGAAGGGAGTCGATGTGCCCTCCTGCATCTTCTCTATGGAAGAAATCAAGCTCTTTAACACTGGAGCTAGATAAGCCCCCATTTAACTTGCTATCTAGGTCGGGGAACTACAGGAAGGAATCGGGCTCCAGAATCGGGCTTTGGGTACCAGGACGGGCTCCGACTCTGACCGAGGATAATGACCAAGATCAACCCTTTCATACCAGCAAGGGAACATCGAGCTCCCTTCATCTCTTACCAACCACAAAGCCCGACAGATGGAATGACTCGTATCCTACCTACCGTGAAGCCTGATGACTAGGATGACTTCTCTCCTACCTACCGCTCCATACTTCATATTCATACAAGATCTCTCTAAGGTACAAGGTACTAACCCCGACCACTTATTACTTTCTGGTGCCGTCTGTGGGAAGTTTCCACACCTCTTTTGAAAGCCTATATGTCTCTACAGGACTATCATTATACTATCGAGTTATGGGCAAAACCCCTCTACAGTAACTCCACGCCCGGAGGGCTCTTCCACAATAGATCTATTCCGGTACCGTAAGAGAACCTCTACAGTAGCTCCCCGTCTGGAGGGATCTTTCACAACAGATATTCCCCGGTACCGTTATAGCTCCAGTGGAGCAGAGCCGGACGTATCTAGCTCTTCTATAGCTGATTTGCTTCGGTACCTCTAGAGCTCCTGTACAGTAGAGTTGCACATCTCTTTCTCTTTTACAGCAGATTCGCTCCGCCACCAGTGTATCACCTATCCAGCAGATCCATTGGGCTTCGACCTGTTCATATGGATCCCCCCATGCCTCCGGGTTTGCCCTTCTTAAGCTTCTAGGTAGCGGTAGCGGTAGCGGTAGCAGGTCAACTCATGAATCCGAGAAGCCAACTCAGTTGTGTAGCCTTAAAAGCAGCAGCACCAGTAGAGGCTTAGTGGCTTCTCACTTCGTGTACCGGGCCGGTCAACGCCCGAGTGAGCCACTAAATTCTTGGTTCATTCCATGAGGGTCTAGAGCTTTCTCTCAGTTGCTGGGGACTTCTAGGATCCCAAGCATGCTTCTGGATCAGTACCAGACCGGTGGCTTCGTTCCATATGTACTGGGTCATTCATTGCCCTAGCAAGCCACCAAAGCCCGATCCGATCGAAGAGTTCCCAGAAGCTTCCCACATTTGGTAAGGCCTCCTACATGTCTAACCAAACCTCTGGAGTAGCAGCCTCAATGTAAAGCCAAGTGGCTCCTCACTTCTTATACCGGGCTGGTCAACGCCCAAGTGAGCCATTAAATTCTCGGTGCATTCCAGGAGGGTCCAGAGCTTTCTCTCAGTTACTGGGGGCTTCTAGGATCCCAAACATGCTTCTTGACCAGTACCAAACTGGTGGCTTTGCTCTATGTGTACCGGGCAATTCACCGCCCTAGTAAGTCACCGAAGCCTGATCTGATCGAGGACAGCCCAAAGGCTTCCCACATTTTGGTAAGGCCTCCTACATGCCTGAGTAAGCCTCTGGAGTAGCAGCCCCGCTGCAAGACCTAGTGGCCTCTCACTTCTTGTATAGGGTCGGTCAACGCCCAAGTGAGCCACTACGACCCTGATCCATTCCAGCATAGTCCAAAGCCTCTTTTCAATTACTGGGGACTCCAAAGATCCCAAGCATGCTTCTGGACTAGTACCAGACAGGTGGCTTCGCTTCTTGTTTACCGGGCCATTCACCGCCCTAGCAAGCCACTGAAGCCTGATCCGATCGAGGAGTTCTCAGAAGCTTCCCACGTTTGGTAAGGCCACCTACATACCTAAGCAAGCTTCTGGAGCAATAGTAACGCTATAAGATCGGTGGCTTCATTCCATGTTTATCTGGTCATTCACCGCCCTAGAGAGCCATTGAAGCCCAATCCGGTCGAGGAGTTCCCAGAAGCTTCCCACATTTGGTAAAGCCACCTACATGCCTAAGTAGAAGCCTCGCTGCAAGGCCCAGTGGCTCCTCACTTCTTATACTGGGCCGGTCAACGCCTTATTGAGCCACTGAGCTCTTGTTTTTTCCAGCATGGTCCAGAGCCTTCTCTCAGTTGCTAGGGGATCCTTGGATCCCAAATCTGCCTCTGGACTGGTACCAAACAGGTTGCCCATCTTCATTTATATTTGGTCGTCCAATGCTTAAGTGAGTCACCATGGTTTCTACTCATTCCGGAAGGGTCCAAAGCCTTCTCTCAGTTGCGGAAACTTCTAGGATCTCAAGCATGTCTCTAGACAGTTACTAGGTCGGTGCTTCCTCTCCACTTGTATGGGGCCATTCATCGCCTTAGCGAGCTACCTTGGTCCCGATCTACCTCGGAGCTAGCTCCACCCTTAGTAGTGTTAGCCTAAATCAGCTCGGTCCCTTACCTCTTCAGCTGGATTGATCGGGACCTCTTCCATCACTATGGCTTCAGTATGGAGCTCCTCTTCCAGGATAGGGCAATCTAGATCCTTACCTCCTTGACAGATTCAGATGGACAGATACGTAGGTTTGAAGCTTCACTTACATCCATAACCTCTATAGCAACCCACATCTGCCAGACCAGTTCGAACCACCATTTCCCTGGAAAGATCAAACTAGACCTTTACTTTAGACGATTCTGATGGAGAGGTAGGCGGGCTTGGAGCCCCCCATGCATCTACAGCAGCAGAGGACTTCAAGGTAGTTCCTGCCCCAACACGACTAGACATGAAAGCAGAAATGTCCTCATCATCTGCGCATCTATCATCTCAATAAGGTCCGGCTTCAGTCGGAGCGGACCCAAGTAACTCTCAGCTTTCTCTGTGATCTACTCAAGGTATCCATTCTTCAATGATGATCAGGTCAAAGGGAAGAACAGCTTGAGCTACTTATCAAGCAACACAGAAGCGTCCTTTAGCAAATGAAACACCCACCTTGGCTCCCAAGGTAGCCATGCTTCCATGCAAAGTTTAAACCACTCCCTCAAAAGTTTACCTCCTCCTTCGGAGCAATCCTCGCATGGCACGACGCATGGACCCGAGTCTCTCCACATCATATGCATGTTGGATCCACTCCCGGGTTACCTTCACATTAGCCATAGTTGCCTCAATTATGGTCATGTCTTCATTCAGAACAACTACGCCCCTCACTACCGTGGTTAACTCCTCCTTCTTTTGGTTTAATATCCCCTGAGAGAGAAGTTTTCTCCATCGGAAACATCTACTTCTGGATCAACCGAGGCTCACCTGCCATATAAATAACCACCTCAGCTGTGGCCTTTATTTGAGGGAGAAGCTCCCTCTTCGGATTGATCATCTACTGCACCATGGGATTTCGAGCCTAGGTCTGCTTCAGCAACCCAAGACTTGCCAGCTACGATGGGAACATACACAACCATCTCAACAGCTTTCTTCTTAATCCCCTCCCTTTTCAGTCCATCAATGACTCTTAAGTCAAAGAGGAGAAGTAGAGCCAGCTCTACCTAGAAGGTTATGAAGAAGTAACCACCCTCATTGGCTTGCACGAGCTCGACCTTAGCAGACACCAGCTTGCTCTCCAAGATTATCATATTGATGGCTCCTCTCCATTTGTACTGGGTCTTCCAATGCCCTAGTGAGCCATCGAGGTCTCGATCCGTTCGGGGAGCACCCAAAGGTCTTGATTCGTTCACAGTGAGGTCTCGAGCTCTATTACGATTATTGAAAACTCTCATCTACCCCAAGCAGATTTCCAAACCGGTTACATCACTTAGGGACTAGAAGCTCAATATTTTCTCAGTACTCTAGTGAGAGGGGTGATGACCTCAGCGTGAGACCATTTCCTCTAGTTCGCAATAAAAACGTCTTTTGCGGAAAGCCATTCTACTATCTACATTTATAATACAGATCATCTCAAGAGATTCTACTCGTGAAAAAAGCTCCTTTAGCGAGACTGGTTATCAACCGATACAACCATGCATTGATACAACTTCGTATCGGCTCGACATGAGTTTGCATCTCCTTCGATTTCGGTATCCGTAATAGATCTCATGTGATCGCCTTGACTAGGAGGGCTATAGATAGCCCTCCTAATGGCATGGACTGGATTACTCCCTCCAGGAGGATCACTATAGTATTTCGACAGTGATCTCCTCAAGACCAGAGACTGGTCGGGGAAGCCCCCTCATTACCTCTGATGCCTCGGCCAGGCACCACCCCCCCTCCAAGAAGGGTCTGAGTGTAAGAGCATAGTTACCATCTAGATCTCGAGGCCAGGGATTGATCTGAGAAGCCCCATAATTGCCATCTAGATCAAAATACCAGGATATAGCTAGATAGCGCTCCTGATGCCTTGGTTGGGCTACGAACCCTAAGAAGGGTCTAAGTGTAAGAGCATAGTTGCCATCCAGATCTCGAGACCAGGGATTGATCGGGGAGGCCCCCTCATCACCCCTGATGCCTTAGTCAGGTGACCTCCCCCAAGAAGGATCCGATTGTATGTGCATAGTTACCATCCGGATCAAAATACCAGGATATAGCTAAATAGCCCTCCTGATGCCTTGGTCGGGTGACTTCCCCTAAAAAAGATCCGATTGTAAGTGCATAGTTACGATCCGGATCAAAATATCAGGATATAGCTAGATAGCGCTCCTGATGCCTTGGTCGGGCTACGACCCCCAAGAAGGGTCCGAGTGTAAGAGCATAGTTGCCATCTGGATCAAAATACCAAGATATAGCTAGATAACGCTCCTGATGCCTTGGTTGGGCTACGACCCCCAAGAAGAATCTGAGTGTAAGAGCATAGTTGTCATCCAGATCAAAATACCAGAATATAGCTAGATAGCGCTTCTGATGCCTTAGTCGGGCTACGACCCCCAAGAAGAATCTGATTGTAAGAGCATAGTTTCCATCCAGATCTCGCGACCAAGAAATAGCTAGATAGCGTTTCTGATGCCTTGGTCGGGCTACGACCCCCAAGAAGGGTCTGAGTGTAAGAGCATAGTTGCCCTCCGGATCAAAATACCAGGATATAGCTAGATAGCACTCTTGATGCCTTGGTCGGGCTACGACCTTCAAGAAGAATCTGAGTGTAAAAGCATAGTTGCCATCTAAATCTCGAGACCAGGAAATAGCTAGATTGCGCTCCTGATGCCTTGGTTGGGCTACGACCCCCAAGAATGGTCTGAGTGTAAGAGCATTGTTGCCATCCAGATCTCGATACCAGGATATAGCTAGATAGCGCTCCGGATGCCTTGGTCAGGTGACCTCCCCCAAGAAGGATCAGAATGTAAATGCATTGTTGCTATCCGGATCAAAATACCAGGATATAGCTAGATAGCCCTTCTGATGCCCTGGACCGGATTAATCCCCCTAGGAGGAACGTCATGGTATTTCGACATTGATCGCCTCAAGACCAGGAAATAGCTAGATAGCACTCCTGATGCTTTTGTTAGGCTAGCTCCCCTAATAAGGATTCGAGCGTAAGAGCATAGTTGCCAGCTAGATCACAAGACCTGAACAACCAAAAGGTCATCATGTTGCCATGGTCGGACCAACCCCGTCAGGAAAGGTCTGGGTGGCATAGTTGCTTACCAATTCCAGGAACAGAAATTCCAGGCTCTCAGATTAGCCACTAGAGCTTCATCCGACATGATCGGGAAATACGGTTTGTGACCTTTCTAACTTACCAAATTTTACACTGACTAGAGCGTCAGAAATTCCACAAAGGGAATATCCCTTCTATGGTCCGCCATTGCTCATTTATTTTGCAGGTACGCCGAATGCACCTATGTTTCGTCTATGTATAAAGACCTAGTGAGAAAGAGGCCTTAGTTGCCTACCAGGATCTTCTTCGCCAAATGTACCAAGACTCCTAAAACATGAATGACTAGTACCCCGGTTCGCTAAGCCAAGCACTGTGAGCGATTCTGGTTACAAGTAAGAAGTGACAAGTAAAATTCTTCATGTAGTACAAGATTCTGACTTCAACCCCAACTACATACCGGTGTTCAAATCAAAGGGGACTTTTGTTAATGGCAAAATTTAGCTAGGGACCAAAGAAGAATTTTCCACCTTCCAGCCTTCAAACAGGGGTCCAAATCCGGGGTCTACGTAGCGAGGTATCGAGGTCCTCTAAGTTGAGGTACCTTACGACCCCACAGAAGCATGACGAGGCACACCTTCTCAA
Organism: Dipteronia dyeriana; assembly: GCA_032871835.1. Lineage (NCBI taxonomy): Eukaryota > Viridiplantae > Streptophyta > Magnoliopsida > Sapindales > Sapindaceae > Dipteronia > Dipteronia dyeriana. The sequence goes on from CM065297.1 coordinate 13,975,132, forward strand.
ACACCTTGCTTGCATTCAGGCTCACCTATTAAAGCCCGCTACCCCGCCATGAATCCTGCATAATTAGGTCGAGCTCCATGTTAAAGCTCGGCGTAGCGAAACCAAGCTCCCAACTACAAGGTTGAAACCCTATGGGATATTTCACCCCTAGAATTGTTAGCACAAACTCCATGGGAAGACCAGCAAGATCGATCTAGCTCCATGACAATCGAGAGGTCCCCTAGGGACCCTGCCAGTATACTAGAACCTGGGGTACCTCACCCTCGAGAAATATCAAGCGTCACCTCAGGTAACCTCCATAAAGTACCTCTTTAAAGTGACATATGAAACCAGAGCTCTCCTCCAAACCGCAAAGGAAGAAAGGGTTGACCTTCATGATACTTACAATACCATTAATGAGGTCAAACCGTATTAATGGAGGTAATCAGCCCTATTAATGAGGTCAAACCGTATTAATGGAGGTAGTCAACCCTATTAATGAGGTCAAACCGTATTTATTGAGGTAGTCAACCGTATTAATGTAGATAGTCAACCCTATTAATGACATGATCAACTCCATTAATAAGAGAATATTCAACTCTTTAATGGCCACCATTAGTAAAAGAGTCTAAAGAGGAAACAAATACATTTGCCTCCATGATATCCTCCACAACCAATTATTGGGGGTCAACTATAATAGAAAATCCCGCCTATCAAGGAAGGAAGAGTCCGAAGGGGAAGCAAACACATCTTCTCCAAGATATTAGCTACAAGCAGATCAACTACATTAAATGAAGAATCGTATTCAATATGGAAAAGAAGACCAATTCAAGAGTCATGGACCTGCATGTCAAAGTAGTCACCATGTATAAATACACCTGTAAACTCATCTCATAGAAGGGATCGGATATCTCAGAAGACACATGCTTTGTTTAAAGTTCTCTCTATATCGTCATTGTACGTGTACCTTTACCTGGAGTATACTGGTATCGGTTAACACTCGATCATTGTTTTAAGCTCTCCGGAGCACCATGGTGGTATTATTTCTTCATTGTTGTAAGCTCCCCAGAGCATCTGTGATATATATATAAGGACGGGTATTCCTCATTCCATTGGATACTGCATTGGGGTTTTTCAACATGTGATCATTCGTGATGCTTTTTCCCCCTTGGTCAGTCCACCTCTCTCTACAAAAGACTTGTATTTTTCATATTATCTACTGTATTATGCATGTGTGTATGCGGGTTAGGTACCAACCCCATTGGTCCTAGCTCTCTAATCCTTCTTATATGAGATCGGGAAACTACAACGAAAATATGAGGAACCGGATCTAGATTCCTACCTCGCTGGACCTAGCGCTCTTATCCTCCCATCTACATGCCAAAGTCGCACATCAAGATGAGGAGAAACCACCCAGACCAGCTTGAAGGGAGTCGATGATCCCTCATGCATCCTCTCTATGGAAGAAATCAAGCTCTTTAACACTGGAGCTAGATAAGCCCCCCTTCTTACTTGTTATCTAGGTCGGGGAACTACAGGAAGGAATCGGGCTCCAGAACCGGGATCTGGGTACCAGGAAGGGCTCCGACCCCGACCAAGGACCAGGACCAGGACCAGGACCAGGACCAAGATCAACCCCTTTATACCAGCAAGGGAAACTCGAGCTCCTTTCATCTCTTATCAACCACAAAGCCCGACGGATGGAATGACTCTTCTCCTACCTACCGCTCCATACTCCATATTCATACAAGATCTCTCTAAGGTACAAGGTACAAGGTACCAACCCCGGCCACCACCTCCGTGGTAGTGGTCTCGAGAGTGTTAGCTGTAATTCCTCACCCTGAGCGAATTTTCGGTTAACAATAATAATAATAATAACAATAATAACACCCACACACCCATCTTCTCTCTCGAATCATCAATATCATTGACTGCTCAAACATCCATAGCTTCAGACCGACCTTGAAACCACACCAGAATTCTCCATCAATATTCCTCCTCATCTGATGACTCTCCTCTTTCTTATCAACTACACCCATGAGTTAGATCTGGATCTGATTTGCAATGTCAACTCGAAGGTGAGTTCATCTCCGTCTAAGTCGGAGCAATTCTCCGCAATAGCGGTCACCTCCAAGATTTATCTGCAGTCTTAGCCCGACCATAGACCCAGTCTCATCACCAATCGCTCTTTTTTTTATCCCACCTGGCCACAACAGTTCCGGACATTCATTTGCTCAAACCACCAAAATTAAGACACAACTTTCTCATTTTTTTTTAAAGACACAGCTTTCTTATCTTCAAACTCATTCTCACTCCAAGGCCGCCAACGACGACGACACCAAAAAGATGAAGATGAAGACGACGGTGGCTTCATTGGGAGAATCTAATCGAACGGAAATGACATATTCGGTTATGAGAGCATGATTTTGTTGTGTCGGGGAAATAAAACAAAGCTGGGTTGAAGAAGAAGATGATGACCTAACTCTGTTTTTGTTTTTTTTATTATTATATTGATTATTTTTGGTGGATGTGATTTCATTGTTCTTTTTTGTTGGAGTTTTGGTTTTCGTTATATGTGTTGTAGACCATGGTGAGAAAATTAATTGATAAGAATTGATGTGATTCTTTTGCGATTAAGCATCCCAATTCCAAGCAAAACTCTCAAAACTCAATATGTTTTTTTTTTAGATTTTTTTTTGTTTTGATTGATTAATATGAATTATTTTTCTGAGAGTTATTGTTTTTTTGTTTGATTTATTTTACTTGTTTTTGGAATTTAATTTGGCGGTGATGGGAATGATGGATGGAGAGAGATCAGATTGAGGGAGATGATCTGAAGACCCATCAATGTTCTTCTTTTTTAATTTTATGGTTTTTGTTTTTTCAAAAAAAAAAAAGTTGGATTTCGTTTATGGGTTTTTGAAATGAGTTTTTGTTTTGTTTGGTTTGGTTGTTGATAAGACGAAGGAAGGAAAAGGGAAATCTTTTATTTTTATTTTTATTTTTTGTTTCTAGGTGTTGGAAATTTAATACGAATCTGGGATTGTAAAGATTCATGGTCTCCAACAATGTTCATTTTTATTAAAAAAATCATTTAATTTGTATTATATTATTATTATTATTATTAATTTTTTTTTTTTAGATATTGGTCAATGAGTCAAAAAGTGTGCGTGTTGTTATATTTTTCCAGTTTTAATACAATTATATATATAATCTGGGTATGTAAGTATAATTTTCCTCTAACATCCGTCACTCTTCTATTGGTTTTTATCAATAAATGAAAGTTCAGGAGATCTAATGTCAAGAAAAAAAGTTTTGGAAAGAATATACGATTTCGTGTATAATTAAGGGGACATTAGTCCTATTAACCTTTAATTATATTCCAATTTTGAGTTGATACTTGATATTATTAGTTAAACAAAAAATTGCTTAATGTTATATGGTCATTCCTTGTCTATTACACTATAGAAAGCATTGTATTTTGCTAATATAAAACGATAACTTTATCATTTGATTAATTTAGTTTAACAATTGCTTAAAACACAGTGAAAAGACAAGGCACTAGATGATAAATAATTCGATTAAAAAAGAAAAAGAGGGTAAACATTTGGTGGGATATATTAGGGTTTATATAAGCACCGTCGTTAAACTCTTTTGTCTTCTTGTATTGATGGATAGATTGCCACTTGCCACTTGCCACTTGCCACTTGCCACTTGCCATGCATATTCATGCATCTATCTATCCTCCAATCCCTCCATCCATATTTATAACTCATTCCTTCATATATGCATTTTACAATTTCAAAGTTAACAAACATATTCCTTCACATTAATAATGATATACATCTGACGTATCTATAATTTTTTATATATATATCAAATATGAAATCTCGAATTATATTGTTACATTTGATAATTAATTTTTTTAACGCTACAAAATTGATCGTTAAAATTGATAATCTAAACTTTTATAATATAATATTATAAATATATATATATATATATATTATATATAAATATTGTGATGTTTTTAAACAAAACAAAAATGACACCATTTACTCTACAGTTTTATTAAGATTTAATTGGATCAATCTCTACCGGTATGGTTTGAAATATAACTCCTATTATCGAAGAAAGGTCTCTACAAACTGAATTTGAAAGGAAAATACATAAGGATTCTACTAAGTGTGAATTATGAGGAAGTTATCATTGTTATTTGGTGATTTAGAAAACAACTAAAAATACCCATTTTTATTGTGTAATTATACCGTCATTAACATTTTTTTTTTCTAAATTTTGTATCTATCAATACTGCAATAATTAAATGAAGAATTACAGTTGTTGATTGCTTGTTCAAATGATTTGCCTCAGGATTCATGATATGACGATAACTAAATTGAAAAGTAGACGTTGTTTATCATGTAAAAACATACACGCATCGATAGAAGAAAAAAAAAAGGACAACGAAGTTCTGTTAACTTTTATCATGAAATTAGTAAGTGGAGACAAAATTGAAAATTTTAAAAGCAGAGTAGCTGGCAACTTTCTCCATGAGACAGCTAAAAACATATTAAAAGCGAAACATATTGTATTTAGGTACGTGAGAGATCCAAATCCGGAAATATTACATATGTAAATAAAATAATTTCAAAGTAACATTACGAGGACCATTTTATTAATTAATTAATTTTAATTACAAGAAATCCCCATACATTGTGGGGTGCACATGCAGGATGCAGCCAAAAGACGTCCTAGAATTCTCAACCGCCGATCACATCACGTGGTTGCTTGGTCAGCTGTCTGGTCTCAACTCTCAATTCGATAAAAAATGGCAAATTGTAATGCTCAACCTGACTCATGTATTCGCTCTACAACACTGCTTCTTCATACATCTTACACTGTTCTCTGGTCAAAAACATCAACAGTCGAACATGTATTGATCTTAAAAAAGTCCAGTCTCATTCATTTTGTGGGACCATTTTGATTTTTCATAGATCTCTCATATCTACTGACAATTTTCAATCTACTGTGTCCGGTTATAACAGTTCAATGAATAATAATCACGGGGATACGGGGAGGCAGCTATTTTACAAATTTTTCTCTAGATAAATTTGTATTATATGAGTTGGTTCTTGGTCTGGAGGGTCATTATATTAAAATAAAAAATTTAACGGGGCTACAATAAATAATTAAAAAAAGTGGTAAATTTATAGTTATTAAAGAGTTTTTTTAGAGAATGTTTATGATATATTTTTTAATGGCTTTTTTTCACCTTATATGGATAAGATATTCATAATAACATAAAAATTCAAGTGGTTATATGAATTTGTGATATTTGTTAGAACCTATTCCTTAAATAATATGTATATATATATATATATCAAACTTTCCTATAGAAATAGAATTTAGAAGTTTCTCATCTCAAACAAAGAAAAGCAAGTTAATTGTACTTTTAGAGTTAATATCCCAAAATTATTCCAGATATATATTGTATCGCATTCTTAAAAATTTGAAAAATATTAAAAATTTATACATCATTTTTTAGTACAAATATTTTCCCTTGTTATCTGATATTTGGGATCTGCGGCTGATCTAACTTCAAAATTTATTGTAATACTTATAAAAAAAATGTTGAAAATATTATTAATAATTAGAATAAATAAAGTAATAAAGGGAAATAAGGGGATTGAGAAATCAGAAATGAGACGCTGGAATAGAATTGTATTGTGAGATGGAGAATTGGACCCACTTGTTAGGTTGATAGTGAGGCTTCATGTGGAGTGTCGTGGACGCAGATATAAACGGAAATCGCTCTAGATTGTACCTCCTAACACAATCTTCACATTTTGTCTGCTTGTAAACCTACAAATCTACAATTACATGTATCATATTGCCAAATCTCAAATTAGGATCTCAAATATTCTTTATAATCAAGTTGGGCTTATAAAAGAAAACTCAGGTGAATTTGGATCAAAAGATGAAAAGAGAATTGTAATCCCTGAAAACTGAAGTCTGTTTATTGTTGTTGTGTACGATAGTCAACAATTGATGCCTATATATATATATATATATTATGGTGCACTTTGTTTTTCCTTTCTCATATTCTTAATAATTTTTTTGGATCCCTAATGTTCGGGGGTTTGACTCTTGGTATACTTAAAAATAGTTAGGGTGTATTTGGCGTCCCTCAATAAACTAACATTTGGGCATACCAAAAAAAATATGGTATGCTTTGGATTTCACCCTTACGAACTTGCTTTCGATCATCAGCTTTATGCAAACTCATGTCCCCAAATACGAGTATACGACTACTATGTTAAGAGAAGCCAACCCTTATATAGCGGAGTGAAAAACTTGTTGATCCAAACTTGTCTGAACCTCACTAGATAGGAGCGAGCAACTTGTTAATCCAAAATGAGGTAAAATGTCGACAGAGGGAAGACTTTATGGGCCCAAAAATGGAGCCAACCTTCTTAAAGTTTCGAATTCTTTTCTGACTCGAGTCAGAAGAAAGGCAATTTACTTCGTACAATATTATGAAGAGAATTATGATGCTGTTTTCCCGTGGCGGCTAATTTGCAGAGAACAAGAGGTTGAACACATTGAAGAAGATCAAAAGCGTAGAGGTCACAAAGATGCCACAGCCACAGGTCATGTTTGGAAGCTTCATCAAATTAACCTATACGGATTCCAAGTGTGGAAAATGTAATTTTGATATATCGACCTATATTATTTACATTTACAAAATGTTATCATAAAACGTTAACAATTTATCGAATCTCGCTGCTATCACATGTGGTATTAAGGAATCATATTATTATCTCTCCTAATTTCATGAATGATTTCTGTGATTTAGAGAGTTTACTTGAAAGGTGAGTAAAGTTAGGTGCTATAAATGAACTAGTGTGGGATATAAAATTATCGTATCTGACAATCAATCAATTTTATAACACTACAAAACCGATTGTCAAATGCAACAATCTAAAATCCCGTAAGAAAAAAAAAACGTGCGAAATTCAACACCTAACATTCTTTTATAAATAAACATATCCATCCATCCATATAACGACATACAAGTGAAAAGTGGTTGGATCTAAGACTAGGCAGATCACATCTGTAAAAGATGTGCAATGGAAAACAAGAGCTCGTAGTCACTAAACAAAACTGAAGAAAAACAAAAGATCTGTAGTTGGCAAAGGAATTGTATTAATAAATTATGGGATTATTTATTCTAACAATGATCATATTATTAAGTGCAATGTGAACAGTTTGACAAAGTACAGTTTAAGATATCGACAGCATAGAGGTACTCAAAGGTGCACAACAAACCGGGGGTAAAAAAAATAGCACATATTTATGTGTTTGCAGGAGCAAAGTAATACAATCATCAAGTTGCTTAATTCTTCACACTTGTCACGTGCTTCAGGAGCATTTGGACAACACCGTCTGATATTTTCTCGGACTCTGCTTTCAGATGATGAATCCTTTCATCTGTTTCTTTTTCAAGCCTCTTCACATTAGCACCGGAATCTCCACTGCTCTGTTGATGAGCAGAAAACGACATGAACAGAACAGGTTTAACACATTTATACGGAAATTATAACTGTACATTTGTATTATAGCAGCAACAAGACTGACAAAAGGCTTGATTCTAATAAAGATGCATTCCTTGCCAAGGATCTCATCTCAAGGCAACCATTAAACTAAATTTGACAATGACAATCAATGAGAATACAAGAATCATAAAGTTTTACCCCCTCCTGTTCTTATGAATAGGTTGCAACAATATATAACTTACCTCCGCAACTTTCCTCTGGAATTCACGCTCCATTTGAGCTCGATATGCAGCAATGTCCTTTTCAGCCTCTTCTTTGGCTTGCTTCAGCCGAATCAATTTCTCTGAAAAGCAGAAAATCAAGACATCAAAAGGATGAGAAGAAAGACAGCTCTCAAGATTTGGTATAAAGTTATAATAACCAAAAGAAAAACATTTTCTAAAACAATAATTTGCAAAGCACAGACACAAACACATGCAGAGAAATAAACACAGTAGTTTCACAAATTATCAATTCATCCTTCCATGTGACAATACAAGATTTAACAAATAAATCATACAGCTAGGAGTTCCATACAAGCATGTAGCAAAACCTGCACTCATAACACAAAAACCTATAAATTACGTCAATTCTGGGCATGTGGCTTACATAGACAGAAAAGTTTAGCAGCGTATAGATCGCTTCAACTCAAAATGTATAGTTGCACACAGTACACTGTATGATGTATTCCACACTTTTATTTATTTATTTTATTTTATTTTACAAAGAGAGCACAATTATGAATTACCATTTCTGGCAGCATTGACAATGAGTTGAGCTTCTTGCTCTGCAGCCAGCAACTGCTGAATTCCACCTTGACCCCTATTCGATGCCATTCTTTCCTACCTTTCAGAACAAAATTGAAGACAACAACAACAACATAGTCACATAGTCTAACACATAGAAAACCTATTAATGAGAATAAAAAATAAACAAAATATAATATCAGTAACTGGAGAGAAAAAGATTTTGTAGCATCTCAAAAATCAATTCAACAGGTCAAATAAGCTAACATAATAGTATAATACTCTTTACAATATATCTTCACTGTACAGGACCAAACTCATAGTTGGACCAAATGCAAGCCAACAAGCTTCTAACCATGAAAAATATCGACCATAATTCCTTCTTCTTCTTTTTCCCTTAATATTTTTTTCCTGTTAATAAGTACAATATTGATTATGATTATTATCACATTATTCAAATTCCCCACACAAAGCAAATGCCCATCCATTCCCTAAAAAATCAGTTTTTATTTTATTTTATTAATATTTTGTGTAGAGATATATCACACACTTAAAATTACACCATAATTTAAACAATTGTGCATACCCTAATAAACATCCTTAGAGATCTCAATCGTTATGGGACACAAACCAAACAATTCAGATCAAATTTGATTAACAAGCAGGTGAAATTGATTGTAAACTCAACATCTCGCACCAATCTATCTAACAACGTCACCACAGATTTATCCTAGAAATCCCAGAAGAGTAACTGATTTCAGATCGTTTACATTATTTAATTTTTTTTTTATTAAAAAAAGTAGATCATTCGTAGATCTAAGTAAAATACCTGTAGACGTGAAATCAGAAAATTTGCAGACGATCAGATTTAAAGTGAGGGGTCGGGGAACGTACCTATCGAGCCTTGCTTTACGGGGAAGATTCAGTGGATACAAGACACGAACACAACCAGAAACCTCTATTCACCGATGTAATGAAGTTGAAATAACCCGACCCGACAGGAGTTATAGTTATAGACTTATAGTGGAAATAAAACGGTGCCGTTTCTGCTCCTTTTCTATTGTTTTGGTCAATTACTAAATAAGTACCGTATTTATTTCTTAATTCTAAGTAATTTGCTACTTTTTTCGTTTTCTAAAACCAAACCAGTCCCCATTTGCTTCCTAAGCACTAAATTTGTAAGATTCTTAGGTGTCGGCACTGCTTTATTGGCTTTTTCTAGTCTGGTAGTTTGGACTCTCCCCGCTCCTCCACCGTGAGTGAGACCAATTTGATCACTACTATAAATTTATTTGGTACTTACAAAAAGTATGAAGAACAATTTGTGCATAAATGAAAAATCGGAAAGTATTTGTAATTAAGATTAAAGTCCATAACTTATTTGATAGTTACCTAAACATAATTAAAATGAAATCTAACTCCAATCATCGGAAAAATCTACCCATCGTATATTTATGATATTATCTCCTTATCTGATTATCAATATATACCGTGAAGTTGTTAGCCCAACATGAGTTCTTTGGAGGCCCAAGACAATAACCCAAATTGAAGCCTAGAAGTAAAAAGCCCATTGATCTATAACTTCAGTCAAGTCTTCATTGACTAAAGGAGTGTTGTGTCGTTTTGACGCTTATCTGATGAAGTCTGATGAGGTTATGAGGCACGTGAGGAAATCCAAGGTGGCAAGCAGTGATTGGCAAGCTAGATTACTCTTGTGACTTAGCAGATGAAGCTATATAAGGAATCAAGAGAGAGACCCATTCAATGAATCATTTTTGCGATAAGATTAGGGTTTTCTTCTCTCTCTCTCTCTTGTTTTCTCTCAAAGTTCTTGGTGATAGATTGTGTACTTGAGTGTTCACTGTAAATCTTTTGTAATTTCTGGTGAGATTTTCTTGTGTAAAAGAGAGGTTTTTTTTAGTGGCTTGTATAGTTAGGTGAAGAGAGTTGGGAGATTGTTTCTGTATAATCATCGATTAGGACTGTAATAGGTCTCATTGCTTTAGTGGTGACATATCTAGGGTTCTATTGTAAATTTATAGGCTTAGTTTGGGTTGATTTTAGTTGTTTCTTACGTTGTAAAAACGTTTATATAGTAAAGAGAGCTTCCCTGAAGGGCTCAACGTGGAGGTAGACATGATTTGAGTCGAACCACGATAATTTTTGCCGTTGTTTTACTTTCTCGTTTCTCTGTTTTATTTCTTATATGTGCGATATTCCTTGATCTACTATTTTTGGTACTCTGTTTTGTGTATATTGATTGTGTAAGTGATTCTTACAGGTCAGAAGCAAAGTCAGTTTTTGGTTATGGTTTGATTAAGTAAGGATTCAAACCCTAACAGTTGTATCAGAGCTAAACTATACCAATGACGAATGAAAGAGTTATAAATCCTCTAGTGGCTGGGCCTTTAAGTCTTGAAGACTCATTTGGAGAAGAAGGGAGATGTAAAGCTACTAGCAGTCATGAAGAGGTATCAAATTTTAATTTTGGAAATTTTAATAATAGTTTTATGTCAATGAAATTTGAGATTGACCAATTCGATGGCACTGGGCATTTCAGGATTTGGAGAAGAAAGGTGAAAGCCTTACTTTCCCAACAGAAAATCCTCAAGGTCATTGAATGTCCAGAAAAATTGCTTGATAATTTAACTATTGAACAAAAATATGATGTGCTAGAAATGGCCTTAGGCATCATTTTTTTTAATCTGTGTGACAATATGCTTAGAGAAGTTAATGAAGAAACAATAGCTTGTAAAGTATGGAAGAAACTAGAGAGTCTTTACCTTACTAAATCTTTAACGAATAAAAAGTAAAGATTGTTTAGTTTCAAAATGGACCCCAACAAGAATCTAGGTCAGAATCTTAACGATTTCAAGAAAATGACAATAGAACTTGCTAATGCTTGGGATGATGAGAAGTTAAGTGATGAAAAATGAGGTTATTATCCTTCTTAACTCTCTACCTGAATCCTTTAAAGATGTGAAGACAACCATCAAGTACGGCAGAACTTCACTAAGCTTAGAAGAATGTGTTAGGATTATGCTCGATAGCAAGAGTATAATATTGTAATTAACAATGTTTTCATATGAATAAAGTAATTTCTAGTTTAACAAATCTTATAGCATTTATAGTTTAATTATTATAATTGTCAAAAGTAAATAATCATAAGGTCAAAAGACTATGAGAAAAGAAGAATTGTTCATACATCTAGATATATATGGGGTAGACACAATTCTTTAGTTAGTCTTGAATAATATTCACAACTTAAGATAGAAGGTTGAGCGCCTTTATCTTGTCAAAGTTGTAGATTCTTTTGCTAGCATTTGAGTGGGATCAAATGTGTTATGATGAGTCTAAAATCATCAAAGTGTGGTGTCTTTAGGCAAAAGAATCTAGTGCACTGGGTGCATTGAATATGATCAAAATGAAATACTTTATCTAGAACCGTCAATGGATAAATGTTTTCATTTGAAGACAATCGGAGAGTCTATCTTAATCCTGAGATAAATGATGGAATTATGGTTGCAAGTGTTATCATTTGAGCTATCAATGAGTACGATTATATAGCATAGTCTATCCTCGATAGTTTGGTGGTATTCATTTGTTAATCGATAGAGGACTTCATTTATAAATATGGACATCGTGGCTCCATTTATTGAATGAGAGTCGAATACCATCATATGGATGTTTTGAGGTATTGGATATTAAATCTTAACGTTAAGTTTTCAATAGTGTCTATTGAAACATGGCTTCTGGACAAGTCAAAATATCCAAGTTCAAAATGTGGTCATATGAGTAAATATGGTAACTTGGAGAGCTATAGGCGGTCTATGAGCTCTTGGCGATTACTGGTATTCTTCACGATGATACACTTTCTCCAATAAGGTTGTCTAGGGTACGAATGAGTAACATCAACTTATTCTATCTTTATTTAAGAGTTCAATTTTAGTTCTTTAGTGGAATGAACTAAAATTAAATAGATTGGACCTAAGTGATTCATTTGTTGATTGTGATTGGGTTGTGTCTATTGGAGCTTAAATTTAGATAGCCCGTCAAGATCCCCAATCCACACGAACTTGCATGGATCACTTAATATATTCTACTGGACCAATAGGGGTCCATCTAGAATTGTAATAAGGCATGTGAACTTGTTTCTTTTTGTAAGAATAGGTCTAGTTCACATGTGAACTTTTTATTAAGGTCCAATGGATTTAATAAAATAAGAAAAGTAATATATGGCCTTTATAATAGATATGGGCAGCATAGGCTATGGTTAATAGCTTATATATATTATTTTTATTTTATTATTATTTAATTAAATGGAAATTAATTAATGTGTTGAATTAATTAATTATTTAATTAAAAGTCAAATCTTTTTCCTAATAGGAGATGGTCTCCTAAAACTATACTATTGTTGGTAGTATAGTTAATGTTAAAGACTATATTTGATAAGTAGATAAATAAAATGAATTATTTATCTAATCAAATTAGGAAGTCTTTAATATGGTTACAAACACACTATTGAGTTGGATTAGGAGTCTTGGTGTAGAAAAGAATTCTTTTTGGAAAAGGATTCTTGGTCACCATGTAAAACTACTTAGTGGTAGAATTCTTATTTGAAAAGGATTCATAACCACCAAGTTAATCTACCTAAGGATAGGATTCTTGTTCATCAAGTAATCTTTCTTAGGAAAGATTGAACTCTCCTAATCTATATCAAAGACCAAAATTTCGGCCAACAACATATGGTTATAGGAGTAGTTAGATTTCCTTTTAGATAAGGACTCTTAACTACCAAATAAATCCACTTAAGGAAATGATTCTTGCCAACCAAGTAATCCTTCTTAGGAAAGGATTTATGAACCTATATATATATATATATATATATATGTGTGTGTGTGTGTGTGTGTGTGTGTGTGTGTGTGTGTGTGTGTGTGTGTGTGTGTGTGAAGAATTTCGGTCATGACTAAGGAACATTAGAGGTGAATTTCAGCCAAGCTCTATTTTTCTTAGTGAAGAATTCGGTCATCATAGGAATTTTGAGGGAGAAAAATCTGATTTTACTCTAGACAAAATTCATTTATCTCTAAGCAATAGTGTGTGAATTCGGCCAAGTAGAGAAAAAAGGGGAACGTTTTTGTATTCGATAGTATACTAATATCCTTTACATCAAAAGGGTTTTGTGTACAACATCGAATTAAGGTTCCCGCGAGTTACAATCAAATTGATTGATAATTCACAAGTGACCGGACGTTCTTGGATTTTTCTCTTGGAGGATATTTGTAACTAACAAAGAAAAGATTTTTGCTTTGTCTCCATCCTCAGAAATACAATTTAAAGAAAGGGAGCCAACACTCCTAGGTGATTCACGTTCGTGATCGGATTGGAAGATCTTGCGGAATCAATTCGGCGCGTGTTCAATCGTCACGCGAAAAAGGTACGATACTTTTATATACTTCAATTAATCTAGGGTTAAGGTTCTCGTTGCATAAAAGGGAAATTTTTTTATTTATATGCAAACCCTAATTTCGTTTTTATCACTCTTCCATTATGTTTTGAACCCGTTTTTCCCTACAGAATGTGTGTTAGCCCTTAAGTCTAAAGATTTAGAGCTTAAGATAGAAAAGAAAGATGCAGAAGAAAACCTATTTGCTAGGGGAAGACAACCTATGAGAAATAACAATAATAACTCTCACTCTAAGAGTAAAAACAGAAGCAAGACACCTAGTAATAATAGGTCTCAGTTAAGGAACAGAAACAACACTAGAAAATGTTATTTTTGTGGTAAGAAATGGCACATTAGGAAAATTTGTTATGAACTTAAAAAGAAAAATCAAGAGAAGTCCTACAGTGAAGGTGATGCAGTTGTTGTTAGAACCCCGTTCACCGGTCACGCAGCGGAAGTAAGGTTTTAAATTTTTTTAATACAGATCATAATCTGTATCTAGGACTAGAGAATTTGGGATCGTAATTATTTTTGAAACTCATACATACAGTATGTATACATAGGAAATTGTAATCAATATAATCAGAAGGAGAAAATCTTACCAACGTTTAGAAGCTCCTTCACTTTACGATATGCTTATGTCTGAACCAATCTTACCAACGTTTAGAGGTTCCTTCACTTTACGATGTGCTCTTGTCTGAACCACTCGATCTTCCTCGCTATCTCTCGGGATTGGTAACTGTGTGTGGCCGCGTCACGGTCTCAAAATCTTGAATGGAGGATGTAGAGAGATTTGAAGAAACTCTTTCTTCTATGTTTACAATCTAGAACAATTCTAGTGTATAAAAATATTGCCAATATTTTTCTAACAATATTTTCCTTTTTATTTGTTTGCACTAAACAGTGCACGAACAAATACATATATTTATCAAAAACTCTTTTTGACTTTTCTCTATAATACAAATGCACGCACTTCACCAAAATAAAATATACAACGCACAAACTTTACCAAAATAAAGCATACTGCGTATATATATCTTTATTTTGATATGTATTTACGTTTATATCAGGTGCATCTCTCACGCATGCATCTCATGCAAACATCGTATGATGTGTTGATATGAGTTTGTCTTGCACATTTCCAATTTTGCATCACATGCAAATTCTTTTGTTGTTAGTTGATATATATATTTTTAGCTATCAAAAAATATATCATATATATTAAAAGTGATAACAAGTATTTTAAATTTAAAATTAAAATACTTAGATAAATGATTTAATAAAAATAAAATGATTCTATTATTTTATCTTCACCTAAATCCAAATATCAACTAGCATCCTCCATTTAATAGTTAAATAATAAATCATAATTATTAATATAATTAAATAATCGAATTATTTAATTAATTTAACTATTAACATTCATTAATCAAATAATCTCATTATTCAATTAATTCCCGAATAAATACGTGTCACTTTCGTAACACAATTAATTAGACAATCCAATTAATTAACCGTAACCCTTGTTACCTAAATCGATCGGGAAAGCAAGGGGACTTAATAGACCCGCATTATTTTTTAGCTCCAATAATCCTCGGAATCATTAATTAAACTTTTTAATTAATATTCCTTGATTATTAACTCCGGCGTTATTCCACTAAAAACCCGAAGCTGCACTCTCTCAACTGCAGATGCTTTTACACAAACCGATACAACTCAGTGTCCATCGATATAGCTATTACATATGGTGTGATCATCCACAATAGTTCATAATTAGAGCTGGGTCATAATTTCCATATTACCCCTCTAATTACATATATCCTTTAAGTACCGTTAATTCACTAATGGACAATAAATCATATTTCCTCACGGAATTAGGAGAGCACTCATATTGTCCAAGCCCCGAATCAACCCTTAAGGGAACTATCATCTGTTTCTCACAAGAAGGGGTGGATTCCACTATTGTGTACAAACCTTCCTAGCCACAAGCTAAACCGCAATCCCAACATACGGAGCATATTGAATAGAAAATGCATATGACCTCACCCATGGTATATTAAAGACCACGATTTAGCCTGAAGGAGTCGATAAGACACTCAGGATTAAGATCATCCATATATAGCAATCATTAATTGATATATATGAATCTCATCGGTAAACGGATCTTGGTGATAAATTCATATAAATCATGGCCCCGTCCTATATGATCACATCAGACAAGGTGCCTTCATTCCCATATCTCATATGAAGGATTCAGGATAGAATCACCTTAAATTACGGAATAAACCACAACTATAGATTAACCATAAATAAAGTACCCAGCTTTATTTGCTATCTATAGACTCTTTAGATTGCACGTCTCTTACTGTATCCATCCATATATGACACTCATACACACAATTTGAGATTACATCCGGCAATCTTGGATGTTAAATATATACACAAGTTATAAAATAAACAACACAACAAGAATGAATTAAACTTTTCCTTTTATGTATTTCATAAATCCATTTACAAATTCCATCTTTAGGGCATAAACCCCAACAATCTCCCATTTGCACTAAAGCATGTGAGGCATGTCTCGTAACCCTAGACCATTTAGGTGACCCAAAAACACTTTAGCCGGTAAGGTCTTCGTAAATGGATCAGCATGATTATCTTGTGAGGCTATCTTGGTGAAGATCACATCTCCTCTCTACACTATCTCTCTAATGAGATGATACTTTCTCTTTATATGATTCCCTCTTTTATAGCTTCTTGGTTCTTTGCAATTAGCCACATCACCACTGTTATCACAATAAAGTGTGATGTGCTTATCCAGATCTGGAACAACTTCTAGATCACTCAAGAACTTACGGAGCCAAACAGCCTCATTAACAGCTTCACAAGCGGCTACATATTTGGCTTCCATGGTGGAGTCAACAATGCAAGATTGTTTGATACTTCTCCACACAATGGCTCCACCATCTAGGGTGAATATTGATCCAGACGTGGATTTTCTAGAATCCCTGTCTGACTGAAAATCAGAATCGGTGTATCCTAACGAGATCAAAACCTGTCCGGAATACACTAGCATATAACTTCTCATTCTCCGAAGATACTTGAGAATAATCTTGACAGCAACCCAGTAATCCAATCCTGGGTTGGACTGGTATCTGTTGACTGCTCCCACTGCATAGCAGATGTCTGGTCTCGTGCATAACATAGAATACATGAGACTGCCTACTATCGATGCATAGAGTACACCTCTCATATCCTCAACTTCTTGAGGTGTCTTAGGACACTGTTCCCTAAACAAGTGAACTCCATGCCTGAAAGATAAATTACCTTTCTTAGAGTTCTGCATCGAAAATCCGTACAAGAATCTTATCGATATATGATGCATGAGACAATACTATGAGTTTATTTTTACGATCCCTTTTAAGTTGGATCCCTAGAACATAAATTGCCTTTTACATCAGACAACACTCTCACATCATTCCCAATGAGTAGGATATCATCTACGCATAGGACCAAGAAAACTGTTTTCTTGTCAATGATCCGTTTGTAGACAAAAGGCTCATCGACGTTCTACTCAAAGCCATAGGTTTTGATCACATTATCAAACCTGATGTTCCAAGATCTAGATGCTTGCCTAAATCAATAAATGAACCTTTACAGCTTACAAACCTTTTGCACTTGATCTGGAGACACGAATCCCTCTGGCTGCATCATATAGATGCTCTCGTCAAGATTGCCATTCAAGAATGCAATCTTGACATCCATCTACCTAATTTCATAATCGAAATAAGCAGTAATGGATAAGAGAATCCTAATAGACTTAAACATGGCTACTAGCAAAAAGGTCTCTTTAATATCGATCCTCTCTTCTGGGTATAACCCTTGGCCACTTGCCTTGCCTTGAAGGTCTCTACCTTCCCGGCTACTCTTCTCTTTCTCTTGTAGATCCACTTACACCATATGGGTTTTACCTCATCCGGTAAATCTATAAGATCCCATACTGAGTTAGATTACATGGACTCCATCTCGAGATTTATTGCTTTAAGCCATTCCTCTTTATCAGGATCTTCCATTACATTCTTAAATGTCAATGGATCATCCACACTATCAGTAGAGACAACATCTTGTCCATTACCTATACCTAAATAGAGTTCAGATTGTCTCATAACCCTCTCACTATGTCTAGGTGGTAGTGTATCCCGATTAGAAACCATCTGACTCTTAGATTTTTGTGGATCAACAACTCTTGTTAATGAAGCACTAGTCTCACCAGGCTTCAACTCATTCAATACAATCTTAGAACGAGGTTTATGGTCACTAATATAATTGTACTAAAAAAATGTTGCATTTGTCGATGCAAATACTTTGCTATCTTCGGGACTATAGAAGTGTCCACTTATGGTCTCCTTTGAGTATCTTACAAACAGGCAGACCACAGACTTGGAGTCTAGCTTTCCACTTCTGTTCTTCAGCACGTGTGCTGGACACCCCCATATGCGAAAATATCACAAACTAGCTTTACGACCATTCCACAACTCTAGGGGAGTCTTAGGAACAGATTTGGATGACACCACATTTATAATGTATACCGCTGTTTGTAACGCATATCCCTAGAAGGAATTTGGTAATGATGAGAAACTAATCATAAATCTCACCATTTCCATTAGGGTTCTATTTCTCCTCTCCGCTACACCATTTTGCTGAGGTGTACCTGGAGCTATGAGTTGGGAAACTATCTCATGCTCGACCATAAAGCCTTCAAACTCTTGGTCAAGGTACTCACCTCCACGATCCGATTGTAGTGACTTGATAGTCCTACCTAATTGATTCTCAACTTCAGCTCGGAATTCTTTGAACATTTCAAATGTTTTCGACTTCTGTTGCATTAAGTAGACGTATCCATATCTTGAGTAGTCATCTATAAAGGTGACATAATACTCATAACCACCCATAGCTTTAACATTCATCGGCCCACAGGTGTCTGTATGTATAAGCTATAGTGGTTCTTTAGCTCTAAGCCATTTTCCAATAAAAGGTATCTTAGTCATCTTACCTTCCAGACAAGATTCGGAGACAGGTAATGTTTCAACTTTTAACTCACTTAAAGGTCCGATTTTTACTAGTCTGTCTATTCGGTCAAGGTTGATATGACCAAGCCTTAGATGCCAAAGATACGTGTCATTATCTGGAGAAATCTTATGTCGTTTAGTTTTTGGTTTTTCAATCTTAAACATTTCGGTGTTGAGCAGTGTAGTATGTATTAACGATCTTAACATATACAAATTGTTTTCATTAATTCCTGAATAAATATTCAGACCATTATTTCCAATAATAACCGACTTATTAATAAAAGAAACAGAATATTTTTGTTCTAACAATTTAGAAACGGAAATCAAATTCCGTGTAAATCTAGGAATACAAAACACATTATCTAACAATATATAATTATTACAAAAATGTAATCTAATTACGCCTACTGCTTGTACCGATACGACATCCTCTGACCCCACATGTATTGAGAAGACTCGTTTTTCTAGCTGTGTCCAAGAATCAGTCCATTGCAAAGAAGAACAAACATGGTTAGTAGCCCCCGAATCAACTATCCAGGGTGAAAGATCATCTTCCACTAAACACGACTCAAGAACAAGTAAATCATATTAACTTTTCATGGACTTCTTCTTGCTTCGGACTTTTTTAGGTTTGGGCTTACCCTTCGCTTTCCCAGTAGACCTTTTCCTCTTCTTATTATTATAGGAAGGTGGTTCGGCAACATTTGTCTCACCAGTCTTGCCCTTGTTGTCCTTAGTCAAGGACTCAAAGTTAGTGAGCTTATTGAGAAACTGTGTGAGACTGAACCTTAATATATTCATCTTGTAGTTACTCCTAAACTGATCGAAACTCTTCGGAAGAGTCGTTCGTATGATGCTCACTTGACTGGGTTCATCAATGGCCCCACCATTGACTTCTGCCATGCTGAAGTAGGACATCATGCTCAGAACATGTTCTCGAACTGACGTACATTCCTTCATGCGAGCGAGCATAGCGGAACGAATAGCTTCATGTCGCTTTTGCTCGGAGGGCTGCCAGCTTGTAATGACTCCATGATTTTGAATGCTGAAGTCATTGCTTCATGCTTTGTGACAAGCATTTCTATCATAAAAGTCAACAGATATGTTCGGGCCTTCTCATTAGATGAGACCCAACACTAGTATGCCTCACGAACAGTTCGTGTGACATTGGTAGCAGGCACTAGAGGACAGTCCTCCGTAAGCACAAACTTTAGGTCTTTGGTGACCAAAATTGTATTAATGTTAAGTTTCCACTTAGTGTAATTATCACCAGTTGAAATGTCGTTTGCGAGAATTTGAAGTAATGCAAAAGAAATTATTGTTGAAATAAATAAAACATTCATTCAGTCATTTATTTAAAACAAGTGCGAGTGCTTTGACATAAATTTAAACATGATGCATGCACATTTTTAATGAACTAGAACTACCCGAAAACTAGTTATTATACCACGACAATCCAACATACCACAAAGAAGTGCCGCCTTAGGGTCGGTCAAGTCTTTACATGTTGGACTGAGACATTCTCAATCAAATGATATTCTAGAATAACTCTTATTTCTTATCATTCAACAATCATTTATTCAGTCAGGTTTTTAATTAACAAACTTAATCAAAACCTTCGTGAGTGTAACCCACCATTTCAGATCTCACGAGCTTAACTCGAGAATTACCACCTTAGGGTTGGTCAATCCCGAAATACCCTCAGAAATCCTATCCGTTAGGAAGTCAACCTTGGTATTGACCTTTGTGGAAACCCTCCTTAGGGAGGACGAAATCAAATCCGTCACGAGGCCTCACTCGGATCTCATAGTGTTAAACTAATGATGGAAACCGCGGGATATATATGTCATATATCCCTCTCCCATTCACTATTTTAAAACTAGGGTTTTCTATTATCCGTTTATGCACCTAGACTTTACAGGATTAAACGACTAACTTTAATCAAGTTATCTAGCGCATTAACTAATTAGAACCAAATTCTTATTAACTAATAAATTATTAATGATTTTTAACAATTAAAAATCTTATCTATTAGTGAACAAACTAAGCTTCAGTAAACTATTTTCTAAGGTCAGATTATTATGATAGTGTTTACCAAGTTTTAACTATTAAAACTCTAACACTTTATTCAGTTCATTTACTATTAGGAAATTAATCATATTAATCCTAATTACAAAATGACCCCATTAATCTAACTTATTAAACTCTTTAATAACTAGATTAATATTTAATGAGAATTACCAAGTTTTTTTAACTATTAAAAAACTAATCTCATTTTCATAGTCAATTATGTATATTGTCTATTTTAATCACATTAAAAAGATACATTAATTATCGGGCTATGATGCATATATGACATAACAAATATATTTGTGTAGGCACATCTAATCTAAATGACATACATATGCATGACAATGCTTTTATCATCACATAATATAAATTATCAGGCTATGATGCATATATGACATATCAAATATATTTGTGTAGGCACATCTAATCTAAATGACATACATATGCATGACAATGCTTTTATCATCACATAATATAAAGCATACATGAATTGACCGAGTACTATGGATTATTTAACCTAAAAAATTGGAATCTAAAATTACAACAACAAAAAAAAAATCCCCCAAGGCCTTCCTTGGTGTTCTTGTAACTTTAGAAGTCTTCCAGTCTCTTTAGGTCACTTCGATTCATCTCATGAATCCGAAACAAGACTTCGCACGGAACGCACTAGGCAACACTTGCCAGCGGAACTGTGCAAGATGAGAATAGTATTGTATAAACAATACGCATGAACAGTACCCTCGGTAAATAGTGCCATGTGAACAGTACCGTGTGAATAGTGTTCGGTGAACAATACCGCCGTCACGCACATTTCCATTTCTTCGTTTACAGGTTACAATTATATTTATTTACAATACAATAATAGTAAAAATAAATAAAATAAAAATTATACAACCCATAAATCCTAAATCCACAGTACCATAAAAAATTACGATAAACCATGTTTAAATTAAATAATTTAATTATAAACATCCATATAATCATAAAGATTGTGCCTACACATTCATACATACAGGAGCATCGAAAACAATTTCCTGTTTTGAAAAATAACATGGCTTTGATACCAATTGTTAAAACCCCGTTCACCGGTCACGCAACGGATCGTAATTATTTTTGGAACTCATATATGCATATGTATACACATGAAATTGTAGTCAATATAATCAAAAAGAGAAAATCATACAAAAGTTTAGAGGCTCCTTCACTTTACGATATGCTCATGTCTGAACCAATCTCACCAACGTTTAGAGGCTCCTTCACTTTACGATGTGCTATTGTCTGAACCACTCGATCTTCCTCGCTATCTCTTGGGATTGGTAGTTGAATGTGAGTGCGTCACGGTCTCAGAAACTTGAATGGAGTATGTAGGGAGAATTGAAGAAACTCTTTCTTCTATGTTCACAAACTAGAACAATTATAGTATATAAAAATATTGCCAATATTTTTTTAACAATATTTTTCTTTTTATTTGTTTGCACTGAATAGTGCACGAACATATACATATATTTATCAAAAACTCCTTTTGACTTCTCTCTATAATACAAATGCACACACTTCACCAAAACAAAATATACAACGCACACACTTTATCAAAATAAAGCATACTACGTATATATATATCTTTATTTTGATATGTCTTTACGTTTATATCAGGTGCATCTCTCACACACAATCAATTTGTATCTCATGCAAACATCGTATGATGTGTTAATATGTGTTTGTCTTGCACATTTCCAATTTTGCATCACATGCAAATTCTTTTGTTGTTAGTTTATATATATTTTTTTAGTTATAAAACTAAAAAAATAAATCATATATATTAGAAGTGATAACAAATATTTTAAATTTAAACCTAAATTAAAATATTTAGATAAATGATTTAATAAAAATAAAATAATCTTATTATTTTATCTTCACCTAAATCCAAATATCAACTAGAATCCTCCATTTAATAGTTAATTCATAATTCATAATTATTAATATAATTAAATAATAGAATTATTTAATTAATTTAACTATTAACATTCATTAATCAAATAATCTCATTATTCAATTAATTCCCGAATAAATACGTGTCACTTTCGTAACACAATTAATTAGACAATCCAATTAATTAACCGTAACCCTTGTTACCTAAATCGATCGGGAAAGCAAGGGGACTTAATAGACCCACATTATGTTTTAGCTCCAATAATCCTCGGAATCATTAATTAAACTTTTTAATTAATATTCCTTGATTATTAACTCCGGTGTTATTCTACTAAAAACCCGAAGCTGCACTCTCTCAACTGTAGATGCTTTTACACAAACCGATACAACTCAGTGTCCATCGATATAACTATTACATATGGTCTGATCATCCACAAGAGTTCATAATTAGAGCTGGGTCATAATTTCCGTTATACCCCTCTAATTACATATATCCTTTAAGTACCATTGATACTCTAATGGACAATAAATCTTATTTCCTCACGGAATTACGAGAGCGCTCATATTGTCCAAGCCCTGAATCAACCCTTAAGGGAACTACCATCTGCTTCTCACAAGAAGGAGTGGATTCCACTATTGTGTACAAACCTTCCTAGCCACAAGTCAAACCGTAATCCCAACATACGGAGCATGTTGACCAGGAAATGCATCTGACCTCACCCATGGTATATCAAAGGCCACGATTTAACCTGAAGCAGTTGATAAGACACTCAGGATTAAGATCATCCACATATAACCATCATTAGTTGATATATATGAATCGCATCGGTAAATGGATCTTGGTGAGAGATTCATATAGATCATGTCCCAGCCCTATACGATCACATCATACAAGGTGCCTCCATTCCCATATTTCATATGAATGATTCAGGATAGAATCACCATATATTACGGAATGGACCGCAGCTATAGATTAACCACAAATAAAGTACCCAGCTTTATTTGTTATCTATGGACTCTTTAGATTGCACGTCTCTTACTGTATCCATCCGTTTATGACACCCATACACATAGTTCGAGATTACATCCGGCAATCTTGGATGTTAAATATATACACAAGTTATAAATAAACATCACAACAAGAATGAATTGAACTTTTTATTTTATTTATTTCATAAATTCATTTACAAATTACATCTTTAGGACATAAACCCCAACAGTTGTAGCATCTAAATCCTATGAACCTAGTGAGGTTAACTGTGAGTACAAAGGACATCAAAACTGAGTGGATCCTTGACTCAAGATGTTCCTTCCACATAAATACAATAAGGGACTGGTTCACAGAGTTCAAATAACTCAGTGGTGGAAGTGTGTTGATGGGCTATGGTAGAAGGAATAGGTTTAGTTTCTGTTAGGATGTGTGATGAGATGGTAAAGGTTCTAAATAATGTTAGATATGTGTATAATCTAAAGAGAAATTTAATTTCTCTTGGTGTCCTGAATGAGCAAGGTTACAGTTACAAGGTTGAAAAGGGTGTTCTAAAGGCTTCTGGAGGCTTTCTAATCATCCTAAAAGGTGACAAGAGGATTGACCTTTATGTTTTGAGAGGGGAAACTCTTACCGATTATAATGCCTCTGTGGCAGCCCAAAATAGTGACAAAGAAGTCTTATGGCATATGGGACTTGGTCACATGAGTGAAAAGGTCTATTAGAGCTAAGCAAGAAAGGTCTTTTAGGTAAGGATCAAGTAACTAAGCTATAATTTTGTATGTGTTTTAGGTAAGTAACATAGGCTTAGTTTCACCACTACCTATCATACCACCAAACAATTCCTTGAGTATGTTCACTCGTATTTGTGGGGACCAGCCAAGGTCTCCACTTATGGTGGAAATCATTACTTCCTTTCCTTGATAGATGACTACTCTAGGAAAGTATGGATTTACCTTTTGAAATCCAAGGATTAAGCCTTTAGCAGTTTTAAGGCATGGAACAAGTTGGTTGAAAACCAAACTTCTAAGAAAGTCAAAACCCTTAGGACAGATAATGGTTTAGAATTTTGTAATGAAGAATTTAATAGGTTTTTTATTGACGAGGGAATTCAGAGACATGGAACATTAAGGTGCACTCCACAACAAAATGAAGTGGCTGAGAGGATGAATAGAACCATTTTAGACAAGGTTAGATGTCTTTTAATAGGTTCTGGTCTAGGTTAAAAATTTTAGGGTGCGACTGTTACTACAACAACCTATCTAATTAATAGGTCTTCCTCCACTGTTATGGGTCTTAAAACACCTAAAGAAATGTGGACTGGGAGACCACCCAGCCTCAAACACTTGAAAGTGTTTGGATGTGCAGTTTATGCTCATCAATCCGAAGGAAAACTTGAACCTATATATGTTAAAGGTGTGTTCCTATGATATCCTTTAGGTGTGAAAGGATATAGAATTTGGTTTGGAGACCAAAAGGGTTTTAGAGTTATAATCAGTAGAGATGTTGTCTTTAATGAGTCTATAATGCCTTGTAAGGACAAGAACCAGCCAACTGAACCCCTTTCAGACCCTTTAAACAATGATGGAAATAGGATTCAGGTGGAAGTTGGCAGCCCACCACATGTTACTGTCATGGTTTAGACTGATCCTATAGAAGAGGATATGGTTGCCCATTCTGATGTTGATAATCAGGTGAACATAGGTCAGAATCAGACAAAGGATACTGATTCTCTAGCTGATTACCAACTGGTTCAGGATAGGGCTGGAAGAACCATAAAAGTTAACAGCAATTTTGCATGTGTTGATGTCATTTCATTTCATTTGCATTATGCATTGGCCAAGAGAGTGAAAATACTGAACCTAGAACACATGTGGAAGCTATCAATTCAATTGACAAGTTGAAATGGCTTAGTGTCATGAGGGAAGAGATGGATTTTCTTGAGAAAAATAAAACTTGGACCTTGTAGTAAAACCTGAAAAACAGAGAGCTGTGTCTTTTAAATGGATTTATAAGATTAAAGAAAGTGTAGATAAGAATGTACACCTCTAGGCATAAGGCTAGATTAGTAGACAAGGGCTTTACACAAAGATAGGGAATTGATTATAATGAAATTTTCTCTACTGTTGTAAAATATAAAATCGTTAGAATAGTTTTAACATTAGTTAGTTATTTTGACATAGAATTAGAACAATTAGACGTCAAAACAGCTTTCTTACATGAAGACTGGGATGAAACCATCTATATACCTCAACTGGAGGGTTTTGAATCTAATTATAAACCCTTCCATGTGTGTCTTCTTAAAACGTCTCTATATAGGCTTAAGCAAACCCCTAGACAGTGGAATAAGAAATTTGATAATTTCATTACTAGTATAGATTTTAATAAAAGCACGTTTGATGCGTGCTTCTATTTCAGTAGTGAAAATGTTAATAATTATGTTTACTTGCTTTTATGTGTCAATGATATACTAATTGCTAGTAGGACATGTCTAGGATTATAGAGTGAAATAAGAAGTTAAAGTCTTAATTTGATATGAAAAACTTAGGAAATGTTAAACTTATCTTTGGTATGGAAATTTTTAGGTTAACGGAAGAAAATAGGTCGTGTTTGAAATAGACTAGTTATTTGAATAAGCTGGTAGACAAATTTGCAATGAGAAATTGCAAGCATGTCAATCTTCATTTATGTGCAAATTTTGTGTTGTCAGTAACCTTATCACCTAGGTCATTAGAAAATAGTAGATACATGGAAGATGTACCTTACTTTAGTGCTGTAGGATCTGTGATGTATTCTATGATAAGCACTATGTCTAATTTAACACAAGCTATTAGTGTGCAGTCTAGGTATATGGCCAATCCGGGAAGAGGCCACCGGAATGCAATGAAATGGCTTCTGAGATATATCAGCTCTACTACTTCTGTAAGGTTGAACTATGATTGTTCTAATAGTATATTAGACTTGGGTGGATATGTTGGTTCTAACTATATAGATGAGAGAGATAAGAGAAGGTCTACTTCCTCTTATTTCATTACAATTGCTGGTTGCTGTGGAAAAGCCAACCACAATCAGTTGTGACACTTTCAACAACACAAAATATATAGCAGTCACTGAGGCTATAAAGGAAGCCATTTTGGCTTCAAGGGCTTCTGGGTGAAATAGGTATATTTAGGGGTAAGGCAGTGATCTTTATTGATAATCAAACTGCTTTGCATTTGTGTAAATACCCTGTGTTTCTTGATAGGACTAAGCATATAGAGGTAAAATACCATTTTATTAGAGATAAAATCTCATAAGGTATTGTTGAGGTGGAAAAGGTTTTCATTAAAGAAAATCCAGCATATATGGGAACTAAAGTGATTCCCTACAACAAGTTCAAGCATTGCTTGACTCTGTTGAAAATAGGTGACTATGGTTGATCTGTTTGTTGAGTCTTGAGCAGGTACCTACGAGGAGATTTCTCTGTAATATGGATGGTGTTGGGCTAAGGTGGAATTTGTGAAGTTGTTAGCCCAACATGATTTATTTGAAGTCCGAAGACAATAACCCAAATTGAAGCCCAGAAGCAAGAAGTCCATTGATCTACAACTTCAGTCAGACCTTCATTGATCAAAGTAAAGCTGTGTCATTTTGAGGCTTATCAGATGAAGTTTGATGTGGTTATGAGGCATGTGAGGAAATCCAAGGTGTCAAGCAGCATTTCCAAGCCAGATTACTCATGGGACTCAGCAGATAAGGCTATATAAGGAATCAGGAGAGAAAAACCTATCCAACGAATCATTTTTACGTTAAGATTCGGGTTTTCTTCTGTCTCTCTCTCTATCTCTCTCATTTTCTCTCAAAGTTCTTGGTGACAGATTGTGTTCTTGAGTGTTCATTGTAAATCTCTTTTAAATTCTAGTGAGATTTTCTTGAGTAAAAGATAGGTTTTTTGAGTGGCTTGTATAGTCTGGTGAAGAGAGTTGAGAGATTGATCTTGTATAATCATCGATTAGGTCTGAAATAGGTCTGATTGCTTTAGTGGTGACATATCTAGGGTTCTTTGTAAATTTCTGGGCTTTGTTTGGGTTGATTTTAGTTATTTCTTGGGTTTTTAAAACATTTATATAGTAGAAAGGGCTTCTCTGACGGGCCCAACGTGAATGTAGGCAAGATTTGAGCCGAACCATGATAATTTTTGCATTGTTTTACTTTCTTGTTTCTTATCTGTGTGATATTCCTTGATCTGCTATTTTTGGTACTCTGTTTTGTGTATATTGCTTGTGTAAGTGATTCTTACAGGTCAGAAGCAAAGGTAGTATTTGGTTAGTGTTTTGATTGAGTAAGGGCCTATTTGATATTGCTTTTGAAAAGTTAAAATCAGATTATTTTATAATTTTAACATAAAATGATGTTTGGTAAAACTTACGAAAGTGATTAATTGATAATCTAGCAAGTTTTGACAGTGATTTTGAGAAATAGGTGAGGGGTTACTTTTTGAAAGTGATTATGGAATAATCAATTTCAGCATTTACTGCTTCTTTTAAAATATCGTTATTATCCTAATGAAATCAAGTTAAAATCATTTATATTCCTTATTTCATCTCAAAATTAAATATTCTATTTAAATATTGATTTGAGTTATAAAATCTTTTAAAAATCTTTTTATTGTTTTTATGGATTGTTTTCCAATTTAAATATTCTACTTAAATATTCATTTAATATATATAATTAATGAAAAAAATGAAATATGGTCTAAACTTATGTACATTTTAGTCATTGTAACTAATCTCAACACTTTTGCAATAAAATTACCAAATATATGTATACTGCTTTTGAGCTATACGGTGATTTTAAAAATATAATTAATCAAACATCTGCTGATTAATTTCACAACTGATTATTCTTTCAACACAACTAACAGTGATTATTACAAAAGTTACAGCAATACCAAACTGGCCCTAAGGATCCAAACCCTAACGTATACCTTTGTTACTATATTTGGATAAAATGCTTTTTTACCCATTTAGACAATAAAATTTGGAATTTAGCTATTGTATAACTCATATAACCTTGAAAATGTACCGAACTTGTATAGTAATTGAACCCTAAGAATTTGATTAAGTTCAAATGCAATCTTTGTCGAACATGTTTTTACCCTAAATTTTCATTTTTATTAATTGTCATTAATTAAGATTATGATTTGACTCAAATATAAACCATTAGACTTAATGATTCTAGATATAAGACAGAGATGTGGTGGATTATGTACGATTACTGTTATAGATATTGTCTCCACCTTTAAACCGAAAAGTATTCATTTTTTTTTTATGAATAAAAAATAAAAACCCAAAACAACACAAGACTAGATAGAACGGTCATCCTGAACAAACCTCTCCATACACGGAAGGTAAGACTCCATCTAGAACCGGTCCTCATTGGGGCACACATACCTAATTTTGATAGATGAGAGGGGACAACATTCGTCTTTTTGGACTCCAAAACAACCACACTACCAGTATCAATAGATTTATAATATTATTCAATCAAAATAATCATATTCATAGTTACAATAGATTTCTAATTTATCCCACCTATTTCTACTTATTTTTTTTTTTACCTCATCACTTTCTGATTCAAGAAAATCAAATATGTTGCAACTCCACAACAACAAATGGAAATTGGTAAGCAAGCAAAGAGAGTCTGTAGAAGTAAAATGAGGTTTTAATTTAGATCCCCTTGGACAAGGTCTGGTACTGGAACTGGTGTTTTGTTCTACTTCTTAGCATTGTAGACAAGACCCACCAAGCAAACCAAACACACACACACACATACCATAATTCCTGCAACCCTAACTCCATCGGTCTATTGTCCTGCCCAAGAACCCCAACCACCCTCGTATTCTTCGTATACTATATCAACTGTTTCATCTTCAACTCTGTATGTGTACTGTATATTTGATGTAGGACAAAGATGAAGGAGCCGCGGCCCATATCGAACAATTTAATTATTTTCTTATTTTGTTAATTTGGGCATTTTCTTGTTTAGCAAGTTTATTTATTTTAGTTTGATTAGGAATTAAATTTAGGTTTTGAAAATAAATCAAACTTACCTTTTGGGTAAGATTTGATCTTTGTTTTTCAGTCAAGTAAGGAGTCAATAATCTTAGAAGATTCTGATTAGTTTTGATCTTTTCCTGTTTTAGTCTTTTTTAAGAAATATCGTATTCGAGTCGTATTAGGATTAATTTATTATAAATAGTCTTATTATTTCCAATTATTGTAACTTTTAACCTTTGATAATAAAATCACCTTTGGAACATTTATCCGTCGTTGATTCGACAAGCTCTTTAAGGATTCAAGAGCACCATTTTCTAAAGAAGATTAGGGAATGATGGCCCCTGCATGGCAGTTCATGCTTGGGTAACTACCGGTTGCTGCGTCAAGGTTCGTCTGAGTGTGCCTCAGGGCTCAACAAAGTGATCATTTTTATTTTTGCATGCCCCGCTACATCAATTGGTATCAGAGTGACCGAGTCTACATTTGTGCTAGGCTCAGCGTCCACGGACCACAATCAGCTACCTTCCTAAACACCATATATTCACCCTTCATATCCCCACATAAAAAAAACGTACCAAAAAATTGAATCTTGAAAAATGCGCTTTAGGTGTGTGTGACGAGTGCGACTTTAATAGGTGTGACGGTCGGCCTCGAATATCTTTTTTTTTTCTGGTGGATTCTAGTTTACAGTTCTTAGGGCTTACGTTATGCGTCAAGTTGTATCAGAGCATGGAGTTGGCCTTGATCGATGCCAAACAACGAAGCCGGAAGAGCTAACCCTGACGACGCTGGTCGTAAGGATGACGATGTTTGGGCAGCGATTGATGAGCAACGACGATCGATAGCGAGGTTGGAAGCCATGTTTCAACAACTGTTAGAGCAGCGACCTAATCTCAACACCCTTACTTCTGCCAACAAAGATGGAGTCGAGGGAGTTGCCCTTGGCCGCCCTGGAGGTGGACGTCCACCTAGAGTGGCGGGACACGAGCAGTTCGAAGATCTGAGTGATGAAGACTCTGATGAGGATTTTACAGGTTTTCAAGGGTTTCGTCAACCAAACCGGAACCAAAATCAACCTGATTATAGAATACGCGCAGACATACCATTGTTCCATGGTAAACTGCAGATCGAAGAGTTTCTGGGCTGGATTTCTGAGGTTGAGAGGTTCTTGAGATGACTGAAGTTACCGTAGATCGACAAGTCAAACTGGTAGCATATAAGTTGAGAAGCGGGGCTAATGTTTGGTGGGAGAAGTTGCAGATGGATAAGAGACGGCAAGGCAAGACTCCTGTACGAACCTGAAGGCGAATGAAACAACTCATAATGAGCATGTTTTTACCCCTAGATTATGAGCAATTTATTTTTCAGAATTATCAGAATTGTGTGCAGGGTAACAAAACTGTTGCAGATTATACTGAGGAAAGGTCAAGGCTGTCAGTTCGTAACAACCTGAATGAGACCGAGAGACAGCAGATTTCGAGATATTTGGAGGGATTGAAGTATACCATTCGAGGCAAAATTGGATTGCAAGTTGTTTGGACAGTGGATGAAACACATAATATGGCCTTGAAGGTAGAGTTAATGGAGAAAACATCCAATCGATTTTCCCACTACAAGAAGGACATGGCTGAGACGTCCAATGCTGCTGCGAACAAGAGCGGATTTTCTCCGAGCGATGGATAGAATCAGTCTAAAACTGCTGGAGATCAGACTTAAAGAGGCTCGATTCCTAGTAATAACCCTATTGGGACACGTTCGACAACAGCAGCAAAGGAAGCCCCTCTGATGGCACCAAATCCGTATGCTAAATCAGGAGGTTTGAAGTGCTACAGGTGTGGCCAACCAGGCCATCGATCGAATGAGTACCCCGCCATAAAACCAGTGAATTTTGTAGGTGCTGAAGAAGATGATGAGTACGAATAGAATGATGAAGAATAGGTAGGTGTGGATGAATTATTGGATGGTGCAGAAATTGTGGAGGAACATGGAGAGTATGTAAACTGTGAGATTCAGAGAGTCATGTGTTCAACGAAACTGAAGGATTTCTCTCAAAGAAGTAATATTTTTAAGGCTTGCTGCAGCGTCCAAAGGAATGTATGTGATTTAATCGTTGATAGTGGGAGTTGTGAGAATTTTGTGTCCAGAAAACTGGTGGAACATCTGAAGCTGCGGGTAGACAAACATCCAAAGCCTTATGCGATGGGTGGATTAAAAAGGCCAAAGGCGAATGTGACAGAAGTGTGTAAAGTTCCTATTTCAATCGGCTAGTACTACAGAGATGAGGTTGTCTACGATGTAGTCGATATGGATGCTAGTCACGTGTCATTGGGACGCCCATGGCAGTTTGATGTGGATATCACCTACAGGGGGTGCGACAATATATGTGTTTTTAATTGGGAAGGCAAGAAGATTGCAGTGATTCCGAAACGGATTGCAGGTGTTGACTCAATAAGGCCACGGTAGGAGAGCAATCTTTAGCCTCTTTAGTCACGTCAGTAATTGATTTGGAATATGAAGTTGATGAGGCACAAGAGGTACATGTTGTGGTTGTACGTGCACTAGTGATAGAAGGTAAGGAAGAGCAGAGAGTTGAGATACATGAGAAGGTGCGGTCCTTGTTGACCGAATTCAGTGAGTTGGTGTCATAAGATTTACCAGATGACCTTCCACCATTAAGAGATATTCAGCACCATATTGATTTAGTTCTGGGAGCAAGCTTACCAAATCTACAACACTATCGGATGAGTCCTAAGGAGAATCAGATTTTACAGGAAAAGATGAAGGAACCGCAGGCCATGTTGAATAATTTATTTATTTTCTTATTTTGTTAATTTAGACATTTTCTTGTTTAGCAAGTTTATTTATTTTAGTTTGATTAGGAATTAAATTTAGGTTTTGAAAATAAATCAAACTTACCTTTTGGGTAAGATTTGATCTTTGTTTTCCAGTCAAGTTAGGAGTCATAAATCTTAGAAGATTCTGATTAGTTTTGATTTTTTCCTGTTTTAGTCTTTTTTAAGAAATATCGTATTCGAGTCGTATTATGATTAGTTTATTATAAATAGTCTTATTATTTCCAATTTTTGTAACTTTTAACCTTTGATAATAAAATCATCTTTGGAACATTTATTCGTCGTGGATTTGACAAGCTCTTTAAGGATTCAGAACACCATTTTCTAACGAAGATTAGGTAATGATGGCCCCTGCATGACAATTCATGCTTGGGTAACTACCGGTTGTTGCGTCAAGATTCGTCTGAGTGTGCTTCAGGGTTTGACAAAATGATCATACCCCGCTACGTCAATATTATTGGAAGAAATTGGCGGGATATCAACGTCCTCATCAACCACTGCCGCCACCACCGGTGTAGACTTTGTTTGTCTTCTTCTGGTGATGATGTTGACTCCTTATCAAATGTTGTTGTTATTGGCTCTGCGATGTTAATGGATCCTCTGGGTTCTTGATTGTTGAGTTAGAGTCATTTTTTTGATCAGATTCAAGAGACAGAGTATCTGCATTCTCTGTTTTGGAAGCTAAAATAGAAGAGTTAGTCGCAGGAGACACGCCATTGACACCAATCTCAACCTGGGTAGATTCTGTTTCAGCTTCTGATAATGGAATGGCAATTATTGATGGTGCAGGAACTGAATTTTTAATCGGAGATCTATTGATCGCCGCCTCCTTTGATTGTGCAGCCTCCGGGGAAGTTAATTTGACTACTTGAGTCTTATAATCATCAGCTTCAGGTTCATCAGAAGGCACAGTTTTTGTTTCTGTTAATGGGAAATCTGTCGATGGCGATCGCGCTGAGAATCTTTTGTTTGCAGATACGTTATAATCATTGGTTTGATTTTGATCAGTTTCGAGAATTTCTGGGATAGGAGGAGGAGAAGAAACATGATAGTGTTCTGGAGAGAAGAAATCTGGTTCATGTACATCTTCAGGATTTGATTCTGGAGAAAGATTTGAAGTTTGAATAGTATCAGATTCTGGAGTTTGAGACACAGTTTGGTTCCCTGTTGATTTGGAGTAAGAGATTTGATTCAACGACAGCAAGAAAAACACAGAGAAACAAATGTTGAACACTTGTTTTGGCATGATTACAGAGATATATATAGAATGTGAGAAATTTCCATATGTGAATATGTGATCACTGAGAGATGATGATCACACAAACTAATTGGGTTGATAACTTGATACAGTACATAAAAAAGCAAAGAAGAATATATTCTTTAATTGGATGCTAAGATTGTGGGATGATGCCTCAATAATTATAGTTGTTGTGAACATCTCATTTTCTGAAATTTTAATGCTGAGTTTGCCAAGTGAAAGCTAATGGCATTAATAAAATGTCATTGCAATGGAATTTTGGAGAAAGAAAACATGCAATGTGAAAATGAAAATGTTTGCACGCCTCAAACGTGTCAAAAATTTGATGTTCTAGCTAGGTATGATCGTGGCAATAGGTCGGTTTTTTTTTTTTATTAAAAAAAATGCAATGGGTCCTCTAGGATATTACGAGTCTGACTAGCATAAAATGTATTTTTTTTTTATTATTAATTAATACGTCTGATCTATATATCAATATTGTCATACTTAAATTTTAATAGAAGTAGAATTGAAAATTTCTCTTGAAAAGCAAATTGTGCATTTATCATTAATTCAATTTACCTTCTCTTTCGATTACCAACAAAATCTTTGTAACCTCCTTTTTCTAGATCATTTTTTAATCAACCAAATACTCTTTTTATCTATCTATTTTTCTTCTTTAACCTTCTTTTTAAATTATCGATCTATTTTTTTAGATTTTACAGTTAGAAGATTTTACAAAATCCACTTATTAAAACGCAAAAATATTCTTGATTCTACATTTATGCTTTCATTGTATTTCTAGTCTATTATTACATATTAAAAAGTATGTTAATTTATTTTGAAAGTGAAACAAAGATGTTTATCAAAGAAGTAATTTTGGCTATAAACATAAAAAGGGTAAATTTCAAATATAATCGGGTTTCTTTAACACACATAAATTCATAAAAATATGCTTTAAATTTGAAACATAATTAAGTTACTTCCATATATGTAAATTCTCAATAATATGTTTTTGCAAAGTGGAACAAGAGAAAGTGAGCATTGAATCATAACATAGCTGTGCAAACCTTTATAGCAAAAAGTGATCTTGATCTTTGAAAATTTCGAAAGAGAAAAAAAGGTGGGTTTTGAAATTAGATCTATGGATACCAAAGAGAGGAACACCGATTTTTGCTTTTTCTATGATTTTTTTTTTTGGAATAAATATTTATGAGCTTAAACAAGTTTCTCCATTGAAAACTGAAAAAAGACATAATTTTTTAGGCATTCAACACTCAAGGAAAGAGTTAAAAAAAAACTAAAATTCTAAGATGATAGTAGTGGCTGAGGGTGGACAAAAAAACAATAAACCAAATCAAACCGAACCGGTGAACCGAATCGATTTAATTGTTTTTTTTTTCTTTCAGTTTTCTTATGTTACCCGGTTCAGTTCGGTTCATTTTTTTGAAAACCAATTGTATCGGTTTTTTTCCTGGTTCGCTATCCCAAACCGAAAAACCGAACCGAGATCCAATTTATATATATATATAAATAAACCTTAGTTTAATGTTCAACGGTCCATGAAACTATAAAACTATGAAAGTGTGTCACAATATATTTTTTTTTCTTTGTTTTTTTACTGAATATTATTTTAAACTAATATTTTCAATTTGTTCAAACTCATAATTTAATTTGATCGAATACCCAAAATGATTAAAATATGAAAATATATGTAATAATTAAAGCCTATGAATTTGACCCAATAAGACCAAAACCAAAAAAACTGAACTAAACCGGTCAAATTCGATTGGTTTTTATAAATTTTATTGGATCTGTTCATATTTTAAAAAACCAAATTTTTTCGAGTTTTTATCGGTTTTATTGAAAAATGAACCGATCAATTAAACATCCATCCCTAATAGTGGTGACATACTGACATGTAAATTGAGTCAGGCCGGTCATGATTTCGCACAAACACATCACGAAACGATTTGATAATTGTGATGCAACTAAAACTTGAAATAATTTCAAACTAAATGAAGGTATTACCGAGTCACATTGAACAATAACAACAATGAATTTTATTTATTCAAGATTTCACAACGGTAGGGTGTCTTGATACATGTATTGGGGGTGCCAATAACACAGGTCTTATTCAGATAATCGATATCAAAAAGTCCAAAACAGAATGTTTTCGGCTCAGTTCGGAATGATTCAGCCCAAACTATGAATGGTAAAGGCCTGGAATTAAGAATCCGTACAAACAGCAAGCCCCAACCCATAAAAAGAACATTGGGGCCAAATCTTTACACGTATCTCATACGTAACATTTTGGTCTGAGATAGACACATTTGGGACTAAAAAAGTAACGGATTGGTTTTATTTACACCAAAAGAGGTAAAAGACAGACCAGACCAAGACGAGGTTGTTCCCTATAATTTGTTTTTCATATCTACACCCACAAGGTTTTGGTACGTGAGTTTGGGTCTATCTCCATCCTCAATTCTCGAATTATTATAATATTTTTAAAGAAGAGGAAATAGACGGAATGAATACTCTTTATTATCAAGTCATATTGATTTTTTTAGCCAAACTTAAAATCCTCATTATGCATAAGCTTAGAATAGATTTCCAATATGATAATTTACTATTTGATCATTGCCCAAAGTAATAATAAAAATTTATTTTTGTCTTCTCCACTTAATTAAAATTATTTTAAAAACTAGTATAATTATATAGAACGAGGCATCTCTTGATAGTTAGATGTATGACAAACAAATTTTATATCTTATCAACATCAAAAAAGTCTCCTACACTTCACTTGCATGATTTAAAGAACCACTTAATAGACACAAAGCAGTTGCTCATTAATCTTTTAATAACATTACGATTACACAATCATCAACAAAGTCGGAGGAGAAAGAAAAGGAAAAGCAGAGCAGATAACAACCCTTGGGCACATTTAAAAGAAGTGCCTGGTGTACCAAACACAAGACATAATATTTTGGAATTGCTTGTAATAATAATATACAAATTCCATTGTTTTGATAATTGATTATGTTGCAGATGAGCTCCTGAATGATCCAAGAGCTTTTGCAGCAGAAGCTCTGAGAATGAACTGGTGATAGAATGCAGCAATGGCAGCTCCAATGAAGGGTCCAACCCAGAATATCCACTGCAACAATTCAAACAACAAACATTATTAGACAACAAGAATATTATGTAAAACAAAATCAGAATCAATTAAAGAGGTAAAGTTGCATACTTGATCATCCCAGGGCTTGTTCTGGTTGAAAATCACTGCAGCTCCGAAGCTTCGAGCAGGGTTGATACCAGTGCCAGTGATTGGAATGGTAGCCAGATGAACCATGAACACAGCAAATCCAATTGGGAGTGGAGCCAAAACCTGTTATTTCAAGTCAAATTTGAAGAACATAAATATTTAGTAGAAATTAAGAAAAAAAGAAGTGTGGAGTTAGATATGATGTTGATATATACATACAGGGACATGAGAGTCTCTGGCACTTCTCTTAGGATCAGTGGCAGAGAAAACGGTGTAAACAAGAACAAATGTACCAATGATTTCAGCAGCCAAGCCGGAGCCGGTGCTGTACCCATCAGCAAGCCCGTTGGCTCCACCACTGTACTTGACATAGTGAGCCTTTTGGAATGACTTCACTAACCCACAACCGCAGATTGCCCCCAAACACTGAGCCGCCATGTACAAGATAGCTCGGACCAGAGACACCTTCCTTGCCAAAAACAACCCAAAAGTCACAGCCGGGTTAATATGCCCACCTGCACATTTTTACAATTATTATTATTCAAACAATCACCAATTCTAAAATTTGAATTTGATAATTGTACCTACCAGAGATACCGGCAGTGCAGTAAACAAGAACAAAAATCATGCCACCAAAAGCCCAAGCGATGCCGAGAATTCCAACACCGCCGCATCCATCACCGCCATTGGCTGTGTCAATCTGGCTCTTGTAACCAATCACAGTCAACACAGTGATGTACAAAAACAAGAGCGTGGCAATGAACTCTGCTATGATGGCTCTGTAGAAGGACCACTTTGTTAGCTCCTCTGCGTCGATCAATGGAGATGGTGGAGGGTCTTGGTAGTCCTTTGCATGGAAGTCGCTGCGCCCACCAACTTCAATGTCCTTGGCCATGGGTAAAATCTCTTGACTGGTGAGAATGAGCTAAGAAATTATCAAGAAAGCTGTAGTGGCTTTAGAGGCAGAAGAAGGAAAGAGAAGTGTTTTTGACTTTAGTAGTGATGGAGAGAAGTGTAGAGCTATTTATAGGGTGGGTTTGAGAGAGAGAGTGAGGAATTAATTAAAACTTTGCTTTGCCGCCCCATCTGCCATCTCACTAATTTTCTATTTTTCTACTTAGGTTATCATTTTCCGAATAAAAATCAATTATTTAGATGAGCCTATATTTTTAGTAAAAAATTCCTTCACTTTTAAAATATATATCAAATAGGTCTATCTTACTTTTTCTTAAACGGTTAAACATAATAGAATATATAAACGGACCATTTTACTCTTCACTTTAATTAAAGAGTTTAAAAATACAATTTTACCATTTAATATTTAAAAAATTTACAATTCAACTTTAATATAATCCAATTAAAATCTAACACGTGTCACCAAAATTTTAAAATAAAATATTAAGAAATTGTATTTATATAATTTATATATATATATATATATATATATATATATATATATATATATATAAACTAATTGATCTTATCTTAAATCCCTATGCCTTATATGTAAAAGATTTTTTTTAAAAAAAAAATCACCATCTTCTATACCACCACCATCATTTTCGTCAAACATCAATACGGTTCAACCATATCTGTACAACATTCAACCACCAAAAAGTAAAAAAAAATTAAAAAAAAATTAAATCCATATGAACCCATAACCGTACCAGTTCAACCCAATAACATGTTCAACATATTCAACAACAACAAAAATTAATATGAAGAAATCTGGATAAAATTTCAGATTTCTAGAGATAAATTAAAAAACAATTGGAGATATATTGAATACAATCTTCATAAAAACAAACACATTTTTAGTTCATTTCTTCAAAGAACTTTAAAAAAAAAATCTCATCTCTGATTCCCGATCGAGATCTAAAACCATGGAAGTGGGTTGCGAATAGGGAAGACCAAAACCACCACACGCTGACACATGCACACCACACCAAAACCCAGCAACCACACCACACGTTGCAGCTTGTAAAACCTAACCACCGTGTCAACGCCGCCTGCAAAACCCAACCACTGTGTCGACGCTACCTGTAAAACCTAAACACCGCATCGTCACCGCCTGCAAAACCCAAACACCGCATCGCCGCCTCCTGTAAAACCCAAACACCGCTTCGCCGTTGCCTTAAACTCATCCGGACACCATCATCAAATCTATCCTACCTAAACTCCACCCTAACAACACCTAACCAAATGAAAGACAGAGATGATAACTAAAATACAAATTGAAAAAAAAATGAAAAAAGAACAACGGAAAAAAAATTGAAATATAAGTTGAAATAGAGAGAGAGAGAGAGAGAGAGAGAGAGAGAGAGATTTGAGATGTGAGAGAGAATTTGAACAGGGATGTGAGAGAGAGAGAGGAGATGGAGTTTGTTCTTTTAGGAAGAAGATGAGATCGTGAAAAAGAGAGAGATGAGATTAAGATATAGTGTTTGACCGATGGTGAGAAGGGTTTGAGTGGTAGTGAGTGTTTCACTGTTATGGATTCACGAGAGAGAGAGAGAGAGAGAGAGAGAGAGAGAGAGAGAGAGAGAGAGAGAGAGATTAACTTGTGTGTATGTGTGTGTGTGTGTGTGTTAGGTAGTGTTATTCTGAGTGATGATGATGAACTGGTGTTGGTGAATGGTGATGAACCGGCGTATATTTGGTGATGGTGATGAGTTTTGATTAGTTTTATTTTTAAATTTAATTATTGATTAGTTTTAATTAGTTTTATTTCCTTTATATATGTTTATATATATATATATATATATATATATATATATATATATATATATAATTGTTTTTCATTTTATTTCCATTTTTGTGACACATAGCATGTCCTTGATTCAAAGACAAAAATATCATTTTAAATGTTAAGTATGACTAACGGTTAACTAACAGATGAACCTATTTGATATATTTTTCAAAAGTAAGAGAAGATTTTACTAAAAAGACAAAATCGTTTAAAATATTGATCTTTTAGTATAATATATGAACCCAAATGATATTAACCCTTTCTACTTTTGTGAAACCCCACCTAATTGGTACTTACGGTATGTTCTAATATTTACTCAAATGTTTGAAGTTTGGTAATTTTTTGTTTTTTTGTCATTTTTAAAATGGTTTTCTGATTTTGTTTTTGTTTTTATTCTTTAGAGTCGGAGTGTTTAAATGTTATTGTTTGACCATTTCTTTTAGATCTAATAATTACTAATATTAGGGCTTTAGTTTAACCTTTGAGTTTTAAAATCATGCTATGTAATTAGTATACAATATTAAATCTGATGGACTAACATAAAAGTATTTAAATATTATTATTAAACTATTTTCTATCTGTTTAAACTTTAAACTCTTTGATCCAGTTTTACTAACATTACCATTCTCACTTCAAAATCGTTGTTTTGTTAAAACTTAAACCTGAAAACTAGGATCATTTCACCTATTGATGTTTTAGTTTCTTGTTTTATTTTTTTTTGTTACTCGGCTTTTTTCCAAGGCAAAGGGAGAACCAAAGAAAAATGTGTTTGGCTTCTTGACTCTTGAGTGAGAGATGCGGCGTCGTTTAAGTCATGTAAGTGACTGTGCATGGGGCATAAGTGGCTGATAATATGACACGTGGAATCCAACTTCATATGTGGAGGCCTACCAATCACATATTAACATGAGTATTGTGAGCTAGTGACGTTCGTGGAAAACCGACCAATCATCATTCACTTACCACTCACCACCACCGTCCATTCAACCCAGTCCACCACCGTCACCACCTCCATTTATTCTCTCAACCACTCCCGTCCTGCCACGTTTTCCTGTCACTATAGCCGCTACCAATCATTTGTTTTTGTTTTGGTTTAACATGACATCTTGAGCGACTCCTACGGCACACTGAAAACATTAAATTTGTCACACAAAAATAAAAGAAAAAAAAAACTTGATGAACATACCAAACACACCAAATTTTTATAGAATTGATGAGCCTTGTAGCGCTCAAACTTTTTTTTTTAACGTCACATCACTCATTTTTATTTATAAAAGTTATCAATTTAACTTTTTATATTTAAGTATAATAATACATATTTAAAAAAGAATTATATCGATAGAAAGGTCTTATTGAGAATTTAAGATCTTTAAAATAATATTAATATAGATATACATATTTAATTTAATCAATATATTTATTAATAATATGTATAACCAATTTAAAATTTTATAATAATTTAAAGATTTATCCAAAAAAAATATTCTTTAAAAGTGTTATTTTGGTATAAAATTTGGTATAATATATTAGAATGGGAATATCTTTTTTACTATAAATCGATGTAAACTTTGGAATATTGTGTTGGAATCGCTCCTATAAACAGGTTAATCATATCACTAATCAAGAAATCAATCATTCAACGCTACCCAGTGGTCCCAGTCTATCCCCAGTAAAATAAAATGGTAAAACCAATTCTTGGCCCAGCCCACTCTCAAATGAATAGAAATATTCTTGGCTGCTGTTTTGCCACGTGTCAACCGGTGGTCGGTTGTCGTCTTCTGGTTACCTATCTTCTCTACACTCCCATACAGGATAATAAAGTGAACCTACAAATTTATTTATGTATTTATTTATTCACTTGGAAGTAACGAGACAGAGAGAGAATACAACCAGGCGACCAGGGCCAGGGGAGCTTCAAGTTATATTTGCAAAAGTTGCTACGAACCTAAAAAAAAATGTAGAGAAAAGTTAAAACTTAGAAGGACAATCGCTCTTGTCAACTAATTTATGATCTCGCAAAACGCGGGGAAGACCCCTGATTAAGGGGAGCTGTGTGGGTCAAGGTTCTGACAAGCCCCAAATTGAATATAAAAGCTTAGTTAAAGTAATCGTTTAGTAAAATAATGAGATATAAACTTTTCATATCCATATTCAAGCCATTTCCTATTCTCTAAACTCTCAAATTTGTAATACCTCAATTTCTGTCAAATTTGTGTGGTTTGTAAGTTGTATACTTGTATGTATTATTTTAAACCTATTTAAGTTTAATATTTGCTAAACTATATGATGAGAGCTGAAATGGATCTAATACAAGATGGACTGTGAAAGGTTGACTTTGGGTATACAAAAGTAGGATAATGCTAAGAAATGTTGCAGGTAGTGGAAAGAAAATATGTCAATGTAGAGCAGAGGCAGAGGGAAATGCTTGATAGAGTGCTTGCTAGCTCCAAAATTCAATTATTATTCATAATCCATGCCCTGGGCCTGGAATCTGGTGGTAGTTTTCAATGTTTTTCAAGAGGAAATAGCAAGTAACTTACAATACAAAAGTTCTTCCTTTATTTTCATTTAACTCTAATGCATGAGATTGGATATGATTGAGATGAAATTGAGATTATATTAAATTGTTAAAGTAGAGAAAAAGAGTTGATTGTATAAAGGTAACTGCGTTAAACGCTTGTCAGCTTTACAAGTAGTCGTAGGATAACTAAAAATGGAAAGAGAGGTGAGTTTATTATATTCTACTTCTGGCCGATGAGATTAATTTTTGGTTGGAATTACGGTTTAGTTTGGTATTATTTTTTCAGCTGTTTTTGGGATCAAAAGTGATTCCGAACCAATAGCAGGGTGTTTGGTAAAATTATGGGGAAGTGCTTTTGGACAATTTTAGCTTCCCCAAACCGAGTTTTGGAGAAGCCATAATTTGTAGCTTCGTATTGGTCTTTATTGAGCTTTTACTAGTTAAGACAAATAGTTCTATGACCAGAGATTGATGCTTTTGGTGTTCTGATAAATGGAAACTGTCACAGTGAAGCAATTGATATGAGTAGTGAAGTGTTTGTTAAAAGTTCTAAGTGAAAGAAACAAGTAAAATACCAGTGAATTACGCACAAAACTCTTACATTCAGGTAGAAACTGGATTTGTATTTTGGTGTCTTCACTGAATGTGTGTGTGGTTAAAAGGGTTAGGATCTGACATAGAGAAGATGGTGAGCTACCTGTGACTGCGATCTCTTTTTTTTCTTTCTCTTATGTCATCTTCTGTGGGTTTTTTTTTTCGTTTTACTGCACATTTTCTGTTTGGTTGTGGAGAGAATTTTCAGAAACTGGGTATTATTTTTATTAATATTCTTTATGGGCATTTGATCGGTTTGCCTTCAACTCTTGAATAGAAGTTTCATATTTTTTTCACTTCATTTGAGTGCTGTTCAGGTTTCTGTATTTTTGCTTTTTGTCTTTTGTTGTGTAGAGAACTCTGCATTTCAACTTGTTTTCTTCATCTTTTTATGTTGTAATTTTTGTTTAGTTTCTGACTCTACACTTCATTGTTTTTGCACTTAATAAATAATTTGTGTGGTTTGTTTTGTTTTGGTAGAATCAATGTGAAAAGCTTTGATCTTTGTTTAAAGGAGAAACAATGGATCGTTGACTAGTTGATCTTTCCCATTCGTTTTGGATTTGATGTGATTCGACATCCAATCTTGTTGTAGAAACACACTTTCCACTTTCCACTTTCCAGCACATCTTCATGAACCTCTCTGATTTCACTCTCAATCTTGCAGATTTAGAGAATCAAAATCGGTAAACACTTTCCACTAAATAAAAGTCTAATCCGAACTCACAAACACAAATATGGACGTTTTGTTGAACAAAACCAAGAATCTGTTCTTTGCTCCCCATTATTTCAAAGGAGTGGAGTAGCCATTTCTAGAAATTTTTAAGTACACTACTTTTTGTTATTATGCTCCACTAATTTGTAAGGTTTTTCTCAACAATCATGATATCATTGTTGGACATACGATGAGAGGTTCCTTTTAGAATCTAAACATTGTTTCTGATTTAAAGGTAAATTTTTTAGTCTGAGATGTTTAGACCTGAGTTTTCATTTCTAGGGAAGAAACTAAACTAATGGTGTATGAATTGAATTGTTTGATGTATGCTTGTTTTGTTTTCATGATTTATTTTGTTTAATTTCTTTGCTTGTGTTAATTTTGCTTGTTAGTTAGAGTTCAATAATAGTGTAATTCTTTGAAAAGAAATGATTAATGGGTTTCTTTTTATTTTTTCTTAGCTTGAGTATATAAGAGTTTTTAAAGATCCATGGTTACTCTTATATATGATTTAATGAGGTTGTTAGTGAGTGAATTTAGCTTATACTTGTTCATATGTATTCTTGTAGTTGATAAACATTAGGTACAATGTTCTTGTGTTCTTGTAGTTAATAAACATTAGGGTTCCTATATATAATAACTAAAGATCAATTGAAGATTATGCTTGGCTGTACACTTTACGGTTCCTATATTTATAATTTTTTCTTGTAAATATTTACTACTTTTGTAGGG
Source organism: Dipteronia dyeriana (assembly GCA_032871835.1). Taxonomy (NCBI): domain Eukaryota; kingdom Viridiplantae; phylum Streptophyta; class Magnoliopsida; order Sapindales; family Sapindaceae; genus Dipteronia; species Dipteronia dyeriana. The sequence continues at coordinate 14,019,657 of CM065297.1, forward strand.
TCATACATGCTCCCATATATTTACACTATTTACCTACCATTATTAGAAAAACAAAATGATCAAAAGTCAAAACCATGTTTTGGTTTTTGGTTATTATTGCTTGTTAATCTAATTTTCAATTATTACATGGATGCTCACTACTTGTTTAAATGTTAGTCTGCATCACCAGTGGCTTATTAGTTTGCCTTATGCTAATCCTCTTATATCTCTTGTTAGGATTGGTTGATAAATAGGAACCAAGTAATTTATTGTAGTGATTGAGAGGTTATTAGTGAGTGAATTTAGCTGATACTTGCTCAGATGTGTTCTTGTAGTTGATAAACTTAGGTACAATGTTATTGTGTTCTTGTAGTTAACAAACATTAGGTTTGATATATATTTACGATGAGAATTTTATGGCAAACAGATGGGAAAAAAGAATACAAATAGCGTTACTGAAAATGAGGGAGGTGGAAAATCAAAAGCTACATGGAATGATGATCTTGTAGCTATATATTGTGAAATATGTGTTAAGGAAATGGTAAAAGGAAATAGGCCTGGCACTGATTTTGATAAGATAGGATAGGTAAATGTTGTCAAGGTTTTTAAGGAAATAACAGGAAGGATTATGATAAAAAACAATTGAAAAACAAGTGGGATTCACTTAAAACTGATTGGAAATTGTGAAGTTCACTACTGCATAAAGAAACTGGTATCGGATGGGACTCCACTAAGAAAACGGTGGATGCACCTCCAGAATGGTGGCAAAGTAAAATTTAGGTGTGAACATTCTCCTTTATTTATTTATTTCTTTATTTATTTATTTATTTATTTATTTATTCATTTATGTCATGTAGATGCATATTTTCTAACCATCTGCTTCTTTTGTAGACGAATGTTGAGTATCGAAAATTTCGTGACGTGGGAATTAGTCCCGACATGATGGATATGTATGACAAGATGTTCAAGGGCAGTACAACAGTTGGTAATTGTGTCATGATTCCATCATCTACGATATTTCCTGAAGAAATGGTGGAAGATTCAGAGCATGACAAGCAGACTGTCGATAGGGAGAATGAGGAGGCTTCGCATGGTAATCAAGATAAGGGGAAAAAGAGAACAAATTATGAAAGTAAAACAAATAAAGAAGTTACAGGAGGTTCGAATGGAAAGGAAGGAAAGTTGGGAGGTGCAGCAAATTTATCTAAACAAATTGATCGTCTTGTTGAGGTAGTTGAGAGAAGAAGTACACCGACATCAGTGCATAGAAGTTCACAAGGAACTAGTATTGTTGAAGTGATGGAAGTTGTGGCCACTTTACCTGGGGCAGAAAAAGGTAGTCAGTTGTGGTGGTTTGCGACAGAGTTGTTTTGTTCTCAAGACAAGAGGGAGATGTTTTCTGTTATGACAGATTTTGATCTGAAGCTCCAATTTTTGATTCTTAATCAAAAAACGACTGAAAATTAGATGATATTAATGTTTTGTTATCTCTGTCGTAGTTGGATTATGTATTGGAAATTTGTACTTGTTGGACCTTAGTTGTGGACATTAATGTTTTATTATTATTATTGTCATTGTTGGACCCTAGTTAATGACATTATGTTTTATTTTCTTTGTGCTTATTAGATAATATTTTACTTACTTTGAACCAATTTATATGTGATGTTTGATAAAGTCATTAATATTTCAGGTTATTAAAATAACCTATGGACAATCCAGGAGACGAAGAAGAGATAGATCAACTTATATGTGTATGTGGTCGTCTTATTCAAGTTTATCTTGAAAAATATATTCTTAAAACTCCATGCATGACAAGCTCTCAAACAGGTTTTATTTGGTTGATGGAAGTGTTGCAGGGCAATGAAAGTCGTTGTTATAACATGTTTAGAATGGACAAACATGTATTCGTAATGTTGTTGAATGATTTGGAAAATAATTATAAGTTGAAGGGTTCAAGAAATATAAGTAGTGCTGAAATTTTAGGAATATTTCTTTATATTTTAGGACAAGGTATAGGAAATAGGAATGCACAAGAACGTTTTCATCGTTCCGGTGAGACGGTAAGTAGGTATTTTGATGTGATGCTAGACATTTTATATGAAATGACTAAGGTGATAATAAAGCCTTTGGATCCTGAATTTAGGAGTACTCCACAGGAAATATTGAGCGACTCTAGATATATGCCTCACTTTAAGGTATTTATAATTGTCAATGCTGTTAAATTTGGTATATCCATATAAATACCTTATTTTATACCTATTTTGAATTAATTTGTAGGATTGCATTGGAGCTATAGATGGTGTTCATGTTCAAGCTTCGATTTCTCCATGTGATCAAGTACTATATATTGGTAGAAAAGGAATCCCCATCCAAAATGTAATGGCTATATGTAACTTTGACATGCAATTTACATTTTGCATGTGCAGGGTGGGAAGGCTCTGCTCATGATAGTAGAGTATTCTTATCAGCTCTACGTGATCCTCAATCAAATTTTCCTAAACCTCCAAATGGTAATTTTTGAAATTTATGTGGCACAAATAATAATTGTATATTATATCCTAATCATTTATATTTTATATTTTTAGGAAAATATTACTTGGTGGATGCCGGATACCATGGCTATATGTAACTTTGACATGCAATTTACATTTGCATGTGAAGGGTGGGAAGGCTCTGCTCATGATAGTAGAGTATTCTTATCAGCTCTACGTGATCCTCAATCAAATTTTCCAAAACCTCCAAATGGTAATTTTTGAAATTTATGTGGCACAAATAATAATTGTATATTATATCCTAATCATTTATATTTTATATTTTTAGGAAAATATTACTTGGTGGATGCCGGATACCATGGCTATATGTAACTTTGACATGCAATTTACATTTGCATGTGTAGGGTGGGAAGGCTCTGCTCATGATAGTAGAGTATTCTTATCAGTTTTACGTGATCCTTAATCAAATTTTCCAAAACCTCCAAATGGTAATTTTTAAAATTTATGTGGCACAAATAATAATTGTATATTATATCCTAATCATTTATATTTTATTTTTTTAGGAAAATATTACTTGGTGGATGCCGGATATCCACAAATGAAAGGTTTTTTAGGACCTTATAAAGGTGAAAGATACCATATTCCACATTTTCGTAGGGGTGAAGAACCAACAGGTCACAAAGAAATATTTAATCATGCACATTCTTCACTTAGAGGCATTATTGAGCGCACTTTTGGGGTGTGGAAAAAAAATGGAGAATTTTACGTGATATGCCAAGTTATTCTTATGAAAAGCAAATGAAAATTGTTATTGCTACGATGACTATTCATAACTGCATTAGAAGATATACACAACGAGATAGAGATTTTGATGAAAGTGCAAATTACTCAAGTGAAGAGATTAATAAAGAAATGGAGGTCAATACACATGAAGAAGATGGTCTGGGAAGACGAGAAATGGAATTTTTAAGAAATTCGATTGCGCAAAGTTTAATGAGTACGGGCACTTAGCAATTATTTACAATTTACTCTCGACTCCGTAATATATTTTGCTTTTTGAAATCTTTTGTTGTCAATTTCAATTGTGTAATCTCATAACTCGTTGAAATATATTTTGTTATTTAGAAAAATGTTATGAAAGGAATTTAAAAAAAAAAGTCGTCTTGCTATATTCGTAATATATGTGGCAATAGATTCAAAAAATTAATGTGTTATGGTCACACTAAAACAAACCAAAATTATTTATTTATAAAACAAAAATATTCTTTGATATTTATTTTATAACATGATTATGGTCACATAAAAATAATAATTAATATTTATTTACTAACATATTTATGGTCACACCAAAATATTAGTTTATATTTTATAACATGTTTATGGTAACACAAAAATAAAACAATTGTTTTATTTTCAAAACATCTTCAAAATTCATTTGTGTACTTTCTAGTAATTTTACACAATCACAACACTTTTTACTTTCAGTTTACCAAACACATTAAAAGTGCTTTTGGTTCCCACAACACTTTTAAAAGTCAGTTTGCCAAACGTTCAGCTGCTTCTTCCCACAGCAGATCCAAAAGCAATTCCTCCCACAGCAGATCCAAAAGCAATTCCACTCACAACACATCAATGCCAAACTAAGCCTACGTCTCTCATGTTGTAGCATGTCACCAAATGTAAGAGATGGACTAAAATTGTGCAATCCATGGTTTATCCGATGCGACAAACTGGGCCTAAGGCCGTCTCCAACCCAAAAATCTATTTCGGCACAACTTTTGCACTAAATAGTGCAACTTTTATACTATTTCATTATTCCATCTCGAACCCACTACACTAAATTTTACACGAAAAATAATATTCCTTTGAATATTCTCTCTATTTTTTTTTAATATTTCTTCACAATTAACATTTCACCACATAATTAATATAATATTACAATAAGATAAGAAATTATGAAATTAATACATTAAAATAAATTAAATTTACTTAGTTAAAATATTACATTTATTATTAAAATAACTTAAACATTACATTTCATAAAATATAAAAGAAAAAACATAAAAATAAAAGTATATTTTTATCATCATCTAATTATCTGAATTAGTATATTCATCCCACAAATGATCTATTAATGCATTTTGGAGTGCAATGTGAGTCTCTTTATCCTTGATTTTTCTATGTCGAGCTAGAAATTCTTGAAATTAGGTATTTTCATCTACCATTATCTCAACTTCTGGAGTTGGTTCTTCTATATGATCCTCAATTGCTGCATCAACATCAAGACATCCTCGATTATCATGTTGTGCATAAAAATGCACGCAGTCATCATATCATGTAAAACATGTTTATGCCAAAAATGTGTCGGTCCTGCCACAATTGCAAACCGTGATTAGAGAACTCCAAATGCACATTCTACGTCTTTTCTACATCTTTCTTGTTTCAATGTAAATAAAATTTTATTCCGACCACGTGGATCGTGAATAGTTTGTACAAGCGTATACCATTTTGGGTATATACCATCAGCTAAATAATAACCTGCTGGGAAAAGTACTCTAAGAACAATTGTTGTAAATCTTTATGCTGAATTAATAATTAGATTGACATTTCATTTATATTTGTGTACATTTAATGTTATTAATATTGTATTAACAACATAAAATTCCATGATTATTAAATGTAATATTAAACATAGTATATAAGTTGGTATATATATATGAGGATTATGTTTAATATAATAATCTTAACTTGTCTGTAGTTAATAATTAAAGTGAGGATCTTTAATTTTTTAAAATTACAAGTACGGTTCATTCACATTAAGGATGGAACAGTTTTATCTGAATTGTTGATGTGGTGACATTAGAATGAAGGTACTTTGTATAATAAGATTATATAAGACGTGGACATGTTAAATTGGAATTTTTAATAATCTCCGTCTTGAAACAAAGTATTCTCATTTATCAAATCAGATGGTCATATATGAAACGGTCTTAATCTTGAGTATTTAACAGACTCCTACTTATAGAGCTGTGTCTTTTAACTTACTCGGTATGATTTGCTCAAATTGCCAAACCTAAAACCTTGTATCTTGGAGATATGATGATATACTTAGCTGGGAATGATAATATACAAGATGGAATCCATTCTTTCTTAATTGAAGTTATTGGCAAATCACAGACTACGTGGCACGTCAGTAAAAGGCAAGGGTCGAGGGTGCCACGTCATTGGAAGATGATTAGAACGAGTCAACCCAAGTTGACCAAAGAGCACTCGCCAAACCCCCCGACCAAGACAATGTAAACGATCAGGCTAAAATACCTGATCGGGGTTATTGAGATGGTCGGGATAAAGATTGTGATCGAGAAAGATCATCGCTCGGGGAAATGCGGGTCTGGTCGGGATCAGTAGATGATCGGTTGCGTGACACGTGGACAACGTTCAGATTCAACGAAGTCAAGACTCAAAGAACGTAAAGAACGAATTCTACCTAAATAAGATGCTTAGAAGTATATTTTGATAAGGAAACAAACTTCCTTATAGATATCATAGTCTAGATTAGGTAAGAGATCCAATACGATCACAACACAATCAATAAGAGATAAGGAAGAAGAGAAACACGACTCCAATAAGTTAGAGTTTCATTTAATTATGGGAACTCTCCTTATTTGTACATTAAGAATTAGGGTTCAATGCATGTATAAATAAACCCTAATAACACCCATAAAAGGGTTAACGAAAATCAACCAGCAAGAGCGTAGGAGAGATCGAGTGTGTAAACTTCTTTCAACATAGTGAATCTTTTCTTGCCCCATCGGCAACCGTGGACGTTTCCCCACACTGGGGTTTTACCACGTAAAAACTCTATGTCTTATTTATTTTCCATTCACTTTTACTTACAATTGGTTATTATTTTGCATTAATTGTGTGACGGGAGGTTAATCCAAAAATCACCGTCAACAGAAGTAGACAAACAGTTCTCTTGAGTAAATGATTCGGGTTTTGAACAATAGAGCGCTCAATTTATGATAAGATCATAAATAATCTTTCATTAGAGAATCACGAGCACTTAAGGATAAAGATGTAATTGAGAGGTCAACAGATTTGAACCTAGCTTATATTATGAACTGTTTATAAAGGATTGATCTATATGTAGTGATTATATCAATGAACTGTTCGATTCCTATTCGAGTAATTAATTTTATAATGACAAGAGTGCAATTCCAGTTTTTTAGTGGAATAAATCTGGATTTAATAAATTGAATATTTAATTAAAGAGTTTAATTAATTATTAAAGATTTATTGAAGGTTGAAATTATAGGTCTATGTGTCCCCATGTTTTCTCCATAACACTGTTTTGAACATTAAGATATAATGAGACTCATTGATTAATTTGGAATTAATCATCTATACATAAAGTAATTTGTGTATTGTTCTTAATAAGGGTGCACCAATTATTGAATACTTGTGCACCAATTATTGAATACTTGTTTAATAGAATAGTTGTCATTAAGTTTTATTAATTGTTAATTTTATTTATTTTTTATTTATCTTGGAGTGGTTTAACCACTCAAGAATAACTGCAATATATATCTCTCCTTTTTTACTCCATGGCCTAAGAGATTATTTATATATATCATAACACCATGTAGAAGTCTTCATGCCATTGAAAAGAGTTTTTGCTTTCTGTTGTTATTCAATCTTTAAAAGCAAGGTTGGAAATAGCTCATATTCTATGTTTTTAATGTTACACACCCGAGTATTATTATTGGTGATAATTCTCATCACCCTAGCTCTCTCTTGATATATAAAACAACAGAGAAGAAACATGAAAGGCGAGCTTCTTGTTTTCCTTTTTTCTTACTAGAGAGAGAGGAGCATAGATGAATGAAAGATAGTAAGAATAAAGAGAAAAATATTTTTTTGAGTTCTAAGCATCTAAAGAATATTATGAGAAAATCTCTTAATATTTTTCTTGTTGTTTCAAGTGTTGTGTACATAATAAGAACATAAATTTAAGGGTTGAATTTTTCCTATTCAATACTGTGATGCCCACTCGTCGGTTCTTTTATGTTGGAGATTCGGTGTGGAAGAACTTGGTTCGAGATCCTGAAGTGGAAGAATTTGGATCAAGGGAATCACGAAAAGTCTACAAGGGTAACTATTTCTTTCCTTACTATTTACAGTTTAATATTTGAATCAATATAATCATAACGATCCGGCTAAAACGGTTTTGGTTTTATAGAAAAATTTTGAAACCGGGCCCAATGCCTTTCCGATGCGCAGATGCCAGTTTTCGGTTCCCGAAACCAACATAACCCGTATTTATTCTTTTTCTTGAATGACATAATGAGTTGGTAGAGCAATACCTTGAGCGAGGTTGGCAAAAAGATGAGATGCCTCCAACACATTAATATCATTGTTCATACCCGACAAACCAAAATAGGCATGCCATATCCATAGATCATATTCAGTTATAACTTCTAGAATAATGGTTAGGGATCCAGTACAATTTGCATATTGTCACACCCAAGCCATTGGATAATTTTTCAACTTCTAGTGCATACAATCTAGACTACCCAACATTTCTGAAAAACCACGATCTTTACTAACACGGAGTAGTCTGGTAACGTCAGTAGCGTTAGGTGATCGTAGATACTCATCTGCGAATTCCTCCACAGCAGTACGTCAAAATCTCTTCAAACTTTCAATTGTTATAGACTCTTCTATTTTAATAAACTTATCAATAGCATCCGCTAGTAGACCATATGCTTACATCCGAAATACTACTGTTATTTTTTAAAGAGTGGACAAACCCAGTCTACCCACACAATCTCTTCATTGCACAAAGTAGTTGTCATGAGCTTCTATAACATTAAAAATATGAAGGAAAAAACTTCTGCCCATTCGAAAGTGTCGACGGAACATTTGATCGTTATACCGTGAGTTCTCGATAAAATAGTCATTGAACAAACAACGATCAATATTTTCCCAGTCTCGATTGATCACTATATGATCAGGAATAAAGCCTCCACGGGTCATTGGGTTGTTTTGTTGATTAACTTATTGAGTGATGGCTCGTTGGATGTTACCAAGTTGGGTAATTATCGCTTTTTGTTCTGCATCAATCGCTTCAAGATTTGCCCTAAGTTGCGCTTCATCATCGTCGGAAGATGAAGATGCGAAATTAGATGGACCTCCGTATTGAAATTCATTTTTGTTTGAAGTTGAATTGAATGAGTTTTAGGCTATTTATCATTGTGAAATATACTACTCCAGATAAGAAATTTGAGCATGTCTAATTGTCAACCATTGGATGGATTGCATAACCATCTAAACTGTAGGTCGCCTCTATATTATAATATTTAAACTTTTCGATGCAGACCGATTGGCTAGTGTTATTGGTAAAATCTGAAGAATGATGCGTCAGCATAACTACCCAAAGATGCGGGAGTTAGAGATGCCACGTCACCAAGAGTCAACCTTCCTGAACCAACATAAGCTGGCCAAAGATGGTTTCATAACACCTTATCGGGGCTATCGAGATGGTCGGGTTAAAGCCTCCGGTCAGGGTTGAATGCCTGGTCGGGTTTTGATAGATGATCGGAAGATCGACACGTGGATACTATCAGATACGCCCAGTCGCGACCTAAATACATGCAGAATGAGTCATACTCCAATAAGGTATCTCGAAGCACACTTTGATAAGGAAGCGAATCTCCCTATCGATGCTAGAGTCTAAATTAGGCAAGAGACCTAATGCATGAAGAACGCGAAACAGGAAAGAAGAATAAAATGACTCAAACACGTCAACTTTATTTACTTGAATAACACGAATTAGGGTTCTATGCATGTATAAATAGACCCTAATAATGCCCATGAAAGGGTTGAAGATAATTAAGTTTCTAGATAGCACGAGAGACTGAGTGTGTAATCAATTTTTCATAGTAAAGTTCTTTCCTTGTCAGTTTTCGACAACCGTGGACGTTTCCCCTTTCTTAGGGTGTTACAACATAAAATCCTCATGTTTCTTTTTCTTTCTTAACTATTCTTAATTAGCAATTGTGTGATTTCATATACATTATGTTCGATGTGTGATCCATCCAAAAATCACCGTCAACAACTGGCGCTAGAGGAATGGGGTGAACCTCCGACGTTATAATCAGCCAGAGATTTGGTCATACATAGTAAAATCATGGTTTCCAACGCTGACAGAGATCTGTCCCTGTGCAATGTTGATGTTTCACGATAGGTGAATGTCGTGGACGAAGATGCACCAGGAATAGATCCACATTCAAGAAATCCACCATCAAGCTGACAGGGCGCCATCACAACCACGGGCTTGACTACAGGAATATCTCCAGATGCATTTAGGCTAATTCAAGAATCCCTATGGAGAGTCATTGATGATGCCGCTAGATAGGAAATTTGCATAACCGCAACCGCAGATCTGAATTCACTTTATCAGCTCTCTAAACCCTTAGTGGCTCTAGGACCCAAGGTGCGCTCAAAGATCGTGGCGACTACTCCAGGCGCACCCCAAAAATCTAGAAGAAATAGGGCAGAGAAGCAGCACAAAAGAGGACATTTATACAGAAGAAACAACCCTCACCAAGATAGAAGAACGGAGGAATGTGAAGAGTCAAGCTCATGAGAGGATACCGAAGGGTATGGCGATGCAAGATAATAACTTGAGAAAGAAGACAGGTATGATGGACGGAGTAAGAAGCCCTGACCAAATTTAAACGATGACGAGCGTGCTCCCAGAGCATGAAGAGATCCCAGAGCACGAAGAGATCCGTATGGGCTCACAGTCCACCAAAGGTTAGATAGGCGTGGCGAACCCGAAGAGGAGCATGAAGTTCTTCTTAGGAGGATAAAAGATTTGGAGAAAAAGCAAAGTCATGATAACCCCTTAGTTGGGAGTTTTGGGAATCTGTTTGCTGATGCTATAAGGCAGGCTCGCTTTTCAAAGAAATCCAGGATGACGCATGTTGCATGTTGAGCAATTCAAAGCCAATACCGATCCACAGGAACATGTCAGTAGATACCAGAACGCCATGGCTCATTAAGACTATGATGATACCCTCATGTGTCGTATGTTCCCTCAGACATTAGAAGATTAGGGGTCCAGGTGGTTCGGAGGATTATCATTGGGATCCATCAGAAGTTTTGAAGGACTGACGCGAGCGTTCGCTAGATAATTTATAGGAAATATCCAGCAGAGGAAATCGGTGTCATCTCTTTTTACCTTGAGGCAAAGAAAAGATGAAAAATTAAAAGACTATCTAACCAGGTTTTCGCAGAAGGTATCAGAGGTTCAGAACCCTAACGATGACGCGATGGTGTCTGCATTCATAAACAGCTTGCAACACAATCACCTAACCTAAAGTCTGAGATAGTAGGGACTGACCACATATGCAAGCTTGGTAGATCATGTTGGGGGATACACCATGGCAGAAGAAGAACAATTTGCCTATGGAGGAGAATTTATACACGTGGGTCATCCTGCCAGCAGTTAAAAAAGCCAAGAAAGTTGTTTGAAAAAATAACGGTAAGAATGACCAGAAGGGCCACGGAGGAAAAGGAAAGGAAAGGAAAAGACAGGTGAAGAGATGATGATAGAATATGGAGGAACCCAAAGAGCCTGTACACCAATTATACCCCGTTAGCCAAAAAGCAAGAGGAAATTCTGAATGTAATAGAAGACAAAAACTTGTATGAAAAACCCCTGAGGCAGTCAAACTTCGCCAGAAGAGATACTACCAAGTACTGTAGGTTCCACCAGGAGAATGGCCACTAAACCTCCAAGTGTTACCAACTCAGGGGTTAAATTGATAAGCTAATCTGGGAAGGTCATCTTACTGATGTCATCCTCAGAAGAGGTGAAGATCGATAAAAGGATATCCACACAGGGGATCGAGATAAGAGTTATAAGAGCCCAAAGAAAGACTCGGATAGCGGGACAATCAACACCATTTTTTATGGCCCCGATACTGGAAATAGTAGCCAAGAAATGATGGTCAAAATTAAGGAAGCCATGAACAACCAAAGAAGTATGGAGGTGAATCATCTAGGTCCCGATCGGAAGAAAGCAAAACAAGGATGGGGACCAATAATTTTCACTGAATCAGACGCACACGAGTCTGAGGTCAGACCAAACGACGCGATTGTTGTGTCAGTCCGTATCTGAAATAGGCAAGTGAGAAGAATATTGATAGACAATGGTAGCTCAGCAGACATTTTGAGCATAGAGGCGTTTGATCAACTCATACTACAGAGGAGTGATCTCCAAACACTAAAGGTTCCATTGAAGAGTTTTGGAGGAACAGAGGTCAGAGCATTGGGAACCGTTAAACTACCAGTAGAAGCTGAAAGCTTTCCTTATATGAAGACAGTATTACGAGATTTTGTGGTCGTAAATTTTGAGAATTGGCCATGTAATGCTCTGCTAGGCCATCCCTTTCTGAACAAAATAAAAGCCATAACTGCAACCTACGCACTCATGGTGAAATTTCTGACCAAAGCTAGAGTAGGGATCATGAAAAGCTCACAGGAGTGGGTCAGGAAATTGGATCTCGCCGTGTACAGGAATAAGACAGAGTCGGGGGTAATGCAAGTGGATGCTGTCAAAAAAGATAAAGACCTAAAAGTAGACCCAACGAAGGCAAAGGTCGAGACCCCGAACGGGTTCGACCTAGACCCGAGAGAGGCAGTGCCAGAGAGTGACAAAGGCCCTAAGGAACCGACCGTAGAAGTTTTCATGAGCAACAATGATCCCAAGAAGACTGTTAGGCTTGGGTCACAACTGAGGAATCACGATCAAAGCAATATGGTTGAACTCCTAAAAGAATACATGGATGTGTTCGCTTGGGAGCACGCGGACATGCCAGGGATCCATCTAAGGACAATTTCACATTACTTAGCAGTGAATCCTGATCAGAAACCAGTTATCCAGAAGAGGAGACGCTTCAACCCAGAAAGAAGCAAGACGATCAAGGAGAGGTGGACAAGCTATTAGTCGCATGATCCATTCGGTAGGTGAAATATCCTTACGGGGTTACCAACGTAGTTCTTGTGAAAAATAAAAACGGTCAATGGAGGATGTGTGTGGATTTCACCGACCTTAACAAGGCATGTCCGGAGGACAGCTTCCCTTTGACTCGAATTGACCAGTTGGTAGATGCAAAAGCCGATCATGAACTATTAAGTTTCATGGACGCCTATTTAGGTTACAACCAGATCAGAATGTTCGAACCAGATGAGGAAAAAACCTCATTCACAGCTGACAAGGGATTGTATTACTATAAGGTCATGCCGTTTGGGTTAAAAAACGCTGAGGCAACTTACCTAAGGTTGGTAAATAAAATGTTCACTCGACAGATTTGCAGGAATATTGAGGTATACGTGGACGATATGCTTACCAAAAGTTTAACGTCTGGAGATTATCCAACCGACCTAAGGGAGACGTTTAAGGTGCTATGAAAATATGGGATGTAGCTAAATCCAAATAAGTGCGTATTCGGAGTACCATCAAATAGGTTCTTTGGATTTCAAGTTCACCAAAGAGGGATCAAAGTAAACCCGGAGAAAATAAGAGCCTTGGAAGAAATGAGGACATTGAAGGAAATCCAAAAATTGACGGGTTGCCTAGCGTCATTGAGTCGGTTCATAAGTAAATCAACGAACAAATGCCTACATTTTTTCAAAGCAATTAAGAAAGGCAATGGGCTAGAATGGAATGATGAGTGCGAGCAAACATTCAAAAAAATAAAAAAATACTTGGGAAAAGCTCTGATATTATCTAAACCACTTGAAGGGGAAGTGCTCTATCTCTACTCAGTAACAAACGTAGCGACAGGGTCAGTACTAGTCAGATTGGAAGAGGGAACACAGAAACCTGTATACTACACCAGTAAAGCTTTGTTACATGTGAAAATAAAATACTCTCCAGCTGAACAAATGGCTTTGGCCCTGGTAACAGCAACGAGAAAGCTGAGACCGTATTTTCAAGCTCATAAAATTGAAGTATATACCGATTGTCCATTGAAACAGATTTTATCAAAACTCGAGGTGTCGGGAAGGCTGACTAAATGGGCAGTGGAACTAAGTGAGTTTGACGTAGTCTACTTGCCAAGAGCGGCGATCAAGGGACAAGTTGTAGCGGATCTGGTTACGGAATTTGCTGAGCCGAACAGTGAAGTGATCAGGATGTTAAGAGAAAATGATTCGTTTGCTTGGAAACTACATGTAGATGGATGGTCAAACATGCACGACAGCGGGGCAGGCATAGTTATATCCATGCCAGAAGGTGACCAGGTGGAATATGCCTTACGATTTCACCTCAAAGCCACTAACAATATGGTAGAATATGAGACGTTTCTGGCAGGCCTTAGGGTGTGCACGGCACTGGGAGCAGATGAGTTGGAAATATTCAGTGACTCACAAATGGTGTTTAATCAAGTTCTGAATGAATACCAAACCAAGGAAAACAACATGGCTACGTATTTAACTATAGCCAAGACACTCCTCAAAATGTTTAAAGCATAAAGAATCACCCAAATCCTGAGGGAGAAAAATGAGAAAGCAGACGCGATGTAAAAATTGGTATCAACCACTTGTGTATGGTCAAAAACATCCCTGATTGCCCACCTGTAAAAGCCAAAAATCAAGCTAAAGCATCAGAGGTAAATTGATTGAAGGGGAATAAGCTATCTGGATGACCCTGATCAGAGAATACTTAGAGAATGGAGTGCTCCCGACGGAGATAGCTGAGGCGAATCGTCTTGTATATAAAGGCACAAGATATTTGATTGTTGAATGAGAGCTATACAGAAAAGGGTTCTCCAAAGCCCTTCAGAAATGCGTGGACCCGATCAGAGGTAGGTAAATATTAGAAAGTATCCACAGAGGAGTCTGTGGGATCCCTCGGGTGGTAAAAGCTTGGCATATAAAACTCTCAGGCAAAGCTTTTATTAGCCGACTCTTTTTAAAGATGCACAAGGTGTTGCAAGTCAGTGCGGTGGCTGTCAAAAGGTAGCTAATGACATCCAGAGGCCACCCAAGCAGTTGAAGAATTTGACATCACCATCGCTGTTCGCCATGTGGGGAATAGATCTAATTGGCCCGATGCCTACTGCAACTAAATGAGGGGCGAAGCATGCTATAGTGGCCGTTGACTACTTCACAAAGTGGGTTGAAGCAGAAGCACTGGAACATATCACCGAGGCTAACACGGCCAGTTTTGTGAAGAAAAATATCATCTATCGGTTTGAAATCCCGGAAACTATAATCACAGATAACAAGACTCAATCGATTGTGACAACTTAGAAATATGTGTCAAGATTTCGGGATAAAGAACTATTATGCCACACCAGCTCACCCTCAGACTAATCAAGCATACTCTGAAGGTGAAGCTGGAAGAACATAAAGGAAACTGGGTAGACAAGTTACACAAAGTCTTATGGGCTTTTCGAAGCAGGGGAAACACCTGACTCATTGGCATTTGGGATGGAAGCAGTGATTCCTGTTGAGATAATTCACAAGTCTCCTAGGGTACAACTCTTCGATCCCGAAGGAAATGTGGAGATGATAAAACAAGACTTGGACGAGTTTGGAAGAAAGAAGAGACATGTCCAGGGTAAGAAACACCGCATACCAACATAGGGTATCAAGGTATTACAATTCGCATGTCAAGGTTAGAAGATTTCTACTCGGAGACCTAGTTCTGAGGGCATGACACTTAACATAAAAGACAAGTCTGAAAGATCGTTAGCTGACAAATGGGAATGACCATACCAAGTGGTTGGGATAGCAAGACATGGAGCATATCGCCTTTCCCGACCTGAGGGAACCGAGCTGCCCAGACCATACAATGCATAGTATTTAATGATTTTCTACCTATAAGGAGATTATTACGTTTGTTTTCTTTTATTTCCATAGTTTAAACTTTAAATAATTATTAGCCAATTGTTTTTTATTCTTTGAGAAATCAATAAAAATCCCCAGATGGAGCTGTTATAAACATCAAGCACTGTGTTCGAAACCAAGCATTTACAGGATACCTCAAAATATCGGTTGAAACCGATAGGGGTCCCCGAGGGGCCCAGTGAAGGGGCCGACAACATAAGTCATCAAGACAATGCACACTCACCGAAACTAACTTGGTGCATATGAAGCACTGTTAGGGCACATTCGGGTATACAAACCCAACGGGATGCCCCAAAAGCTGGATAAGGTGTGAATCCTACCTATAAGATAAGACAGACATAGCCATAGATGCTTATAAAGCTAGTAGGACAAGTTACGCCTTATTACAGCGAATCTTGATCAATAAACTGTTGGGAGACGTCCCAACGACCTAGTTGACAGATAAAAGACAAAAATCTATAAATATAAGCTGGACAATTGGTTTACAAACGAACATTGCCCAACAGAAGGATATACAGGAAACGATTGGGAACAACCAGGACCCAAGCGATAAAACACAATGGATTTACCCGAGGTAAACCCAAAATCGTCGCAAAGCACGGTTCAGTTCTCCAAGGGTGGTTGACCATCGAAAATGAGGCAATAAGTCAATAAATACATGACGACACGAGCTCAGACGAGTGGGTTATCAATCCCATATGATCGGGATATATGTGGTTTTGCTTAGCCTAACTCATAACTATAAATCTAGCATGGGTCAGCAAGCATAGCTCAGGTTGTGATAAAAATATGAATGATCGCAATCATAAGAAATCACACGTAGAAAATGGAACATATCTTAAAGACAAACAATAAGGGAAAGATATACATTAACTGTCATAGTATGCCAAAAATTACAAAAGTAAATACATATGAAATAACTACAAAAGCAGAGATGCAACATTTGTTCCCATCAACTGAGGAGCCCTCAGGGCCGGAAAGAGGGACATCATCGTCTTGACCTTCACCAAAGTCTCCAAAATCTGGCTAGGAGATATTGTCATCAGGATCAGCAGACATAAAGGGAGAGTAATCTACATCGGTTTAAGGCCCAATGTTGACCCCTTTGGTCAGAGCGCCACTGTCCTGGCCAGCATGGAATGACACAAGAGATACCTTCGAAGGGAGTTCGAGATGCACAGGGTGGGGATCCTTTCTGATGGATTTGCAATAGGCCCTCCACCTGATCCGCTGGTTCTTAATCGCTTCTAAGGATTCTCTCTGATGCTTAGATAATTTCCGATCCCATTTCAAGCGAATCTCTTGGGAAGACCTCTGATTCGCACTGAAGAACATCCTGGCAGTTACTAGGCCTCTATTAAACTCCCTCAGCAGCGTAGCATTGAAATCAGAGGGATCTCTTATACCGATCAACATTTTAAACCTAGAGATCTTACTTGGACTCATGGGAAAGAACTTCCATACTGATCTGTTGCTGCTCTAAGTCTTTGGTGAGGTGCTCAAAGTGAATCTGAGCCTCTTCAGATGCCTGCTGCACCTCCAACAGCTTCTGCTGAGTTAAGGCAAGGGAGTCCTAGGCAATCCGAGCTTCATCCCAAGCCTTCTTCACTGCGGTCTCAACTAAGATGGCCCTTGATTGAAGTTCAGCGCTTCATAGTTCAACCCTGGTTCCTTGTAGTGAGCTCCCTGAGAGTCTTATCAAATGTTGCAGCACTACTCTGAACGTTCACAAGTGTTTTTCTTATGGCCATCTCAGTTGCTGTATGTCCCTTCAGCTTCTCTACATACCGGCTAGCCTTGAAAGCACTGGCAGCAGAAGACTTTAAAGCCTCATCCTTCTCGGTGAGAGCCAGCTTCAACTGAGAAATCTGAGCAGCATGTTTATTCTTCTCAGAGAGAGCCTGAGTCAACGTCTCCACCACCTGTAAAGAATCAACGAAAGGCAAATTAGATAGATAGAAGGATCGGAAGAAAAGCAACAAAAATGGTGGAAAGACTTATAAAAATTCCATTGTTAAATATCATGCGGACCTGCTCAAAATCTGCAGCATTTTTGACATCCTTCTAGTACCATTTCACCAATATATCCAACCCCTGATGACATTGATCGAATCATGGAAAGAGGGTTGATCTGAGAATTGTTGGATGAAAGGAGATGGGAAGCTTAATGGTAAAAATAACAGGAGCAGACTGATCCCGATAAGAGGAAGGGATAATACGGTCAGCAGTAGTTGGAGTCTTTGAAATCCCAACATCTTCCCCAAAAAGATTAGCAGATACATAAACCCGAGGGCCTTTGTTCTTAGGAATTCTACTTTCGATAGCGTCCTCGGCAAGAAGAGACCCAACAGGTATAGTAGAAGGGGCACCAATAGGCTCACTCACCCTGAGATCCCCATTCAACTGTATAACTGCTCATTCCCCTGATTACAAAACAGAATGGAGAGCCTACTCCTCCGTCAAATCAAGAAAATCTTTATTGGCTGCTTTCTCTCCCTCATCGAGACCACCATCATCACCTCCGGAGTCAGAAAAAATGATATGACGTCTAACGGTAAACTGCATAGAAGCCTTCCCAGGGTGTTGAGAGGGTGGCACAACCTGAGCCTGGGTTAACTCATTGGAAGGAAGCGCCTGGTCCGCAATCTTGATTTGTTCAAGGGAGGGGGAAGAGGGAGAGGGGGGTGGGGGGAAGACAAGTTTGATGTACCACGATCGCTTATTCTCTTGGACCACAATTCATATGGGATGAGGTCAGAGACCATCTCCTGATCCTCCTCCTCTTCTAAAATGATTGGATCAACCACTGGAATAGGCAATGCTGGGTCAACCCCAGATAAGAGACTTGTCTTCTTACGAAGGACATCGGGAGCGGACGGCCCTTCAACAGTCTTAGCTACTTTATGGCTTATGGCTCTGTCTGTCACATTCGCCTAGTGAGATTTCCTCCTTCTCGAATCGTCTCTTCTCCGACGCTCTTGTTTAGACCTATCTCAACCACGCTTCTCTTGGTGAACAGTACCTCGGTGAACAGTGTACGGTGAACGGTACGATGTCGCGCGCGTTTCCAGTTCTTCGTTTACAGGTTACAATTTTTGTTTACAATACAATAACAATAAAAATAATAAACATAAAAATAAAAATAATTATACAACCCATAAACCCTAAATCCACAGTACCATAAAAAATTACTGTCATCCATGTTTAAATTAAATAATTTAATTTTAAACATTCATATAATCATATAGATGGTGACTACACATTCATACATACAAGAGCATCAAAAATAATTTCCTGTTCCGAAAAAAATAAATTGGCTCTGATACCAATTGTTGGAACCCCGTTCACCGGTTATGCAGCGGGAGTAATTTACGATCTGTATCTGGGACCAGTAAACTTGGGATCGTAATTATTTTTGAAACTCATACATACAATATGTATACATAGGAAATTGTAATCAATATAATCAGAAGAAGAAAATATTACCAACGTTTGGAGGCTCCTTCACTTTACGATATGCTCCTGTTTAAACCAATCTTACCAACGTTTGGAGTCTCCTTCACTTTACGAAGTGCTCCTGTCTGAACCACTCGATCTTCTTTGCTATCTCCCGGGATTGGTAATTGCGTGTGGACGTGTCACGGTCTCAGGAACTTGAATAGATGATGTATAGAGAATTGAAGAAACTCTTTAATCTATATGGAAACTGTCTAGAACAATTCTAGTTGTTGAAGCAAAAATAATATATATGTATTTTATGATTCAGTGCAACGACTTACACCCCACCTAATTTTTTTTCAATGCACAATGTACAACTTTTGACTTCTCGCTTTGATATTGATTCATGCACCGCCACTGTTTGTATCCTATACAAACTGATGTGCATTTTTTTTTTAGTTGATATTCTTGTGTCCCACCGACAGCCACATTGCATCTCATGAAAATACTAATACATGTTATCAGTTGTTGTTGTCTAATATATATATATATTATAACGCAAACCCTTTAATTGATATCTTTTATCTTATTAAATATATAAAACATACACACACACAAATATATATATATATATATATATATATATATATATATATATATATATATGATAAAACTCATCAATTTAAATCTTTTAAGATATCTCATATCTTTAAAGATATTAATCAACTTGTTTTGAATTCAAACTCTTTAAATTCAAAAAATTAAATATCTAATTTAATAAAAATTAAATAATCAAATTATCTTATTTTAAAAAAAATAAAAATCAATCAACAGCTTCTATAGGTTTGTATGGTAGCTCGATCCCGGGAACCTTGGTACCTTGTTGTGTAATCCCAAATTTGGATCTTTGTTTGCAGAGTGGAAAATTTACATTTGGTCCATAGCCAAATTTGGCTATTAACAATAAACAAGTTTAATATTAAGATTAACAAGAGGTAATTACATAAAATGGACCATTGAATCATCAAATTCACATGCTCAGTTGCATATTCCAACACTTAACTCGATCAAGTAGCTCCATACGAAAGAATCCTCAATTCGATCGAAAAACATGAGCAGTTACAGATATAAACAAGTTCAAAATTAAGATTAACAAGAGTTAATTACACAAAATTGACCAATGGATAGTCTAATTCACATGCTCAATTATTCTTGATCGAGTAGATCTGTCTCATACGAATCCTCAATTCTTTCGAACAAGATGAGCAATAGATCGTAATATTCAATTTAAAATAGCGACTGTAATACACGCTTTTTTAGAAGGGCGAGTGGATGACAACTGTATCCAACTGATTATTGCTCAGCACGTGGCCGATAATAGCTACAAGTCCACGTGGAAAACTACAAAGCAGATCTGTAGCAGAAACAGACAAAAACACTTTAATTTAAAAAATTCAACGCGTGAACTAGATTCATTGAACCTAGACATCCGGTATGCGTTGTGGGACTCACTCACTCTGTGGCAAACCATGTAATTCCAAAAAATATCCAAAGGCAAAAGAATCTTTACACAGCCGAATCAACGGGTAGATCAAAAATTCCAACCATTGGATGGGTATCCAGACCATCTGAACCGTAGGACACCTCGTTACCATTGGATGGGACTCACTCAAAAGGGCAAAAGCATGACTTCCTTAAGGATAGAGACCAGGGGGAATTAAGGTCAGTGGTTTATTCATATTCAGAGTTGCCTTCATTCCCATCCTGCCAAGCGGAGGCTGCTAGCCGTGGAAGGAAGACTCTGGCTAAGGCGTTGGAGTGCCCCTAATAAGAGTAGTCCTTTTTAAAAGTTATATCTCCACTATAGAAAGAAAAAAAGGAAAGAACTTAATTATTTTAGCACAATTAAAACCGTCGGTTTAATTATCACTTTTTTTCCAGAAATCTTATCTTCATTTTACCTAAAATATGAAGATAAGAAATCTGAGCATGGCTAATTGCCAACCATTGACTGGATTGTATCATTATCTGTTCCGTAGGTTACCGCTCGATTATAATATCTTAATCTTTTGATGCGGAACGGTTGGCAAGTTTTGACTTGGGTCGTGTATTTAACAAAATATGGTTCACTTTGTGGATTCATAACTTTTACATATGAGCTCCAAATGCCTAGTATAATATGTTTTCGAAAAGCCCAGTATGAGTTCTTTAATCTATCACGAAAACTATGTTTCTCGTGACGAGGCCCAGAAGGGGCCCAAAAAGTGTCATTTAGTGTGTTTTCCAGACCCATTTATTTTCTTACTCAAAAAATTGAAGGGAAAATAAAACCCGCGCAGCGGAAGAGTGAGAAAATGTAATAAAATTAGGGTTTGCGTATAAATAAAAATTGTCCCTTTTGATTAACAAAAACCTTAACCCTAGATTAATTGATGTATATAAAAAGTATCGTACATATTTCTCGTGACGATTGAACAAGCGCCGAATTGATTCCGTAAGATCTTCCAATCCAATCATGAACGTGAATCACCTAGGAGTGTGGGCTTTCTTTCTTTAAATTGTATACCTGATGATGGAAACAAACAAAATCTTTCTCTTTGTTAGCTACAATAATCCTCCAAGAAGAAAACAAAGAAAGTTAGGTCACTTGTGAATTATCAATCAATTTGATTGAAACTCGCGTGAACCTTGATTCGATATTGTACACAAAACCTTTTGATGTAAAGGCTACTAGTGTACTATCAAAAACCAAACGTTCTTTCTTCCTATTTCTTCTTTCCCGAATCACACACTATTTCTTAGGATTGATCGAATTTTATCTAGAGTAAAATCAGATTTATCTCCCTCAAAATTTCTATGATGGCCGAATTCTTCTCTTAGAAAAATTAGGGCTAGCCGAAATCTCTATGAATTTGCAATTAGGCTGGCCGAAAATCACACACACACACACACACACACACACATACACACACACACACACACACACACACACACACATATATAGGATCATAAATCCTCTCTTAAGAAGAATTTACTTAGTAGGCAAGAATCCTTTCCTTAGGTGGATTTATTTGGTAGTTAAGAATCCTTATCTAAAAAGAATTCTATCCTCTCCTATATATACATGGGTTGGCCAAAATTCATAGGATATATATTTGGAGACTTAATTCTTTTCCTAAGAAGGATTTACTTGGTAGTTAAGAATCTTTCCTTAGGTAGATTTACTTGGTGGTTAAGAATCCTTTTCAAAAGGAATTCTATCCTACACCAAGACTCCTAATCCAACTCAATAGTGTATTTGTAACCATATTAAAGACTTCCTAATTTGATTAGATAAATGATTCATTTTATTTATCTACTTATCAAATATAGTCTTTAACATTAATTATACTAATAACAATAGTATAATTTTAGGAGACAATCTCCTACTAAGAAAAAGATTTTGACTTTTAATTAAATAATTAATTAATCACCAAATTAATTAATTTCCATTTAATTAAATAATAAAATAAAATAATATAATATAATTAAGCTATTCTAAATAGCCTTGCCGCCCATACCAATATATATGGGTCAATATATTATTTTTCTTATTTTATTAAATCCATTTGACCTTTATAAAAAGTCCACATGTGAACTAGATCTATTCTTACAAAAAGAAACAAGTCCACATGCCTCAATACAATTCTAGATGGACCCCTAAATTGGTCCGGTAGAATATATCAAGTGATCCATGCAAATTCGTGTGGATTGGAGATCTTGGGGGGCTATCTAGATTTAAGCTCCAATAGACACAACCCAATCACAATCAACAAATGATTCACTTAGGTCCGATCTATTTAATTTTAGTTCATTCCACTAAAGAACTAAAATTGAACTCTTAAATAAAGATAGAATAAGTTGATGTTACTCAATCATACTCTAGACAACCTTATTGGAGAAAGTGTATCATCGTGAAGAATACAAGTATTCGTAAAGAGCTCATAGACCGCCTATAGCTCTCCAAGTTACCATATTTACTCATATGACCACATTTCGAACTTGGATATTTGACTTGTCCAAAGGCCATGTTTCAATAGGCATTATTGAAAACTTAATGTTAAGATTTAATATTCAATACCTCAAAACATCCATATGATGGTATTCTACTCTCTTTAATAAATGGAGCCACGATGTCCATATCTATAAATGAAGTCCTCTATCAATTAACAAATAAATACTACCAAACTATCGAGAATAGACTATGCTATATAATCATATCCATTGATAGCTCAAATGATAACACTTGCAACCATAAGACCATCATTTATCTCAGGATTGAGATAGACTTTTCGATTGTCTTCAAATGAAAGTTTTTTTCCATTGACGGTTCTAGATAAAGTATTTCATTGTGATCATATTCAATGCACCCAGTGCACTAGATTCTTTTGCCCAAAGACATCTCACTTTGATGATTTTAGACTCATCATAACACATTTGATCCCATTCAAATGCTAGCAAAAGAATCTACAACTTTGACAAGATAAAGGCGCTAAACCTTTTATCTTAAGTTGTGAATATTATTCAAGACTAACTAAAGAATTGTGTCTACCTTATACATATCAAGTTGTATGAACAATTCTTTTTTTCTTATAGTCTTTTGATCTTATGATTATTTACTTTTGACAATTATAATAATTAAACTATAAATGCTATAAGATTTGTTAAACTAGAAATCACTTTATTAATATGAAAAGATTGTCAACACTCTTGCTATCGAGCATAATCCCAACACAAATAGGGTTTTTTTCTATACCGATGCGTTGAGGTGTTTCAAGAGTCAATGATATCTCATTTTCTCTTATCCATAAGTTGTACTAGGTTGAAGTTAATCATTTTTTAACTAACTAAAATTCACTTGAATTCCGATCTTCACTTTCCAAAATATCAGAGCTAAAATGCCAACCATTAGATGGATTTCCAAACCATCTGAACCGAAGAACACCTCTCTACAATAATATCTCAACTTTTTCAGAAATCTGATATTTACTTTTCCCAAAATATCAAGATAAAACATTTGATCAAAAATGTCAACCATTGGATGGGTTTCCAAAGCATCTGAACCGTAGGACACTTTTCTATAATAATATCTCAACTTTTCCTTAAATCTGATCTTCACTTTTTTCAAAATATCATGATAAGATGTCTGAGCTATTAACTGTCAACCATTGGGTGGATTGCATCACCATCTGAAGCGTAGGACACCTCTCCAAAATAATATCTAGACTTCTTCAGAATTCTTATCTTCACCTTTTCCAAAATTTGAAGATAAGAAATCTGATTTCAAATGCCAACCAATGGATGAATTTCCTCACCATCTGAATCGTAGTATTAAATCTGACATGCGTACCTCCTAGTTGTATAAATATCAACCCACACTAAATTAAATCTACCCCTTCAAATATCTTATCCCTTCAAATCACTTATCTCTTCAAATCACTTTTCCCTTGAAATCACTTTTTCCAAAAAATATCTTCAAGTCACTGAAGTTCTTCATACACACATGCAAAAGACACACACCTTTGTCACGAACATGTTGATATTTCGTAAAACTCCATCATAGGTACAAACCAATCGAAGGATGTGTTCTGGTCTCGAGTTGAGAATGATTACAACAACACCAAATCAGAGAATTTCAGTGAACTTCATGACAAGAGAAGTTTGTAGTGTCGAATGCAAACTATCCTTACTACAGTTGGAAAATTGCAGGGATGCCTACGATAGGTCAAAAGTCTTAATCCTAGTGGTGCTTCAGAAGCTGATATTGTGAGTATTTGTTAAAATTATGTAAATTCCCTTAACCAATTATAGTGTAAAATATACCTAGATGAGAGGGGGGGTGAATAGGTATATGCTCAAATTTTAATCTTATTTAAAAACACTAGCAATCTTATACAACACTTAGTATAATATCCAAAATGATATATGACAAAGCAAATGTTCAATCAACACAAATCAACTAAGTGAAGAAATTAAAAATGCTAAAAATCAACACAACATATTTAAGTGGTAAAACCTCATAAGAGGAAACATCTACGGGTTGATACCACAACCACCGATAAAAGAAAATCCACTATTTCAAATAAGAGTTACACATTCAAGCAATCAACACATGCTCTCCAAGCTATCACCCTTACTCTACCCTTGGACCTAGTGATCTACTATGCCGACTTCCTATCCACGACCTCCTGTCTCTAGGAAGATTCCTCGCTCACCTATCTGGATCCTTCTAACCCAAGGCAAGACTTCTTACTCAACTATCTGAGTCCTCCCGACTCTAGTTGAGACTACTATCCAGATCTTCTTGATCCTAACTAAGACTTCCTTGCTTTACTATTCGGATCACACCGATCCTAGCCAAGCCTTCTTGCTCAAGTCAAAGCTTCACTCACTTCAACAAGAATCTTCAACCTTTTACAAGCCAATGATCTAAGTGGATGCAAATGATACAAACACAAACAAATAGAGCAAGTAGATCAAACACACTATATGAACATGCAACTAGATAACTAGATAATGCTTTCAAAGACCAATCACAAATATATCTAGAAAACCTAAGCATGTTATAAACTAAGAACTAGTAAAGAAAAATAGAGAAACCAATTGTAAATGACCTAGTTCTTAGAAATTGAAATCAAGTCTAGAAATAAACAATCAAGCACAAGAACAAAAGATTTCTAGAGTCAATTTCATGATTATCAAGTTTAACACAAATTATTCAATATCAACCAAATCTAGCTAAACTTGAAAATCAACTGAACAATCCACAACATGCAATCAAAATCATCCTAGTCATGCTTCTTAATCATATAATATTCATCAATGAAAAGATCAAAGAAGAAAATTAAGAAGAAGTTGATTTTACCAAACAAAGATGAAATCTCAAACTGAAAATCTGAACAATGTGAATAATCAAGACATCCTTTAGTTCTGAAAATATTTGGGGTTTGTAGATCTCTTCAGGACACTCGATTTCGGTTTTTGAATCAAGTCAATCCAAGTTGTAACGAAAGAGATATCACCAAAACAAAAAATGAAAAGTTGCTTCAAAAATATGCATGTAAAAAATGAATATATAAAAATATTCAAGGGACCTCCCTTAATATGCCGCGCAACCACCACATCCGATTACGCGTGTTTTTTTTTTTTAAATTTCAAAGCAAATTATCACATGCGTTGAGCTCACGCAAGTTACACTAATACTCCTAATCAACGACGACGTTTTTAAGCAAAAGAAGGACAACACAATAGGCTTCACGTGAATGCGTCACACTCTATAAAAAGCTGATGAATTAAAAATTATTCAACGCAATGAGCTCACGCTAGAATAATTCAAGTTCACCAATAGGAAATCAAGCATGTGACTCGAATTGATTCCACACCAAACATTATATACATGCAATATATGTAATAAAAACCTCTTTAATTCATGAAATCAAAAACAGCCGAGATATGCCGTGGGCATCTCGAGACCAGGGAGGGAATGATGGCGAGATGGTCTCGCGCCTACCCGGCCAAGGGAGGCAAATGGCAATTTGCCATTATTTTTTCTCTTTTGCTCCCTTTCATATACCTCTCGTATTCTTTGACCGTTATTCGGTCTTCGAACTCCGAATTCGAATCCGTTTATGGATTACGAAACGGAACTCTCTCACGAACATAGATGACTATGAAACTCAACCCATAAAATAAAAATTCGACTCGATATACGAATACGAAGACAATGTATGCAACATGACTGGAAAGTTTCATAACTGTTAACTCGGAACTCGAAATCAAATATATAAGTAAACGAAATGACCGGAACTCAATAAGAAAAAATATAACATCAAATTCAAGATCAATATCCATGTTATACAAACATACAAACACATTTCACACAAGAATGCAAACTACATAAAGATAGTCTCCAATCATGCATTTTTCCAAAACATGTTACTATCATACCAATGCATGAGCATTCAACTTCAAGTGTGTGAATGTATTATACCAAATGATGCGCTACGATGATGGGACACAAATGTATAATATGTGTGTGTGTGCGCATTTAATGGTGCACAACTATGTAGATACACATATGTATGAATTGTGTATTTATGCGCCTACGCCTTGCAAGAGAAGAAAGAATCTTGATACCTTCGCATCCAAATAATCATATATCCTCTTGAAGACGAACTTTGCATGCGAAGTCGCTTTCCATCTTTAAAGCTCGATCTAATCATGAATCACCTAAGCAACTAAGCAATACAAACAAAGAGCAATTTGTTATGGAATCAAATCAACACAAATCTAAAACTTAACAAATTAAAATTGTAGAAAAATTATATTTAATATTGAATTTTAACAATATATATTTGTATCATTTTGCAGCTAAATTGGGCCAAACTTTTATTAACACAAGATAACAAATACAAAAAAAGGATTCAAATTTGACCATGTGTAGCCCATCTTTAAAGATATGTAAAAAATTACAGATAACGATATTGCAAGATCACCCTTTCGAAAGAAAAGTGGTCATTTTGTATCATCACAAGAATACTCTTCAACTCCAGAGTCTCCCACAATGGCATCTCCTGGACTATCTTCATTTTTTCTGAATATAACTATTGATGACGTTGACGGTAGTTCATTTCAAAGGCCTGTTGGGGTGAAGAAAGAAAAATTGAAGAGGATGGCTGAGGAAGAAAGTTCAAAAATTATTGACACTATGAAAGAAATACAAAAACTCATAAAAGTTTTTTTAAAAAGCAATCAAGAGAGGCAAAGAAATTACGATATTATGGAGAGAAAATTGGACCTGGAAGAAACCAAAATTGTAATGATGGATTTGAATACCATAACTAATCTAGACCGACACACGTTTATGCGTAAAGAAAAATTAAGAATTATGGCAAAATGAGCTCAGCAAAGAGGTTAGGGATCCCAAAATAAATCTGGGTCTTTTGGTGATTTTTTCAATAATATCGGAAGATCAGGCTACCAAATCATTGTTGTAATTTATGTTATATTTTTCCTTAATTTTAGTGTCTTCCAATTAGTGATAATTTATTTTATCACTATAAAGTTTGTATTTCGTTTTTAATGTTTTTATTAATTAATGTATTTTTTAAAATTTCCGTTGTTTTAAATTAAGTGATTTATTTTATAAAAAAATGCATTAAATTTGTTTAATTATCACTTCATTTTAGTTTGTTTTAAATGTTAATGTCAATAATAATTAAATCAAAACAAAATCATTAAATAATAAAAAAGACCAAATTAAAATAAATTTAATTGATTAAGGGTAAAACTGTGATTGTGCAAAACCTTTAAATAAAAGATATAATCAGATAAGATTTTAATAAACAGGGTCAAACTGTGATTTTATAAAAGTTTAGGGATAGAAAAAAAAGGGTAAATTTCTTTTTAGTCTCTCTAGTTTAAGCTATTACACAAACTGGTCATCCGGTTTTCAGTATTATCTCGTTTAATCATTCTGTTACAATTTCCGTCAAAAAAGTGTTGACTGATAGGATCAGAGGGTCAAATGACCCTGCTGCCCCTGATTAATAAATAAAAACAAACAAAAATACAATAAAATAAAATAATAAAAAGTAAAAAGTAAAATTAGAACCAATATTAGAAATCATCATCTTCAACCAGTTCTGGGTTCTCACTACCAGACTTTCTTCAACCATCACATCAACAACCCATAAATCCAAACCTCTTATTCGAATCTTCATCAGAATTTTCAGAAATCAAAATTTCCACCAACACCAGAAACACAAACCCAAAATCAAACCTAGCTGGCATTAGTTTCATTTTCAAGGAAGATCATTTGGCAAGAATTTGATTTGGAATCTGGAAATTTTTCTAGATCCACCATTAAATCTACACATCGCCACCACCAAATCCATACCCAAACCACCTTCATCAATTACGATTTCAACTCCTTTCGGCTAACTCGCCTCTCAACAGCTAGCCACAAACATGAACATCATTAGCAACTCATCCAACCCAAATCATCCCCAACACCCATCCAACCAAACGCAACCACAATCACCACCATCACCCCCAAATCCAAAACCCTAATCCAAGCCACCGAACGCCCAAACCCACCACTGAACGTCATTCCCTACACACCCAAACCTAAAAACCGATGAAGATGAAGAAGAAAAAGATCATAGAGAATAAGAAGAAGAAGAAGAAGAATGTGAGTGTCTAGATCGTGAGAGAGAGAGGAAGAAGAACAAGAAGAATGATAAAGAATATGATAGAGAAAGGAAAGGATTCACGACGAGAGGAGATCGATCAACGGGAAGAAGGAGATCGATGCTTGTAGGGGTGGCGATTGGTGTGATTTTGGTGGTTTGGTGTTAGAGTAGTAGTGGTGGTTAGGGTTTTGGCTTATGTGTTGAAGAGGATGATGATGATGAAGATAAGATATTTTTTTTTAGTAAAATGAAGATGGGATCGGTTGGTAATGGATTTGGTAAGTGAGAGATAGTGAAAGTTTGTTTATTAAATCAAATAATTACTTTTTATTCAATTTTTTAATTTGATTTTTTAAAATATTATTTTTTAAAATCAATTTCTTAATTGTTTTTAATTTAAATTATTAATTTTAACTCTGCTTTTATCATTATACCCTTATTGATCTGACAGGACTCTAACAGAATTGGACGGTAAAGACCAAATTCTAGATTTTTAGTAACTAGAGGGACATCAAGTCAAGATAAAACTCAAAACCGGGGATCAGTTTATGTATTAGGTCAAACTAGAGGAACTAAAATAAATTAACCAAAAAAAAAAGAAGAAATTGGGCGGCACATTTGCGAACAGTGTCACACTTCACACTTGATATTGCATGACACTGTAGATTGGAGCAAAAAATGCCGCAGATGTTAAAGGAAAGAAATAAGTCAATGATCATCAACATTCAAGTGATAGGAGAGATTGGTGGATCAAGAAAATAAGTCAATGATCATCAGCATTTAAGTGATAGGAGAGATTGGTGGATCAAGAATCTTCTCTAATCAATCTAGGAGTGATTGTGGGATCTTAATTGTTTACATTCATATTTTACCAAGAATAGCTCAGCTAATGTATGTATATAACAACAATCTTGTATAATTGTAAATAATGTAATTTTCAATTCCTTCTAATACAAATTTTTTTATGGTATCAAAGTACCGGTTTTGGTGTCACTAACCTACCAACTTCCGCCACAAACAAACCTTAAAACACTACTACACCAACATCATGGTTAGAACCACAGAAAATTCAGAAACAAAAAACGATTCTTCATCCAAAACCATGGAGGAGAAAGAAACAAAACTACTTGATCCATTAGCCCTGCACCATTCCGATACACCAGGACTCACATTGGTTAACACACAACTCGATGGACACAATTACGGATAGTGGAGTCGCTCAATGCGCCTCAGCCTCAGTGCCAAGAACAAACTTGGACTGATCGATGGAACCATTCAACGACCTTTACCCACTGATGCCAAATTTCCCATGTGGCAGTGCTGCAATGACATGGTGTTGACTTGGATCCTCCATTCGATCCATCCCGACATTGCCCGTAGTGTGATATTCTCCGATACAGCCGCTGCGGTGTGGAGTGATCTCTATGACAGATTTTCTCAAGGAGATGATTCAAGAATTTATCAGATCCGACAAGAAATTGTTGAATGTCGCAAAGGCCCGCAATCTGTTTCTGTGTACTACACCAAACTCAAGGCTCTTTAGGGTGAATTAGCCTCTTATAAGGAGCCTATGACATGTACCTGTGATGTTTCAAAGAAGCTGGCCAGTCGAGAAGAAAAAGAGAGGGTTATGCAATTTTTGATGGGGCTAAGCGAATCTTATTCTACTATCCGTGGCTCAATCTTGATGATGAATCCTCTTCAAGACACACGGAAAGTCCATGGCCTCATTCTCCAACACGAGAGGCAGATGGAGGTGGCGATTCATCGAGAAAATCTGCCAGCCTCTCATACGATGCACACTGCACGCTCACCAGCTGTACCAGGCTCTTCCTCATATCGCAAACAACTACGGTGCACTCACTGTGATCAGGAAGGGTATCTAGTGGATCGGTGCTACTACATAATAGGCTTTCCAGTGGGCCACAAATGGCATGGAAATATTGTGAAGCCCAAAAATAAGAAGCCCGTTGCCCATAATGTTGAATTAAAAAAAGAACCCACCAATGAAAGCCCAACCTTCACAGCTGAGGAATACAAGCAAATCATGGCTTTGCTCCACAACAAAAATGGTAATGATCAACCACTCGCAAATGTGACAGGTATATTCACATCTAACTGCAATAATACACAACATGATGCACATTCAATATTATATTGGATTGTGGACAGTGGAACAACAGATCACATATCACACCTCTCACTTACTCACAATAAAATTAAGATGTCTCATGATTTTTTTGGTTTACCTAATGGAGAACAAGCTGTAATTGAAAGTGTTGGATCCATTAAATTGTCATAAGATTTATCTCTTGATGAAGTTCTTCATATGCCTAAGTTTCGTGTAAATTTGATATCTGTGAGTAAATTGACTCGGGCTTTGAGGTGTATAGTGATATTTTACTCGGATTTATGTGTTATGCAGGACGTGGATACGAAGAGAGCGATTGGCCTGGGCAAGCATTTTAATGGTCTCTACTACCTTACACCAGATAAAAACCCTTATCTTGCAAATATTATTACGCGCACCTCCGATCTATGGCACCAGCGTCTTGGACACCCATCCATCGCACCTCTTCACACCCTATCTCAAACTATTCAGAAATTATGTGTAATCCTAAGCACGTTTGTGATATTTTTCCTTTAGCAAAACAAACTCGTTTATCTTTTACTTCTAGTTCAATAAAATCAGCTGCACCATTTGATTTAATTCATTGTGATATTTGGGGGCCACACAAAATTCACACACATTTTGGGGCTCGTTATTTCCTAACCATTGTTGATGACTTCACTCGTTTTACCTGGGTTCATCTTATGAGTTTCAAATCCAACACTCAACCCTAGTTGAAATCCTTCTTTTCTTGGATCAAAACACAATTTAATCGTAATATTAAAATTTTACGCACTGATAACGGGGGTGAATTCACGTCAATGCGTGCTTTCGTTGAAGAAAATGGCACCATTTTTCAACACACTTTTGCATATACTCCCCAACAAAATGGGGTAGTGGAGCGCAAGCATCGCCATCTTTTGAATGTAGCTCGTGCCCTTCGTTTCCAAGCCAACTTACCACTAAAATTTTGGGGAGAAAGTGTTCAAACCGCTTGCTACCTCATAAATCGTCTTCCTACACCCTTACTTTCTCATATATCTCCCTATGAACTCTTACATAACACACCACCGATTTACTCTCATCTCCGGGTTTTCGGTTGCTTATGTTATGCCACCAACCTCACTCCTGCTCATAAATTTGACACCCGTGCACGTCGATGTATTTTTCTTGGGTATCCTCTTGGCCAAAAAGGTTATCAACTCTATGATCTTAAAAGCAAAAAAAATATTTTCTTCCCAGGATGTTATTTTTCATGAACACATATTCCCTCTTACCACATTCCCACTAGAGGACTATCTTGTCCTACCTATTCCAGTCGACCCAGCCCAATCCTCACAGACCATTCCACCTATTAACTCCTCTCAGCCCAATCCACCTAACCCTTCCTTATCCCCTGATCAAAGTTCATCTCTCCTCATTCCTTCGACACCAGCAACTCCCGACCCCTTATCACAAATCCCACCCACCACTACTTTTTCACCGACTGTCAACCCACTTCCAACCTTATCACCATCATCGGTGCCCCAAGATCCTCCTTCTCCCACCCAACCATCATCACCTCCGGCGGCTATCTTGCCACCACCGGTGCTGACTTCCCCTACCGTGCCCACTCATCGACGCTCCACTCGCACTCATCAACCTCCGTCCTATCTCATTGACTACAAGACCAACCATGCTGCTCTTCTTGAGCCTGAT
Organism: Dipteronia dyeriana; assembly: GCA_032871835.1. Lineage (NCBI taxonomy): Eukaryota > Viridiplantae > Streptophyta > Magnoliopsida > Sapindales > Sapindaceae > Dipteronia > Dipteronia dyeriana. Next base: position 14,052,533 of record CM065297.1, read on the forward strand.
GCCTCTTCCTCATCCACGTCCGGCACCCGCTATCTATTGTAAAAGTATGTCTCATATTCTGGGTTATCCACTGCTTATCGTTCATTTGTGCACAATATCTCTCACTTGGTTGAACCAACCACTTATAATCAGGTCAGTCATGATCCTCAGTGGGTTGAAGTAATGAAATCTAAAATTCGAGCTCTTGAAGACAACCACACATGGTCAATGGTCCCTTTACCTTCTGGTCAGCGTCCTATTGGATGCAAATGGGTTTTCAAGATCAAGTACCATGCTGATGGTACCATCGATCTTTACAAAGCTCGCATTGTTGCCAAAGGGTTCACTCAACGCGAAGGTATCGATTATAAGGATACCTTTGCCCCTGTTGCCAAATTAATCACTGTTCGTTGCTTATTAGCTGTTGTTGCGGTTCGAGATTGGCCATTACACCAGATGGATGTGCAAAATGCTTTCCTCCACGATGAACTTCTTGAGGAAGTGTACATGCTCCCTCCTCCAAGTTATCGTCGACAGGGGGAGAACATAGTTTTTCGACTCCACAAGTCTCTCTATGGACTCACACAAGCATCTCACAGTTGGTTCCAACGATTCTCTTCTTCCATTCAAGCAATTGGCTTTCAACAGTCTCGTGCTGATTACTCTTTATTCACACAGGTTCATGGGGATTCTATTACTGTGATATTGCTTTATGTTGATGATATGGTCATAACAGGGAACAATGAAAAGGCCATCAATGATCTCAAGAAGTTTCTTAACAGTTGTTTTAAGATTAAAGACCTTGGACCACTCAAATACTTTCTTGGCATAGAAGTTGCACGTTCCAAAGCTGGAATTACAGTTTGTCAACGAAAGTACACATTGGACATATTGGAGGAAGCTGGATTACTTGGAGCAAAACCTGTAAAAGTACCTATGGAGCCCGATCTGGTACTAATAGAAAATAGGAGTGATGCTCTCAACGATCCCACTAAGTACCGAATGTTAATTGGGAAATTAATCTACCTTACAATCACCCACCGGAAGTCACATATTCCGTGAATACACTTAGTCAATTCATGCAGGAACCCAAGCTACACCATCTTAAGACAACACATCGGCTTCTCCAATACCTGAAGGCAGTCCCAGGACAAGGCTTATTATTTAGTTCAAATAGTTCACTTCGTTTGATCGGGTACTGTGATGCTGACTGGGCAAGATGTCCAATTACACGCCGATTAGTGACAGGATACTGTACTTTTCTTGGCAAGTCACTTGTGTCATGGAAAAGTAATAAGCAAGCCACGGTGTCAAGATCGTCTGCTGAAGCTGAATACCGTTCCATGGCTGCATCTGCTTGTGAACTCACTTGGTTGAGATATCTATTGAGAGATTTACATGTACCACTTTCTGAGCCATCTAGACTGTTTTGCGACAATCAAGCAGCCCTACACATCGCAGTAAACCCAGTTTATCATGAACGAACGAAGCATATTGAGTTAGATTGTCATACGGTTCGTGAGAAAATCCAAAAAGACGAAATCAAGACAGCTTATGTGCAAACTGGAAATCAAATAGCAGATTTGTTTACAAAGCCTTTACGAGCACCAGTTTTCCACACACACCTTAGCAAGTTGGGTGTTATAGACATCCACACTCCAACTTGAGGGGGAGTGTTAAATGAAAGAAATAAGTCAATGATCATCAACATTCAAGTGATAGGAGAGATTGATGGATCAAGAAAATAAGTGATAGGAGAGGGAGAGATTGGTGGATCAAGAAAATAAGTCAATGATCATCAGCATTCAAGTGATAGGAGAGATTGGTGGATCAAGAATCTTCTCTAATCAATCTAGGAGTGATTGTGGGATCTTAATTGTTTACATTCATATTTTGCCAAGAATAGCTCAGCTAATGTATGTATATAACAACAGTCTTGTATAATTGTATATAATGTAATTTTCAATTCATTCTAATACAAATTTGTTTAGCAGAAGATGCAGCTGGGTTGGAGTGGAATTGTTGCTGCGAAATGAAGATGCCGCAGACTTTAGTGAAGCGTTGGAGATGCCCTAATGGAGTGATTCTTATGTTAAAATCCCGGTTTGAACTGGAGTTCTTACTCAACAGTAAGGAGCAGATTTTCATTTTAGTGGTACTTTTCAGTTTTTTTTTGTGGATATCTGTGATTGAAACAGCATCCCCATTCCCCATTCCCCATTCCCCATTGGTCGTTTCTCTCATTTTTGAATCATGAAGTTCTAATCACACTGTTGCACAAGCTTGTATAAGTTCTAACAATTTACTGTAATTGTGGTTGAGATCTTTGTAATTTCTGTGTCAGAAAATAGAAGATTAATTACCGTTTGTGTTGTTAATACTGATTTTTGTTCAAATGTGTCAACTTCCATTTGAATATGAGCTGGAAATGTTAGAAACGAAATGGAAGGGGGAATTAAATTACTACTAGACATTAAGATTTAACTACAAAAATTTAAGGTCTATTATAGGATCTAGTATTGGAATTTGGAATTAGACCATCAACTAAAACATGGTCAATAAAAAAGGCTGATGCAGTTTAAAATTCCTCAATTCTCATCAGTATATTCCTCTGTTTCCTCTTCATTGATTGTCTCCAACCTTGGAGAATTGGAAATCTTGAGATGGGAACTGGGAAGGGCTGGTGCAACTTCATTCCAAGAATTCATATATCTGCAGATCTTCTTTGCCATTGTTAAAAAGTGGTGATTGCACAAATACTCTCTTTTTAGGATCAAAATTGGCTACGGAAAACAGAGCAATCTCAGTCCCTGTTGATGTGAACTTGATACTTGTTACTTCAGATTCGAAATTTTTGGTTGAATATATGATTGGAAGGTGTTTTGAGATGTGAATCAAGTGTATATGACCTTTTATAATAGATTAATGGAGTAAAAAAAAGAGTAAAGGAAAAAGCTGGTTACTCGCTCAATTGAGTCAATTTAATGGTTAAAAACATGTGGAAAATGTTCAAGATTAAAAAAGCAATTGTGAATCTTGAAAAAAAAGCAATTTGCTCGGGGCCGGAACCAATGTGTATTAACTATTTAATGCAAAATGACATCATTGTTACCGACTGAATTTGAGAATTGAGACTTGTAAATTATTTATTTTTAAGCCACCCTTTTTTTTTTGTAAAGATTTGGTTCAGATTTTATTTTAATAATAATGGTAGCTTTGTCGTTAAGCTTACGTGACAAGATGGTGGGGTCACACCACACAATTAGTCGCGGGTTCATTTCTCTCGTGGGTTCATGTCACCTTCTCAAGTCCCCGGCAATACTGTAATGTTATAAGTTTTCTTTTTAACACCACCTATGCTTCTCCATTTTATCAAAGTAAAAATGAAGATTCATTTCACTCCAACAATTCTCTAAAATGGAGATTTCAATCTCTATTTGGCTATTTATATTAAACAATATTATTTTATCCTTCTGGTCTACTTTTTATATTTGTAATATATTTGTAACATTTAGACTTCAGATATTTAGATGAAATTAAATCTAGTGTTAGATTACCTAATATAATTGCTTTTAATTATATTCACAGATCAAAGATGGTTATTCTTTGATCTCAGTTACCTACATTTTATAAAGGAAATACAAGTTAAGAACAAATTTCTACAAAATAAACTTTTGTTTTGTCAACCACAATTTCGTTTTATTTCTTAAAATATAAATATAATTGAATTATCGTCCTTACTAGCTGATCAATAAATTTAAAACAAAGAAGAGTTGCCAACACATTTTAGACATACTTAAAACATAATAATATAAATCACTACACTCTTACCGTATCAGCATCATAACTTGAATTATGGAACCATTTGACCCATTTTAAATTACCCAACCTACTTAAATTTGAGATATATACCGTTCTAGTGTTAAGATTAATTGAATGACATCAATTTATCAAAATCAAGTGTTAGACTACCCAATAGAATGGTTAAAAAAAACTATGGTAAGGTACCCATAATTGCTTTTAATTGAATTCTCATATCAAAGGTGATTATTCTCTAGTCTCAATTAAGTACATTATATAAAGGGAATACAAGTTAAGTAGAAATTTCAACACAACAAAAAAGAAAACCTCTGTTTTTCTTACCACAATTTCATTCTTGTTTCTCAAGATATAAATATAATTGAATCATTGTCCTTCCTATTTGATTACAAAAATTTAAATAGAGGAGAGTTACCGACACATTTTAGGCTTATTTAGAAACTAATAATACACGTGACTGAACTTTTACCATATCTCCAACATAACTTGAATCATGAAATCATTTTATCCATATTTATTTCATCCATTTTCAACTACCCAATTTACTTCAATTCGAGATATACAACATTACAGTGTTATGATTAATTTAATGACGTCAATTTATCAAAAATTCAAAATCTAGTGTTAGATTACCGAATAATGGTACCCATAATCGCTTTTAATTATATTCTCGGATCAAAGATGATTATTCTATGATTTCAATTACTTACATTTTATAAAGCCATAAAGGGAATACAATTTAAGTACAAATTTTAACACAATAAACTTTTGTCGACCACAATTTCATTGAGTTATTGTTTTTAGTCACTATTATATTTTTTATTGTTTTTATCAACATTGACCACTTTTGGACATTATTACCCTTAGATTTGAAATGGACGGTGAAAAATAACAATTCCAAAAGTTTATCTTTTCTTACATCAAGTAAAAAATATTAGGGTTACATGAAGTAAAAAAAACGAAAGAGAGAGAAAGAGAGAGAAAGGAACTGTCGTCGTCGCTCTTATTGGCATTCTCTGTCGCCGTCGTTGTCACTTCCAGTCGTCATCGCTGCCGGTCCCAGTCGCTGTCGCATGTCGCATGTCGCATGTCACTGTCGGTGCTGCTCCTCGTCGTCGTGGCTCCCTCCCGTCGTTGTCATCACAAGCTTTTTCTTCATCTGACCAGATTCTTGAAATCTGATACCTGAATCTTGTTCTTCTTCTTCATCACAATCTTCTTCTTCATCTGGGTAGAACCGGCAGGTTCTCGACTGAGGTAATTTCTGTTTGTTTTCTTCTTCAATTTTTGTCGATTCCAATTTCTAGAATTTGTTCGTTTGAGAAATTTTGATTCTTATAAATTAAAATGAATTAATGCAGAGTTGATGATGATTGTTACTTATAGTTTTGAAACTATAATTTTCATATGTGTCTTTGGGGTGATTTTGATATTGATTTTGAATAAATAAATTCGGAATTTTATGTCAGTTATGATGCTTGGTGTCGTTTGACTCGTTTGACTAGAAATTGTGTGTCAAATTTGTATGTCACTTTTTTCCAATGCTTTGATATATATATATATTGTTCAACTTCAGAATACATAGATTACTGTTATGATTAGAATAATACAAAAAAAAACCATGGAATTCATAATTATATAATAAATTATAATGCAATTTTTTATTTTTATGATTTTGTAGATGGAGAATATGAATTTAGAGGATTTTCTGATCAAACCGAGGAATTTATGGTTAAAAAAGTCCACCATAAATTTCTACAATAGTTTGAATTGGCTGCCGGAGATTGCTAAAGTTCTTAAACAAGTAAAACAGTTTGGTGTGTTATGGAAGATATGTTTCGGGCATTTACTTGCCATCCCGAAAGAGGTGACTTTTTCAGCGGGCGTAATGGATAACTTGTTGTTGAGGCAGATATGTATACCTGGAGTGACCCGTGAGGATGAATTCCACTTCTTAGTAGGTGGTATGTTTTAAACTAGCTTGTAACTTAGTTTTGTACTAGCATGTAACTTGAACTTTCTATCATGTAACTTGTTAATCGTAATTTGTTACTTCTTTTTTACAGTTGTTGGTTCCATGTGCTGTTGGTGATCCAGCAGGACATTGGATTTTGTGTGATGTTGATTTGGAAAAACGTTGTGTCTGTATTTATGATCCACTACATAAGACAACCAATATTGAGAAACGTGTGAAGCAGATCACCCCACTCTTGCGTTTAATTCCAACAATTTTGCAAGCATCTGGATATTTTGACAAAAGAAGCATAACACCTGATGGGATGATGTTTGTTGTTGAACAATCAATTCCAAAGAAGCTACCAGCACAACTAGACAACGATAGTTGTGGTGTCTTCACATGCCGATACGCATACATGTTGATGCGTCGTAAATGTTTTTGGGGGTAGGGAACCAAAAACATCCCCAGGTTTAGGGAGTAAATGGCACTAGAAATTTATGCTAACAGTGTACCGGCAAATTCATAGGTTTCTTGACTTGACGATGTACATTACTGGAACTTTATGAATGAAATTGTTTTTTATTATTAACTGGGATGTAACTTTTAACATGATTTGTACTGGAGTCCCATTCTGAAATGAATTTGTTAATGAACAAGGATGTAACTTCTTTTTGGAGCAACATGTAATACTGGCATGTAACTTCATTTCCAACTGGCATGTAACTTCCATTATGTAACATTACTGGAGTTCTATTATGAAATTAAATTATGTTTAAAATACCATGTAACTTCATTTTGCACTGTCATGTAATACAAAATTATGCACTAGCATGTAACTTCATTTTGAATTAGTATGTAACTTCATTTCCAATTAGCATGTAACTTCTAACATGTAACATTACTGGAGTATTCTGAAATAAAATTATTTATGAACTAAGATGTAACTTCATTTTGCACTGTCATTTAACTTGTATAATGCAACATTACAGGAGCTCTATTCTGATACAAAATTATGCGCTAGCATGTAACTTCATTTTGCACTAGCATGTAACTTCATTTTGCACTTGTATGTAACTTCAATTCCAACTAGCATGTAACTTCTAACATGTAACATTACTGGAGTATTCTGAAATGAAATTATTTATGAATTTCATGTAACTTCATTTTGCACTAGCATGTAACTTCATTTTGTACTAGCATGTAACTTCAATTCCAACTAGCATATAACTTCATTTTGCACTACCATGTAATTTCATTTTGTACTAGCATGTAACTTCATTTCCAACTAGCATGTAACTTCTAACATGTAACATTACTTGAGTATTCTGAAATGAAATTATTTATGAACAAGGATGTAACTTCATTTTGCACTGTCATGTAACTTCTAAAATGCAACATAACTGGAGTTCTATTCTGATATAAAATTATGCACTAGCATGTAACTTCATTTCCAACTAGCATGTAACTTCTAACATGTAACATTATTGGAGTATTCTAAAAGGAAATTATTTATAAACAAGGATGTAACTTGGTTTTACACTGGCATGTAACTTCTAAAATGTAACATTACTGGAGTCATTGTATTTCAACTGTCAAATTCAATAAGAACTTCATAAAGTCTACATTACACAAAAAAGTATTTCATCCATGCATATTAGAATTATAACATCATTACTAATATAGTAAAATCTAGGATGTACCAACTTCTTTCGGCACCGATGGACACTTTTGTGAATTATGGCCTTCATCTCCACACTTCTTGCACCTGTAAGGTCTACGTGGTCGCTTCGATGTTGCGGATGTTGTAGATGATGCGGATGGGCATGGTGGTGGAGCCTGTCAAGGCTGTGCATTCCTGTAATTTTGTCGGTTGTGACCCGATTTTTTCCAAATCGTACAATTTCTGGCTTTTCCATTACGATGTTCTCCGACATATTAAATCTCTTCTTTCTTGGTCTTCCAGCTTGCGCACGAAAAGGTGGCAGAAGAACAACCTTTGATCACACATTTTCAGGAATATTCCAATCATTAGGATGCTCAATAGGGAAAATGGTCCCTACATATGCTTCAACCCAACTTGTGGTTTTGTAGCAATCCCCTCAATAATTGGGTAAAGGTTTCTTTGTATACCTACAAAGGAAAAGATTATAAGTAATTAATTGAATCTACATAGGTGATAAGGCAAATTACAGTTGAAGAAGAGGATATTAACCTTATTGCAGCTAATGCATGTCTACATGGGAGTTTATCAACTTCAAATTTCGTACAGCTACATGTCTTTTCAGAAAGGTTCACCAAACCATCTTTATTTCCATCCTTAACATTGAAGTTAACAGAATCAATTGGATGAACCGTGTATTTTTTTGAATCAATGTTTCTTTCTTTTATTAATTCAGTGGCCCATGGAGTCAATTGTGTTCGAGTTTTTTCAGCCTTGGTCCGACACTTATAAAACCATTTCTGGAGCATGTCTCTAATAAAATCAATCATGGTTGTTGTTGGCATTTGACGAGCATATACCAAACATGAATTCATCGACTCGGATGCTAGAGGTCATCAACCTATAACGCCTAACAGGAGAGTAAGCACGAGACCACCTTTCGGGACCAACATTCATTAATTCTTCGAATGCTACCCTATTAACCTTCATCATCTCCAACATCGCTTCCTTGAATTCAGATTTCCGATATGCCTTCCATGCTTGTTTGAAAAGAAGGCTCACGTATTTCCTTTTGTAATCTTTTTTAATGTTTTGAGCCATGTGAAACACACAATATCCATGTGGTACGTTAGGGTACACTTTCTCCATTGCAACCTTGATACCAAGGTGGCGGTCTACAATCCTCAGGACTACCAATAGCATTTTTAAGCTCATTTAAAAACCATGTCCATGACATTTCATCTTCAACGTCGCCAAAGCCATATGCTAAAGGAAAAACCTGGTTGTTTGCATCCAAACATATAGCTACAAACATAATATCAGAAAATATACCCTTCAAATGAGTACTATCAATGGCAATAACTGGTCGAATCACGGTACGAAATCCATGAAGTGATGCAACATGAGAGATGAACATATATTCAAACTGATTTGCAACATTTGTTTTCAACGTTGTAATAGTCCCTGAATTTACTTCTTCCAATCGATGACAGTAAGTAGACAACAATTTGAATGATTATTCGGGAGGACCAATAACAGATGCCTCTGCATGATCCTTTGCCCTCCAAGCCTTTGAATACAACAAATGTAGTCCATGTTCCACTTGCATTTCGACCATGATATCTTTGGGTTTTAGAGAGTGTCCGTGCACTTGCAACTTTGGTGCTAATAGTTCACCGACAGTTCAGGAATTTGCTTGTCGAAGACGTGCGTGGAAACCATCGATATTGCACGTATGATCATTTACGAACATTCGAACCACCCAATATTTTCCTTTTTGCATCTTAATTCCACGTAAATGGAATTCACACTTGTCATCCTTACATCCAGCCTCATAACGTGTCTTGCTAGACCTTCTAATCCGGACTTCAAATCCCTCATTCAATGCATACATATTCAATGTTCGCTTCGGATCTTTCTTGCATAGAAATATTCTACCATTGTATAATCGACCATCATCTGAACAAGCTTCCTCCGTGCTAATGGGTTCAAAAGAATACCTTTCTGCTCCAAGAATAATCCCAGCTCGTGGGGAAGCATGTTCATAAGTTTGATCAACATCGTCACCCAAACAATCCTCTCGAAAGGAAACACCGCTAAATGTAGCAAAACTCGATGGACCAGCACATCCATGTCCTCGAACACTTCCAAAACCACAACCCACTCCATCATGCCAATCTTCATCGTCGTGACTACCTCTGTCAATGTAAGGTATCGAGCTATCATCACTGTTATCGGTGTCCGGCCACTGATTGTTCTCTTAATCGTCAAAGGTTTCATCGTTACATACACTTGGGTCTACAATTGGAATGGACCCACATCCTGACAGTTGCCGAAGAAACTCGCCATACACGGGATGTGAAGTAGGTAGGTTACATAGGTTGTCATCTTGTACACAATTTGTTATTTCCTTCGCAGAAACAGAGACAAAAACCTCAGGTAATAGCTTATCTACATTCATCATACATGACATATCATTATCATTCTCAATTCTCGGACGAGCAGTACCACTAATTGTAAACGCCAATGACCATAATTGTAAGTTGGACATAGCAACATCAACTTTGGCAACATCTTCTACCAACTTCACCAAGCCATCATGACTTACACATCTAGGAACATTGACCCACTTTGTCATACCACCCTCGTAACAATTATCCACCCATCTTCCACCATGATGGATGACCAATTTTGTTTCATCCATATTCCTACAAGTCAAGTAATTGACATTTAAAGTATTTCACATGTAACTTTAAAATAAAATGAATTTACATGTAACAAAATAGGACTTGGATAGAATGTAACTTCACAAATCACTTAGCATGTAACTTCATAAATAAACAGACCATGTAACTTCATAAATAACCAAGCATGTGACTTAAAAAATAACCTAGCATGTAACTTCAAAATTAACATAGCATGTAACTTCAAAAATAACCTAACATGTAACTTCAAAAATAACCTAACATGTAACTTGGGTACAAAAAATAACCTAACATGTAACTTTAAAAAATACTGCCATGTAACTTGGGTACACAAACTTACAATAGTTAGTTTTTACTCCAAATCGAAATTACAGACACATGAACTTACAAATAAACTGACATGTAACATTAAATTGAAATGATATGTAACATTAAATTGAACTGGCATGTAACATTTAAATGGTCTATCATGTAACCTGAGAACAAAAATTGACAGTAAATGAGTTTCACTCAAAATCGAAACCATCCTATTTTTCTTCAAATTAAACTTATTCATTCTTATAAAAAACAAGTAGGAAAGGGATACAAACCGTCAACTACTTCAAGACAGAACTGGATGTTAAGTTTCGGATCTGGATCTACCTTCAAGAATATGGTGACCGAAATCAGTTTAGAGACACGATTTACCTGTAGAGACGAAGACCCACGAGTTCCAGGCTCGGTTTTCAGACAAAAGAAGCTTGGTTTTTCAGAGAGATAGAATACGATAGAGAACACGATTTCAGAGAAAAGAAGCAGAAGAGAACACATTTTCAGTGAGAAGAAACAAATCGGTTTTTAGAGAGATCACGAGTTGAAAGAGAAGAAGCAAAAAAATTAGAGAATAAACAGAGAGTGCGTGAGAAATCAGGATTTCAAAAAAATTGGAGTTGAAGTGGGAAAAATTGGAATACATAAAACAAAATTGAGGGCATATTTAGGAGTTCTTGATTAAAGATACTAATTATAAATAAAAATAAAGTGTTAACTAAAAACAATAAATCAATCAATAAAAATATATATATAACCGAATCGTTGTTCTTTCCGGTTGATCAAAAAATTTAAAACAGAGGAACATAAATTTGTCAAAAATTGAACGTAAATTTGAACGACATCAATTTGTCAAAATTTACCAGAAAAAAATTGCAAACCAATTTCTATGAATTCCATCTCCTGTTCGAAAGTAAATAAATACTTGGAACATATAAAATAAAAATAAAAAATAGGATAAAAGTTGCAAGTAGATTGAACTTTGAAGTGAAGAGAATTGAACATTTTGTCAATAAAATTAAACACAAAACCAAAAGGTTTATTACAGATCCTTTTGTGACATGTAATTACAAGCCTCCTCCTCCACTAACAGAGACCAAAAAAAAAAAAACCTAGGTAACCCACATAACAAAAAACAGAGTAAATCCCCCCCACCCAATTTTTTTTTTTTTTTTACAAGTGTTTGTCAAATTCCTCAGTTTCCTCTTCTTTGATTGTCTCCAAAGTGGGAATATTGGAAGGTCTGATAGGAGAAATGACAAGGGCTGGTGCAACTTCAAGCCAAGAGCTGGAATATCTACTCTCCTTTGCCATTACAATAAGTGATCAAAAAAGATTAACAAGCTGAGACTGATTATTGCTCCAAAAATCTGCCGATTTCTTCAATACTCTGAATACTATAGATTCTCAAGAAAGAGAGACTAACAGAAGATGAGATTTTTGATGTGGATTCTGGGTTGAGAAGAAAGTTGAGTGTCGTTGGGGGGTTTTTATAGAGAAAATTGAACATGTCAACCACTCAAATGTCTGTCTCCACTCCCCATTAAAGTTGGTGACCCAACCAAATGTTGGGGGAAGAAAGCACGTGGTAAATGAGAAAGATATGGACCACATTTGGAGCACTTGGTGGCACACTTAACAGTTCACACGTGGAAGTCACGACACCGTACACGTTTTCGTTGTTGGTGGGAAAGTGTGCGGTGAAGATTGATTTTCGCAATTATTTATGGACCCTTGCTTGACGATATTTTTTATTTCATTTCTGTACAAGTTAACTCGTACGTTTTAAAATATCTTTAATGTAAAAATAGTTTAAACATAAATTATTATTGGCACGATAATAATATCAAGGAACTTGTTTTTTATATTACATAAATATAGGTTTGATAGACGATCAATATATTTTTATTTAAAATATATTTTATTTTAATAATGTGTCCTATTTTATTTTTTATTTTATTTTTTATTTTATTTTATATTTTATATTTTTACTAAAAATAGATGAAAAATTAATATCATTTTTAAATGTTTGCTGAGTCAGTCTCCCTATTTTCTTTTTTATTTTAATTTTTTATCAAAAATAGATAAAAAATTAATATCAATTTTAAATATTTATTGAATCAGTCTAAAAAAGGATTGTGTAACAGATCGTCTGAAAGTGGACGATCGTGTTGACAATGTCTAAATTTTTTTTTACCATATCAATTTGAAGTTGAATATTTACGGCTGCATTAGATTTTTTTTTTAAGAATATCCATTAATCTTATATAATATCTATTTTGTTCGTAGACAATGTTGTTCTTGTAAAGGAAAGGTTAAGCAATTGACAATTGAATTCTACGTTGCAACTTGGCCTGTTTTTACCTAACTTGTTTCTAAAAAGCTAAACACTATAACTTTTACTTGATTTAAACAATTTTTTTTTCCCAATATAATTATTGGATTAGCTATACAATCGACAGCCACCCTTATTTCTAACGATTCTTAATTAAGTTTTTTTTTTAATAGTGAGATTAAGTTAAAACTGAAATGTTGTATATAATAAGCGTAAAATCGTAGTGTTAATTAATAATAGGCCCATTCAAGTCCAAATTTTAAAACTAAATTTAATCTAAAATATTTCCTTTAAAAAAAAAATATTTATTAAAAAAAGTACCTTACACACCACCTGGATAATCATCCAACAGGTTTTTCCTAATACAATAGGGAAAATCCTCCGACCAAAGTACAAAACTAGCTTAGCTACGTAATCCTACGCTTGAGGGAACCATATTTACCTTTTTAGACAAAATACATCACATTACAATTAGGGGTGTTTGTTTTTTATATTTGAAATCTTAGAGGGTCGAAATATCCTTTAAGATATTTTGTTGATTTTTCCCGGACATTTGAAGACAAAAAAAAAACGAAAAACCATCTGAAGTTAAAAGATCAGAAATTGTGGCTGAAATCAAAAGTGTTATGGGTTTAAAATTGTTTTAAAATTTTCTTCCCAAAATAACCTCTCACTGCTTAAATAATTTCAAGTATACCACTTCAAATATAAACTCATTTAAAGGCAGGAAAACTGAAGCCTTCAACGTCGCACCGGATCTTCATCTGCAAATTGTCTATGTTATCATAAACCTAGTCGTTGTTGACACATCACTGAACAAACTCTATTTCTCCAAACTTGAGCCTCCTTTTGCCGCATCACTATTTCTAGCTTCAGCTTCAACCTCAACCATGGCCGTGCAGACCGAGAAGGCGTTCCTGAAGCAACCCAAAGTGTTTTTGAGCTTCCCATAAATCATCAAAGGGAAAGAGACTCGGTAATGGTTGAAACCGTTTCTAGAAGAACATTGGGTTGGGTTTCAAGACCCCAATAGAAGCCACCGAAGGAACTTACTTCGACAAGAAATGCCCAGTCACTGGCAGGATATTCTGGTACTGACAAGAACGCAGTTACTGGATTGTGAGGACGATTTAGTTGCCTGGTTTTTTGTGTTAGGCTTCTGTTACACGTGTTTTGGTTTAAAGTTGATCTGATTATTTAAGAGACAATTTTGAAAGTTTTATATTCATTACTAGAATGAAATGATTTAATTTATTTAGGCACTCATAATTATTAAATTTTAAAAATGGTTTTTTAATTAGTAAATATAAAAACTATTTTATTTGAATACAGTAAAAAAAAATTAAATTATAAAGTTAAAGTTTATTTTTAATAGGATTAATATTAAGAACTTTCTCTTACCTTTGAACTATTATTGGATGTATATTTACAAAAGCTTTTATTTTAAAAACCTCCCCTATGAACTAACACCATTGACATTCCGTTTGTGTTGATTGAGTTTGACCGTTAAAAAGTCTAAAATATCCTTATTTAAGCTTTTATACCCTCAAACATTTACCAAATAAACTAATAAAATGTAAAAATGTTAACTTGCAAAGGATAAGTTATTTTGTAGATAATTTTATCCCTAAAAGTAAAAAAAATTACAAATGAACCAAAAACGTTGAAAATGAGTATTTGCTTGGATTTATAAAAAAAATAAAAATAAAAATAAATACATAAATAAACACATGTTTTGGTTTATTTTCAATACTTTTGTTTGTAATTTTGTTGTTTTTTGGGATTAAATTGTCCACAATAACTTCTACTTTACAAGTTAACATTCCCACATTTTGTATCATTTTATTAATTTTTATTAGGTAAACATATGAGGGTATAATGATCGATTCATATAATTGAAGCTTAAATATTGATATTTTAGATTTTTTAACGGTCAAACTCAGCCAACACAAACGGGATGCTAACGGTGTTAGTCTATAAGGGAGGTTTCTAAAATAAAAATATTTGTAACTATACATCCAATAATAGTTCAAAAGTGAGAGGAGGTTTTTAATATTAACCCTTTTTGATAATAATATGCATATCATCATTAATAGTGTAAGGGTATAAATGTCAAATTATAGGTTTTCAGATATTGTGTTTTGAAAAAAAAAACAACTTAGCTTTTCCATTCAGATTTCAGACACAAAAAAACAAACATGTTGTCTTTACTTCAAATTTCATACCTATTCCGATTTCAGGATAGTTCAGACCTATTTAGATTTCAGACAAAAAAATAAACGCCGCATTACTCAAATTCTGAATCCTAATGGCATCAATTACCACCCTCCACCTCTATTTTGTATTGTCTTGAACCTGTAATCCAATCCACACCCACAGTGTCATCCGACACAATCTCGATAGGGACTATTCTAGTATCATATGCCAATAAAATTCCTCTATGAATAGCAATGGCCTCCGCCACTTGAGGTGTATAGGTCGCCTCTATTCATTGAGCACTAGCTGCCATAACAAAACCATATAAGGCACGTATCACAATCCCCACATCCACCATCATACCTGAAGTGTTGCCTCAGATACTTCAATATGATGAATCTGGCTTCTAAATGCATTTTTATTCAAATAAGATTTTAGATAATTAAAACTTATAATCACTAAATCAGTTTGATAACCTAGAATTTTATAAGAATCGAAGTTCTAAACTTATACAGTTGATTAATTGTAATAATAATTTTCTAGCAAAACTAAAAGTTATGTAGAGTTATATCATATAGTCGATAAGAACTACAATTATTTTGATTCGTCGAGGTGGACACCGACAACCTGTGAAATGAAAGTAAAAAAAAGAGTGTATTGAGCCACAAATGGGGGTTTTCCCTTTGAGGGACTCTCCGACGCTTAAGTCAGCGTTTGTTCAATGTTATAGTATAATTAAAACTAATAAGAAAACAAACCAGTTTGCTCGGTGTCGAGAATCGAGCTATTTATTTGTGTATCTGGGTCGACTTGAATGATCGATCGATCGATCGATCAGGTCGATATCTCTCTTGCTCGATCTTGCTCATTCGAAGCCCAGTTTGGATCTTATTGCTCAATTTCGGGGATTGCCGATGGTCTAATCGATTGTGGATTAGTGAGTTGTATGGTCGACCTAACTCTGGGCGGTGACCAACAATAAATGCGAGGGGTCTGGACCACAATATATGCTTGATGAGTTTAGAATAATGAAAATGAGAAGAGAGCTTTCACCATAGTATATTGTCAAAAATCCAGAGACCAGTATTTGGAAAATGGTCTCATATATATAGTGAGAGCTAGGATCAGCTCAACGACAATGCCATTCATACGTGGGCACGGATCACGAAGTGTTTAATTGGCCGTGGTGATTTAACTATTACACATATTTTAATCATTTTGGACATTCGACCAAATTAAATTATGGGTTTGAACAAATTGAAAATACTAGTTTAAAATAATATTCGGTAAAAACACAAAGAAACAAAATATGTCGTGACACACTTCCATAGTTATATATGTATATATAAGTTGGATCTCGGTTCGGTTTTTCGGTTTGGGATAGTAAACCGGAAAAAACCCGACCAAATCGGTTTTTAAAAAAGTGAACCGCACTGAACCGGTAAGCATAAGAAAATCGAAAAAAAAACTGATTGAATCGGTTCGATTTATTAGTTTTTTTCCCACCCCTACATTTAAGGATGAAGAGATCAAGTATTTAAGTTAAGCTATAAGTGGTA
Organism: Dipteronia dyeriana; assembly: GCA_032871835.1. Lineage (NCBI taxonomy): Eukaryota > Viridiplantae > Streptophyta > Magnoliopsida > Sapindales > Sapindaceae > Dipteronia > Dipteronia dyeriana. The sequence continues at coordinate 14,069,052 of CM065297.1, forward strand.
CCTTTTTAGGTGAAGGGCATTCGAGTTGTTGTGGATCTCATGACCATCTTGTGCTCGAATTTTGTAAGCCCCACGTCCAACCACTCTTGTTATCTGGTAGGGACCTTCCCAGTTGGGGCTTAATTTGCCTAAACCTGGTTTTTCTATGTTTTGAAAATCTCGCGCGCAACACCCAATTCCCTTCGGCAAAAGTTTGAATACGAACATCCTTGTTATAATGTCGAGCAACCCGTTAGTGATATTCTGTTATTCTCAGTAGAGCATTATCCCTTTTTTCATCGAGTATATCAAGTTCGAGGGTCATGAGTGAGTCATTTTCACCTTCGCCCAGATGCTCGACTCTCGAGGAGACCACCTGTTACTCGATTGGTATAACCGCCTCGGCACCAAATGCGAGAGAAAAAGGGGTGGCTCCGGTCGATGTTCTAGCAGTATTTCTATTCGACCATGACACCTTTAGTAGTTTTTCAGCACATAGACCCTTTGCTGATTCGAGTTTTTTCTTCAATGTCCCTATATGGTCTTGTTCGTTGATTCGGTTTGGCCATACGACTAGGGATAATGTGGGGTTGAAAAATGAATCTTTATTCCCTATTTTTCGCAAAAGTTTTGGAAAAAAAATGATATGAATAGGGATCCGTTATCTGTCACGATCTCCTTAGGCACTCCGAACCTACAGATTATGTTTTTCCAAAGAAATCCTTTTACCACGTTGTCTTTGAAATTTTTGTACAACTCCGCCTTGACCCATTTGGTGAAGTAATCCATCATTGCAAGTACATAGACCTTGCCCCCTTGCTCGAGGTTAGCAATTTCCCGATAATGTCCATCCCCTATTTCATGAAAGACTAGGGGGATAGTATCGAACTTAGCTTTTCGGGATGCTGACGAGATACCTGTGTATATCACTCACATTTATCACATCGTCTGATGAACTCAAGTTAGTCTGATCTCATCGTTGACCAGTAATAACGGACTGTGATTGCTCGATTTTTCAGGCTCCTTAAACCAGAATGATTTCTGTATATTCCTGAATGAAGCTGTTCAAGTACCGATTGGCCAAGGAATCAGCTTGAATATTTACTACTCAAGGGATTTGTTCTATCTCAAATTCATCGAAGTTTATTTTCATTTCTTGCATGAAATTAAGATAGACTGTCATTTTAAGGTCATTTGCTTCGTACGTCCCCTGTACCTGTCGTACAATTTATTGAGATTCGTAACTGACTTTTATTCTTTTAACGGCCAGGTTCATGGCCAAGGACATTCCCGATTTGTACTCAGCTTCGTTATTGGTTGCTTTAAAACCGTAACTGACAGCTTGTTCGATTAGTATCCCTTCTGGTGACTTGAGTACGATCCCAAGTCAACTTTTACTAGAATTGCTCAAACCGGCGACTGACAGCTCCTACAGTCCCAGGATTGGATTACCGATCATTTAGATTACTTATTTCTCAACCTGTTCAGAAAAGTTATGGGAGAAATCATTTGCGAAATCAACTAGTACTTGGGCTTTGATAGTAAGTCTTGGTTGATAGGTGATGTCATGCTCGTTGAGTTCCACTGCCCACTTGGTTAGGTGACCAGATAATTTGGGTTTGCGGAGAATGTTCTTCAATGGGTATGTTGTCAGGACGACTATTGGCTGGCACTTGAAATACAGTCAAAGATTCCTGGTCGTGATAATTAGCACGAGCGCCAGCTTCTCCATATGGGTATATCGGGTTTCCGCATCAAGTAGGGACTTGCTCACGTAATAGCCAGGCAATTGCTTCGAACCCTCTTCCCTGACCAAAATGGAACTTACAGTCGTTGCTGACACTACTAAGTAAACGTATAATGATTCCCGATCGACTGGTTTTGAGAGAAAATGTGGTGTTGAGAGGTAGTCTTTCGGATCCTTTAGAGCCTTTTTGCACTCCTCAGTCAACTTGAACCCTTTGTTTTTCTTCACCGTCTCATTAAATCCATGACATCTTTCTGAAGATCGAGAAATAAACCAACCAAGTGCGGCGATACGACCGGTAAGATCGACTGAATTGTTGTGGGTTTGCTTTGATCCCCTTATATGTGACGAGATACCCTAAAAACTTCCATTAGGAAACACCAAATGCACATTTTGTTGGGTTTAGTTTCATGTGATACCTGTCGAGTACATCGAATGACTGCCTAAAGTGCTCAAGACGTTGTTCCGCTACTAGTGACTTGACCAACATGTCATCGATGTAGACCTTCATATTTTTTTCGAGCATTTATGTGAACCTTTTTTACACCAATTGCTGGTATGTCGCTCCTGCATTCTTAAGTCCAAATGGCATTACCTGATAGTAAAAGATGCCTCGCTCCGTTATGAACGCCGTCTTTTTTTGATCGTCTGGATACATCAAGATCTGGTTGTAACCTGAAAAAACATCCATGAAACTCAGTAGTTCGTGTCCCACTGTTGTGTCGACTAACATGTCGATATGGGGGAATGAAAAAGAATACTTCTAGCAAACTTTGTTCAAATCAGTAAAGTCGATAGAAACTCTTCATTTACCGTTCTTTTTTTTTCACAACTACAACATTAGCTAGCCAATAGGGGTAGTTGACTTCTCATACCGATCCGATGTCAATCAACTTTTGTACCTCCTCGTCAATCACTTTGTTTCGTTATGGGGTGAATTTCCTCCTTTTTTCTTTACTGGTCGATTGTTTGGGTCGACTTAGAGTCGATGCACCATCACTTCGGGGTCAATCCCTACCATTTCGGCATGGGTCCAAGCAAACGAGTTGTAATGCATTTTTAAGAAGTCGACTAATTTTTCTCTGATATCGGGGTCGAGCCTCGATCCAATCTAGACCTGGTGCTCAGGGATATATGGATGTATCTACACTTCATCGAGTTCCTTTACCTGCGGCTTATCGAGGTCTAGTTCACACCTTTGTTCATCTAATTGCTATAAATCTTACTAATTCTCCTTCAGGCAGGTATTGTAGAATTTCCTAGATTTTTTTACTCCCCCTTGATTTCGTGAACACCCCACTTGGTTGGGAACCGTATGGTTTGATGGAGAGTGAATGGTACTGCTTGAAGTTCGTGAATCACGGTTGACCTACAATGACATTGTAAGCCGAAAGACAGCTGATTAACATTGAAAAATATATGTTTACTAAGGGATAATATCATCATTTTACACTTCCAATATGATTAATTCCCCAATTTAGACATAATCCGTTCGCTCGCTTAAATAAATGTGTTGTGTAGTAATCAAAGTATTTTTCTTTGTATTTCAGAGGTAATTCGATCAATTCAGAATTATGAAGAAGTCAGATGACAACAAATATCGTTTTCAAGTTTAGAATGTCAAAAGCCTTAGGAAGGCCATGAAGGACATTTTTATAATTTTGACTATTCACTGTTCACAGTTGACTCTCACTATTCACACTTGACTTTAACTATTTATAGTTGACTTTCACTGTTACTGATGATGTGGCACAATCCTATTGGCCCGAACTGTGAGTGCACCATACACGCGACTGTAGAGAATCACATTCTAGAAGTCGGTGCACTATTCATAGTTAACTTTCTAGAAGATTATTGACCGATGATGTGGTACATTTCTATTGGCCTAAATTGTGAGTGCACCGTACACATGCTGCAGAGAATAATATTCTAGAAGCGGGGCACTGTTCACTATTCACTTTCACGGATGCGTTTACTATTCACTGTTCACTGATGATGTGGCGAAATCTGGACGTTTCATTATAAATTCATCCGATGGTCAATTTTCATCCGTATTTTGTATAAATAGGGGGCCTCTCCCCCTAGTTTTCACATTCTCAATCCTAATATGATATTAGATTTGTAAAATTCTCTCTCCTTTGTTCTCAAATTCTCAGTTTAAATAAAATAATTGTTTTCTAGTTAAATTATGTCTGGCTAATTTTATATAGCTGGGGATAAAGGTGATACTGTTGGTATAGAAAATATGATCCAATTGTGGTAAGTTTATTATTTTTATGCTTTCTCCCCTTTGATCTTTGTGGAGTTTTGACTCACTATAGACAAACAGATATTGTCTAGCACAGTGGATACTTTTACCCATATCTATCAGATAGTGGTTTATCCCCTCTGATCGTTGTTGAGTTTTGACTCACTGTAGACAAACAGATGTTGTCTAGCATAGTGAGTACTTTTATCGACATCTATCAGAGAGTGGTCAGTGGAGTGGAATACCCTCCCAATAATCTGGACTAAATCCTAATTACTGGATCATATTTGAATTACCAACAGTGGATCCCTTAGCATCAGTATTAATTTTAATTGATTTACATTTTATAACAAGCTTAGTAATTAATCTAGATAATTAATTCTACAAGGACAAGTGAACAACCTCCCTGTGGTTCGACCCGGTCTTACCGGTTAATTTATTACTATGACACTCTTATACTTGGGAGTAAGAACACTTCATCCGCTTAAAAAAAAACACCTGTAATCATTAATCACATTTTTACATTTTAGTCCTTCAATTTTTTATTTGCATTTTAGCTTAGATCTAGTTTGTATTTGCATATAGGTCATTTTATTTTTTATTTTTTGCATATCAGTCCCTATAATTATCATATTTTCAATTTAGTCCCTATATTTATAATTATTTGTACATTTACCCCAACACTTGTGTATATTTGTATTTACACCCCTAGAATTTTACATCTTGTTATTTTTATCACTTTTTCTTTTATTTTCTTCATTTTTGTATATTTCACTTTCATGAACCCTCATTAAATTTGTATGAGACGTTGGTCTCAAACATCTAATGGTAGATTAATTAGGAGATCTCAATCACCCACATTCACTAACAACATGGCTGAAAACCTACTTAGACATCCAGCAGGAAACCAAGCCGAGAATATGTACAATATAGTCTTGGGAATCTGACTTTAAAAGACCACGTTTGCCAATTTATAAGAAATTTGGATAGGAAGTATATCCCCGACCCATAGAGGGCGTTGAAGCCGTTTCTGGACGTAAAACCGGAGAAAGATGTGAGCCACAATCACAACTACCAGTAAATCTCCTTTTGTTTTTATTTTTTTTTCCTTCAGCATTTAATGTATTTTGTAATTATTGTTGTTTACTTTTGATTTTTGAACCATTTGGATCTAATATCATTGACAAATACGTCGCTCTATACATATAGGTGTATTATTGTGTTACCTTTTCGGGATCTATAAATACAAGCATTTATTTTCCTTTTTGCTTCAAGCACTCATAAACATTCAAAAGAAAATTTCAGAGAGTGCATTAATGGCGTCACCTTCAACTAAACGATTCATAAACGTTTGTGTGTTTGGTGGCACCAATTATAGGAAATACAAAGAGTTTGTTGATGCTGCAACTCATCTTGGTAAGGTTTTGGCTGAGCAAAAAATACACCTAGTGTATGGAGGAGGTAACTTGGGATTAATGGGGTGTGTTTCACGAGCTGCACGAGATGGAGGTAGTCAAGTTCTGGGTATTGTCCCAAAACCTATGGCCGCAATAGACATTATCGGAAAGACAAACGGCGAAAAGCTAGCTGTTCCAGGTATGCCTAAAAGGTTGACTGCTATGTTACATCATGCTGGTGCGTTTATATCTTTGCCAGGTGGTTTTGGAACCTTAGAAGAAATCTTCACAATGGCATTCTGGGCGCAACTACACATCCATGAGAAACCCATCGGTTTGTGAATGTTAATAAATTTTATGATGTTGCTTTTATTTCTTGATCATGCTTAGAAAAATTATTACATTCCACATTCAATCCGAAAAATCTTTATCTCTGCTTCAAGTCTACATGAGCTGATTGACCAGTTACAAGATTTTAATTATGAGCCAGATCCCTTAACTTCCAAAATAGATTGGTCCATTGATGAAAAGAACAAGAAATGTAGAATTGATCTGAATCTCAGTTTGTGATTGTCCTATGGTTTTTATGCATTTTATTTTCCTTTATTTTGTATTTCTTTTGTTGTTTTGCAGGATTTTGTTGTCTTTCAAGGTGTTCTGGTGATATCTTCTAAATCTTACCTCTTTCTAAAGACATTGGGGACAATGCCTTGTACTGGTTGGGGGGAGGGGATAGTTGATTCAATAACTTTTGTTTTTTTAAAAAAAAAAACTAACTTCTGACCATTTTTTTTTAAAGATGACCGAGTAAGAAGATCTTTTAGATACTTCTGAGATGCATCTTTGTAGTTCTGATGTATTTTTCCTCTCTTATGACTATTCAAATTTATTAACTCTCAATTGTGATATCATTGACTAATCCTTTTGTTCATTAAGTCATCTTGAGAAATTTTTCGAACTATTCTAGACACACGAACATTGACACGTGATTATGTGTAGTAAGTTGAGATTTTGCGATATTTAGTTCTTAAACATCATTCAAGAATAACAACCGAAGGCAGTGGTCTTGTTTAAAAATATATATAGTAATAATAGTAATAATAATTTTGTGTGTTGTGACCAAAACTCATACTTAGTAGCCGGGCCTCATGCCTCAGTAAGCATAGAGTGTTCGCGCAAAATGGTGGAGTCTGGATAAGAATAAAGTGCAGTTTCGTAGCCTCTTTAACTCGTGCAATTAAGTCTGAGGGGTGCTTTAACACCTAATGCCTTAAGACCAACTGGTTTGGGAGTCATTGACCCAAAGCTCGTTACACGGGTTAATAAGAAAGCTTAAGGGAATTGTACTATTAAAAAAAAACATCTGCAATCCGAGTAATTAAGCCCGTAGACGTGTTTTAACACTTAATGCTCTAAAGCCAATTGGTTTGGGAGTCATTGGCCTAAAGCTCGCGACATGGATTATAGATGGAATGTTTGTTTCCAATTTTGTTATATTAAAATAAAACAAAAAAAAATAAAAATAAAACTACTTTCTAAGAAAGAAGCCTTGATGAGATTTCAGAATGAAAATGTTGCTTGATTTCAATTGAATATTATAGTTATTGTTTTGATCTTTATTGAGCACAAGAAAGTTTGATTGATAACTCGATTGATGAATGGTTGTCAAATGGTGAGAAAAGAGGTATGGGAGAGTTTGTTTAGTTGGTAGTTTAGAGATTTGAATTTGAGTTTTTACTATTTTCGCTTTAGTTGTTGGAGACTAACAATAAGCTGGTTGGGGGGTGTGATTAACACTGAAAAGTGTATATTTACTAAGGGATAATATCATCATTTTACACTTCCAATATGATTAATTCCCCAATTTAGATATAATTTCGTTCGCTCGCTTAAATAAATGTGTTGTGTAGTAATCAGTGTATTTTTCTTTGTATTTCAGAGGTAATTTGATTAATTCAAAATTATGGAGAAGTCAGATGGCAAAACAAATATTGTTTTCAAGTTTAGAACGTCAAAATCCTTAGGAAGGCCACGAAGGACATTTTTATAATTTTGACTTTTTACTGTTTATAGTTGACTTTCACTGTTCACTGTTGATTTTCACTGTTCCTAATGATGTGGCACAATCCTATTGGCCCAAACTGCGAGTGCACCAGACACGCGACTGCAGAGAATCACATTCTAGAGAGTCGGTGCACTGTTCATAGTTGACTTTCTAGAAGATTATTGACCAATGACGTGACACATTTCTATTGGCCTAAATTGTGAGTGCACCGTACACGTGCTGTAGAGAATAATATTCTAGAAGCGGGGCACTATTCACTATTCACTTTCACGGATGCGTTTACTGTTCACTGTTCACTGATGACGGGTGGAATCTGGACGCTCTATTCTAAATTCATCCGATGATCAATTTTCATCTGTATTTTGTATAAATAGGGGGCCTATCCCCTATAATTTCAACATTTTGAATCCAAATCTGATATTAGATTTGTGAAATTCTCTGTCTTTTATTCTCAAATTCTCAGTTTAAATAAAATAGTTATTTTCTAGTTAAATTATGTCTGGCTAATTTTATATAGCTGTGGCCAAAGGTGATACTGTTGGTATGGAAAATATGATCCAATTTTGGTAAGTTTATTATTTTTATGCTTTCTCCCCTTTGATCTTTGTAGAGTTTTTGACTCACTGTAGACAGACATATATTCTCTAGCACAGTGGGTACTTTTACCCATATCTATCAGAGAGTGGTCTCTCCTCTCTGATCTATGTGGATTTTTTGACTAACTGTAGATAAACAGATATTGTCTAACACAGTGGGTACTTTTACCCATATCTATCAGAGAGTGGTTTATCCCATCTGATCTTTGTAGAGTTTTGACTCACTGTAGACAGACAGATGTTGTCTAGCACATTGAGTGCTTTTACCCACATCTATCAGAGAGTGGTCAGTAGAGTGGAATACCCCTCCCATTAATCTGGACTAAACATTAATTATTGGATCATATTCGAATTACCAACAGTGGATCCCTTAGCCCCAGTATTAATTTTAATTGATTTACATTTTATAACAAGCTTAGTAATTAATCTAGATAATTAATTCTACAAGGACAAGTGAACAACCTCCTTGTGGTTCGACCCGATCTTACCAGTTAATTTATTACTATGACACTCTTATACTTGGGAATAAGAACACTTCTTTAGGACGTGTCAATTGCCAAGCACGAGAAATTTGGTCTATATATTCCCTTCTTCCGTGTACACGGGGAGGATAATCTCTCCATTCGTACTTTCATCTTCACCGCTGAACCCAACTAATGTAGTCAAATAGCGAGTGATACTAGATTCTTTGATCTGCATTTCTCTCAATGCATTCAAGAAAAGAATATTAGTGGAGCTGCCATTATCGACCAAGCAACGCTTGATCAGACAATTGGTGATAAAAAGCGAAATGACTAGCGCATTGTGATATGGAAAGAAACAAACTCAAACTGTCAAAAGAGTGGAACGAAATCACCTAGTTGATCTTGGGGTCATTTGGATTGAAAGTTCTTACCTCCATTTGATACACTTATCGAGTGTGCCTCTTAGTAGCGGAGTGAGAATTTCACTTACCTCGGAGCCACATGATATAAAGTTAACTGTCCGTTCGGGACGTGGAGGTGAATCCTTCTCTCTTGCCTTTAATCGATCGTCTCAATGTGCATGGGTCACATTTCCTTTATTTGAATTGAACTCTTTTAGTCACCCTTGCTTGAGCAATTCGACGACTTCAAGTTTTAGTACGATGCAGCCCTCCGTCCGGTGCCCCTGATCCCTATGGAGTTCACACCATTTATTCGAATCTCAATGCTCTAGTGGTGAGGCCATTTTGGGTGGCCACCTCACCGTGCTACCCATAACTTGTAGGAAGTTTACCACATCTGAAGGTTCGATTCTCAAAGTGTAATCCTGGACTCGGGGCCTCTATCTGCCATCGCTTCAAGCTGGTCTGTCATAGGGTCGTCTTCTTTCATCTGATCCTTCCCTTTCGTCATTGTTTCGTCGATCATTCAATCTTCTATCGACACGTTGGTCGCGCCTGTATTCTTTAAGTTAGGTATCCGATCGATAGTTGGCTTTATCTTCTTCCCACTTTATTTGTACCTAAGCTTTGGCCAGTAAGTTTTCTATCGTTCGACAATGGTACTTTGTCAACTCCTCGTACAGGTCTAAGTCATATTACAGTTCTTTCCTGAAAGCAGAAATGGCAGTGGCAGGATTACAGTTAGGAATCGATACATATTCTTTGTTGAATGGACCAACAACGTCTCGCGGCCTTTCCCCTCATCTCTAGGATATGGTGTAAAGATCGTCTATTTGTTTCTCAAGCTTTCTACTGCTCACAAACTACTCGACAAATGTATCTGTAAGCTGAGTGAATGAGGCAATCGAATCATTCGGTAAATTTGTGTACCACTGGAATACGGGTTCTGTCAGACTCGATCGAAATCCTTTGCGCATGCAAGCCTCTCTCTGGTCTCTGAGGAATGCTGATGTAAACATCCGCTGTTTGTATTGTGTGATGTGGTCGTCTGGATCGGTTGTCCTATCATATTGCTTCATGTTTAGAAAACTGAACTTTCTTGGCATCTCCATGAGTGCAATCTCATCTACAAAGGGTGAATCAGTAAAACTGTTTGTTGCTTTATGCTTTATTAGAGTAGGTACTCCTGGGAACCGTTAGATCATGGCTTCCATTTATCCGAACTTACGAACAATTTCGGGGTTAGAAAAAGGGTTAGGTTTTACTGTATCCTTATTTATTTTGGGCTGTTGGTTCGACTCTTTCTGTGTTCCAAATGAGATAGAGGGATTTGCTTGATTGATGTTTGCATCTACTGCCAAAATCGGCTTGTTGAGACCCATCAAAGGGGGATTGAACGGTACTCTCGCGAATCATTTTTCTTGTCTCATATTGGTCTCCTAATCCCCATTTGGTTAGGCACTTGATTGTCAACTTGATTTTGTTCCAAAATTAATGTGGTCGCGATCTGATCGAACTTTACTTACAACTCTCGGTTCTTTGCTCGAACCTCATTATTTTATTTCTCAAGAGTTTGCAACCCTTGAAATCTCCTGCGTCAGTCATCGTTGATTCGATTTACCTTATGTTACGATCAAAAGATTATCAAGGCCCCACGGTGGGCACCAAATTGTAGTTGATCAGATCTACAATTATTTTAATTCATCGAGGTGAGCACTGACAACCTACGAAATGAGAGGGAAAGAAAAAGGGTATTGAGCCACAAAGGGCAGTTTTCCCTTTGAGAGACTCTCCGACGCTCAAGTCAACGTTTGTTCGATGTTATAGTATAATTAAAACTAGTAAGAAGACAAGCCAGTTTGCTCGATGTCGAGAATCGAGTTATTTATTGGTGTATCTTGGTCGACTTGAATGATCGATCGATCAGGTCATTGTCTCTCTTGCTCGAGCTTGCTCGATCGAAGCCAATTTGGATCTTATTGTTCAACTTCAGGGATCGCCGATGGATGAATCGATCGTGGATTAGTAAGTTGTACAATCTCGCTTTGGGCTGCGACTAGCAATAAATGCGGGAGGTCTAGACCACAATAAATGTTTGATGAGTTTAGAATGATGAAAATGAGAAGAGAACTTTTAACCAAAGTATATTGTCAAGATTTGAAGACTAGTCTTTGGAAAATGGTCTCATATATATAGTGAGAGCTAGGATCAGCTCAACGTCTATGTCATTCACGTGTGGGCATGGATCACAGAGTGTTTAATTGATCGTTTTGATTCATTTAAATCTTTCAATTGATTATATCAGTTTTTATGAAATATCAAACCATAACCATCTGATTTGACCATGTGTATTGAGGTGTTTTGATGTTCTTTATACCAGTTTTTAGGTTTTCGGATCAATTCTTTAGACCTTATTTGATAAGTTTTTTTTCAGGATTTTTTGGTTATCCATTTTTTTTTGGTACATATCACACTTTGGTCTTGAATGATCGGACACGACACTCTTACCATTTAATGATTTCAATAACATTGGCTTTCTTATTCGAAATATGAAATATCCCAAGTCTCAACCTTTTTTGGTGAATTGAATTTCAGTGTGAGAACAATTAATGATAACTTTGATACAACGAACAATGATTGAAGTGATTTATTCTTTTCATTAGAATGAAGTGTGCCAGTGAAAGGTGACAATTCATCCTCACTAGTTTGGTCGGTTTCAGTCCAAGGGAGAAAGAGACTATTAGATACACGTGTACGGGTGCCAACAACAATCCAGTTAGAAACTCACACGTAAACATCTTCATTCATTTATGGAGTAACAACCTAAAATAATGCTTTAAAAAAAAAAAAAAAAAAACTAAAGTAAAATAACGCACCTTACATTCCTGCTGAGATCTTGCCACGTGGATATCACATCAATGTATGCATGTGCATCAAACATATATGGGGCGAGGACGGCAGCCTTCTAGATAAGATCATGTTGCGGATTCATTTCATATCGATGCGGATGATCACCTGAAATGTAAATATATATTTTTAAGTTTTTAAATAATGTTATACTAATGTTTTAATTTTTTATGATCTCATTTTTTTTTAAATATATATTTATATTTCTAATATAATTATCTAATATTAAATATGACCATTCATAATAATAAAAAATTATTATATCATCTTTCCCTTTTTATTTTATAATTAAATAAAGAAAGAGTTAGAAATTCTAGTTAATATTTATAGGAGAGTTTCTAGAATTAGAAACTCAACTCCATATTCTTTAACTTTTTTTTTTTATTAGATCATCTCCTTAATTAATTTAGATAACTGTATTGAAGAGAGTTTTCTAATTTCTTTAGTATTTATCCTACGTGACACTCCATTTTTTTTTTAAATGCATAATAACATTAGAAATACTCTTACATTTATACTATCGCCGGTTGTAATTTCGAGTCGGATTTAATTTCTGTTAATTAATTGTAATTATTTGAAAATAAATAAATTATATATTTGAGGTGTTGTTACTGGAGGGAGGTGAAAGAAAAAGAATTCAATTAAAAAATCATAATCTTATTTAAGATATGGAAATTCACATTACATACAAAATTAAAGGAACTTTTTTTGATCATCAATTTACAATCTATCTATCTCATTAATCAGACAGATACAATTTTGTAGAGGTTCTTGAGCAAGTAAAGTGAACTCCACACCACTTCCCAATTCTTCATCATATTCCTCGGTTTCTTCTTCTGTTCTTGTCTCCAAACTCGGAGAATTAGAAATCTTGAAACGGCGGATGAGAATGCCTGAAGCAACTTCAATCCAACAATTCAAACATCTTGTCTCATTCGCCATAATATATAATATATTTGATAGAGTGAGTGATAGTTTAGGGTTTTTTTTTTTCTTTTCAACACTGCTCCTACATTCCAATAGGGGAGTTTAGACCCCCTTTTTGATCTCTGTTAGAAACAACTTAATAGGAGAAGACAAATCAGGTATCGTTTGGAATTCGATTACAGGGTATTCAGAGATTGTATGTCTTTATAATAAGTTATTGGAGATGGGGAGGTCGTGGTGATGGCGGACACATGAAAGGGGGTGAAACCACCTAAAGCTAAAAGACACAATGAAGTTGAGCAAGATAATGATGGCAATTATTTGAGATTGACACTGACACTGAATTATTACACGCGGCACCACTTACACTCTTCACGTTTTCAGCGTTTTTTTTTTCTTTTTCTCTTTTGTAAATTTCAACGAAGCTTAACTGAGTCTTTTTAAAGTATTTCAATATTATTTTATAAAAAATATTACAATAAATCGAGATTTTATACGTAGAGATGAAGTCTGGATATTGTTACAGGGAACACCGTAAAATAATGAAATAAATCGTATCGATATATATCTGGAAGGTTATATTTAAGAAAGTATTAATTCAAAAAATGTTGTTTATACTTTTAAATATTTTTTTTTTTTTTTAGTAATTGTTGAACCCATAATTTGTGTTGTAGGTGTGAGGGTAAACAATTTAATCCATATAAATTTGATATGTGAAATGAAATGTAATTAATATATATTCATTTGTCGATAGACACCTCACCGATTAGAATATAATAATGTTTAAGAGTTAGAATATATATATATATATATATATATATAAAAGAGAGAGAGAGTTAGAAAACAAATTCAAATTGTAATTCTAATTCTAATGTTTTTCTAATATCCAAAGCTTTCCTAATTGTTAAAATTATAAAAGTTTGTTTGATAAAATTTATTAATAATTAAACATAAATATATACATATATGTTTACCGTGTTTTAATTATAAATTATTAAATCAACACGTATTTTTTAATATTTTTCTTAAAAATAAATAAGCAAAAACTATATAAATAAATAAATAACCTAACAAAAGTATGACATGGTATTAGAGTGAATAAATATGATTTGGAAAAAATATTTTTTAGTATAATAAAATTAGGTAAGATAGAAAGTAAGTGCAATTTTGATTAGAAAAAAGAATTATAAAAAAAAACATATCAAATCAGTTAATAAAAAATAAACTCTTAAACTAAACTTTTAAATTATAATTAAGTATTCATTTTAGTAAATATAAATAACAGTAAAAATATAATTAAAAATAGAAGAAGAAGAAGAAGGAGGAGGAGGAGGAGGAGGAGGAAGGGGAGGGGGAGGAGACGACGACAAATCAATTAATCAAAACTAAACTCTTAAATTATAAATAAGTATTCATTTAAAAAAATATAAATAACAGTAAAAATATAATAAAAAACAAATAAATAAGAAAAAGTAAGAGACAACCAGTTCGGAGAAGAAGAAGAAGACGACAGCGAAGAAGGAGGAGGTGAAAGAGAAGTAGAGGGAGAGGGAGAGGGAGAGGGAGAGGGAAAGGGAGAAGGAGAAAGAGAAGGAGAAGAGCAGGTCGATGGTCCTCCGGCGTTGGAGCCAGACCGGTGTCGCTCACCTCCTCCAGTGTCGGGTACTCCAAGAAGGAGTCTGGAAGAAGAAGAAGAAGAAGAAGGAGGAGGAGGAGGAGGAGGAGGAGGAGGAGGAGGAGGGGGAGGAGACGACGACAAATCAATTAATCAAAACTAAACTCTTAAATTATAAATAAGTATTCATTTAAAAAAATATAAATAACAGTAAAAATATAATAAAAAACAAATAAATAAGAAAAAGTAAGAGACAACCAGTTCGGAGAAGAAGAAGAAGACGACAGCGAAGAAGGATGAGGTGAAAGAGAAGTAGAGGGAGAGGGAGAGGGAGAGGGAAAGGGAGAAGGAGAAAGAGAAGGAGAAGAGCAAGTCGGTGGTCCTCCGGCGTTGGAGCCAGACCGGTGTCGCTCACCTCTTCCAGTGTCGGGTACTCCAAGAAGGAGTCTGGAAGAAGAAGAAGAAGAAGTATGGAAGAAGGAGCAGGAGAAGAAGAAGAGAAGTAGAAGAAGACCAGTGATGAGGACATCGTCAAAGAAGAAGAAAAGTAAAAAAAAAAAGTGAAAAAAAAACGAAAAATATCAAAAAACTGTTTTTTTTTTTCAATTTTAACAATGATTTTCTTTTCCATTTTGTTTTTGCCTCTTGTAAATAAATTGAAAAATTGTTAACAACCGCGAATTCGAAATCGTTTTTGAAAAACAAAAACAAAAACGGATTAAAAAACAACGACAAGACAGGGCCTAAAAATTTCTCTAAGGCTCCACCATCTAGAGTCAAAATCATCCTTTCCCATCTTAGTGAGAACGAAATTTGAACTCAATACTTGTCAAATTATCATGAAAATTTATACTTGCGCTATTTCATCAACCATTGAATTCAAAGCTTTTGCTATTACATCAACCATTGAAATCAATCTTCAAATCTAGTTATTTGAATTCACTATTGCATAAAATCTTATAATTGTGTACTGTTAAACAAATCATTTATCCTCTAATAGAGATCAAAACTACATTAACCTAAGAGAAGAAATGATTTTACGTAAATATACAGGCAATCGAAGAAAATCTCAAGCATTTATTCTTCCATTTCATTTTGATGGCTTGTGTTTGGAGATCAGCAAATGATCAAAGCGAAAAGCACCCAAATGAAATGAGTTCATTGAAGAGAAGCCTGCAATGTGAATGGCTCGGGTCTTAAAGAATCCAAAAACAATGAACCAGAAAGAGCTTACTAGTGATCATAATCCTCCTCGATTGCCTCTTCAACAATTGTCTCCAAACCAGGCGAATTGGAAGGCTTTAGTGGGTATATGATGGGAGCTGGAGCTACCTCCATCCAGGGATGAAGATTTTTAGTTATAAATGCCATTGAAGCACGAAAATAAAAAGGAGCTAAAAAAAGTCTTCACTAGGCTAAAGTGAATTTTCAGACAATCTTGCTTGTATGAGAGAATCACGAATCGGTTAAGAAAAATATCAAAGAGAAGGCTCTTTCAAAGACAGGACTCAGGAGAATCAAGGAAGCAGCAAAAATAACAAAGAACGGAAACAGACTAATTAGAATTAGAAACAAGCAGCAATCAACAACCCACAAGAAAGAAATCTGTGTGAAGGTTTTGAATCTGACACTAGGATCCACACATTAACTGATTTAATTTTTTTTTGTTATTATAGAATGGCCCAAGTGTACGGTATTTTTGGTTGAAATTGGGGTGTCTACTTTACTGAAAGGGCCTCAAAATTATTTGAATGATAAATAGCCCATGTTCAACGAGAATGGTTTGGCAATTGCTTTATCAGCGCTCATAAAGAAAGATTTGGCATTAACATATCAGGGTTCATAAATTACAAGGGAAATCAAAATTTCGAATTAGTACTGATAGTGCAAGGTATTCTCTGAGATAGCCAGAACTCAACGAGGAAAAAACATTATACAAAATCCCAATGAAGAATACAGCATTTGAACACTGTTTGTCAATACAATATAATGATATATTACGGTCCAATTTTAGCTCTCCCACCAGAAACTAAACAGTAAAAGAGTAACTTTAAAGCTACATATTTCAAATTTTAGAAAAAAGGTGAACTGCATACCTAATATCACAACTCTAACGCATTTCTCACTTCCATCTGTAATAAAAGTATTAACCATCGAACATGAAAAATCTCGGTGCAACCAAATATGAAAACTTTGAAAGCTCCCAATATAAGTGCTATTGATCAAAAATCTATTTTAAAGTGTCATGCAAATGAAAATAACTGAGAACCTATTTAAAATTGGAAAGTTTGCACCACAGAACACCCTATATGCATGCACAAATATATTAACCAACATAGACACGACATGAGTCAAACCTTGTTAGGAATCCACAAAATCAATTGAAGAAATGCCATTCATTCCGACTAAAACAAAATCGAAAACCTTTAATGACACGAGTACATGACTAAGTGGCTTAAAGAAGATACCCGATAATAAAAGACTAGGTCAGAAGCACAACAGATGAAGCACTATTGAAAACTATTACATCTTTTCTTGCACAGTTATATGGCCTGAAATTAATTCGGATATGCAACATCATAACTCATAATCCATAACACAGACTTCAGATTGATTTTAAAAGAGTGACAAACTCTGCTGATACAACACACATTTTATCCATGGCATAGAACACTGAACAAATATCAAACTAGAAGACGGTCCAAAAATGGACAGATAATAAACTAATGTACACATTGAGCACGGAAGTCAAATAAACCCCCAAACTACATATTCCAGTGATCACCTAAGCATACACACAAACCTCGGAGTCTCTTGTTGTTCAACCATGATATCCTAACAATGTGAAGAAACATCACCCTCCATCAACTATAACCCTAATCAGCATTCTAAACTCCAGGATCACGAGAGCTCAACATTCAACAGAATTATCTATTCTATAGAGAGAACTCCACTACACTACCAGAGAAAAAAAAATCCATAATGAATCGAAGACGATTGAAACATCGTTCAAACATTAATAGATAATATGCATTCCACACGGACATGAATTTTTAATAACTTTGCTTACGAGAATGCATTATAAACTTTAAACGTAAGATCAAATATTATCCAAAAGAACCAGCTAAATTTGAATATTACATCTCCAGATCCAAATATAACACTCATTAAGTTCTCAAAAAGCTCGAATTCGGAGATATAATAATAGAAATCCTTATAAAGATTCAAAACTGATAATAAAAACACAGATATTAAACTAAAAACTAAATTTAGGAACAAAAATTAAAAAAGGAACCCTCACAATAAGCTTAGATGTAGGAATTCAATCAAGAGGAACCTCAACGTCTCCATCAGTAATCTCCTGCTGAAGATCCTTGGGATCCTTGCCGTCGACCGTACAACCAACGGAGACGCACGTGCCTAGAATCTCCTTAACGACACCGCTCAGATTCTTGGCCATGGACCTCGGTTTCATGACTTTAGCGATTTCGATCACGTCGTCGAGAGAGATATTTCCGTTATGTTTGATATTCTTAGTCTTCTTCCTGTCTCTCTCCGGCTCCTTGAGTGCCTTGATCACCAGAGCAGCTGCGGAGGGGACGACGGACACTTTCGCCTGACGGTTCTGCACCGTAAGCTTGACAGTGACGCGGAGGCCCTTCCAGTCCTTGGCGGTTTCCTTGGCGATGTCTTCTCCGATCTTCTTGGGAGAGAGACCGAGAGGACCGATCTTTGGGGCGAGAGAACTGGCAGCTCCGACCTCACCGCCGGTGACACGGACGAAGACATCGACAACCTGTGAAGGGTCGAACTTTGGCGGCATCTTTGCTTCGACTGGTTGGGGCTAGAAGCGAGAAAGAGGGTTTGGGTCTGTGAGTCTGAGTTTTAAGAGGCGCAGCGAAATGAAGACAAGGGTTTGAGACTGAATATAATTGTGTAAAAAAACTAGGGTTTTTGAGTTTGGTTTCGGTAAAATGACCATAATGTTCTCGGGGTTTAGCTTAATTTACAGGGCTTCTAGTGGACTAGCAACTTGGATTTTTACGGCCCAAATGTCTAAATCCTGTAAATTGGATCGGGCCTTTTGGGCCCTTATAAACAATATTTTTGAGTCCATGTCCATGAAGAATTGGATCGACCCCAATCAACTAAACATTTAACATATTTGTTAAATTGAAATCGAAGAGTATGTAATTCGTGATATAAAAACAGTTTTTGAAAGATTATGATATAATTAGTGTAGATGGTCGGATCTAAAATTAGAATGGGTCGGGTCGGATTCGAGTTAGGTTCAACCAACTAGGTCTAACCGGTCGAATCGGACTGGTCGATTGCTCTGAAAACCTGCTAAAAGGATTAAAACAAACAAGAACAACAAAAGAAGAAGAAAAGAAAAACAGAGTTGTTCGAACTTTAGGCCTTATGTGCGCTTAGGCTAAGCACAGTGGTAGCGGCTCGACCTGTTAACCGAGCCCTTAACAAGCCGAGCCCAAAGAAGCCTGAAGAGAAAACAGGTTAGGGCGGGCCCAGCCTGTTAAGGATAGGGAGTCCCAGCCTGGGCTGTGCCCTGGTGTCCATAGGCCGACCCACAAGCCAGGCTAAGGCGACCTGTAAAAGGTGTTTTTTAAAAAAAAAAATTTTGTAAAAATGTTAGTGTGGTAATGGGTAGGAATCGAACCATAGACAGGGTTGTTGTTAGGGAAAAAGTTTTAAGCCTTAACCAATTCACTACATGTTTATATTTGTACATTTATGCATATATTAATATATATAGATTAATTAATTTTTATTTTAAAAAAAAAAGTTGGTAGGCCTGGAAGGCCCGCTGGCCTCACTCTAGTCTGGGATTGCTTGGTACCAGACCTTGACCTAGCTTGTTTCTTGGCCGGGTCTTGCCAGGCTCAGTCAGTCACATGTTTTGGTGATTCAAATCATATATAGGTTGTCACGCCTTTGTAGGGTTCTAGATCTGTAATCGATCTACCCAGATTAGTCATGGTTTCATTAGATTGATCCTTGCTCATAGGTTTTGATCACAAAGGCAGACCCTAGATCTTGATTTCAGACCCTAGGTTTTGATTTTAGATTTCAACTTTACCTTGACGTTTGCATTTTTGCACTTGTCAGCTCTTGGAGATATCTTGTCAAGCGAAGCTACAACTTCGGATCCGATTCTTGCTTGGACCCCTAGCAGTTCTGGTGGTGAAATCGGGAGAATGTTGAGGCTGAAAATGTTGGTGTCGAATGACATGTTTAAGTAGTTGACCCATTAGATGTCGTTCACGTCAATAAGTTATCTATAATAGAGTCATGGGTGGTATGAGCTATTGCACACTCTGTTGGATTCCCTGAGTACTTAGACGTCGAAGGGCATGTTGGGATTTATGCTCTAAAGATGTAATTTATAAATGGATTTATGAAAAAAATAAAATAAAAGTTCAATTCATTCTTGTTGTGTTATTTATTTTATAACTTGTACATATTAACATCTTAGATTGCCAGATGTTATCTCAAACTGTGTATATGAGAGTCATATACAGATGGATACAGTAAGAAACGTGCACTTTAAAGAATCCATGGATAGCAAATAAAGCTGAGTACTTTATTTAGCTTTATTTGCGGTTAATCTATAGCTACGGCCTATTCCGTAATGTACGGTGATTCTATCCTAAATCATTCATATGAAGATATGAGAATGGAGGTACCTTGTATGATGTGATCATATAGATGTGATCATATAGATGTGATCATATAGATGTGATCATATAGGACTAGGTCATGATCTATATGAATCTCTCACCAAGATCCGTTCATCGATGAGATTAATATATATCAACTAATGATAACTATATGTGGGTAATCTTAATCATGAGTATTTTATTGACTCCTTCAGTTTAGATTATGGTCTTTGATATACCATGGGTGAGGTCAGATGCAGTTCTTGATCTATATGCTTCATATGTTCAAATTGTGGTTTCGCTTGTGGCTGAAAAGGTTGTACACAGTAGTGGAATCTACTCATTCTTGTGAGAAATGAATGGTAGTTCCCTTAAGGGTTGATTCAAGGCTTGAACAATATGAGCGCTCTCCTAATTCCGTGAGAAAATAATATTTATCGTCCATTACAGAATCAACGGTACTTAAGGGATATATGTAATTAGAAGGCTATAGCAGGCATTATGATCAAGTTCTAATTATGAACTACTGTGGATGATCACACATGTATAATAGCTATATTGATGAACACCGAGTTGTATCGGTCTGTGTAAAAGTGTCTGCAATTGAGAGAGTGCAGCTTCGGGTTTTTAGTGGAATAACACCAGAGTTAATAATCAATAAATATTAATGATTATAAGGATTATATGAGCTCAAAATACTGTGGGTCTAATAGGGGCCCTTACTAGCCTGATTGATTTAGGTAACAATGGTCACGATTATTTAATTGGATTGTCCAATTAATTGTGTTACGAAAGTGACACGTACTTATCCAAGAATTAATTACAATGAGATTGATTAATGAATAATGGTGATTAAATAAATTAAATAATAATATTATTCAATTATGTTATTAATCATTAAATGAAGGATGTTTGTTGATATTTGTTTTTGAATAAAATAAGATAATATGATTATTTTATTTTATTAAATATTTGGATTTGAAATTAAAATGTTTAAATTCAAAATAAATATTTAATTATTTTTTAAAGATATGAGATATTTTTTAAAAGTTTTTAAAATCAAAGAAAAGGTATCATTTAGTTTTTAATAGATAAAAAAATATATTTGATATATATTTAAGGGATTTTAGCAAAAATGCCTAATTTTAAGGGACCATTTGCAAATCTGCCATAAAACCTATTTCAATTGTAAAAATGCCCTAAAATGACGTTCTTACCCTTGTCTTAAATGAAAAAGTAATTACAGTTGCCCTAAAATCCAAATCATCTGGCCACCATATCCTGATCTGGCCCCCCTATCACACGTCGCCCTTCGAGCCGCCGTCGCCGTTCAAGTCACTGTCACCACCATCTTCTTCAAGCCACCGTAGTCGATCCCACTCCATCCCGTTCCAGCCACTGTCTCCATTCCAGCCGTCTTCGCCTTCGAGCCATCGTCGTCGATCCCACTCCATCCCATTCCAACCACCATCGCCATTCCTGCCATCTAGTTCCCGCCAGCCGCCGTCGCCATCGGGATCGTTGAGGCCCCATTGGTAGCCTATTCTTTTACTACAGAAAAAGGCATGTTTGCCAACACATTCATTTGCCAGCGTGGTTTCGAATTTAATTTGAGGTAATTTGATTTTCGAACCCTATTATGATTTTGAGTTGAAATTGTTAATTAGGTTTTCAATTTTCTAGTTTTACTGGTTTGATTTAGTGGATTGATTTAAGATTTTTTGGTTTTAAAATACAAATTATTTGGTTTTCAATTTTCGAATCCTAACAAAAGATTCGAAAAACTGTTGAATTATATGGAATTGATTTTATTTTGATTAAAAATAGGTCGTTTATGGTTTCTGGCTTTTATTTGGGGTTTATCTAATAGTTTGATATTAAATGGGATTGCTCGGAAATGAGTCTATGGTCTTCACCTATACCTGCTAGAATAGTTTCCAATAGTTTTGATGTAGAATTAGAGAGAAAATTTAAATAGTTTAGTGGGTACTGGAAGACTTTTCAAAACCATTTACTTATTTTTTTCGTAGGAATGTATAATGCCCCTACTTATGGTATTGTTCGTTCGTTTTGTGTGCTCATGCAGATAAGTTCTGCGATGTTGAGGTTACTGGAAAGAACGTCATGTCAACAACATCAGTTATAACAACTGGAGTTGTATTAGAGAGGTATATGTCAATCTAAAAATATAATTTATGATCCTATTTTGCTTCATCACCGTTTTGTAGTTATTTATAACTACAAACATGCTTCGATAATCATCATTACCATATGCAAGTTGGCATTAAAGTCCATCATGTTGATGCTATGCAATAATAAAATTGCTTTGTGTTGAATAGTTTCTCTTAAGACAGGTGTAGTTCCACTTGCGGTCCATATACAACTTTTGATATTAGTGTATATATATTTCACACAAAGTTTGATATTAGTGTATTTATATCTCACACGAAAACCTCATAACAGTCTTGTCATGCTACTGTTATGTTGAGGTATGTATTCTCGTAAAAACATAGTAAATGGTTTGTTTTTGGTTTCTGGCTTGTTTCTGGTGAAGGCTTGGTGGTTTCTGATTGTATTTTTGTAAGCTTGTTTTTGGTTTCTGGCTTTTGGCCTTTAATATACTAACATTCAAAAAAGTATTTTTGATGAAATGATGAAACTTGATGTCGATTCGAATGGGTGGGTAGGGAAGAGAGCATACCTGTTGTTGAAGCTTCCAATTTAGGATAAAGACGGGAGGGTATTAAACATTTATGGATCGATAAAGTTTAAAGACAACATAAGTGCACATGAGGTTGTCTTTTCTTTAAGTGTTTTGTTTAGTATTTTGAATCAGATATGATGTTTTAGCAACTGTTTTGTATGGTATGTTTTTTTTTTGCATCGTATGTTTGATGATAATTGTCTTTTATATTAGTTTTGTTTTAATAATTAAAATTGTTTGAATATAATTATGAAATGTGTTTAGGTCGATACACATGGGTAGTTACAAGAGACACCAAACTCTCTTTGCATGTCGTGTATAATTTCCTTGGGCTTGTATAAATGATGATCACGAAATTCTCTTGTATGTGTTCCCCTATAACCCGTGCACTTGCTTGCCTCTGATGCGGAAATCATGCTTCTATAGATTATGTGTGCTGATTGTCAAATTTTCTAATATGAAAATAATATGAATTCTGAACTTTAGCTGCACGCAATCGCCAATTGCAATCCTCAACAATGCACCTCACTTGATACCGTGTTGTATCAGACTTCACCACCCTAATCTAGAACCGGTTGGCAAGTGCATAATTATCTAATTGCGATTTTAGTTATTTCTTGCTTGGAAACAATTCACCCACTTCAAGACGCATAGTAACGGTCTGGGTGCAACTTCACCAGAATGTACATGGAGGTGGAACATGCCTCTGAACATGGGCAAACTGCTCGTCATACAGATTGGAAACTCACTCAGGAATGTAATTAAACTGTGTTTTTGTTTCTTCATGCTCAGGAATGTGTTGGTTACCCACTGTATCTTCAAAACTAAAATGACGAGGAGGAGATTTTAATCCCTCTCAAATATCATCCAAATGGGCAGCCATGTTAGGTACATCCGACCTTTGAAACTCATCCATAGTACTGACCTGCATATTGCTTTTATGTGTATAATGAAATTCATGATGAGGATGTAGGGAAAAAAATGGTTCAAAACGCAACGGAAGCGTGAGAAATAAGAAAATTATAAAATTAGGGTTTGCGTATAAATAAAAACTTTCCCTTTTAATAACAAGAACCTTAACCCTAGATTAATTGATGTATATAAAAAGTATCGTACCTTTTTTTTTCATGACGATTGAACTACATTGAATCTGCAAGATCTTCCAATCCAATCACGAACTTGAATTACCTAGGAGTGTGGGCTCCCATTCTTTAAATTGTATACCTAAGGATGGAAACAAACAAAATCTTCTTCTTTGTTAGTCACAATAATCCTCCAAGAGAAAAACCAAGAACGTCCGGTCACTTTTGAATTATCAATCAATTTGATTGAAACTCGCCGTGAACCTTGCTTTGATGTTGTACACAAAACCCTTTTGATGCAAAGGATACTAGTGTACTATATAAAACAAAAACGTTCCCTCTTTTCTCTATGCTTGGCCGAATTCTTCACACAATGAGTTGGACGAAGTTTTTTATATATATATAACAATGAAAAACAAATAAAAAACAACTACTCACACCAAAAATTCATTCTTGGTCGAATTTAATAGGTATTATATATAGGAGACCAAATCCTCTCCTAAGAAGGATTTACTTGGTGGTTAAGAATCCTATCCTTAGGTGGATTTACTTGGTGGTTAAAAATCCTTTTCCAAAAGGAATTATTTCCTACACCAAGACTTCTAATCCAACTCAATAGTGTATTTGTAACCATATTAAAGACTTACTAATTTGATTAGATAAATAATTCTTTTTATTTATCTATTTATCAAATATAGTCTTTAATATTAATTATACTACCAACAATAGTATAATTTTAGGAGACCATCTCCTACTAAGAAAAAGATTTTGACTTTTAATTAAATAATTAATTAATCAACATATTAATTAATTTCCATTTAATTATATAATAAAATAAAAATAATATAATTAAGCTATTCTAAATAGCCTTGCCGCCCAACACACACACACACACACACACACACACACACACACACACACACACACACACACACACACACATATATATATATATATATGTATGGGCCATATATTATTTTTCTTATTTTATTAAATCCATTGGATCTTAATAAAAAGTCCACATGTGAACTAGATCTATTCTTACAAAAAGAAACAAGTTCACATGCCTTAATACAATTCTAAATAGACCATAAATTGGTCCGGTAGAATATATCAAGTGATCCATGCAAGTTCGTGTGGATTGAGGATTTTGGCGGACTATCTAAATTTAAGCTCCAATAGACACAACCCAATTACAATCAACAAATGATTCACTTATGTCCGATCTATTTAATTTTAGTTTATTCCACTTAAAAACTAAAATTGAACTCTTAAATAAAGATAGAATAAGTTGATGTTACTCATTCATACCCTAGACAACCATATTGGAGAAAGTGTATCATCGTGAAGAATACCAGTAATCGCCAATAGCTCATAGAACGCCTATAGCTCTCCAAGTTACCATATTTACTAATATGACCACATTTTAAACTTGGATATTTTGACTTGTCCAGAAGCCATGTTTCAATAGACACTATTGAAAACTTAACGTTAAGATTTAATATCCAATACCTCAAAACATTAATATGATGATATTCTACTCTCATTTTATAAATGGAGCCACGATGTCCATATCTATAAATGAAGTCCTCTATCAATTAACAAATGAATACCACCAAACTATCGAGGATATACTATGCTATATAATCGTACTCATTGATAGCTCAAATGATAACACTTGCAACCATAAGTCCTTCATTTATATCAGGAGTAAGATAAACTCTACGATTGTCTTCAAATGAAATTTTTTATCCATTGACGGTTCTAGATAAAATATTTCATTGTGATCCTATTCAATGCACCTAGTGCACTAGATTCTTTTGTCCAAAGACACCACACTTTGATGATTTTAGACTCATCATAACACATTTGATCCCACTCAAATGCTAGTAAAAGAATCTACACCTTTGACAAGATAAAGGCGGCCAACCTTTTATCTTAAGTTGTGAATATTATTCAAGACTAACTAAAGAATTGTGTCTACCTCATACATATCTAGATGTATGAACAATTCTTCTTTTCTCATAGTATTTTGACCTTATGATTATTTACTTTTGACATTTATAATAATTAAACTATAAATGCTATAAGATTTGTTAAACTATAAATCACTTTATTAATATGAAAAGATTGTTAAAAACATTATTATACTCTTGCTATTGAGCATAATCCCGATAATCACCCACTTGCTCTATAGCAAATGTGTAATATCTCTCATTCTCATGTTCTCTAGATGCCCATCAAAACTCTTTTATGGAAAAGTCTTTGTAAAGGGATAGATTATCTGCTGACGCGATCTTGGTAATCGTCACATCACCCCTATGAACAATTTCCCTCAGAAGGTGATACTTTCTTTCAATGTGTTTCCCTCTCTTATGACTTGTTGGTTCTCTCGAATTAGCCACTGCTCCACTATTGTCATAATAGATAGTGATCTGTTCATTCGCATCAGGAACCATTTCTAAGTAAATCTAGAATTGGCGGAGCCAGACAGCCTCTTTAGCAGCCTCGCATGTGGCAATATACTCGACTTCTATGGTGGAATCAGCAATACAAGATTGCCTGATACTCCTCTTTATGACTGCTCCTCCTCCAATAGTAAATACAGATCTTGATGTTGATCTCCTGGAGTCAGAATCTGACTGAAAATCAGAATTTGTATACCCAACGAGAATTAAATCCCCTTCAGAGTATACAAACATATAATCTCTCGTTCTCATAAGATAGTTGAAAATATGCTTGACTGCCGTCCAGTGATCAGGATCAGGCTTCGATTGAGACCTGCTAACTATGCCCACAACAAAACAAATATTTGGTCTAGTGCAGAGCATTGCATACATGAGATTTCCAACTGCTGATGCATATGGAACTCTACTCATGAATTGCTCTTCATGCTCATTCTTAGGAACTTGTTCATTAGAAAGTTTGATTCCATGTCTGAAAGGTAACATACCTTTCTTGAAATCTTGCATGGAAAACCTAGATAAGATTTTATCTATGTATGAAGCTTGGGATAATGCAATCATTCTATTCTTTCTATCCCTTATGACTTGGATACCAAGAATATCACTTGCTTCTCCTAAGTCCTTCATATCAAATTATTTTGCTAACCATTCTTTTACTGATGTCAATACACCTACATCGTTTTCGATGAGTAGTATTTCATCAACGTAAAGAACTAGGAAAATCAACCTGTCGCCTTTAATCCTTTTGTATACACAAGGTTCGTCAAGGTTTTGAATATATCCAAAACTTTTCACGGCTTGATCAAACCTTATGTTCCAGGATCTTGATGCTTGCTTCAATCCATATATGGATCTTTGCAACTTGCATACCATTTCCTTTTGGCATTTTTCAATGAATACTTCTGGTTGCATCATGTAGATGCTTTCGTCAAGACTTCCATTAAGGAAAGCTGTCTTGACATCCATTTTCCAAATCTCTAGGTCTATAGATGCCGCAATGGATAAGAGTATCCTAATGGATTTAAGCAAGGCCACATGAGAGAAGGTTTTTTCATAATTGATACCTTCCTTCTGTGTATAACCTTTAGCTACCAATCTAGCTTTAATAGTTTCCACCTTTCCATCCATTCCTCTTTTCCTCTTGTATACCCACTTGCACTCGATGAGTTTTTATCCCTTTAGGCAAGTCTACAAGAGGCCAGACTTTGTTTTTGAACGTAGATTCAATTTTGGATTGCATTACCTTCTGCCAATGGTGAAAATCAATATCTTCCATTGCTTCCTTATACGTATAGGGATCATCGTCGTCCAGAAGATTCTCTATAGATTCTTTACAGATTCTCCCAGACCGATGTATCTCTCGGGTTGTCTAACAACCTCCCACTACGATGAGGTATGGTAGATTGTTGATCTTGTATTGGTACGGAACTTATAATTGGGCTTGGTTGCAAAACCTCTTGTAGAATTGTATCTCCTAAAAGCTCATTCAGGACAATTCTACTTTTAGGCACAAATTATTCATATAGTATTTTTCCAAAAATTTAGCATTTGTCAAAACAAATACTTTAAGTTCTGAAGGACTATAAAAATAATATCCTTTTGTTCCTTTTGGATACCCTACAAATATGCATATTTCAGAACGGGACTGCATCTTTTCTCTCTTTTCTTTTAACACGTGCGAAAGACATCCAAATATCCTTAAGTGTTGTGAACTAGGCTTTCGCCCTGTCCACAACTCATGTGGTGTTTTAGGAACCGACTTAGATGGTACATCATTTAGAATTTACATTGCGGTTTATAAAGCATATCCCCAAAAAGAATTAGGGAGCGTTGAATAACTCAACATAGACCTAACCATGTCCAAAAGAGTTCTATTTCTCCTTTCTGCCATCCCATTTTGTTGAGGTGTGCCTAGTACAGAAAACTGTGAAGTTATCCCATTATCAATAAGATATTGCTGAAACTCACCAAATAGATATTCTCTACCATGATCAGACCATAAGATTTTTATGCGTTTCTCAAGCTGATTTTCTACTTCAGCTTTAAATGCTTTGAACATGTCAAAAACATCTGACTTATGTCTCATGAGATACACATAACCAAATCTTGAGTGATCATCCGTGAAAGTGATGAAGTACTCATATCCACCTCTAGCTTGAATGCTCATAGGTCCACACACATCAGTGTGTATCAATCCTAAACATTCGATAGCTTTTGTGCCTTTGGTCGTAAACGACCTTTTGGTCATTTTACCTTCCAAACAAGATTTCACAATTTGGTAGATCATCAACCTTTAAGTCACTTAGAGGTCAGTCACTTACCAATCTTTTAATCTCATTAAGGTTAATATGACCTAGGTTGCTAGGCGCAAATGCCATAAGTAGGTTTCATCTTTTGATAATTTTACTCTTTTATGATTAGGTTCCGTTGATTCGGTGTCTAACATGTGAGAGATATTTCTATGCAAATAGAATAAACCGTTTTCCAATGTACCTTTGCAAATAATTTTGTTATTCTTACTAATAATAAAACCTTTTATTAAAAGTAACCGAATATCCAAATTTATTTAGACAAGATACCGAAATTAAATTCCTCTTGAATTGTGGTACATAATAAACGTTTATTAAATCTAAATACCTATGAGAATCTAATTTGATTCTAATATCTCCCACTACACTAGTAGACACCAATGCTCCATTGCCTAAATATAAGTTGAATTCATTCTTATTCAGTCTATTCCTTTGACCCTTTTCACCACAAAGGAAACACTTCCCTTTGATCTTGGTTACTATCTTGGTCTCCTTCTAAGAAGTCTCAAGTTGCTTTTTCTTTTGTTGTCTCTTGACCTTCTTACGGGGCTTTAATAGTAGCAACTTACCGAGCATATGAATCTCTTGACCCTTGCCTTTCACAAGGATTTTTTCCGCGCTTTGAACATCTTGCATCAGGCCTTGCAAGGTGTATTCCTTATTATTCAAGGTGTAGTCCAACTTGAAATGATCAAAGGAATTCGACAGTGAGTTGACAATCATGTCAATTTTGGTCTCACCATCTATCTCAACACCATTTAGTTCAACAATGTTGAGATGTGCTATGACTTTCATCATGTGATCTTTCACACCCTGTCCAGGTTTCATCTTAAGATTCATAAAAGTAGTCACTGTCTCTCTCTTAGTCGTCCTAGACCTCATAGCAAATATCTCCTCTAGAGACATAATTATATCGGCAATAGTCTTCATTCCTTAATGTTGCTGTTGCAACACGTTGGAGATGTGGCCATAATGTAATGTACGTTTAGCCAAGTCATCTGAAGACTTCCACTACTGATACTCATCTCCTTACTCTTGAGTAGATTCATCAGTTTGGTGGTTTATGAATAGACAGAACGAACTTATGGTTTTTTAATTTGCAACAACAACTCAATATTCCTTTTCCATGTGACATAATTATTATCAGTTAAAGTATTATCTTTTATGATGTTGATTAAGGATGAGGTCATGATTTCTTTTTAATAACAAAAATTATATAAGTAAACAATCATGATATAGAACTTTTGAATATTTATCTTGAATTAAATAAAATAATTCACTCGTAAAAATTCAACGGTGATCTAACACCCATAAATGTCACGTCTCCTTTGGGAGTTCGCAACATTTACTAGTTGGACTAGGTCCCACCTAATTGTTAACATAACAACCAACGTTTTCAATTTTAGCCTTGTGATTTTATTAACAAGAACTCTTGGGAGAATATTAATAAACTCACATTGAGTGTGTTACCAAGTTATCGACATTCAATATAATCCCTCACGAATATCCCTCCTTTGGGAGTAGATATTGTTTGGGCTAATTGTCTAGTCTATCATTGTAAGGAAGTATCTTGCTAAATTTCATTCATGAATACCTCTTGGGAGGTTATTACACGAAACATAAAGCTCAACTAAACTTGGAGACTAAAACACCTTCTCCCACTCAATTATTTAAGGTGTGTGATCAAATTTCAAAGAATGATTTACCAAGTTATCTAGATGCCAATTTAGATACCTAAACCATTCTATTCATGTTCATACCAAAAAGAGATATATGAGTGACACTCCTATTCTATATGACATGTTATCAAACAATGACAAACATTGTAATATATACAAAAAATATAAATAGCTACAATTTTGGTCTTTCTTAGAAAAGCAAGTAAATTACATGTCTTCGAATACAAAAAACTCCTTTCTTGGTGAACACGTCTTCACGTACCTTCGTCGTTTGGACTCTCTCGGTTGCCTTCCATGGGCATGCGCACCCTTGGCTCCTACCCATTGGAATGCGCATGCCACAACCCCATAAAGGGCTGCCATGCATAGCCCATGCCACAACAAATGTGGCCGCATGCTCTTCACACGCACGTTTGTTGCTACGGCTCGTACGGTCCCAAACTTGTTCCGGTTGCTCCCAATTCTTCAAACATTTGAGTCTTCGATACTTGAATGTATTACAGAAGAATTAAAAATAAAAAAAATACTGCAGTTTTTTTTTATTACAACAAGTGTAGTTTTTTTTTAAATTTTAACAACAACATAAAAAAAAACTTAGCAACTACCAAAAAGGTAATTATGACAATAATAGACCACCCTTCTTGTTACAATCCCAAAACAACAATACATTGAAATTCTAGAACCAAAATTGAGCAATAACAAACCACATATAAAACATATATATATATATATATATATATATATATATATATATATATATAAATACATTCCAATGTAAATATATATGCGAATATCTGGAGTGCCATCTCTTTCTAAAACATGCATATATACAATAAAAAGAAAAGGATTCACGAACACATACATCAACTAATCAATGGTACAACCAGGCTCTGATACCAATTGTAGGGAAAAAATGGGTTCAAAATGCAACGGAAGCGTGATAAATAAGAAAATTATAAAATTAGAGTTTGCGTATAAATAAAAATTTTCTCTTTTAATAACAAGAACCTTAACCCTAGATTAATTGATGTATATAAAAAGTATCGTACCTTTTTTTTTCATAAAGATTGAACTAAATTGAATCTGCAAGATCTTCCAATCCAATCACGAAAGTGAATCACCTAATAGTGTGTGCTCCCTTTCTTTAAATTGTATACATGAGGATGGAAACAAACAAAATCTTCGTCTTTGTTAGTCATGACACTTCCTAAAGAAGTGTTCCTACTCCTAAGTATAAGAGTGTCAAAGTAATAAATTAACCGGTAAGACCAGGTCGAACCACATGGAGGTTGTTCACTTGTCCTTATAGAATTAATTATCTAGATTAATGACTAAACTTGTTATAAAATGTAAATCAATTAAAATTAAAACTGGGGCTAAGGGATCCACTGTTGGTAATTCGATTATGATCCAATAATTAATATTTAGTCCAGATTAATGGGAGGGTATTCCACTCCACTAACCACTATTTGATAGATGTGGGTAAAAGTACTCACTGTGCTAGACAACATCTGTCTGTCTATAGCGAGTCAAAACTCCATAAAGATCAGAGGGGATAAACCACTATTTGATAGATATGAGTAAAAGCATCCATTGTGCTAGACAATATCTGTCTGTCTACAGTGAGTCAAAAACTCCACAAAGATCAGAGGGGAGAAACCACTCTCTGATAAATATGGGTAAAAGTACTCATTGTGCTAGACAATATCTGTTTGACTACAGAGAGTCAAAAACTCCACAAAGATCAGAGGGGAGAAAGTAAAAAACTAATAAACTTACCATAATTGGATCATATTTTCCATACCAACAATATCACATTTGGCCATAGCTATATAAAATTAGCCAGACATAATTTAACTAGAAAATAGCTATTTTTTTAAACTGAGAATTTGAGAACAAAAGAGAGAGAATTTCACAAATCTAATATCAGATTTGGATTCAGAATTTGTAACTTAGAGATGAGAGATCACCTTTTTATACAAAATACAGATGAAATTTGACAATTGGATGAATTTAGAATGGAGCGTCCAGATTTCGCCACGTTATCAATGAACAGTGAACAGTGAACAGTGAACAGTGAACAGTGAACAGTGAACAGTGAACAGTAAACGCATCCGTGAAAGTCAATAGTGAACGGTACACCAACTTCTAGAATGTGATTCTCTTTAGCCGCGTGTTGCCATATCATCGGTCAATAATCTTCTAGAAAGTCAACTATGAACAATGCATCGACTTCTAGAATGTGATTCTCTGCAGTCGCGTGTACGTTGCACTTACAGTTTGGTCCAATAGGAATGTGCCATGTCATCAGGAACAGTGAAAGTCAACTATGAACAGTGAAAGTCAACTGTGAACAGTGAAAGTCAACTGTGAACAGTGAAAGTCAACTGTGAACAGTGAAAAGTCAACTGTGAACAGTGAATAGTCAAAATTACAAAATGCCCTTCGTGGCCTTCCTAAGGTTTTTGACGTTCTAAACTTGAAAACGATGTTTGTTTTACCATCTGGCTTCTCTATAATTCTGAATTGATCGAATTACCTCTGACATACAAAGAAAAATACACTGATTACTACATAACACATTTATTTAAATGAGCGAACGAAATTATGTCTAAATTGGGGAATTAATCATATTGAAAGTGTAAAATAATGATATTATCTCTTAGTAAACATACACTTTTCAGTGTTAATCACACCCCTCAACCAGCTTATTGTTAGTGAAATTCTCTGGAAAGTTTGTGTCTATAACCTAGAGGGGGGGTGGGGGGGAAGCTAGGTTTTAATTCGATAGATTACCAATTTTACGAATTAATCAATATTAACAATTATACCCCAAAGTTCAAATAAAAGACAACAAACATAAACCAAAAACATCATGCAATATATACGTGGAAGCCCTCCAAATGGGAAAAACCATGGGCTGTTTAGAGCCCCACCCTTGATCCTCAAAATCAACTATTGAGTAAAAGTTTACAACCTAGGTTGACCTCCCGTCTAACCCTCCAGTTACTAACCCTTTCAATCTACCCAACGGGCCTTAATAGTGATTTAGGATCACTAGCCTATTGCACTAACCACTTAGCCACAAGCTAAATCAACAATGAAGAGATAATGGCAACCTAAGTGAATATGCAACAATATTCAATATGTGAAAATGCTAAGTCAAGACATTCTTGTTTATCTAGGATTAATAATGACAATTAAAGCAAATCCTAGATATCAATGTTCTAAATGCAAAGACAAGAAGAATTAGCTAGAAGGGTAAAATCGTCCTAAATGCTAGCTATCACAAATTAATGCATCTCAACCAACAATCAATACACAAGCATGTCATGAAAGCAATTAAACACTCAAACAACCATTTAATATGCAATAAAGACTAAAACCCTAGGCATACATGTCTTTGCAATGAAACTATGAGGTTTAGAGCATGTAGATGTTACCTAGTCAAGAAGAAGAAGATGCTCCATGCTTGAATGATCCTAGAATGATGCTAGATGATCATGAGATAAAGTTTTGTTGAGTAAAGATGAGTGTTTGGGAGTCCCTCTCTCTCTAGAAAACTTAAGAACACATAAAAATGGCTTATTGAACTCCTTAGAACAAAGAGAAGAGAAGAGAACATACATATATATGGAGCCCTACACTAAATGGCATCGTTTTGAGCGAAAGGCAACCAAAACCCTTCATAACCATTGGCTGTACCGTGGTTCAAGTAAGTGTCCAGACCGTGGCACAGAAAACGGTGTATCGTCTGGACAACACCGCTCTGGAGGCCGTTGTGCATGCAGTGTGCACAGACCGCGGTCTGGACAGCATGCATCCTCTGTGAAACTCCGCTTGGGAGACCGCGGCGTAGGCAATAAGCACAGACCATGGTAGACACAGCGTGCAACCTCTGCCAAACACCGTTATGCAGGCCCCGGCGAGGGCACTGCATAGAGAGCGGTCTAGAGGAAAAATTCCTCTTTTTAAGGCACAAAGATACATTCAACACTCAAATAAAAATAGGACACATAAGACACACAAAATGGTAAATAAACATGCAAGCAAGATAATTAAAATAAAATGCATGAGTGTGAGTGTGTGCATTAAATCTCTTCAATGAAGTTAAGCAAGTGATTTTACCTTTGATGCTTGAGCTTGGTTACAAACAATGAAGCCCTAAAATACCCTTACATATTGATCCCAAAATGTGGTTGTCAACGAAATAAGCCAATCAAAAACCGAGGAACTTACAATCTCACCCTTTGGCTATTTCGTGACAAAACCACTCACTCACAAGGTATCCTCACAACAAATAACAAGGAACAACAAGAGGTCAACAAACAAACATTCTATGTTACAAGAGATACCTAAAGCTAAATCTTCAAATCTTTCATCTCTTGTAACATGATCATCCCTACAAAACAAAGAACTACACTTTCCAAGACAAGTGTATGAGAGGGATCAAGAAAAATAAAAACAAGTGCAATTTGCATGAAATAGAAACAAGTAACATGCAAGCAACGATGCACAAAGCAAATGCTCCCCCTAAATAGGTCAACTCCCTCACAATAGGCCATTCTCCCCTTAAAACATGCCAATATCAACTCCCTCTAAGTCCAACACTACTCCCCCCTTTTGTCACAAGATAGGCAAATGAGTATTCCCCATCCGGGATGCTGTAGCAAAGAGAGATACTTGCAATGTAAATGCATAATCATATA
This sequence comes from Dipteronia dyeriana, assembly GCA_032871835.1. NCBI lineage: Eukaryota > Viridiplantae > Streptophyta > Magnoliopsida > Sapindales > Sapindaceae > Dipteronia > Dipteronia dyeriana. Next base: position 14,104,024 of record CM065297.1, read on the forward strand.
CAATAACTTTATGCAGGTTAATTAAGAGAGAGAGAAATTCAAGGAAGTTTTAATGATTTGAATATGTGCGAAAGATTTGCTTTGAATGAAAAAAACATGCAACATCAACTTCCAAAAGCATGGTATTTGGCAAAGGAAAATAAAACATAAGGTTCCAAGAGAAGTCAAACCAATTTGCACCAAATTGACAATGGAAAACAAGATATAGTGCAACCAAAAACATAAGAGCAACTATCAAACTTTACAAGTTGAACAAGACATGAGCGACTATTGCTCCCTATTAGATTTTTCCAGGCAAGATGCCCGTATGATAGTAGCCTTGTTCAATAAGTAAAGAGAGAGACTATTGGATTGTGAAATCCTTGAAATGGATACAATATCCTTATTGAATGAAGTCTCAAAAGTCACTTGCACACATATTTGCAATCATTTTGTAAGCTTTCAATAAATTCATCATGCATATCACTTTAAGCATGTCAAGATCAAGTTTTCACAAACAATGGAGATAAACTTTGGGTCAATCAAATGTACTTCCCAATCAAATTTCCTAATCCAAAATTGCATGTTCGAACACAAATGAGACATGCATTTCAAATAAGGCAAAAACACACTTATTGAATAAAAAGACATATAATAATATGTGCATCCAAGATACTCAAGCAATTATTTATACCGTGGTCTAGACACATTCAACACACATTCAACACTCAAATAAAAATAGGACACACAAGGCACTTAAAATGGCAAATAAACGCAAGCAAGATAATTAAAATAAAATGCATGAGTGTGAGTGTGTGCATTAAATCTCTTCAAAGAAGTTAAGCAAGTGATTTTACCTTTGATGCTTGAGCTTGATTATGAACAATGAAGCCCTAAACTACCCTTACATATTGATCCCAAAATGTGGTTGTCAACGAAATAAGTCAATCAAATATCGATGAACTTACAGCAAGTCCCTAGTAGCCAAAACGAAAATAGTAAAAACTCAAATTCAAATCTCTAAACTACCAAATAGACAAACTCTCCCATATCTCTTTTCTCACCATTTGACAACTAGTCATCAATCGAGTTATCAATCAAACTTTCTTGTGCTCAATAAAGATCAACACGATAACTATGAGAATCAATTGAAATCAAACAACATTTTCATTCTGAAATCTCATCAGGGCTTTTTCCTTAGGCAGCAGTTTTATTCTCTCTTTTTTTTTGGTTTTTTTAATATAACAAAATTGGAAACAAACATTATATCTTTAATCCATGCAGCGAGTTTTAGGCCAATGACTCCCAAACCAGTTGGCTTTAGGGCATTAAGTGTTAAAACACTCCTACGGGTTTAATTACTCGGATTGCAGATGTTTTTTTTAGTACAATTTCCTTAAGCTTTCTCTTTAACCTGTGTAACGAGCTTTGGGTTAGTGACTCCCAAACCAGTTGGTCTTAGGGTATTAGGTGTTAAAGCACCCCTCAGACTTAATTGCTCGAGTTAAAGAGGTTACGCAACTGCACTTTATTCTTATCCAGACTCCACCGTTTTACGTGAACACTCTATGCTTACTGAGGCATGAGGCCCGACTACTAACTAAGAGTTTTGGTCAAAACAAACTAAATATCGTAAAATCTTAACTTACTACACATAATCACGTGTCAATGTGCGTGTGTGTCCAGAATAATTCAAAAAATTTCTCAAGATGACTTAATGAACAAAAGGATTAGTCAATGATATCACAATAGAGAGTTTACAAATTTGAATAGTTAGAAGAGAGGAAAAAAATGCATCGGAACTACAAAGATGCGTCTCAGAAATATATGAAAGATCTCCTTACTTGGCTATATTTACAAAAAAAAAACAGTCAGAAGTTATTTTTTTTTTAAAACAAAAGTTATTGCATCAACTATCCCCTCCCCTCAACCAGAACGAGACATTGTCCCCAATGTCTTTCAAAAAAGTTAAGGTTTAAAAGATATCACATGAACAACTTGAAAGACAACAAAATCCTACAAAACAACAAAAGAAATACAAAATAAAGGAAAATAAAATGCATAAAAACCATGGGACAATCACAAACTGAGATTCAAATCAATTCTACATTGAAAGCTTGTAACTGGTCAATCAGCTCATGAGGACTTGAAGCAGAGATAAAGATTTTCGGATTGAAGGTGGAATGTAATAATTTTTCTGAGCATGATCAAGAAATGAAAGCAAACCATCATAAAATTTATTAACATTCAACAAACCGATGGGTTTCTCATGGATGTGTAGTTGCGCCTAGGATGCCATTTTAAAGATTTCTTCTAAGGTTTCAAAACCACCTGGCAAAGCTATAAACGCATCAGCATGATGTAACATAGCAGTCAATCTTTCAGGCATATCTGAAACAGCTAGCTCTTCGTCGTTTGTCTTTCCGATGATTTCTGTTACGGCCATAGGTTTTGGGGCAATACCTAGAACTTGACTACCTCCGTCTCGTGTAGCTCGTGAAACACACCCCATTAATCTCAAGTTACCTCCTCCATATACTAGGTGTATTTTTCGCTCAGCCAAAACCTTACCAAGATGAGTTGCAGCATCAACAAACTCTCTGTATTTCCCATAATTGGTGCCACCAAACACACAAACGTTTGTGAATCGTTTAGTTGAAGGTAACGCCATTAATGCACTCTTTGAAATTTTCTTTTGAATGTTTATGAGTGCTTGTAGCAAAAAGGAAAACAAATGCTTGTATTTATAGATCCCGAAAAGGTAACACAATGATACACCTATATGTATAGGGCGGCATATTTGTCAATTATATTAGATCCAAATGGTTCAAAAATCAAAAGTAAACAACAATAATTACAAAAGTCATTAAATGCGGAAGGAAAAAGATAATTAAAACAAAAGGATATTTACTTGTAGTTTTGATTGTGGCTCACATCTTTCTCTGATTTTACGTCCAGAAACGGCTTCAACACCCTCTATGGGTCGGGGATATGCTTCCCATCCAATTTTCTTATAAATTGGCAAACAGGGTCTTTTAAAGTCAGATTGTCAAGACTATATTGTGCATGTTCTTTTTGAAATTGTGGCCATAATCGGTCAATTGCCATTTGCACATATCCAACAGGATGTGCATCGAGAGTTGTTAGGATATTATCTAATGACTCCCTACGCAAACCATGCCTAATGAATAAAATTTTATCTTCCCGATTATTAGACACCATTCCTAAAGAACGACAATGTGTGTTGCAAGTTGTACGTGCACATTTGTGACAAGTAACCCCTAACTTCTTAGCTCTTCATTTTTTTTTGTAAGGTTACTGTTGGGGTTTATGCTCTAAAGATGTAATTTGTAAATGGATTTATTAAATAAATAAAAGGAAAAGTTCAATACATTCTTGTTGTGTTGTTTATTATATAACTTGTGCATAAATTTAACATTCAAGATTGCCGGATGTAATCTCGAACTATGTATATGATTGTCATATACAGATGGATACAGTAAGAGACGTGCAATCTAAAGAGTCCATAGATAGCAAATAAAGCTGGGTACTTTATTTGTTGTTAATCTATAGTTGCGGTTCATTCCGTAATGTACGGTGATTCTATCTTGAATCATTCATATGGAGATATGAGAATGGAGGCACCTTGTATGATGTGATCATATAGAACTGGGCCATGATCTATATGAATCTCTCACTAAGATCCGTTTACCGATGAGATTCATATATATCAACTAATGATGGCTATATATGGGTGATCTTACCTGAGTGTCTTATTGACTCCTTCAGGCTAAATCTTAGTCTTTGATATACCATGGGTGAGGTCAGATGTATATCCTGATCAATATACTCCGTATGTTGGGATTACGGTTTGGCTTGTGGCTGGGAAGGTTTGTATACAATAGTAGAATCCACTCCTTCTTGTGAGAAGTAGATGGTAGTTTCCTTAAGGGTTGATTTAAGGCTTGGACAATATGAGCGCTCTCTTAATTCCGTAAGGAAATAGGAATTATTGTTCATTATAGAATCAACGGTACTTAAAGGATATATGTAATTAGAGCGGTATAACGGACATTATGACCCAGCTCTAATTATGAACTACTGTGGAGGATCACACCATATGTAATAGCTATATCGATGGACACCGAGTTGTATCGGTCTGTGTAAAAGCGTCTACAGTTGAGAGAGTACAGCTTCAGGTTTTTAGTGGAATAACACCGGAGTTAATAATCAATGAATATTAATTAAATAGTTTAATTAATGATTCCGAGGATTATTGGAGCTCAAAATACTGTGGGTCCATTAGATCTCCTTGCTAGCCCGATTGATTTAGGTAATAAGGGTCACAGTTAATTAATTGGATTGTCCAATTAATTGTGTTACAAAAGTAACACGTATATATTCGGGAATTAATTGAATAATAAGATTATTTAATTAATGAATATTAATAGTTAAATTAATTAAATAATTAGATTATTTAATTATATTGATAACTATGAATTATTAATTAACTATTAATTGGAGGATGTTAGTTGATATATGGATTTAGGTGAAGATAAAATAATAGGATTATTTTTATCTTACTAAATCATTTATCTAAGTATTTGAATTTAAGTTTAAATTTAAAATACTTATTATCACTTTTAATATATTAGATATATTTGGCAAGGATAATTAAAAGATATATATCAATTAATAACATAAGAGATTGCATTGGATGCAAATTGGCGTGTACATGAAATAATAGTCAAAAGAAGAATTTGCATAGGATGCAAATACTTAATACATATATGATATATATATATATATATATATATATATGTTTGTGAAGCAGTGATATAGATATATTTGTGCAAAAAACAAAGCGGACTTATATATATATATATTTGTGTAAAAGCGAGAGCAGCAGTGATATATATATATATATATATATATATATATATATATTCGTGAAAAATGAAGCAGGCTATATATATATTGTTTCATGTTTTATGTGTTTTTGAAAAACATATAAGAAAGAGTTCCTGAGACCGTGATGCGTCCACACGCAGTTACCAGTTCTGGAAGAGAAGGAGTCTCTAAACGTTGGTAAGATTGGTTCAGACAGGAGCATATCGAAAAGTGAAGGAGCCTCCAAACGTTGGTAAGATTTTCTTCTTCTGATTTTTGTTGATTACAATTTCCTGTATTTACATATTTTATGTATTAGTTCCGAAAAATAATTACGATCCAAAGTTCACTGGTTCTAGATACAGATATGATCTGTATAAAAAAAATTTAAAACCTAGTTCCGCTGCGTGACCGATGAACGGGGTTCCTACAATTGGTATCAATGCATATATAATAAACAACACAACAAGAATCTATATGATGCAACCAGAGAGATTCGTGTCTCCAGATCAAGAGCAAAAGGTTTGCAAGCTGCAAAGGTCCATCTATGGACTTAAGCAAGCATTTAGATCTTGGAACAATAGGTTTGATGATGTGATCAAAACCTATGGCTTCGAGCAGAACATCGATGAGCATTGTGTCTACAAGTGCATCGTTGATAAGAAAGTAGTTTTCTTGGTCCTATACGTAGATGATATCCTACTCTTTGGGAATGATGTGAGAGTGTTGTCTAATGTAAAGGGCTGACTGGCTAGCCAATTCTAAATGAAAGATTTGGGAGAGGCAAGTTATGTTCTAGGGATCTAACTTATAAGAGATCGTAAGAACAAACTTATAACATTGTCTCAGGCATCATATATCGATAAGATTCTTATGCGATTTTAGATGCAGAACTCCAAGAAATGTAATTTAACTTCCAGGCATGGAGTTCACTTGTCTAAGGAACAGTGTCCTAAGACACCTCAAGAAGTAGAGGATATGAGATGTGTACCCTATGCATCGGCAGTAGGTAGTCTCATGTATGCTATGTTATGCACTAGACCGGACATCTGCTATGTAGTAGGAGTAGTCAGCAGATACCAGTCCAACCCAGGACTGGATCATTGGGTTGCTATCAATACTATTCTCAAGTATCTTCGGAGAACGAGAAATTATATGCTAGTTTATTCCGGACAGGATTTGATCCCCTTAGGATACACAGATTCTAATTTTCAGTTAGACAGGTATTCTAGAAAATCCACGTTTGGATCAGTATTTAAACTGGGTGGTGGAGCCATTGTGTGGAGAAGTATCACGCAATCTTGCATTGCTGACTCCACCATGGAAACCGAATATGTAGCTGCTTGTGAAGCTGCTAAAGAGGTTGTTTGGCTCCGTAAGTTCTTGAGTGATCTGGAAGTTGTTCTAGACCTGGATAAACCCATCACACTTTATTGTGATAACAGTGGTGTTGTGGCTAATTCCAAAGAACCAAGAAGCCACAAGAGAGGGAAGTATATAGAGAGAAAGTATCATCTCATCAGAGAGATAGTGCAGAGAGGAGATGTGATCAACACCAAGATAGCCTCATAAGACAATCATGCTGATCCATTTACGAAGGCCTTACCTGCTAAAGTGTTTTTGGGTCATCTAGATGGTCTAGGGTTACGAGACATGCCTTACATGCTTTAGTGCAAGTGGGAGATTGTTGGGGTGTATGTCCTAAGCATGTAATTTGTAAATGGATTTATGAAGTAAATAAATGGAAAGGTTCAATTCATTCTGTTATGTTATTTCTTTTATAAACTTGTGTACATATTAACATTCTGGATTGCCGGATGTAATCTTGAACTGTGTATATGACTGTCATATACGGATGGATACAGTAAGAGACGTGCAATCTAAAGAGTCTATAGATAGCAAATAAAGCTGGGTACTTTATTTGTGGTTAATCTATAGTTGCAGTCCCTTCCGTAATGTACAGTGATTCTATCCTAAATCATTCATATGAGATATGAGAATGAAGACACCATGTATGATGTGATCATTTAGGACTGAGCGATGATCTATATGAATCTCACACCAAGATCCGTTTACCGATGAGATTCATATATATCAACTAATGATGGCTATATATGGGTGATCTTAATCCTGAGTGTCTTATCTACTCTTTCAGGTTAGATCGTGTTCTTTGATATACCATGGGTGAGGTCAGATGCATTTCCTGATCAATATACTCTGTATGTTGGGATTGCGGTTTGGCTTGTGGCTGGGAAGGTTTGTACACAATAGTGGAATCCACTCCTTCTTGTGTAAAGTAGATGATAGTTTCCTTAAGTGTTGATTCGGGGCTTGGACAATATGAGCGCTCTCCTAATTCCGTGAGGAAATAGGATTTATTGTCCATTAAAGAATCAATGATACTTAAAGTATATATGTAATTAGAGGGGTATAACGGACATTATGACACAGCTCTAATTATGAACTACTGTGGAGGATCACACCATATGTAATAGCTATATCGATGGATACAGAGTTGTATCAGTCTGTTTAAAAACGTCTGCAGTTGAGAGAGTGCAGCTCCGGATTTTTAGTGGAATGACACTGAAGTTAATAATTAAGGAATATTAATTAAAGAGTTTAATTAATGATTCTGAGGATTATTGGAGCTCAAAATACTGTGGGTCCATTAGTTCCCCTTGCTAGCTCGATCGATTTAGGTAACAAGGGTCACGGTTAATTAATTGGATTATCCAGTTAATTGTGTTACGAAAGTGGCACGTATTTATTCGGGAATTAGTTGAATAATGAGATTATTTAACTAATAGATAATGGTGATTAAATAACTTAATTAATGAGATTATTTAATTATGTTATTAATCGCTAAATGAAGGGTGTATGCTGATATTTATTTTTGAATAAAATAAGATAATGTGATTATTTTATTTTATTAAATTAAATATTTTATTTTTGAATTTAAAAGTTTGAATTCAAAATTAAAATCAAATAAAAGATATGAGATATTTTTTTATTTGAAAGTTTTTAAAAATCAAATTAGATTTGATTAGATTGTTTTTAAAATTTTATATATGTGATATATATTGTAAAAAAAAAAAAAAAGTTGTAGTGCGTTTTCACGCACAGCTTATATATACATTGACAAAAGACAAAAAGAGAGTTATTTTTGGTTTTTGTCAAATGCATTAAAAAATTAATAAACTTTTGTTTTTAGTGTGTGCAAGTTGTTGCACTAAGAAAAAAACAACATTTTTTTTTTAACTACTAGAAATGTTATAGGTAGTTTTTTTTAAGAAGAAATAGTTTCTTCTTTTGTTTTTCTCTATACCCTCCATCCTAAGTTCCTGAGAACCGTAACGCGCCCACGCGCAGTTACTAATCCCGGGATATAGCGAGGAAGATCAGTAGTACAGATCAGGAGCATATCGAAAAAGTGAAGGAGCCTCCAAATGTTGGTATGGTTCTTTTAATCTTCCTTTTTATTATTGATTACAATTTCCTGTATTTACATATATATTTTATTAGTGTAATAATTAGTGTATGTATTTGTTCCGAAAATAAATACGATCACAAGTTCACTATTCCCAGATACAGATTACGATATGTATAAAAAATATAATTTAAACTTATTTTCGCTGCGTGACCGGTGAACTGAGTTCCAACAATTGGTATCAGAGCCAATTTTATTTTCAGAACAGGAAATTGTTTTCGATGCTCCTGTATGTATGATTGTGTATGCACGATTTAAATTGACTGTATGATGTTTTTGTATGTATATATATATATATATATATTTTAATTTACAAAAACATGATTGATGGTTAATTATATTGTACTGTGGATTTAGGGTTTATGAGTTGTATAATTTTTATTATTGTTATTTTTTTACTGTAATTGTATTGTAAAAAAAAATGTAACCTATATTAAAGACCTGGAAAAATCACGAAGAATGATTCATGAGATGAATCAGAGTGACTTGAAGAGACTGGAAGACTCGAAAATTACAAGAAGACCAAGGAATGCCTTGGGGGTATTTTTATAATTTTAGATTCTTATTTTGTTTAGGTTAAATAATCCACAGTACTCGGTCAATTCATGTATGTTTTATATTATATGATGATAAAAGCATTGTCATGCATACATATATCATTTAGATTAAAAGTGCCTACACAAATATATTTGATATGTCATACATGCATCATAGCCTAATATTTTATGTATTTTTTTTAATGTGATTAAAATGGATAAATACATAAATTGGCTATGAAAATGGGATTAGTTTTTTAATTGTTAAAAAGCTTGGTAATTCTCATTAATATTAATCTAGTTATTAAAGAGTTTAATAAGTTAGATTAATAGGGTCATTTATAGTAATTAGGATTAATTTGATTAATTGCCTAATTATAAATGAACCGAATATTGTGTTAGAGTTTTAATAGTTAAAACTTGGTAAACATTTTCAAAATAATCCGAGCTTAGTAAATAGTTTACAAAGGCTTAGATTATTCACTAATAGATTAGATTTTTAATTGTTAAAAATCATTAATAATTTATTAGTTAATTAGAACTTGTTTCTAATAATGAATTTGTTAATGCACTAGATAACTTGATTAAAGTTAGCCGTTTGATCCTATAGAGTCTAGGTGCATTAATAGATAATAGAAAACCCTAGTTTTAAAATAGTGAGTGGTAGAGGGATATATGACATATATATCCTGCGGTCTCCATCATTAGTTCAACACCGTGAGATCCGAGTGAGGCTTCATGACGACTTTGCTTTTGTCCTCCAAAAGGAGGGTTTCCACAAAGGTCAATATCAAGGTTGACTTCCTAACGGATAGGATTTTTGAGGGTATTTCGGGATTGACCGACCCTAAGGCGGCAATTCTCGAGTTAAGCTCGTGAGATCTGAAATGGTGGGTTACACTCACGAAGGTTTTGATTAAGTTTGTTAATTAAAAACCTGACTGAATGAACAATAGTTGAATGATATGGAATAAGAGTTATTCTAGAATATCATTTGATTGAGAATGTCTTGGCCCAACGTGCAAAGACTTGACTGACCCGAAGGCGACACTTCTTTGTGGTATGTTGGATTGTCGTGGTATAGCAACTATTTTTTTAGTGTAGCTCTAGTTCGTTAAACATGTTCATGCATCATGTTTAAATTTATACCAAAGCACCCACACTTGTTTTAAATAAATGAGTGAATGAATGTTTTGTTTATTTCAGCAATGTCTTCTATATTACTTCAAATTCTTGTAAACGATAAATTAACTGGTGATAACTACACAAAGTGGAAACTTAATATTAATGCAATTTTGGTCACCACTGACCTCAAGTTTGTACTTATAGAGGAATATCCTTCAGCGCCTACTGCCAATGCCACACGAACTGTTCATGAGGCATACCAACGATGGGTCTCATCTGATGAGAAAGCCCGAACATATCTGTTGGCATCCATGACAAATGTGCTTGTCATAAAGCACGAAGCAATGACTTCAGCATTTGAAATCATGGAGTCATTGCAAGCTATGTTTGGGTAGCCCTCCGAGCAAATGCGACACGAAGCTGATCGTTCCGTTATGCTCACTCTCATAAAGGAAGATACATTAGTTCAGAAACATGTCCTGAGCATGATGTAATACTTCAACAAGGTAGAAGTCAATGGCGGGGCCATTGACGAACCCAGTCAAGTAAGCATCAACTGAAGACTCTTTCGAAGAGTTTTGATCAGTTTAAATGCAACTATGAGAAGAACAAGTTAAGGTTTAGTTTCACACAGTTGCTCAATGAGCTCACAACCTTTGAGTCCTTGATTAAGGACAACAAAGGCAAGACCGGTGAGGCAAATGTTACTGAACCATCTTTCTCTAATAATAAGAAGAGGAAGAGGAAGAGGTCCACTGGGAAGGCAAAGAATAAGCCCAAACCCAAGAAAGCCCATAACAAGGGCGCCTCCACTGACCAAGGCAAGGGAAAATGTTTCCATTGCGACAAGGTCGGACGCTGGAAGAGGAACCGTCCTCAATATCTAGAGGGGGCAGCCAAGAAGAAGAAAATGAAAGGTAAATATGATTTACTTGTTCTTGAATCTTGTTTAGTGGAAGATGAATCTTCACCCTGGATAGTTGATTCGGGGGCCACTAATCATGTTTGTTCTTCTTTGCAGTGGACTGATTCTTGGACACCGCTAGAGGAGGGAGCCTTCTCAATGCGTGTGGGGTCAGGGATGTGTGTCGGCACGAGCAGTGGGCGTAATTAGATTACATTTTTGTAATAATTATATATTGTTGGACAATGTATTTATATTCTTGGATTTACACAGAATTTTATTTCCGTTTCTAAGTTGTTAGAACAAAAATATTATGTTTCTTTTAATAATAAGTCTGTTATTATTAGAAAGAATGGTTTGAATATTTGTTCAGGAATTAATGAAAACAATTTGTATGTATTAAGACCTTTAATACATACTACACTGCTCAACACCAAAATGTTTAAGGTTGAAAAAAAAAACTAAATGACATAAGATTTCTCCAGATAATGACACGTATCTCTAGCATCTAAGGCTTGGTCATATCAACCTTGACTGGATAGACAGATTAGTAAAAAGCGGACCTTTAAGTGAGTTAAAGATTGACACTTTACCTGTTTGCGAATCTTGTCTGGAAGGTAAGATGACTAAGAGACATTTTACTGAAAAATGGCTTAGAGCTAAAGAACCATTAGAGCTAAAGAACCACTAGAGCTTATACTTACAGACACGTCTGCAGACTGATGAATGTTTAAATTAGGGGTGGTTCTGAGTATTATGTCACCTTTATAGATGACTACTCAAGATACGGATACGTCTACCTGATGCAAGACTATCAAGTCACTACGATCGGATCGTGGAGGTGAGTACCTTGACCAAGAGTTTGAAGACTTCATGGTCGAGCATGGGATAGTTTCTCAACTCACAGCTCTGGGTATACCTAAAAAAAAATGGTGTAGCGGAGAGGAGAAATAGCCCTAATGGAAATAGTGAGATCTATGATTAGTTTCTCATCATTACCAAATTTCTTCTGGGGATATACGTTACAAACAGTGGCATACATTTTGAATGTAGTGCCATCCAAATCTGTTCCAAAGACTCCCCTAGAGTTGTGGAATGATCGTAAAGCTAGTTTGCGACATTTCCGCATATGGGGGTGTCTAGCACACGTGCTGAAGAACAGAACTGGAAAGCTAGATTCCAAATCTGTTGTCTGCCTATTTGTAGGATACTCCAAGGAGACCAGAGGTGGACACTTCTATAGTCTCGAAGATAACAAAGTATTTGTATCGACAAATGTAACGTTTCTTGAGGACAATTACATTAGTGACCATAAACCTTGTTCCAAGATTGTATTAACTGAGTTAGAGCCTGGGAAGACTAGTGCTTTATCAATAAGAGTTGTTAATCCACAAACATCAGAGAGTCAGATGGTTCCTGATCAGGATACACTACCATCTCGACGTAGTGAGAGAGTTGTGAGACAACCTGAACGCCATTTAGGTATAGGTGAGGGACAAGGTACTGTCTCTGCTGATAGTGTGGATAATCCATTGATATTTAAGAATGCAATGGAAGATCATAATAAAGAGGAATGGCTTAAAGCCATGAATCTCGAGATGGAGTCCATGTACTCTAACTCAGTCTGGGATCTTGTAGACTTACCAAATGGGGTAAAACTCATAGGGTGTAAGTGGATCTACAAGAGAAAGAGAAGAGTAGACGGAAAGGAAGAGACCTTCAAGGCAAGGCTAGTCGCCAAGGGTTATACCCAGAAAGAGGCGGTCGATTATGAAGAGACCTTCTCGTCAGTAGCCATGTTTTAGTCTATTAGGATTCTATTATCCATTGCTGCCTATTTCTATTACAAAATTTGGCAAATGGACGTCAAGACTGCATTCTTGAATGACAATCTTGATAAGAGCATCTATATGATGCAACCAGAGGGATTCGTGTCTCCAGATTAAGAGCAAAAGGTTTGCAAGCTGTAAAGGTCCATCTATAGACTTAAGCAAGCATCTAGATCTTGGAACATTTGGTTTGATGATGTGATCAAAACCTATGGCTCAAGCAGAACGTCGATGAGCCTTGTATCTACAAGCGTATCGTTGATAAGAAAGTAGTTTTCTTGTTCCTATACGTAGATGATATCCTACTCATTGGGAATGATGTAGGAGTGTTGTCTGATGTAAAGGGTTGGCTGGCTAGCCAATTCCAAATGAAAGATTTGGAAGATGCGAGTTATGTTCTAGGGATCCAACTTATAAGGGATCATAAGAACAAACTCATAGCACTGTCTCAGGCATAATATATCGATAAGATTCTTGTACGATTTTCGATGCAGAACTCCAAGAAAGGTTATTTACCTTCCAAACATGGAGTTCACTTGTCTAAGGAACAGTTTCCTAAGACACCTCAAGAAATTGAGGATATGAGACGTGTACCCTATGCATCAGCAGTAGGTAGTCTCATGTATGCTATGTTATGCATGAGACCGGACATCTGCTATGCAGTGGGAGTAGTCAGTAGATACCGGTTCAACCTAGGATTAGATCATTGGGTTGCTGTCAAGACAATTCTCAAGTATCTTCAGAGAACAAGAAATTATATGCTAGTATATTCCAAACAGGATTTGATCTCGTTAGGATACACGGATTCTGATTTTCAGTCAAACAGAGATTCTAGAAAATCCATGTCTGGATTAGTATTCACCCTAGGTGGTGGAGCCATTGTGTGGAGAAGTATCAAGCAATCTTGCATTGTTGACTCCACCATGGAAGCAGAATATGTAGCTGCTTGTAAAGCTTCTAAAGGGGCCGTTTGGCTCCGTAAGTTCTTGAGTGATCTGGAAGTTGTTCTAGACTTGGATAAGCCCATTATACTTTATTGTGATAACAGTGGTGCTGTGGCTAATTCCAAAGAACCAAGAAGCCACAAGAGAGGGACGCATATAGAGAGAAAGTATCATCTCATCAGAGAGATAGTGCAGAGAAGAGATGTGATCGTCACCAAGATAGCCTCACAAGACAATCATGCTGGTCCATTTATGAAGACCTTACCAGCTAAAGTGTTTTATGGTCACCTAATTGGTCTAGGGTTACGAGACATGCCTCACATGCTTTAGAGCAAGTGGGAGATTGTTGGGGTTTATTCCCTAAGCATGTAATTTGTAAATGGATTTATAAAGTAAATAAAAAGAAATGTTCAATTCATTATGTTATTTTATTTATTGTATAAACTTGTGTACATATTAACATCCTGGATTTTTGGATGTAATCTCGAACTGTGTATATGAGTGTCATATACTGATGGATACAGTAAGAGACGTGAAATCTAAAGAGTCCATAGATAGCAAATAAAGCTGGGTACTTTATTTGTGGTTAATCTATAGTTGCGGTCCATTCCGCAATGTATCACGCCTGCACATATCTCTATATCTCATGCCTTCAACTTGCATTTATATATCTATATATATCCTTGTTTGTATCCTATACAAACACTTATATATGTTCATACACCAATTTGTATCCAATACAATCTCTTGTGTTATAATTGATATATATCTTTTAATTATCCTTTTCAAATATATCTAATATATTAAAAATGATAATAGGTATTTTAAATTTAAACTTAAATTCAAATACTTAGATAAATGATTTAGTAAAATAAAATAATCCTATTATTTTATCTTCACCTAAAACCATATATCAATTAACACCCTCCAATTAATAGTTAATTAATAATTCATAATTATCAATATAATTAAATAATCTAATTATTTAATTAATTTAACTATTAGTATTCATTAATTAAATAATCTCATTATTCAATTAATTTCCAAATATATACGTGTCACTTTTGTAACACAATTAATTTGAAAATCCAATTAATTTACAGTGACCCTTGTTACCAAAATCGATCGGGCTAGTAAGGGGACCTAATGGACCTACAATATTTTGAGCTCCAATAATCCTCAGAATCATTAACTAAACTCTTTAATTAATATCCTTGATCATTAACTCCGGTGTTATTCCACTAAAAACCCGAAGCTGCACTCTCTCAACTGCAGACACTTTTACACAGACCAATACAACTCGGTGTCCATCGATATAGCTATTACACATGGTGTGATCCTCCACAGTAGTTCATAATTCGAGCTAGGTCATAATGTCTGTTATACCCCTCTAATTACATATATCCTTTAAGTACCGTTGATTCTATAATGAACAATAAATCCTATTTCCTTACGGAATTAGGAGAGCGCTCATATTGTCCAAGCCTTGAATCAACCCTTAAGGGAACTACCATCTACTTCTCACTAGAAGGAGTGGATTCCTCTATTGTGTACACACCTTCCCAGCCATAAGCCAAACCGTAATCCCAACATACGGAGCATATTGATCGGGATTAGCATCCGACCTCACCCATGGTATATCAAAGACCACGATATAACCTGAAGGAGTCGATAAGACACTCAGGATTAAGATCATCCACATATAGCCATCGTTAATTGATATATATGAATCTCATCTTGGTGAGAGAATCATATAGATCATGGCCCAGTCCTATATGATCACATCATACAAGGTGCCTCCATTCCCATATCTCATATGAATAATTCAGGATAGAATGATCGTACATTACGGAATGGACCGCAACTATAGATTAACCACAAATAAAGTACCCAGCTTTATTTGCTATCTATGGACTCTTTAGATTGCACGACTCTTACTGTATCCATCTGTATATGACACTCATATACATAGTTCGAGATTACATCCGGCATTCTTGGATGTTAAATATATGCACAAGTTATAAAATAAACAACACAACATGAATGAATTAAACTTTTTATTTTATTTATTTCATAAATCCATTTATAAATTACATCTTTAAGGCATAAACCCCAACAATCTCCCACTTGCACTAAAGCATGTGAGGCATGTCTCGTAACCCTAGACCATATAGGTGACCTAAAAACACTTTAGCCGGTAAGGTCTTTGTAAATGGGTCAGCAAGATTGTCTTGTGAATCTATTTTTGTGACGATCACATCTCCTCTCTACATTATCTCTCTAATGAGATGATACTTTCTCTCTATATGCTTCCCTCTCTTGTGGCTTCTTGATTTTTTGGAATTAGCCATAACACCACTGTTATCACGATAAAGTGCGATAGGCCAATCCAAATCTGGAACAACTTTTAGATTTCTCAAGAATTTACGGAGCCAAACATCCTCTTTAGCAGCTTCATAAGCGGCTATATATTCGGCTTCCATAGTGGAGTCAGCAATGAAAGATTTCTTGATACTTCTTCACACAACGGCTCCACCACCCAAGGTGAATATTGATCCAGACGTGGATTTCCTAGAATCAATGTCTGACTGAAAATCAGAATCCGTGTATCCTAAAGGGATCAAATCCTGTCTGGAATACACTAGCATATAGTCTCTCGTTCTCCTAAGATACTTGAGAATTGTCTTGACAACAACCCAGTGATCCAATCCTGGGTTGGACTAGTATCTGCTGACTACTCCCACTGCATAGCAGATGTCCGGTCTTGTGCATAACATATCATACATGAGACTACCTACTGCCGATGCATAGGGTACACGTCTCATATCCTAAACTTCTTGAAGTGTCTTACGACACTGTTCCTTAGACAAGTGAACTCCATTCCTAGAAGGTAAATTACCTTTCTTAGAGATTTGCATCGAAAACCGTACAAGAATCTTATCGATATATGACACCTGAGACAGTGCTATGAGTATTTTTTTACAATCCCTTATAAGTTGGATCCATAGAATATAACTCGCCTCTCCCAAATCTTTCATTTGGAATTGGCTAGCCAGCCAACCCTTTACATCAGACAATACTCCCACATCATTCCCAATGAGTAGGATATCATCTATGTATAGGACCAAGAAAACTATTTGCTTATCAATAATACGCTTGTAGACACAAAACTCATCGACGTTCTGCTTGAAGCCATAGGTTTTGATCACATCATCAAACCTAATGTTCCAAGATCTACCTTTACAGCTTGCAAACTTTTTACTCTTAATCTGGAGATACGAATCTCTCTGGTTGCATCATATAGATGCTCTTATCAAGATTGCCATTCAAGAATGCAATCTTGACATCCATTTTCTAAATTTCGCAATCGAAATAGGCAGCAATGGATAAGAGAATCCTAGTAGACTTAAACATGGCTACTGGCGAGAAGGTCTCTTCATAATCGACCCCTTCTTTCTGGGTATAACCTTTGGCCACTATTCTTGCCTTGAAGGCCTCTACCTTCCCGTCTACTCTTCTCTTTCTCTTGTAGATCCACTTACACCCTATGGGTTTTACCCTATCCGGTAAGTCTACAAGATCCAAGACTGAGTTAGAGTACATGGACTCAATCTCGAGATTCATGGCTTTAAGCCATTCCTCTTTATCAAGATCTTCCATTGCATTCTTAAATGTCAATGGATCATCAACACTATCAGCAGAGACAACATCTTATCCCCCACCTATACCTAAATAACGTTCAGATTGTTTCACAACCCTCTCACTACGCCTAGGTGGTAGTGTATCCTGACCAGGAACCATCTGACTCTAAGATGTTTGTAGATCAACAAATCTTATTGGTGAAGCACTAGTCTCACCATGCTCCAACTCATTCAATACAATCTTAGAACGAGGTTTATGGTCACTAATGTAACTGTCCTCAAGAAACGTTGCATTTGTCGATACAAATACTTTGTTTATGTTCGGGACTATAGAAGTGTCCACCTCTGGTCTCCTTAGAGTATCCTACAAACAGGCAGACCAAAGACTTAGAGTCTAGCTTTTTAATTCTATTCTTCAGTACGTGTGTTGGACACCCCCCATATGCGAAAATGTTGCAAACTAGCTTTACGATCATTCCACAACTCTAGAGGAGACTTAGGAACAGATTTGGATGGCACCACATTCAAAATGTATGCCGCTGTTTGTAACGCATATCCCTAGAAGGAATTTGGTAATGATGAGAAACTAATCATAGATCTCACCATTTCCATTAGGGTTCTATTTCTCCTCTCCGCTACACCATTTTACTGAGGTGTAAGGGAGCTGTGAGTTGGGAAACTATCCCATGCTCGACCATAAATTCTTCAAACTCTTGGTCAAGGTACTCACCTCCACGATCTGATCGTAGTGACTTGATAGTCCTACCTAATTAATTCTCAACTTCAGCTCGAAATTCTTTGAACATTTCAAATGTTTCCGACTTCCGTTGCATTAGGTAGACATATCTCTATCTTGAGTAGTCATCTAAAAAGGTGACATAATACTCATAACCACCTCTAACTTTAACATTCATTGGTCCGCGGACGTTTGTATGTATAAGCTCTAGCGGTTCTTTAGCTCTAAGCCGTTTTCCAGTAAAAGGTCTCGTAGTCATCTAACCTTCTAGACAAGATTCACAGACAGGTAAGGTGCTAACCTTTAACTCACTTAAAGGTCCACTTTTTACAAGTCTGATTATCCGGTCAAGGTTAATATGACCAAGCCTTATATGCCAGAGATACGTGTCATTATCTGGAGAAATATTATGTCATTTAGGTTTTGGTTTTTCAACCTTAAACATTTCGGTGTTGAGCAGAGTAGTAGGTATTAACGGTCTTAACACATATAAATTGTTTTCATTAATTCCTGAACAAATATTCAAACCATTATTTCCAATAATAACAGACTTATTTTTATAAGAAACAAAATATTTTTGTTCTACCAACTTAGAAACAGAAATCAAATTCTGTGTAAATCCAGGAATATAAAATACATTGTCTAACAATATATAATTATTACAAAAACGTAATCTAATTACGCCCACTGCTTCTATCGACACGACATCCCTTTACCCCACACGCATTGAGAATGCTTGCTCCTCTAGCTGTGTCCAAGAATCAATCTATTGTAATGAAGAACAAGCATGGTTAGTGGCCCCCGAATCAACTATCCAGGCTGAAAAATAATCTTCTACTAAACACGACTCAAGAACAAGTAAATCATATTTACTTTTGTTAGACTTCTTCTTGCTTTGGGCTTTCTTAGTTTTGGGCTTACCCTTCGCTTGTATGCCTTTCGAATAGTTCGTGTGGCATTGGCAACAGGCGCTGGAGGACACTCCTCCGTAAGCACAAACTTGAGGTCTTTGGTGACCAATATTGCATTAATGTTAAGTTTCAACTTAGTGTAGTTATCACCAGTTAATATGTCGTTTACGAGAATTTGAAGTAATGCAGAAGACATTATTGCTGAAATAAATAAAACATTCATTCAGTCATTTATTTAAAACAAGTGTGAGTGCTTTGACATAAATTTAAACATGATGCATGCACATGTTTAACGAACTAGAACTACCCTAAAACTAGTTACAATACCACGATAATCCAACATACCACAAATAAGTGCCGCCTAGGTCAAGTCTTTGCATGTTGGACCGAGACATTCTCAATCAAATGATATTCTACAATAACTCTTATTCCATATCATTCAACCATCGTTCATTCAGTCAGGTTTTTAATTAACAAACTTAATCAAAACCTTTGTGAGTGTAACCCACCATTTTAGATCTCACGAGCTTAACTCGAGAATTGCCGCCTTAGGGTCGGTCAATCCCGAAATACCCTTAGAAATCCTATCCGTTAGGAAGTCAACCTAGGTATTGACCTTTATGGAAACCCTCCTTAGGGAGGACGAAAGCAAAGCCGTCACGAGGCCCCACTCAGATCTTACGGTGTTGAACTAATGATGGAGATCACGGGATATATATGAAATAAATAAAAGGAAAAGTTCAATTCATTCATGTTGTGTTGTTTATTTTATAACTTGTGCATATATTTAACATTCAAGATTGCCGGATGTAATCTCGAACTGTGTATATGAGTGTCATATACAGATGGATACAGTAAGAGACGTGCAATCTAAAGAGTCCATAGATAACAAATAAAGCTGGATACTTTATTTATGACTAAATCTATAGTTGCAGTCCATTCCGTAATGTACGATGATTCTATCCTGAGTTATTCATATGAGATATGGGAATGGAGGCACCTTGTATGATGTGATCATATAGGACTGGGCCATGATCTATATGAATCTCTTACCAAGATCCGTTTACCAATGAGATTCATATATAAACGGTGGCTATATATGGGTGATCTTAATCCTGAGTGTCTTATCGACTCCTTCAGGTTATATCGTGGTCTTTGATATACCATGGGTGAGGTCGGATGTTGTTCCCGATCAATATGCTCCGTATGTTGGGATTACGGTTTGGCTTGTGACTGGGAGGCATGAAACAATATATATATATATATATCGCTTGCTTCGTTTTTTACGAATATATATATATAAATAACGCATGCACATATATATATATATCTAACGCATGGCTTCATTCATATATTTCTATATCAATATTTATCGCCTGCACATGCGCTTATATATCTATCAAATTCTCTGCTTCCGCTTTTTTAATATATGTTTTTTTTTTAATTTTTTTATATATATCTATTTGTATCATAAACAAACACTTATATATGTGTACACACCAATTTACATCCAATGCAATCTCTTATGTTATAATTGATATATATCTTTTAATTATCCTTTTCAAATATATCTAATATATTTAAAGTGATAATAAGTATTTTAAATTTAAACTTAAATTCAAATACTTAGACAAATGATTTAGTAAAATAAAATAATCATATTATTTTATCTTCACCTAAATCCATATATCAACTAACACCCTCCAATTAATAGTTAATTAATAATTCATAATTATCAATATAATTAAATAATCTAATTATTTAATTAATTTAACTATTAACATTCATTAAATAAATAATATCAATATTCAATTAATTCTCGAATAAACACGTGTCACTTTCGTAACACAATTAATTGAACAATCCAATTAATTAACCGTGACCCTTGTTACCTACATTGATCGGGCTAGCAAGGGGACCTAACGAAGCAAGCGATATATATATATATATATATATATATTGTTTCATGCCTCCCAGCCACAAGCCAAACCGTAATCCTAACATATGGAGCATATTGATCGGGAACAGCATCTAACCTCACCCATGGTATATCAAAGACCATGATCTAACCTGAACGAGTCGATAAGACACTCAGGATTAAGATCACCCACATATAGCCATCGTTAGTTGATATATATGAATCTCATCGGTAAACGGATCTTGGTGAGAGATTCATATATATCATGGCCCAGTCCTATATGATCATATCATATAAGGTGCCTCCATTCCCATATCACATATGAATAACTCAGGATAGAATCATCGTACATTACGGAATGGACCGCAACTATAGACTAACCACAAATAAAGTACCCAGCTTTATTTGCTATCTATGGACTCTTTAGATTGCACGTCTCTTACTGTATCCATCTGTATATGACACTCATATACACAGTTCGAGATTACATCCGGTAATCTTAGATGTTAAATATATGCACAAGTTATAAAATAAACAACACAACATGAATGAATTGAACTTTTCTTTTTATTTATTTCATAAATCCATTTACAAATTACATCTTTAGGGCATAAACCCTAACAATCTCCCACTTGCTTTAAAGCATGTAAGGCATCTCTCGTAACCCTAGACCATCTAGGTGACCCGAAAACACTTTAGCCGGTAAGGTCTTTGTAAATGGATCAACATGATTGTCTTGTGAGGCTATCTTGGTGACGATCACGTCTCCTCTCTGCACTATCTCTATAATGAGATGATACTTTCTCTCTATATGCTTCCCACTTTTGTGGCTTATTGGTTCTTTGGAATTAGCCACAGTACCACTGTTATCTTAATAAAGTTTGATGGGCCTATCCAGATCTGGAACAACTTTCAGATCACTCAAGAACTTACGGAGCCAAACAGCCTCTTTAGTAGCTTCAGAAGCGGCTACATAATCGGCTTCCATGGTGGAGTCAGCAATGCAAGATTGTTTGATACTTCTCCACACAATGGCTTCACCACCCAGGGTGAATACTGATCCAGACATGGATTTCCTTGAATCCCAGTCTGACTAAAAATCAGAATCCGTGTATCCTAACGGGATCAAATCCTACCCATAATACACTTACATATAGTCTCTCGTTCTCCGAAGATACTTGAGAATTGTCTTGACAGCAACCCAATGATCTAGTCTTGGGTTGGACTGGCATCTGCTGACTACTCCCACTATATAGCAGATGTCCGGTCTCGTGCATAACATAGCATACATGAGACTACCTACTGCTGATGCATAGGGTACACGTCTCATATCCTCAACTTCTTGAGGTGTCTTAGGACACTGTTCCTTAGACAAGTGAACTCCATGTCTAGAAGGTAAATTACATTTCTTGGAGTTCTGTATCAAAAATCGTACAAGAATATTTTCAATATATGATGCCTGAGACAGTGCTATAAGTTTGTTCTTACGATCCCTTATAAGTTGGATCTCTAGAACATAACTTGCCTCTCTAAAATATTTCATTTGGAATTGGCTAACCAGCTAGCTCTTTACATCAGACAACACTCCCACATCATTCCCAATGAGTAGGATATCATCTACGAATAGGACCAAGAAAACTACTTTCTTATCAATGATGCGCTTGTAGACACAAGGCTCATCGGCGTTCTGCTCGAAGCCATAGGTTTTGATCACATCATCAAACCTAATGTTCCAAGAACTAGATGCTTGCTTAAGTCCATAGATAGACCTTTGCAGCTTGCAAACCTTTTGCTCTTGATGTGGAGACACGAATCCCTCTGGTTGCATCATATAGATGCTCTTATCAAGATTGTCATTCAAGAATGCAGTCTTGACGTCCATTTGCCAAATTTTGTAATAGAAATAGGCAGCAATGGATAAGAGAATCCTAATAGATTTAAACATGGCTACTGGCGAGGAGGTATTTTCGTAATCGACCCCCTCTTTCATGGTATAACTTTTGGCCACTAGCCTTGCCTTGAAGGTCTCTATCTTTCCGTCTATCCTCTCTTTCTCTTGTAGATCCACTTACACCTTATGGGTTTTACCCCCATCCGGTAAGTCTACAAGATCCCAAACTGAGTTATAGTACATGGACACCATCTCGAGATTCACAGCTTTAAGCCATTCCTCTTTATCACGATCTTCCATTGAATTCTTAAATGTCAATTGATCATCAACACTATCACCAGAGACAACACCTTTTCCCTCACCTATAACTAAATAGCGTTCAAGTTGTCTCACAACCCTCTCACTACGTCTAGGTGGTAGTGTATCCTGATCAGAAACCATCTGACTCTCAAATGTTTGTAGATCAACAACTCTTGTTGATAAAGCACTAGTCTCACCAGGCTCTAACTCATTCAATGCAATCTTAGAATGAGGTTTATGGTCAATAATATAATTGTTCTCAAGAAACGTTGCATTTGTCGATACAAATACTTTGTTATCTTCGAGACTATAGAAGTGTCCACCTCTGGTCTCCTTGGAGTATCCTACAAACAGGCAGACCACGAACTTGGAGTCTAGCTTTCTAGTTCTGTTCTTCAGCACTTGTGCTGGAAACTCCATATGTGAAAATGTCGCAAACTAGCTTTACGATCATTCCACAACTCTAGGGGAGTCTTAGGAACAGATTTGGATGGCACCACATTCAAAATGTATACCGATGTTTTGAAACGTATATCCACAGAAGGAATTTGGTAATGATGAAAAACTAATCATAGATCTCACCATTTCCATTAGGGTTCTATTTCTCCTTTCTGCTACACCATTTTGCTGAGGTGTACCGGGAGCTGTGAGTTAGGAAACTATCCCATGCTCGACTTTAAAGTCTTCAAACTCTTGGTCAAGGTACTCACTTCCACGATCCGATCGCAATGACTTGATAGTCCGACCTAATTGATTCTCAACTTCAGCTCAAATTTCTTTGAACATTTCAAATGTTCCCGACTTCTGTTGCATTAGGTAGACTTATCTGTATCTTGAGTAGTCATCTATAAAGGTGATATAATACTCATAACCACCCCTAGCTTTAACATTCATCGTTCCATAGACGTCTGTATGTATAAGCTCTAGCGGTTCTTTAGCTCTAAGCCCATTTCCAGTAAAAGGTCTCTTACTCATCTTATCTTACAGGCAAGATTCGCAGACAGGTAAGGTGCCAACCTTTAACTCACTTAAGGGTCTGCTTTTTACTAGTCTGTCTATCCAGACAAGGTTGATATGACCAAGCCTTATATGCCAGAGATACGTGTCATTATCTGGAGAAATCTTATGTCGTTTAGTTTTTGATTTTTCAACCTTAAACATTTCGGTGTTGAGTAGTGTAGTATGTATTAAAGGTCTTAACACATACAAATTATTTTCATTAATTCCTGAATAAAAATTCAAACCATTCTTTCCAATACTAACAGACTTCTTATTAAAAGAAACAGAATATTTTTGTTCTAACAACTGAGAAACATAAATCAAATTCCGTGTAAATCCAGGAATATAAAATACATTGTCCAACAATATATAATTAATACAAAGACGTAATCTTATTATGCCCACTGCTCGTACCGACACGACATCTCCTGACCCTATACGTATTGAGAAGGCTTGCTCCCCTAGCTGTGTCCAAGAATCAGTCCATTGTAAAGAAGAACAAACATGGTTAGTGGCCCTCGAATCAACTATCTAGGGTGAAGAATCATCTTCTACTAAACACGACTCAAGAACAAGTAAATCATATTTGCTTTTCTTGGACTTCGTCTTGCTTTGGGCTTTCTTGGGTTTAGGCTTACCCTTCGATTTCCCATTAGACCTCTTTCTCTTATTATTATTAGAGTAGGAAGATGGTTCGGTAACATTTGCCTCACCGGTTTTGCTCTTTCTATCCTTAGTCAAGGACTCAAAGGTAGCGAGCTCATTGAGCAATAGTGTGAGAATGAAACTTAACTTGTTCATCCCGTAATTGCTCTTAAACTGATTGAAACTCTTCAGAAGAGTCGTCAGTATGATGATCACTTGACTCGGCCATTGATTTCTGCCTTGTTGAAATCGGACATCATGCTCAGGACATGTTCCCTGAATTGGCGTACCTTTCTTCATACGAGTGAGCATAGCGGAACGAACAACTTCATGTCACTTTTGCTCGAAGGGCTGCCCGAACATAGCTTGCAATGACTCCATGATTTTGAATGCTGAAGTCATTGCTTCATGCTTTGTGACAAGCACGTCTGTCATTGAAGCCAACAGATATGTTCGAGCCTTCTCATCAGATAAGACCCATCGCTCGTACGCCTCACGAACAGTTCTTGTGGCATTGGTAGCAGGCACTGGAGGACATTCCTCCGCAAGCACAAACTTGAGGTCTTTAATGACCAATATTGCATTAATGTTAAGTTTCCACTTAGTGTAGTTATCACCAGTTAATTTGTCGTTTGCAAGAATCTGAAGTAAAGCAGAAGACATTATTGCTGAAATAAATAAAACATTTATTCAGTCATTTGTTTAAAAAAAAAGTGCATGTGTTTTGGTATAAATTTAAACATGATGCATGAACATGTTTAACGAACTAGAACTACTCTAAAACTAGTTGCTATACCACGACAATCCAACATACCATAAAGAAGTGCCGCCTTAAAGCCGGTCAAGTCTTTGCACATTGGACTGAGACATTCTCAATCAAATGATATTCTTGAATAACTCTTATTCCATATCATTCAACCATCGTTTATTCAATCAGGTTTTTAATTAACAAACTTAATCAAAACCTTCGTGAGTGTAACCCACCATTTCAGATCTCACGAGATTAACTCGAAAATTACCGCCTTAGGGTCGGTCAATCCCGATATACCCTCAGAAATCCTATCCGTTAGGAAGTCAACCTTGGTATTGACTTTTGTGGAAACCCTCCTTAGGGAGGACGAAAGCAAAGCCGTCACAAGGCCCCACTCGGATCTCACGATGTTGAACTAATGATGGAGACCGCTGGATATATATGTTATATATCCCTCTCTCACTCACTATTTTAAAATTAGGGTTTTCTATTAACCGTTAATGCACCTAGATTTTACAGGATTAAACGACTAACTTTAATCAAGTTATATAGCGCATTAACTAATTAGAAACAAATTCTAATTAACTAATAAATTATTAATGATTTGTGAAAAATCTTATTTATTAGTGGATAATCTAAGCTTTTTGTAAACTATTTATTAAGTTCAGACTATTATGTTAGTGTTTACCAAGTTTTAACTATTAAAACCCTAACACTTTATTTAGAACATTTATTATTATGTAATTAATCATATTAATCCTAATTACAATAAATGACCCTATTAATCTAACTTATTAAACTCTTTAATAACTAGATTAATATTAATGAGAATTACCAAGTTTTCAAACCATTAAAAACTAATCTCATTATTCATAGCCAATTATGTATATTACCCATTTTAATCATATTAAAAAAAAATACATAAAATATCAGGTTATGATGCATGTATGACATATCAAATATATTTGTGTAGGCACATCTAATCTATTTGACGTGCGTATGCATGACAATGCTTTTATCATCACATAATATAAAGCATACATGAATTGACCGAGCACTGTGGATTATTTAACCTAAAAAAAATTGGAATCTAAAATTACAAAAAATTTCCCAAGGCATTCCTTGGTCTTCTAGTAACTTCAGATATCTTCCAATCTCTTCTGGTCACTCCGATTCATCTCATGAATTCTTCTTCGCGATTTTTCCAGGTCTTCAATATAGGTTACATTTTTTTTATAATACAATAACAGAAAAAATAATATAAAATAATAATAATAATAATAATAATACAACCCATAAACCCAAAATCCACATTACCATATAATTAACGATCAATCACGTTTTTGTAAATTAAAAAAAATGCATACAAAAACATCATACAGTCAATTTAAATTGTGCCTATACAATTCATATATACAGGAGCATCGAAAACAATTTCATGTTTCGAAAAATAAATTGGCTCTGATATATGTATCATAGCCTGATATTTTATGTATTTGTTTTTTAATATGATTAAAATGGGTAATATACATAATTGGCTATGAATAATGAGATTAGTTTTTAATGGTTAGAAAACTTGGTAATTCTCATTAATATTAATCTAGTTATTAAAGAGTTTAATAAGTTAGATTAGTAGGGTCATTTATTGTAATTATGATTAATATGATTAATTACCTAATAGTATATGATCCAAATAAAGTGTTAGGGTTTTAATAGTTAAAACTTGGTAAACACTAAAATAGTAATCTAACCCTAGTAAATAGTTTACAAAGGCTTAGATTATTAACTAATAAATTAGATTTTTAATTGTTAAAAATCATTAATAATTTATTAGTTAATTAGATTTTGGTTCTAATTAGTTAATGCGCTAGATAACTTGATTAAAGTTAGTCGTTTAATCTTGTAGAGTCTAAATGCATTAACAGTTAAAAGAAAACCCTAATTTTAAAATAGTGAATGGGATATGGATATATGATATATATATCCCGCGGTCTCCATCATTAGTTCAACACCGTGAGATCCGAGTGGGGCCTCGTGACATCTTTGTTTTCGTCCTCCCTAAGGAGGGTTTCCACAAAGGTCAATACCAAAGTTGACTTCCTAACGGATAGGATTTCTAAGGGTATTTCGGGATTGACCGACCCTAAGGCGGCAATTCTCGAGTTAAGCTCATAAGATCTGAAATGGTGGGTTACACTCACGAAGGTTTTGATTAAGTTTGATAATTAAAAACCTGACTGAATGAACGATGGTTGAATGATATGGAATAAGAGTTATTCTAGAATATCATTTGATTGAGAATGTCTCGGTCTAACATGCAAAGACTTGACCGACCCTAAGGTGGCACTTCTTTGTGGTATGTTGGATTGTCGTGGTATAGTAACTAGTTTGAGGGTAGATCTAGTTCGTCAAACATGTGCATGCATCATGTTTAAATTTATGCCAAAGCACTCACACTTGTTTTAAATAAATGACTGAATGAATGTTTTATTTATTTCAGCAATAATGTCTTCTGCATTACTTCAAATTCTCTTAAACGACATATTAACTGTTGATAACTACACTTAGTGGAAACTTAACATTAATGCAATATTGGTCACCAAAGACCTCAAGTTTGTGCTTACAGAGGAGTGTCCTCCAGCTCCTGCTACCATTGCCACACGAGCTGTTTGTGAGGCATACGAGCGATGGGTCTCATCTGATGAGAATGCCCGAACATATCTGTTGGCATTAATGACAAACGTGCTTATCACAAAGCATGAAGCAATGACTTCAGCATTCGAAATCATAGAGTTATTGCAAGCTATGTTCGCGCAACCTCTGGAGCAAAAGCGACATGAAGTTGTTTGTTACGCTATGCTTACTCGTACGAAGGAAGGTACGCCAGTTCGGGAACATGTCCTGAGCATGATGTCCTACTTCAACAAGGCAGAAATCAATGGCGGGGCCATTGACGAATCCAATCAAGTGAGCATCATACTGACGACTCTTCTGAAGAGTTTCGATCAGTTTAAGAGCAACTACGGGATGAACAAGTTAAGATTCAATCTCACACAGTTGCTCAATGAGCTCACTACCTTTGAGTCCTTGACTAAGGACAGCAAGGGCAAGATCGGTGAGGCAAATGTTGCTGAACCATCTTCCTACTCTAAAAATAAGAAGAGAAATAGGTCTACTGGGAAAGCGAAGGGTAAGCCCAAACCCAAGAAAGCCCAAAGCAAGAAGAAGTCCAAGAAAAGTAAATATAGTTTACTTGTTCTTGAGTCGTGTTTAGTAGAAGATGATTCTTTACCCTGGATAGTTGATTCAGGGGCCACTAACCGTGTTTGTTCTTTTTTACAATGGACTGATTCTTGGACATAGTTAGTGGAGCAAGCCTTCTCAATGCGTGTGGAGTCAGGGGATGTCTTGTCGGCACGAGCAGTGGGCATAATAAGATTACGTCTTTGTAATAATTATATATTATTGGGCAATATATTTTATATTCCTGGATTTACACGGAATTTGATTTATGTTTCTAAGTTGTTAGAACAAAAATATTTTGTTTCTTTTAATAATAAGTGTTATTATTGGAAAGAATGGTCTGAATATTTATTCAGGAATTAATGAAAACAATTTATATGTATTAAGACCGTTAATACATACTAAAAGCTATGTATTAACGGTTGAAAACTAAAAGCTAAACGACATAAGATTTCTCCAGATAATGACACATATCTCTAGCATCTAAGGCTTGGTCATATCAACCTTGACCGGATAGACGGACTAGTAAAAAGTGGACCTTTAAGTGAGTTAAAGGTTTGCACCTTACCTGTCTGCGAATCTTATCTGGAAGGTAAGATGAGTAAGAGACCTTTTACTGGAAAAGGGCTTAGAGCTAAAGAACCGCTAGAGCTTATACATACTGACGTCTATGGACCGATGAATGTTAAAGCTATGGGTGGTTATGAGTATTATGTCACCTTTATATATGACTCAAGATATGAATATGTCTACCTAATGCAACGGAAGTCGAAAACATTTGAAATGTTTAAAGAATTTCGAGCTGAAGTTGAGAATCAATTAGGTAGGACTATCAAGTCACTGCGATCGGATCGTGGAGGTGAGTACCTTGACCAAGAGTTTGAAGACTTTATGGTCGAGCATGGGATAGTTTTCCAACTCACAGCTCCGATACACCTCAGCAAAATGGTGTAGCGGAGAGGAGAAATAGAACCATAATAGAAATGGTGAGATCTATGATTAGTTTTCATCATTACCAAATTCCTTCTATGGATATGCGTTACAAAACAGCGGCATACATTTTGAATATGGTGCCATCCAAATCTGTTTCTAAGACTCCCCTAAAGTTATAGAATGGTCGTAAAGCTACTTTGTGACATTTTTGCATGTGGGGGTGTCCAGCACAAGTGCTGAAGAACATAACTGGAAAGCTAGACTCCAAGTCCGTGGTCTGCCTATTTGTAGGATACTTCAAGGAGACCAGAGGTGGACACTTCTATAGTCCCGAAGTTAACAAAGTATTTGTATCGACAAATGAAACATTTCTTGAGGACAGTTATATTAGTGACCATAAACCTCGTTATAAGATTGTATTGAATGAGTTTGATCCTGGTGACAGTTGTGCTTTATCAACAAGAGTTGTTGATCCACAAACATCTGATAGTCAGATAGTTTCTGATCAGGATACACTACCACCTAGGTGTAGTGAAAGGGTTGTGAGACAACCTGAACACTATTAAGGTATAAGTGGGGGACAAGATGTTGTCTCTACTGATAGTGTTGATGTTTTATTGACATTTAAGAATGCAATGGAAGATCCTGATAAAGAGGAATGGCTTAAAGCCATGAATCTCGAGATTGAGTCCATGTACTCTAACTCAGTCTGGGATCTTGTAGACTTACCCGTTGGGGTAAAACCCATAGGGTGTAAGTGGATCTACAAGAGAAATAGAAGGGTAGATGGGAAGGTAGAGACCTTCAAGGCAAGGCTAGTGGCCAAGGGTTATACCCAGAAATAGAGGGTCGATTATGAAGAGACCTTCTCGCCAGTAGCCATGTTTAAGTCTATTAGGTCTCTTATCCATTGCTGCCTATTTCTATTACAAAATTTGGCAAATGGACGTCAAGACTGCATTCTTGAATGGAAATCTTGATAAGAGCATCTATATGATGCAACCAGAGGGATTCGTGTCTCCAGATCAAGAGCAAAAGGTTTGCAAGCTGTAAAGGTCCATCTATAGACTTAAGCAAGCATCTAGATCTTGGAACATTAGGTTTGATGATGTGATCAAAAGCTATGGCTTTGAGCAGAACGTCGATGAGCCTTGTGTCTACAAGCGTATCATTGATAAGAAAGTAGTTTTCTTGTTCCTATACATAGATGATATCCTACACATTGGGAATGATGTGGGAGTGTTGTCTAATGTAAAGGGTTGGCTGGCTAGCCAATTCCAAATGAAAGATTTGGGAGATGCGAGTTATGTTCTAGGGATCTAACTTATAAGGGATCGTAAGAACAAACTCATAGCACTGTCTCAGGCATCATATATCGATAAGATTCTTGTACGATTTTCGATGCAGAACTCCAAGAAAGGTAATTTACCTTCCAAACATGGAGTTCACTTATCTAAGGAACAGTTTCCTAAGACACCTCAAGAAGTTGAGGATATGAGACGTGTACCCTATGCATCAGTAGCATGTAGTCTCATGTATGCTATGTTATGCATGAGACCGGACATCTGCTATGCAGTGGGAGTAATCAGCAGATACCGGTCTAACCTAGGATTAGATCATTGGGTTGCTGTCAAGACAGTTCTCAAGTATCTTCGGAGAACGAGAGACTATATACAAGTGTATTCCGGGCAGGATTTGATCCCGTTAGGATACACGAATTCTGATTTTCAGTCAGATAGGGATTCAAGGAAATCCACGTCTGGAATAGTATTCACCCTGGGTGGTGGAGCCATCGTGTGGAGAAGTATCAAGCAATCTAGCATTGCTGACTCCACTATAGAAGCCGATTATGTGGCCACTTCTGAAGCTGCTAAAGAGGCTGTTTGGCTCTGTAAATTCTTGAGAGATCTGGAAGTTGTTCCAGATCTGGATTGGCATATCACACTTTATTGTGATAACAATGGTGTTGTGGCTAATTCCAAAGAACCAAGAAGCCATTAGAGAGGTAAATATATAGAGAGAAAGTATCATATCATTAGAGAGACAATGCATAGAGGAGATGTGATCATTACAAAAATAGCCTCACAAGAAAATCTTTTTGATCCATTTACAAAGATCTTACCGGTTAAACTGTTTTTAGGTCACCTAGATGGTCTAGGGTTACGAGACATGCCTCACATGCTTTAGTGCAAGTGGGAGATTGTTGGGATTTATGTCCTAAAGATGTAATTTGTAAATGAATTTATGAAATAAGTAAAGGAAAAGTTCAATACATTCTTGTTGTGTTGTTTATTATATAACTTGTGCATAAATTTAACATCCAAGATTGCCAGATGTAATCTCGAACTGTGTATATGAGTTTTATATACGGATGGTTACAGTAAGAGACGTGCAATCTAAAGAGTCCATAGATAGCAAATAAAGTTGTGTACTTTATTTGTGGTTAATCTCTAGTTACGGTCTATTCAGTAATGTACGATGATTCTATCCTGAGTCATTCATATAGAGATATGAGAATGGAGGCATCTTGTATGATGTGATCATATAGGACTGGGCCATGATCTATATGAATCTCTCACTAAGATCCGTTTACCGATGAGATTCATATATGTTAACTAATGATGGCTATATGTGGGTGATCTTAATCCTGAGTCTCTTATCGACTTCTTCAGGTTAGATCGTGGTCTTTGATATACCATGGGTGAGGTCAGATGCTGTTCCCGATCAATATGCTCCGTATGTTGGGATTACGGTTTGGCTTATACCTGAGAAAGTTTGAACACAATAGTGGAATCCACTCCTTCTTGTGAGAAGTGGATGGTAGTTCCCTTAACGGTTGATTCGTGGCTTGGACAATATGAGCGCTCTTCTAGTTCTGTATGGAAATAAGGTTTATTGTTAATTATAGAATTAACGGTACTTAAAGGATATATGTAATTAGAGGGGTATAATGGATATTATGACCCAGCTCTAATTATGAACTAATGTGGAGGATCACACCATGTGTAATAGCTATATCGATGGACACCGAGTTGTATCGGTCTGTGTAAAAGCGTCTACAGTTGAGAGAGTGCAGCTTCGTGTTTTTAATGGAATAACACCGGAGTTAATAATCAAGGAATATTAATTAAAGAGTTTAATTAATGATTTTGAGGATTATTGGAGCTCAAATACTATGGGTCAATTAGGTCCCCTTGCTAGCCCGATCGATTTAGGTAACAAGGGTCACGGTTAATTAATTGGATTGTCCAATTAATTGTGTTACAAAAGTGACACATGTTTATTCGGGAATTAATTGAATAATGAGATTATTTAATTAATGAATGTTAATAGTTAAATTAATTAATTAATTAAATTATTTAATTATATTGATAATTATGAATTATTAATTAACTATTAATTGGAGGGTGTTAGTTGATATATGGATTTAGGTGAAGATAAAATAATATGATTATTTTATTTTACTGAATCATTTATCTAAGTATTTGAATTTAAGTTTAAATTTAAAATATTTATTATCACTTTAAATATATTATTTATATTTGAAAAATATAATTGAAAAATATATATCAATTACAGCACAAGAGATTGCATTGGATGCAAATTGGTGTGTGCACATATATAAGTGTTTGTATATGATACAAACAAATATTTATATTTATATATATATAAAGGCGACATATATAAATTTTTGTGAAAAAAGAGTATAGGCGGTGCGCAGTAAATATATATAGATAAAAGATGTTGTGCAGTGAATATATATAAAAGAATTATATATATATATATATATTTGTGAAAAAATGCAAGTGGTTGCTTGGTGCAGGTATATAATAAGAAAACGAAGTGACGAAGCGTGGCTCTCCGTCTGAGGGCTTCTTAGAGGAGTGCTCTGATAGGTATATGTGGCTGTCACCCCAAAGAGTTGGGAACGTGCCCACACCTATGAGATGGGAATTGGAGTCAACAGTTACTTCTTTCAAAATCAGACATGTAAGATATAAATGAATCAGCAGACTCACCTGCTAGACGTACCTTAGCTTCTATCAACCAGCGAATTTCAACAGGAATTTTGTTTATCATCAGTTAGCGTAATCTTTCAGAACGTGCTTTGTAAATCTTTTTCAGAGCATTTTGGGGCAATGATGGAAAATATTTTCACAGGTTTGTGAAAATTTTGTCCATACCTTGTTTTGGGGATCAATTATTTGGGAAACTGAATTAAATCGACTTGAATTGTCACGGAGTACCGTTATCTGCCACTTAAATGGGGTTATATAGCAAAATACACCAAGCAAAAACTGAACCTAGAAATTAATCCTACAAAATTTCAAAACGTAAAAGTGAACAAAAACAAAAATAATAATTGCAAATACAAATAAAGTCAAAAGCAAAAGATTTGTTTACTCATCTTTATAACAAGGGTCAAAAAGGACGATAGAGTCTTTTTGAAAATCTGTATTTTCTAAGAATGGTTTCACACGTTGTCCATTTACTTTAAACACATTACCATTCCTAGGATTCTCAATGTCAAGGGCACCATATGGATACACGTGTTTCACAACTAACTGACCACTTCATTTTGATTTCAATTTGCCAGGAAATAAATGAAGTCGAGAATTATAAAGCAAAACCTTTTGACCAACTTCAAATGATCTTCTTAAAATTCGTCCATCATGAAAGGTTTTAGATTTTTCTTTAAGAATTTTTATATTTTCATATGCATCATTTCTTAATTCTTCAAGTTCATTTATTTACAACTTGTGCAATTCACCAGCATCATTTAGGTTAGAATTGAAAGTTTTAATGGCCCAATATTCTTTTTTCTCAAGTTCAACAGGTAAGTGGTAAGGTTTTCCATAAACTAAACGATATGGAGACATACCCAAAGATGTTTTGAATGTAGTGCGATAAGCCCAAAGTGCATCATTTAGTCTAAGAGACCAATCTTTTCGATCAAGGTTAACCATTTTATGCAAGATATGTTTTATCTCCTTATTTGCTAACTCAACTTGACCACTTTTTTGAGGGTGGTATGGTGTGGTAATTTTGTGTGTGACTCCATATTTCTTCATTAAAGACTCAAAAGGTTTGTTACAAAAGTGTTTGCCTCCATCACTGATAATGGCTCGAGGGATTCCAAATCGACTCAAAAGATTTTCCTTTAAAAAACTTAATCACTGTTTTGTGATCATTATTTCGATAAGAAATTGCCTCGACCCATTTTGACACATAATCAACGGCAACCAAAATGTACAAAAATCCAAATGACGGTGGAATGGACCCATAAAATCAATACTTCGACAATCAAATATTTCAATGACAATAATGGGGTTTAAAGGCATCATGTTTCGCTTGGAAATGGATCCTAACTTTTGACGATTTTCACAGGTTTTACAGAATGTATGTGCGTCTTTAAACAAGGTGGGCCAATAAAATCCACACTGTAAGATTTTTGTAGTCGTTTTCTTGACAAAAAATGACCACCACATGCTTCAGAATGATAAAATTCAACGACACTACTTACCTCAATGCCTAGAATACACCGTCGAACAATTTGATCATGACAATACTTGAATAAGTACGGGTCATCCTAGTAAAAACGTTTTACCTCGGTCAAAAATTTCTTTTTGTTCTGTTCATTCCAATTGAGTGGCATCATTCCTGTTGTAAGATAATTAACAATGTCAGCATATCAAGGCAAAGTTGTGATAGAGAATAAAAGATCATCAGGAAAAGAAATATTGATGGGTGATTTATCAAATGACAACTCAGCGGTGAGTCATGATAAATGGTCTGCAACGACATTTTCAACACCCTTTTTGTCCTTGATTGTGAGATTGAATTCTTGTAGCAACAAAATCCAGCGAATCAATCTTGGCTTTGCATCCAGTTTAGATATTTAATACTTCAAAGTAGCGTGATCAGTAAAAACAATGGTTGAAGCGCCAATCAAGTATGACCAAAATTTATCCAATGCAAATATCATAGCAAGTAATTCTTTCTCGGTGGTGGTGTAATTCATTTGTGCACTATTCAAAGTTTTACTTGCGTAATAAATCACAAAAGGCTTACCTTCTCTTCTCTATCCTAAGATAGCTCCAACAGCAAAATCACTCGCATCATACATCAATTCAAAAGGCAAGGACCAATCAGGGGATTGCATGATAGGAGTAGACGTTAAAAGGTCAACAATATTTTTAAAAGACTCTCCACACTCTTGTGCCCATTCAAATTTTGCATCTTTTAATAAGAGGTTACAAAGTGTTTAGATATGACACTGAAATCTTTAATAAACCTCCTATAAAATCCTGCATGCCCTAAAAATGACCGCACATTTTTGACTGTTTGTGGTGATGGTAACTTTGAAATGACTTCAATTTTTGCCTTATCAACCTCGATACCTTTTGATGACATAACATGACCCAAAAAAATTCCAAACGTGGTCATATAATGACACTTTTCCCAGTTAAGCATAAGTCTTTTTTCTATGCAACGTTTTAAGACTCTATCTAAGTTATTAAGACAATTATCAAAAGAATTCCCAAACACAGTTAAATCATCCATAAAGACCTCTAAACAATGTTCAATCATGTCACTAAAAATGCTTAGCATGCATCGTTGAACTTTAGTCGGAGCATTACACAAACCAAATGACATTCTTCTAAATGCAAAGGTTCCAAAGGGACATGTGAATGTGTTTTTTTGTTGGTCTTCTAATACAATAGGAATTTGATAGTATCCTGAATACCTATCAAGAAAGCAGTAGTAGGGATGTCCTGCTACTCTTTCTAAAATTTGGTCAAGGAATGGAAGGTGAAAATGATCTTTTCTAATGGCATCATTTAATTTTCTATAATTAATGCACATACGCCAACTAGATGGAACACGAGTTGGAATTAACTCACCATTTTCATTTTTAACAATTGTGATTCCAGATTTTTTTTACTCAACTTGTGTAGGACTCACCCACTTACTATCAGAGATAGGGTAGATAATTCCCACGTCAAGTAATTTAAGGACTTAAGTCTTAACAACTTCTTTCATGTGTGTGTTAAGTCTTCTTTGGGGTTGTCGGTATGTTTTAGCATTTTCCTCTAAATTTATTTGATGTGAACAAATCAAAGGGTTAATACCTTTCAAATCTTTCAAAGTCCAACCAATTGCATTCTTATTTTTCTTTAAAACATGTAACAACTTTCCTTCTCGCTCTTCTGTGAGGTTATAAGAGATTACCACTGGGTAGGTATGATTGTCTCTAAGGTAAGCATATTTAAGTCATTCTGGTAAGGGCTTCAAATCCAGTTGAGATGCTTTTTCTTTTGGCACGTCATCTTTCTATTCCAATTCTTCAAAATCAAAAGTGTCTCCTTCTTCTTCGACAACCTGTAAACAATCATCAAGATGTGAATGCATGCTTGACTCAGGTGAATTGATCAAAAAAATTTCAGATGAGTTAAAAGAATCCTTTTGAACATGATCTTCAATAATGGTTTCAATAATGTCTACATCTTCATCTTCATTTTCATCATCAAATGGTTCTTTAGACATGTTGAAAACATTAAGCTTAATTTCCATATTTCTAAAAGACATGCTCATTATTCCTTTCCTGGAATTAATCAAGGCATTAGCAGTAGCTAAAAATGGTCGGCCCAATATAACAGGAATTGATTTGTGCTCATTAACAACATGTTGTGTTTCCAAGACAATAAAATCTACTGGGTAAATAAATTTATCGACTTGTACTAACACATCTTCCACTATTCCTTTTGGTATTTTAATTGACATATCAGCAAGACAAAGTGTGGTTGAAGTCGGCTTTAACTCACTAAGTTTAAGTCGCTGATAAACTAAGTATGG
Source organism: Dipteronia dyeriana (assembly GCA_032871835.1). Classification (NCBI taxonomy): domain Eukaryota; kingdom Viridiplantae; phylum Streptophyta; class Magnoliopsida; order Sapindales; family Sapindaceae; genus Dipteronia; species Dipteronia dyeriana. The sequence continues at coordinate 14,141,543 of CM065297.1, forward strand.
GAGCAAATTTACACTAGCACCTAGGTCAAATAAAGCATGCTCAATTTTACAGTTACCAATTATGCAGGAAATATTAGGATAGCCAGGATCTTTATATTTCAAAACATTTTTATTGGACAGAATGGAACTTACATGTTCTGCCATAAAGGCTTTCTTTCTTACCTGATGCTTCCTTTTCACAGTGCATAAATCCTTAAAAAATTTGGCATAGGAAGGTACCTGTTTGATTGCGTCACACAAAGGGATATTGATCTTTACCTATTTGAAAATTTCAAAAATCTCTGGGGGATGCTTCAATTTCTATGAATTTTTTAGAGCCTGAGGATATGGGAGTGTAGGTGTGGATTCAATTATTTCTTTATCAACAGTGGTTTCATCAACCCCTTCCTTACCCTTGGAAAATGACTCATCATCATTTTTACCAGATTCAAGAATAGGTTTTTCGATGACCTTACCACTACGAATAATGATAATTTATTTGACTTGATCTGGGCGTTGGTTATTATCATAGGAACTTGACTGACTTTTGGGATTTGGTTATGGTTGAGATGGAAACTTACCTTTTTCTTGTGTGGTGAGTTTAGAAGCAATCTTTGCCAAAGTATCTTTAACATCTGTCAAGGTTTGTGTTGTTTGGCTGTTAATGGCTTCTTGTTTATCAATGAATGAGTGTAACGTGTCTTCAAGGTTTTTCCAAAATGATGGGACATAAGGTGCATAACCTTGAGGGTTTTGGAAATTTTGGTGTGTTTGTGGATGTGATGGACCTAGTGATTGTGAAGACTGGGATTGATTATTGTTTCTCCAACTAAAATTTGGGTGATTTCTCCAACCAGGATTGTAGGTTTATGAATATGGGTTGTTGAAAGTGTGCAAAACATTGGCTTGTTCAAGAATGCAATCTTTTATGGCTGGCAAAGTTGGGAAACTATGAGTGATATGATCATCAAAATCACATACATGGCATGCAATTTCTTGTACATATTTTACATGTTCACTCTTTTTAGTTTCTAAAGCTTCAACTTTCCTAGCTAGTGATGCAAATCTAGCTTGAAGGTCATGATCTTCCCTAAGATTGTAAATGCCTCCACTAGATAAAGATGGTTGTGGTTTGCTCACGGACTCATAGGAACCAATGGTGTCCCAATTTTGAGCACTTTCGGTGATATTGTCAAGGTATTCAAGCGCTTCTTTAGGATTTTTGTCACTAAACTCCCCATTACACACCATTTCAATGACTTGTCTACTTTAGGGTGTGAGTCCCTCATAGTAATGTGACACTATCCTATATGTTTCAAAACCGTGATGTGGACAGACATTTAACAACTCTTTGAACCTATCCTAGCATTGGTAAAGAGTTTCCTCGGGTTTTTGGGAAAATGAGGTGATTTACCTCTTAAGAGAGTTTGTTCTATGAGATGGGAAAAATTTCTTTAAGAACTGTTGTTGCATATCATTCCAAGTTTGAATTGATCCTGACCTAAGATTTTATAACCAAGTTTTAGCTTTATCTTTTAAGGAAAAAGGGAAAAACTTAATTTTGATTATATCCATGATAACATTTTGATCAGTGCAAGTGTTACAGACTTCCTCAAACTCCCTAAGATGTAAATATGGGTTTTCAGATTGAAGACCGTGAAAATTGGGTAAAAGTTGAATAATTCCCGGTTTAAAATTAAAATGTGTTGCATTTGGTGGGAAAGCTATGCATGAAGGTGCTCCAGTGCATGTGGGGTTCATGTAGCCTCTAAGAGTTCTAGGTGGATTTGGGTTAATGTGTTGGTCATGGTCAACATAAGGCGGATGGTTGTTGTGTTGAGATATGTTGTCAAGGTTGTCTAAAAGGTTCTCGGCTTGGTTTCCTGTTGGATGTCTAAGTGGGTTTTCAGCCATGTTGTTGGTGAATGTGGGTGATTGTGATCTCCTAATTAATCTACCACAAGATGTTCGAGACCAACGTCTCATGCAAATTTAATAAGGGTTCATGGAGGTGAAATACACAAAAATGAAGAAAATAAAAGAAAAAGTGATAAAAATAATAATATGCAAAATTCTAAGGGTGTAAATGCAAATATACACAAGTGTGGGGATGGAAATACCTATAAATTTGGGGACTACGGTGAAAATATGACAGATAGGGGACTGATCTGCAAAAGTGAAAATTAAAATGACTTATATGCAAATACAAATAAAAAGTTGAAGGACTAAAATGTAAAAAATGTGATTAACGATTATAAGTGCTTTTTTTTAAGTGGATGAAGTTTATGATTGAGATGAGTGATGCAAAATTGAATACAAAATAAGAACAAAGAAGATAGAAAAAAAATAGCAAAACTAAAATAAAATTAAAAAGAAATTACTTCTACAAAGAAAAGGCGGACTTACCTCCCTAGCAGCGGCACCAAAAACTTGACACGTCCTAAAAACGTGTTCCTACTCCCAAGTATAAGAGTGTCAAAGTAATAAATTAACCGGTAAGACCGGGTCGAACCACAGGTAGGTGAGGTTGTTCACTTGTTCTTATAGAATTAATTATCTAGATTAATTACTAAGCTTGTTATAAAATGTAAATCAATTAAAATTAAAACTGGGGCTAAGGGATTCACTGTTGGTAATTCGATTATGATCCAATAATTAATATGTAGTCCAGATTAATGGGAGGGTATTCCACTCCACTGACCACTCTCTGATAGATGTGGGTAAAAGTACTCACTATGCTAGACAACATCTGTCTGTCTACAGCGAGTCAAAACTCCACAAAGATCAGAAGGGATAAACCACTCTCTGATAGATATGGGTAGGAGTACCCACTGTGCTAGACAATATCTGTCTATCTACAGTGAGTCAAAAACTCCACAAAGATCAGAGGGGAGAAACCACTCTCTGATAAATATGGGTAAAAGTACTCACTGTGCTAGACAATATCTACTTGACTACAGAGAGTCAAAAACTCCACAAAGATCAGAGGGGAGAAAGCAAAAAAAAATAATAAACTTACCATAATTAGATCATATTTTCCATACCAACAATATCAACTTTGGCCCTAGCTATCTAAAAGTAGCCATACATAATTTAACTAGAAAATAGCTATTTTATTTAAACTGAGAATTTGAGAACAAAAGAGAGAGAATTTCACAAATCTAATATCAATTTGGATTCAGAATGTGTAAATTAGGGGGGAGAGATCCCCTATTTATACAAAATACGGATGAAAATTTACTATCGGATGAATTTAGAATGGAGTGTCCAGATTTCACCACGTCATCAGTGAACAGTGAATAGTGAACAGTGAACATTAACGCATTCGTGAAAGTCAATAGTGAACAGTGCACCAACTTCTAGAATGTGATTCTCTGCAGCCGCGTGTACGGTGCACTCGCAGTTTGGTCCAATAGAAATGTGCCACATCATCAGAAACAGTGAAAGTCAATTGTGAACAGTGAATAGTCAAAATTACAAAAATGCATTTCGTGGCCTTCCTAAGGTTTTTGACGTTCTAAACTTGAAAACGATGTTTGTTTTGCCATCTTACTTCTCTATATTTCTGAATTGATTGAATTACCTCTGAAATACAAAGAAAAATACACTGATTACTACACAACACATTTATTTAAGCGAGCAAACGAAATTATGTCTAAATTGGGGAATTATCATATTGGAAGTGTAAAATGATGATATTATCCCTTAGTAAACATACACTTTTCAGTGTTAATCAAGTCACAATAATCCTCCAAGTGAAAAACGAAGAACGTCTGGTCACTTTTGAATTATCAATCAGTTTGATTGAAACTCGCGTGAACATTGATGCGATGTTGTATACAAAACCCTTTTGATGCAAAGGATACTAGTATACTATTGAAAACAAAAACGTTTCCCCTTTTCTCTATGCTTGGCCGAATTCTTCACACGGTGAGTTGGACGAAGTTTTTTTTGTATATATATATATATATACCAATAAAAAAACAAATAAAAATAACTTCTCACACCAAAAATTCATTCTTGGTTGAATTTAATAGGTATTATATATAAGAGACTAAATTCTCTCGTAAGAAGGATTTACTTAGTGGTTAAGAATCCTATCCTTATGTGGCTTTACGTGGTGGTTAAGAATCTTATTCCAAAAGGAATTCTTTCCTACACAAAGACTCATAATCCAACTCAATAGTGTATTTGTAACCATATTAAAGACTTCCTAATTTGATTAGATAAATAATTCCTTTTATTTATTTACTTATCAAATATAGTCTTTAATATTAATTATACTACCAACAATAGTATAATTTTAGGAGACAATCTCCTACTAGGAAAAAGATTTTGAATTTTAATTAAATAATTAATTAATCAACAAATTAATTAATTTCCATTTAATTAAATAATAAAATAAAAATAATATAATTAAACTATTCTAAATAGCCTTTTCACCCAACACATATATATGGGCCATATATTATTTTTCTTATTTTCATAAATACATTGGACCTTAATAAAAAGTCCACATGTGAACTAGACATATTCTTACAAAAAGAAACAAGTTCACATGCCTTAATACAATTCTAAATAGACCCCTAAATTGGTCCGGTAGAATATATCAAGTTATCCATGCAAGTTCGTGTGGATTGGGGATCTAGGCGGACTATCTAAATTTAAGCTACAATAGACACAACCCAATCACAATCAACAAATGATTCACTTAAGTCCGATCTATTTAATTTTAGTTCATTCCACTAAAGAACTAAAATTGAACTCTTAAATAAAGATAGAATAAGTTGATGTTACTCATTCATACCCTAGACAACCATATTGGAGAAAGTGTATCCTCGTGAAGAATACCAGTAATCGTCAAGAGCTCATAGACCGCCTATAGCTCTTCAAGTTACCATATTTACTCATATGACCACATTTTAAACTTGGATAATTTGACTTGTCAAGAAGCCATGTTTCAATAGACACTATTATAAACTTAACGTTAAGATTTAATATCCAATACCTCAAAATATCCATATGATGATATTATACTCTCATTTTATAAATGGAGCTACAATGTCCATATCTATAAATGAAGTCCTCTATCGATTAACAAATGAGTACCACCAAACTATCGGTCATAGAGTATGCTATATAATCGTACTCATTGATAGCTCAAATGATAACACTTGCAACCATAAGCCCATCATTTATCTCAGGATTAAGATAGACTCTCTGATTGTCTTCAAAATAAATTTTTTATCCATTGACGGCTCTAGATAAAGTATTTCATTGTGATCATATTCAATGCACCCAGTGCACTAGATTCTTTTGCCCAAAGACACCATACTTTGATGATTTTAGACTCATCATAACACATTTGATCCCACTCAAATGCTAGCAAAAGAATCTACAACTTTGACAAGATAAAGGCGTCTAACCTTTTATCTTATGTTGTGAATATTATTCAAAACTAACTAAAAAATTGTGTCTACCTCATACATATCTAGATGTAAGAACAATTCTTCTTTTCTTATAGTCTTTTGACCTTATGATTATTTACTTTTGACATTTATAATAATTAAACTATAAATGCTATAAGATTTGTTAAACTAGAAATCACTTTATTAATATGAAAAGATTGTCAAATACATTATTATACTCTTGCTATCGAGCATAATCCCAATAGAGGAGTTACATAGTGTAGGTTGTGAGAGGACTCTGGTTGTTTATGTTTCACTTCTGGAGTCTCATGGCTGATTTCTCAACACTTATGCAAACTAATGTGTCAACATTCTCTCGACGAAGCAACAATGCAACGTCCTTATCATCTACAACCTCAATTGGCATGCTAGGATGAAACGTTTATGGAAGAGTCATCATATTAACCTGATAATGATCTCTGTCAATTCCTGTGACGTTGTTTACCTTACCTAACAATTCATCATAATTTGAATCCCTTGAAAAATTAAACGCCTTCTTCGCTTTTCAACCTTCATATCAATACTCACCATGATGGTTTTTCCATTCTCCACCTCAATTCAAAACCAAATTCACATTATTCATTGTCAATCCTGAAAAATAATACAACAAATATTTGAAACCACTAAAATGATAATTATTTGAAAGAACATAACTCGAAAAAAAAATCCACAACAAAACATAATTTCGGACCCTTGAAAAATTCATCGGGTTGAGGTGACCCGATATCGGATCGCAATGACCGATTGCCTTTTTTCCTTGGGTCGTGTTGATCCGATGTCGGGTCACCATGACCCGATATTTATTTTTCTTGCATTTGATTTCTGTAGAAAATGATCGGGTAGGGGTGACCCGATACCTGAAGGAAAAGGGTGTCGGGTCACCATGACCCGACACTTTTTTCTATCGGGTCATGGTGACCCAATATCGAGTCAACCCTACCCGATCGTTTTCGACTTAAAATGAATTCAATAAAAAAAACCTGTCGGGTCATGGTGACCCAATATCAGGTCAGCCCGACCCGATAAAATTATCGTCGGGTCAGGTTGACCCGATATCAGATCACCATGGCCCGATGGAAAAAATTGTCAGGTCAGTATGACCCGATATCGGGTCACCATGACCCGACGCTTCTTTCCATCGGGTCATGGTGACCCAATATCGGGTTAGCCTGACCCGATCGCTTTCACCTTAAATTGAAATCAATGAAAAAACTTGTCGGGTCATGGTGACCCGACATCGGGTCAGCAAGTCCCGATAAAAATTATTGTCGGGTAAGCCTGACCCGACATATTTCAAAATGGGTGAAATCAATGAAAATATTTGTCGGGACATGGTGACCCGATATCGGGTCACCAAGGCTTGATGGAAAAATGCATCGGGTCAGTATGACCCGACATTTTTTTCCATCGGGCCGGGGTGACCCAATATCAGGTCACCATGACCCGACAAATATTTTCATTGGTTTCACCTATTTCGAATTTAAGAAAAAAAAAATCTAATGATATGTCAATGCCATTATCAAAAAAAGGATTACAAGTTTAGAAAAAAAAATAACAATGTAGTACTTACCTTTCAAATAACTTTATATAACATTCTCTAATGTTTTTGAAACCTAAAATATAAAAATGAAGAGGTGGTCTAGAGAAAAAATAATTGTTAGATGTTTAGTTATTGGTTTTATGAGTTTGTAAGTAAATTTTAGTTGATGGTTGGTAAATTTTTAGTTGAAGTTTGGTAAATCTAATAAATTATGTAATAAATTGAGTGAAGTTATAAGTGAGGGTAATTAGGGAATTTTAGGACATTTTTGCAATTTATTTAAGTTTTAGAGCAGATATGCTATTCGGTCCTTAAAATATGGTAGTTTTGTTAAAATCCCTATATTAAATTCTTTGAAAACTGAACGTATAACTGACATTGATGCATACAAAAAACTGATCAGATGTTTGGTTTTTAAACAATAAAAGTGTACGTATATTATTAACAAAAACAAAAAAAATGATCAGGTCACTTTAATTTACATTTGATGCAATTAATGTGTTAAATTACACACATTTGAATGTATGCATTGAACCAATAAAAGAGAAAAGAAAAACAAAACTTGCTTTTTTGGAAGTTTGTGTTCGTGCACATTGAAGAAAAAAATATATGACATTTTTAACGACTAGAATTGTTCTAAGTTGTTTTCTATTGGAAGAAATAGTTTCTTCTTCTTTTCTCTACATCCCTCTAAGTTTTTGAGTACGTGACGCGTCCACGTACAGTTACCAATTCCGGAAATAGCTAGAAAGATTGGTGATACAGACTAGGAGCATTGTAAGAAGTGAAGGAGCCTCCAAACGTTGCTAAGGTTCTAACATCTTCTTCTGATTATCTTGATTTTAATTACCTATGTATACATTGTATTATTGTATTAATTTTATCTGTATAAGTTCCAAAAAAAAAATGATCATAAATTCAATGGTCCTAGATCGTTTACGATATTTATAAAAAAATTCAAAACCTATTTTTGTTGTGTTGCCAACGAACGGGGTTCCAACAATTTCTATCAAAGCTATGTTTTTTTTAAATAGGAAATTGATTTCAATGCTCCTATATATATGATTGTGTTGGCACTATTTAAATTGGTTGTATGATGTTTTTGTATATATAATTTATAAAAACATGATTGATCATTAATTATATGACACTGTGGATTTACGGTTTATGGACTGTATAATTTTTATTTTTATTTTTATTTTTTACTGTTATTGTATTTTAAATTAATAAAAATGTAACATATATTAAATACCTGGAAAAATCGTGAAAAAGGATTCATAAGATGAATCGGAGTGACCTGAAGTGACCGGAAGATTTATGAAGTTACAAGAAGACTAAGGAATGCCTTGGGGTATTTTTGTAACTTTAGATTCTAATTTTTTATGTTAAATAATCTACAATACTCGGTCAATTCATGTATACTTTATACTATGTGATGATAAAAGCGTTGTCATACATACTATGTCATTTAGATTAGATGTGTCTACAAAAATATATTTGATATGTCATACATGCTTCATAAGCTGATATTTTATGTATTTTTTTTTTAGTGTGATTAAAATGGACAATATATATAATTGGCTATGAAAATGAGATTATTTTTTTATGGTTAGAAAACTTGGTAATTCTTATTAATATTAATCTTATTATTAAAGAGTTTAATAAGTTAGATTAATAGGGTCATTTATTGTAATTAGGATTAATATGATTAATTACCTAATAATAAATGAACCAAATAAAGTGTTAGAATTTTAATAGTTAAAACTTAGTAAACACTAACATAATAATCTGACATTAGTAAATAGTTTACTAAAGCTTAGATTATTCACTAATATATTAGATTTTTAATAGTTAAAAATCATTAATAATTTATTAGTTAATTAGAATTTGATTATAATAATGAATTAGTTAATGCGTTGGATAACTTGATTAAAGTTAGCCGTTTGATCATGTAGAGTCTAGGTGCATTAACGGATAATAGAAAACTCTATTTTTAAAATAATGAGTGGGAGAGGGATAAATGACATATATATCTCGTATTCTTCATCATTAGTTTAACACCAAGAGATCCAAGTGGGACCTCGTGACAACATTACTTTCGTCCTCCCTAAGGAGGGTTTCTATAAAGATCAATACCAAGGTTGACTTCCTAACGGATAGGATTTCTAAGGGTATTTTGAGATTGACCGACCCTAATGCGGCAATTCTCGAGTTAAGCTCGTGAGATCTGAAATGATGGGTTACACTCATGAAGTTTTTGATTAAGCTTTGTTAATTAAAAACCTGACTGAATAAATGATGGTTGAATGATAATACAAATGAGTTATTCTAGAATATTATTTGATTGAGAATATCTCAGTACAACATGCAAAGACTTGACCGACTCTAAGGCGGCACTTCTTTGTGGTATGTTGGATTGTCGTGGTATAGTAAACGGTTTTAGGATAATTCTAGTTCATTAAACATGTTCATGCATTTGGTTTAAATTTACACCAAAGCACTCAAATTTGTTTTAAATAAATGACCGAATGAATGGTTTATTTATTTCAACAATTATGTCTTCTGCATTACTACAGATTCTCGCAAATGACAAATGAACTGGTGATAACTACACTAAGTGGAAACTTAATATTAATGCAATATTGGTCACTAAAGACCTCAAGTTTGTGCTTACGGAGGAATGTCCTCCAGCGCCTGCTGCAAATGCCTCGCAAAGAGTTCATGAGGCATACGAGTGATGGGTCTCATCTGATGAGAAGGCCCGAACATATCTGTTGGTTTCTATGATAGACGTGCTTGTCACAAAGCATGAAGCATTGACTTCAACATTTGATATCATAGAGTCATTACAAGCTATGTTCGGGCAACCTTCCTAGCAAAAGCGACACGAAGCTATTTATGAAGGAAGGTAAATCAGTTTAGGAACATGTCCTAAGCATGATGACCTACTTCAACACGGCAGAAGTCAATGTCGAGGCCATTAATGAACCCAGTCAAGTGAGCATCATACTGACGACTCTTCTAAAGAGTTTCAATCAGTTTAAGGGCAACTACGGGATGAACATGTTAAGGTTCAGTCTCACACGGTTGCTCAAAGAGCTCACTACCTATGAGCCCTTGACTAAGAACTGCAAGGGCAAGACCGGTGAGGCAAATGTTACCGAACCATCTTCCTCTAATAATAAGAAAAGGAAGAGGTCTGCTGGAAAGGCGAATGGTAATCCCAGACCCAAGAAAACCCAAGGCAAGAAGAAGTCCAAGAAAGGTAAATACGATTTACTTGTTCTTAAGTCATGTTTAAGGGAAGATGATTCTTCACCCTGGATAGTTGATTCAAGGGCAACTAACCATCTTAGTTCTTCTTTGTAGTGGACTGATTCTTAGACACTGCTTAAGAAGGGAGCCTTCTCTATGTGTGTGGGGTCAGGGGATGTCGCGTCGACACAAACAGCGTAATCATAGTCTGTTTTGTAATGATTATATATTGTTGGACGATGTATTTTATATTCCTGGATTTACAAGGAATTTGATTTCCATTTCTAAGTTGTTAGAATAAAAATATTATGTTTCTCATAATAATTAGTCTGTTATTATTGGAAAGAATGGTCTAAATATTTGTTTAGGAATTAATGAACGACACTGCTCAACATCAAACTGTTTAAGGTTGAAAACCAAAAACTAAATAACGTAAGATTTCTCTAGATAATGACATGTATCTTTGGTATCTATGGCTTGGCCATATCAATCATGACCGGATAGACAGACTAGTAAAAAATGGACCTTTAAGTGAGTTAAAGGTTGGTACCTTACCTGTTTGTGAATCCTGTTTAGATGGTAAGATGACTAAGAGACCTCTTACTTGAAAAGAGCTTAGAGCTATAGAGCCATTGGAGCTCATACATACATACATACGTTTGTGGACTAATGAATGTTAGAGCTAGGGGAGGCTATGAGTATTATGTCACCTTTTTAGATGACTACTCAAGATACATATATGTTTACATGATGCAATGAAAGTCGAAAATATTTGAAAATTTTAAAGAATTCTGAGCTGAAGTTGAGAATCAGTTAGGTAGGACTATCAAGTCACTACGATCGGATCATGGAGGTGAGTACCTTAACCAAAAGTTTGAAGACTTTATGGTCGGGCATGGGATAGTTACCCAACTCACAGCTCCCGATACACCTCAACAAAATGGTTTAGCGAAGATTAGAAATAGAACCTAGATGGAAATTGTGAGATCTATGATTAGTTTCTCATCATTACCAAATTCCTTCTGGAATATACATTGCAAACAGGGGCATACATTTTGAATTTAGTGACATCCAAATCTGTTCCTAAGACTCCCCTAGAGTTGTGGAATGGTTATAAGCTAGATTGTGACATTTCTGCGTAAGACGGTGTCCAGCACATGTTCTGAAGAACATAAGTGGAAAGCTAGACTCAAAGTCTGTGATCTGCCTACTTGTAGGATACTCCAAGGAGACCAGAGGCGGACACTTCTGTAGTCCCGAATATAACAAAGTATTTATATCGATAAATGCAATATTTCTTAAGGACTATTATATTAGTGACCATAAACCTCGTTCTAAGATTGTATTGAATGAGTTGGAGCCTAGTTAGACTAGTATTTCATCAACAAGAGTTGTTGATCCATAAACATCTGAGAGTCCGATGGTCCCTAATCAGGATACACTACCACCTAGACATAGTTAGAGGTTGTAAGACAACTTAAATGCTATTTAGGTATAGTTGAGGGACAAGGTGTTGTCTTTGCTGATAGTGTGGATGATCCATTGACATTTAAGAATGCAAAGGAAGATCCTGATAAAGAGGAATGACTTAAAGCCATGAATCTCGAGATGGAGTCTATGTACTCTAACTCAGTCTGAGATCTTGTAGGCGTAGTGGATAGGGTAAAACCCATAGGGTGTAAGTGGATCTATAAGAGAAATAGAGGAGTAGACAAGAAGGCAGAGACTTTCAAGGCAACACTTGTGGCCAAGGGTTATATCTAGAAAGAAGAGATCAATTATGAAGAGACCTTCTCGCCAGTAGTCATGTTTAAGTCTATTATGATTCTCTTATTCATTGCTATCTATTTTGATTATGAAATTTGGCAGATGGACGTCAAGACTACATTCTTGAATGACAATCTTGATGAGAGCATCTATATGATGCAACCAGAGGGATTTGTGTCTCCAGATCAAGAGCAAAAGGTTTGCAAGCTGTAAATGTCTATCTATGGACTTAAGTAAGCTTCTAGTTCTTGGAACATTAGGTTTCATGATGTGATCAAAACCTATGGCTTCAAGTGGAACATCGATGAACCTTGTATCTACAAGCGCATCATTGACAAGAAAGTAGTTTTTTTGGTCATAAACGTGGACGACATCCTACTCATTGGGAATGATGTGGGAGTGTTATCTGAGGTAAGAGGCTGGCTAGCTAGCCAATTCCAAATGAAAGATTTGGGATAGGCGAGTTATGTTCTAGGGATCCAACTTATAAGGGATCGTAAGAACAAACTTATAACACTATCTCAGACATCGTATATCGATAAGATTCTTATGCGAATTTTAAAGTAGAACTCCAAGAATGTAATTTACCTTTCAGGCATGGAGTTTGCTTGTCTAAGGAACAGTGTCCTAAGACACCTCAAGAAGTTGAGGATATGAGACATTTACCCTATGCATCAATAGTAGGTAGTCTCATGTATACTATGTTATGTGTAAAGACCTCGATTTTATAATTGGTTTATCACATGACAAACCACACCACATTGGGAACGATTATGTAATTGGTAGCTTAGGTCCTCATTGGCAAGCTTCCAAACATCTCTATTACTTCAAGAGCAAAAGGTATATTCACTTGACTTTACCTCTTGAAGAGTTTAGGTGCACACACACATCTCATGCATGTTTTGTTGATCTTGCATTTGTATTGATATTGTTTATAAATGTGCATCTCTTCACAATCACACTTGCATTTCATTCTTAGTTTGAAAAGTGGTTGTTGTGAATTGTCCATTGTTTGATCAGAAAAGTCCATACTTGCATGATGGTGTACTTGTCCTAACGTGTTGAGTGACCATTTGAGAAGGTCTTATTCTTCTCTTGGTTTGGTTATATGGGATAAGGTGTCTAGTTTCAAAAGAGAAGATTTCAATGATTTAAATGTTTCTCAAAACTGACCTTTGTATGGTCTTGTGACCATATCTTTTTATGCAATGCTTTCAAATGAGTTTTGAAATTTTTTGTACAAACTAGACATCCATACCTTTTGCAATGATATATTATTCGTAATATTGCATGACTGTATGGACTGGTTTTGAACTCTCCAAAGTGACCGTAAAAACAGGGCAACTTTGTTATTGTATGTTCTAACCTTTGGTCACTCAAATGACCATAAATCTTTATAAAGACATCCAAATCATGTTTTGTTAATTGTATTAGAAATTATACTTCCATACCTTTCCAACGGTATATTATATGAAAGGTTTTGATGTCGTTTGGTCATGTTTTGGGTCGCTCGAAGCTCAAGCTGTTGTGTTGTCAGGTGTGTACCGCGGTCTAGACCGCTTTTGGTGCACATGCCTAACCAACGGTCTCGGGAGTGGTCATTTCCAGCCATGCCTTGCTACATAGACTGCAGCCTAGACACTTGCCTGGCCAGCGATACGCCTAGCGGTCATGACGAGACTTTGTTTCCCAAGTCCAAAACGATGTCATTTTGTCTAGGGTTTCTATATATGTGTTCTCTTCTTCCCCAACTCGTTTTGAGAGCTCATGGAACACATTTTAAAAGTGATATAACCTCTATTAGAAAGATAAAGCTTCAATCTTTGGGTTTGACTCTCCAAACTCTAACCCATCTTCATCTAGCATCTTTAGCATCATTCAAAGCATGGGTTTTAATTAATTGGTAAGTAGAACCTCCATTAAAATTCATTTATTGTTCTACCTTACCAAGACATGTCATTTATTGCTTAGATTAGCGTTTCTTCAATTAATTGTATTGTGATAGCTAGCATTTATGTCATATTTGCCCTCTAGCTAATTAGGTCATGTTGATTGCATTTGTTGACCATGCCATGTTTATTGACAACTTGTGTTGAAGTGGCTTTGTTTGATAACTAGATTGTAATATTGCATATCCATATCTAGTTAAGTCTTTATGTATTGCATTTAGACATCATTGTTTATGCCTCATTGATTGTATTTATTGATTGCAAAATTGCCCTTGATTATTTGTTGTGACAACTTGTGTTGGTTGGACTTTTATTGACAATTAGGTTGTTAGATTTTATCTACACATCTAATTGAGTCCTTTGTATGGGCATGTAGGTATTTTTTGATAACTAGGATGTTTAATTTCATTATCTACATCTAGTTAAGCATTTTATGTTTGGTCTTACACATAATTGCATTTGAGCATAGTGTCATATATACACTTAGACCATATACTCTTCATTGAGTTAAAGTCGTGTGGCTTCGGTGTGAAATTGCACAAGCAAGAGAAGTCTTATAACCAAGGGTGGGTTCACAAGCAACTGGTATGGTGCCACTATAAAAGGCCCAAGGGGTAAAGTATGAGGCATTCACACCAAGAGTAGTATATTAGGGGATATCACTAGAGACTGAATCAAGAGTGGTGAGTGGCGGTGTCCACAGCTTGAGGTTGTCAAGAGTGAGAGTCCAAGAATCACTTGAGGGTGTAACCTTTTATTCATATAATGGATTTCTTTGATTGTGTGTGGCTAGCACAATAGCCCGTGGCTTTTCCCTTGTTGAAGGGTTTCCACGTAAAAATCAAGTGTTCTTTATTATTCCGCACTTTACAATTGATTTTGTATGTTTGTTTTGTTGGGTGGGTGAATTTAAATATTTACTAATCAAGAAAAATTGATAATTAACTTGATTAAAACATGTTTACCCCCCTCAATCTAGGTTATTAGACACACATTTTTAAGGGTATTTTCATTATGCACGAGACTTGACATTTGCTATGTAGTGGGAGTAGTCAGTAGATATCAGTCCAACCCAGGATTGGATCATTGGGTTGCTGTCAAGACTATTCTCAAGTATCTTCGAAGAATGAGAAACTATATGCTAGTGTATTTCAGACAGGATTTGATCCTATTAGGATACACGGATTCTGATTTTCAATCAGACAGGGATTCTAGAAAATACACGTCTAGATCAGTATTCACCCTAGGTGGTGGAGCCATTATATGGAGAAGTATAAAACAATATTACATTGCTGACTCCACCATGGAAGCTGAATATATAACCGCTTGTGAAGCTGTTAAAGAGGCTGTTTAGTTCTGCAAGTTCTTAAATGATCTGGAAGTTGTTCCAGATCTGGATAAACCCATCACACTTTATTGTGATAACAATGGTGTTGTGACTAATTCTAAAGAATAAAGAAACCACAAGAGAGGGAAGCATATAAAGAGAAAGTATCATCTCCTTAGATAGATAGTGCAGATAGAAGATGTGATCGTCACAAAGATAGCCTTACAAGATAATCATGATGATCCATTTACAAAGACCTTACCGGCTAAAGTGTTTTCGGATCACCTAGATGGTATAGGGTTACGAAACATGCCTCACATGCTTTAGTGCAAGTGGGAGATTGTTGGGGTTTATGCTCTAAAGATGTAATTTGTAAATGGATTTATGAAATAAATAAAAGAAAAGTTTAATTCATTCTTGTTGTGTTATTTATTTTAAAACTTATGCATATTAACAACCTAAATTGCTGGATGTAATCTCAAATTGTGTATATAAGTGTCATATACGGATGGATAAAGTAAAAGACATGCAATATAAAGAGTCTATAGATAACAAATAAAACTAGACACTTTATTTGTGATTAATCTATAGTTACGGTTCATTCCGCAATACATAGTGATTTTATCCTAAATCATTCATATGAAGATATGAGAATGGAGGAACCTTGTATGATATGATCATATAGGACTGGGTCATGATCTATATGAATCTCTTACCAAGATCCGTTTACCGATAAGATTCATATATATAAACTAATTATGGCTATATATGGGTGATCTTAATCCTGATTGTCTTATCAACTCTTTCAGGTTAGATCGTGATATTTGATATATCATGGGTGAGGTCGGACACACTTTCTGATCTATATGCTCTGTATGTTGGGATTGCGGTTTGGCTTGTGGTTGAAAAGTTTTGTACACAATAGTGGAATCCATTCCTTCTTGTGAGGAGTCGATGGTAGTTCCCTTAAGGGTTGATTTGGGGCTCGGACTATAAGAGCGCTTTCCTAATTCCGTGAGGAAATAGGATTTATTGTCCATTAGAAAATCAACGGTACTTAAAGGATATATGTAATTAGAGGGGTATAACAGACATGTGGAAATGGTGAGATATGTCACCTTTTTTTATGTGTGTTGCAGTGATGTCACCACTTTAATAACTTAAGTTTAAAATGACCCTTGTGAACTACCCAAATTGCCCTTAAATAATCTTTTTTTTTAATCTCATTGTGTTTCCATCTACACTTTGAAAACGATAACTCCTCTCTCTCCAAAAGACTTGTCTCTCTCCAGATTCTGCACAAGAATATAACCTATATTTGTGATCTTCGTTTATATATTTTTATATATTTTTGTGGGGTTTAACAATGTATCCATTCGTTATGATTTGTTGTCCAGTCTTTATATGAACATGTATGAACATTTTATTTTTCAAAGGAACGAACATTTTATTTTTGAAAATAATGTTTAGTTAAATCGAGCATACTAGTAGCCAAATCGAGACTTTTTTTTAATACGAACGAGCTTATTTTTGAAAGAATCGAGCATATTTTTTAGAGAGTTGAAAGAATCGAACATTTGTCAAATGATCAAGAAATTTCCAAAGGATCAAGAATTTCTTTCGAAGGATAGAGAAACAATTTCAAAGGATCGAGATTTTTTTCAAAGGATCGAATCGAGAATATTTTTCAAAGGATCGAGATTTTTTTTCAAAGGATCTAGAATTTTTGTCAAATGATCGAGAAGATTTTTCAAAGGATCGAGATTTTTTTCAAAGGATCGAGAATATTTTTCAAATAATCGAGAATATTTTTCAAATGATCGAGAATTTTTTTCAAAGGATCGAGATATTTCTTTTAGAAAATTAGGTTTAATTAAATCGAGTATATTTTTAGCGAATTCGAGCATATATTAGAAAGAATCGAGGATTTTTTTTTCAAAGAATCAAGCATATTTTTCAAATGATCGAGAATATTTTTTTTGAAGTACTGACCAGAAAAACAAATCTGGGGGAGTTGCCCCCACCCACCACCACCCCCCCACCCACCCCCCCCCCCCCCCCCCCCCCCCCCCCCCCCGCGAGCTTGACCCCCGAATGAATCTGCGTAGCGCCTGAGTTTCAACGTAGCTTTCTCTCTATTTCATAACTCTCACTGTAAAAAATAAATGAAAGATTCTGATAGAACAACTATTGGGGGCATTTTTGTCTGTTCACCATAATAGGTGTCTTTTAAACATAAGTTATTAAAGCAGTGACAGTGTTGAAACGTCACCTCCAAAAAGTTTTGTTTATTTTTTGAGCCCTAACAGACATTATGACACAGCACTAATTATGAACTATTGTGGAGGATCACACCATGTGTAATAGCTATACCGATGGACACTGAGTTGTGTCGGTCTGTGTAAAAGCGTCTGCAGTTGAGAGAATGCAGTTTCGGGTTTTTAGTGGAATAACACCAAAGTTAATAATCAAGGAATATTAATTAAAGAGCTTAATTAATGATTCTGATGATTATTGGAGCTCAAAATATTGTGGCTCCATTAAGTCCCCTTGCTAGCTTGATCGATTTAGGTAACAAAGGTCACGGATAATTAATTGGATTGTCCAATTAATTGTGTTACGAAAGTGACATGTATTTATTCGGGAATTTAATGAGATTATTTGATTAATGAATAATGGTGATTAAATAAATTAAATAATAAGATTATTTAATTATGTTATTAATCACTAAATAGAGAATGTTTATTGATATTTGTTTTTGAATAAAATAAGATAATATGATTATTTTATTTTATTAAATAATTGAAATTGAATTTAAAATGTTTAAATTCAAAATAAATATTTAATTATTTTTTAAAGATATGAGATGTTTTTTAGTTTTTAAAATCAAAGAAAAGATATCATTTAGTTTGTAATAGATAAAAAAAATATTTGATATATAATTAATTCTTTGAAAACTGAATTTATAACCGGTATCAAACTTAAAAAACACATTAATGTATACAAGAAATTGATCAGGTTTTTGGTTTTTAAACAAGAAAAATGTGCGTGTTTAAAAAAAAATACTGATCAGGTCACTTTAATTTACAATTGATGTGTGTTAAATTACACACATTTGAAATGTATGCATTGAACCAAAAAGCCGCACACATCTGGTAGCGTGAAATGTGGGTGTGTGCATAAAAGAGAAGAAAAACAAAACTTGTTTTTTCGGAAGTGTGTGTTTGTGCACATTAAAGAAAAAAATATATAAGATATTTTTAACAATTAGAATTGTTCTAAGTTGTTTTCTCGTAGAAGAAATAGTTTCTTCTTCTTCTCTCTATATCCTCTTAAGCTCCTGAGTACGTGATGCGTCCACATGCAGTTACTAGTTCTGAAAATATTTAGGAAGATCGATGGAACAGACTAGGCGTATTGCAAGAAGTGAAAGAGCCTCCAAACGTTCATAAGGTTCTAACTCTTCTTCTCATTATACTGATTTCAATTTTCTGTGTATATATGTATACTATATTTTTGAAATAATTTTATATGTATAAGTTCTGAAAAATTACAATCCCAAGTTCACTGGTACCAAATCGTTTACGATTTTTATAACAAAATAAAATTAAAACCTATTTCCGTAACGTTACCAGTGAACGGGGTTCCAATTGGGACATCCTGCTCAGGTTGATCACTTTGTATATTAGTTAGGGACAACCCAGTAAGTGTGTTTACTGATCATGATATGGATATTTTACGGACGTTATACGGAATCCCTGCATTTGTCTAACTTCGTGCTGTAAAAAAAATGAGTGGGCAGATAGGGCCATCCCAGGCTGGACGTGTTTTTATGAATACAACTTTCGCCTGGGGTTTAGGTTATACGTCATCTATTTGGCTCGATGACTACTAGTTTTCCATAATATTACCCCTATCCAGTTGATGCCAAATAGTTGTAGGGTTCTCATAAGTCTAACCATCTTACGTGAGAAATATGAGTTGAAGTTTGGGTTAGGCTCGTTTTTACATAACTATTATTTGAAACAGCATGTGCATGAGAATGGTCGATTCTCTTTGAACTTTTGGTCCAATGCGATGCATCTTATCGCTAACCTCATAACAAACGGCCAAAGGTGGAAATATACATTCTTTTTCGCTAAGGGGTAAGGGTCATCTGATTGATGGGACATTTGGGAACGAGTAGTATGTTTATCCACGTGTTCGGCATCGACATGGTGAGTGTCTATATTTAGTGTCGTTTAGATAGGTTTTAGTTTTCCCTAGTTTTGACAAGTCTGTATGTCTTTGTAGAATTAGCATACGGAAATAAAAGACCTTAGTAACTTAATAATATCGGTCGTACCAATAACGTGTTGGTGATTCCTGCCAAAGAAAGGAGTTAGAGAGTGTTAATGTAGGAAGGTAACCTTAGGCTTACTGTTATTTGTCTTCATTCGACAAGGAATATGCCACAAACACCGTATCCTTTTGTGAAAGATATAGTGTCGTACGTTTGGATTATGAGAGGGTTTGAGATGCTTTGTGCAACATAATTGGTAACCCTATTACTGACGTCGAACGTCATTTCGTAGCCAAGTCGATATCGAGCATAAGATTCAATACTCTTTACTTTGAATAAGCTTTAATGCTCCGGAGGGAAGCAGCGAACAAGAGGAATGCGACATCGGTGGCCAAGAAGAAGGCTGAGGAAGGAGCAAAGAAGGATAATAAGGTCGTCCCATTTGATGACACTGTTTTTTGCTCTTCCACAAATGACAACCCTTGTAAGAGGTTGATGAAGAAGAAGAGAACCAGTGAGACTGATCTAAAGGGAAGAAGTGTCGAGGCTAATCCTAATGGGAAAATTGTTGAAGTTGCAACGAAGACGGGCGACTCGACTCTGGTACTGTTTCCCCCCAGGGCATCGACTTCTAAATCACCAAGTACTTTTCTTAAGAAGTCCAACGACCTCCTCTTTTTGGATGATGAAGAGTAACTCAATGGAAAGATGATTTAAAAGGTTGACGATGCGGGCCTGCTTAGTGCTTTCCAAGTGAGTGTTTTCCTTGCTTTTTGTTGAAAATTTCCAATTATATTTTTAGAAGGCTAATAACATTATTTTTTGTCTGGTAGGCTCCTCAAACACAGATATATCTAAAAAAGATATATAGGACTGGTCGAGAGAGGTGTTTGAAACTCCAAAGTATGAATGACTCTCTTATGAGGGGCTAAAAGAGCTTGAGAAGGTCATCAAGAAAGCAGGATAGAAAATTTTGCCCATAGAAAAGGAGTTGAATAAGCTGAAGAATGAGAAAGATCGATAGGGAGAATAATTGGAGAAAAATAGGAGAAATCTTGTTGAGAATGAGCATAAATGTGCCAAATTTATCAAGTGCCTCACAACTGTTTCAGTCGATGCAATGTGTATTGCCATAGTGGATCTCTTCAAACAATAACTGGCTAGTGAGCATTCGAAGTGGGATCCTCAGATGATGCGGTTGGAGGTTAATGAGTTTGAGGAGGAAAAGCGCCAAAGAAATAAAGGTTCCATAACTACGGGCGCTACGCATGTCAAAGATGTGGCAGGGATGGAGAAAGACCCTGATATGACTGTCGAATCAAATTCTTAGACAGAGGCTTGACCAAGGGTTAGCTCTTTTTTAAAAAATTCATCAAAATTTTGTAATTAAATTATATTGGTCGAACTGGTGCACTGTGATAATTTCCCGTATTGACCTTTGAATGGTAAAATAAAATAATATGAACACAATTGCTATAGTAAGTTTGTTGAATTTAATTTTATTGATAGTGCAGAGCTCGGTAGACCAAATTGGATAGCTTATATAAATCTGCTTCGTAAGTGGGGTTGATACGACAATTTGTTTATAAAATAACTCGCGTATACCCGTAAGTTTGATTACAAAGAATAGTCGTTCAATCGTACTATGTCTGCCAGAAAATTCACGTACTTGTATAAATTTATTTAGGTTCATATGATCGATATATTTACAAAGAATCGCATACATGTGTAAGTTTATTTAGGTCAACACTACCGTTACATTTATAATGATAATCGCATACATCCGTAAATTTATTCAGATCGACATGATTGTTACATTTATAATGATAATCGTGTACATGCGTTTTTCTCATATAAGGTTGTCCCCGATTTCAACAAGGGAACTTCCATTATGCGGAGTTGAATGTAGACGTTGGGAGTTGTAGTCATAAATCCTTGAATGCAGGATGTCGTTTGTGTCCCTCGAAAACAGGGCTTGAACCTTCTGTTTGTTGATTTGTGAAGTTCTTGCTAGAACTTATTTTGTGGCTTGTCGAAGTCGACAACTATTTTTTATAAGTAGTTTAGAACTTTGAAAATTTATTTTTTGTGAGCTCAGTTTTATGCTTAGTCGCAACTAAGTCGTCATCATAGCTCTTGTCGATCGACTTTTTAGCATCAAAGTTGAAGACTTAATAAAAGTAATAAATAATTACTAACATAGAGAAGGGTCAGAAGTGGTACCCATGTCGGTCCCAAGTTTCCTACTATAAGGTCCAGTTTCAGTTAGATTTTTTCAAGTCCAGTATCCAAACCTATATACATGACCCGAGATCCAATTTAATTAAACCATGTCCAAATCCAAGCACACAAGATTTGAACCCAAAAGTTGATCAAGCCTAAGACCCAAGATCCAGATTGACCTAGTCTAATAGACTGTTATAATAATAATAATTATTATTATAATATTAATAAAAATAATAATAATAATAATAAACTAAAGAAAGGAATTGGGAGGAGAGAAGAAAGATGAGGTGGATAACTAAGCAAAGAGATGCAAATCAGAGAAAATAAAAATAAATAAGAAAGAAAGAGTGCAAGAGAGAAAAGTAGGAAGAACAAGAAGCTAGGAGAGAGAGAGAGAACCGAGAGATTGGGAGAGAGAATAAGACCGAGATTTAGAGGGAGAGATAGAAGATGAAGAATACGGGTGGATCCAGAAACAGACTAATTCAGACGGAATCCAATCCTAGAGCAGTTTTGAGCACATGAGTTTTGTGAGTAAATAGTTCAACTTATATATGATTTAAGTTAATCATTTTCGAATTATATGTTAACTATAATTATTTTGAAGATGATTAGAAACAAATGTTTTTATTTAGAAAATATAATTCCAGATGATTTGAGATATTTTAATAATTGTGTAGATTTCTAGAATCCATAAATAGATTAGCTATAGAATTAAGATTTAGAAAGAAGAATAGTTCATGTAAGTTCAGACCGATTTCCAGTTAGATTTTTAGATTTTCAAACAGATTTCTAGATTGTCAGATTTTCAGATAAATTTCAAGGTTTCCAGATAGATATCTAGATTTGTTTAGAAAGATTACCAAATTTTCAGAAAGTTTTCCCAATTTTTAGATTCAAGTGTTTTATGTGAATTTTCAGAAAAGAAGATTGATTTATGTTTTCATAAAAGTATTTAGATATAATTATATGTTTATGTTCAGATTTTAAGATATCAGATATGTACCTTCCCTAGTTGATTATATTCAAATTATTAGCCTTAAGGGCAGCTCTACAAGTATATGTGAGATTACTCTGCACGTTTAATCAGATATCAACGTGTATGTGAGATTATATTCAGATTACTGGCCTTTGAGGCTGCTCTGCACGGGTATGTGAGATTACTCTACATGATCGATCAAACATCGATGTGTATGTGAGATTATTACTTTACACGAGTGATCGGATATCATCGTGTATGTGAGATATGTATTTACCCCTACTCTATGTGTGCATTGAGATGCTTTGCCACGTACGTGAGATATTCCCCAGGTACTAGTTTGGTAAAGAGTTCTCAGATTTTATATATAACTGAATATGATCAGTAAAGAAAAGATTTCAAATCATCGTAAAAGATTTCAGATTTTCAGATATTTTATAATTTATATAAGCATAAAATGTTTTATTATATTATGTAGCATGTATAGAAAAATGCGTCTTAATTACAAATAAAAAAAAAGACTTTAATTAGTTCTCAGCCTATGTTATAGAACAGTTTCAGATTAAATCCTGATTTATTTCAGGAAGAGATGAGGAATTTAGAAAGAGATATAGAAATGTTTTCTACGGATTAAGTTTAGCCTAGTAGATATAGAATTCAGAAAGAAATAAAGAAAAGTTTTCTACATCTAATAACTTTCAGATTATATTTTTGTTGGCCAATATAAAATTAAATGAACTACAAGGGCTTTGATCCTTATTGAGTATAGGGTATATAGGCGTTTGGGTTGTAAATCTCAAACTCAAGCCCACCAGAGAAAGAAAAAGATAAAAATTTCATAGGATTTCCTCATTCTCAAAATAGGAGTTAGGGCGGGTCCTGTCACCTACACCTTGTACTTGTGTGTTTTGGAAGACTCTTCGAAGTACTTATTCACTAATTTTAAAAGTTCTAACTATTACATTCTTGTTATAATGTTGAGCTATCTATTGTTGGTATGCATGTACTCTTAGGACAACCCGCTCTCAACGTTCGTCGAGGTGATCTAGTTCGAACGCAAGCTCCAGGTTATTCTCTTCTTCATTAGGGTTTTCACTCCGAATGGATATGAGTCGAGTTTCTATTGGTATTACTGATTCTAATCCATAGACAAGTGAGAAAGGTGTTTCCCCAATCGATCGATGAGATTTAGTTCTGTACGACCAGAGGATCTCATGGAATTTATTGGCCCAGTCACCTTTTTCAGTTTCTAGTAGCTTCTTTAACGTACTGATGATGGTATTGTTGGTCGACTCTACTTGGCCATTGGCTTGAGGGTATTAAGGAGTTGAGAAGTGTAATTTTATCATGCATTTGTCGCAGAAGTTTTTGAAGTCGAACGAGATGAATCGAGCCTCGTTGTTGGTCACAATTTCATTGGGTATTCCAAACTTTCAACGATATTTTTCCAAACAAAATTTTGTACCTCTATGTCATGTAGGTGCTGGAATTCTCCTACTTCGACCCATTTGGTAAAATAGTCTATTAAGTCTAGCATGTAGACTACCCCGCAATGAGCTATCCGAAGTTTACCTGCAATATCCATACCTCATTTCGAAAGTCGACTGCAGTTGTTTGGCCATGGCCAAAAATATGTTGCCATCCTCTTGTCTTTTGCTTCGTACGTTCCATTCATTTGTCGAATGACCAATAGGGAATCGTTAAGCACCTGTATATTTTTTATCCCAAGGCTTTTTGCTAGGTCAAGTCTAGTATTAGCTCTTCATATTCTGCTTCGTTGTTTGTCGTACAGAAATACAGTGGATCGACTATTCAAGATTTTCCCCTTGCAAGGATTTGAGCATAAGTCCAATTCCACTCCCATTTATATTGTTGGAACCGTCGATCGACAAGATCTATGTTCCTTTTGTCATATTATCAGAAAGGGCCATGGATTCTTGTTCGGCCTGCAAATTATCGTTAGGGGTAAAATCTTCAACGAAGTCGGTGACAACCTGGGCTTTTGTTGTCGTTCATGACTAGAGTGTGATGTCATATTCACTTTGCTCGGTCGTCCATTTCATCAGTCAACTTGAAAGTTTAGGTTAATGCAAGTATTTTTGAGTGGGAAGGAGGTCAGTGCCCTGATTATATGGTATTGGAAGTACAACCTTAACTTGCATGCGGCTACGACAAGTGCTAAGGCCAACTTCTCAAGCTAACTATACCTAGTTTCATCGTCGAGCAAGCTGCTTACATAGTATAACGGTTGTTATGAGTTTTTCTCTTCTCTAACTAGCACGACACTCACCGCAGTGTCAGATACTACCAAATACAAGTAAATTACCTCTTCATCTTTTGGTTTTGATAGCAATAGAGGCAAGGCAAGGTACTCCTTCAAATCTTGAAAGGCTCTTTCACACTTCTAATTCAATTCGAATGCCTTATTTTTTCTTAAGGTGTTGAAGAAAGGTTGACAGCGTTCGGATGATTTAGAGATGAATTTGTTTTCCGTTTATACTCGACCTATAAGTTTTTCCACATCTTTGATGCACTCTGAGGATTCAATTCCTCTGATTGGTCGGATTTGGTCGAAGATTTGCTTTAACTCCTATTTGGGTCACCAAGTAACCTAGGAATTTTTCAAAAGATACACCAAAGGATCATTTAGTAAGGTTCGATTTCATACCGTATTTGTCGAGTACATCGAACAACTATCTTAGATGTTCTATGTGTTACTTTACAATGAGAGATTTGACCAGCATATCTTTGATGTAGATTTCCATGGTCGGTCCAATCATGTCAGTGAACATTTTGTTGACCAGTCGCTAGTATATTGTACCTGTATTTTTAAAATGAAAAGGCATAACCTTAAAACAGAAAATAACTTTTTCAGTGATGAATGCAAATTTTCCTAATCGTTCGAATGCATTAGGATTAGGTTGTACCCAGTGAAGGCGTCCATGAAGCTGAGTAGTTCATGTCCCGTAGTGGCGTATACCATCATGTTGATGTGTGGAAGTCAAAATGGGTCTTTGAGTAGGCTTTGTTGAGGTCTGTAAAGTCGATACAAATGCACCATTTTTCGTTCTTTTCTTTATGACTAGGACGTTCTCCAGCTAGTCAAGGAATTTAACTTTCCTGACTAACTCGATGTCGATCAGTTTCTGCACCTCTTCGTTGATAACCTTGCTTCTTTTTTGTGCGAACTTCCCCCTCTTTTGTTTAACCGATGGATGGTCAGGGTCTACCTGCAATCGGTGAACAGTAACTTTTGGGTCGATTCTGACCATATCTAAAGTGAGACCAAGCAAATTTGTTGTGTCGTTGCTTTAAAAACTCAATCAACTGGTTCCAGATCTTATCAGGTATTCTGAATTCGATCGAGACTTTGTGCTATAAGTGTTCGGGGTCGATCAGCACCTCATCGAGTTCTTCTATTTTTAACAGATTTGGAGACGACTCGACTGTGGATTCCTACAGTTCCTATAATAGTTCTTTCATTTTCTTTATTGCATTCTGGTAGCATTCTCTTATGGCTCTATGTTCACCTTTGGTTTCTCATACTCCCTCCTTAGTAAAGAACTTGATCACCTGGTGGTAGGTCCAGGGAATTGCCTTCATCTTGTGTATCCAGGGCCTGCCGAGGATGGAATTGTATGAAGATTTGTAGTCGAGCACCAAGAATTTGATATACAAGTTGTAAGGAAAAATGGATTCAAAACATGGCGGAAGCGTAAAGTTAGGGTTTGGTATATTTTAAAAAATTTCCCTTTAAAAGAAAGAACCTGAACCCTAGATTAATTGATGTATATTAAAAGTATCATACCTTTTTATCGTGACGATTGAACAAGCATCGAATTTAATCCGCAAGATCTTACAATCCAATCACGAACGTAAATCACCTAGGAGTGTGGGCTCCCTTTCTTTAAATTGTATACCTGAGGATGGAAAAAAAAAATCTCTTCCTTTGTTAGACACGATAATCTTCCAAGAGTTTCCCAAGAATGTTCGGTCATTTGTGAATTATCAATCTATTTGATTGAAACTCGCGTGAACCCGATTCGATTTTTGTACACAAACCCTTTTGATGTAAAGGATATTAGTGCACTATCAAAAAAAAACGTTCTTTTTTTCTTTTCTCCTTGGCCAAATTCAATACACAATATCTATGAGTTGGGCGAATTTTGCTAAAGCAAAAACTAATTTTTTTTCTCTCTCTCAAAATTCTCTAGCTTGGTCAAAATTTTCAACTTAAAAATCATGTATATATAGTTATACAAATTCTCTCCTAAAGAGGATCTACTTGGTGGGCAAGAATCATTTCTCTAGGTGAATTTACTTGGTGACAAAAAATCATATTCAAAGAAAGATTTCTTTTCCACACCAAGACTCCTAATCCAACTCAAATAGTGTATTTATTCAATAACCAATTATTGAATATAATTAAATTGTGGCTAAATCAAAAACTTCCTAATTTGACCAATTGTCAAATAAAGTCCTAATGGAAATCAAATACTTTCTTATTTGACTAGATAAATAAATTCCTATTATTTATCAGCTGATCAAATATAGTATTTGATACTTATCCATATTACCAACAATAATATGACTCTAAGAGACCATCTCCTACTTGGAAAAAGATTTTGACTTTTAATTTTTATTTAATTAAATAATAAAAAAAAACATATCAGGCTATTATATAGTCCCTTGCCGCCCAAGCTACATATATATGGGCCAAATATTATTTTTCCTATTTTATTACATCCATTGGACTTAAAAAAAAGTTCACGTGTGAACTAGACCTATTCTTACTAAAAGAAACAAGTCCACATGCATTAATACAATTCTAGATGGACCCATAAATTGGTTCAGTAGAATATATCCAGTGATCCATGCAAGTTCGTGTGGATTAGAGATCTTGACAGGCTATATAAATTTAAGCTACAATAGACATAACCTAATCACAATCAATAAATGATTCACATAGGTCCGATCTATTAATTTCAGTTTAGTCCACTAAAGAACTAAAATTGAACTCTTAAATAAAGATAGAATAAGTTAATATTGCTCATTCATACCCTAGACAATCATAATGGAGAAAGTGTATCCTCGTGAAGAATATCAGTAATCACCAAGAGCTCATTGACCGCCTATAGCTCTCCAAGTTACCATATTTACTCATATAACCATATTTTGAACTTGGATATGTTGACTTGTCTAGAAGCCATATTTCAATAGACACTATTGAAAACTTAACGTTAAGATTTAATATCCAATACCTCAAAACATCCATATGATGATATTATACTCTCATTTAATAAATGGAACCACGATGTCCATATCTATAAATGAAGTCCTCTATCGATTAACAAATGAATACCACCAAACTATTAAGGATAGACTAGGCTATATAACCGTACTCATTGATAGCTAAAATGATAACACTTGCAACCATATGTCCATCATTTATCTCAGGATTGAAATAGACTCTCCGATTGTTTACAAGTGAAAACTTTTATCCATTGACGGTTCTGGATAAAGTATTTCACTGTGATCCTATTCAATGCACTCAGTACACTAGATTCTTTTACCCAAACACACCACACTTTGATGATTTTAGACTCATCATAACATATTCGATCCCACTCAAATGCTAGCAAAAGAATCTACAACTTTGATAAGGTAAAGGCGTCCAACCTTTATCTTAAGTTGTGAATATTATTCAAGACTAACTAAGAAATTGTGTCTACCCCATACATATCCAGATGTACAAACAGTTCTTCTTTTATCATAGTCTTTTGACCTTATGATTATTTACTTTTGATAAATATAATAATTAAACTATAAATGCTATAAGATTTGTTAAACTAGAAATCACTTTTATTAATATGAAAATATTGTCAAATACATTATTACACTCTTGCTATCGAGCATATCCCAACACAAGCTAACTCCTTTGGCATATACTGGTCATACGATTTCACATAATGTACTCTTCTATTCTCCGCTAAATCATGCCAGCATTGTCGTTCGACGACTAATTTTGAATTCTTCTACCTACATTTCTCTAAGAGCATTGTTAAACAATATATTACAGGAACTACTATTGTTGATCAGAATTCTCTTAGTTTAACAGTTAGATATGTACAATGAAATGACTAAGACGTCATGGTGAGGAGAGAACAAATATGATATATATGTGGATTTAAAGGTGAATGTTTCATCGATCTTTGATGGATGCTCTCTGCTAGGCTGAATTTCTACGTTCTGTAGGGAGAATACATGCAGCGGAAGCGTGAAAAATCAAAATTAGGGTTTCTGTATATATAAAAATTTTCCTTTTATAATAACAGGAACCTTAGCCCTAGATTAATTGATGTATATAAAAAGTGTCGTACCTTTTTTTCGTGACGATTGAAAAAGTGTCGAATTAAATCCGCAAGATCTTCCAATCCAATCACGAACGTGAATCACCTAGGAGTTTGGGCTCCCTTTCTTTAAATTGTGTACCTGATGATGGAAACAAACAAAATCTTTTTCTTTGTTAATTACAATTATCCTCCAAAAAGAAAACAAAGAACGTTAGGTCACTTGTGAATTATCAATCAATTTGATTGAAACTCGCGTGAACCTTGATTCGATGTTGTACACAAAACCTTTTAAAGTGAAAGGCTACTAGTGTACTAACGAAAACAAAATGTTCTTTCTTCCTTATCTTCTTTTACCGAATCACACACTATTTCTTAGAGTTGATAGAATTTTGTCTAGAGCAAAAATAATTTTTTCTCCCAAAATTCTTATGGTGGCCGAATTCTCTCCAAGAAAAACTCCTTATAGTTGGCCAAAATTTCTCTTGGTCCAAACTATCTTATAGCTGGCCAAAATATTCTCCCTCTCTCTCTCTCTCTCTCTCTCTCTCTCTCACTATATATATATATATATATGGCTGGCCGAAATTCTCATGGAAATATATTAGGTTTTTAAATCCTTTCCTAAGAAGGATTTACTTGGTTGTTAAGAATCCTTTCCTTAGGTGGATTTACTTGGTGGTTAAGAATCCTTTTCAAAAAGAATCCTTTTCAAAAAGAATTCTTTCCTACACCAAGACTCCTAATCCAACTCAATAGTCTATTTGTAACCATATTAAAGACTTCCTAATTTGATTAGATAAATAATTCCTTTTATTTATCTACTTATCCAATATAGTTTTAATATTAATTATACTACCAACAATAGTATAATTTTAGGAGACATTCTCCTACTAGAAAAAGATTTTGACTTTTAATTAAAGAATTAATTAATTACCAAATTAATTAATTTCCATTTAATTAAATAATAATAAAAAATATAATTAAGCTAAACTATATAGCTTTGCCGCCCAACACCACATGTGAACTAGACTTATTCTTACAAAAAGAAACAAGTTCACATGCCTTAATATAATTCTAGATGGACCCCTAAATTGGTCCGGTAAAATATATCAAGTGATCCATGCAAGTTCGTGTGGATTGGGGATCTTGGCGGGCTGTCTAAATTTAAGCTCCAATAGACACAACCAAATCACAATCAACAAATGATTCACTTAGGTCCGATCTATTTAATTTTAGTTCATTCCACTAAAGAACTAAAATTGAACTCCTAAATAAAGATAGAATAAGTTGATTTTACTCACTCATACCTTAGAAAACCTTATTGGAGAAAGTGTATCCTCGTGAAGAATACCAGTAATCGCCAAGAGCTCATAGACCGCCTGTAGCTCTCCAAGTTACCATATTTACTCATATGACCACATTTTGAACTTGGATATTTTGACTTGTCCAGAAGCCATGTTTCACTAGACACTATTGAAAACTTAACGTTAAGATTTAATATCAAATACCTCAAAACATCCATATGATGATACTATACTCTCATTTACTAAATAGAGCCATGATGTCCATATCTATAAATGAAGTCATCTATCGATTAACAAATGAAAACCGCCAAACTATCGAGGATAAACTATGCTATATAATCGCACTCATTGATAGCTCAAATGATAACACTTGTAATCATAAGTCCATCATTTATTTCAGGATTGAGTAAGACTTTCCGATTGTCTTCAAATGAAATTTTTTTATCCATTGACGGTTCTAGATAAAGTATCTCATTGTGATCCAATTCAATGCACCCAGTGCACTAGATCCTTTTGCTCAAAGACACCACACTTTGATGATTTTATACTCATCATAACATATTTGATCCCACTAAAATACTAGCAAAAGAATCTACAACTTTAACAAAATAAAGGCGCCCAACCTTTATCTTAATTAATTGTGTCTACCTCATACATATCTATATGTATGAACAATTCTTCTTTTCTCATAGTCTTTTGACCTTATGATTATTTACTTTTGACAATTATAATAATTAAACTATAAATGCTATAAGATTTGTTAAACTATAAACCACTTTATTAATATGAAAAGATTGTCAAATTCATTATTACACTCTTGCTATCGAGCATAATTCCAACAATCTCTCACTTGCTCTATAGAAAATGTGTCATATCTCTCATCCTCATGTTCTTTAGATGCCTATCAAAACTTTTTTGTATAAGAACCTTTGTAAAGGGATCCGCCAGATTATCTGCTTACGCGATCTTTGTAATCGTCACGTCACCCCTATGCACAATTTCCCTCAGAAGGTGATACTTTCTTTCAATGTGTTTCCCTCTCTTATGACTTCTTGGTTCTCTCGAATTAGCCACTGCTCCACTATTTTCACAATAGATAGTGATTTGTATATTCGCATCAGGAACCACTTCCAAGTCAATCCAGAATTGGCGGAACCACACAGCCTCTTTAGCAACCTAGCATGCGGCAACATACTCGGCTTCTATGGTGGAATCAGCAATACAGGATTGCTTGATACTCCTCCATATGACTGCACATCCTCTAATCCTCCAATAGTAAACACAGATCCTGATGTTGATCTTTTAGAGTCAGAATATGACTGAAAATCAGAATCTGTATACTCAACGGGAATTAAATCCTCTCCAGAGTATACAAGCATATAATCTCTCATTCTCCTAAGATACTTGAAAATATGCTTGACAGTCGTCCAGTGATCAGTACTAGGTTTCGATTGAAACCTGCTAACTATGCCCACAGTAAAACAAATATCTGGTCTAGTACAGAGCATTGCATACATGAGACTTCCAACTGCCGATGCATATGGAACCCTACTCATGAATTGCTCTTCATGTTAATTCTTAGAAACTTGTTCCTTAGAAAGTTTGATTCCATGTTTGAAAGGTAACATACCTTTCTTGGAATCTTGCATGAAAAACCTAGACAAGATTTTATCTATGTATGAAGCTTGGGATAATACAATCGTTCTATTCTTTCTATCCCTTATTACTTGGATACCAAGAATATAACTTGTTTTTCCTAAGTCCTTCATATCAAATTGTTTTGCTAACCATTGTTTTATTGATGTCAATAAACCTACATCATTTTCGATGAGTAGTATATCATTAACGTAAAGAACTAGGAAAATAAACCCGTCACCTTTAATCCTTTTGTATACACAAGATTCATCAAGGTTTTGAATACATCCAAAACTTTTCACAGCTTGATCAAACCTTATGTTCTAGGATCTGGATGCTTGCTTCAATCCATATATGGATCTTTGCAACTTGCATACCCTTTCCTCTTGGTCTTTTTCAATGAATCATTATGGTTGCATCATACAGATGTTTTTGTCAAGACTTCCATTAAGGAAAGCGGTCTTGATGTCCATTTGCCAAATCTCTAGGTCTAGAGATGTCGCAATGGATAAGAGTATCCTATTGGATTTAAGCATGGCCACAGGAGAGAAGGTTTCTTCATAATCGATACTTTCCTTCTGTGTATAACCTTTAGCTACCAATCTAGCTTTAAAGGTTTCCACATTTCCATCCATTCCTCTTTTCCTCTTGTATACCCACTTGCACCCAATGGGTTTTATCCTTTAGGCAAGTCTACAAGAGACCAGACTTTGTTTTTGAACTTAGATTTAATTTTGGATTACATTGCCTTTTGTCAATGGCGATAATCAACATCTTCCATTGCTTCCTTGTACGTATAGAGATCATCGCCGTCCGAAAGATTCTCTATAGATTCTCCTAGACCGATGTATCTCTCGGGTTGTTTACTAACCCTCCCACTACGACGAGTATGGTAGATTATTGATCTTGTGTTGGTATGGAACTTACAATTGGGCTTGGTAGTGAAACCACTTGTGGAATTGTATCTCTTGAAAGCTCATTCAGGACAATTCTACTTTTAGGCAAACAATTATTCATATAGTCTTCTTCCATAAATTTAGCATTTGTCAAAACAAATACTTTAAGATCTGAAGGACTTTAAAAATAATATCCTTTTGTTCCTTTTGGATACCCTACAAATATGCATGTTTCTGAACGGGACTTCATCTTATCTGTCTTTCCTTTTAACACGTGCGCAGGACATCCAATATCCTTAAGTGTTGTAAACTAGGCTTTCGCCTAGTCCATAACTCATGCGATGTTTTAGGAACCGACTTAGATGGTACAACGTTTAGAATATACATGGCAGTTTGTAAAGCATATCCCCAAAAAGAACTAGGGAGCGTTGAATAACTCAACATAGACCTAACCATATCCAAAAGAGTTCTATTTCTCCTTTCTACCACCATATTTTGTTGAGGTGTGCCTGGTGTAGAAAACTGAGAAATTATTCCATTATCAATAAGATATTGCTGAAACTCACCAGATAGATATTCTCCACCATGATCAGACCTCAAGATTTTTATGTGTTACTCAAGCTGACTTTCTACTTCAGCTTTAAATTTTTTGAACATATCAAAAGAATCCGAATTATGTCTCATGAGATACACATAGCCAAATATTGAGTGATCATCCGTGAAAGTGATGAAGTACTCATATCCACCTCTAGCGTGAAGGCTCATAGGTCCACACACATCAGTGTGTATCAATCATAAACATTCGATGGCTCTTGCGCCCTTGGTCGTAAATGACCTTTTGGTCATTTTACCTTCCAAACAAGATTCACAAGTTGGTAGATCATTAACCTTTAAGTCACTTCGAGGTCTGTCACT
Source organism: Dipteronia dyeriana (assembly GCA_032871835.1). Classification (NCBI taxonomy): domain Eukaryota; kingdom Viridiplantae; phylum Streptophyta; class Magnoliopsida; order Sapindales; family Sapindaceae; genus Dipteronia; species Dipteronia dyeriana. Next base: position 14,175,418 of record CM065297.1, read on the forward strand.
TACCAATCTTTTAATCCTATTAGGGTTAATATGAGCTAGGCGCAAATGCCACAAGTAGGTTTCATCTTTTGATAATTTTACTCTTTTATGATTAGGTTCTGTTGATTCCGTGTCTAAAAAGTGAGAGATATTTCTATGCAAGTAAAATAAACCGTTTTCCAAAGTATATTTACAAACAAATTTGTTATTCTTACTAATAATAAAACCTTTATTAAAAGTAATCGAATATCCAAATTTATTTAAACAAGAAACCGAAATTAAATTCCTCTTGAATTGTGGTACATAATAAACGTTTATTAAAGTATTTCATTGTGATCCAATTCAATGCACCCAGTGCACTAGATTATTTTACCCAAAGACACCACACTTTGATGATTTTAGATTTATCATAACACATTTGATCTAGCAAAAGAATCTACAACTTTAACAAGATAAAGGCGTCCAACGTTTATCTTAAGTTGTGAATATTATTCAAGACTAACTAAAGAATTTGTGTCTACCTCATACATATCTAGATGTATGAACAATTCTTATTTTCTCATAGTCTTTTGACCTTATGATTATTTACTTTTGACAATTATAATAATTAAACTATAAATGCTATAAGATTTGTTAAACTAGAAATCACTTTATTAATATGAAAAGATTGTCAAATACATTATTACACTCTTGCTATCGAGCATAATCCCAACACGTTCGAAACTTGGCGAGTATGTCGATTTGCGGCCGAGTAGCTCACGAAGCTAACCTCTGATCCACTTGCTATTTAGTTAATCACGTTTTCCTGTTGAGGCGGTGCTGGTGGATTGTCGTCGGGTTAGATTGCTTCCTCTCGTCACATCGAGCGACAGTCTATTTTCCTTTATCGATCAAGTATTCCTATTAGTTCCCTCACTTCAGTAGTTTTGCTACTTCTTGTTTGAGGTCGTGATCTCCATGGAACTCTATCAAAACTGAGAGTCTCGATGCTCTAGTGGGGCATTCACCTTTCCTAGCCACTTGACTCTTCTCCCCAAATCGTTCATCACATCTACGAGGTTGACTGATTTGATACTAAGGTTGTACTTCAAGATTAGCGGTGCGATCGACTAGTTCTTGGTGGATTCTATTTGTACGACCTTCTGTCGCTAGGTCCATTATAGCGGGAATTGTTGTCGCGTTGATTTCCTATAGGATATGGTTAGACTCTCCTGTCTGTCATCCTCTCATCAACATGGTCATTCCGCATATTGTAATTGTTGATCGAAAATTTACTTAAAGTAAGGAATATCAATTAAAACCCTCAACCCGCTACCTAGGTAGGCTGCAGGGGGTAGGTACTTTATACTAAGGAGGTTCGAATGAGATTGAGGGAAGAATAAGGAAGAATAAGACTGCTAATGGAGAGAAAACTGTTTTATTAATCAAATAAGTGATATAACTTTAGTGGAGTACAATTATCGTGGACACGATACAAATTTGATCTCACTATGCTCTTTCTCTTTCTTTATCTCTCTCTCTCTCTTTCTAAACATTGTTAGAGATGGCGAACTCGTGCGTGTCAATAAGTGGTTAAAACCTCTGAGAAAAATAGAGGATAAACTCTTCCTTTTTTCCCTTTGTTTTTTGATACCCTGTCAGGATATTGACGTCCCCTTTTAATCCCTCTTCATCGCCAATGAAACCCCCGTAATTTAGACCAATTAATTGGCCGTGTTACCTAAAATGATTGGCATTGATGGGGGAATCAAATTACATGGTAATTACTCCCATTGATTATGATAGGTTTCCCTTCGGATTTTAATTTGAATAAATGGTGAATCCGTTGACCTATCTGGTCACATTATGGCGTTTTAGTGGTGAAGAAGCCAACTCTATAGCTTCGAGAATGAACCATGATTTTGTGTATCAAATGGCGAGGTACCTATGGGTACCAGAATGGTGGTATGGTGCTTGACAGATCCTTCTGGAGCTTTCCGGCTAGCTTCCTTCCTATCTGGTAGGCATGTCATATACCTAGTAATCGGTGGTGATATGGCATCGAGGCACTCAGTCGGACATCTTAGTACTTTCCGCAGATGCTGAAATCTATCAGGTGGGAGTATCGAGGTACTCAAGTACCAACCTGAATGACCTTTGTAGAGGTACTAAGTAGGGGTTACCTCGCTGCTGGCTGGTCCTGATCTTTGGGCGGTGTTGAGACTAGTATCTCAAAGTGGGTAGTAGTCTGCCAGCTCTACCTGGTATCAAAATATGTGTCCTACTAGGTACCAGTTGAGGAACATAACAAAAATCCTCTCTAACTTTAACACCGGTGAGTAGTTAGGGGGTTGAAGTCAGGTTTCCAAAATCGTTTGGTAAATTTTCCATCTGTAACCGGGTTACCAGAATCTGGAAGGAAATCTCTATATTAAATGCTTCGGTACACGTGTCGAGCTAGTGGAACACTCTTGTTTGAAAAATGAAACGGTTCGCACATTTATTGAGATTTCTGGACAAAAATCTCATCTCTAAGATCACGCTTCTGTCATCGGTAACTGCTTCATTCCCTATTTAAGCACAGCGACTTCCCCCTAATTCCCCACACATTTAAAAACTCTTCTTCTTTCAAAATTCGAAAACCCCACTTGCTCGCTTCTGTCTTCTTCATCCTCTGCATCTTCTTCCAACTAACCTTCTATTGTTGTTATATCTCACTTCAATCACGACAATGTAAACCATCTCGTGGAGGGTGACTCCTCAAACCCTGCTCATGGGAAACGGGTCCAGAAGAAGAATAGTGGTGAAAGCGACGCCCCCCAGCTACTGTGTCACAGCTCAAACCGGAACACCGCCATTGGGATCAGTTTTTCAAACAACCCTAATATCCTATTGGAAATAGTCGATAGGGATTCAGGTGAGGAATCTGGTGACATCGGGGCTGGAGGAGGCCTCACCGGGGTCTATTCAAGCTTACCGGATGGACGCTCACACTTCCCTATGACTTTCGTGTCATTCCGGATTTTACCGCTACAATCGAGTCGATCAGTCGTTTGATGGTGAAATTCCTTATTCCTTATAGCATCACGATTACCATCCCACACAGGGTATTTCCATTGTTTCTCTAGATATATGAGATTCTATGTTTCTTTTTTACAATGTCTTCTAACTGATCCTGGTTGATTCTAATCTTTTTTGGTTTTTTTATAGTTTCTGAGGTCTCTATATCGGTCCAGCGAGAGCCTTCTTCTCCTGATGATCTGCCATTTTCTCTTCATCCTAATCCTCCGGGGTCTCCTATTTATCGGATCGCTAGAAAATCTTATCCTTCTACCCTGGCTAGACAAGGCAGACGTACAGCTATTTTAATCAGGGTACCAAGGGAACCTCTTTCTTCCCCTCTAGACCCAAATCCCGGAAGGATGTATTTGTATCCAGGTTGGTGAGGGTGATCACTCAAGATTCCACAGCCCTTACTATTGTTTCTGTTGTTGCTGTTGTTGCTGCCACTACCTCTACCATTGATGCAATTACTTCTACTACTACTACTACTCCTACTACTGTTGTTCCCTCTCCCCCGTCTACTACTGCTCTTATAAGGGCAATAAGAGGTGTTGAACTGGAAACAGTCACTGTTGTTGTGGCTCATCGTGATCAATCTCGATCTAGGCCGAGGATTACTAGCCATGATAAAGTCTTGGATTGGTTTATAGTCTTCTGCCTTGGTTAGGGAAGAAGATTTGAAGCACTTACCGGTCTATTTTGTGAGCAGGTCCTTGCTCTATACAGAAACCCGCTACACCCAGCAGAAAAAATTGGCGTTCACACTTATTGTCATAGCGATAAAGCTTCGACCATATTTCCAGTGCAATCTGATAGTCAGAACATTCTCCATAAACTCGAACTCTCTGGTCACCTCATCAAGTGGGCAGTCAAACTTAGCCAGCACGACATCACCTATCGATTGAAAATCGCTATCAAAGCCCAGGTACTAGCTGATTTTATAAATGATTTCTCTCCTAACTTGTTTGAACAGGTTGAAAAAGAAGCAACGGTTGTGATTGGTGACACCACACCAGGAATATGGGGTATATCGGTAGATGGATAGAGAAACGCTAGGGAAGAGGGCTTGGAATCATATTAAAATCTTTGGAAGGAATAATGATCGAACAGACCATTAGCTGCAGTTTCAAAGCGATGAACAATGAAGCCGAATATGAAGCACTCATAGTGGGAATGTCCTTAGCCAGGAATTTGGTCTTAAAAAGAATAAAGGTCAGTTACAATTCTCAGTTGATTGTGCGACATGTACAGGATGTTGGGGTTTTTGCCATAAAGTTTGTAATTTTTAAATGTGAATTGAACATATATAAAAGAAGTAGTTTATTCATTTAAATTGTCTCAAAAATTTACATAACATGTGTACTTAACATCCACAGTTGTCAGATGTAATTTTGAATTGAGTATATGAATGTCAGATACAGATGGATTCAGTTTGAAACGAGCAATCTTAAGAGTCCGTAGATAGCAAATAAAGCTGGATACTTTATTTGTGGTTAATCTACAATTGCGGTCCATTCTGTAATGTGCAGTGATCTTACGCTGGATCATTCATATGGTGATATAAGAATGGAGGCACTTTCTATAATGTGATCATATAGGACTGGACCACGATATGTATGAATCTCTCACTAAGATCTGTTTCACGATAAGATCCAAATATATCGTCTAACGATGGCTATATATGGGTGATCTTAATCCTGAGTGTCTTATCGTCTCCTTTAGGTTAGAGTGTGGTCTTTGATATACCATGGGTAAGGTTGGAGTTACATTTTCGATCAGTATGCTCTGTATGTTGGAATTCAGGTTTGGCTTATGGCTGGAAAGGTTTGTACACAATAGTAGAATTCACTCTTTCTTTCGAGAAGTAGATAGTAGTTCTCTTAAGGGTTGATTCGGGGCTTGAACAATATTTGCGTTCTCCTAAGTCCGTAAGGAATGTAGGATTTACTGTTCATTAGATAATGGTACTTAATGGAAAGATATAATTAGAGGGGTATAATGGACATTTTGATCCAGCTCTAATTATGAACTACTTATGGAGCTCATATCATATGTAATAGCTATATCGATGGACACCGAAAGTTATTGGTTTATGTAAAAACATCTACAATCGAGAAAGTGCAACTTTGGTTTTTTAGTGGAGTAACACCAAAGTTAATATTCATGAAATATTAATTAAAGAGTTTAATTAATTATTTCTAAGGATTATTTGAGCTCAAAATACTGTGGATTCATTGGGTCCCCTTACTAGCTTCGTTTGATTAAGGTAACAAGGGTCACAACATATTAATTGGATTGTCCAATTAATTATGTAATAAAAGTGACACGTGTTTATTTGAGAATTAATTGAATAATGAGATTATTTAATTAAATAATATTAGTGATTAAATTGATTAAATAATAAGATATTTAATTATGCGATTAATCATTAGTTTGAGAGTGTTGGTTTAGATTTGTGTTTGAAAGAAGATAAGATAATTTGAGTATTTTATTTTTATTAAATTAAATATCAAATTTGAATTTAAAAATTTTAAATTCAAAGTTATTAATTATCCTTATAGATATTAGTTATTTTAAAGGATTAATTAATTAATGTTATCGGTTAAAAAGATAAGTATATGAGATATATTAGTTTGTTGAAAAACTGACCAACATATATATATATATATATATATAACACATCAACGCACATCAAAGATTTTACAATTTGTGTGTGAAACCTAAAGAAGAAAAGGAGAGGTGTGGTGTGCTTCCAGTAAAAGAAAAAAGAAAAATAATATTGTTTTTTGATTCAAGGTGGTTGTATCCCATACATAGAAAACAAGTGTGGTTTTCATTATTTTCTTCTACCTTTATTAAAGTTCCTGAGTACCGTGATGTACCCACATGCTGTTGCCAATTGTGGAATAAAGCCGGGAAGATCTTGTAGTTCTAATCAGGAAGCAAATCGAAAAATAAAGAATGAGCATTCAAACACTGGTATGAAATAGTTTCATCTCCTTATTATTGTTTTCATTAATAATATATAAATGGGTTAGTTTATGATTGCATAAAAAAAAAATCTATTTCCACTGCGCAATATAAACCTTGGCACCAACACAGGGGACATATGAAGCAAAGGACCCTAAAATGATATAATTCCTCGGACTCGTTCGAGAAATAAATTAAAAATCAATTAGTTCAAAATCGAGCAAATTCCTCGAGTAGATTTCTTAGCTAATCTCTGCTCAACAATCCAAAAGACATCCAGCAAGCTGATTTTGGTCATGTATCTACAATGGCCAGCTACCTGGAAGGATAGTTTAGCAATGTAGGTATCGAACATTAACAATGAACCTAGCTGGATGACCCAGATAGTTGAATACCTCAAACCCGACATACTCCCATTAGATAAGAACGAAGCAAGAAAAATTAGAGCCAAAGCAACCAAATTCAGCGTAATCACAGTTAAATTATACAAATGATCTTTTCAGGTCCCCACCTATTTTATGTGGGACCATGAGAGGCTAGATCCGTGCTCAAAGAACTACATGCAGGAATCTGTGGAAATCATTTTGGTTTAAGAAGCCTGGCACATCGGACAATAACTGCAGGCTATTACTGGCCGACAATGAGATCATATTCACTCGAGCACATTAAATGTTGTGGTAAATGTCAGTGACATGCACATATGCCTTATCAACACCCCGAGAAGCTCAGCTCGATACTATCCTCATGGCCTTTCATGAAATGGGGGTTGGACATAATTGGGAAATTACTAACTTCAAACAAGGGTTGCAAGGTCTACGTGCTCGTAATGACGGACTACTTCACCAAATGAGTCGAGGCAGAGTCATACAAATGCATTAAAGACACCGAGGTAAAAGGTTTCCAAAAGAAAAACATAATTTATAAGTTCGAAGTGCCCAAAGAGATCGTGAAAGATAATGGATCTCAATTCATCTCTTTCGACTTCCAAGACTTCTATAAGGATTAGCGAATGAAAATTCATTTCTCGACCCCACGATATCCTCAAACAAATGGCCAAGCCAAGTCGACCAATAAAACCATAATGAGAACCTTGAAGAAAAAGCTTGAGTCAGCTAAGGGCCTACGGGCTGAAAAATTACTGGAGGTCATGTGGTCGTATAGAACAATTGCTCGACCATCGACCGAAGCCACCCCCTTCTCTCTTGCATAAGGATCAAAGGCGGTTATCCCAATCTAAAAACATGTGATTTCTTTGAGAGTCGATCATATGAAGATTAAAACAACTCATTATTGACTCTAGAGCTCGATCTACTAGATGAAAAGAGAGACAATGCTTTACTGACAATAACAGAATATCACCAACGGGTAGCTCGACATTATAACAAGGATGTTCAAGTTTGATCTTTCGTCGAAGGCGATTGGGTACTGCGTAGAGTGTTTCAAAATACTAAAGAACCCGATTTTGGTAAATTTGGCTTGAGCTGGGAAGGACCATACCAGAAAAGAAAGTTGTTAGACGTAGAGCTTACAAAATTTGAGAACATGATGGTTGAGAGATCCATAATTGCTGGAATGCAGTTCACCTAAAGAGGTATTACTTCTTACTCGATATTGAATGCTCAATTCATTACGCTTAAACAAAACTAACCATTATATTAAGAGCAATGACGATTATCTAAAGGCAATTAAGGCCCAGTTTGGCAATATTGTGTTGTGGAGAGAAATGCTTTTGGAATTGCTGTAGGGGGAATTGATGTGGGAAAAATCAGCTGAGTGTTTGGTAAACTGATTTTTAAAAGTGTCATGAGATTTAAAAGCAATTTCATTGTGTTTGTTAAACTGAAGTAAAAAGTGATATGAGTGTGCAAAATTACTAAAAGGACATAGACATCTAAATGGTGCTAATGTGCTATACTTTGTACTTTTCTTGTTTATTTGTGTTTAGTGTTAAGTGTTATATAATTATGGTACTTTATTGAATTAATTAGCTCCAATTTTTATTATAATTTATTGAATTAATTAGCCCCATTTCTATATTTCTTTATTTCTTTTTTTATTCTACTTTGTTTCTTTATTTCTTTTTTATTCTATTTTATTAAATTAATTAGCCCCATTTTTTTGTACAGTTATGGCAACAATTTTTTTGTACAGCAATGTAAGCCCAAATGTTTTTGATAAATTTCGTTACAGGTAAGGACAAAGTTGGAAAGTTTGTACCACGTTTTCTAAGAGCATAAGCCAAAATCCAAAAGCATGTATTTGTAACTTCTCAAAAATTCAATTGGGAGAAACTAAAAGTGACCAAAAGTACTTCCCCACGATTTTACCAAATACGTTGTTTTTGGTCCAGAATCACTTTTGGCCCCAAAAGCATCTGGGGAAGCAATGCCAAACTGGGCCAAAGTGCCATCTGAGCTCCACAATACAATTGTTGACCAAATGGATCTTTCTGATTCTCCCAATGATTCCCTTTCTTCAGTTCTTGGAATTTTTTTACCATCTGGGCTACTTGGTCCCGCGGGTGCTAGTTTCTAGCATTCTCGGACTCGACCCTGAAATCCTCATTGCCAGACTCATCCACTACTATAGAGGCTTTATCTCGATTCTCCTCTTGGGGGGTAGAGGTGAGGGGTTATCTCGGACACTTCTCTTGTTTCCTCTAGCAGCTGACCAAGATTGCCTTCCTGAGGCTACCAGTTCTGCTGGTTGATAAGGTTCCCAAAGTGGGAGGTTGAGAGTTGACCTTACTTGTCGATATTAGTAACTCATCAGTCTATCTAGTGTTGGGGCCGCAGGCTCTAACCTATCTAGAACTGAAGGCATAGGCCCTAGCCTCGGTGGTCCCAATCTATCAAAGGTTAGCACCCTGGTACCTGGACTACTGGTATCACATCTAGCCTCTAATGCAGCGAGTTGAGGTGTGATACCTTTCACGGCTAATCTGAGGCGTACACTTTCTACAAAGGCCACGACTTGCTGCTCCCAAATAGCTTGGCCTACCACCGGGGCGGTTTAAACTTGAGCTACGACTCACGTAGTATCAGGAGGTGTTGGGGTAGGTTTATGGTGTTTCGAATTCTTTCCTTTCCGTTGAACCATCCTGGTGGAGGCTATAGATCGGTGCCTTGATGCTTCAGGATGTCCTTGGAAGGATCGAAGTCTCATGATATATGTAGCAAAAGCTAAAATGTAATTTCAAAGGCTTTCAAAAGATGGGTGTGGAAACTTCATACCAATGAGGTTCGAGTGAGATTAAGGGAAGAGAGAGAGGAAGAATGAGACTGCTAATAGGGAAAGAATTGTTTTATTAATCAAATAGGTGATATAACTTTACTGGAGTACAATGATTATACTATATCTTTCTCTCTCTCTCTCTCTTCTTAAACACCGTTGGAGATGGCGAACTCGTGCGTGTCGATAAGTGGCTAAATTCTCTGAGAAAAATGGTGAAGAAGCTCTGCCATTTTTCTCTCTGTTTTTCGACGCCCTATCTGGATCCTAACCTCTCATTTTAATCCCCTCTCCCGTCGTCAATCAAATCCCTGTAATTTAGACCAATAGATTGGTCATGTTATCTGAAATGATTTGGCATTGATATGGGAATCAAATTACGTGGGAATTACTCTCGTTGATTACATCAAGTTTTTGTTTGGGCTTAAATTTGAATAAATGGTGAATTTGTTGACCTATCTGGTCACATTATGGCGATTTAATGGCGAAGAAGTTAACTATGTAGGAGAATAAACCATGATTTTGCGTATCAAATGGGGCACCAGTCTAGTGGTATGGTGATTGACTGATCCTTTTGATTGGCATGACGAAAAGCTTCCTTCTTACCTGGTTGGCATGTCGTGTATTTGGTAACCGGTGATGGGATGGTATCAAGGTACTCAACAAGATATCTTTATGCTTTCCGCAGGTGTTGAAATCTCTCAGGTGGTAGTATCGAAGTATTCGGGTACTGGGTTGAAGGAGGCACCCAGATATCAGGCTGAAGGTATCCCGGTACCTAGGTAACTAGTAGGTGATATCCTAGATTGGCCACAGACTGATGTCGAGGTACTAGGTAAGAGTTACCTTACTGTTAGCTAGTCCTGATCTTTAGGTGGTGCAAAGATTGGTACTTCGAGGTAGGTAGTAGCATGCCAGCTCTATTTGGTATCAGAAAGCATGTCTTACCAGGTCCTAGTTGGTTAGAAAATTTTACTTTGACCCCCTACTAAAAATGGCTATTAACAACAATAATTCTCTTGAGCAAAAGTTGTCAATTACAAATAGCCTCATGGTATTGTAGACACCAGGCTACGTTGGGAAGTTCTCTATTGTGTAGCGTGAATGACTAAACCAATCTTGCATTCAAATATACAAATCGTTTTGTATATAACACTTGAGTTCGTGGATTAAGGTGTTCGAGCAATCAAGCACAAGTCTTCTCGATACATTGAGCACACTTGTGCTGGGGGAATGGAGCGCAACAGGTGAATTTTCTGTTACTTAAGGAGTCAATATCCTATTTTCGATACAACTAGTGCATTGCTCATTGTTTGTTCATATAAAATGCTCCAAGTCGAGCTACAATCAATGTATTCTACGGTATTTTAATAAAATCGTTCGATATTTGTTCACTCCAAGTTGAGCTACAATCAATGTATGTCTTACAGTTTATTTTAATAAAATCATTCGATATTTGTTCACTCCAAGTCGAGTTACAATTGATATTTAAGTCCTGCAAGTCACAGTGCGATATAGACATCAAATAAGATCATCAAACATTCGAAGAAAAGAATATTTATAGACAGTCGAAAGGTAGTAAATAAATCGTTTACACCTTCGACTAAACAAAAATATAAAGTAATAAAGAAAGGGTCTAAAAGAATTTTTTAATTGCCTTGATCCTGATCTCCTTCTCCACTCGCATCCTTCTCCAATTGAGTTGCTGCACCGCTTACATTCCCCTAATCCTCATCTTCTGGCTCGAGTGCCTTCAAGCTATTTCACTGCTCCCACACTTCAATGTCCTTTTTTGGTTTTCAAGAATCAATGTCCTCGTGAATATATTGATGCATAAGCTCACCTCTAGTCTGGATAATAGTTTTATCCGCAGCATTGTTGACTTTCTCTATTGCATCCGTGAACATTTCGTCAGTCTGGGATAAATTCTTCTCGCTCGACCCCAAAGTTGCTCTCGTTCGAGCGATCTCACCTTCAGCTTGAGAAAGCTTATCTAACAATTCTTAGATGACGCTCTCCGTATCAAATTTGGTATTCTCGACCTTCTTCTTAAGCTTTGTGTCCGGAGAGGTGAGTGTGGAAACCTTTTTAGAAAGGGACTTGACGTCTTTTCTTAAAAATAATAGAGATTGAAGAGCCTGCAAGCAAGAAACACAAAATGTTTGACCCAAGCTTAGAATAAATGAATAAAACAAAGTATAAAGGAGCATACCTGGAAAGAGCCAGTGAGACCCCAATCGATAACTTGAGAAGCTTCTATTTGGGAAAATCAAGCTTTATCTTTAGGGAAAGGGAGTAGATCAACTTCTTTTAGCATCTAACCAGGATCAGAGTAGACGGAGATGTCAGTTGGGAACTTTGCAACAACTCCTTCACTCGATGGTTCATCCTGGTGGGGTCGCTTCTTTGTTTTCTCTGTAACCAGGGCAATAGGATCGGTCAGGTCAACAATCATGAATTGGTCGACAGGACCAGGGCAATAGGATCGGTCGGGTCAACAATCATGAATTGGTCGACAGGTGTAGACACTGGTACATTCGTAACCCTTTTTTCCTTTTCTTTTTTCCAGTCTCTCCATTTGTCTCTTCAAGGCTTCCTCAAAGGAAAGGAACCTCATGTTCAACATGGTCGCTGGCGTGAAAGCTTGCTCGACGTCAGTAACATGTCTAAGAAAATGAGTACCACATAAAATATCGTACACGTGCCTAATCCAAGCACACATGGTTAAATCTTCAAGTATAGGGTAGGGATTACTTGACTGTGCAAACGTAGTAAGATTCAACAGAGAGCTCTTCCTAAGATTCTCATCTTGCAGTAAGACTTTCCAACTCCTCTCATTGGGGTCGACCAAAAGGATCTTCTATGTCCTCGTCACATCGTTCATACCATGGATCGACTTTGCTTTCCCGTTTGGACCTGCTGAAACCAAAAAAAGAGGAGATTAAAATTTTGAATAGACGTAGTATATAAATGGATTGATTGATCCCCTACCAGCATTATTCCATGTCAACCTAACTCCGTCGACCAAAGCCCATTAGGTAAAAAAGTATCTAGGTTTCCACTCCGGATCCCTAGTGGTTAGTTCGGAGATCAAATGACCTCGATGGTGTCGAGCCGCTATCATATAACTCCCACTATCTGTATCATGCTCTTTCAATTGTTAAGTGTACAGTAAGTTCTCAAATGTAAAATCCAACTTTCTCCTCTCAATCAAAACCTCGAAAGCCAACAGTATCCTCCAACCATTGAGCATCAAATGACTTGGAGCAACATCAAAAAAGTTGAGCAGCTATCGAGCAATCGGCGGGATCAAAAACCTAAGGCCTATCTTGAATGGCAGATAATAAAAGCACGTCCAACCTTGGATCGACCAATATGCTCGTTTAAATGGTGCTGCTGCTCGCAGCTTGACTGAATCTGGGACACCAAGCTAAAATTCCAAGTTTTCTTATATTTTGGACCAACAACTTTAAGGTTGGATTTTCGATTAAAAACCGCCCTGCCTAACTCCCAGAGGTCGACGGCAGATCTATGATAAGCTCACCCGATGTCACTAAACGACCCACTACCATGGTTTTGGGTTGACTAACACCTATTTTACCAATACCTATATAGGATAGGGGGTCCTGCAATAGACACCCCAGCATGATGAGTCGACTCAAATGACGTATCGGATTGCTCAAGGGCAATCTCACTGAGTCGCCATGATAGTCATCTATCATCTTCTCCAATGATGGGTTCGAAGAGCCGTCGCTTTGACTCAACATAGCTCCAAACGTTATTGAAAAAAGAAAAAGCCAACTTTAGCAAGAAAAGATCGAGCTACCTCTAAAAAGGGCAACGACAACAAAACTAGGCTATCATTCGAGTACATACATGATCGTTGTCACTATCAAAATGTCTGTCGATCGACTACTCAAATGTTCCAGTCGAGCAAATAAGGAACTAGTAAAATAAAACCTAGGCTCGACAACCAAAGCGAAATCTGTTGGGATTATACTCAATAGAAAGAGTGTAATAATGTAAGTGACAATATTTTCATATTAATAAAGTGATTTCTAGTTTAACAAATCTTATAGCATTTATAGTAGAATTATTAAATTGTCAAAAGTAAATAATCATAAGGTCAAAAGACTATGAGAAAAGAAGAATTGTTCATACATCTGGATATGTATGATGAGGTAGACACAATTCTTAAGTTAGTCTTGAACAATATTCACAACTTAAGAAATAGGTTAGGCGTCTTTATCTTATTAAAGTTGTAGATTCTTTTGCTAGCATTTGAGTGGGATCAAATGTGATATGATGAGTCTAAAATCATCAAAGTGTGGTTGGTGTCTTTGGGAAAAAGAATCTAGTGCACTAGGTGCATTGAATAGGATCACAGTGAAATACTTTATCCAAAACCGTTAATGGATAAATGTTTTCGCTTGAAGACAATCGAGGAGTCTATCTCAATCCAGAGATAAATGGACTTATGGTTAGTTGGTTACAAGTGTTATCATTTGAGCCATCAATGAGTACGATAATAAATCATAGTCTATTCTCGATGGTTTGGTGGTATTCATTTGTTAATCGATAAAGGACTTCACTTATATATATGGACATCGTGGCTCCATTTATTAACTGTGAGTAGAATAGCATCATATGGATATTTTGAGGTATTGGATATTAAATCTTAACGTTAAGTTTTTAATAATGTCTATTGAAATATGGCTTCTAGACAAGTCAAAATACACATGTTCAAAATTTGATCATATGAGTAAATATGGTAACTAGAAAAGCTATAGGCAGTTTATGAGCTCTTGGCTGTTAGGATTATGCTGATAGCAAGAGTATAATATTGTAATTAACAATATTTTCATATGAGTAAAGTGATTTCTAGTTTAACAAATCTTATAGCATTTATAGTTTAATTATTATAATTGTCAAAAGTGAATAATCATAAGGTCAAAAGACTATGAGAAAAGAAGAATTGTTCATACATCTAGATATGTATGAGGTAGACACAATTCTTTAGTTAGTCTTGAATAATATTCACAACTTAAGATAGAAGGTCGGGCGCCTTTATCTTGTCAAAGTTGTAGATTCTTTTGCTAGCATTTGAGTGGGATCAAATGTGTTATGATGAGTCTAAAATCATCAAAGTGTGGTGCCTTTGGGCAAAAGAATCTAGTGCACTGGGTGCATTGAATATGATCAAAATGAAATACTTTATCTAGAACCGTCAATGGATAAAAGTTTTCATTTGAAGACAATCGGATAGTCTATCTCAATCCTGAGACAAATGATGGACTTATGGTTGCAAGTGTTATCATTTGACCTATCAATGAGTACGATTATATAGCTTAGTCTATCCTCGATAGTTTGGTGGTATTCATTGGTTAATCGATAGAGGACTTCATTTATAGATATGGACATCGTGGCTCCATTTATTGAATGAGAGTAGAATACCATCTTATGGATGTTTTGAGGTATTGGATATTAAATCTTAACGTTAAGTTTTTAATAGTGTCTATTGAAACATGGCTTCTGGACAAGTCAAAATATCAAAGTTCAAAATGTGGTCATATGAGTAAATATGTTAACTTGGAGAGCTATAGGCGGTCTATGAGCTCTTGGCGATTACTAGTATTCTTCACGAGGATACACTTACTCCAATAAGGTTGTCTAGGGTACGAATGAGTAACATCAACTTATTCTATCTTTATTTAAGAGTTAAATTTTAGTTCTTTAGTGGAATGAACTAAAATTAAATAGATTGGACCTAAGTGAATCATTTGTTGATTCTGATTGGGTTGTGTCTATTGGAGCTTAAATTTAGATAGCCCGCCAAGATCCCCAATCCACACGAACTTGCATGGATCACTTAATATATTCTACCAGGCCAATAGGGGTCTATCTAGAATTGTATTAAGGCATGTGAACTTGTTTCTTTTTGTAAGAATAGGTCTAGTTCACACGTGGACTTTTTATTAAGGTCCAATGGATTTAATAAAATAAGAAAAATAATATATGGCCTTTATACTAAGTATGGGAGGCAAAGGCTATGGTGAATAGCTTATATATATTATTTTTATTTTATTATTATTTAATTAAATGGAAATTAATTAATTTATTGATTAATTAATTATTTAATTAAAAGTCAAAATCTTTTTCTATTAGGAGATGGTCTCCTAAAACTATATTATTGTTGGTAGTATAGTTAATGTTAAAGACTATATTTGATATGTAGATAAATAAAATGAGTTATTTATCTAATCAAATTAGGAAGTCTTTGATATGGTTACAAATACACTATTAAGTTGGATTAGGAGTCTTGGTGTAGGAAAGAATTCTTTTTGGAAAAGGATTCTTGATCACCAAGTAAAACTACTTAGTGGTAGAATTCTTATTTGAAAATGATTCATAACCACCAAGTTAATCTACCTAAGGATAGGATTCTTGTCCATCAAGTAATCCTTCTTAGAAAAGATTGAAATCTCCTAATTTATAACAAAGACATGAAATTCGGTTATCACATATGCAATATGGGATAGGATAGATTTCTTTTAGATAAGGATTCTAACTACCAAATAAATCCACCTAAGGAAAGGATTCTTGTCAACCAAGTGAATCCTTCTTAGGAAAAGATTTATGATCCTATATATATGGAAGAGAATTTCGGTCATGTCTAAGGTGATTTGGAGGTGAATTCGGCTAAGCTCTATATTTCTTAGTGAAGAATTCGGCCACCATAGGAATTTTGAGAGAAAAAAATCTGATTTTACTCTAGACAAAATTCAATCATCTATAAGCAATAGTGTGTGAATTCGGCCAAGTAGAGAAAAAAGGGGAACGTTTTTGTTTTCGATAGTATACTAATATCCTTTACACCAAAAGGGTTTTGTGTATAACATCGAATCAAGGTTCACGTGAGTTTCAATCAAATTGATTGATAATTCACAAGTGACCGGACGTTCTTAGATTTTTCTCTTGGAGGATATTTGTAACTAACAAAGAAAAGATTTTTGTTTTGTCTCCATCCTCATGAATACAATTTAAAGAAAGAGAGCCCACACTCTTAGGTGACTCACGTTCGTGATTGGATTGGAAGATCTTGCGGAATCAAATTCGGCACTTGTTCAATCGTCACGCGAAAAAGGTACGATACTTTTGTATACATCAATTAATCTAGGGTTAAGGTTCTCGTTGTATAAAAGGGAAAAATTTTATTTATACACAAATCCTAAATTCATTTTTATCACGCTTTCGTTACGTTTTGAACCCGTTTTTCCCTACATTGGCGATTACTGGTATTATTCACGAGGATACATTATCTCCATTAAGATTGTCTAGGATACAAATGAGGAACATTAACTTATTTTATCTTTATCCCAGAGTTCAATTTTAGTTCGTTAGTGGAATGAACTAAAATTATTAGATCAGACCTTAAGTGAATCATTTGTTGATTGTGATTAGATTATGTCTATTGGAGCTTAAATTTAGATAGCCCGCCAAGATCCCCAATTCACACGAACTTTGATGGATCACTTGATATATTCTACCGGACCAATTTCTAGGTCCATATAGAATTGTTTTTTGGATTTCGGAATCCAAAAGTTTTGAAGAGGGACGGTCATGTGTGATCAAGACACGTGAGAACTCTTCAAAATACCTAGAATTGGTGGCCAAGGATGTGGGAATCCTTAGGTGGCCCTAATGGGGTGCGATTAGCATTCCATTAATACATTAAGAATATAATTTGTACATTTTTAAATAAATGGGTTGTTTAATTATATTAATGTGTTAATTTAAGGCATGTGCACTTGTTTTTTTTAGTAAGAATGGGTCTAGTTCACATGTGGACTTTTTATTAAAGTCCAATTGATTTAATAAAATGGAAAAACAATATATGGCCCATATATATATATATATATATATATATGGCTTTTACGGCAAGGCTATGGATATTAGCTTAATATATTGTTTTTATTTTATTATTTAATTAAATAGAAATTATTTAATTAATTGAAAGTCAAAATCTTTTTTCTATTTGGGGAATGTCTCCTAGTCTCGTATTATTGTTAGTAGTATGATAAGTATCAAATATTTTATTTGATAAGTAGATAAATAAAAAATTTATCTATCTAGTCAAATTATGAAGTATTTGATATCTATCAAAACTCTAATTGACTATTGGTCAAATTATGAAGTTTTTGATAAAGTCACAATTTAATTTATATTCAGTAATTAATTATTGGATAAGTACACTAATAAGTTGGAAATTGAGTCTTGGTGTGAAAAAAAAATTCAAAAATTGATAGGAATCTTGGTGAAAGTAAATCATTCTAGAGAGAGAATTATTAGCCGTCATGTAAATCCGCCTATAAAGAGGATTTGGCCACTTATATATATGACATTGTGGAATTCGGCCAAGCCTAAGAGAAATCGGTAGAGAGATTTTGTCCAAGACTTGTTCAAGAGACTTGAGAGAAGTTTTTTTATTTTATTATGCTAATATAGTTAAAAAAAAAAACTTCATCTAACCCATTGTGTGAAGAATTCAGTCAAGCATAGAGAAAAGAGGAAACTTTTTTTGTTTTCGCTAGTGCACTAGTATCTTTTACATTAAAAGGGTTTTGTGTACAAAAATTGAATCTGGTTCAATCTAATTTCAATCAAATAGGTTGATAATTCACAAGTGACCAAACATTCTTGGTTTTTCTTTAGGTGGATTATTGTGGCTAACAAAAGAAAAAACCTTTGTTTGCTTTCCATCAGATATACAATTCAAAGAAAGGGAGTCCACACTCCTAGGTGATTCACGTTCGTGATTAGAATGGAAGATCTTGCGGATTCAATTCAGCGCAACTTGAATCGTCACAAGAAAAAGGTACGACACTTTTATTATATGTTAATTAATCAAGAGTTAAGGTCCATTCTTTTAAAGGAAAATTTTTTGAAATATACCAATCGACTTTTCCGCTTTCGCCGTGTGTTTTTCCTACAAAATCTAAACCCTAAATGGTCGACATTTTCGTAAAAGATTTGAGCTCTATTTCCTATTTCAGAATCACAAACAAGTTTTATAAACAAAAATCAATGAATTTTGGATCAAACATTGGAAAAAAAGAAAAAATCAAATGCATTCAATATTTCAGAAATTTAACAAAAGCAGTTAAACGAAGTCAAACAAAAACTAAAGAACCAAACCAAGAAAACTTACCGGAAATCAACAGTTATAACTAAAAAATGATCGGAGATTCGTTGGAAGAGCGAACGAAACAACTGTTGGGTTTTCGAACAACAGTTGCTTTGAAACTATAAGACTCTTCCTTTGCCAAAATTAAAAGAGTGAAAATTCTGGGTTATATAAAACCCACAAGGACATGTGTCACGGACCTATAGGATGCGTCGCTTCAAATGACCTCAACTAAAAAGACGTCTAGCAACCACTCACAAATTCCAAAGGACGCCAGTTCGAATTTCAAAAACCATGATTAACACGTCCATCAATGGATTCGAGTTAGACCTAAGAAACTTGATCTAGCCGGTCGAATCAGATTGATCAACAGCTCTGAAAACCTGTAAAAAAAATGAAAATAGATGTAGTGGTCAAAATTTGGGCCACAAGTGTAATTTAAGAGCCCATTAGCAAATGAATATAGATTTCTCAAGACACCCATCATATATAGGCTCAAAAGCCCAAGGACTAGCCTACAAGTCAAATCAGAGCATGTCAACACATGGTCAAATCAACTCGTAAATGAGTTGACTATGATCTGACGTTAAACATATATTATTGTCTTAAATTGTCAGAATCAAATGAATCAAGAAACAGACAAGAAACAAAATAAGAAGAAAGGAAAAACAGAGTTGTTGGATTTTTCAGTCTTATGTGCGCTTGGGTTGAGCAATGGAGTGTATGGTGATCGAAATTCATCTAATGGGAGTATTCCAGTGGGTGGAGTATATGTTTTGGCAAAGTTTTGGGATGCAAAAGCATTAGCAATATCAAGGAAAAAAAATCAGAATCCCTTTTTCGTGAGAATGCTTTTGCATTTATAGGCATTGGGGTAGATGTTGGTTTGTGATTTCGTGGAGGATCAAATCCCTGAAATCTTGGTCAGATTTCGTGGGATACATAATACCAAACTCGTTCAAATTATGCTTCTGTTATCATATAGCAATTGGGTGGGTGACTAAGTCAAACAACACAATGCAGTTCTTCGGGTAGACCCATACCAGGTGGGCTCAAACCAGGCCCAACACAAAGTTGGCAAATGGGCTTAAGCGTTGGGTCTAGAGGTCAATTTTGGCTACCACAACTACCACACTAAATGTGGCTCGACAGTAAAATGAATATATTCGGTTTGGTAATTGATGAGCATATTTTTTATATATTTATTGTCTTTAAAAATATATTTAATAGTCCAATTTTAATATTAGCTTTATCTTAATTAGATCCATTTTGATAAAACAGGAATACGCAATCGAGATTGAATCTACAGTTAATTGAAGCATTTAACATGATTAAATTGACTTGGATCAAAAGAAGAATTTTAGATCCAAATCAAGCCCAATTTGAAGGCCCATAATCCAATTTTAAGAAAATAAATCCAATTCTCATTCAAATCAAAGTCAAATCGATTCAAATCTAAGATAAGGAAAGGATTTGCACGTGTGGACCACAAAATATAAAATAAGAAGGAAAAAAAAAAGATTAGGTCAACAAAGGGGACCGCCTGGGAGAGTGGGAGAGAGATAAAAAGCAAAAATAAAAGAGCTTCATGTGTGTGTCTGGGTTGGTTGGGTGGGTGGATTGCACAGCAGTGGAAGATAATAGGGGAAGGCTTTGTGCAGCTAATGAACAAAACAAGAAACAGCCTTTGTGTAGAAGGAGTAGATTTTGGGTGACTCAGGCTCAGACCAATGATTGCAACTACAATATCATGTAGGATTTGTATTCTTCTTATGTTCTTGATTTCGTTACGTGTTTCTAATTTTATTTTTAAGTCGTAGGATGAAACCATAATTTGTAAATTGGTTTTAATGTTTATAATTATTATTTTTTATTGATTGATATTAATTAAATTGTTTCGTCCTTAATATCAAGTATTTTGGATAGTTAATCAGGATTTGTGTTTTGATATTTAAATTAAGAATCTTGATTATATGTTTTTCAAATATTGGATACATGTAATACTTGGGTCTTATACATTAAGTCAATTGGAATAAAGAATTTACCAAAGATTAATTTGTAAAAACGTAATTGACAAATCTTGAGAAAGCATTGATTGATTTTTAAATTGCTACTCAGAATCCTAGGAATTAATAATTCGAATCGTAAAAAATTGCAGTATTGATAATGGTGAATCCGAACCTCTAACTTTTCTTCCATTGAGTAAAGTTTGTAATCTTAGTTCTTTAATTTAGTTTTGATTTTAATTGCATGTTAATTTAGTTTTTAGTTTTAATTAATTCAAAATTCACCTTTCGTTAACCAGATTATGATTATATTAAATTTATATTCGATTAATTTTCATCGGTCCTCGCTATTTTACAATAGACTTGTGCGCTTATAAGTAATTTTACAAAATTTAGCACAACATTAATGTTTTAACTTCGAGTCGATGACATCATAAGTGGTATATCAAAATAAAATTATTATATAATTTAAATAGTTCTCTTTTTAGGATGAACTGATCTTATTTATATCAGTTCCACAACTATATATCATCCATTAGATTCAAATATTTCAGCTCAAACAAAGTCTTGGACTTAATCAATAACTAGACTTAATCAATAACTCATAAGTCTTGTCTTAATCTTAAAAGTTCAATCCGTTCCGGATGAGAGATAAACTGATAATTTAAATAAATTAAAAAAAAACTTTATATGGGACTTACAAATAGATTATTTATCAATTTGCATTTTAGAGTGAATTTTTAAAATATATGTATATGTACAATAATAATTTTTAAATTGCTTTATTATATATATATATGTTATTTTTTGTTGTATTACATGTATGAAATTGTGTATAAACATCATTTCCATTTATGGTATGATATCTTATTTCTTGAATTAGGGTGATTATTGAAACTGAAATTGTAATTAATAAAAAAAAGAATGAAGATGAAAGAATCGGGAAGACAATCTGGTTTAGGGTTCTATTAATTTAACGGGTTTTTTTATAGTGTTAAAATCGGATATATATATTAGAGAAATCTTGTTTATTTCTTAAAATAATTTAAATCCCTTTTTTTTAAGTAATTTAAATCCTTAAAAAAACAAATTTAAATTCTTTATTACTGGATATACTTTCTTATCTCTTACTATTAATAAATATTTGAAGGAAAAAAAATCGATTGAAAGGTTTTAAGTTTTTACATTAATAAAAGACATTATTTCAAATTTTAATAATGTCCATTGGATTTGGTTTTATCCAATCTAATGACAGTTATTAAGTTCAATAGCGTTATTGGACCGATAAAGTAGTATGACCCTTAACTTTTATGATACTTTATTTTTTAATGTATTTTCAATTTTTAACGAATATTTATTTTTATATAAAAATTATTTGTTTTTACATACAATTATTTATTAATTTAAATATTTTTTTAAATTAAAAAATCTCCAATTTTCTAAACAACTCAATCCATAACCTTAACTAACCTAACCCTAAATTGGCATAGGAGGAGAAGGCGGTGGCTCCTCCCTGGGATTTGATCATAGGAGGTCAGAAGCCGTCGACCTCCCTCTTGTCGAAGGTAAGAAGAAGGCCAATCGACCTCCTCATGTCAAATCCTAAAGAGCGCCGCCTCCTCCTCCAAACCAATTTAGAGGGTTAGGTTAGTTAGGGGTTGAGGTTTAATAAAAGTATGTCTTTTTAAGGTTAAGATTTGGGTTGTTTAGGAAATTGGGGATTTTTTTGTTAATGACTATTTTTGGGAATAGATTAATTATATGAGGTTAATTTTGGAAGCAACAGTTAATTTGCCCCTGTCATTTTGGAAATAGATTAGTCTCATGCATGTTCTCCTCCCCATTTTGCCCCAAGTCTTCCATCCTTACCGATTGGAATTCACGATAGTAAAGCGTTCAAAACAACTTAAATCCCTAAACCTCCTATTTTACCCTAAATCAATGATTACAATAGTAAATCCTTTATTTACCATAATGCCCACTCACTTAACGGTGATTTTAATAAAAGTTAACAGAATGTAACATAATGATCATTGGTATCATTGCATTTGCTAAAAATGGTCATTTTGAAATGAATTCTCCATATGGTGACTATTTTGATAGTGTACAACCAAATGAATGGCCATCAGAGTAACTATTCCCATAAAAAATAGCTTACTGATATACTTTGGTGACAAAATTTTGCATTGTGAGACCGCTACCAATTTGGTATTGTCATGAGTGACCTATCAGGCAAAACAACTCAAAAGATAAAGAAATATAGTTAATTTCTTCATGCTAGCTCGTTCAAAGTTCGAAGTACTATTTGTACAAATAAGAATCCCCATCGCTACATGATTTCTTCTTCATATAGATAAAAGATCTATGGGTCAATTGTATCTCGCCGTTTTTTTAAAAGGTTTTTTGTGGGATTGAAACAAACATTTTCTTTTTTAAGCACGAATCAATAAGTTCAAGCAAGTAATATTACACCTCTCGCTTTTGTTTCCCATCTTCATCTCAACTTATTATGTGGTAATTTGACTCATGTAACAAGTGTAAAATGAATTAAATCTTATGGTCTGTTTGATTTTTCCATTTAACACTTACTGATACTTTATGTGTGTCATTAAATTGTTTTGTTTGATTTTTTAAGTGATAAAATCACTGAATGAGCTCTTAAAATCATTGGTTATAAAAAATAAAAAATTTTCACTTTTCACTTAAGAGCAAATCAACTGAATATGTATTAAATTATAACTTTCAAATTTATCCTTACAAATCTTTCTAATTTCCTGTTTTATCTTCTCTCACACCCTTAACCATATGAATATTAGTTTTTTTCTTCTTACTATTTAAATAATTTTAGTATCCATTAAACCTAGTTTTTTCAAGACTCCAAAATCTCCATTTGAATCAACGCTTTTTTTTAATTGTATTCAAACATATTTCTACTTCTATTTATATTTCAGTAAGGACTTTTTTTCTCATAATTTGATTAGTTTTATATTATGTGATTGGAGAATATTATAACTTTTTAAATAATAATAATAATAATAATAATAACCGGTTTTACAAACAAACTTAAACCAACTTAACCATAAACTACATGTAATTTACATGTGTCGCAAGCACCAAGATATCATCTCATCTCTATATGTCTAGATGAGATACTTCCAAATTCGACACTAATTTTGTTAATATATATATATATATATATATGTGAATTATGTTTGTTAGTGGCATATTTGTATGGCATGTTCATATTGATAGAACATATAGATTTTATTATAAATGTATAATTATGTTATTATAATTTCTCATATAAACATTGAATATATTAAAATATAAATATATAACAAATAATAGTTGAATGAGTATAAATGTAAAAGTATTTATTTTCAAATATTTATAACTTAAAAAAATAAACAATTTATAACTTATATTCAATTTTCAGTGAAAAAAATCAAACGGTTTTCAGTTTTTAGTCACTATTTCATCTTTAGTATAATTTTGTACTATTTAGTCTTCAGTCGAAAAATCAAACGTAACTTTAGTTAATAAGGTTTTTTTTTTTAAAAAAGATATTGATTATGTAACTTTCAACATAGGAAAAATATTTTCAATCATTTAATTATAAACTATAATAGAAGGAAGAACCACCCTATATTTATGGTTAGGGGTGGGCATGGTTCGATTCGATTCGATTTTAAGTCAAACCCAATTGAACCTAAAATATTTCGATTCATCCAAAATTGAACCGGTTTAAACCTAATAAAAAATGAGAACCGAATTGAATTAAACCTATTTTAATCAATTCGATTCGGTTCGATTCAATTTGGTTTTGGACCTAATGGGCCTTAACGGTTTTTTTTTTGTTTTTTTTGTTTTTAACATTAATGGTTGTTGAATACTAATTTTGGACATTAGAATAGCCAAAAAATCCTAAATCAAACCTAATTTAAAAATATATTAAAAAAATTAAATCAGTTAAAAACATATTACCTTTACATATATTAAATATATTAGGGTTTTTTTTTAAATATATACTCGGTTTATTCGGTTCAATCCGGTTTTAAGAAAATCAAACAGGTTTGATCCGAAAAAAAAAATCGATTTTCAAGTTTTAAATCGGTTTAAACCGAATTACCCTTATGAATCGAATCGAATCGAATACCCTTTTTTCGGTTCGAATCGTAACTTAATATCCAGTCCTATTTACGGTTAAAATTTAAAGCAAAGTACAGTCATGGAGTTACAACACGGCACCGCCAGCCACCAACCAAAAAACCAACATCCATCTACAGCTACAAATGTATCTGTCATTGATCATTTCAAAATTCAAAGCAATTGTTGGGTTACTTCTAAATTAGTAGAATTAATGAGCCCACGTGGTAACGGGACCAAGCTATCCAATAATACGTTTCTAGCAGCTGCATATTGAGATTATTAATTCGAATTTTCCGCTCCATATCATTTCAAAGCAAACTGTTGGGTGACATGTTATTAAAATTATTTCACTTGTCATTTGGTAAGTCAAGCATTGCATATTCATTCCTAGAAAATGAAACCAACTTTCTAGTTTCAATGTGTTTGTCAAATCCGAAATGATTTTATTTGAATTTTTTAACGTAATATTATCCATGCCACTTAGTTTAAAATACTTCGATTAGTAATGTTAGACTTTTTGTGGTTCATACTAATCTACACGGTTCTTCCATATAATTACAATATTCTATTTTCAACTCTATGAAACTTTTTTATTATCCTTGGGTCATAAAATCAAATTACGATAAAAATCCCATTTGCTTACAAAAATGTGATATAAAAGATGTGGAAATCATCCAAAATATCACATTTTTTTAACTTATTTTGCATCCAAATTGGTACTCTAATAAGTTATGTTTAAAAAACAATTATTATTATAAATTACAAAAATTGCTCCTAGATAATATGTTTTTTATTTTTATTTTTGTATGTATTTACATCTTAGCTAACATCTCTATACTTCCAACACTCAACTCAGTAGATCCAACTCAGTAACTCTCTCTCTAACAATATATCTCTTTAATACTTCTATTCTATACCTCCGTTTCTAAATCTTGTAACACTTTATCCAATCATTTTCATTTGTTCTCCGAGTCTTTTGTAAACCCCACCCTTCTGTATAACCTATTTACATTAAGCTGATTGTGTGAATTTTGAATCTCTGAACCCTTTAAAGCTTTGTCCGAGCCTTTCTAAGCATTGTCCGGGCTAGGGGTGGACACCAAACCGCCAACCCAACCTGACCCAACCCGACTAGATTAGGTTGGGTTGCTTTTAAGAATGGGTTGGGTTAGGTTGATAAAATATAACCCAACCCAACCCGACCCGACCCAACCCGACCCGACAACCCGATATTAATAATTAAAATTAAATTAAATAATTTTATTTATTATTATATCTATTATGAAATCTCATTTTTTAAAAAATTTTAAAAAATTTACTCATACACCATTTATAATATTATAAATGATAAATATAAATATATAATTTTAAATATTGGAAAATTATCATTTTGGTCCTTATGTTTTGGAAGATAATGACATTTTTAAGTGTCTTTTCCATTTTCACCAGGGTGGTTCCTATGCTTTTAAAAACGTATCAATTCAGTCCCTCCGTTAGTTAGATGTTACTCGAAGTTAACGGATGTAAGGTTATTTTCGTCATTTGGTAGTGGTGATAGTGTCTTCTAGTCACGTGTTATTGAAATGAAATTAAAAAACAAACAAAATAAATATAAAATATAAAGAAGAAGTAAAATGTCTTAATTAACCCTGAAATCCCTAAAATCAGAATAAAACATTTGGTCCCCACTACCCAAACAACCACTTCCTAGATCCCACCAGCATCCCTTTCGTTCTCACTTTTCTCTCTCTCTCTCGCGTTTTCGATCCTCCTCCAAACCTCCAAAATTGTTTCAACTTACCACCTTAGAAGCTTGGAAGGAACCAGTAATACTACGAAGCTCCGTCCATCACCAACGACAGAGGACGAACCAGTAAGTTGAAGCATTTTTTGTTAGGGTTTTTAGATTTCGTTTTCAAGTTGTTGTTTTTTTGTGGGGCTTTTGCATGCAATTGATTGAATAATCCATCATGTTTGGTTTTTTTCCAAAAGAAGTGGAATTTTTTTATGTTTGGTGTATTTCGTAGTTAGGGTTTGTTTTAACTTTTTGTGACTTTCTTTTGTTCGATTTCATCATGAATTTTTTTTTCTGAGTGTTTTATTTTCTGGGTTTTGCATGGAATTGGTTCAATAGTAGATTAATTTTTATTTTCGTGAGAAGAGAATTGAAATTGCTGATGTTTTGTATATTTAGGGTTTGTTTTCGGTTTTTGTGTTTTTTGTGTTAAATTTCGTTTTAAAGTTCTCATTTTCTCAGAGTTTTTTCTTAGGCTTTTGCATGGAATTGGTTCAATAGTAGATAAAGTATGATTTCTTGAAAAAAGATTCTAAATTTCTAATGTTTTTGTATGTCTGTACTGTATATGTTGTTGTTGACCAGGGTAATATTTTGCTTCTGATGTTTTATCTGCTATGTGCAGTATCTTCGAAATGTTGTCATTCCAAATTTACCTGAAGTATGTCGATAAAACAGTTGACCTGGATATCATAGAACCTGGAGAATGTAGTGTGATTAGTCTAATAAATGATGCGAAGAAGAAACTGCAGGGGAACCCTATCGAGCCTTGGGAAAAATGGCAATTGGCCATTACATTGCCATGGAATGGTGTGCGTCATGTGCTAACAACAAATGAGCAGTTGATGTTTTACTTCAAGAAGTTTGACCGTTATGACAAGCCAGCTATAGAGCTTGAACTAGTTCTAGTCCCCATTGACATGAAGTTCCCAACTGATTTGCTTGGTTGGAGGGAGGATGTCAATGTTGAAAAATTTTTGGCATCAACAGAAAATGTGGAACACCATTATGATGAACCAGTTGAAGATGCAGCAAGTGAACCAATTGAAGATGCAGCAAGTGAACCAGTTGAAGATGCAGCAAGTGAACCAGTTATAGATGAATCAAGTGAACCAGTTGCAGATGCAACAAGTGATCAAAGTGAAGGGAGTGAGGTTGACAACAACTACGAGGTTGATGACGAGTCAGAGGATGACTTAGATGTCAATTTGGTTGAAGAAGATCACGAATTTGATTTTGGTAACCATGACCGTTGTGATCCTGACGGTGAGGATACTGTTGTAATACTATCTTCCGACGATGAAAATAGGTTGACTAGAGCTGCTAGATATTTTCGGGATAATCAATGGGGCCTTAATCCAAATGGGACCATTGTATTTGACGATGGACAGATTATCGAGAATGCGAAGATGACTCGAGATGTTGTTAAGATGTATGCTATCCAATAGGGATTTACGTTGAAGAAAATCAAGAATGACAAGTATAGGTTTACAGTGGTTTGTAAAAATGATGTTTGTGATTGGAGATTACATGCATCATGTCTTACAGATGGGGTAACATTCATGATTAAAACTGTTTGGGCCAGCCATTCGATGTGTAAAACAGGTTTTGTGAATGGTTGTCGCCCCCTGATAGGTATTGATGGGTGTCATTTGACTGGGCAGTTTGGGGGAGTTTTGTTATCAGCTACTGCTCTTGATGAGAATAGTTGCATAATTCCAATTGCTCTATGCATTTGTGAGTCTGAAACATCTGAAAGTTGGACATGGTTTTTAAGGTTGTTGCGTGAGTCTTTGGGATGGGAAGAAGGTAGACCCATATGTTTTATGAGTGATAGACAGAAAGGAGGTCTAGCAGCCTTAAATAAAGAGTGGCCAGAAGCATCGACTAGGTTTTGTTTTAGACATATCTTTTCAAACTACATAGCGACCTTTAAGAACCACAAGATCAATGGGAGGCCATGGCATGCTGCTAGAGTTGCCAACCATGCTTGCTTCAATGAAGCTATGGCTTCAATTAGGTCAGAAAATGCTAAGGATGCTTAGTGGCTGATGTTAGAGCCGGTTGAAAAATAAGCCAAACATGGATTTGACCCGAATATCAAATCCGATCACATCACTAACAACATGTCAGAATGTTTCAATAGTTGGATAAAAGACGAAAGGGACAAACCCGTACTTCAACTATTGGAGCATTTGAGAAGAAAAATTATGGTGAGGTTCTGTGAAAAATGGGATGAAGCAGAAAAGTGCAATGATTCCATTACACCATATGCAAGGGAAACATTGGTTACAAATGAATATGAAGCAAGGAAGCTACAAGTTATTCACGGTCAAGGAGAGTGGTATGAGACAGTTGAGAAATATGGTAAGAAATTTCTAGTCAATGTTTTCAATGCGACATGTGATTGTGGGATGTGGCAGATCAATGGGCTACCATGTAAGCATGTTATTGCTGTGTTTATGTATAGAAGAGAGTTTGCTCAAGATCATGTGCACTGGTATTATTCAATGGAAGCTTGGAAAAAGACATATGCAGGTAACATTAACCCAATACCAGAAGAATCAAGGTGGCCTGAATACCAATCTGGAATTATTGAACCGCCCGTCAAAAGAACAAAAGTTGACAGGCCTAAGAAGAACAGAAGAAGGGCAATAGATGAGCCGCGTGCTCCAATGGCAACTTTCTCCAAACGATGTTCCACATGTCAAGAAATTGGACACAACAGTCTGACATGTCCAAATAAGGTAAAAAACTTCAGATTTATACAATATTTTAAATTGATTTTTTCCCTCTTTAATAAATAATTACTTATACACAATATAGGAAAAGGGTAAACAATCAACCTCAAAAGGAAAAAAAGCTTCAAAACAAAAAACCAATGCATCAGTTGGTACATCTTACATGTATATTACATTATAGCCGCATTAATGTCAATACATGTATATTTATGTTTTAATAAAGTGTTATTTAATAACATATCCATATATTATAGGGTTCCAACACATGTGGACTGCAGTAGTACTATAAATCAACAATTTTCAGCTACAAATGAGTAAATATTATAGTTCACTTTTTCATAGTATGTTGCTGCATGACAAGATATATACTAACTATTGGAATCAATTTTTGCAGGACTCTGACCAATGAATGTAGAGCACCTGCGGCTCCACCAACACATGTGGCTGATGTTTGTTCTCAAATAGGTTCACATCCCAAACCTTAAAGGGATTTTTCTTCTGACAACGTTGTTTGAAAACAATCTTGGTATCATTTTTTGTGTCAGATTTTAGTAAAATCTGATTAAGTGTTCATGTGTTGTGTCAAGTTAATTTACTAGGATGTTGTTTAAGTTATATGGTTGTGCTTATAACTTACTTTGGTTGGTTGATGGTTTATTTTGGTTCCAGTGACTGTAATGAAATTACAAGTTATTTTGTGTTGGTTGCTTGCTTGCTTGCTTGCTTGCTTGAAAACAGTGTGCTGCTTGCTAGCAATTAGTCAATGAAAAATGTTTGTATTATCCGCATTGTCATGGAAGTTTTCTTGTTATGTGTGGACTAAGAAGAAATATAGTATTTTATTTGTCTTTACTTGCAAATGTTACATGCTGACATTATATTATTTAATGCATGAAACTCATTATATAATGTAATGCATGAAACTCATTTATTCCATGTATGAGTCATACTGATGCATATAACCAGTAACACACACTGAAATATGGTTGCAGTTTCTCATAGTTGACAGTCATCATACCAACTTGTGTGTTGTCATATGAAATTTTTGATTATGCACATGTTTTGGGAATATTAGATGATACAAATTCCTCTATACTTTCCCGTTCTTCATTATCAGGAGACCACCACTTGAAATATTTGCATGCATTGCAAATGAAAATAAGTCTATTATGATTCTTGTTCGTCTCGGACACCCATAAAGTTGCTTTCTTCCCATTCCTACAGTTGCATACTCTATTTTTCACCTTGATCCATCCAACATTTGCACTCATAAAACTTGATGATGATGATGCCGATGCCATAATTTTTGATATTTTGTTGCAAAAAATAGTGCATAATTGTAATGAAAAAAAAATTAATCCAAAATATTTTGATATTTTAAGAGACAATGAAGAACAACAGATGATGATGAAGATTTGTAATGAAAAAAATGGAGAAGAAGCTGGCATCAACTCTTCTTATATGTTGCTTTTTGTGACCGTTGAACAACGGTCACAAACCAATCCACTCACCCATTTTGTAATTTTAGAATAATAAGGGTAAATTTGTCAATTCACAAGTCAAATGAAAACACAAATGAAAACACAAACTTCAAAGCACCACAAGAATATTATGTATTTTTTATTGTATTATATTCAAGGTAAAAAATGTAATACAACAAGTTTTTAAGGGCATTTGTGTCTTTACAGTTTCAAGTCAAATTGTAATTGTCAAAATTTTTAAAGGGTAAAACAGTACTTTTATGTTGTTAAACTGAAGGCAAGGGTAAAATAGTCATTTTATTGTTTCTGTGGGGGTTGACCGTTAAAAAAGTAGTCAAATTGACTAAATTGATGCGTTTTAAAAAACAAGGGACCACTCCAATTAAAAAGGAAAGACAGTTAAAAATGTCATTGTTGGTCATAACATAAGGATCAAAATGATAATTTCCCTTAAATATTTTATACCATAAATATATAATACATTTATTAAAAACATGCGGTTATATTGCTTTCATATTTTGTATTAATTGACACATCCTTAATTATACTTTAAAACATATTTTTTTTTCTTATGATTTGATTAAGAATTTAGAAGAAAAATGTCTAATAATTGTCTATAAACTCAAACTATTATGTTGGTTGAAATAAATAATAGATTATTCAACTACGAGATATTCGTCGAAGTGATTATATTGTAAAAATGATGGGAGGCTTAGATGGAGACTTTTCAAGTTGGATAAATTGTTATATTTTTTTTATTTTCTTAATTATACAACAAATATTAAAACAATTTGTATTATATGTTGTGATTTGATTTTGGATGTTTTTAAGAAATCTAAACTCAATGTGGTATGATATTTTGGTGAAAAAATATTTTAAATTTGAATTTTGATATAACAAAATTTGAATTCAAATATATTTTTTCTATTGGGCTTAAAAATCTCAACCCAATTGGGTTGGGTTGGGTTGGTTTAAAATTTACATTGGATTTGATTGGGTCTAAAAAATTTCAATCCAACCCAACCTAACCCGAAAACGTCCACCCCTAGTCCGAGCCTTTGTGAAGTTGTTTCCGAGCCTTTTGCATAGCCGTTAGATTTGTCAATGAAGTAGTGTCCGAGCCTTTTAAAAAAGTATCCGAGCTGTTTACATCAGTGTCTGAGCCTTTTATATGTGTGTCTGAGCCTTTTTGTAAGTGTGTCCGAACCTTTTGTAAGTGTTTCCGAGTATTTTGTATAAACCTTATGTTTGTCAACTCTATATCTCCAAGCCTTTGTAAATGTAATCTAAGCCTTATGAAAACAATTCATGAGCCTTTTCTTAATATCTTATTCTGACATTTGTGAGAATATTTTGTAGTACTGTGAAAATATTTTGTAGTACTGTTCATCATCTTCCCTACTTGAAAATCTCAACCCTCAACACCTTTAACAATGGAAGCTTTAAAACCGAAACCCAGCGTAGCGCCACTCTGTTGTTGTTCGAGTGATTGCCTGAGTTTCAACGGAATTTTCTCTCTCTACTTCACAACTCTGTCACTGTAAACCGAAGGAAAGAAATCATATGTGAAATAACTATTGAGGTATTTTTATCTGTTCACCATAATATGTGTATTTTAAACATAAGTATTAAACCAATGATAGTGTTAAAAAGTCATATAAAAAAAATGTCATTTAATTTTTGAACCCTGACTTATAAAAGAAAGACCATATCATTTATATGAATTTGGATCCTCTACTGAACTGATCTTTTTCCTGACCTTATTTAATCTCATGACACATAAGCATTGCAATAAATGTATTGTTAAGATGTGATTGGTTTCCACAACTACTTTACCAACAACCAATCACATGTTTTAAAAAGGTCAGGAAAAAAATCAGATCAGTAGAGGATCTAAATTCCATTTATATCTCATCCTATATATAAAGACTTTGGATAAGATGAAATGTATATACTATATATAGATTAAATTGTTGTATTTAAAGAAAAGGTGGTGTTAGAAGACTCCATAAAAAAAAATGGTAACAAGAAATCAAGAATGACATTATTAGGCATTTAGGCTATATCAATTCTTCACGTTTTTTGTTGCATAAATAAAGTTTAAATTACTCTTTTCGATAATTCTATAATTAAAGTTCCTCTTGCTCTAATTATATGTGCCTAATTAAAATTTAATTTAATTAATTCAATGTGTGTGATAATTGATGTTTGAACGAGATTTAGCTTGCTTATTTTATCATATTTCTTGATTCGGGCAGGGGAGCAATGCAATTTTACTGGTTACAGTTCCATCATATTATGTGAGGCAATATATTCTAAACAAATGAACAAAGTTTAATTAGTTTGAAAAATATTAATATGTTAACGACGATCCATTATTAGCACGTAACGATTATTTAATTGTTGTATTTGGAGTCCAATTACAAGCTTTCTAGGAGATTGCTTTTGATTGCATGATGTTCCCAGTAAATAAAAAAATTCAATGGATAAACAATGTGCTAACAAGTAGCATGACAATATTGGTTCATTTATTTATAAATAAATAAATAAAAAATTCCTTTGTATTAATGCCATATGAATTGATTAGCATAACTTCAACGTTTGGGTGTAAAGAAAAAATAATAATAATAAGCAAATATTCGGTCTTAACTATTATTTTCGATACATGCACTATTGTCCCGTTAAAATGTCAATTTTTATTACAGGAGATATTTAAATACGAAAAATATACAATACCATATATGATAAAATTGTAATGTATATTTTAGTTGTATGTCAATTTACTAAAAAAAAATGATCATCCAGGCAGATTTTGTGTGGGTCAATAAATAGCTTACTATGCCATTGAGATTATTGACCCAATGTCAACATTGGATTTTATAAAAATGCAATTCAATAGTTAATTTTTAAAAACTAAAAAAGAAAAGTAACTAAAATAAAAAAGTAACAATATTTGTACGCACCATTTTGTAGTATAAGAATGTTGATTATAATATAATACTCATACTATATTCCAAAATCTGTGAGAATTCAATGAATTGTATAAAAATCAATTTAATTACGTATTTATTTTCGTTGAATGCATCAATATAATACAATGTGTTATCATAATTATAAATATAATCAACTATTTAAATAGATTATATTAAATTTAAATGAATATTACTAACCAGAAAAAACAATATCACAGTTAAACATGACCTACAATTCATTTTATTAGTAATTTAATTTAGGATCTTAAAAGATCATAAGACCTGATAATCACTACAAAAAAGATCCTCCAAGAAAAAATACGCGGAATCCTATTGAAAAAACGATCATTGAATTTAATAAATTACTAAAAAATTATATGAATTGGTCCAATAAATCAAGCTATAACATAAACCATTTAATTTTGTCACCCTCCAATGATTTAACAGCCAAAAAAAAAAAACAGTAATTT
This sequence comes from Dipteronia dyeriana, assembly GCA_032871835.1. NCBI lineage: Eukaryota > Viridiplantae > Streptophyta > Magnoliopsida > Sapindales > Sapindaceae > Dipteronia > Dipteronia dyeriana. Next base: position 14,209,438 of record CM065297.1, read on the forward strand.
TTGCCACGCTCAATACACGTGTCGTTTTGATTTTGTCCAGCTGCAGTCGCCGTCTTACGTGCCACGTAATCTCGATGTCGCGACAAAAACGAAAATCATCGGCGAAATTTTTTCGTACATGACGTGTCGAGATATGGACATTTAGATCATTTTATTAGACGGTGATGGGAAGGTGGACCCCACAAGTTTAGAGTTGCAGTTTGGTGAGTGACTACACAGTGCACAGAAAGCGTGTCAATAATTGCCCATCAGATCGCTGCCAATTGAATTCGAGCAACGTGACGGAGACCAGCTATTGGTCCACGTATCCGGTTTGTCCGAACTGGATAAATTCGAAGTTTATCTGATAAAGTAGACATTATTATACGGGAAAATATATCCATTTAATAACCATTCCACGTGTCATACGCGTGCTTGCGTTTTTATAAATGACAATTTTTTGAGTAAATATTTTCCGACGTGTCATTCCTTGAAAACTCAGGAGTAAGGAGTTTTCGTATTGAAGTAGTTTTAATCTGCTTGCGCCTCCACACACTTAATATGTAATAGAAACTCGGCAATTTATATTACAAGATACAAATCTAAGTATTGTTGTAGATTATAACACGATGTTCATACTTAAATGGTTTCATTATTCAGATCGAGACAAATATGTTTACGTAGTATTTATAATTTAATTTAGTATTCATAATTATTTATATTCAAATTAAATTTTAGAGAACATAAAATGAATTTAATAGATAAAAATTGAGATAATTTATCGATAAATCTATCACAAACACAAGTGGAAGTCATATACTATGTTCAAGTCTTCAAGTCAAGTCTCCTCCTCTCGAATTCCAGGATGGGAGAGGTGGTTGAGTGAAATCAAGCCATTTATGGGAGAGATTATGTGTGAGCTCATGATAAACACATGAGAGTGCCCGCATTTGATAAAATTCAATTTAAAGTTTTAAAATGGAAACTTGAGTGTCTAGTTTGGCTTATCCACTACACTATAAAAATGAAAACACAATCAACGATAAAGAACACAAAAGGTAGAGTAGAAGAAACACATTGGTCACAACTACACAACAAACTCAAAGTTTCCATAAATTTTCAACCAAATCCACATTCACCACCTCTCTCTCTCTCTCTGTTCTGGTCTAGTTTCGTATCTTCAATGGCGTCAAGAAAGATTTTCCTTGCAAACCCAAACTACATCTACCCAACCCCAGGTGCTTCGATCGCTTCTGATGCTCTGTTCGAATTCGATGATGCTGACATGTGGAGATCGAGTGATCAATCTGCGACTATGGAGTCGAACAACAACAACAAGAAGAAGACGATACCCAGTTCGCGTTCGTCCAAGAGACTCTCGAAGAAGAGCTTTGATTTGGGTGGTGATCATCATCATCATCATCATAATCTTCATCGGATTCCTGTAGCCTCTGCTTCGTTGCCGGTCAACATACCGGACTGGTCAAAGATTTTAAAAGAAGAGTACACAGAGCACAGCAAGAGAGAAAGTGACGACGATGGCGATGACAACAACGTTGACGACGATGACTTGGTCCCTCCTCACGAGTATTTGGCGATGAGAAGAGGCGCGTCGTTTTCCGTTCACGAAGGAATCGGGAGGACTCTTAAAGGAAGAGACTTGCGGCGCGTGAGAAATGCGATTTGGCAAAAAGTTGGGTTTGAAGATTAGCAGAGTAAGAAATCATTAGAAATAATTAATTATCGGATTTTTCTTTTCTTTTTTTCTTTTCTTTTTTGATGATGATGATGATCATGCAGTCGTAGAGATCAATAAACCCTTTCTCTCTTCTGGGTTTTTTTGATTATCTAATTTTTATGCTTCTGTTAATTAATTTAGTTGTTGTTTCATTGCGTGATAAAAAAAAATCCTCTGTTTTTCGGATGTTTTGAGTATGTAAACAGAGGATTGTATCATGTATGATTACTGGATTTTAACCATGTAATTATTTGACTTATATGAGATTGTAGAGAAATCTTATAAGGTTCATATTTGGACCCATTTCCCTCTCCATGATTATTACTATTTTTTTCCATTTATGGAAGAATTTGAATTGCAGAGAAAAATGAGGAAGGTGATGTATACTTGTTTATCGGTTGTTGGCACGAAAGCTATAGACTACTAGCTAGAACAACTCTTGAAGTAAAAAATTCATTATTAATTGGTCTATTTTCTGTTTCTTCTAATGACAAATCTAACCCTTTTTTTTGTTTCCTTGCTTTTGGTTTTCTAGTGTTGGGTAATTAAAAAAAATGGTTGTGATCTACTATGTTTTGATAACAATACATTAACATGACTATCTAAATTATTGGTAGCAGCATTGGAGTTATATAATAATGATTTCAATCATGTTCTTACGATATGAATGATTAAGTTTATGGAGATTAATAATGCATATCATTATAATCGTCCAAATGTGATTTGTTGTTAAAACACATGATAATATCTATAAAAGAATATTTTAATTAATTTTTAGATCAATCAAATTTAATTTTGTTGGATTTTATTAAGATTAATGAAATATACCTTAACTAAGATGTAACTTTGCTGCTTATATACTTATGTATAATTCAAAGATAAATAGAAATTAGAAAGTGTACAAATGCTTCGAAACTTCATTATAAATATTATTTCCAACGATTTATTTTTGCCACCCACATATTTGATATTTATATATACATTATAAATTACTTGATCGTGTTATTTAGAACGAGGTTATCTTTCTCATGTCACCTTTATCAAGTCCGAAATATTTTTAATTGTTAAAATAATAAGTAGAATGTATTATGGGAAAAAGAATTGGAACTATATAACAATATTCAATAATATATGCCGTAAATACTTGAAAAGAAAGCGAGTCTTAGGGTCAGTCCTGTAAGCATTTTTCAGTTGCTGTTTTTCGAAAATAAAAATAAAAACAGTGTTTTTGGTTTCAGTTTCGAATTATGAAAACGTGTCTGGTAGCATAAACTGAAAGTTGTATTTTAAAAATGAAAACGGAAAAAACACGTCTGATAGGATAACCGAAAACTATAAAAAATTTAAACATCAATTTTAACATTTTGTTTCATATTATTACAACTATAAACAAATTGATTACATAATTAACCAATATAGTTTTGTATTGTAATTTTTAAATTTAACAAAAGTAACACATCAAAAATTAATTCAAAAAAACATATCAAAAAATGAATTAATCAAAACTAAACTCTTAAATTATAAATAAATAATATTATTATATATTATTATATGTAATTTATATTATAATATATATTATATATTATAATATATATATTATTGCATTAATACTTTTAGTTTTAGTTAGAAATAAATTATTTTGAAATATTTATATAAGAGGGACACTTTGTTCATTTGAAAATCTTGTCTCATCTTATCCTAGCCATATTAAACATATAACAGCACAGTTAATAGTTTAGAAAAAAGTTTTTTTATATATAAAAAAAGTAAAAAATAAAATGAAAAACAAAAACAAAAATAAAATAAACAAAAAACAAGTATTTTGTGTCTTTTAAATCTTTCACTTTTAACATTGTTTTTTTTTTTGAAAATAAAATAAAAAATGATTAACAAACACGTTTTTGAAATCGTTTTTAAAAAATAAAAATGAAAACCGATTGAAAAACAGTTATAGGAGAAGGTCCTAATTTTATTTGACCATCAGGCATGTTACATGTGAATAAGAATACACAATATTTTAATCAATTTTCATCGTAGACATAGGAAACGACACTTCTACAAATTCACGTGAATATTATTGTGGTGGTTTTTGGTAGCAAATTCTTATACGTGATCGTAATTTTATAAATAGTGTTTCAATATACATATATTACTAACTATATTATAATATGTTTCAAAAAAATAATGACATTATTATAGTGCATGTCAAGTTATATTTTGACAAGTTTGGCACCCTTTACCAATACAATATATCTCATATTATTGAAGTTCTTATTTATAAGGAAGTAGCTTAACGAATAGATAGATGAGTTAAGGTTTGGGTAAATTATTTCTAATTCAACAGCTTGAACCTACCAATAGTACAAAACTTCAATCTAGATGGATGAATAGATATATATTGTCAATATATATAGATATATATATTAATTATTAAATATTTTATATTAAATTTTATTGAATGTGTTGTACATTCAGATTAGCATATAATGATATATTTATCTGAACTTATCATAAATTATGTAGTGTGCATTAAAAACATGAAGTTTCTGATCTCATAACATCGGTAATAGATATATGTAATGATAACAATATACGGGTAATGATATACTTCCTAATAAATTATCTTAAAAATATGTATAATCCAATGTGGCAGTCCAGTAAAAGAGATAATGAGAGTAAAAACATAACAATTCATTAGATGAGTTAGACTGCTACATTGAATTATATATATTTTTAGGATAATTTTTTTAAAGAATAGTATTTTCTCGATATATGATTCGTATTTTAATAAGTTTTCACTTTAAATAATATAATATAACATTTCATGTAAATTCAGGGACTGAAATTGTAATTACTCCTAATCAATAAAAAACAAAAAATGGATAAACATGATAGTCAACTCCATCAATCAGTATAAAACGATAAAACAAACAAGCGGCGCTGCTTGATTTCTTATTTACCATGGTCGTTTATTTTTATTTTATTTTATTTAACATTTAACGTCACTTTTTTCTCACTTTTTGTTTTATTTTATGGACCACTTGGACGGTACGGTTCATGTTAGTTTTCATGTACGTGTTAAATGTCAGAAATTTTGTGATAAACTCTAATTTTGAGAGCACAAATTGAATATGATAAATTCCATAGAAATAGAAAATTAAAGCGGATTCGAATTCTCTTCCATAAAAATTTCGAAATGATATACTCAAATTCACAAAATGGTTAATGGGTGAATGAGAAATTGAGTCTCAAAGTGGACCCATTGTGTAGGGATTAAAATGAATTCCACATTGTTTAGGGAAATCATTTATATGTAGTTTATAAGTGAATATGTGATATGAGCTATCAACATGTGTGACATAGAGGCTCTTTCTCGCGTGCTCAAGGAGGGTGCAAATCATGGACCCCGAACCTTCGAATGCACGACTCGTGTGTGGGCATGAATGTCGTTCCGATTGGACCGTGAGAGTCCAGTTGACCTTTTGACACTTCCCTAAGTCAACGTTTTTTGATTGTGATGAATAAGAAAAACTTTAATTGTTTGGATTATGATTTCTTATTTGATCACTAAGAATACAAAAATGGGGTTTTAATTAGAAGTAAATCTCTTTGGAGAATATTGTATAATTAAATTATTTTCTTATTAAATCAAAAATGTGATTTTCCAAAATAATCCCGAATTAATCCCAAAACCCTAATGTTTCGGTTTGGGTATATAATAGCTCTAATATTTTGTTCGAAACACACCGAAATAAAAATACAGAGAGCAGCCTCATTCCTTTTTATTCTCCAGTTTCTTGGTAAGTTTAAACTCGTTTTGAGTTCGCTGGTGGTGGTTAGTGCTTAGGCCTACCACTGTTGAACCGTTGTATCCTATGAGACAATCGTCAAACACATACGGTGTTGTCTGGCGAAATTGTCTTAAGGACACTGTGTGAAACAGAGGCCTTGGTTCAAATTCTGTTTTCTAACGTTATTTTCTTGTGATGTTATTTTCTGTTTTTCTTGATACAAGTCATGTTTGATTTCAAATTAGGATTTACAATCTTAAGATAATTTCTTTTAATTACGTCTTTCTTCTGTTTTATATAAAACTTCTGGTTATGGTATTTGTACAGACTGTATCAATTTTGAATTACGTTTGAAATTAAAAATCACTGGTTCAGTTTATATCTGTGGAAATTGGGTTCTTTGGAACACTAATTTCAATTTTATACATATGTAATCTGTGGAAATCAGGTTTCTCTTGAAACACTATATTTCAATTGATCATCTGATTTATAACTCTAGGAAATCGGGTATATTAATAGACATTGATTTCGAAATCAATTACGATTTCAACTGGGTAATCGGGTCTGTATAATCAGATACTGATTGTGATTTCCATCGTGAAATCTGATTTGATATCAACTGATATCTGTGCTATTATTTCTGTGATACTAAAACGATTTTGTTTTTGTTTCAAATATTATGGCAAACAAATCTAATGTGAACTCCAATGTTCCACTAGAGACTCCGGAAGTTAATCCAAGTATGAGATTATATACTTCGGCTATTAACTCCTTGTTTGTGGGCTAGGTACTGTAGTATTGCCTACTGTGGCCACAACGACTCTGGGCGTCAACTCCTTCGTGAGAAATATGTCTGATCCGGTGATGAGCCAGTATATGAATCATGGGAATGTTCCCATGGTAAATCCCTACATGAATTCGGTATCTTTACCGATGAATCATATGGAGAAGCCTGATAAGTTCAGTGAACCGAATTTTAAACGATGGCAGCAAAAGATGCTGTTTTATCTAACCACACTGAACCTTGGAAGGTTTTTTACTGAAGATGCTCAAAAACCTAATAATGGTAAAGAGCGAGATGTTTAGGTATGGAATGCTATTGAAGCATGGAATTACTCTGATTTATTGTACCGTAATTACATACTGAACGGGCTGTCAGATTCGCTATATAGCGTCTATTCTTCAAAGAAAACAGCCAAAGAACTGTGTGAATCATTAGACTGTAAATACAAAACTGAGGAAGCTGGTTCAAGAAAGTTTATTGTGGGCCGGTTTCTTGATTACAAGATGGGGGATTCCAAGATAGTTATGAGTCAAGTCCAAGAGCTACGGGTGATTTTGCATGAGATACATGTCGAAGGGATGGCCCTGAGTGTAACTTTCCAGGTGGCTGCAATCACTGAAAAGCTTCCTTCTTCATGGAAAGAGTTCAAAAAACATCTCAAACACAAGTGAAAAGAGATGAAGATCGAGGATCTGATTCTCAAGCTTCGTATTCAAGAAGATCACAAGAAGTATGACAAGAAAGATGTCAATGCGTCTGAAGCGAAAATCAATGTGGTTGAACATGGGCAAAGTTCTAAACTGAAGAAGAACAAGCATGGGAAAGGATCCAAATTGGGTCCTAAAGGAAGAGTCTCTAAGAAGCCAAAATTCAAAGGGAAGTGCTTCAACTGTGACAAGTTGTGTCACAAATCTTCTGAGTGTAAGTTGCCAAAGAAGAAGAAGAAGTTGTTGGGATCTCAAAAGATGTATCCGAGATCAATCTCTCTGCAGTTATGACAGAAGCAAACCTTGTTGGGTCAAACCCAAGGGAGTGGTGGTTGGATATTGGGGCCACTCATCATATATGCTCCAACAGGGAGATGTTCAATACATTTGAAGAAATGAAGAATTAAGAAAAGTTATGTATGGGCAACTCAGCCACATCTGACGTGAAGGGACGTGGTCAAGTCATTCTCAAGATGACCTCTGGTATAACTCTGAGCTTGAACAATGTGTTGTATGTACCTGATATTCGTAAGAACTTGGTGTCCAGTTCGTTGCTCAATCAGCATAGGTTCAAAATGGTGATTGAATCAGACAAAGTGGTTTTAACCAAGCAGGGAACTTTTGTGGGTATGGAATTATCTGTTGTCAAAAGTACAATCAATAAAGATAATTCTTTAGTTTATTTGCTTGAGTCTTCCAATTTATGACATGGTAGACTAGGACATATTAATTATGATACTTTACGTAGATTAATTAACTTAAATCATATTCCTGCATTTAATATAGATCCTAAACATAAGTGTGAAGTTTGTGTTGAAGTAAAACCAACATGGTCATCATTTCAAACTATTGAAAGGAAATCTGAATCTCTTGATTTAATTCACACAAATATATGTGATTTAAAATTTATTCAAACAAGAGGTGGCAACAAATATTTCATCACATTTATAGATGATAGCACCAAATACTGCTATATATATTTATTGAAAAATAAGGATGAAGCTATAGAGAATGTTAGTCTATATAAAACTGAAGTTGAGAATCAACTTAACAAGAAAATCAAGGTACTGAAAAGTGACTGAGGTGGTGAATATGTAGCACTGTTTGGTGTATTCTATGCACAACACGGAATCATACATCAAACTACTGCACCATATTCCCCTCAGCAAAACGGTATTGCAGAACGTAAAAATCGTATCTTGAAAGAGATGGTGAATGCAATGCTGATAAGTTTTGGAGTGCCTCAGAACATGTGGGGTGACGCTATATTGTCTAGCAATTATCTTTTAAACAAGGTACCACGAAAGATAGAAGACAAGACCCCATATGAACTATGGAAAGGAAGAAAGCCTTCCTATAAATTCTTACGAATATGGAGGTGTCTTGCCAAAGTAGTCGTACCTATACCTAAGAAGGTGAAAATAGGTCCAAAAACTGTTGACTGCATTTTCATTGGATATGCACAAAACAGTTGTGCTCATCGATTCTTGGTCTATAAATCTGACATACCAGATATACATAAAAACACGATAATGGAATCTAGAAATGCAATGTTCTTCGAACATGTATTTCCATGTAAATCCAATGATGAAGCAAGTTCGTCAAAACGAACACATGCTGATAGTTGTGGGGACCAAGAACAAGGAAATGAAGTAGAGGATGAACGTAGACGTATCAAAAGAGCAAGGACGAAAATGTCTTTTGGTCTAAATTTTATGACCTATTTGCTAGAAGGTGAACCTCGAACTTTCAAAGAAGCGGTAAGCTCTTCAGAAAGACTCTTGTGGAAAGAGGCTATTAAGAGTGAAATTGATTCCATTCTTCAAAATCATACTTTGGAATTAGTGGATCTTCCTCCAGGATGTAAACCGATAGGATCCAAATGGATTTTCAAAAGAAAGATAAAAGCAAATGGATCAATTGATAAGTATTAGACCAGACTTGTAATTAAAGATTACAATCAACGAGAAGGCCTATACTACTTTGATACATATTCTCCTGTGACGAGAATAACCTCCATTAGGATGATATTTGCAATCGCAGCTTTGCAAAATCTTGAAGTACATCAAATGGATGTGAAAATGGCTTTCTTAAATGGAGATTTAGATGAAGAAATTTATATGGAACAACCTGATGGTTTTTCTGCTCTAGGACAAAGAAAGAAAGTCTGTAAATTGGTGAAGTCTTTATATGGTTTAAAGCAAGCACCAAAACAATGGCATGAGAAATTTGACAATGCTATGATGTCAAATGGATTTAAGATCAACGAATGTGACAAATGTTTTTATGTCAAGGACACAGAAAATGGCTATGTCATTGTGTGTCTTTATGTTGATGACATACTCATTGTTGGTAGTGATGATAAAATGGTCAAATCTACCAAGGATATGTTGAAATCAAGATTTGATATGAAATATATGTGATCGACTGATAAAATGTTGGGAATGAAAATCTCAAGGACATCTAACGGACTCATACTAAGTTAATCACACTATATTGACATGATTCTTGAAAAATTCAACAAAAATGATTCTGGAATTTCCAGAACACCAGTAGATACAAATCTACATCTATCTAAGAATAAGGGTGAGAGCATCTCTTAACTAGAATATTCTTGAGTGATAGGAAGTCTGATGAACTTAACAATTTGTACAATACCAGACATAGCGAATGCAGTCAGCAAATTAAGCAGATACACGAGTAATCCAGGAACCGATCACTGGAAAGGAATATTAAGAGTACTGAAGTACCTACGATTCACTCGTAATCATGGACTGCACTATACCAGATATCCAGCTATCCTAGAAGGATACATTGATGCTAACTGGATATCTGATATGAAGGATTCAAAATCCACTAGTGGGTATGTGTTCATATCAAGTGGTGCAGCAGTAACTTGGAAATCCTCCAAAAAAACATGTTGTAAAGTCCTCAATTGTTGATTGGCTTATTTCGTGAACAAATCATATTTTTGGGGTATTATATAAGGGTAGCTTAGGCTCTCAAGACCTCAAGAGGAGAAGCATCGAAGGTAAAATTCTTATGCTTACTTACTTTGAAGAGATAGTCGCACACATTCACATATTCATGCATAACTCTTATTCATATATGATGAGTGGTTATACTTGTGTGCATTTTGTTTTAAATGACTCTTGTTTGATATGTGCATCTTGTAATTAAAGGTTCATGCCATGCTAGGCATTAGAATATGATGCATTTTCATCACTCTTGAACTTGTTGATTATTGTGTGTTTGAGTGTTGAAAACAGGCTTTACGCTGGTGGTGCGCTACTCGACCAGCGCATCACACCAGTGTAACATTCCAGTGGAACACCGCTAGTCATGCACCACTGAGCTGTGCCATTGCACTCGTGCACAGTTGAAAAAAGTGGGTGTGCGCTGGTGGTGCGTTACTCGACCAGCGCACCTTACCAGCGCAAACAGTCCAGAGAATCTGCGCTTGTGTTGTGCCACTGGGATGTGCTACTCATCCAGCGCCTATTATAAAATTAGGCTTTACGCTGGTGGTGCGCTACTCGACCAGCGTACGTCACCAGCGCACACAGAGGAAGCTGGAATATTTTTTTTCCAAAACGACCTCACTTTGTTTGGATCTTATATATATAACTCAGTGCTTTAAGGTCGTGTAAGAGTTCAATAGATCATATATTTTCCTTAGAACACATTTCAAATGAAAAACACTTTCAAGAACTCATTTTTAATCACTCAAAGCATTCCCATGTGCATCAAAACTTTATCTTGCATCTTCTAAGTTCATATAGAGTGCATATATGGATAGGGTTGCTTCATCACATCTTGTTTGGTAAGTTCTTCATTATATTCTTACAAGTTAAGTGTTTTACTTGCTAAACCTTCTCTTTAATTATTTGTATGCTCTTAGAAGATTTTCTAGATACAAATTATAGATTGTTGTGATGCCATGATTGAGTGTTGTATTGTAATAGCTTCATAGAATTGTTTGATCTATGTTTAGCCAAGATTCTTGAACATTTCATTTAGCTCATGATATCTAGGATTGCATTAATTGTCATCTCATTATCCTAGATAAGCATATAGGGTTTCCTAGCCTTGTTTGTTCATTGAATATCATCATATATTCACTTAGGACATTTTATCTCTTCAATGAGAAGTAAGACTTGTGTTGCTTCTAGGAGTGGGTAGCTTAAATCGCAAGCAAGATCAACTAGGTTCACTTATACCGGGATTAGGTAGTGGTAGTGGATTAAACCAGGATTAGGTTGTAATTCCTTTGCCATTAGTGGATTCGAGGTTCTAGTGTGGCGCACTCATCAGCCTCTGGTTTTTTCCATTTGGAGGGTTTCCACGTATATCTCAAGTGTCTTTTATATTTCTGTATCTATTACACTTGTGGTATTTTTGTAACTAGATAGGGGCATTTTTGTCAACTTGAATTATAACGAAATTTGGGTAAAATTTATTTAAAATCTATTCACCCCCCCCCCCCCCCCCCCCCCCTCTAGATTAATATTACATACCATAATATTTGTTTCAATTGGTATCAGAGCAGGTTCCTAGACATACATAGGTGATCCTCGCTCATTTTGGTGTGTGTTGCATTTTGTGTGTGTATAGATCATTCATACATTTGCATTCATATCATTCATTCATTAAAAACAATGAGTTGAAACGGTGGCAACGAGGGAGCTTCTAGCACTAGACCTCTACTTCTCACCGGGATGAATTATGCCTCATGGAAAGGCAAGATGGAGTCATATATTTGCCAAATTCATGACAGGGCATGGATGGCGGTTGAAAATGGCTACACTCCACCCATGATGACTTCTGCAGATGGAGGAGATGATGTACTCAAACCAAAGGCACAGTGGAATGCACAAGAGTTTGAGGCTTCAAAGTGGAATAGGAAGGCAATGCATGTCATACTATGTGCAATGAATGACAACCAGTACAAGTTGGTTCAAAATACTAGGATAGCTAAGGAAGCATGGGATATCCTAGAAGTTACACATGAGGGAACCGATGTGGTTAAGGAGTCGAAGCTTCAAGTTCTCCAAACACAATTTGAGTTTCTCAAGATGGATGAGTACGAGTGCTTCAATGGCTTTGAAGTGAGGTTGATGGACATTGTGAATCAAAGTCATCAACTTGTTGATCCTTATTCGGATAGGAAAATCAAGCAAATGATTATGAGATCTCTACCCGATAGATTTGAGTCTAAGGTGACGACCTTAAAAGAGAATAGTGGTTACAAGGATATAAAGCCAAGTGAAGTGATTGAGAGACTTCTAGCTTATGAATCTAGGAAATGTCCTAACCCCACACCATCGAAAAAGCAAAAAGATATTGCTTTGAAAACCTCCAAAGTTGAGAAGGAGAAAAGTGATGACTCGGATGGAGAGATGGTTTTGCTAATGAGGAAGTTCAAGAAATTCTACAAGTCCGAGAAGAAAGGTGTTGGATCCAAGGGTCAATACTTCAAGAAAAATGCTCCCTTCAAAAAGTTTGAGCATAGGCAAGAAAATATCTAGAAGAAAGGAGTCCAATGCTTTGAATGTGGTGGGATATGTCACTTTGCCCCGGAATGCAAGTTCAAGAGAAAGGGAAAAGTGATGGCTGCCACATGGAGTGAAAGTGATAACTCCAATGAAGGAGATGAGTCTTCGGATGATGAAAAACTCATGGCTAACTTCATAGCATTTACATCCTCTCTTAGGAGCAAAGATGCTAGTGAAGAAGAGAATGAAAGTCAAGAGGTGAACTACTCAAGTGATGATGGATCCGTATCACAATCCACAAATGGAAGTGTGGATAGGATGGACCTCAAGGACTACATGGCTAAGTTTGAGAGTTGAAGGTTAAAGAACAAGAATGAAATCAAGAGATTATAAGAAGAAAACCTAGACCTCTCAACTCAAGTTGACCAACTAAATGAAGAGTTAGAGAGATCTAAGAGAACTGAAGAAGGATTGAAGAAATAGCTTGAAGATGCTAGAGAGTTATTGGCCAAGATGAACTCTAGCACCAAAAAACTTGACCAAATGCTAGATGTTGGAAAGAGGCCAAGTGACAAGAAGAGGCTTGGGTTTAAAGATGACAAGGTGTCCTCCATTCCAAGCAAGACCATCTTTGTAAGAAGCATGAACTTCAATGGGTCATCTTCTCTTCAATCACTTAGGAGGAAACTTGACATAGGAGAGTGTTCAAGTAATGCTCAAGTGAAGGTGGCACCAAGAAGCCTACCTTAAGCCCATCCTACAAGGGCTCCTCAAGTGAACTTCCCTCAACCGAAAACTCATAAAGGGAAGATGTCTATCATGCAAGCTCAACCAAGGAAGCAATCAAGTCTTGCTCAACAACAAAGAATGAAAGCTCCTCAACAATAATCAAGACAACCACATAGACATGAGAAGGCTCCAATGCATCCTCAAGGTTATGGTATGATTCCTAACTTCATTCCTACATGTCATTTTTATGGTATTGATGGTCATATTAGACCAAATTGCTTTAGATATATCAAATTTTATAGAATTGAAAGCATGATAGAGAAGAAAAAGGCTAGAGTCATGATGCATGTCACTAGGAAAAATGAAACAACTTTGCAAGATCCTAGGACACTTAGAGCCCATATGCCATTGACCACTAGGAAGAAAAATACTGCACCTAGGTGGATTAGAAAGGATGAACACTTTTTCCATGTTGCACAAATTGCCTTGAATGCTCATTCTTGTGATTTTTGGTATTTGGATAGTGGGTGCTCTAGGCACATGACTGGAAACAAGAGTTTCTTTGAGACTCTTGTGATGGAGGAGGGAGAAAATGTCACCTTTGGTGATGGATCCAAAAAAAAGGTTAAAGGAAAGGAAACCATTTCCATTCCCGGATTACCCTCCTTGTCGAATGCTTTGTATGTGGATGGTTTAAAAGCCAATTTGATGAGCATTTCACATCTTAGTGATGAAGAAATTTCTGTCTTGTTTAGGAAAAATGATTGTTCTATCCTATTGTCAAATGGACAAACCTTGTTAAAAGGTATGAGATCTAGTGACAATTGCTATTGTCTTGATGCTAGAGGTATCTCTTGCAATGTGTCCAAAGATGAACAAATTGAGTTGTGGCATGAAAGACTTGGTCACATGAACTTTAGGGATTTAAGAATCTTAGATAAGTTCAATGTTGTGCGAGGCCTTTCCAAGCTTGGGAAAAAGGTTAATGGTGTTTGTGGACCTTGCCAACAAGGGAAGCAAACCAAAAGTATGCACAGAAAGGGTAAGTATGTAACCACCAAAGAACCTCTAGAGCTTCTCCACATGGATCTTATGGGTTCTATGCAAACCGAGAGTTTAGGTGGAAAGAGATACATTTTTGTGTGTGTAGATGACTTCTTTAGGTACACTTGGACTTATTTCCTTGGAGAAAAATCTGAAACTTTTGACAAGTTTAAAATGCTTTGTTCTAAAATTTAAAATGAAATGAACTCCAAGATTAAAAACATTAAGAGAATTATGAGTGACCATGGGAAGGAATTTGAGAATGCCCATTTTGAAAACTTTTGCAATAGTCTAGGCATCTCTCATGAGTTTTCAGCTTCTAAGACACCTCAACAAAATAGAGTTGTTGAGAGGAAAAATAGGGTTCTTCAAGAAATGGCCCGTGTGATGTTGCTTAGCAACAATGTTTCTATAAATCTTTGGGTCGAAGCCGTCAATACGGCATGCTACATAGGGAATAGAGTCTTTCTTAGGCCCCATACTAGGCAAACCTCCTATGTGTTATGGATAGGTAAAATGCCAAATGTTAGCTACTTCCATACCTTTGGAAGCAAGTGCTACATTTTGAATGACCGTGATCAACTTGGCAAATTTGATGCTAAGAGTGATGAGGGTATCTTCATTGGCTATGCCTTGAATAGTAGAGCCTATAGAGTTTTTAATCTAAGAACTAGGACCGTAATGGAATAATCTAATGTTGTCATTGATGATACTAGGCTCAAGTCTAATGACCATGAGGAGGAGGTAGATTTAGTTGATGACTCCCCTTTGGAGAAGGTTGTTGATGTTTCTAATGTTGAAAAGACTAACCTTGATGATGACATAACACAACCTATTGATAGGATTCCTCCATTAAACTCAAAAGAACCTGCTCCATGGGTTAGGAAACTCCATGACAAAGATGATATCATTGGAGAGGTTAGTGAGGGTGTTAGGACTAGGCATCAAATGACTAATCTAATTAGCTACACTTGTTACACCTCTCAAATAGAACCCAAGAAAATTGATGAAGCTTTAAAAGATGAATTTTGGGTTCTTGTCATGCAAGAAGAGCTTAACCAATTTGAAAGGAATGAGGTTTGGACTCTAGTTCCTAGGCCCAAGAACACCAATGTGATAGGCACCAAGTGGGTATATAGGAACAAATCCGATGTGGATGGCAACACTGTGCGAAACAATGCTAGACTTATAGCACAAGGTTACTCTCAAATTGAGGGTATTGACTTTGAGGAGACATTTGCTCCTGTTGCTAGGATTGAGTCTATTAGGCTTCTTTTATCCATTTCTTGTTTGCACAAGTTCAAATTATATTAAATGGATGTTAAGAGTGACTTCCTCAATGGTTTCTTGTAAGAGAAAGTGTTTGTTGAACAACCCAAAGGGTTTTTAGATCCTCACTACCCTATTCATGTCTATCATCTCAAGAAAGCCTCATATGGGTTGAAACAAGCACCAAGGGCTTGGTATGAACCTCTCACCCAATATCTCATAGACAATGGTTACACTAGGGGTAGTGTTGACAAGACTCTATTCATCAAGAAAAATAAATATGAGCTCTTTATAGTTCAAATCTATATTGATGATATAGTCTTTGGTTCCACAAATGACACCAAAGTCCAATAATTTATTGATGTCATGTCTCATGAATTTGAAATGAGTCTTGTTGGTGAGCTAAGTTACTTTCTAGGTTTACAAATTAAGCAAATGGATGATGGGATTTTCATATATCAAGCTAAGTATGCCAAAAACCTAGTGAATAAATTTGGCCTTGAAAGTGCCAAACATTGTGATACACCCATGAGTACCACTTTAAAACTAAGCAAGGATGCCAGTGGTAAAAGTGTGGACCAAACTCTATATCGTGGCATGATTGGTAGCTTGCTCTATTTGACTGCAAGTAGGTCCGATATCTCTTTTAGTGTGGGTGTGTGTGCTAGGTACCAATCGAATCCTAAGGAGTCCCATCTCTCTTCGGTTAAGAGAATTATTCGATATGTGAATGGGACATCTAACTATGGAATTTGGTACTCTTTTGACACTAATGCTAGTCTTGTAGGCTTTAGTGATGCAGATTGGGCAGGAAATTATGATGTTAGGAAAAGTACATCGGGCGGTTGCTTTTTGCTTGGGAACAACCTTGTCTCTTGGTTTTGTAAGAAACAAAATTTGATTTCCTTGTCCACGGCTGAGGCCGAATACATAGTTGCTGGGAGTGGATGCACACAACTCTTTTGGATGAAGCAAATGCTAGTCGACTACGGATTCAATCAAGGTACTCTTACTCTTTTTTGTGATAACATGAGTGCAATTAATATTTCAAAGAATCCGGTTCAGCATTCTAGAACTAAGCATATTGACATCCGTCATCATTTCATTAGAGAACTAGTTGAGAGCAAATGCATTGTACTTGAGCATGTAGGTACAAATGATCAACTAGAGGATCTATTTACTAAACCCTTATATGTTACTCGATTCAAGACTCTTAGTAGATCTATTGAGATTTGTTTAATGGAGTGATGTGTTGTGGTCTTTGACCCCATAAGGGGAACTCAAGCAAAGAGAGCTTTTGTATACTTGTTGCATCCATTTTTCTTTAAATGTTTATGCTTCTTTATTGATTGCTTGAGTAGCTTGGTTGCACTTATATATTATATTGTATTTTCTTCAATAAGTGTGAACTTTGCTTTGATTACAATCCATGTCATATTTATGTTCAAACATGCATTTTTGGACTAGGAGATTTACATAGGAAGTACATGTTGAATGACCTATAATTATCTCCATGACATGATGATTTTTAAATGACATGCAAATGAAGATTGATAAAGCATGAATTGTTGATTGCAATTGTTAAATGCAAGATATTGTGTGAAAAGAAGCTAGTGAGACTAAAATGTTGAATCAATGTCTCTCTTTATTTATTGGTTGAACATGGCTGCTATCATACGGGTATCCTCCCGGAAAAATCAAATAGGGTGCAAAGTTGCTCATGCCATGTTTAGTTTATAAAATTGGATATAGTGTCATTAAAACTTGATATCTATAAAAAAAATTTCTATATCCTTGCTTCTCTCATGACAAATGGTGAAATTGGTTTGAATTATATTGGAAACCTTTGTCATTTGATTTGCCAAATACCATTGTTTTTGGACTTGAATGCAACATGTCTTGTATGCAAAGCATTTTTTGATTCACACATTTTCTTCAATAAATCTCTTTGTTTCTCTTCTATTAATAGAGTTGCATAAATGTGGCTTATATAATTATGCAACAATCTTGTATGCTCCTTTCTTTCTTTGCCTTGAGTGACCCGGTTGGGGATTTCTCCTTTGCCTATATCATGACAAAAATGGGGAGTAACATTGACCTAGCATTGATGTTAGGGGAGTAGCATTTGTTGGCTTTGATAGGGAGCATTGCATGAGTAGTACTTATTTTAGGGGGAGATTACATTTAGGGGGAGTAACCCTTTGAGGGGGAGCATTGCATGGTGCATTACTCATATTCTTATATGCAAATGCTTTTATTTTATATTCACTTGATCATCTCACATGCACTTGGTTTGGAAAGTGTATTTGTGCTTGCTTTGTGTGTAGGGTTGATAGTTCTACAAGAGATTGAAGATTTGAAGTTTTTTTTTATGTTTATCTCTTTGTAATGTGAAATATCTTCCTGGTGTTTTATTTTGTTTTGTGAGGATCAATGTGAGTGTTGGTTTTGTCACGAAATTACCAAAGGGGGAGATTGTAAAGTCCTCAATTGTTGATTGGCTTATTTTGTGAACAAATCACATTTTTGGGGTATTATGTAAGGGTAGCTTAGGCTCTCAAGACCTCAAGAGGAGAAGCACCAAAGGTCAAATTCTTGTGCTTACTTACTTTGAAGAGATAGTTGCACACATTCACATATTCATGCATAACTCTTATTCATATATGATGAGTGGTCATACTTGTGTGCATTTTGTTTTAAATGACTCTTGTTTGATATTTGCATCTTGTAATTAAAGTTTCATGTCATGCTAGGCATTAGAATATGATACATTTTCATCACTCTTGAACTTGTTGATTATTGTGTGTTTGAGTGTTGAAAATAGGCTTTGTGCTGGTGGTGCACTACTCGACCAGCAAATCTCACCAACGCAACATTCCAGTGGAACGCCGCTAGTCATGTGCCACTGAGCTGCGCCATTGCACCCGTGCACAGTTGAAAAAAGTGGGCGTGCGCTACTCGACCAACGCAAACATTCAAGAGAATCTACGCTTGTGTTGCGCCACTCGTCCATCGCCTATTATAAAATTAGGCTTTGCGTTGGTGGTGCGCTACTCGACCAGCGCACGTCACCAGCGCACACAGAGGAAGCTGGAACGTTTTTTCCAAAATGACCTCACTTTGTTTGGATCTTATATATATATATATATATAACTCAGTGTTTTAAGGTCGTGTAAGAGTTCAGTAGATCATATATTTTCCTTAGAACACATTTCAAAGGAAAAACACTTTCAAGAACTCATTTTTAATCACTCAAAGCATTCTCATGTGCATCAAAACTTCATCTTGAATCTTCTAAGTTCATATAGAGTGCATCTATGAATAGGGTTGCTTCATCACATCTTGTTTGGTAAGTTCTTCACTACATTTGTTGACGGGAAATTTACTCGAGATGAGAAATTTCTGTTAATACCCTCGAGACCACTACCACGAAAGCGGTGGACAGGGTCGGGAAACGACCTGTTAAAGAGAGAGACGAGAGGTAATAACAGTAAATGGCAACTCTATATTTGATATATTGCTTTAAGATACAAATAACTCTCTTATCTGCTCACAATCTCTCGAAGGTGTGGGGTGGTGGCACCTTGGTGCCTGTCGAATAATGGAGATGAAGGTGACCGTGTTCTGTAATCAGAATTTAGGGCCTCTTTCTATGTGTATGTCTGTTGTTTATAATTTTCTGTCTCTGTTGTTCGTTCTTTTTTGTCTCTATTTTCCACCTTGCTTGGCTTCACATATATATATCGTCCAAGTAGGTTTTTAGTTTACAAATACTCTACCGTAATCTCATGAATCCTTTCCCTCCTTATCGGGCGGGATTTGTTATTTAAATTTGAATTGTTTCCGGATTAGATGACATTGTTGACGAAGATAAATTGTTTCCCTTATTTGAATTTAAACTCTTGACGTGCATGTAGATATCATGTGGAGATGATCCTGTGTGCATTCTTGCCATCGATCTTCATGGAGGTCACCCTGCCAGTTGCCCGTTGCCCGTTGCCCCGTAGAGCGAGATGTTGGGGTTGGAGTCAGATTCCTTGTTTAATTGAGAAAGTTTTTCGCCATAAAGATAATTAATGAGAGCGAAATTTTCTCATTAATTACCAAACATTTTGAATTTGAAACTGAGTGTTATTCGAAGAAAAACGACTGTAATACGGTGGTGATCTTCCCGAGGATATCACCCATAGACCTCTATTTAAGCCCGGTCTGACCGTCACCTTCTTCATACTTCATCAAATCTCAAACTTTCAAATTTCTTCTTCCCCGTTTTCTCTGCCGAAATCTTTCACTCGCTCTCTCACCTCTCTTTCCCATCGATGACAACTTCCACAGATAGTGTTGATGTCTTGGTGGAGGGCTCCGAGGGCCCTAATCTATCTCCTCTTAAGCGGGTGCAAGGGATTTCAAGCGACGAGGAATCTTCCCCCATCCACCAGCGCGGTTGTTCAAACAGGAACTCTTTTATCGGCTCTGGCTTTTCGAACCGGCCTGACAACCCTCTGAACTTAGTCGATGAAGACTCTGACATCGGGGAGAGATTAGATGCGGTCGGGAGGGCTCAAGTCACGGTGGCGAAGCTTCCTCCAGTGATAATCCTTCCTTTTGAACCCAGGGTTATCCCCGACTCTACTGTCGATCCTCAGTCGATCGGCCATCTACAGGACAAGTATGGTATTCCTGATACCGTTTCTCTAATCGACCCTCATCGAAACTACGATGCTTTTAGCCCGCCCAAATGCGTGCTTCCTATCCATGTCGTGGCTTTTGAGAGCGGGGTGAGGCTTCCTCTCCACCCCACCCTACGACGGGCTCTCAATGCCCTTCAGCTGGCTCCGCTTCAACTGACGCCCGGCTTCTGGAGGCATCTAATCGTCTTCTTGGTATTGTAAAGGAAGCAATGCGAGCTGAGCGGTGTAACCAGGGAGCCCGGTACTGAGGAGCTTGCCTTCCTTTTCCAGATCGGCAGCCTGACAGGAGTCTCACGAGGCCAATTATATGCCAAGGCTAAGAATAGGCTTAATTTTATCATCCCCGGGGATTTAAAGAAAGACCCCGCTTGGAAAGAATACTGGGTATTGGCGGAGGGAGACAGGGGGAGCTCCGTCTTCATCTATGGGCATGAGCTCGAGGTTCCCACCGCCTTTAGTGACAAACCCACCTGTGGTCGGGATGCCTTACCCGATGAATCTGAAGTCGTGCTGAAGACCATCCTAGCTAGGAATTATTTGAATCTGAAGTTTCCGACCGCCGACCCCTTCGATTCCCGTAGGGTAAACAGGTACCTACGAATATCCGGTGCTACCCCTCATAAGTATCTCGATCTATCTTGCTTTTTTTTTTTTCTTTTTTTATTTGAGTGTTCAGTTATGATGATCTTGATTCTTTTCACTAACAGTATTTGTTATTGCTCCAGCTTCTCGCGAAGCCCGACAAGTTGGGATACCTCCTCCTCCTTCCAGATCATCTCCGAGAGCTCTCTGGACTGTTCCAAAAAAGGGGGGTCAACCACTAAGGTAGCTACCTCGTTCGTTCCTCCCTCTTCTCCTTCCCAGGTGAAGTCCAAGATGGCTCTTCTGGCATCTCAGGCTGCAAAGGCTTTAAACCGAGGAGGGTTTGCTTCCTAAGTCGTCAATAAGTCTGTTCCTGCTCCTCCTCCTGAAGTTATTGCTCCAAACGATCCCCTTCGAGTCCCGCTACCCCTCTATACAGATCTGGTTGTATCTCGGGTAGTCGAGGTTCCCCGGGAGCCCGATGCCGATTTTTCTGAGGTCGCCCCTTCTCGCCCTCACCAGCAATCGAGCTCGGTGGGTCAGGATGAGGTTCTGAAGCAATTTGTCGCATCTTGTCCAGACGGCGGGATTTCTAGGATGTCCACGATGCCCGTAGACATCTTGATCACCAAAGGGTCCGCCCTTTTAGCCGAGGTAAAATGTCACTTTTACTTCTTTATTGAGCTACTTGACTTGTCATTTTCTAACATGATTTTCCTTTGTATGCTTTCAAGTTTCAGGTGGCCATGAGGCATCAGGTAGCCTTCCTTCTTGATCGGTCAGCCAAGGATGAGGCTGAGGCTGAAGCTGAGCGAGCCATGGGGTTGCTAGCACGGGCTCAGACCCTGGTCCAAGAGATGACCTCCGGCCAACAGGGAATGGAGACGCAGCTAGCTGAGCTTCAATGCGATCATGAGAGGCTGAAGTGATCTTTTGATTAGGAGACTCTCCGGTCGAAGCGGTTGGCTAGCCAGCGGGATAACTGGAGGAGAGAGGTGAAGGCTCTAGATGTTGAAAACCAAAACTTGCAGGCTCGAGTTATCCAGCTCCAAATTGAAGTGGAAGCCTATTTTAACGAGGGGTATTTCTATGCCTCCTATCAGGTAGCAGAGACTCCCCCCCCCAATTCGATCTTTCTAGTATATTCGGCTCGGATAGAGTGGAGGTCATATCGCGAGCTGCGGAGATGTCTCACCCCAAAACTGATAGAACTGGTCCTTTTAGAGAGGGAGTTGAGAAGCGGTTAGAGGTGCCAAATCTGCCTCTTCTTATTCCAGTCTTACCAGTATCCGGTCCCGGTGAATCCTCAAAAGAGGTTCACAATGAGGAGCCAGAAAGAGGCCTTGCTGAAGCCAGAGATTCCTCGGCAGTGCTCTCAGGAATAGAGTCAATAGAAGGCGGGAACGTGCCTGAGTCGATGTCCAGCCTTTTAGAAGCAGCTATACCTCCTGAAGTTATGGCGGTGATCAATGAAATCGTGGAGGAGGATCCTGCTGAACCCGAGGTAGCCAGTGTTGATCCGAAGGATGAGGTGGAGGAGACGGCTGATGCAGCTGGCTAGGACGAGCAGCGACCGGGGAGGAGAGCAGAGGGCGAGGTTCATTCTGTGAAAGAGGAGGCTAGAGGTCCTCGGGAAGACAAAAGAACTTGAATTCTTTCTTATGTAACCTATCAAGAATGCCCGGAAGAGGGGGTGGGCATCCCATCTTCAACTGTGTTTGTCCTTTTATTATTTTTCTTTTGTAGTCCGGAACCAGGGATTAGGCCCCCCTTGATTGTAGTAGCCTTGTTGGGGGATAGGCTCCCTTACTTGATAATAAAATTTCAATCCCAGATCTAACTCTAGCTTCCATGAACTTGTTTGATTGTCCAGCTTTCATATCGAAATGAGCAATGAAACTCCTAGCTCCACTTCTTCAGCTGACAGTCCCCTTGTTTGATTGTGGGTTTGATGTAGTAAGTAACCCTGTATCAAGGAGAGCTAGTAAAATAACATGAGCATTTAGAGTTTAAGTAAGTCGAGCCCTCAGAACATTAAAAAGAGAAAAAATGTTTAGTCCCTTCTTAGGTTCGGGATCAGGAGGGCTTCCGGGCTTCCAAGCTCTATTCCTTCTTAGGGGGTAGCCCGACCAAGGCATCAGGAGCGCTATCCAGCTATTTCCTAGTATGGATGGCAACTATGTTCTTACACTCAGATCCTTCTTGGGGGTGGTAGCCCGTCCAAGGCATCAGGAGCACTGTCTAGTTATTTCCTGGTCTTGAGATCTAGACGGAAAATATGCTCTTACACTCATACCCTTCTTGGCAGGGGGTGGTACCCGGCCGAGACATCAGAAGCAGCGAGGGGATTTCCCCGGCTTACCCTTGGTCTTGAGGCGATAATGTCTAAACTTTCCATGTATACCCAAATCATTGTAGGACATAGTTGAAGAAGGAGTAAACAGGAAAAGGCTAGCTTTATTGATATGGAAGATGGAGTACAATACTGTCAGAAGAAGAAAAAAAATAAAAGAAGCTAGTCGGAGGTTGCCTGCTCCTAAGTCCCCTGTTTAAGGGTAGAATTTCCTTAGGTAATCCGCATTCCAAGTATAGTCGATAAGTCGGCCATCCATATCCTCGAGCTTGTACGCCCCATTACGAATCACCATTTTTATTAGGTAGGGTCCTTCCCAGTTGGGCCCTAGGACCTCATCTGACCTCTTCTTGGTGTTCAACGTCATTTTCTGGAGGACCAAATCCTCTTCTTTGAAGCTTCAGGTTTTAACCCTCTTGTTGAAGTACCTGGCAATCCTGCCTTGGTAGATTGCTACCTTTTCAGCTATTAGATCTTGTTTTTCCTCCAGGAGGTCCAAGCTAGCTCGGAGCTTGTTTTTATTGCTTTCCGGTTCAAACCGTTGGACTTTAAAGAAGGTCAACTTGTGCTCTATAGGTAGGACTGCTTCAACCCCGAAGGCCAGCCAGTAGGGCGTTTCTCCGGTAGCTGTTCTCCTTGTAGTGCCGGTAGCCCAGAGGACCTCGGAAAGCTCCTCTACCCATTTGTATTTCTTTTGTTGTAGCTTTTTCTTCAACAACTTCTTGATGGTTTGTTCGTGGATTCCACCAGACCATTGGTCAGAGGGTGGGCTACCGAATCAAAATGAAGTTCGATTCCCAAACCTTGACAGAAATCTCCGAATCGGGCATTGTCGAACTGTTTCCCGAGGTGGTGTTATGATGACCGTTGGTTTTGATAAATCTAGTTGTGTTTTCTTCCGATATCAAGAAAAATGGTTCGGCTTCAACCCATCTTGTGAAGTAGTCAATTGCTACGATAGCATGCTTGGCCTGTCCCAAAGCTGAAGGAAGCGGTCCAATCAAATCGACCCCCCACATAGCAAAGGGGTATGGTGAGCTAAGGGACGACAAACGCTCTGGAGAGAGGTGACTCAAGTTCACTGCCTTCTGGCACGCCTCGTAGGTTTGCACCAAGTTCTTAGCATCTTGATGGATGGTCGGCCAGTAATACCCCATGCGGAGAACCTGATATGCCAAGGCCTCTCCTCCAGTATGGTTCCCGCATTCCCCGGAATGAACCTCTCTCAAAGCCCACTTGGCATTTTCTGGGTGTAGACATCGGAGCAGGGGAAGGGATTTCCCCATTCGGTATAAATATCCATCCACCATGCAATATCGGACCGAGAGCCTTTTAACCCTCCTAGCTTGGTCGGGCTCCCCAGGGAGTTTTCCGTTCTGTAGATATTCTGCTATTGGATCCATCCAGCATGGCTGTCGGTCCAGGGTATAAGCTTCCTTACCAGTCGTAGTGCTAGGTAGGGGGATTACTTGAAGAGGGACTCCGTGCTGTAGGGTCTAGCCACCACAGGCAGCTATCTTAGCTAGGACGTCAGCCCGATGATTTAGCTGTCGAGGTATCTGCTCGATTCTGAATCCCCTAAATCTAGACCTGAGCTGTTGTACCAGTTTCAGGTAAGCGATCATGTTATCCCCTTTGGCCTGATAATTCCCGGAAACTTGGTTGACCACGAGTGAAGAGTCGCTCTTGATGTTCAGGTAATCGACCCCGAGCTCTATGGCAGCATTAATCCCAGCTAGCAGGGCTTCGTATTCTGCTTCATTATTTGTGGCTTTAAATTCAAACCTGAAACAATGGCAGCACTCAGTTCCTTCGGGGTCGATGAGGATTATGCCCGTTCCTCCCTCGGACTGCCAGGAAGCTCCGTTAGTGTAGAGAGTCCATGACTCGTAGCCCTCCGGCCAGTTGTCAGCTTCTGGAATCCTCTCAAGGGTAACATCTATTACCGCAGGGTTGCCTGATATGAAGGTACTGAAAGTTCAGCCACAAAGTCCGCTAGTGCTTGAGATTTTATCGTGGTCCTAGGCTTATATTTTAAATCGAACTGGGTAAGCTCTAGGGCCCATAGAACCAGCCTTCCAGAAACATCCGACCTTTGCAAGAATAGAAGGAGGGGTTGGTCCGTCACCACTGCTATTGAATGAGCATGAAAGTAAGGACAGAGTTTCCTTGCCGAGGTCACCAACGCATAAGCGAGCTTTTCCAGCAAAGTATAGTTCTTTTCTGGCTTGGTTAGAGCGCGACTCACATAGTAGATAGGTCGATGGATCCTATCCCCGCATTTCTTGACCAAGGCCCTACTTACAACGGGTTCTAAAATTGCCAAGTATATTTGGAGCACTTCTTCAGGATTTGGTTTGACCAGCAGTAGAGAGCTTGTTAGGTATCTTTTCAAAGCTTGGAAAGCCTGTTCTCTCTCCTGATCCCACTTCATGTTTCTTCCCTGCTTGATAGCTTTGAAGAATGGTAGGCACTTATCGGTAGACCGGGAGATGAACCTGTTAAGCGCTGCTACCTGACCGGTCAAGGCTTGAACCTGTTTAAGAGATACGGGGGATTCTAGGTCCAGGATAGCCGTGATTTTTTCTGGGCTAGCCTCTATACCTCTCTCATGGACCATGAAGCCCAAAAACTTTCCCGCAGTTACACCAAAGTCGCATTTGGAAGGGTTCAACCTCATCTGGTTTTCCCTTAGGATCATGAAGGTCCTTCGAAGGTCGTCCAGGTGACCTTCCGAGGTCAAAAACTTAGTGATCATATCGTCGATATATACCTCTATTGACCATCCAATTTCGGGCTTAAACAAACGGTTGACTAACCGCTGGTAAGTAGCTCTCGCATTTTTGAGCCCGAAAGGCATTACCTTGTAGCAATATAGGCATTATGAGGTGATGAAGCTGGTCTTTTCTTGGTCCGCGGGATGCATCATAATCTGATTGTAGCCGAAAAATGAGTCCATGAAGCTCAGGAGCTTGTTCCCCGGAGATGGTATCGACCAACTGATCAATTTTTGGCAGAAGAAAACTATCATTCGGGCATGCCCGGTTGAGGTCGGTGTAGTCCACGCACATACGCCACTTTTCATTTGCCTTCGTGACCATGACCATGTTGGCGAGCCATTCGGGATAGCGGGATTCTCGAATGAAGCCTGCCCGGGTGAGTTTATCCACCTCTTCTTGAACCGCCAAATTTCTTTCATTGTTGAAGTGGCGTATTTTCTGTTTGACGGGCTTGAAGGTCGGATCCACCGCCAGTCGATGAGCAACTAATGTCATCTGGATCCCTGGCATCTCCGCATGACTCCAGGCGAAAATATCGTTGAACTCCATGAAGAGCCTAATCAAGCCCTCTCTCATTCCTGGCTCAAGGGTAGCTCTGATCTTGACGACCTTCGAGGGATCGGTTAGTCGAACAGGAATCTCCTCTAACTTGTCGACCAGGTGGCCGCTGGCCCATTCCCTTCTCTGTTCTTCCATGTTAGGCACCATAAGGCCTTCTTCGGGACAATCGACAGAGCCCGCGTCTTCCAGGTTTAGTACCGGGGTCATCCCACCTTGGATAGTCGTTACTTGGGCGAGCTGTTTAGCTAGAGCTGCTGGGTTAGCCGACACTGCATAACATTTACTAGTTGCTTGCTGATCACCCCGAACCTCTCCCACCTTGTCTCCTACCGGGAACTTCAGGACATTGTGGTAAATAGATAGGACCCCCTTCAGGGATGATAGGAATGGCCTCCCTAATATTACGTTGTAAGCCGACTGGGTATCCACCATTACGAAGTCGATCATGATGTTTTGTTGAAGATGTGTGGCTCCGATGATCACTGGTAGGATTTTTGATCCTATGGGTGTGATGGAGTCCCTAGTGAAACCGTATAATGGAGTAGTACAACTGTTGTAGCACCATTGCTTCAAGTTTAGTTTTTCCAAAGTATCTTTGAACAGAACGTCGACGCTGCTACCTATGTCGACGAGCACGCGGCGTACCATGAAGTTGGCAATTTGTACTGTGATGACCATAGGGTCATCATGTGGCTGCACTGTTTTATAGACATCTACTTCGGTGAAGGTGATCTGTGAAAGTTGGGAGGGGTTGGTTGGTCTCTGGTCAACCTTGAAGATATCCCGCCCCTCATCCGTATGAGGGACCTTCCTCGCATGATTTTTCTTAGAATTGTTAGAGGTGCCGGCCAGAGTGGGACCTCCGCTGATAGTGTGTATTACCTGAATTTGTTGCATCAGGTCCGCCTGCTCTCTCTTCCTCTTCTCAGCATGTTCCCGGATCTCGGTTTGTACCTCCCTTCCAGTTTGAATATTCTCCCTGACTTGTTGTAAAAACTCTATCAAGCATCCTCATCTGATCAAAGCCTCAATCTGGTTCCGCAGGTTGTAGCATTCTAAAGTATTGTGCCCTACATCCTCGTGAAAGTCGTAATATTTGTAACTATTTCTTTTATCGACTGGGGGCTTTCATAGGAGCGGGCTTCTGTAACAAACCTTTATCCCGGATGGCGAGGTAGACTGTTTCTCGAGATGCATTCAAGGGAGTGTAATGGTCGTACCCCTCTCATCGCGGGCTATAGAGGCCACTGTCCTAAGAGGTGGTAAAGCTTGAGGAAGAGCCCGTTTGTCTGGATACCTTTCTGATCTAGGCTGAGGAAGAGGGAAAACGTATGTTGATTTATTAGAATGTTTATTCCGGCTCTTTTGATATTGCTCGGGTCTGGGAGCTTCTTTCTTTTGTCGCTTTTCGGCTCTCATGTCGTCATGCTCCATCTTGACCTTGAGCTGTTCGTCGACCTCAATCTGTTCTAGAGCTCGATTATAGGCTTCCTAGTAGGTTTTTGGAGGTCTCTTGGCAAAAGACCGGAATAGTTTTCCTGCCCATAAATTTCTTCTGAAGTTGGTGAGGGTTTCTCTCTCAGTGAAGACCCTCATCTGGATGACTTCCTTGTGAAAACGCTCGACATAAGCCAAGAGAGTTTCCCCTCTCTCCTGGATCACGTATTGTAGATGAATCGGGTCCTTCAGTCAGGGCTTAACCCCCTAGAACTGTGAGCAGAAGTCAGTTGATAATTTGGTGAAGGAATCTACGCTCCCGGTGGGTAGTTTCCTAAACCAGGTCTTAGCATAATCCGTGAGTGTAGTGGGGAACATCCGACACATAGCGGCCCTGGTTGTGTTCTGGACCTCTATCTGTTGAACGAAGCTCTCTAAGTGGCTCAGTGGATCTTCAGTTCCGGAGAACCTGTCAGTTGGCATTTTGAACTTAGGCGGGAGCTTTGCCTCCCGGATCCTTCTGATGAAGGGGGCGTTCATTTCACTCAGAGGATCTTTCTTATCCTCATTGTACTTCCCCTTCTTCATCAATTGGACCTCTTTCTGTAGCTCTGCCAACTGGTCCCTTAGTCGCTTGCTCTCGGACTTCCTTGAGTCCATCTTGGATTCCTCACCATCAGATCCCTCTGATGAACTGGTAATCCCTACCCGGTTCCTTCTTTGGAGGGGGCTTGCTCGGGGACAAGACTGACTTTCTTCTTCTCTACCCCGGGCTTCCCTCCTTGCAGTCATTGGGTGGATGAGCTCTTCCCGTCCCCTGGAAAGGACATCAGCCGCGGATTTGACTTGTCGCGGTTGGTAGCGTGGCAGTGTTTCAGGAACATGGGGCATGGGCCCTAGCTTATCCATGATAGAGATCGGGAGCCCCATTCTGTTACGAGTTGATTCCCGAGGGGCAGGCCCCAAGCGATCAAGGGCGGGTTGCCTAGCCCCGGGCCTATTTGATTCCCCCTGATTGTAGAGACCCATTTGTTGGATAGCGATACCCTCAGCGAGTAGTCGAAGGTGGACGTTCTCTACAAAGGTCGCCGTGTATTGGTCAAGCTTGACCTGGCTTCCTAGAGGGGGATCCAGAGCCCGCACAGTAGCTGGCTGGATGGGAATCTGGCTATGGAGCCCGGATTTTTTCCTTTTCCTCTGAACCTTTCTTGTCGATGTAGCAGAAGGTTTTCCCAAGGTGCTCTGCTGCCTTTGTGAGGAGCGGAGCTTCATGATGACTTTGAAATAAAGAACTTTTTGAATGTAAAAAAATGGTCGTGGGTTCGGTTCCCACAGACGGCGCCAGAAAGTGTTGAATGGAAATTTACTCGAGATGAGAAATTTCTGTTAACACCCACGAGACCACTACCACGAAAGCGGTGTCCGGGGTCGGTACCGTTGGTTCCCGACCTGTTTAAGAGAGAGACGAGAGGTAATGACAGTAAATGGCAGCTCTATATTTGATATATTGCTTTAAGATACAAATAACTCTCTTATCTGCTCACAATCTCTCGGAGGTGTGGGGTGGTGGCACCTTGGTGCCTGTCGAATAGTGGAGATGAAGGTGACCGTGTTCTGTAATCATAATTTAAGGCCTCCTTCTATGTGTATGTCTGTTGTTTATAATTTTCTGTCTCTGTTGTTCTTTCTTTTTTGTCTCTATTTTTCCCCTTGCTTGGCTTCACATATATATATCGTCCAAGTAGGTTTTTAGTTTACGAATACTCTACCGTAATCTCATGAATCCGTTCCCTCCTTATCGGGTGGGATTTGTTATTTAAATTTGAATTGTTTCCGGATTCGATGACATCGTTGACGAAGATAAGTTAGTTCCCTTATTTGAATTTAAACTCTTGACGTGTATGTAGATTTCATATGGAGATGATCATGTGTGCATTCGTGCCATCAATCTTCATGGAGGTCACCCTGCCAGCTGCATGTTGCCCCCCTAGAGCGAGGTGGATCCATGCTTTGGCTCTGTTCTTAGAAGCTTAAGATGGATTTTCCCTGACCTGTGGGGGCTTGAGGTGCTCTTGTAGACCTCTCCGGGAGGTAGATGAGGTAGTGTAGATCCAGGCATGATTCTTCCCTCATGCCCATAAAGGACAGCGGGCTTCTGGAGAGGTTGGCGGGCTTCTTTCCAATGTCCCTTGAGCTTGGAGACTTCCCCTGGAATTTACGGGCGGTTGTGAAGCTCGACCTTTGAGCCGAGGTTCCCCGATAGATGGCTTAGAGAAGCTCGGGCTCCAGTACTTTTGTGGGGGCTTGTCCCGGTCGCGTCTGGCTTGTCTTCTGGTAACTTTGAAGCCGAACCAACCTTCCCTGCTCTTGCGGGGTGGCTTTACTGGGCTTCATGATTGTCGATTGAATGTGGAAAATTTCTCTTTGACCCCTGACCAAATTTCCCTATTAACAATATTAATACTATATATATATATATATATATTTATAATGTTATTAATATATTATATATGTATATATAATATATCTAATATTATATATTTATATAGGATATAATGTAATATATTATGTATTATTATATATAAATAATATAATGTAATTAAATAATATATTATTATAATATGTATATATATATTATATATACAGTTAAATTTTTATTATATAATAATATATATAATTATTTATTTATAATTTAAGAGTTTAGTTTTGATTAACTCATTTTTTGATACGTTTTTTTGAATTAATTTTTTATGTGTTACTTTTGTTCAATTTAAAAATTATAACACAAAAGTTATATTGGTTAATTATTTAATCAATTTGTTTATCGTTGTAATAATATTAAATAAAATACCAAAATTGATATTTCAATTTTTGATAGTTTTCGGTTAACCTACTATACGCGTTTTTTCAGTTTTCATTTTCAATATACAGCTTTCAGTATATGCTACCAAAAGCGTTTTTAGAATTCGAAACTGAAACCGAAACCAAAAACACTGTTTTCATTTTCATTTTTATTTTCGAAAAACATTAACTGAAAAACACTTACAGGACAGGCTCTAAGGCCCCGTCCTACAGTTTTTTTTCAGTTCATTTTCATTTTTATTTTTCAAAAACAATTTCGAAAACGCGTTTGTTAGCTGTTTTTCTTTTTATTTTCGAAAAAAAAAACAACCAGTGTTAAAAGTGAAAGATTTGAAAAACACAAAATACTTGTTTTTCGTTTTTGTTTTTGTTTTTCACCTTTTTTATATAAAAAAATCATTTTTCTTAAATTATTAATTGTACTGTTATACGTTTGATATGGTTAGGACAAGACGGTACAATATTTTTAATTACCAAAGTGCCCCTCTTATATATATATATATATATATATATATATATATATATATATATATATATATATATATATTCTTGAATAATTTATTTTCAACTAGAACAAAAACATTCATACAATAATATATATATATATAATTATTATATATATATATATATTATAATATTATATATTATATATTGCTTATTATAATATTTACATAATTAGTAAATTAATATATAATATTATAAAATAATAATATATAATATACATTCATATATATTATATATGGAAATTGTGAGATATGTCACCTTTTTTTATATGTGTTGCAGTGATGTCACCGCTTTAATAACTTAAGTTTAAAAGGCACCTCTTACGGTGAACTACCCAAATTGCCCTTAAATAATCTATTTTTTAATTTCATTGTGTTTCCATCTACACTTTGAAAACGATAACTCTTCTCTCTCTCCAAAAAACTTGTCTCTCTCCAAATTTTGTACAAGAAGATAACCTATATTTGTAATCTTCGTTTATATATTTTTATATATTTCTGTATGGTTTAACAATGTATTCATTCGTTATGATTTGTTGTCCAGTCTTTACATGTATGAACATTTTATTTTTCAAGAGATCGAGAATTTTGTTTTTGAAAATAAGGTTTAGTTAAATTGAGCATATTTGTAGTCAAATCGAGCCTTTTTTTTAATATAATCGAGCTTATTTTTGAAAGAATCGAGTATATTTTAGAAAGAATTTAAAGAATCGAGCATTTGTCAAAATATCAAGAAATTTTCAAAGGATCGAGAATATTTTTCAAAGGATCAAGAATTTTTTTTAAAGGATCAAGATTTTTTTTTAAAGGATCGATATTTTTTTCAAAGGATCGAGATTTTTTTTCAAAGAATCGAGAATATTTTTCAAAGGATCGAGAATTTTTTTAAAAGGATCGAGAATTTTTGTCAAAGGATCGAGAAGATTTTTCAAAGGATCGAGATTTTTTTCAAAGGATCGATAATTTTTTTCAAATGATAGATAATATTTTTTAAAGGATCGAGAATTTTTGTCAAATGATCTAGAAGATTTTTCAAAGGATCGAGAATATTTTTTAAATGATTGAGAATTTTTGTCAAATGATCTAGAAGATTTTTTAAAGGATCGAGATTTTTTTTCAAAGGATCGAGAATATTTTTCAAAGGATCGAGAATATTTTTCAAATGATCAAGATATTTTTCAAAGGATCGAGATTTTTTTCAAAGGATCGAGAATTTTTTTCAAAGGATTTAATTTATTTTTAGAAAATTAGGTTTTGTTAAATCGGATATATTTGTAGCGAATTTGAGCATATATTAGAAAGAATTGAAGATTTTTTTTAAAATAATCTAGCATATTTTTCAAAGGATCGAGAATATATTTTTTGAAAAATTGGTTTAGTTAAATTGATTGAGCTTTTTAGTAAAGGTTTTGAGCCTTTTAAGTACCGACCAGAATGCGTCTGCAAGCTCGACCACCGTGAGCTTGGCTGGGAGCTCGACCTCCGAATGCATATGCGTAGCGCCTGAGTTTCAACGAAACTTTCTCTCTCTATTTCTTAACTCTCACTGTAAAAAAATGAATGAAAGATTCTGATGGAACAACTATTGGAGGTATTTTTATCCGTTCACCATAATATATGTCTTTTAAACATAAGTTATTAAAACAGTGACAATGTTGAAATGCCACCTCCAAAAAGTGCTATTTATTTTTTGAAGCTCTTCAGGTGACTCAAGCCTTCCTGAACAAGACTATCCATCAGAAGCCTACCAAGCCACCGATAAAGAAAATGCAGGTCCACAAACCAAAATCCAAATTTTACCCACAAAATATTCTAAACCAATTCCAGTTATTGCCTACTTTGACACAGGAGCCCACTCCTCTATGATAAACCCCAATGTCCTCCCTGCAGACGCTTGGAAGCAAGAAAACAACCAGTTCCTTGCTGCGGACGGACATATAATATTATATATTATAATATATTATATAAAATATTATATATTTATATAGGATATAATGTGATATATTATGTTTTATTATATAAAATATTATATAATTATATAGGATATAATGTGATATATTAAATATATATTAATATAATAATATATATATATTATAATTATTTATTTATAATTTAAGAGTTTAGTTTTGATTAATTCATTTTTTTTATATGTTTTTTTGAATTAATTTTTAATGTGTTACTTTTGTTTAATTTAAAAATTACACTACAAAAATTATATTGGTTAATTATTTAATCAATTTGTTTATAGTTGTAATAATATTAAACAAAATACTAAAATTGATGTTTCAATTTTTGATAGTTTTCGATTAACCTACTAGATGCGTTTTTTCCGTTTTCATTTTCAAAATACAGCTTTCAGTATATGCTATCAGATGCGTTTTCAGAATTCGAAATTGAAACCGAAAATACTGTTTTCATTTTCATTTTCATTTTTATTTTCGAAAAACAACAACTGAAAAACGTTTACAGGACGGGTCCTAAATTTTTATGCTTTGAGTATTAATTTAAGGGTTCATTTTCATGTTTCTATATTAGCTTAGGGATTCATTTTCATTTTTATATATTTCGAGTATTAGTTTTGATGTCCATTTTCATTTTTATATGTTTTGAGTATTAATTTAACGACCCATTTTTATTTTATTTTAGATTATAAACATTCAAATATTTATTTTGAGTATTGGTCCAACTATTTGGGATTAAAGAGGTCTATAAAAAGTTTAAAAGTTTAAAAGTTTAAAAGTTTAAAAATAAAATTTGGTCAGGACAAAGTCCAAGAAAAAATGTTTGTTTTTGGTATATGGTCTAATAGAGTTTCTTGCTTCAAAATTTATCATTTTTTTCAATCTCTCTACTCTCAAAGCCTCAATTCAACACTTTATTTTCTATTAATAATTTTATTGTCTTCTTTTGTTTCAGTCCAGTATTTCACATTTGAGTCATTTCACTTCAATCTTCGACTTTTCGTTATAAATTTTTTCGGATAATTTCTTTTTGATATATATAATATATATATAATCCTATTATACTAAAACGAAAAATTGATTTTGTTTTTATTTTTTAATTTTTATTTTTGATTTAGATTTTTTCTCATTAATATATTAAGGGTCCATTCTCCCATTTCTAACCATTTTTATCCCGGACCCCAAAAACGTAATGATCGGCCCTGGTCGTTATGAAAGTGAAAAAGAAAAAGAAAAGAGGCCAACTCGTAGGAATCTACCTTACAATGTTTTGGTAAAGATTACATTTACTAATAGGAAAGAAAAAATATCAGCTAACATGTAAAACGTGACTGACTAATTAAAAGTGGATCATTGAATTTTTGTAAAAATATATTATTTTTAATGCCTCGAGCAGCCCGAACTATGGACATGTAACATGGAATTAGATGCTCAAATTATTATAATTAATATCATTATTTATATATTTATATAGCTAACACGTGTTTTATAATTTATATCCTTAGACCTCTTCAGTCTTCACTGTATTATTGTTATATGTGTTTTTTGAAATTCAATACCAAAAGGGTCAAAAGTATAAGAGGAATTTAGAATTTGTATCTTGCTGTTGTAGAATTGAATTGAAAACTTCTTCGAGCTATATAACTTGTATCGAACATAATATAGCTAGCTATAACTCATAAAAATAGAGATTGTGTGATTCAAAATACATTATTATTAATGACGCTTTCTTTAAAATACTATTTTTCCCAACTAATCGGGTGTTGTGTCGGATTATGTAAATATGCTTCAAAAATACAATGAAACAATGATGTCTAATTTCATTATGCACTAATAATATTGTACAATGAACACTTTTGACATTTGTAGGCTTGACTCTTATTGTACGGATGATAGAATATATGTAATTTTAATGTAAAAAAACAATATAACAATATAATTTTTTAAACTATGAGAAAATGAAACTGAGAAATCACTAATCTATCTCTCAAAGTTAATCAAACTAACCCTCCAAGCTAGTTAAATTCTGATCTTTTTTCAAATTTTGTAGGAATGCACATTTTATAGAGTGACTTGTACTCATTCGTGAAACAATATAATCTTTGCTGTTTTGAGTCTATGCATACAATAACGCAATCTTTAAAAATAAAAATTGTCTTTTTCATTCCATGAGACACATATACACCATTTAGAAAAATTGTGTCTCCACGTTTTCAACTTCTGGAAAGTTGTATCCTTTCTATACTCATTCAATTTATTTGAATTTTTTTTTCAACAAAAAGTATACCGAAAATTAACCAAATCAAATATTATAAATATGGAAAGAGATATACATACTTCTTGAATGATGAGTCGTGATTGTTTATTATATTTTATTTAATAGAAACAAAAAGGAAAACGCAATCTAGGTTAGAAGTACTTGAAATGCTTTTTAATAACTATACATTATACTAATGTTTTGGTTTATTTAAAATATCAGAAAATAAAAATAATAATAGCATTGTTAAATTTGCTCAAAAGTGTTGATAAAACACGTAACCTTAAATCAGAATGATGACTCACTGACTACAACACAAAAACAAAAATTGTTGAATTGAAATGGTTGAGGCAAGCAACATAGTGACAGCAGTCTAATGATGACGTGGGCCCCTATCAAGCTGTTATTATAACTTGTAGATCATATATTACTTTTACTATGGGCCCTCTCAAAATCATACAATGGTCCAACTTATTCTTTTAAGGACACCTACCCAAGTTATTATTATTTTTTTCTTTTTCTTTTTATAAAAAAAAAATCAGAATTTCATTATTACATTTTTTTTTCATTTTTAAAATTAATAAGAGGTGTCGGATTTTAATTGGATTACAAATCAAATTAAATATAACTTTTAAACACATGCATTTAAGTTAGTGGTAGAATTATTGTAAATTGAGTGTTATATTTCTGATTACACGAACCAAATTGATGTATTTACTAAAAATTCAAGCAAAATCAATTTACAATATGATTTTAAATATGTGACCACAACATCCATCAATTTATTTGGTTTAAATTTAGGATTATCATGTATCCTTCTTTTCCATAATTTGATTAGAGGTGTCAAAAAGGTCAAGCCGATGTGTATCCAATGCTTGCTTTACTCGTTTCGGTACAAGCCCACTCAGTCTGGCCTGTCACATTGAGGGCTCGGGTTTAGCCTACGTCTGGTTAAAAGAGTGAGCTTGGACATATATTTCTGGCTTTAAGGGCCGGACTAGGCTTATAGTAGACATGTCGGCGGTTCGGTTTGAACCGGGGGGCGTAAAAAACCGTAACTGAACCGTGTTTTTTTATTTAGGTTTCAGAGCCGAACCAGAACCGTTACAGTGGTGAACTGAAACCGCTACAGTGACGGTTCTGGTTTCGGTTCTCGGTTTGATGGAACCTTCTAGTTTGAACTGACGGTTCCAGTTCGATTCTAACCAGGGGTTCCTACATTTTTTTAAAATCAGATCTGATCTGATTCTGATCTCCCTCTCTAAACTTCACAGCCTTCATCTCTCTCTTTTCACGTTCTCAGTTCTCACCTTCATCTCTCTCTCTCTCCCTCTCTCTCTCACACACACACACTTCTCACTTCACCACTTCCAGTCTACCAGAACCGGGCTACCATAGTCCAGGTGTCCATCGATCTACCACTCTACCATCTTTTCGTTCTGCAGATCGATGATTGATCATCTTCTTCATCTTCATCAGTTTCTTCTTCTTATTCTTCTTGCTTGGATCGAACGAGAGAGATATGAGATTGTGCTCGTTGGTCGGTGGATGTGTGTGATTGAGTGGTGCTGGGTTTTGAGTTTGTGGTGTTGTGTCGTGTGTGTGTGTTTTGAGTTTTGATTGGTTTGATTTGTTGTGTACTGATGTGTGTGTGTGTGTGTGATTTTGGGTTTGTAGCAGTCGTGTGTGTGTTTGAACCGATGAAGATGATTAGGGATTTTGGGATTTTAGGTATTTCAGGTGTAGGGTTTGATTGAGTATTTAGGATTTAGGGTTGTTTTTTTTTTAAAAAAAAAAGGTTCCGAACCGACAGAACCAGAGGAACCAGACTAGAACCATCAGACCGGAATCAAAATAGAAGGAATCGAAACCGGAACCTCCCGATTTCGGTTCTAATTCCCCAAAAACCCGAACTGTCGGTTCCGAATTGAAACCGGAACCAACATCATATCTAGTTTATAGTTTGAAACCCGTTAGGCCCACCAAATAGGGTGAGTATTGCCACCTAAAAAAACTATATATACCCATTTTTTAATAAGACTTTTTATTTTAGGAATGATTTTATTATATTTGATAACTAAAAAATAATAGTGATATATTTATTTTGATGAGTGATTTTATTCATATGACTTTTTAATTTCGTAGGTATATTATTCCTTTAAATATAGATTTTATTTTTATGATCTAAAATTATTTTTTTTGACGGGTTAGCCTGCAAGGCCCGGCTTGGATCTTAAATTGCCTTGGGGATCTTAAATGATCAAATAAAAAGATAGACGTTACGATGATATGAGGTTAATTAGATTGTAAACCCTTAATATCTATACCACGAGATTATAGATTTGAATTTTATCATCCCTCTAAAAAAAATCCCGAATCTATATAACAGTGTAATACTCTTAAACAAAAAAAAAATGGGTAGAGGTTGAACTCACATTTTAAGTCAAAGTTTTAAAACAAATACAGTTAAAAACATAATTCTATATGGACAAATTGTAAATCACCCAAATTGAAGGTCCATGAAGGAATCAAGCGAATCGAATCATCGGAACCTGAATAACTCGCGGTTGACATGTCTGCCTCCGAGTCCGACTTGTAAATTGTAACCAGTAGGGGTTGGTATGGTTCGATTCGGTTCGGTTTTGATCAAAACCATATTGAACCGACATATATTCGGTTTTTAAAAATGTGAATCGGTTTGAACCGTTTGAACTTGAAAACCGAATTGAACCGAACACATTTATCTCGATTCGGTTCAATTCGGTTTTGGGCCTAATGGGCTTTAAATGTTTTTTAATATGTTTATTTTTTAATTTTTTTTTAGGTTTTTAAGTTGCATTTTTGGCATTTAGCCTTAAACTTTTTTAAGAAAGCATAATATGTAATAATTAATTTAAACAAAATACAATCCAATTTTGAATCCGAATCTAAAATTTCAATCATATTCGATCTACATACTCAATCAAAATATAAAATCATTATAACTTCTATAAATATAAGTAAAAAAAATGTAGTATATATGTGTAGTCCAAAAATAAAACATCATCAACAAACAATCTATAATAAAATTGAACTTTACAAAATAATTAATTAAAACAATTCGGTTTATTAGGTTCGGTTCGATTTTGTATGTCCAAAACCGAAACCTCCAAGCTGAAACCGAACCGAATTCAATTCGATTTTTAAATTTCAAATCGATTTGAATCGAATAGAAACTTTGAACCGAACCAAACACAATTTTTCGGTTCGGTTCCGTTCGATTCAATTCGGTTTCGGTTTTGGTTTTTTTACTCACCCCGATAACCAGCTCGCTCAGCTCAAATACGCATCGGAGAGACTACAAAGAAAAACAGGGTTTTAGAAGAGAGAGAGAGAGAGAATGGGAGGAGAAAGGAGGCTGATATTGGTGGGTATGGCGGTTGCGATGGTGATGGGAATCGGAGTCTATTTGAGGCTGTGGACTCTCGATTACAGTGTTTCATCTGTTGATACCGAATTATTAAGGTTTCTAATTTTTGGTTGCTCTTCTTTTTATCTCCTTTTACTTTTATTTCGATTACAGTTTCTAAACAAGTGATGTTGTTTCCTTGAATTTAAATTTTTGTAGAAAACAGTTTGATCTAGCGAATAGGGAAGCAATGGATGAATCTGCAGAATGGAGACTAAAATTTGATGTGGAGGCAGAGAGAGCTAACAAGTGTGACAAAGAACTAACTGAGGTTTGCTTATTCACTATTCACTATACTATTGTATGAATTCATTTGCTCTTATAATGACAAGTAGCTAATGCTATAGACATTCATGCCTTCTAAATATACAGCTAGTAGCAGCTTCAGTTGGCTCCGATTCTTCAATCGTCAGTAGATTAGCTCATTGCTTCATCTGTAAAATTGTTTTTGGTTTGCATCACTGTGTTTGATTGTTGCTTGTCTTGAATTCGGTCAATTTTACCTGTGGACTGTGCTATCTTTAGGATGGCGATCGATTGGTATATGATTATGATTGGGGAAAAACATTGAGGTTTACTGGTGGAGTGGATATAATGGCTTGGGTAGCTAATAAGTGTAAGATATTGCTATGGAAGTATTTATGTAGTACACGATAGCTTCCTATTGTGGTATCAGTGAAGCTGGAGTTGGGGGCTAATATCCATGGCATTGCATTTTACAACTCATTTGACATGGGATGGTTCTGCATGCTTAGAAACTTGTAGATACTTTAAAGGATGCATAGATTATCTGATTGACAAGGGTTCTGTTTAAATAAATAATTGGGATACTTGACAAATTCTTCTTATGTTGCTATAATCTTCCCTGTCCATCCCTTTAGCTAGAATTGTTTGCTTAACAGTTGGACATGCAGGATAAAGATTTGTATCTTTTTCATGCTTTTAGACAATGCATCGGTCTGAGGTGATGATTCCGGTTGAGCAATTTTTATCTACTACTTTGAGTAGCAGTCATATTTGTTGAAGCATATCTTCATAAATAATGTGTGCTTCAATAAATTTAATTTGCAGATTTTCTCAAGGATATTTATTCCCTATGACCACTGGCCTTTCGGACATCTGTATACATAGCACAATAGAGAATTGTTTAAAAGATATGGTATATGATCTGTTATATGGATGTACCGTTGTCCCTGTGTTTTAGACCTCTTCACTTTTTGTTTGGTGTTTTAAATTCGTGTGGTGTTTTAGGTAAAAGTGTGCTTGTTTTTAACTATTTATCTTCTTAATTTATTTATATTGTCTTTTGCTTGTTATCTTTCTTTTTTCGTTTTCAGAGGTGAAAATTGAGCTTTTTTCCTCTTGAGAGTGAATATTATTTGGTAACTTAACAGGTCAAGGACACTTTGGAAAAGTACGTAAAGGGTTCTGATTATGATATCAACCAAAAATTAGCAATGGTCAGGAAGGTAACTCCTTGCTACCATAATTTCTCATGGCTCGTTCCTCTTGATGTACCCTTTCTCTTTTCATCATCTTTTACTTACTGTATTTCATATGTCATCTCTAAGGTACTTCCCCATTTGCAACATAGGGAACACCAATTTTTTGTAACTTGCTGAAAAGTTGGTTGAAATGAAATTGACTATTGATCCGTAGAAACTTCATCAAAAGCAATTGTTGTTTGTAAAATATAGATATAGAATTCTCTTTTATGAGTTCCTGGGTGTACTAGTAGAAGCTTATCTTCAACTTGATTTTTATTCATTTTCTCACAAGTTACACCATTATCAGGACAACATGGCGTTGCTTGAAAGGGTAAAAATCTTAAATCAACAGCTTGGGGAACAAAGGTTGAAGTGCAAATCATGATAGTTTAATTGGTTCCTGCA
Source organism: Dipteronia dyeriana (assembly GCA_032871835.1). Classification (NCBI taxonomy): domain Eukaryota; kingdom Viridiplantae; phylum Streptophyta; class Magnoliopsida; order Sapindales; family Sapindaceae; genus Dipteronia; species Dipteronia dyeriana. The sequence continues at coordinate 14,250,301 of CM065297.1, forward strand.
TTTTTGCTTTTGGGGTTTGATTGATTTCTCCACAACGTTGACACGGAAGCATCATTTGCACCAACATATTAGCTGGTGGCAAGTATTCCTGATCACATTTGTATTTTTTTTACCGAGTTTACTGCTTCCAGTCAGTTTAACAAAGGAAAGGTCATTTTGGTCAAGACAACAGGCTTCTTATCGGCTATTTTCAGCTAAGGGGCATCATATAAATGTTGAGTGTTGTTGCATTGTTGGTCCATGCCCCAGTTGCTTGATGCTCTTATCATGTACATATTGGTATTAATTGAAAGCACTCTTGCTTCTAATGCACTTCTATGAATTGACGGCTACAGTAATTTTGTTGATGATGATAGTTTTGCTTCCTTAGTGTGGTAGTTCTTTTTTTTTTTTTCACGAGATTCTTATGATACCGATATAATTTGCTTCGCCTGGAGACAAGAAGTTTAATTCTATCAAGAGTTCTTATGAAACTCAATATAAATACAGGGTACAAAGTAAATCACACAACATAATACTGCTCATAATGGTATGATAGTTATCCATTAATGTTGATTAATCAGATACACTAGTTTAGAAGGTGAGCATTTTTCTCTGCTCATATTTGAAACAACAGCACTTGTAGATTCCCAAACTAAAAGAAATCTACTCTTGATTTCTTGAAACAGAAAAAAAAAATAGATTTAATGAAATGTATAACGACTACCATAAAAGGCTAAAATATTGAGAAAAAAAAGAGAGAAAACCGGTTCCATTATATATTTGTGGAGACAAACAGATAATATATCAAGGATAATTATTAATTAGGTTCTTGTATTTTTTTTTTAATTCTAAGTTGTTTGCGATTTTTATAAAAGTGATTAAATTGGATCTTATATTTTTTTCAAGTGTCAAATTAGTCCATCTAATTAAGATTCGTTAATCAACTTTAATTGTATAGGGTAAAATTTTACTTTACTCTTAAACAATATAATAATAACCCGGAAATGGTGAGGAATGTCACCATTTTTTTGTTGTGTTGTAATAATGTCATCAGTTTAATAACTTATGTTTAAAAGACATCTATTATGATGAACTATTCAAATTGCTCTTAAAATTTGTTTGTGTACTTCCATTTAAATTTAAAAAAATAAAAGTTGTCTTCTCCTTCAAAAAATTTGTTTGAAAATCGATTTTCTTATTTTCTTTCATGCATTTGTGACTAGTTTAACAATGTATCAATTCGTGTATGAACATGTAGTATCCAGAATTTACACAAGATTTTTTTTAATAGTTCGAGATTTATTTTATTGTTACGAGTTTTTTTAATTAGTTTCCGAGATTTTTTTGTGTTGGTTCGAGTTTTTTTTTTGTATTGGTTCGAACTTTTTTTGCATCAGTTTGATTTTTTTTTTGGTCCGAGTTTTTTTTAATTATTTTTCGAGGTTATTTTTCTTCCTTTTTTTTTCTTCTTTTCCGAGTTTTTTTTTCTGAACTCTTTTTGTATTGGTTCGAGTTTTTTTTTGTATTGGTCCAATGTTTTTTTCTATTAGTTCGAGTTTTTTTTCATGTATTGCTTCGAGTTTTTTTTTTGTATTGGTCAGAACTTTTTTTCTATTAGTTGGAGCTTTTTTTATTGGTCCGATTTTTTTTTAAATTATTTTTCGAGGTTATTTTTCTTCTTTTTTTTCTTCTTTTCCGAGCTTTTTTTAATTTTTTTTTGAGCTTATTTTGTATTGGTTCGAACTTTTTTTTTATTAGTTTGAGTTTTTTTTTTGTATTGGTTCGAGCTTTTTTTGTATTGATCAGATCTTTTTTCAATTATTTTTCGAGATTATTTTTTTTTTCTTTTCAGAGTTTTTTTTTATTTGTTTTCCGAGCATTTTTTGTATTGGTCTGAGTTTTTTTTTTATTAGTTAGAGTTTTTTTTTTGTATTGGTTCGAGCTTTCTTAGTATTGGTCAGAGCTTTTTTAAATTATTTTTTGAGATTATTTTTCTTTCTTTTTTTTCCTTTCTTTTTTTTCCTTTCTTTTCTGACAATTTTTTTTATTTTTTTTTTCCGAGTTTTTTTTATTGGTTTGAGCTTTTTTCATATTCGTCCGAACCTTTTTTCTATTAGTTCGAGCTTTTTTATTGGTCCGAGCTTTTTTTAATTATTTTTCGAGGTTATTTTTCTTCTTTTTTTCCAAGTTTTTTTTTTAAATTTTTTTCCGAGTTTTTTTGTCTATTGATCCGAGATTTTATTTTATTTTACTTTTTACGAGATTTTCTTGGAAAGAATTGAGGATTTTTATTAAAAAAAATCTCGAACCCAGTTTAAAAAAGCTCGGACAGTTGTCGTAAAAGGTTGGGCAGTTGACAAAAAAACTCGAATTTGGTTCAAAAAAGCTTGAAAATGGTTCAAAAAGTCTCGAAAACCCCAAAATTCATCTTTGTCAAAAAAAAATCAACATGATTTCAAATATTAACCTAACCCATAACCATTCTCAAATCTTTTATAAACACATAACAGGTCAAATTAAAAAAAAGCTCTGGGGTCCTTGCCCCCTGTCCCTCCTCAAGCTCGACTCCCGAATGCGTCTACGTAGTACCTTAGTTCCAACGAAACTTTCTCTCTCTATTTCACAACTCTAACTGTAAAAAATTAAATGAAAGAAATTTGATGAAACAGCTATTGGGGCATTTTTGTACGTTCAACATAATATGTACATTTTAAATACAAGTTATTAAAGCAGTGACAATGTTGAAATACCACCTCCAAAAAGTGCTATTTAATTTTTGAACCACACATACAGTTTTTTTAACATATGTATATTTTTGTTTATTTTATTTGTGGATTTTGATTTCTGAATAAATTTGACAACAATGTTTGTATAATATTAACAAAAAAATTGAGAATGAATGATAACTTTGTTTATAAAATAAGGGTATAATTGACATTTTCTTATTAAAATAATTTTAGAAAAGTTTAATTAAAAATGGCGCAAATGGTGTTTAATTAATGGTATTTTTGAATTTTGTTATAATTATAATGGTGTACTTAAGCCACGAAAGACAAAACAACTATGCTATGACAAATGAATGGTATTTAAATATTTTAACTAAAATTGTTTAAGTTAACTGTTATATTTAACACTGATGGATCTGTTTAACTAAAATTGTTAAATTCAATTATTATATTTAACACTGTTAAGCCAGCTAGAGAGACCAATTTGATGAAACTAATTTGGCAATTAAGAAAAATGTGAGGATTAATTTGATCACTTTTATAAAGGCCCAAACAATTTAAAATTTAATAAAAGTCTAAAACCTAATTGATAATTTTCCTAATATTAATGGAAAAAGCTTTAACATTCTTGTACTTGATGGATGACTTGAAGCTCTTTTCTTGTTGAGGAAAGAAGAAGAAGAAGCTTTATTGACAATGATCAACAGATTATTTATTTCACTTGTCTAATTGCTGAAAATAGTATATTATTAATCTGGAGAATTTAATAAGGTCATCTCCAACCTTTGACACTATTTTATTGTAACTTTGCAGTAAAATAAAACAACTTCCACTCCACAATCTCCGATTCATTGCAGCAAATTTTATTTAAAAAAGACTATTCCCTAAATATTCTCTTTTTCATTGATTATCAACAATTAACATTCCACCCCTCAGTTAACATAATATTACGATAAGATCATAAATTCATATATTTTTTGAATTAACTAAAATATTGCATTTAATATTTTATGAATTAACTAAAATATTGTATTTAATATTGCATTTAATAATTTCTGAAATTAAATTTAATTAACTAAAATGACAATAATTAACTAAAAACATTATATTCCATAAAAGAAATAACAAACACGAAATTAAAAGTACATAACGTCATTTAATTTTTCGAATTAGTATATTCATCCCACAAATGATCGATTAATGCATTTCGGAGTGCAATGTAAGCTTCTTTATCCTTGATTTGTCTATATCGAGCTAGAAATTCTTGAAATCGGGTATTTTCATCTATAACCCTCTCAATTTGTGGTGTTGGCGCTTCCATATGATCCTGAATAGCTGCATCGACATCACGTTCATCCTCGATTATCATGTTGTGCAGAATAATGCACGCAGTCATTATATCATGTAATACATGTTTTTTCCAAAAATGTCCTAGTCTTGCCACAATTGCAAACCGTGACCGGAGAACTCCGAAAGCACGTTCTGCGTCTTTTTTACATCCTTCTTGTTTCAGTACAATAAAGGATTCAAGTTTGATCATGTGTGGTCTATTCTGAAAGATATTCCGAAATTTGCAAATAACGCTAGTCCAACACAAGTCTCTCAAAGATGGAGGGTTGACTTTTGTTCATCACAATCGGACTCCCCAAGTACAGAATCCCCTACATCAGCCAATCCTGCTTTATCTACATTTTCTCTTCATATAACTGATGAAGATATTGTCGATAGTTCATCTCAAAGGTTGGTTGGGGTGAAAAAGCAAAATTAAAAAGAATAGAAGAAAAAAAAAATTAAATACGCTTGAATGGATAAAACAAAATAGTGAAGAAATCAAGGGGATTTTTCAAAAATCCACCGATGTTAGGGCAACAAATTTTGAACTCCAATTCATAGTAGCTCAAAATGAGGCAAAAAAAAAAAGGGCTGTGAAAGAATTACGGGAGGAGCAAAAGATTTTTTCAAAAGATTTGAATTCCGAACTTGATCCAACCGTACGTGAGTATTATTAAACTGAACGAACCAGAATACTGGTAAAAAGAGCTCAACAAGCCCAATGATCTCAAAATACATATCCTTCTTTTACTCAATATTTCAATGATCTTGGAGGATCCACAAATAATCTCTCAGATTACTAAATTGTTGTTGTCATTTCTATTGTATTTGTCATTAATGTTTTTAATGTTTTATTTAATATTGTTGTTGCTTGAATTGTTTTGTTTTATATTTCCTGTTTTATCTTATTAATGATATTTAGTAATTATTGTATTATATACTTTATTTTAGTTTATTATAAATATTAAATATAAAAAAAAATCAATTAAAATAAATATATATTGACCAAAAGCATTAGATAATTATAATGGTACAATTATAATAAATTGTATTTGATAGCGTAAAACTGTAATTTAATAAATTTATAAAATGAGGGATCAAATCATAAAAGTTTTAAAGATTGTTGCTTAAAGTGTACATAAAGGAAATATGAGGGACAAAAAACAATTACACAGTAGGCCAGCAAAGTAACGCAATCGCTGGCCTGTGCCAATTCTGGCAAAAAAAAAGAGGGTGATGCTGTTTTGTTGCAAAGAATGCAGTTGGGTTGGAGATGATTTTGGCTCTATTTTAGAGAATAGAGCAAAGGTTAGAGATGATCTAACAACGTTTGGAACTTAATGTCGGAGCTGCTTATTTCAACTCTTAAAACACAGACAATTGCACATCCGCTTTGTGCACCTTCTTATCTATGTTAGTGCCTTATGGTAGGGTTCTATTCTTACCTTACGCATTCAAATTTTACCATATGCATTTACCAGAATGGCAGAATGTGTGGCAGGTTTGACAAATCCCAACACATTCTTAACCCAAACACTAATTTTAAAAAAATGGATAATTAATCAAAATCAGAAACATTTCTATGATTATAGATGGAATCTGAATTAAATATTTTCTTTGTTTCCTTGTTTTCCTTAATAGTTGGGTTTGTAGTTTCATATTAACAACAATCAATATTCCAATGATTTGCATGATTTCTGAAATCAACAATTCAACAAATCCAAGATAAGAGAGGTAATCCATCTGACTACAACATCAAGAAACAAGCAAATCATCAAATACCATGAAGAATCATATGAAACGAAATTAAACATTTCACATTAAAGTTAGAAGTAGATAAACAAACATGCAAATATAACTTAAAATATAAGAGATTGAAAGATAATTTGATTACGATCTCTAGGAGAAGAACCAGTACAATGACTATAATAGAGAGTCGCATACACCTGCAGACTGCAATATACTGAAATTCATTTGATCCAATACAATGATCTCCTCAGGCTGAAGTAGGACTTTGAACTAATTTGTTGACAATGCTTACAATCGTAAACTAGAAAGGTCAGGGTTAATAATGCAGCCACACATGTATCACAAACATTGGAAAAGTTTATAAGCAAATTCATCCCAAATTCTACGTATTTCTTGCCAAAAAAAAAAAAATCTAGAAAAATTTATCTATGTACATATTGGGTACAACTTAATCAATCGCCAAAATGGATGTGCATCAAAGGCGGACTCTTCGCTGATTACAGATTCTATCTACTTAAACCTTACCGGGAAGCCATGGACCAGAAGTTCAAGAGAAAGGACGGTGACATGGCAAACCAGCTGATAAAAGCCATTGCGGTGGCTGTCTCAAACCTTGTGCAGTGGTTCACAGCACATCTATTAAGATCATTGCCAATGAGGACAGTGATGCCGGCAGATGCACAAGCAGCAGCAAATGTAAGAGTGGATGTGATCTGCATCAATATAAAACCAGTTTCACTAAGTTTGATTGAAATAAAATCCAATTGCAGATATCCAGGCAATAGTCTCCATCAAATGAGCTTTAAAAATCCCTCCACACACATAAAGACATACAAAAGAGAAAAAAAGGGAAAAAAAAATAAAAATAAAGAGCCCTGAGAGAGACAAGTTTCCATATACAAATGGGTTACATTTCCCACATATGTATCAACTTTGAGCAAAATATAGTCTTTTAGATTTGGGGTAAGAAAATTTACAAGGCAAATTAATATTTGAATATGGTTAACAACTTACGACAAATTCTGTCTTACAAGTGAAATGCACATGTATTTTTGTTTAATTAGTAACTATCTTACAACAGCACCCTTACTTTTTATTTTTGAAAGATCAACAGAACCCTTTCTTGATATCAGTATATTAGATTCCATTATCCTCTTAAAGGAATCATGTCCAGACCAATAAATGGATATGCTGTGTGTGTGTGTACGTGTTGTTTGTTACTTTTCTATAATTTAAACCTAAATCTAACCCCAGTTCTGGCACCAACTTCAACCCTTCCTGTTCCTTAATTGGCCTCTTGAGCCTTAAAGGGCTAGAAATTGCAAAACTAGCACGAAAAGAACAAGAAAACTAGCTTAATCTCAAACACTGAGAAAATTAAACTATTGAGACTGCATTATCAGCCAAAATGCTTGTGAATCAATTGTTGAATAAGATGGACTGGCCTTCACAAACTGCAGACATTTCAACAACAAACTAAAATGTACAAAACCCTAACCCATAAAGAACATGCATCGGTATCAAAGTGTTAATTAATTCATGAAATCACAAAAAACATAAGAAACATACTGATAGATAACCAGTTTCCCTAGTGTTTAAACAGAAATTAAATTACATGGAATCTAATCAACAGCAAGTCCACAATGCGCTTAAATGCGAATTTAGCTAGGCTTGTTATAAGAAGCTCTCTTACCCCATCACCAATGGTAAACAGACGAATAACAATGTAATTCCGCAGGCTCCGTCTCACCAAGAGGGCATATATATCAACAACTGCCAGCGAAAAACTCCACAAACTTTGCAAGCTAACAGCAAGAACAAGGTAGCTGATGCAGCAAAATGAATCACAAATTCTATGTTATTGAGCTAATATATTCTTGACAGTTGACAGAGAAAAAAAAAACCGAAGAGGGTAAAATTAAATGCAAATTCTTATATGTAAACTAAACACATCAATATAATTTCACAAACCAAGTTAATGTGCTAAAGAAATTTAATGAAACCGAATTTGTCATTGTTAATAAAAGAATGCGTTCAAATTAAGCATAAACAAATTGACAGAGACAAGGAAGAGTACCAAAAGGCGGTGGCTTCGTGAAAGTCAGAAGTGGAGGCCATGACATAGAGAGAGACAACTGCAAAAACAAATTGACAGAGACGAAGAATGAGGCCACCACGTGTGCCGGGCATGCCTTGGAGGTCCTTCATTCTGATTCTTGGGCCGTTGTGGGCCTCTCCTTCCGTCAACGGCGGTGCCTCCACCGGGTGCACCGACGGCCGGCTCGCGTTCATCGATCGATCAATCGATCAAGTAAATCAAACTGTTAAATCCTATCAAAAGTTTTCTTTTTGAAGGGAATTGAATCCAGTGAAAGAGTAAAGTTTCACACTTGCACAATGTTAATGGTGGAGTGAAGTTAGAATCTTAGAGGGGGATCGGTTGATCTGGGCCGTTGAAGAATGAAGACCAGCTACACGATCAAGTGCGTCATGGGTCCCATTAAGTTGACGTCGGTTTTGCAATTTGCATCGATTGTCAAGATTCCTTTCGGCATTCAGAAAACAATTAATAAGTTTAGTCGAAATTTGAGACGCTTGGGGTTTTCGGTAATTTTATGTGCAAAGGTTGGAGTTTTGATGGTTAGGACAAAACGACACGTTTATCAGATCCGATTAATTTCGGATTCTGTCAGAACCCAATTGCGGGATTAACCGGGTTTTGAAGAAAAGTCAATCAAGTAAATGTTGCTTGTATGGGATGTGTTTGGTGGGTCAACAACGTCAACCGATCTAAACCTTGAGAGAGTTTCCAAAAATTAGCTTAAGCAAGTGCACATTACATCAATTTGGTTATTTGGTGGTCATATATCTCGTAGGCTTTGTTTGGTAAGAGGAGAGATGGAATGAGAGAGAGCTCCGATCTTTTGTTTAGTTAGAGAGACAATAGAGAAAAGAGAAGAAAAGTTGGGATCTGTTCGCCTTCCAAATCCATCAAAAACAATCATTTTAGGGCATCACCAAAAACAATCATTTTAGGGCATCTCTAATACATTGTCAAATTAGTATACAAATATTGTCAAATTAGTGAGTCAATATTAAAATTTAGTATAAAGTGTAAAAGTCTTCCTCAAATGCAGTACTAAATACTGTACCAAATTTGACCTATGCTATATTGTGCGTTAAATTTGACACACAATATAACTTATGTCAAAGTTGGCACAACAATAAATGTATCTTTTTTAATTACAAAAATAGCATTATATATATTTTTAAAACATTTAAAATAATTTAAATTTAATATACATTAATGAAATTTCAATCAAAATCTATTTCATCCAACCATTCTTTAGTATTTTAATGAATACATTAATGATAAAGGTTGACTTTTATAATTTTAATTAATAAAATAATAAAAATAGCATGTTAAATACAACTGTGCATTTGAGTACAATGCTAAGGCTCCGTTTGGAAGAGTTTCTTCAAGTAGATCTTTTAAAATAGACATTTTATAAGTAGAGTTCTTAATAGGAAGATGTTGGTCGTTTGATTGTCAATTAAAAAAAGCTTTTTTAAATTGTAAGATTATCAAAATATTCAAAAACTATTTTAAATGATAGAGTTATATTAGACTTTTTAATGTTATTAAAAAAACTCAAAAAGATCTACTTGGAAAAACAAAAAATTTGAGATTCTCCAAGTAAACGTAAAACAACTTTTTTAACCATCTAAAAGCTCTACTGAGTGACAATCAAAAAGATATTTTTAATTAAAAAAACTCGTTTAGCAAGTAGACAAGTTATTCCAAACGGACAATAAATTATTGTGTCAAATATAACATTTTACACTTTCTTATGTCTGTCGTATGTAAATTTTACCAGACGTACACGTCATCGACAAAGAGGATAAAATTACCAGATGGACGTCCAAATAGGCGTTCAGAAAATATCCTGCAAGACAACATCAAAGAAGAGAAGCCCGAGTAAACAAGTATTGAACAAAACCTACTTGGGGTCAAAACATCATATACTACTCGGGGTCAGTTAAAGATACTCGAGGCTAGTTGATGACATTTTCTACTCGGGATCAGATGACGTCACTCGGGACCAGCTGATATCGTGTTCTACTCGAGACAAACATGAAGAAAACTGAATAAAAACCCAACGCGTAGCTCACACGAATCGAGCCATTAAAATATACGAATATATCTATATCAAAGAGGAATTACAAGAAGAACAAAATATCAAGCAGAAAGGGTTTCTTATCTGGCAACAATTTTATTTCTTCAAAAAGATTGTGCTATTATAAGGAAATAAGTCCTAACTGGACTTCATTAGTAGAGTCTCATTCAATCTCATTACAAGTCTCTGAAACAGGAAAGAAGACAAACTACTTCGAACAAGCAAACAATCATAATTAAATACAAAGATCTTTTATTACTTGTACAAAGAGGATTAGGGTTTTATGGACATATAAATAGACCCATAATCTCGTCACAAAATAGAGACAGAATATACAGAAATCATAGAAAAATACAGAGAGAAAAAGAGAGATCGAGAATTGTAATTATTATATTCATAGTGGATTTTGGCTCGGTTGATCATTCAACCACCCGTGGAAGTTTCTCCGGTCATTGGAGTTTTACCACGTAAAAACTTACGTCAGATTAATTTCTCATTCTTTTTCTCTTTGAGATCACAACTGAAATCCAAATCTCCTTGGCTTTTCTTATACAACCATAAATCGACGTCAACAATTGGCGTTATAAGGAGGGGGCGAACCTCCGATTTAATTAAAGGTTATGGCAGGAAGCAGAAGCAGTTCTGGGGATGTCCAAAAATATCCAGATAACTTCCATGTTGGTAGTAGCTCGCGAGATCTCACTGCAACCACGGAGAACCAACCAACATCCCTGGTAGGGATCCAACAAGTTCCTCCGACCAGCGAAGATCTGACACAACTCTTCGGAGATACGCTGTAACAGTTGGTAGTAGACACAACAAAGGAAGGAGTTGATCTACTGGCTGTAGAAGAAGCACAACCTCCTAACCTCCCACCTGCAAGGCTTCGTTCGGTTGTAGTGGGGCCAAGACTAAATGCATCGGAAACTGGAAGAAACTTTACTCCAATTAATCAGGCAGGACATGAAACACCCGAAGAGGAATGACCAAGCCAGAAGTAGAACCAGGATCAGACAGCCCGTGCCAGACACCGTAAACATGACCGTCATAGAGATCGATCGTCATCAGAAGATAGCGATCAGCACCATCGCAAGCGTCATCACGGAACCATACGTGAAACCCAGCATCAAAGTGAAGAGCCAGAAAGAGGAATGACAATCACCCAGTGGTTCAACCATCATGGAAGTCCGGTGAGAGACAGAGATGTCGTAATTCAGAGCCTAATTCGAGAAGTTTAAAACAATATGTGTCAAATGAACGCACTGGTCAGACATTATGGGTACAACGATTTATCTGACGATGATTCTGACAGCCCATTCACTAGGGAAATCTTACGGACCTCATTCCCAGAAAGGTTTAGGATGCCGCACGTGGAGCAGTTCAAGAAAGATACAGACCCTAAAGAGCACGTTAGACGCTATAAAAGTGCCATGGCTCAGTATGCCCACAACGATCCCTTACTATGCTTTAACTTTTCACAAACTCTATAAGACACGGGCTCAAGATGGTTATGGACATTGCCCCCAGCAAGCATCGGAAGCTTCAGTGAACTAAGTAGGAGTTTCTCAAGGTAATTTCTGAGCAACGTTCACAGGAAAAAATCAGTGTCTTACCTTTCTCAGATAAAACAAGGGAAAGATGAGTCATTGAAGAAGTACCTGGGGAGATTCGGCCAAGCGATATTAGAAATCGGCAGTGTAAACGATGAAGCGATAATTGTTGCGTTCATTAACAACCTACATAATGGATGATTATCTTTTAACCTGAAAAGAGCCCGTCTAACCAGATATTCAGATATGATGGACATGGCGAGAGGATATGCACTAGCCGAAGAAGAAGAATTAGCAACAGGAGGATGCTATATGCATAGAGGAAAGCACGAAAAAGACGCTGAGTCCAATGTGTAGAACCAAAAGGGAAAACAGAAAGGAAATAGTAAAGAAAAAAGCAAGGATGGAGGAAACGGGCCTAATACCGAATAGACCATGGAGAAATTCCGAGGTAGATACGCCAACTACACCCCTCTTCAAAAAAAGCAGGAGGAAATCTTGGCCATACTGGAAGAGAAAAATCTAGTAAAAGAGCCACGCCGACAATCTCAGTTTGTTCGGCGAGATACAACCAAATACTGCAGATTCAACAGGAAAACCGGTCATGAGACTTCCATATGTTACCAGCTCAGAGATTACATAGAGACCCTCATTCGGGAGGGACATCTTAAGGATGTAATCTTGAAAAGAGATGAGAAGTCAAAAACAAAGAAACAGATCAGGGCTGATCACAGCTCTGGTCGAAATCAAAGGGCCAACCCAGAGGCCAATGAAGTAATACAAACAATCTTTGGAGGACCATCCACTGGGAGAAGTAACCGAGAGCGAACACAGGAAATCAGAGAAGCAGTAGAAGCAAGACATAATTTTGATGAAAACTCGGTCGAGCCAGACCCGAAAAGGGTAAAGGAAGGATGAGACCTAATAATATTTACAGAAGCGGACTCACATGGGGTCGATGTTCGGCCAAATGATGCCCTGGTCATAAGTGCCCGGATTGGTCACCGGGAAGTCATGAGAATCTTGATAGATAATGGAAGTTCGGTAGACATTCTTAATGTAGCCATCTACGATCAACTTGGGTTGGATCGAAAGGATCTACAACCTTTCCATACTCCACTCAGAGAATTCAGAGGAGTTGAGGTCAGGTCACTCGGGACGGTAAAGCTACCCGTAAATATTGGAGTGGCACCTTGCTAGAGAACTGTATTGCTCGACTTCGTGGTGGTAGACTTAGACAATTGGAAGTATAATGCATTGTTGGATCGACCATTCTTAAATAAAACTAATGCCGTAATAGCCACTTATGCATTGATGATCAAGTTCCTGACCAAACAGGGGGTCGGTGTAGTCAAGGGATCCCAAAAGATGGCCCGAAGAGCTAACCTGTTAGTATACAAAGACAAAAATGATGAACAGGTATGCACTATAACGCAGCCGAGTCAGAACAAAGAGTCATTGTCATTCGAATTTGATCCAAGGGAAGAATCGAATGAGTCCAAAAATGAACCGGTCGAAGAAATTATCTTGAAAGAAGATGAACCAGAAAGAAAGTCAAGAGCAGGGCCAATTTGGAAGGAAAAGTCAAACAAAGCCTGACTGATCTGCTAAAAGAATACAAAGATGTGTTCGCCTGTAGTCATGAAGACATGGTTGGGATAGATGCCCGAATAATATCTCACCATCTCGCGGTAGACCCGAATGTAAAACCAGTGACACAAAAGAGAAGGTCATTCAATTTTGAAAGAAGTCAGACAATCAAACAGGAAGTAGAAAAGCTACTCGCCATAGGATCGATTAGAGAGATCAACTACCCTCAATGGGTAGCTAATGTAGTCATTGTCCAAAAGAAAAATGGACAATGGAGAATGTGCATGGATTTCACAGATTTGAACAAGGCATGCCCAAAAGACAATTTTCCACTTTCGAGGATAGATCAGTTGGTGGACGCTACATTAGGCCACCAGTTGCTCAGTTTCATGGGCGCCTACTCGGGATATAACCAAATTGGGATGAACAAGGCAGACGAAGAAAAACCAGCATTCACAACTGATCAGGGCTTGTACTGTTATACAGTAATGCCCTTCGGGTTAAAAAATACAGGGGCAACATATCAAAGGCTGGTCAACAGAATCTTCGCACGGTAAATGGGAAGGAACATAGAAGTGTACATTGATGACATGCTGACCAAGAGCATCTCGGCAGACAAGCATACCTCAGACATGCGAGAGACATTCGATGTTTTGAGGAGATACCAAATGAAGCTGAATCCGAACAAGTGTTTATTCGGAGTTCTTTCAGGAAGGTTCCTGGGTTTTCAAGTTCACTAAAGGGGAATCAAAGTCAATCCTGAAAAGATACAAGCCCTACAGAGAATGACTTCACCAAGTACACTAAAAGAAGTACAACGCTTAACAGGATGTTTAGCTTCCTTGGGAAGATTCATCTCTAAGGCCACAAACAGATGCACACCCTTTTTTAGAGTAATCAAAAAAGGAAAAGGATTCGAATGGAATGAAGATTGTGAGCAGGCTTTCTTAAAAATCAAAGAGTACATGGGGAAGACTCTCATTCTTTCGAAACCACAGATGGGAGAGATACTCCATTTATACTTATCAATTAAAAAACTAGCAGCAAACTCAGTTCTAGTCAGAACAGAAGATGGAGTACAGAAGCCAGTGTATTATACCAGCAAGACACTCTTACCAGCTGAGACTAGGTAGTCACAGACAGAAAAAATGACCCTGGCATTGGTTTCAGCGGCAAGGAAGCTAAGGCCATATTTTCAGGCTCATACAATCCTGGTTCTCACCGATTTCCCATTGAGACAAATTTTACAGAAGCCAGAGATTTCAGGAAGACTAACCAAATGGGCAGGACATCCCTCAAAGGGCAAGTAGTGACAGATTTTATAGCAGAGTTCACAGAGCCAAACCTGGAAGCAAAAAAAATGTTAGGAACAAATTTTCCATGGAAATTGTATGTTGATGGCTCTTCAAACACTCATGGCAGCGGGGTAGAGATCGTAGTATGCACTCCAGAAAGAGATGATGTCGAATGTGCCATCAGGTTTAACTTCAAAGAAACCAATAATCAAGCCGAGTACGAGGCGCTACTAGCTAGACTCAGAGTCTGTATAGCTCTCGAGGTAGATGAAGTTGCGATAATTAGCGATTCACAGGTAGTTGTCAACCAAGTCCTGGACGAATACCAAGCCAAGGATGAAAGCATGATATCCTACCGTGACATTGCAAAACAGCTCCTCCAAAAATTCAAAGAATATAGGATTGCCCAGATCCCTAGGGAGGAGAATGAAAAGGCAGACACTTTGTCCAAACTAGCATCAGTAACAACCACAATCAGGCCAAAAACTATCCCGGTTGCACATCTCTTCAAACCGAGCACAACTGAACCGAAAAACTTAGAAATTTCAAAAATCCGAACACCGCCAGATGGTTGGACAACTCACCTGAAAAGATTCCTGAAAGAAGGAGTGCTCCTGGAAGATCCCCTACAAGCAAAATGTATCAGATATCGATCAGTAAGGTACACATTGGTTGGAGGAGAACTATACAGAAGGGGGTTTTCCCGAACACTCCAAAGATGTGTGTTAGAGAAGGATGCATATCGGATATTATAGGAAATCCATGGAGGAGTTTGCAAAAACCACACTGGGGGTAAAAGTTTAGCGCACAAGGTACTCAGGCAAGGTTATTATTGACCTATTTTATTCTCAGATGCACAACGATGTTCGGAAAGTTGCAATACTTGCCAAAGGATTGCTAATGATATCCGGAAATCCCCTGAACAACTCAGAAACCTCACATCCCCATGACCATTTTCCATGTGGGGTTTGGATTTAATCGGTCAAATGCCAGATGAGACAGGGGGTGGAGCAAAACATGCCATAGTAGCCGTTGACTATTTCACGAAGTGGGCAGAAGCTGAAACATTGGTGCATATCATAGAAGCAAACACCACAAATTTCATGAAAAAGAATATACTTTATAGGTTTGGAGTCCCAAACACTATAATCACTGACAACGGCACCCAGTTCGATAACCTGAAATTCAGACAGTGTTGCAAAGAGTACTGGATTGCCAATTACTATGCCACACCTGCCCACCCTCAAACAAATGGACAGGTTGAATCAGTGAACAATACCAACCACACAATCAAAGCAAAGATAGATGCCAAGAAAGGAAGCTGGGTAGAAAAACTACCCGAAGTATTATGGGCATACTAAATGACATCAAGAACTTTAAAATGAGAGACTCCATTCACCTTAGCCTTTGGATCAGAAGCTGATATCTCCATAGAAACGTCATATGCATCACCCCGGGTCAGGCTATATGATGAAGAACAGAATGTTGATATGCTATTACAAAGTCTAGATGAGCTAGAAGAGAAAAGGGAGAAGTCCCGAATTTGAAATATGGCATATCAGCAAAGAGTAGCTCGCCACTACAACTCTCATGTCCGGGTCAGAAAATTCCAACTATGAGACCTGGTACTCAGGAAGATGTCATTGAACACAAAAAATAAAGTTGCCGGTTCCCTGGTTGATAAGTGGGAAGACCCGTACAAGATCGAAGGAATAGCTGGCCATGGAGCATATTGGATTGCACGACCCAATGGAGGGGTTTTACCCCGACCATGCAATGCCCAATATCTGAAAATTTTCTATCCTTAAATTGTTTTCTGTTTTTTCTTTTCTAGTCAGGAAAATTTTAGTTAGGTCATATTAAGCTTTGGAACTTAAATCTTTATTGATTTTGCAGTTATAAATAAAAAACACTCGGGATTTTCGAAAAATAAAGCATATGATAATAAGAACATATGAAAGACGAGCATGATAATAAGAACATGCAAATAGAATACTCGGGACCATTGATTCCCGAATGGATGGAGAAGCTAGAAGGAGCATGCCAGTCGAGCAAGGTCAATTGACCTTAGCAAAAAGGTAAACCCGATGCACCAGATTCTAGAGAGGCTCGGGACGCTATCTAAAAAAATTCCGGTAAAATGCATAGCTGTATTAAGCGATTTGAAAAACTTAACGATTCGGTAAACCCTTGCACAGAAAAACTGGGGAGACATCCTCGGTAATGTGTAAGGACTCGAACATATAATCATGGTGAGCCTCGATGTAATGTTCGGGTAGCAACCGAGTATGAAACACGTATAAACCTACTTGCCTGTTGTAAGATGACTCGGTTAATAATACTAGCTAGTTTAATAAGATACTTGGCGTTAAAAAATATTCGGGTAAGGAAACCAGTTTAATAAGATACTCGGTGAGGTTACCCGAACATCAGAATTATCCAGTTTAATAAGATACTTGGCATGAAGATTGCAATAGCCAGTTTAATAAGATACTTGGCGTTAAAAATATTTGGGTAACGAAACCAGTTTAATAAGATACTCGGTGAGGTTACCCGAACATTAGAATTAGCCAGTTTAATAAGATACTTGGCATGAAGATTGCAATAGCCAGTTTAATAAGATACTTGGCGTTAAAATTATTCGGGAAACGAAACCAGTTTAATAAGATACTCGGTGAGGTTAACCGAACATCAGAATTAGCCAGTTTAATAAGATACTTGGCATGAAGATTGCAATAGCCAGTTTAATAAGATACTTGGTGTTAAAATTATTTGGGGGACAACCGGTTTAATAAGATACTCGGTGAAGTTACCCGAACATCAGAATTAACCAGTTTAATAAGATACTTGGTATAAATTTCAATAGCCGGTTTAATAAGATACTCGGTAATAGTAGAATCAAGTTAAAGAAGATACTCGGTGAAATTCCTTGAGCAATGAATCAAAACCACTAGGTTTTCAGAATTAGTCAACTCAGAATTTCATTAATCTACAAAGAATCGTTACAAAAGAATTGTTACAAAGAATCGTTGCAAAAGAATTGTTACAGAATCTTTACAAAAAAACTTGTGGAAATTCTACAAAAAAAAATCAAGGTTGTGAGGATTTTGAACTCTTGTCGATGCTCGGGTCGGGCACCGTTTCATATTCACGGAGTAGACTTTCATTAGAAGGCTAAGTAATCGTGTCGACCGAATTGTCCATCCACTGGCTGTAATCTTCTCCTGGGATCGGTCCGACATCAGGCACCACACTCTCCACGACCGACTCCTGACTGGCTTAAAAAGTCTAGAGGGAGTGCTCGGAAGGAACCTCCAAATGCATGGGATGGGGCTCTTTATCTCGGCTAGGGCAGTAAGCTCTCCACTCCTTCATATGAGTCTGAAGAGATTCCAAGGACCGATCCATGTGGTTCTTGATCGACAGCTCCCAATTGGTTCAGGCATTTTCAATTGCCCGATTCTTAACCTTGAAACCAACCCTCGCTGAAACTCCCGTAGGAGAAGGGCATCGTAGGCAGGGGATTTTTTAAAACGATCAACCCCGTGGACTTCAAGTTCCAGCCTGGCTTTTTTGGATAAGGATTCGACCGTCAAAGCTTGGCATTCCAAGTCTTCGATCTTCTGTTCATACACCGACTTAGACTGCTCTGCTTCATGTTCAGCTTTAAGCATTGATTATTGGGCAGAAGACAATAAATTTTAAAGTGACGCTGCCTTTTCCTCTGCTAAAGAAGCTTTCTTCTCGGCCTCCACATGCTTCGCTAAACAGTGGTCGGTAAACACTTGGGCACTGCCAACTTCTTTCTGATAAGTTGATTTGACCAGAGCACGACTATCCTCACTCTCTTTTAGCTGAGATTCCAGGTGCCTTATTCGATCAGCTTGATGTTGCTGCATCTGAACCAGCTCAGCGAACTCGGCCACCATCTACAAAGAAGTTTAATTAAAAATCTGGCGAATAAGCAAGACAATTGAAGAGTTAGGAATAACTTAATAAGATGCGCCGTTGAAAATATTCTGAAAACGCTCCGTTAAAGAGCCATCCCAAAAACAGCTCCAGCGGTCATCCCCAATGAAAGCCCGGCCGGATGACATCGCCCCGAGCACGGTGGAAGCTGAGATGAGCTGCATGATCTTTCTGAACATCATCCCAAAAGGATTCAAAAAATTCAGGATCTGTATGTACTTAACCCTCGAAGCTTTTACCTCCATCACCGGCTTTTGACCGTTCGGCAAGCCCTTTACCAAAACCCTCACTCTGCCTCTCCCCGTCATCAGACATCTCTTGAGTATGATCCGTTGGGCCACTCGGACCACTAGACTCCCCTACGGTCGGCCGAATGACTTCCTTGGGAACATATTCGGGGACCTGTTCCTCAGCCACATCAAGTTCCTCGTCAGACTCAGGCGGGGCAATACCATCTTCGCTTTGACGAGAAGCTTCTTTTCGGCTCGCTTGAATAATCGACTTCACTTGGCGAGCCTGAAGGTCGCAGACGATGTCCGTATCGTACACTTAGAAGAAAAGGGGAATCACGTTATAATATAAAAAATATAATAATAAAAAAAAGGAGGGGTTACAAAGACCACTTACATCGCCTGCAGTAGCCCAAAATCTGGCTGAAGAAGTCGAGCTCTATCATATTTTTCTCATTAAAAAGATAAGTTATGCTCCTCTTCTCCAGGGTGCGAACTGCTGCCCGAGCAAGTCTGGTCAGCTCAGCATCGCTGAATTCAAGCTTTTTCTTGTTCCATACCTTGGGGGAACAGAAAAAGCTGGGAACCTTCAACACTTTCCAATTTTCCCCAGCCGAGAAAGCGACTTCAAGACCGAGATTCTCTCCGGTGAAAAACCAACTGTTCTTCCAGAACTTGTTGGTTGAAGGGAATCCCTATACAAAACCCCTCTTTTTGGGGTCATCAGAGGTATCAACTCCCCGATTCACCTTTGTCCCTTCAGGGACCCAGCAATATGGCGGATTAGACATAAGGAAATAGGTTTCTGTCTTGCCAGATTGCCTCAGAGTGAAGAAGTGCCTGATTTCACTCTGGGAAGGCGGCGACAAGTTCATCCGGCTCCACATGTGCCACATTCACATCAATATCTTGTAGCTGTTCGGGGCCAGTTGAGCCGGAACGATCCCTGCTTCAGCCAGAAACCAGACAATGAACGGCTGAAGAGGAAGAGTGACGCCACAGCAGAGCATGGATTCATAAATTGCCACCATGCCTGGGGGAGGATTTCACACAGCTCTATCACCCGTAGGAATCAAAGTAACCAAATTATCCAGGTCGAATTGGGCATGATATTTTCTGATCTCATTTGCCCCGACCACATTCGGTTCAACATCAAACCCACTCGGACAATCAGCAGAGAAGGAGAGAAGAGAAACTCTGAATGCCTAATCGATATCGTTCTTGTCAACGGTCTGTCCCTGATCCGAACACTGCCCGAGTTGTGCTTATTGACTTCACTTTTGCTTTGGTGCTTTCCCATCCTCGATCGAAGTGGTACCCTGTGATTAGAAATGACAGATTCAGAACTACATGAATCGGAATCAGAACTGGAAACAGAACTAAAATGGACGTCAGGGTAAAGCCCTGAAACGTCGACTTTTATAAAAGGAGGTTCTTTAGGGGGGCTTTCCCCCAATAATCTTCGAATGCTGGAAACCAGTTGAAAAGCCCCACGATAGAGTGCTTCAAGAGCTATAGTACAGAGTCGAAGACGGGAAGTTGGTTCCATTAAAACTAACCTTGAATGAAATCTGATACAGAATATTCTCAACGGAGAATGACGATTTTCTGTGCAAAGAAATTTGGGCTAGGAAAATTTTATGGTGTGAATTTTTGGATGAACCAGCGCAACCCCTCAGTGAAGAATTTAAAGGGGCAGTAACATGAAACTCTAGGGTCTCAAGGTGGGAAAAATCAATGACAAGATTTGATGACGTAGGCGACGCACGGGGAGACACATAGGTCGTTTCTCATAAATGATATCGAAAAATGAAGCAGCGAGGACACGTGTTAAGAGAGGAACTGGCTTTGGCCTTTAGAATTACAAAACGTCGCAATCATTGAGATCTTATGTGAGGAGGCAAATCGAATTTACAGGTTCACCATTAAGACACGCCATTATGACAAGACATTTACCCTGGCATTAAAGAGATAAAAATTGAAGAATTGATTAAAATACTTTTGCCCGAAACGAAACCCTATTCGACAAAAATATTTTAAGGGGGTATTGTCGTATGTAAATTTTACCAGACGTACACGTCATCGACAAAGATGATAAAATTGTCAAGTGGACGTCCAAATAGGCGTTCAGAAAATATCCTGCAAGACATCACCAAAGAAGAGAAGCCCGAGTAAACAAGTATTGAACAAAACCTACTCGGGGTCAACTGACGTCATATACTACTCGAGGTCAGTTAAAGATACTTGAGGCTAGTTGATGACATTTTCTACTCGGGATCAGATGATGTCACTCGGGACCAGCTGGTATCGTGTTCTACTCGGGACAACCATGAAGAAAACTGAATAAAAATCCCAGCGCGTAGCTCACACGAATCGAACCATTAAAATATGCAAAGATATCTATATCAAAGAGGAATTCCAAGAAGAACAGAATATCAAGCAGAAAGAGTTACTTATCAGGCAACAATTTTATTTCTTCAAAAAGACTGCGCTATTATAAGGAAATAAGTCTTAATTGAACTACATTACTAGAGTCTCATTCGATCTCAATACAAGTCTCCGAAACAGGAAAGAAGACAAACTACTTTGAACAAGCAAACAATCATAATTAAATACAAAGATATTTTATTACTTGTACAAAGAGGATTAGGGTTCTATAGACATATAAATAGACCCATAATCTCGTCACAAAATAGAGACAGAGAATATACATAAATCATAGAAAAATACAGAGAGAAAAAAGAGAGATCGAGAATTGTAATTATTCTATTCATAGTGGATTTTTTTTCGGTTGATCATTCAACCACTCGTAGACGTTTCTCCGGTCATCGGAGTTTTACCACGTAAAAACTTGCGTCCAATTACTTTCTCGTTCTCTTTCTCTTTGAGATCACAGCTGAAATCCAAATCTCGTTAGCTTTTCTTATACAACAAAAAATCGACGTCAGCAATGTCAAATTTGACATTGACAATAAGAAATGCATTGAAGATAGTCTTTATCATTTAACAGATGAAAAAAAAGAGGTATAATGAGAGAGAAATAACAATAATACCTTCCAATTAATAAAAGAGTAATATAATAAATTTACAAATTATATATCAATCCTTCCATTCAACTTTGTTTTAGGTTCAGAGGTTGGTGATATTGAATAAAATATTCAAGTTCGAAAACTTATTCAACCCAGTAAAATTCTAGATTCAAAATACTTACTCAGCCCTGCAAAACCAAAGAAAATACTTTAATCAATCCAATTAATAAAAGAGTAATATAATAAATTTACAAATTATATATCAATCCATCCATTCAACTCTGTTTTAGGTTCAGAGGTTGGTGATGTTGAATAAAATATTCAAGTTCAAAAACTTATTCAGCCCAGTAAAATTCTAGATTCGAAATACTTACTTAGCCCAGCAAAATCAAAGAAAATACTTTAATCAATCAACCTAATGGGGTCGAAAATAGGGATGGCAGCGGGTCGGGTTCCGGTGGGTTTTGTAAAATCCAAACCCTCACCCATGAAAATTTTCCTCGCCCACGCCCACCTGCGAACCCGTCCTCGAAGCAGGTTCGCAGGTGGGTGTGAACCCGCGGGTTATGGTTGCATTCAGAACCCGTGTAGGTAAGCGGGTTCGCGGGCGGGTGTGAACCCGCGGGTTATGGCTGAACCCATAGTCCCACCCGTGAAACAATGCGGGTTCACGGATGGATGCTTCACTCGCAGGATACCCGCAATCCACGAACCCACGATTTATCATTTATAAATTTCCACATGTAATCACTTATTTTATACTTAATTGAATTAAATTTTCATCTCTAATTCCCTACGTGATATATTACAAAACAATAATAATCATAAAAATAAAACGGTAAAAAATAATTCAAATATCTATTTATATTTATATACAAGTATTTTATTATATAGATTTACGGGTCCAACCCACGAGTTCGTTTTTTCAACCCACACTTGTCCGCGAACCCACCTGATTTTTCATTAAACGAGTTTATAGGCCTGCGGATTATAAATTCATCATTCACATCCGATCCTACAGGATTGAAGTTCGGACAGATACCCACCGGTACGGATCAAATTGCCATCCCTAATCGAAAATAAACCGCCGAATATATACTGTGGTTGTGGTTTAATTTCTTAGGGGGTAGTATGTGACTCTTGACATGAGAACTAAAGTTGTATCTCAGTTTAACTTTTTCCGATAGTTTAGTGTTATTTGTGAGTTTCGCAAATATACCCGACACCATCCATCCATTTTTGCATTCATTCAAATATCTCTTAAAAATATGGAAATCATAGAAAATTATCAGTCACGAGAATTTATTTATAGAATTTACTAAGTTTGAAGAAACGAAGGCCTAATTGGCCATTAAAATCGAATCCATTCAACATGTCCAGCAACCAAAGCACTATCAAACAACATCAAACACACACAGAGTGTCCTATAATTTGGTGATAAATCAATCGAGGATGTTCCCTCCACGTAGCCTGAGCACAAGGTGAAGTGTGGACTCCTTCTGTATATTGTAGTCCGCAAGGGTCCTTCCGTCCTCCAGCTGCTTCCCAGCGAATATCAGACGCTGCTGGTCCGGTGGGATCCCTTCCTTGTCTTGAATCTTCGCCTTCACGTTGTCGATCGTGTCAGAGCTCTCCACCTCCAGAGTAATCGTCTTCCCGGTTAGGGTTTTGACAAAGATCTGCATACCTCCACGAAGCCTCAACACAAGGTGAAGTGTCGACTCCTTCTGGATGTTGTAGTCGGCAAGTGAACGGCCGTCCTCCAACTGCTTTCCGGCAAAGATCAGACGCTGCTGGTCCGGCGGGATGCCTTCCTTGTCCTGGATCTTGGCCTTGACGTTGTCGATTGTGTCGGAACTCTCGACTTCAAGAGTGATCGTCTTCCCGGTTAGGGTTTTGACGAAGATCTGCATACCGCCGCGGAGACGGAGGACCAGGTGGAGAGTCGACTCCTTCTGGATGTTGTAATCGGCCAAAGTACGGCCATCCTCTAACTGCTTTCCGGCGAAGATCAGCCTCTGCTGGTCCGGAGGAATACCTTCCTTGTCTTGGATCTTGGCTTTCACATTGTCGATGGTGTCGGAACTCTCCACTTCGAGAGTTATGGTCTTGCCGGTCAATGTCTTAACAAAGATCTGCATCTGAAAATATCACAAAAAGAGATTAATAACAGTTAATCACAACTTAAAACGAAGATTATCAACAATTACACAAAGATTTTTTTTTCTTTTTTTGTTTACCTCGAGAGAGATTGTTGATTCGAACTAAGAGATTTGAATGAATGAATGATACGAGAAACACAGAGGGAGGGGATGTTTATATAGAATTTGATAAAGATTCTTTACTTAATCCTTGAAAATAAGCAACCTACTAATTAATTTTCAAATGCCGTGAGAATCTGATCACCGTTGCTTTGCCTGATAGATAATTACGTCGATCTTATCCATTAATTCACAATTATGTGGGCCCCACTCCGCCAACTATATACAGGCCCACTAATGGCCCACGCATTTTTTTTTAATCGTTGTGAGTCCGTGTAAAATCATCAAAGCCCATCTACTTCAAAGGTAAAAAATTTAAGAAAATTTATATATGATTCCATATAAGAAAATTATAATTGTGTGAGAATATTGTCACCCTTCAAACGAATGAGTACATCCATTTTTTTAGTATATCTATATTAAAATTATTAAAAATAAATATTAAAAGCTCTTTTTGACAATCCAATTTTTTCTTTTTACATTTCTTTTTTAAAGACTCTTCATTCTTAAAATTTATTTACTTTTTATACAAAAATCATCAAAACACATATACTTCAATTGTAATTTTTTTTTAAAAAATTTATATATAATACCATATAAAAAAAATAATAATTGGGTGTGGATATTGTTACCCATCAAACTAAATAGTACACCCATTTTTATAAATAGTCTAAAATTTTAAAAAATAAATATTACTACAAACACTCATCATAATACAAATAGTACCCTTATTGAAATGAATATATTCATTTTAATACATTTTATTTATAAACCTTTACATAATTAATATCTACAACTATTTTTTTTTAAATTATTTTGTTTGTTGGTAGAATTCATAACTAAACATAAAAGAAAGACTAAAAAAAGTAAAAAAAAAAACCTACTTCTCTATTACGGAGTCATCTGAAAATTATTTTTCCATTACTTTTTTGAGGAATTGCACAAACATCTCCCGAGATTTAATAAAATTGTATGGATATTACAGTTTTGACCATAAACGCATAAACTTCCCTCAATATTTGAAAAATGTTGTACAAACATCCCCTATCGTTAGATGGATCCGTTAGTCAATGATTAAACATGTTAAAAGTCTATAATACCTTATATTATTATTTTAAATAAACTATATTTTTTTAAATAAGATAAAAAAAAATTAAAAAACCTTTTAGAAAACATAAATGTATCTTAAATCTGAAATCTGAAAAAAAAATCATTTAAAAAAAAGTAGCTTGTGCAATCCCCCATAATTTTAAATAAATTTAAAATTTAATTTTTTTATTATTAAATTGTTCAAAAGAGTAATTTTTTTATCTGTAAAGAGGAATTTTTTTCCTTGTTTCATATTTAAGATACATTCATATTTTCGAAAATATATTTTTAATATTTTTATCTTATTTTTAAATTTTTTTAGTTTATTTCACATAGAACTAAAATGTATTTTAGACTTTTTACACTTTTGACAATTGACTAATGGATCAATCTAACGGTAGAGAATGTTTGTGTAACAAATTTCAAATATCAAGGGAAGTTTGTGTATACTGCCAAAACTGTCACATTCGTGCGATTTTATCAAATCTCGAGGGATATTTGTGCAATCCCCCCTTACTTTTTTATATGATATTCATGTGATAATGAAAAAGTTTGATATTTGAAATTAAATTAGAGTTTAATTAAGATTTATCATAATGTTTTTTAATAAAGATATATTGTTGAAGATATGAGTATACATAGTATTTGATTTAATTTTAATTAAAGTAATTTGTCCTTATTGATAAATTTATGTTGTGATATTTTTATAATTTTTTTAAATATAAGTATACTAATTAGTGTTATGGGTTGCAATATCGGCACTCATAATAATTATATTTAACGACCGTACATATTGTAGACCCTAAAAATCTACAGTTGAATTTGATAGAGCGGAGGGCATTGACAATCCTGCAAAACAAGAAAAGATAATCAGAGTTGGGTGATCCATTTGAGGGACTCTTCGATGCTCAAGTAAGATATTTTTAGGAGAAGCTGTTTGTATAGAATAAAACTTGAATATAATCAATTTCAACAATAATATTGAATTACTAAATACTAAAGATCTAACCGTAGACAAGGATGGTCGAGTTCTGGGTAGTGTCGTTCTAATAGCATTATGTTCGCTTGAACTGAACGTGGAGATGATTTGATGAGTAATAGATCAAATGGGTACTTATTTGGTAGAGATGGCAATTACGATATAATGTATTGAATGCAATAAGTTGACTTTTGAATGAGTTATGAGAAATTAAATTATGAACTCAGAGACAAACTATCTCTGCTTTTGCGTGATTGGGTGTAGGTCCCGAAGATTGAAAGATCAAGAGTTGTGATTTTCGTAAAATCGACACAGCGGAAAAATAGGGTTTTAAAATTTTATTTTCGGACCTTTATTTAACATATACACGAGTATAAGAAAAGAATTCAAGAACACCTTTTTTTTTTCCCCTTCGTTTGTTCTCGATTCATCACCACAAAGCCTTTCAAGCTATAACCCACGATCTAGCAACTGTGTGTGGGCATATCATGGATTCCGAGAGTGCTGGATGGAGGCTACAGAGATGGAGAAGACAACTCATTGTCTTCTTAGTAGGTTCGGCCAACTAGGGAAGAAATAAGTTTTTTTTTCTTTTTTTTTTCTCTCTTTTTGTCGCACTCTTCTGTATCTCAGCTGGGGTTAGATTATTTTCTTTCCTGATATTGTATCTGTTAAGAGCCAAAATTGGTTAGGGACCAAAGGAAATTTTTCCATTCTCTTAGCCAGGGCCCAAATCCGAGATTTCTCATCACGATACCAAGGTTTCCAAGGTTGAGCTACTATACAACCTCGTAGAAGCAAGGCGAGGTCGTCACACCTTAGGCACACCCCAGGTAAAGCTCTACATGATCAGATCGAGCTTCATAAGTTGACATAAGAGACCGGAACAATGTCAATGAGGCAAGACCTATAGACTTTCTAGAGCCAAAATACCTCGCAACCTTCCTAGAAGCCCGCCACCTTTCCCAATTACATAAAGAGGCCCGTACGGGCATCAGGTTCATACTATGATGTCGCTCCGATTCACCGAGGGTATTGACCGGGTCCACCTAAACAGATAGGAAGAAGCTCGCGGAAGCTCTGTTGCCACTAAAGAGCGCCGACATAGTCAGGTTAAGCTCCTAATAACAAGACAAGAACATAGGCATACCTCGCCCTTCAAGGACGTGAACGCCATATTCTGTGACCTCCATGAGACATCTCACCATGAAGTCACACAGGATCATATTTACACTCCAAAATATATTAAATCGTTACGTATGCGCAGATCAAGTGATTGAGTCCAAAGAGGAAACAAACATATCTCCCTCCAAGATATCTTCGAATCCGTTAAAGTCAATGGTATTTAAAACGTAGCATCCCGCTCGATAAGGGAGGATTTGATTCAGATATTCACGATGAGGGGATGCCTAGTAAAACCTAGTTAGACCATGTATATAGGGGACCAGAATTCACCAACAAAGGACAAGTCTCCATTAACGCCTAAATTCTCTAAGGAGAACACGACCTTTTTCTCTACTTATTGACAGGCACGAAGCTGCCACCCCCATTGTACTCAAGAGAGAACGAGAGTTTGAGTGATTTTCATATGTCACACTTGATTCAATTACATTAATAAAACAATGCCGCCTACTTCATATATCCATAATATATTTTGTAATCACCCATCTTCTTCCCCATTATTACACGCATAAACCATGTATCGAAGGTACCACCCTCGACCGCGACCTCCGAAGTAGTGATCTTGAGGGTATTAACTGAAATTTCTCAACCCGAATGTGAATTTTTGGTCAACATTTTCTGGCACCGTCCGTAGGAAAAACCCACACCCAATTTTCGCAAAGTTTATGTGTTTGTTCTTTTACAGGGATTATGAAGTTTCGCTTTTCTTAGTGTAGGGAAAAACCCACGCAACGGAAGCGTGAGAAATCAAAATTTAATAAAATTAGGGTTTCGGTATAAATTAAAATTTTCCCTTTTTCAATAACAAGAACCTTAACCCTAGATTAATTGATGTATACAAAAAGTGTCGTACCTTTTCCTCGTGACAATTGAACAAGCACTGAATTAATTCCGCAAGATCTTCCAATCCAATCACGAACGTGAATCACATAGGAGTGTGGGCCCCCTTTCCCAAAATTGTATATCTGAGGATGAAAACAAACAAAATCTTTCTCTTTGTTAGTTACAATAATCCTCCAAGAAGAAAACAAATAACGTTAGGTCACTTGTGAATTATCAATCAATTTGATTGAAACTCGTATGAACCTTGATTCGATGTTGTACACAAAACCTTTTAATGTAAAGGTTACTAATGTACTATCGAAAACTAAATGTTCTTTCTTCCATTTCTTCTTTCCAGAATCACACACTATTTCGTAGAGTTGATCGAATTTTGTCTAGAGTAAAATCAGATTTTTTTCCCTTAAAATTCTATGGTAGCCAAATCTTCTCTCTAAAAAAGACTAGGGCTGGCTGAAATTCTCTCCAAGTTTTTTTTCTATGGCTGGCTGAAATTATATATATATATATATATATATATATATATATATATATATATATATATATATATATATAGGACTGAACAATTTTACTCTTGAAAAATATTAGGATTATAAATCCTCTCCTAAGAAGGATTTACTTGGTTGACAAGAATCCTTTCGTTAGGTATATTTATTTGGTAGTTAAGAATCCTTTTCAAAGAAGAATTCTATCATTATGTAGATTTACCTGGTGACCAAGAATCCTTTTCCAAAAAGAATCCTAATCCAACTCAATAGTATATTCTTAACCATATTAAAGACTTCCTAATTTGATTAGATAAATAATTCCTTTTATTTATCTACTTATCAAATATAGTCTTTAATATTAATTATACTACCAACAATAGTATAATATTAGGAGACCATCTCCTACTAGAAAAAGATTTTGACTTTTAATTAAATAATTAATTAATCACCAAATTAATTAATTTCTATTTAATTAAATAATAAAATAAAATAATATAATTAATCTATTCTACATAGCCTTGCCGCCCAACACATATATATGAGCCAATATATTATTTTCTTATTTTATTAAATCTATTTGACCTTTATAAAAAGTCCACATGTGAACTAGATCCATTCTTACAAAAAGAAACAAGTCCACATGCCTCAATACAATTCTAGATGGACCCCTAAATTGGTCCGGTATAATATATCAAGTGATCCATGCAAGTTCGTGTGGATTGGGGATTTTGGCGGGCTATCTAAATTAAAGCTTCAATAGACACAACCCAATCACAATCAACAAATGATTCACTTAGGTCCGATCTATTTAATTTTAGTTCATTCCACTAAAGAACTAAAATTGAACTCTTAAATAAAGATAGAATAAGTTGATGTTACTCATTCATACCCTAGACAACCTTATTGGAGAAAGTGTATCCTTGTGAAGAATATTAGTAATCGCCAAGAGCTCATAGACCGCCTATAACTCTCTAAGTTACCATATTTACTCATATGACCACATTTTGAATTTGGATATTTTGACTTGTTCTGAAGCCATGTTTCAATAGATACTATTGAAAACTTAACGTTAAGATTTAATATCTAATACCTCAAAACATCCATATGATGATATTCTACTCTCATTTAATAAATGGAGCCACCATGTCCATATTTATAAATGAAGTCCTCTATCGATTAACAAATGAAAACCACCAAACTATCGAGGATAGACTATGGTATATAATCATACTCATTGATAGCTCAAATGATAACACTTGCAACCATAAGTCCATCATTTATCTCAGGATTGAGATAGACTCTCCGATTGTCTTCAAATGAAAACTTTTATCCATTGACGGTTCTAAATAAAGTATTTCATTGTGATCCAATTCAATGCACCCAGTGCACTAGATTCTTTTGCCCAAAGACACCACACTTTGATGATTTTAGACTCATCATAACACTTTTGATCCCACTCAAATGCTAGCAAAAGAATCTACAACTTTAACAAGATAAAGGTGCCCAACCTTTATCTTAAGTTGTGAATATTATTCAAGACTAACTAAAGAATCATGTCTACCTCATACTTATCTAGATGTATGAATAATTTTTCTTTTCTCATAGTCTTTTGACCTTATGATTATTTACTTTTGATAATTTAATAATTAAACTATAAATGCTATAAGATTTGTTAAACTAGAAATCACTTTATTAATTTGAAAAGATTGTCAAATACATTATTACACTCTTGCTATCGAGCATAATCCCAACACTTAGGGACATCCCGAGGTTTCGGGACAACCATCTATCGCTTTAACACGAAAGACCCCAAAGAAGGGTAGAAAATTCGAGTACCATAACCAGGCTCCGGCAAACCAGCCGTTGCGTGAGCTTCTGGCCCCCCAATGATAAGCCAGGCCATGATCGACCAACAAGTAGCAGCCTTAATGGAGAACGTCCGCCTTCGCCTACTCGCTGAGGGCATCATAACCCAACCGACGAATCCTAACACTCAGAGAGGGACGAGTAGATCTGAAACCAGGTAGCCCACATTCGATCGATTGGAACCTCCCTCGTCAAAGCTAGTCCACGATAGGGCATGACCTCAACCCTCGATCCGGGATAGGCTAGGGTCCATGCCCCTAGTGCCTGTTAGACCCTCATGTTATCAACCCAGGCAGGTCAAACCTGCAGTAGATGCCTTACCGCGGGAGCAGCGAAAAGCCCCTCACCCGGTAGCCTCTAGAAGGAAACCAAGCCTAGAAGAGGAGGAAGCCAGCAAAGCCCCCGAGCAGACCCCGCTCGTGAAGAAGACTGGGTCGAAGTCTCCAATTCATCCGAGCAATCTGACAGTGAAATATCCAAGGTTGATTCAAAGAAGCATGGAAACAAGCACCCGATGGACCAACTGGCGAAGCTGTAGAAAGAAATCCAACAAATAAAGAAAGGAAAAAATAAGGAGGCCAAGAAGGATTCTTTGAGCGAAATGATGCTCGTTTCACCAGAATGATCCGGGAATATGAGCTCTCACTGAAATTCAAAATGTCGGCAGACAAGTTCTCTGGAACAAAGGACCCCCTGAGCCACCTTGAGAGTTTCGTCCAGCAAATGGAAGTGACAAGTGCCGTTTATTATATGTAAAATAGCTTGTCAAACAAAATTTATAAACCCTACTTGCACTCAGAGTTGATAACAATATAGTAGCAAGTATAGGTATCATCCACAGAGATCGTGTTATGCCTTAATTGATCAAATTACACTCTAAGCTAATTTGCAAGAAGACCAATAGAAATGACGTTTCTAATCAATTATGATTAAAACATAAAACAAGTCTACTAACTAGAAATACAACAAATAACAAACGAAGATGTATGATAATGGGACTAAGAGAATGATGCATTCAACATGTAGCCATGCTTATGTATGAATTCTCATTAATGCTCATTAATCCAAATTAACCAATCTAGAGGGTATAGATTGGTTGTATATCCCTTGTGAGTATTCAATCTAGAGGGTATAGTATTGATTACCAACAAGTGAATGCTTATTAAAATGCATATATATCAAATAAAGACTAATCTCTAATAATTTCACCAACCTAGAGGGTATATGGTTGGTGCTTAATCTCTCTCAAGCAACCAATCTAAAGGGTATAGAATTGGTCACTCAATTTAGATTAGATAAGGATAGATATTAATAAGTTCGGATTTCACAAGAGGAGGGTACTCTAATTCAATCCTTCCATTCAAATGAGCTAAGAGAATTAAATAGAGGGTATACTCAATTCTCTACCCTAATTGATTATTAGATGACATGCAAAGAAAGGAGGGTACAATCAAATGCAAATCATCCTTCAAATCACTAACAATCAATGAATGAAATAAACTTGATAGATAAATTGATAAGTATAGAATTCAATTACAAACCCATGATCACAAGTGAACCACACCAATCCCTTAGTGGGATGTTTAGCTACTCATGTCTATTACAAGAATGAAACAAGGAGAAAAGGATAGAAGTAAACCCATAGATGATTCCTTCTTCTTGAAGCTCTAAAATGATCTCCTTGATTCCTTTTGTTGAGTAGATGATATGGATGATGTAAGAATTGAATGGGTTTTGAAGAGGAAAGAATTCCTAGATCTAGATAGAGAAAATGGTTATGAATGGGTGTATGGCTCCTAACAGAATGGATACAATTTATAGGTGCCTTCAAAATGGCTAAAAATTGTTAATAACGGTAACCTGTCTCGAGAAATGCATAGGTTGTGCACTGGTTGAGACCCGCGTAAACAGTGGTGCTCTGATTTTCTTCTCCCGATTTAAGAGCATTGCGGGAACATTTAGGCAATGATGTGCGGGTGTGGACCCATGCATTGCTCTGATGCTTCTATTCCAGCTCCCGGTTTTAGAGGAATACCCGGCAATGCCTTGGCCTATACTTCCTTCACAGTGCGCAGGTTATGCGCTGGTTGGAACCCGTGCAAGACCAGCGCACTCCCCTGATGCTACTTTGTAAACTTTTTGACCCTTTTCCCTTGCAAAAATTGCATCTTTTATTCAATTGACCGGAATGTACCTAATCACCTGAAAACACAAATAAAGATCCATAAGAGACGTAAAAACACCCAAAAACAAGACAATGGTTAAGGAAATGAGGGCTAAAATATATAACAATTTTGGTATGATCAAACACCCTCAAACTAAACCTTTGCTAGTCCTCGAGCAAACTTAAGACAAAATAAAGACTCAAACAAAAAAGACTCGACCTAAGACTCAAAATCAAATAATCCAATAAGTCGCATGTCCAACTGGTGATGAGATGCAATGATGTGTGATAGAGAGTAATAAACATATGCAAAGCAATCTAAAACAACTCAGAGGCACTTGAGGGAAATTCGTACTGCCACGAATCCCACGCCTAAGAACGCTCTCATATCGGGAGCTACTCACCCCCACACTTTGAGTATAATTCTCTTTGACTCTAAACCTCACCCGGTATAACTCTTCTTTTTCCAGTTAGAGTCCTAAGTTCACACTCATACAAGGTATGCAATGATGGAATTTATGCATGGATTCTAACACATTGCATATAATGAATATTAAACTACTGGTAATAACTGTGAACTAGCTTAGGAATGATTCACTATGCCATGAACGCAGAAGATCATGCTTCAACAAACATTCCAAATCAAGACCTATTATGGATCAAATAGGGCTTTCCTTTTGGTTGTAATGTGGCCATGCGGTTAGATGTGGTCAACAAGAAATGGGGTAATTGGAGTTCAAAGATCACCAATCATGCTTAAATACACTCACACACCCCATACAAGGCTCTAATACACATTGACACTCTTGCAACTAGGCATTTACAAATATACACATATTGTGATTCAATATTATACTCTACATTGTGAGTACTTAACATTACTTTCAAGACTCTTTTCTTTTCCTCTTTGCCTTTTTCTTTCTTTTTGATTTCTTTGCATTTCTTTTCTTTTTGCACACTTGCACATTTCATATTGACAATTTAAGCTCATAAGTGCAAATTTGGCACTTTTACAAATTGAGTCATTTCACACACAATCATTGTTGCCTACATACATGTTGTCATTACTTAAGAGCTCACACCTTTCAACTACTTCACATAGCACACACACACCCCACATGATTGGCAATAAAGGTAGGCTTGTGCTGGGCTATGACTATATGGTTATATTTTTGCTCCAAATGAAAGGTAATTGTTTGGCCGTAAATTGGCTATAAAGCACACATAAGGGATAAAGGATGCGTTTAGACATTTTAAGTAGTTAATCACACATATCGCCTAAAATCATTTCCATAATTAGTCTATTAAGGGAATGAATGCATCTAACAAGCAATCCACTATATATGTAATGTATGTTCTATGGCATGTGACACTTATGACGAGAAGAGTATTTAAAGAATAGAAATAATTTAACACTCAATGCACTTTTTATAGGCTTGTGTTGGTGAACTCGCGGGTGTCTCCACTATTATAACAAGGTGCAAGAGCACTGAGTCCCCTCAAATCAAGCACACAAAGGATGAAACTAACCCATGAAAATACAAATATACCCCACGAGTGACAAAGATTTGCACATAAGCTCACAATGCATGTATAGACTCGCCAAAAGCACACGCTCAAGGCATCACACCTAAGCTAGTTAAAGCTCAAAATTCTAGACATTGCGACAAAATTGAAAAATTTGGACCAAAAACGAAAAATAAAGGACTCAATGACAAATAAAAAGACGACTCAACAAGGCGTCTACACACCCAAACCAAAACCCAACGTTGTCCTCAATGTTGAAGACTAGAGAGTCTAGCCTAGCAGAGCAAACCTAACATGACTCAAAACAAAAAGACCCAAAATGGATCATACATAAAATAAGGCAATTCGATACAGTATTGACCTTTAAACACAAACCAACATCAAGCAATTTCATTATACATTTCATTCAAAATTGATGGTATGGCGGTAAAACAACCCCCAAACCAGTTCCCTATTATATACACCAAAATCTGTACATGATATATGAAATAATTCCAAACCCCCAAACCAAGTTGTTCTATATCAAAAATTAACTTGTAAATACTATGTATATCGACACAAGCCTTTGGCTCATCCAAACAAAAATGAAATACTCAATAAGCTCAAAATTTTAGAAAACTCAAGATAAGCAAAATACATAGAGACAAGTTTCCATCAAGAGAATTCACATAATACCCAAAAATGATATTCAATGAACTAATCACACCCATTCGTATGCACACTTTAATTAGCAAAATTCAAGGATAATGTGGAAAGAATTGGAATTGAGTTAGAAAGATAGAACCGATGTGATCGTTCACTTGTCTATAACTTGAGTAGGTTCATGCCTTTTTTATGGGCACTCTTGGCTTGCTCGTCCCTCCAAGACTTACAAGTGGCCGGTGTGTCGAACCAAGAGATGAAGAACCTAGCCTTGAAGCAAAACTTGTTCATAGGGGTTAATTTATATCAATTATCCCAAACCACACAACTCACTCACATAATTTCAACCAAAATATCCAAAAGGTACCAATCAAACATTATATGCAATCAAAATAATAACAGCCCTAAGAAATCTAGTTAATAATAAGTTCAGAATAAAAGTAACAGCAATAAACAAATAAATGTAGTAATGTAAAGACAATGTTTAGCTGGAAATCACTCATCATCTGAGGACTCTGCCCTAACTTCTCTTTATATACCCTTTCCTTTCGGATCTCTCTATGCTCTAGCTCTTTCTTCAGCCTCCTGTCATGATATCTCCTGCGTCGCTCTGAGCTCTGCAACATATGGATCAATGACTGGTCCTCCAACAGGGAACATTGAAGAAGTGGGTCTATTGTTACGTCTCTCGTAGGGAATGACCTTCAGCTCCTTCCTTAAACTTGTAACATTGGACCATAGATCTTTCATGTTCAAGTTCATTGTGTCCATGGATTTCTCTAGGCCTTCCATCTTAGAAATTAAAGTCTCCTATGGCACTGCATTCTGGTCACCTATCCCTGTATTCTGTTGCTCTTGTTCAAAATTCATATCCTTAGGCTCTTCCTGGTGTGTCCTGTTTGACTCTGCTTTTGTGCTACTCTTTTTCTTCCCTGTCCTCCTCCTATCACTAGTGAGGTCTCTTTCAACTATTAGATTGGTCCAAGTGACTATTCCAATACTTTTTGGTGGCGAATCAAAACACTCTCCTCCCATTTCAACTCCTGCACTGTTGTATAAATTTGTAATGAGACAACGGAAAATGAGTGGCTATCTTTCTACCATCCCTCATTCAAGTTGTGCTATTTCCCATCTGATAATGGATCCCACATTAACTAGCTTATTGTTTTTGATGTAATGAAGGATGGTTGCCACCTCAAATGGTACTGTGGTCCTATGTGACCTCGGCCTAATCGAATGCGATATGAATATGTTCCACATGCCAAGCTCAATCTCTAGATTATTATGCTTGATGTGGAAGTTTGGAGCGACCCAAAACTCCATAGACTGAATTACTAATGAGTTTGTAAAATCAACATTCTGTCTGATGAAAATATCGTTCCAAGTAACACCATATCACATTCTAAACAAACTCTCTTGGTCTTCTGAAAGCCAAGCGTTGTAATAGTCCAGAATGTCATCAATGCTCAAAATCACCTCAACACCTCTTACCATCACTTGCAAGTGTTGCTGAAAGTAATCTGGCACCATACTTGCATAAAATTCTGCCACCAACATCCGACTGTACTTGGCTGGAGTGGAGACAAGTGTTTCCCAACCTCGGTGCTTAAATGTATGGAAAACAATCGTGTTTCTCAATTCTTCCAAATTATTCCCTCATTCTGGAAGAAATGCTATTCTTTTGAAGAATTCAAGACTACTTAGGAAGTTTAGGAAGTCTTTATTCTGAATACACTGAGGAATAGTGGGGGTTCAAGCTCTTTTCTTCCTTTGAGTTTCTTTTTGAGCCGCATGCTTGGTTCGGGATGACATCTACAATAAAACAGTTTCATTATAGGGCAAGAATAATTATTTACATAGCCAGGAGACAATCATGAAGCAAAGATGAAGCAGAATTTCAGAATTAAGGCATGTAATGCGTGGGTTGCGCATGGGTCCAGACTTACGGATGACTCGTGCATCTGGCAATTCTGTAGATAGATTTCGTGAAGGAGATCTCTCCAAAATTGCACATGCATCAGGTTCTTATGCAAAATTTCATCTGGATATTTCAACATGTAATTCCTAATAATTATGCTCAAACACACAATCACATATTTTCACAAATTGAAGAAATGTCAAACCCTAGAATTGATTTAATCACATCAAAGTTCACATTGATTCTAATTTCACCAATTATGCAAAATGCAAGCAATATTCACAAATGCCCAATCCTTCATACTTATCCCATTAAAATTTAGCATGAAAGTGTTGGTCTTGGATAGGACATGATACTATAAGGAATGAATCATAGTTGCAAGATGGAGAAGAATGGTGAAATTCAAGTTGCAAGCATTTACTTATGAATCTAAGGGTGTGAACGTACCTCTTTTGGTCTTGAATTATTTGTAGAAGCAGATATTACCTTTAAAGAGAAGAGGGAAAACAAAGGAAGTCATTTAAAAGTGGTAGGGCACACTCTCGACAGTGATGTGTCTTTTATAGGTATGAAGGCACAAGGAATGCGCGGGTCTTGTGCGGGACCTACAACTGTGCACAACCCATACAAATACCTGATTCATTCTTCTTCTTTTAAGTGTGCGAGTGCCATACAGGTGAAGCTCTGATGAGACCTGCACATTTCCAGCCTCCACAACCAGCTTGCCTCATCAATCAACTTTCCTCTGATCCAAATGTCTCCCCTGCATCAGATTTCCATAGTTATTCTTAAAAGACTTGTATTACTTGATAATCTCATCTAAAAGAAATAAAAACACAAACTAAGAATTCAAAGCAATTAATCAAAAGATATCACAATGAGTTGTCTTCATCCTAAAAAGGCCCCCGATCTCACTCTAAATAATGAATTCCAAACATAAGAAATCTTAAGCATAAAGAGAAAAAATTGTGACATAAATATCCTACTAAAAGAAAGAAGGACTCTATGCGTGAGGAGTAGAATTGGATTCCACAGAAGGTGGGCTGACCGATTGTTAGGTTTTAGATTATGTTGGCATTAATTCCATATCAAAATGATGTTTACTTGTAATGATTTAATTGTTTAGGATCATGATGATTCAAGCTTCAAAGAAGGAATAACAACTAGTTAAAGCAAGTTCAAAGTCTTCAAAGAGAAAGGATGATATATGGTTCTACAAAGGTTTATTAAGACCTTATCTTTCTTTTACAAGGCTTAGGCACACACACACACAATTCATATATTTGTGTCCCTGTATAGTTGTGCACCATTAAAGGCACACACATAAAATTCATTCATATGTGTCTCTGCATCGTTGTGCCCCATTATAACACATTCACACACTTGAAGATGAATGCTCATGCATTGGTATGAAAATAACATGCTTTGGAAAATACATAATTGGATACTATCTCTATGTAATTTGCATTCTTGTGTGAAATGTATTTGTATAACATGGAAATTGAACTTGAGTTTAGTCTTAAATCATTTTTGAGTGAGTTCCAAACACTTTGGTTACTCACACTTTCAATTTCAAGTTCTAATTCATAAGATACTACAGTTTCAACTCATGTTATGTACATTGTCTTTGTCTTCATATATCGAGTCAGATTCTTATTTTCTGGGTTAAGTATCTTATAAGTCCATGTCTGTGAGAGAGTTATGGTTCACAATCTATAAACAGATTTGAATTCCAAGTTTGGAGGCCGGAGAACGGTCGAAGAACGTGAAAGGAGGTCGAGGGAAAAAGAAGACAACACTAAGCTCTTCTTTCCCGAGATGGCACGTGGCCATCTTGGGCAAGAAGGCTTGCTGCCCCGAGATGCCCACACGCCATCTCAGGCAATAAGCAAGCTTGGCTGCTTCTTGTCCCTTTTGGTCATTTCACACTCTATTCTTTTCCTCTCCTATATATATCTCTTCCTTCTCACATTTCATTCTAAGAAGAGATTCAAAATTTGAGTGTAAAATTTTCTCCCAAATTTTTGCTCATTCCAAACGCTATAACTTATTCATTTGAACTCCGATCTGAGTGATTCAAAGTTGAGAGTGTTTTCCTATTTATCCTCCATCTTTTCTCTGAAGGTTTGAGTTAGTTTTATTGCTTTTTTTGGAGTCTAATCTCACAAAAACGAGACTGCACCAAATCAACTAAGGTATTGATTTTCTCTCAAAGTTTTATTTTAAAACTTGGTCAATTGCCTTGGTTTTCTTCTTCAATATATATATGTGTCTTGTGATTGTTTTTATTTGAGTTTTGAACTCATTTAAAGTTAGATTGAGTTTCGATTGAAATCTCACATGTTAAGTTAGGTTTTGATTTTGCCTATGTTTTCATATGTTTGGGATTGTATTGTGCTAGCTTTGATTCTAGGACTATTTGATGATCTTTAATTGATTGATTTTGTGAAAAATAGTCTCCCTTTGGCCGAAATCTCACTATGATACATGTGCTTGTGTTCTTTTGAGCTATTCTTGTTCTTAGTTGATTTCATGAATAGAAAATATGCTATAGAACTTTTGCTTTAATCTAGATGAATTTGTCACATGATTTTAGCTTGTTTTTGGTTTACATGATTTAAACTTGATTATATGATTAATTGAATATATCTTGAGTTCAAGTTTAGATTTATGCATGTATTTAGGTTGAAATTAGCTTGTCATATATTTTGTAAGATCTAGATGAATTAAACATGTCCGATTGACTAGACAACAATTGGTTTGTGCATTCATGCTTATGTCTAGTAATTTCAGTAGGATGTGTTGATCATAACATTCTATGTTGCGTGCTTGTTTGCGTTTTGCATTCATGATCACCTAAATACCTTGTGAGAAGAAAGTCTTGACAATAGGTGTGAGATCTATAATGTTGAGCATGAAAGTCTTGGCAAGAGGTGGGAGACCTCGGAATGTCAAGCAAAGAAGTCTTGCCTAGGGTCGTGAGGATCCAGAAGGGTGAGCGAGGTAGTCTTGATAAGAGGTGTGAGGCCACAAAATGTTGAGTAAGAAGGCAACATATACATGAGTAGGATAGGAGGGTAGTTCTAGGTGAAGGGGTCACCTGAAAGATAGTACTTTTCTTATCTACTAGTGGATTTTGTTTGCCAGTGGTTGCTAACCTGTGGATGTTTCCTCTTCGGTGGTTTACCACATCATATCTTGTGTCAACTTTTCTCTATCCCTATCTCTCTTATATTTTTAATTGTTATTTGAATAATGTTAACCTAAAATTCCAACTGGATGAAGAATTTCAACTAACACCCTCAAGACCTCTACCACGGAGGTGGCGGCCGGGGTTGGTACCTCGTACCTTGGTGATCTCGTATGAATATAGAGAATGAAGCGGTAAAGGAGGATGATGCAGTAGGTAGGAGATGAGGCATCCCGCCCATCGGGCTTCATGCTTAAGAAGGAGTTACAGGGAGCTCGAGGTTCCTTTGCTGGTGTGAAGGGGCTGATCCTGGTCCATATTCCCTGATCTTGGTCCTCGGTCGAGGTTGGAGCCCTTCCTGGTACTGGAGCCCGATTCTAGACCTTGAATTCTTTCTGTAGTTCCCCGACCTATACGATGATTAAGGAGCGGGGCTTGTTTGGCTTCTGTGTCGGATCCATGCCCGCTTCCATAGAGAAATCACGGGAGAGCTCATTGACTTCCTTCAAATGGGTCATGGTGGTTTCTCCCTATCTCGACTTGCGACTTGGCATGTAGATAAAATGAACAAGGATGCTAGGTCTAGCTAGGTAGGAGCTAGATTTGGTTCCCTAGATCTTCGTTACAGTTTCCCGATCTCATATAAGAAGGATTAGAGCTAGGACCAATGAGGTCGGTACCTAACCCACATACATACATGTATAATATAGTAGATAATAGGAAAAACATAAGTCTTTTGTAGATGGAGGTGGACAGACCAAGGGGGAAAATGCATAACAAATGATCACATGCTGAAAAGCCCTAAGACAGTATCCAGAGAAAGGGGGAATACTCTTCCTTATGTATATTTCAAAGAATAATACAGGGATCTTATAATATTGGTAAAATAATACAACATAGTCGCTCCGGAGAGCTTACAATGGTAACATAATGTCAACTAATCCCGATATATTTCTAGGAGAGGTAATACATGTAGCAATCGTACAGAGAGAACTTATACGAAGTGTATAGACTTGCCTCGGGCTTGTCAATTTTGGGATTAGAGATCCCATATGTAGTCAGGTGTTGAATTATGCCTCGAATGTCCAATATCGATCGTCCCCTTTTAATGTCCTTTTACAGGTGTATTTATACATGGTGACTACTTTAGCGTGCAAGTCCAGGACTCTTGAATTGGTATTTTTTTTTCATATTGAATAAGATTCTTCCTTTAATGTAGTTGATCGGCTTATAGCTAATATTTTGGAGAAGATGTGTTTGTTTCCTCTTTGGACTCTTCCTTCCTTAATAGGCTGGATTTCTATTGTAGTTGACCCCCAATAATCGGTTGTGGAGGATATCTTGGAGACAAAGGTATTTATTTCCTCTTTGGACTTTTTTACTAATGGTGGCCATTAAAGAGTTGAATATGTTAGGATTATACTCGATAGCAAGAGTATAATAATGTATTTCACGATCTTTTCATATTAATAAAGTAATTTCTATTTTAACAAATCTTATAGGATTCATAGTTTAATTATTATAATTGTCAAAAGTAAATAATCATAACGTCAAAAGACTATGAGAAAAGAAGAATTGTTCATACATCTAGATATGTATGAGGTAGACACAATTCTTTAGTTAGTCTTGAATAATATTCACAACTTAAGATAAAAGGTTGGGTGCCTTTATCTTGTCAAAGTTGTAGATTCTTTTGCTAGCATTTGAGTGAGATCAAATATGTTATGATGAGTCTAAAATCATCAAAGTGTGGTGTCTTTGAGCAAAAGAATCTAGTGCACTGGGTGCATTGAATATGATCACAATGAAATATTTTATCTAGAACCGTTAATAGATAATTTTTTTTATTTGAAGACAATCGGAGAGTCTATCTCAATCCTGAGATAAATGATGGACTTATGGTTGCAAGTGTTATCATTTGAGCTATCAATGAGTATGATTATATACCATAGTCTATCCTCGATAGTTTGGTGGTTTTCATTTGTTAATCGATAGAGGACTTCATTTATAAATATAGACATGGTGGCTCCATTTATTAAATGAGAGTAGAATATCATCATATGGATGTTTTGAGGTATTAGATATTAAATCTTAATGTTAAGTTTTTAATAGTGTCTTTTGAAACATGACTTCTGGACAAGTCAAAATATCCAAGTTCAAAATGTGGTCATATGAGTAAATACGGTAACTTGGAGAGCTATAAGCGGTCTATGAGCTCTTGGCGATTATTGTTATTCTTCACGAGGATACACTTTCTCCAATAAGGTTGTCTAGGGTATGAGTGAGTAACATCAACTTATTCTATCTTTATTTAAGAGTTCAATTTTAGTTCTTTAGTGGAATGAACTA
This sequence comes from Dipteronia dyeriana, assembly GCA_032871835.1. Lineage (NCBI taxonomy): Eukaryota > Viridiplantae > Streptophyta > Magnoliopsida > Sapindales > Sapindaceae > Dipteronia > Dipteronia dyeriana. The sequence goes on from CM065297.1 coordinate 14,292,426, forward strand.
AAATTAAATAGATTGGACCTAAGTGAATCATTTGTTGATTGTGATTGGGTTGCGTCTATTGGAGCTTAAATTTAGATAGCTCTCCAAGATCCCTAATCCACATGAACTTGCATGGATCACTTTATATACTCTACCGGACCAATATGGGTCCATCTAGAATTGTAATAAGGCCTGAGAACTTGTTTCTTTTTGTAAGAATATGTCTAGTTCACATGTGGACTTTTTATTAAGGTCCAATGGATTTAATAAAATAAAAAAAATAAGAAAAATAATATATGACTCTTATATATGGTATGAGCGGCAAAACCTATTAAGAATAGCTTAAATATATTCTTTATTATTTTATTATTTTATTATTTAATTAAATAGAAATCAATTAATTTTTTGATTAATTAATTATTTAATTAAAACTCAAAATCTTTTTCTATTAGGAGATGGTCTCCAAATATTATACTATTGTTGGTAGTTTAATTAATATTAAAGACTATATTTGATAAGTAGATAAATAAAAGGAATTATTTATCTAATCAAATTAGGAAGTCTTTAATATGGTTACAAATACACTATTGAGTTGGATTAGGAGTCTTGGTGTAGGAAAGAATTCCTTTTGGAAAAGGATTCTTAACCACCAAGTAAATCTACCTAAGGATAGGATTCTTAACCACCAAGTAAATCCTTCTTAGGAGAGGATTTGGTCTCCTATATATATATACTTGTAAATTTCATCCAAGCATGAATTTTTGGGATGAGAAGTTGTTCTTTATTGTTATTATAAAAAAAACTTCGTCCAACTCATTGTGTGAAGAATTCGGCCAAGCATAGAGAAAAGAGGGAATGTTTTTATTTTCGACAGTACACTAGTTTCCTTTGCAACAAAAGGGTTTTGTGTACAACATCGAATCAAGGTTCATGCGAGTTTCAATCAAATTGTTTGATAATTCACAAGTGACCGGACGTTCTTGGTTTTTTCTTTTGGAGGATTATTGTGATAAACAAAGAAGAATATTTTGTTTGTTTCCATCCTCAGGTATACAATTTAAAGAAAGGGAGCCCACACTCCTGGGTGATTTCTTGATTGGATTGGAAGATCTTACGGATTCAATTAGACGCTAGTTCAATCATCACAAAAAAAAGGTACAATACTTTTTATATACATCAATTAATCTAGGGTTAAGGTTCTTGTTATTAAAAGGGAAATTTTTTATTTATACGCAAACCCTAATTTTTGATTTTCTCATGCTTGCATTGCGTTTTGAACCGTTTTTTCTCTACAATTGGTATCAGAGCCTGGTTGTACCCTTGATTAATTGATGTATGTGTTCGTGAATCTTTTTCTTTTTATTGTATTTATGCATGTTTTAGAAAGAGATGGCACTCTAGGTATTCGCATATATATATATATATATATATATATATATATATTTATATTGGAATGTATGGATATATATATGTTTTAAATGTGGTTTGTTATTGCTCAATTTTGGTCCTAGAATTTCGACGTATTTTTTTTGGGATTGTAACAAGAAGGGTGGTCTATCATCGCCATAATTTCCTTCTTGGTAGTTGCTAAGTTTTTTTTTGTTGTTGTAATAAAAAAATATGCACTATTGTAATAAAAAATAACTGCAATATTTTTTATTTATAATTCTTCTGTAATACATTCAAGTATCGAAGACTCGAATGTTTGAAGAATTGGAAGCAGCCGGAATAAGTTTGGGACCGTGCGAGCTGTAGCAACGAATGTGCATGCGAAGAACATGCAGCCACGTTTGTTGTGGCATGGGCTGCGAATGTCAGCCCTTTGGCAGCCATGGGTTGCGCATGGCAGCCCTTTATGGGTTTGTGGCATGCGCACGCTCATGGGAGGTAGCCGAGGGAGTCCTAACGACGAAGGTTGCGTGAAGACTTGTTCCCCAAGAATGGAGTTCTTGTATTCCAAGATATATGTAATTTACTTGTTTTTCTAGGACGGACCAAAATTTAGCTATTTATATTTTTATAAATATCACAATGTTTGTCATTGTTTGATAACATGTCATATAGAATATGAGTGCCACTCATATATCTCTTTTGGTATGAACATGCATAGAATGATTTAGGTATCTTAATTGGCATCTAGATAACTTGGTAAACCATTCTTTGGAATTCGATCACACGCCTTAAACAATTGAGTGGGAGAAGGTGTTTTGGAACACCTACGGCCTCCAAGTTTAGTTGAGCTTTACGTTTCGTAAATAACCTCCCAAGAGGTATTCGTGAATGGAATTTAGCAAGATACTTCCTTACAAGGATAGACTAGGCAATTAGCCCAAACGATATCTACTCCCAAAAGAGGGATATTCGTGAGGGATTATATTGAAGGTCGATAACTTGGTAACACACTCAATGTACTTTTATTAATATCCTCCCAAGAGTTCTTGTTAATAAAATTGCAAGGCTAAAATAGAAAACGTTGGTTGTTATGTTAACAATTAGGTACTCCTAAAGGAGGAGTGACGTTTATGGGTGTTGGATCACCGTTGAATTTTTACGATTGAATTATTTCATTTAATTCAAGATAAATATTCAAAAGTGCTCTATCATGATTATTTACTTATATAATTTTTGTTAATATAAAGAAATCATGACCCCATCCCTAATCAAATTTCTAAAAGATAATACTTTAATTGATGATAATTATGCCACATGGAAAAAGGAAAATTGGGTTGTTATTCTAAGTTGAATAACCATAAGTTCGTTCTCTCTATTCCTAAACAACCAAACTAATGAATCCACTCAGGAGCAAAGAGATCAGTATCAGTAGTGGAAGTCTTCAGATGAGATGGCTAAATGTACGTTACATTATGGCCATCATCTCTGACGTGTTGCAATAGCAACATGAAGGAATAGGAGACTGCTGCCGATATGATGATGTCTCTAGAGGTAATGTTTGCTATGAGGTCTAAGACGGCTAAGAGAAAAAGGCAGTGACTGCTTTTATGAATCTTAGGATGAAACCTGGACAGGATGTGAAAGATCACATGATGAAAGTCATATCACATCTCAATATTGCTGAATTGAATGGTGCTGAGATAGATTGACATGATTGCCAACTCACTATCGGATTTCTTTGGTTTGTTCAAAGTTGGACTACACCTTGAACAATAAGGAATACACATTGCAAGGCCTGATGCAAGATGTTCAAAGTTCCAAAATGATTCTTGTGAAAGGCAAGGGTCAAGAGATTCATATGGTTGGTAAAGTTGCTACTTTTAAGACATGTCAGAAGGTCAAGTAACAACAGAAGAAAAAGAAACTTTTGGCCTAACTAGAAGGGGTTTCGGGAAAGGAAAGGACTGAATGAGAATGAATTCAACTTGCATTTAGGCAATAGAGCGTTGATGTCTACTAGTGTTGTGGGAGATATTAGAATTAATTTAGATTCATATAGGCATTTAGATTTAATAGACGTTTATTATGTACCTCAATTCAAGAGGAATAAAATTTCAGTTTCTTGTTTAAATAAATTTGGTTATTCGGTTACTTTTAATAAAACTTTTGTTATCAGTAAGAATGGCAAAATTATTTGCAAAGGTACATTGGAAAACGGTTTATTCTATTTGCATGGAAATATCTCTCACTTGTTAGACATGGAATCAACAGAACCTAATCATAAAAGAGTAAAATTATCGAAAGATGAAACCTACCTATGGCATTTGTGCTTAGGTCATATTAACCTTAATAGGATTAAAAGATTGGTAAGTGGCGGACCTCTAAGTGACTTAAAGGTTGATGATCTACCAACTTGTGAATCTTGTTTGGAAGGTAAAATGACCAAAAGGTCGTTTACGACCAAAGACGCAAGAACCATCGAATGTTTAGGATTGATACACATTGATGTGTGTGGACCTATGAGCATTCAAGCTAGAGGTGGATATGAGTACTTCATCACTTTCACGGATGATCACTCAAGATTTGGCTATGTGTATCTCATGAGACATAAGTCGGATGCTTTTGATGTGTTCAAAGCATTTAAAGCTGAAGTAGAAAATCAGCTTGAGAACTGTATAAAAATCTCGAGGTCTGATTGTGGTGGAGAATATCTGTCTGGTGAGTTTCAGCAATATCTTATTGATACTGGAATAATTTCTCAGTTTTCTATACCAGGCACACCTCAACAAAATAGGGTGGCAGAAAGGAGAAATAGAACTCTTTTAGATATGGTTAGGTCTATGTTGAGTTATTCAACGCTCTCTAATTCATTATACTTTACAAACTGCAATGTACATTCTAAATGATGTACCATCTAAGTAGGTTTCTAAAACACCGTATGAGTTGTGGACTGGGCGAAAGCCTAGTTTACAACACTTAAGGATATTTGGATGTCCTGCGCATGTGTTAAAAGGAAAGACAGAAAAGATGGAGTCCCGTTCTGAAACATGCATATTTGTAGGGTATCCAAAATGAACAAAATGATATTATTTTTATAGTCCTTTAGATCTTAAAGTATTTGTTTCGACAAATGCTAAATTTCTAGAAGAGGACTATATGAATAATTTTGTGCCTAAAAGTAGAATTTTCCTTATTGAGCTTTTAGGAGATACAATTCCACAAGAGGTTTTGAAACCAAGTCCAATTGTAACTTCCATACCAACACAAGATCAACAATCTACCATACCTCGTCGTAGTGGGAGGGTTGTTAGACAATCCAAGAGATACATCGATCTAGGAGAATCTGTAGAGAATCTTTCAGACGATGATGATCTCTATACGTAGAAGGAAGCAATGGAAGATGTTGATTGTCGCCATTGGCAAAAGGCAATGCAATCAAAAATTTAATCTATGTTCAAAAACAAAATCTGGTCCCTTGTAGACTTGCCCGAAAGGATTAAACCCATCGGGTGCAAGTGGGTATATAAGAGGAAAAGAGGAATGGATGGTAAGGTGGAAACCTTTAAAGCAAGATTGGTAGCTAAAGGTTATACACAGAAGGAAGGTATCGATTATGAAGAAACCTTCTCTTCTGTGGCCATGCTTAAATCCATTAGGATACTCTTATCCATTGCGACATCTCTAGACCCAGGGATTTTGTAAATGGACGTCAAGACAGCTTTCCTTGATGGATGTCTTGACGAAAGCATCTATATGATGCAACCGAAATGATTCATTGAAAAGGGCCAAGAGGAAAGGGTATGCAAGTTGTAAAGATCCATATACGGATTAAAGCAAGCATCCAGATCCTGGAACATAAGGTTCGATCAAGTAGTCAAAAGGTTTGGATTTATTCAAAACCTTGATGAACCTTGTGTATACAAAATGATTAAAGGTGACAAGTTGGTTTTCCAAGTTCTTTATGTTGATGATATACTACTAATTTGAAACGATGTAGGTGTATTGACATCAGTAAAAGAATGGTTAGAAAAACAATTTGATATGAAGGACTTAGGAGAATCAAGTTATATTCTTGGTATCCAAGTCATAAGGGATAGAAATAATAGAACGATTGCATTATCCCAAGCTTTATACATAGATAAAATCTTGTCTAGGTTTTCCATGCAAGATTCCAAAAAAGGTATGTTACCTTTTAGGCATGGAATCAAACATTCTAAGGAACAAGTTCCTAAGAATGAACATGAAGAGCAATTCATGAGTAAGATTCCATATGCTTCGGCAGTAGGAAGTCTCATGTATGTAATGCTCTAACTAGACTAGATATTTGTTTTCATGTGGGCATAGTTAGCAGGTTTTAATTGAAGCTTGGTCTTGATCACTGAACGACAGTCAAGCAAATTTAAAAGTATCTTAGGAGAACGAGAGATTATATGCTTGTATACTCTGGAGGGGATTTAATTCCCGTTGGGTATACAGATTCTGATTGTTATTCAGATTCTGACTCCAGGAGATCTACATCAGGATCTGTGCTTGCTATTGGAGGATGGGCAGTCATATGGAGGAGTATCAAGCAATCTTGTATTACCGATTCCATCCTTGAAGCCGAGTATGTTGCCGTATGCGAGGCTGCATAAGAGGCTGTCTGGCTCCACCAAATCCTGATTGACTTGGAAGTGGTTCCTGATGTGAATAAGCAAATCACTATCTATTGTGACAATAATGGAGCAGTGGCTAATTCGAGAGAACAAAGAAGTCATAAGAGAGGGAAACACATTGAAAGAAAGTATCATCTTCTGAGGGAAATTATGCATAGGGGTGACGTGACGATTACCAAGGTTGCGTCAACAGAATATCTAGTGGATCCCTTTACAAAGGCTCTTCCACAAAAGAGTTTTGATAGGCATCTAGAGAACATGAGGATGAGAGATATGACACACTTGCTATAGAGCAAATGAGAGATTGTTAGGATTATGCTCGATAGCAAGAGTATAATAATGTATTTCACAATCTTTTAATATTAACAAAGTGATTTCTAGTTTAACAAATCTTATTGCATTTATAGTTTAATTATTATAATTGTTAAAAGTAAATAATCATAAGGTCAAAAGACTATGAGAAAAGAAGAATTGTTCGTACATCTATATATGTATGAGGTAGACACAATTCTTTAGTTATTCTAGGATAATATTCACAACCTAAGATAAAAGGTTGGGCGCCTTTATCTTGTCAAAGTTGTAGATTCTTTTGCTAGCATTTGAGAGAGATCAAATATGTTATGATGAGTCTAAAATCATCAAAGTGTGGTGCCTTTGGGTAAAAGAATCTAGTGCACTGGGTGCATTCAATAGGATCACAATGAAATATTTTATCTAGAACCGTCAATAGATAATTTTTTTTATTTGAAGACAATCGGAGAGTCTATCTCAATCCTGAGATAAATGATGGACTTATGGTTTCAAGTGTTATCATTTGAGCTATCAATGAGTACGATTATATAGCATAGTCTATTCTCGATAGTTTGGTTGTATTCATTTGTTAATCGATAGAGGACTTCATTTATAGATATGGACATCGTGGCTCCATTTATTGAATGAGAGTAGAATACCATCATATGGATGTTTCGAGGTATTGGATATTAAATCTTAATGTTAAGTTTTCAATAGTGTCTATTGAAACATGGCTTTTGGACAAGCCAAAATATCCAATTTCAAAATGTGGTCATATGAGTAAATATGGTAACTTGGAGAGCTATAGGCGGTCTATGAGCTTTGGCGATTACTGGTATTTTTCACGAGGATACACTTTCTCCAATAAGGTTGTCTAGGGTATGAATGAGAAGTATTAATTTATTCTATATTTATTTAGGAGTTCAATTTTAGTTCTTTAGTGGAATGAAATAAAATTAAATAGCTCGGATCTAAGTGAATCATTTGTTGATTGTGATTGGGTTATATCTATTGGAGCTTAAATTTAGATAGCCCGCAAAGATCCGTAATCCACACGAGCTTGCATGGATCACTTGATATATTCTACCGGACCAATAGGGGTCCATCTAGAATTGTAATAAAGCATGAGAAGTTGTTTCTTTTTGTAAGAATAGGTATAGTCTACATGTGGACTTTTTATTAAGGTCCAATGGATTTAATAAAATAAGACAAATAATATATGGCTCTTATATATGGTATGGGTGGCAAAAGCTATTAGGAATAGCTTAAATATATTATTTTTTATTTTATTATTTAATTAAATGGAAATTAATTAATTTGTTGATTAATTAATTATTTAATTAAAAGTCAAAATCTTTTTCTATTAGGAGATGGTCTCCTAATATTACACTATTGTTGGTAGTATAATTAATATTAAAGACTATATTTGATAAGTAGATAAATAAAAGGAATTATTTATCTAATCAAATTAGGAAGTCTTTAATATGGTTATAAATACACTATTAAGTTGGATTAGGAGTCTTGGTGTAGGAAAGAATTCCTTTTGGAAAAAGATTCTTAACAACCAAGTAAATCTACCTAAGGATAGGATTCTTAACCACCAAGTAAATCCTTCGTAGGAGAGGATTTTGTCTTCTATATATATATATATATATATATATATATATATATATATATATACTTGTAAATTTCATCAAAGCATGAATTTTTGGGATTAGAAGTTGTTTTTTATTGTTTTTTTTAAAAAAAAACTTCGTCCAACTCATAATGTGAAGAATTCGCCCAAGCATAGAGAAAAGAGGGAACATTTTTTTTTCCGATAGTGCACTAGTATCTTTGCATCAAAAAGGTTTTGTGTACAATATCGAATCAAAGTTCACGCGAGTTTCAATCAAATTGATTGATAATTCACAAGTGACCGGACGTTCTTGGTTTTTTCTCTTGAAGGATTATTGTGACTAACAAAGAAGAAGATTTTGTTTGTTTCCATCCTCAGGTATACAATTTAAAGAAAAGGAGCCCACACTCCTAGGTGATTCATGTTCGTGATTGGATTGGAAGATCTTGCGGATTCAATTCGACGCTAGTTCAATCTTTACGAAAAAAAAGGTACGATACTTTTTATATACATCAATTAATCTAGGGTTAAGGTTATTGTTATTAAAAGGGAAATTTTTTATTTATACGCAAACCCTAATTTTTGTTTTTCTCACACTTCCTTTGCGTTTTCAACCGTTTTTTCCTACAGAATATTCTCTCATTAATGGAATTGATCATCTCGATTATTAGGGTTGACTACTTTAATTAATACATTTGACCTCATTAATAGCATTGACTACCTCCATAAATATAGTTGACCTCATTAATAGGGTTGACTACCTTCATAAATATAGTTAACCGCATTAACAGGGTTGAGTACCTCTATTAATACGGTTGACCTCATTAATGGTAATCATGAAAGTCAACTCTCTCTCTTGGAGGAGAACTCTGGTTCTATATGTCACTTTGGTGAGGTACTATATGGAGGTTAGCCGAGGTTATGCTAATATCGAGGTATGCTCAAGTACTGTTCTTGTTACTGGAGACTTGGTTTAACCATGTCGGGATCTATAGTGGATCTTGCCCTAATTGTGTTGGCGCTTTTTGGTGATGATGGGGTTTTACGGGTTTTTTTCTACTTGGGCAGGTTGAGACTATACCTTGACGAGGTAGAAAGGCATTTGCAAGACAAGTTCGCCCTGAAGGTCTCTTGGTGAAAGTAGAGATGGTAGTATGCTCCAGGAAAGTGTCGTGAGATACCTCGACCTCTGGGAACCCAGGTTCTCCCACATCGACTTGGCTTCGAGCTTCTATCATGGTATAGAGAGCTTGGCGTGGTCACGTCAGGCTTTATTTGGTGAGCCTGGATGCGTGTAAGATGCTCAGATGGTATAGGCGGTCTTGCCTTTCTCCTGCAGGATTGCGTGGTAGCTCAACCTCGGGGACCTTGATATAAGCCTGAATTTGGACCCTTGTATGAAGGTTAGGAAGTGGAAAATTCTTCTTTGGGCCTAGCAAAAAAATGCTGTTAACAAATACTATGGATATAACTTTATATGTAAGTTGACTTCCTTACTATAATATCAATTATGTGTGTGTTATGGTTACTTGTTTGTTTCACACTTTACATGTTTTATATATTGATTGAGTGTCTTTAATTGATATATATATATATATATATTGTGATACAAGCAATCTAGATGGACAAACTTTTGTTTCTTTCTAAGGGAGTTGAAAAAGGTGTCTAACCTATTTACCCCCTCTAGGTTAGCCTTGAGCATTTAACCGTGTTTGTATTTTCAATTGGTATCAAAGCAGAAAACTAGATTGTACTTAGTGAGAATCCAGTTGATACATTCACGGTATTTACAAAGCTTTTTAAGTCATAGGTTTACAAGATGATGTAATGGCGGAATGAGCCTCACATACTAGGCCACAATTACTTCGAGGCACTAACTATGGGTATTGGAAGTTGAGAATGAAGGCCTACATCTGCTCAATTGATGAAATGGCGTGGATGGTAGTGGAAGAAGGTTATAGTCCTTCTACCAAGGTTCAAGAGGATGGAATCTTGATATTCAAGCCAAGGAGTGAATGGACAACGAATGAGTTTCAAGTTGCTAAATGGCACCACCGTGCTATGAATGCCATCTTTGGAGGAGTTGATGGGCATCAATTCTCTTACATTCAAAATCTTGAATCCACAAAAGAGGCTTGGGATACTCTTCAAGTCACTAATGAAGGAACCTTAGCGGTAAAGAAATCAAGGCTTCAAATGTTGGCATCGCAATTTGAAGGTTTAAGTATGAGTGAAGAAGAAAAGTTTGAAGACTTCCAATTTCAGCTTCTTAACATTGCTAATCAATGTCAAGCACTTGGAGTACCTATCTCAAGAGAACGTTTAAATTGGAAAGTCCTTAGGTATCTTTCTAAGAGTTTTAAATCAAAGGTGACGGCCATTGAGGAAAGCTAGGATATGGATAGCATGAACATCGATGAGTTGCTTGGGTCTTTCCAAACTTATGAGATGTGCTTGAAGAAAAAGATCAAAAGTAAGGGAATCAATCTCAATGCTATTCAGGAGGAGAGTGATGATGAAAATGAAGAGATGGCTCTTTTGGTTAGAAAGTTCAAGAAGTTTCTAAAAAAGAATGCCAAGCCTAGAGGCAAGTCTTTTAAGGAAAAGAGAGTTAAGAAACCATCATCTTCGAGGAATGAGAAGAATAGTCAAGCCATAGACAAGAAAGGTAAAGTGTTAGCGGCTACTTGGAGTGATGATGATTCTAGTGATGACGAGAGCTCTAGTAGTGAGTCTTCAAGTGATGAAGAGTTGGTATAGCTCTGACGGTTTCTCATTCTTCACTAGATATTAATGGTACAATATCTTTGAACAAGAAATTTGATGAAAATCATCATGGAAGCTCTATTTCCATTCCTACCAATCTTGAGTTATTGGCCAAGATAGAGAAGCTTGAAGAAGCTAGAGATAATGCTATAAGAGAGGTAGTTGAGAATGATGATTGATCAAGAAACAACTAGATGAGTTTGTGATTGTTACTCATAGACTTCTTTGTGAGAAAGGTGATATTATGAAGAAGTTTAGAGAACTTGAAAAGATAAACCTTAAGAAGGATAATGTGATATCTTATTTGAAGAAGAGAGAACAATAATTAGTGGAAGAGATAGACACGACTAAGGAGGCCATCAAGGACTTAATGAATCATTCAGTAAGTGTGTCTAGTGTTAGGAATCTTGTTAACTCTTATAGTGGTGAAGACGACTTAGTAGTTGAAGAGGATTCCTTGGAAACACCACTTCCTACTCACTTGGCTGAAGTCGTGATTGACAAGAAACCACAAGAGAAGAGAAGATCAAAAGCTAAGAAAAAGTTGGCAGACAAGGTATATTTGCAAACTCCTAGTGAAACTAGTTCAACTCCATAGGTACAATCTCATATTTTATTCCAATTTGTCATTATTGCAACACAATAGGTCACATTAAGCTTAGGTGTTATAAATTTATTGAAAAATGCAAATTAGGAATGAATCTAGAGATAAGAAGATTAAACTTCAACTTGAACATGCTAAGGCTTTGAAAGTTGTGAAACATGATAATATTGCTAAGCATGAAAAGAATTTATGGAGTAGAAAGAAAGCTAATATTGTTCAACTTGACAAAGCTTGTGTTGAAGATTTTAAGGAAGATTGTATTAATGATATTCTTGTTAATCAAGTCATTGAAGGACTTTACTCTATATTTACATTGTTGTCAAGGATGAGATTGGGAAGGTTTGTGTAGGTACACCCAATAACAAGTGGTTAAAGGGTGAGTGCTCTTATTACTGAGATAGCTTTGAGGTAATATATCAATTATGTTAAGAATTCTAGCTTGCCAAATTATAAGTTCTGTACCAACATAAGATATACAATCTATCATACCTCGTCATAGTGGGAGAGTTGTTAGACAACCCAAGAGATACATCTATCTAGGAGAATCTGTAGAGAATCTTTCGGACAACGATGATCTCTATACATACAAGGAAGCAATGGAAGATGTTGATTGTTGCCATTGGCAAAAGGTAGTACAATCCGAAATTGAATCTATGTTCAAAAACAAATTCTGGTCTCTTGTGGACTTACCTAAAGGGATAAAATCCATTGGGTGTAAGTGGGTATACAAGAGGAAGAGAGGAATGGGTGGAATGGTGGAAACCTTTAAAGCTAGATTGGTAGCTAAATGTTACACACAGAATGAAGGTATCACTTATGAAGCAACATTCTTTTCTGTGGCCATGCTTAAATCCATTAGGATGCTCTTATCCATTACGACATCTCTAGACCTAGAGATTTGGAAAATGGATGTCAATACAGATTTCCTTAATGGAAGTCTTAATGAAAGCATCGATATGATGCAACCAGAAGGATTCATTGAAAAGGGCCAAGTGGAAAGGGTATGCAAGTTGCAAAGATCCATATATGGATTGAAGCAAGCATCCAGATCCTGGAACATAAGGTTCAATCAAGCCATCAAAAGTTTTGGATTTATTCAAAACCTTGATGAACCTTGTGTATACAAAAGGATTAAAGGTGACAAGTTGGTTTTCCTAATTCTTTACGTTGATAACATACTACTCATTGGAAACGAAGTAGGTGTATTGACATCAATAAAAGAATGGTTAGAGAAACAATTTGATATGAAGGACTTAGGAGAAGCAAGTTATATTCTTAGTATCAAAGTCATAAGGGATATAAAGAATAGAACGATTGCATTATCCTAAGTTTCATACATTGATAAAATCTTGTCTAGGTTTTCCATGCAAGATTCCAAGAAAGGTATGTTACCTTTTAGACATGGAATCAAACTTTCTGAGGAACAAGTTCCTAAGAATGAGCATGAAGAACAATTCATGAGTAGGGTTCCATATGCATCGGCAGTTGGAAGTCTTATGTAAGCAATGCTCTGTACTAGACCAGATATTTGTTTTGCTGTAGGCATAATTAGCAGGTTTCAATCGAAACCTGGTCCTGATCACTGGACGACAGTCAAACATATTTTCAAGTATCTTAGGAGAACGAGAGATTATATGCTTGTATACTCTGGAGGGGATTGAATTCCCGTTGAGTATACAGATTTTGATTTTCAATCAGATTTTGTGACTCCAAGAGATCAACATCAGGATCTGTGTTTACGATTGGAGGAGGGGCAGTCATGTGGAAGACTATCAAGCAATCTTGTATTGCTGATTCCACCATGGAAGCCAAGTATGTAGCTGCATGCGAGGCTGCTAAAGAGGCTGTCTGGCTCCGTCAATTCTTGATTGACTTGGAAATGGTTCCTGTTGCGAATAAGCAGACCACTATCTATTGTGACAATAGCGAAACAGTGGCTAATTCGAGAGAACCAATAAGTCATAAGAGAGGGAAACACATTGAAAGAAAGTATCACATTCTAAGGGAAATTGTGCATAGGGGTGATGTGACGATTACCAAAATCGCGTCAGCAGAAAATCTAGTGGATCCCTTTACAAAGGCTTTTCAATAAAAGAGTTTTGATGGGCATCTAGAGAACATGGGGATAAGAGATATTACACATTTGCTATAGAGCAAGTGGGAGATTGTTAGGATTATGCTCGATAGCAAGAGTATAATATTGTATTTGACAATCTTTTCATATTAATAAAGTGATTTCTAGTTTAACAAATCTTATAGCATTTATTGTTTAATTATTATAATTGTCAAATGTAAACAATCATAAGGTCAAAAGACTATGAGAAAAGAAGAATTGTTCATAAATCTAGATATGTATGAGGTAGACACAATTCTTTAGTTATTCTTCAAAAATATTCATAACTTAAGATAAAAGGTTGGGCGCCTTTATCTTGTCAAAGTTGTAGATTCTTTTGCTAGCATTTGAGTGAGATCAAATGTGTTATGATGAGTCTAAAATCATCAAAGTGGGGTGTCTTTGGGCAAAAGAATCTAGTGCACTGGGTGCATTCAATAGGATCATAATGAAATACTTTATCTAGAACCGTCAATAGATAAAATTTTTTCATTTGAAGACAATCGGAAAGTCTATCTCAATCTTGGGATAAATGATGGACTTATGGTTGCAAGTGTTATCATTTGAGCTATCAATGAGTACGATTATATAGCATAGTCTATCCTCGATAGTTTGGTGGTATACATTTGTTAATCGATAGAGGACTTCATTTATAGATATGGACATCGTGGCTACATTTATTGAATGAGAGTAGAATACCATCATATGGATGTTTTGAGGTATTGGATATTAAATCTTAACGTTAAATTTTGAATAGTGTCTATTGAAACATGGCTTCTGGATAAGTCAAAATATCCAAGTTCAAAATGTGGTCATATGAGTAAATATGGTAACTTGGATAGCTATAGACGGTCTATGAGCTCTTGGCGATTACTGGTATTCTTCACGAGGATACACTTTCTCCAATAAGGTTGTCTAGGGTATGAATGAGTAACATCAACTTATTCTATCTTTATTTAAGAGTTCAATTTTAGTTCTTTAGTGGAATGAACTAAAATTAAATAGATTGGACCTAAGTGAATCATTTGTTGATTGTGATTGAGTTGTGTCTATTTGAGCTTAAATTTAGATAGCCAGCCAAATCTTCAATCCACACGAACTTGCATGGATCACTTGATATATTCTACCAGACCAATTTAGGGGTCCATCTAGAATTGTATTAAGGCATGTGAACTTGTTTATTTTTGTAAGAATAGATTTCGTTCACATGTGGAATTTTTATTAAGGTTCAATGGATTTAATAAAATAAGAAAAATAATATATGGCCCATATACATGTGTTGGGCGGCAAGGATAATTAAGAATAACTTAATTTTTTTTTTATTATTTAATTAATTGGAAATTAATTAATTTTTTTATTAATTATTTATTTAATTAATAGTCAAAATCTTTTTCCTAATAGGAGTTGGTCTCCTAAAATTATACTGTTGTTGGTAGTATAATTAATATTAAAGACTGTATTTGATAAGTAGATAAGTAAAATGAATTATTATCTGATCAAATTAGGAAGTCTTTAATATGATTACAAATACACTGTTAAGTTGGATTAGGAGTCTTGGTTGAGGATTGAATTCTTTTTTGAAAAATGATTCTTAACCACCAAGTAAATCTACCTAAAGAAAGGATTCTTAACTACCAAGTAATCATTCTTAGGAAAAGAATTAAATCTCCTAATTATATTCTTAAGAATTTCGGTTAGCTCATAAATATATATATAAGAGGATAGAATTCCTTTTAGAAAAGGATTTTTAACTACCAAATAAATCCACCTAAGGAAATGATTCTTGCCAACCAAGCAAATCTTTCTTAGGAAATGATTTGTTATCCTATATATATATCCTTGTGAATTTTTGCCAGCCCAATGATTTTTAGAGTGAAAATTTCAGCCAACCTAAGAGTTTTCTGAGAGAGAATTTTGTTTGGCAAGAGAGAATTTTGAGAGATAAAATTTAGTATTTTACTCTAGACAAAATTCCATTAACTCTAAGATATAGGGTGTGGAATTCGGCCACAGAGAAAAGAGAAAAAGAGAACGTTTTTGTTTTTGATGGTATACTAGCATCCTTTACATCAAAAGGGTTTTGTGTACAAAATCAAATCGGGTTCACGTGAGTTTCAATCAAGTAGACTGATAATTCACAACTGACCGAATGTTCTTGGATTTTTCTCTTTGAGGATATTTGTAACTAAAAAAGAAAAGATTTTGTTTGTTTCTATCCTTAGATATATGATTTAAAGAAAAGGATCCCACACTCCTAGGTGATTCATGTTTGTGATTGGATTTGAAGATCTTGCGGAATTGATTTGGCGATTGTTCAATAGTCACGAGAAAAAGGTACGACACTTATTATTTACATCAATTAATCTAGGGTTAAGGTTCTCGTTGCATAAAAGGGAAAATTTGTTATTTGTATGCAAACCATAATTTTCGTTTTTATCACGCTTCTGTTGTGTTTTGAACCGTTTTTTCCCTACATAAAGCTATATTGGTTGCTAAAGGTTACACACAGAAGAAAGGTATCGATTATGAGGAAACCTTCAATCCTGTGGCCATGCTTAAATCCATTAGGATACTCTTATCCATTACGGCATGACCTAGAGATTTTCAGCCACCTATATATACTCCTATATAGAATTTCAACCTAGACCTATTATTTGGTCTGAGAATTTGTTTTTTATAGTTATAAAAAAAAATTTGTCCAACTCTTTGTGTGAAGAATTCAACCAAGCTTAAAGAAAAGAAGGAACGTTTTTGTTTTCGATATTGCACTAGTATCCTTTACATTAAAAGGTTTTGTGTACAACATCGATTCGAGGTTCACTCGATTTTCAATTAAATAGATTGATAATTCATAAGTGACCGAATATTCTTGGGTTTCTCTTGGAGGATTATTATGACTAACAAAAAAGAAGATTTTGTTTGTTTCCATCCTCAAGTGTACAATTTAAAAAAAGGGAGCCCACACTCATAGGTGATTCACATTCGTGATTGGATTGGAAGATCTTGTGGATTCAATTGGATGCTAGTTCAATCGTCACGATATAAAAGGTACGATACTTTTAATATACGTCAATTAATCTTGGGTTAAGGTTCTTTATTTTAAAGTGAAAATTTTAAAAATATTTCAAACCTTAATTTTACGCTTCTGCCGTATTTTGAATCGATTTTTCCCTACAAAGCATGCTTGGGATCCTACAAGTCCCCAACAACTGAGGTATCTGGACCCTGCTAGAATGAACCAGAAGCTTATTGGCTCACTTGGGCATTGATCGGCCTAGTATACGAGGTGTGAAGCAACTAGTCTTCTACTAGTCTTCTACTAGTCGTGCTACTCCAGAGGCTACACAGTTGAGTTGGCTTTTCAGATTCATGAGTTGACCTGCTATCACTACCTAAGAGCTTCTGAAGGGTGGGTTTGGTGTCATGAGGGGATCCATATGACCATATACAAGTCCAATGAATTTGTTGAATAGGAGGTCTACCGGTAACATAGCAAATCTTCTGCAAGGAGGCATGAGAGATGTAACTCTACTGTATAGGAGCTCTCGATGTATCAGAGTGGTTCAGCTATATACGAGATCTTCAGGTGGGGAGCTACTATTTTAGAGCTCCATGGTTATATGAATAGGTTCAATTTATAGGACCAACATAATAAATCTGTTCCACTAGGAATCCCAAGTACCATATTTGCTCCACAATAAACAAAACTTACTAAACCACAAAATGAGCAAGTGGTACGTAGGTGATATAGATAAACATGGAGAAAGGATATCATAAACAATGACTGATAAATCTATCACCTTAATATTATAAGGATGCTCATATAGAGACATGGAAGCTTTCAAAAGGGGTGTTGAAACTTCCCATAAACAGCGCCAAAAGGTGTTAACCAAAAATTCGCTCATGATGAGGAATTTCAGTTAGCACCCTCAAGACCACTACCTCGGAGGTCGCGGTCGGAGTAGGTACCTCATACCTTGATGATATTGTATGAATATGAAGGAGGATAGAGCTATAAGTAGGAGACGATCCATCCCACTTTTCAGGCTTCGTACATATGGATGAGATATGGGAAGCTCGAGGCTCCCTTGTTGGGGTAAAGTGGCTGATCCTAGTCCCTGGTGCCTGGTCCCGGGTCCCTAGTTCTAGTCCTTGGTCCTAGTATCTAATTCCTTCCTGTAGTTCCCCGACTTAAATGGTGATAGAGAAGATAGGATCGACACTCTTCCGTAGTTTCTCATCCCCAATAACAAGTAAGGAAGAGGGCTCAACGAACTCCGGTGTCAGATCCTTGTCTGCTTCCATAGAGAGGACGCTGAAGAGCTCCTCAACTTCCTTCAAGTGGGTCTGAGTGGTTTCTTCCTTTATCGGCATATGACTTGGCATGTAGATAAATGAATCAGAGTGTTGGGTCCAGCGAGGTCGGAATCTAGCTCACACTTACACATACATACATAGTACCTGAGATAAATAGGAGAAAGATAAGACTATGGTGGATGTGGACTGAACAAGGAGGAAAAAGCATCACAAACGATCATATGCTGAAAAACCTCGAGGCAGTATCTAGAGGAAGGAGAAAGACCCTTCCTTGTGTATATATATCAAGCGATGCTCCAAGGAGCTCATAAAGATGGCGAAGTAGCACAATATATATTCTCTAGAGAGCTTACAATAGTAATGGAAAGTCAACCAATCCCCATATGTTTCTAGGAGAGGTAATACATGTGGTTTGGAAAATACTACGATCGTCATATCTGGAGAGACCAGGCAATATGCCTTTTACCCTATTAGAGAGACATTTCTAGTGAGAATCGTTCTTTTTTCTCAGGCGTCGGATCAAGCATATTTATACATGTTGTGATTAGGTTTCATTATTGGCGTGCAAGTTGAAAATCAATGGATTGACCTTCCTCCCTTGATAGGCGGGATTTTCTATTGTAGTGTAGTTGACCCTAAATAATCGGTTGTGGAGGATATCTTGGAGGCAAAGGTGTTAGTTTCCTCTTAGGACTCTTCCACTAATGCTGGCCATTAAAGAGTTGACTAATCTTCCCTTTATTACATTGATTATATCATTAATAAGGTTGACTACCTCCATTAATATGGTTGACCTCATTAAAAGGGTTGACTACCTCCATAATTTGGTTGACCTCA
Source organism: Dipteronia dyeriana (assembly GCA_032871835.1). Taxonomy (NCBI): domain Eukaryota; kingdom Viridiplantae; phylum Streptophyta; class Magnoliopsida; order Sapindales; family Sapindaceae; genus Dipteronia; species Dipteronia dyeriana. Next base: position 14,310,998 of record CM065297.1, read on the forward strand.
CTAATGGCATTGTAAATGTCATGAAATTCAACCATCTCTTCCTACGGGGTTTGGAGGAGAACTCTGGTTTTGTATGTCACTTTGGCGAGGTACTTTATGGAGGTTACCTAAGGTGATGCTAGTGTCGAGGTACGCTCAAGTACTACTCTTGCTACTGAAGACTTGATTTAACCATGTCTGGATCTATAGTGGATCTTGCCCTATTCATGTTGGCGCTTTTTAGTGATGATGGTGTTGGAACCCTGTTCACCGGTTACGCAGCGGAACTAGGTTTTAAAATTTTTATACAGATCATAATCTGTATTTGGGACCAATGAACTTGGGATCATAATTATTTTTTGAAACTAATACATACAATATATATACATAGGAAGAATAAAATCATACGAACGTTTGGAGGCTCCTTCACTTTATAATATGCTCATGTCTGAACCAATCTTACAAACGTTTGGAGGCTCCTTCACATTACGATGTGCTTCTGTCTGAACCACTTGATCTTCCTCGCTATCTCTCGGGATTGGTAACTGCGTGTGGGCGCGTCACGGTCTCAGGAACTTGAATGGAGGATGTAGAGAAAAGACTTAAAGAAACTCTTTCTTCTCAATTTGGTGTATTGATATCACACACACATATAAATTGCATCTGATGCAAAACTTATATTGACAGATGTGGTTCAATCCTTAAAATCATAAAATATATCTAATATATATATATATATATATATATATTTTATCTCACGACTCACGCACACTTTTTCTATAACAGGGCAAGCACTTGATTTTTTTTTTTAAAATTTTACCTATCACCGGTTGTGGTCGTGCGTTTAATATATATATTTATATCTTTTTTTTTCTTTTCTTTTTAAGCAAACACTTGCATATTTGTATATAATACCAACTCTGATGTTTTATTTTATTTTTAAAGAACACACACACACACACACACACACACACACACACACACACACACACACACATATATATATATATATATATATATATATATATATATATATATATATATATATATATATATATATATATATATATATATATCCTTGTTTGTATCCTTTACAAAAACTTATATATGTGCACACACCAATTTGCATCAAATGCAATCTCTTGTGTTATTATTGATATATATATTTTAATTATTCTTTTTAAATATATCTAATATATTAAAAGTGATAATAAGTATTTTAAATTTAAACTTAAATTCAAATACTTAGATAAATGATTTAGTAAAAATAAAATAATCCTATTATTTTATCTTTACCTAAATCCATATATCAACTAACACCCTCCAATTAATAGTTAATTAATAATTCATAGTTATCAATATAATTAAATAATCTAATTATTTAATTAATTTAACTATTAACATTCATTAATTAAATAATCTCATTATTCAATTAATTCCTGAATAAACACATGACACTTTTGTAACACAATTAATTGGACAATCCAATTAATTAACCGTGACCCTTGTTACCTAAATGGATCGGGCTAGCAACGGGACCTAATAGACCCACAGTATTTTGAGCTCCAATAATCCTCAGAATCATTAATTAAACTCTTTAATTAATATTCCTTGACTATTAACTCCGGTGTTATTCCAATAAAAAACCGGAAGCTGCATTCTCTCAACTGTAGAGGCTTTTACATAGATCGAAAAAACTCGATGTCCATCGATATAGCTATTACATATGGTGTGATCTTCCACAATAGTTCATAATTAGAGCTAGGTCATAATGTCCGTTATACCCCTTTAAATACATATATCGTTTAAGTACCATTGATTCTCTAATGAACAATAAATATTATTTCCTCACGGAATTAGGAGAGCGCTCATATTGTCCAAGCCCTGAATCAACCCTTAAGGGAACTACCGTCTACTACTCACAAGAAGGAGTGGATTCCACTAATATGTACAAACCTTCCCAGCCACAAGTCAAACCACAATCCCAACATACAGAGCATATTGACTGGGAATTGCATCCGACCTCACCTATGGTATATCAAAGACCATGATCTAACCTGAAGGAGTCGATAAGACACCCAGGATTAAGATCACCCACATATAGCCATCATTAGTTGATATAAATGAATCTCATCTGTAAACGGATCTTGGTGAGAGATTCAAATAGATCATGGCCCAGTCCTATGTGATCACATCATACAAGGTGCCTCCATTCTTATATCTCTATATGAATGATTTAGGATAGAATCACCGTACATTACAGAATTAACCACAAATAAAGTACCCATCTTTATTTGCTATATATGGACTCTTTAGATTGCACGTCTCTTGCTGTAACCATCAGTATATGACACTCATATACACAGTTCGAGATTACATCCTGCAATCTTGGATGTTAAATATATGCACAAGTTAATAACATAACAAGAATGAATTGAATTTTTCATTTTATTTATTTCATAAATCCATTTATAAATTACATCTTTAGGGTATAAACCCCAACAGTTGGGGCTTTATGGGCTTCCTCCTTTTCTATTTAGACAAGTCGAGATTATACCTTGACGAGGCATGAGGGTATTTACAGGACAAGTTTGTCACCCTGAAGGTCTCTTGGTAAAAGTAGAGATGGTAGGATGCTCTAGAAAAGTGTTGTAAGCTACCTCAAAGTTGAACCCAGGTCCTCTCACGTCGACCCAGCTTCGGGATTCTATCCAGGTATAAGGAGCTTCACACGGTCATGTTGGGCTCTATTTGGTGAGATTGGATGCGTACGAGATGCTCAGATGGTATAGGCGGCCTCGCCTTGCTCCTGCATGATTGCGTGGTAGCTCGACCTCAGGGAACTTGATACCCCGTTGCATAAGCCCGAATTTGGACCCTTGCGTGAAGGCTGGAAAGTGGAAAATTTCCCTTTAGTCCCCAGCCAAATTTGGCTATTAATAGGTCCCTAGCCAAATTTGGCTATTAACATTACTAATATGGTTTCATAGACAAGTTTAACCTAGGAGTTTAGGATATGAATTCCCTGTGATAATTGAGAAATAAAAAGAATAATATTGTAGTACATATAGAGATACGAGAGGCAACAGAAGAAAAGAAGGCATCAGTATCTTTCCATAAGTTAGAGGCAAAGTTTGCCAACGGACAAAAGTTTTCTTGGTTTGTTTTGGCTGCCAAACATGCTTGAAATTGGCTTTGGCCTCCATCTACTATCTTGTTAGTGAAGCAAGGTATGCAATTACTAGGTCACAACAATTTAAGGGGGGGGGGGGGGGGGGGGGGGGGGAGGGAACTTAGCTTTTGAAAGAGGAAGGCAAGGCAGCAGAGAGCTGTTTGCTATCACATACACTTATTGTGCCATGAAAATAATATTGAATTACTTTGAGAAACAAGATAGAGATTACAAGTTTAAGTAATCAATTGAGCTTACTATATACTAACCACCTATTTATAGATATTTTATATGTCTTAGTAGGGGCTAACTTTTATGCACTGATTTAAAAGATCACTGCATCATACACTGATTTAAAAAATCAGCATTATACAGTGTTGAATAGTGAACCATTCGGTCCGTTGGATATTTAAAAATGAATCTAAGGTTTCGCATTAATTGCCAACTAAAAAATCTGATTGTAAAGTAGAAAAAAAAAAACTAAAAACCCTTTCAATAGATTAGGCGATCACTTTTAAACAAAACATAATATATATTTGAAACAATTTTTATACAATTTTAAATAATAAAATTGTGAAATTATATTTCATTCAATTATTTTTATATAGGGTTTCCTTTTCAGTCCGTTGCTTCGACCACGAGAGCACAGAAAAAGGGATGAAGTCGAGATATCACCATCCTACCCCAATCCCCGTGCACTATCAAACGGGCCCGAGTTACCCTGGTAGCAGATCAAAATATGCTTGAGCAATAGGCTATAGCTTTCATTAAAAGCGTCCGCCTTTGACTTGTGGCAAAGGGAATCACCCCCAACCAGCTGAACCTTGTATCCGGGAAGATCTCCATAGATCGAGGACCAGGCCAACCACCATTGATAGGTTGGGGCCACCACAACCGGTACCAATCCATGATAGGTTGGGACCTCTCATCTGGGTTCGAGATAGATTAAGGCTCATGCCCCCAGATCCGCTTAGGCCAGCTTGTTATCAACCCAGATAGGTAAAATCAGTTACTGACATCCCGTTAGGGAGACCAGGCCGCTAAGTTAGACCTGCGGATACCAGAAAAAAGCCTAGACTCAAGGTAGAAGGTAGCTAGAGAAGTGCTAGGAAAGATCATTCCTCCAAAGATAAAAGGAGCGAGATCTCTATTTCCTATGAGGGCTTTGACAATGAAGACACCAAAGTTGAGTATAAGAATGTCGAGAATAAGCGTTTGTGGGATCAGCTGGCTCAAATGCAGAAGAAGATATAGGAGTTAAAGAAAGGCAAACATCGGGAGAGTAGGAAGAATCCGTTGGCAAAAATGAATCCTTCTCTAGGAGGATCAGGGAGGTAGAACTCCCTCATAAACTAAAAATGCCTACTGACAAATATTTCGGTACTGAAGATCCTCTAAGCCACCTAGAGAGCTGATAGGATTATGCTCAATAGCAAGTGTGTAATAATATTTTTGACAATATTTCATATTAATAAAAGTGATTTCTAGTTTAAAAAATCTTATAGCATTTATAGTTTAATTATTATAATTGTCAAAAGTAAATGATCGTAAGGTCAAAAGACTATGAGAAAAGAAGAATTGTTCATGCATCTGGATATGTATAAGGTAGACACATTTCTTTAGTTAGTCTCGAACAATATTCACTACTTAAGATAAATGTTAGGTGCCTTTATCTTGTTAAAATTGTAGATTCTTTTGCTAGCATTTGAGAGGGATCAAATGTGTTATGATGAGTCCAAAATCATCAAAGTGAGGCGTCTTAGGGCAAAAGAATCTAGTGCACTAGGTGCATTGAATAGGATCACAGTGAAACACTTTATCTAGAACTGTCAATGGATAAAAGTTTTCACTTCAAGACAATCGAAGAGTCTATCTCAACCTTGAGATAAATGACGAACTTATGGTTACAAGTGTTATCATTTGAGCTATTAATGAGTACGATTATATAGCATAGTCTATCCTTGATAGTTTACTGGTATTCATTTGTAAATCGATAGAGGACATCATTTATAGATATGGACATCGTGGCTCCATTTATTAAATGAGAGTAGAATACCATCATACGAATATTTTTTGGTATTGGATATTAAATCTTAACGTTAAGTTTTCAAAAGTGTCTACTGAAACAAGTCTTCTGGACAAGTCAAAATATCCAAGTTCAAAATGTGGTTATATGAGTAAATATGGTAACTTGGAGAGCTATAGGCGGTCTATAAGCTCTTGGCGATTACTGGTATTCTTCACTGGGATACACTTTCTCAATAAAGATTGTCTAGTGTATGAATGAGAAATATAACTTATTCTATCTTTATTTAAGATTTTAATTTTAGTTCTTTAGTGGAATGAACTAAAATTAATAGATTGAACCTAAGTGAATCATTTGTTGATTGTGATTAGGTTATGTCTATTGAAGCTTAAATTTAGATAGCCCGCTAATATCCCCACACGAACTTGCATGGATCACTTGATATATTCTACCGGACCAATTTATGAGTCTATTTAGAATTGTATTGAGGCATGTGAACATTTTTCTTTTTGTGAGAATGGGTCTAGTTCACATGTGGACTTTTTATTAAGGTCCAATGGATTTAATAAAATAAGAAAAATAATATTTATGCCCATGTGTGGTCTTGGGTGCCAAGGCTAAATATATTAGCTAAATATATTATTTTATATTTTATTATTTAATTAAATAAAAATTATTTAATTAATTATTTAATTATTTAATTAAAAGTCAAAAATCTTTTTCCTAGTAGGAGTAGGTCTCCTATTGTCATAGTACTGTTGGTAATATGACAAGTATCAAATACTATATTTGATAAGTAGATAAATAATATGAATTTATTTATCTAGTCAGATTATGAAGTATTTGATTGCTATTAAAACTCTAATTGACAATTGGCCAAATTAGAAAGTTATAGTTTAGTCACAATTTAATTATATACAGTAATTGGTTATTTAATAAATACACTATTTAAGTTGGATTAGGAGTCTTGGAGTAGAAAAGAATACTTTTTGGAAAAGAACTCTTTTTGGAAAAGAACTCTTGGTCACCAAGTAAATCCACCTAAGGATAGGATTCTTGCCCACCAAGTAAATCCTTCTTAGTAGATGATTAGGTCTCCTAAACTAAATACATTAGGGGTCTTGGTTTGTAAAAGAAATCTTTTTTTTTAAAGAGGATTGAATCGAAATTTTGATTGGAGTCTTGGTGAAGTAGAAATTCTCTTTCTAGAAGGATTTTCGGCCACCTATATATACTCCTATATATAATTTTGACCAAGACTTAATTTTTGGTGTGAGAAGTTGTTTTTTTATTGTTTTAAAAAAAAAATTCGTCCAACTCATTGAATGAAGAATTCGGCCAAGCATAGAGAAAAGAGGAAACATTTTTGTTTTCGATAGTACACTAGTATCCTTTATATCAAAAGGGTTTTGTATACAACATTGAATCAAGGTTCACGTTAGTTTCAATCAAATTGATTGATAATTAACAAGTGACCGGACGTTCTTGGTTTTTCTCTTGGAGGATTATTGTGACTAACAAAGAAGAAGATTTTGTTTGTTTCCATCTTCAGGTATACAATTTAAAGAAAGAGAGCCCACACTTATAAGTGATTCACGTTCGTGATTGGATTGGAAGATCTTGCGGATTTAATTCGACGCTAGTTCAATCGTCACGAAAAATAAGGGTACGACACTTTTAATATACATCAATTAGTCTAGGGTTAAGGTTCTTTCTTTTAAAGGATTTTTTTTTAAATATATCAAACCCTAATTTCACACTTCCGTTGTGCGATTTTCCCTACAATTGGTATCAGAGGTAGGTTGTACCCTTGATTAATTGATATATGTGTACACGAATCTTTTTATTTTTATTTTATATATGCATGTTTTAAAAGAGACGACACTCTAGTTATTCACATATATATTTACATTGGAATGTATGGATATATTATATATATATATATATATATATATATATATGTTTTATATGCGGTTTGTTATTGCTCAATTTTGGTCATAGAATTTCAAAATATTTTTGTTTTGGGATTGTAACAAGGAGGGTGACCTATCATCGCCGTAATTTCCTTCTTGGTAACTGCTAAGTTATTTTCATTTTGCTATTGTAATAAAAACAAACTGCACTATATTGTAATAAAAAAAACTGCACTATTTTTTATTTAAAAGTCTTCTGTAATACATTCAAGTATTAAAGACTCGAAGTATTTAAGAATTGGAAGCAGCCGGAACAAGTTTGGGACCGTACAAGCCATAGCAACAAACGTGTGTGCGAAGAGCACGTGGCCACGATTGTTGTGGTACGGGCTGTGCACGGCAGCCCTATGGAAACCATGGGCTACGTATGGCAGCCCCTTATGAGGTTATGGGCTGCGCACGCCTATGGGAGGGAGCCAAGGGTGCGCACGCCCATGGGAGGTAGCCGAAGGAGTCCAAACGACGAAGGTAGCGTGAAAACTTGTTCGCCAAGAAAGAGGTTTTTTGTATTCCAAGACATGTAATTTACTTACTTTTCTAGGATGGACCAAAATTGTAGCTATTTATATTTTTGTAAATATTGCGTGTCATATAAAATAAGAGTGCTACTCATATATCTCTTTTGGTATGATCATACATTGAATGATTTAGGTATCTAATTGGCATTTAGATAACTTGGTAAATCATTCCTTGGAATTCAATCACACGCCTTAAACAATTGAGTGGGAGAAGGTGTTTTCAAACACCTACGGCCTCTAAGTTTAGGTGAGCTTTATGTTTCGTGTAATAACCTCCCAAGAGGTATTCATGAATGGAATTTAGCAAGATACTTCCTTATAATGATAGACTAGACAATTAACCCATATGATATCTACTCCTATGGAGGGATATTCGTGAGGGATTATATTGAAGGTCGATAACTTAGTAACACACTCAATGTAATTTTATTAATATCCTCCCTAGAGTTCTTATGAATAAAATTACAAGGCTAAAATTGAAAACGCTGGTTGTTATGTTAACAATTAGGTGGGACCTAGTCCAACTAGTAAGTGGTGCGAACTCCCAAAGGAGGCATGGTATTTACGGGTGTTGAATCACCGTTTAATTTTTACGATTGAATTATTTTATTTAATTCAAGATAAATATTTGAAAATGCTTTATAATGATTGTTTAACTATATAATTTTTGTTATTAAAAAGAAATCATGACCCCATCCCTAATCAAACATCCTAAAAGATAATACTTAAACTGATGATAATTATGTCAAATGGAAAAAGACAATTGGGTTATTGTTGCAAGTTGAAAAACCATAAGTTCGTTCTTTCTATTTCTAAAACACCTACTCCTATTAATGAATCTAATGAGGAGCAAAGAGATGAGTATCAGTAGTGGAAGTCTTCAGATAAGATGGCTAAATGTACGTTAGATTATGACCACCATCTCCGACGTGTTATAACAGTAACATGAAGGAATGGAGACTGCTGTCGATATAATGATGTTTCTGGAAGAGATGTTTGCTATGAAGTCAAGGACGACTAAGAGAGAGGCAGTGAATGCTCTAATGAATCTTAGGATGAAACCTGGACAGGTTGTGAATAATCACACGATATAAGTCATAGTACATCTCAACATTGCTGAACTCAATGGTGTTGAGATAGATGGTGAGATGAAAAATTGACAAGATAGTCAACTCACTGTCGGATTCCTTTGATTAGTTCAAGTTGGACTACACCTTGAACAAATAAGGAATACACCTTGTAAGGTTCTGATGCAAAATGTTCAAAGTGCCGAAAAGATTCTTGTGAAAGGTAAGGGTCAAGAGATTCATATGGTTGGTAAAGGTGCTACTATTAAGACCCGTTAGAAGGTCAAGAAACAACAGTAGAAAAAACAATTTGGGTCTACCTAGAAGGAGACTAATATAGTAACCAGGATCAAAGGAAAGTGTTTTCTTTGTGGTGAAAAGGGACAAAGGAATAAAATGAATGTGAATGAATTCAACTTGTGTTTAGGCAACAGAGCGTTGGTGTCTACTAGTGCAGTGAGAGATATTAGAATCAATTTAGATTCTTATAGGCATTTAGATTTAATAGACGTTTATTATGTACCTCAATTTAAGAGGAATTTAATTTCAGTTTATTGTTTAAATAAATTTGGTTATTCGATTACTTTTAATAAAGCTTTTATTATTAGTAAGAATGACAAAATTATTTGAAAAGGTACAGTGGAAAATGGTTTATTCTATTTGCATAGAAATTTCTCTCACTTGTTAGACACAGAATCAACAAAACCTAATCATAAAAGAGTAAAATTATCTAAAGATGAAACCTACCTATGGCATTTGCGCCTAGGTCATATTAACCTTAATAGGATTAAAAGATTGGTTAGTGACGGACCTCTAAGTGACTTAAAGGTTGATGATCTACCAAATTATGAATCTTATTTGGAAGGTAAAATGACCAAAAGGTCGTTAATGACCAAAGGCACAAGAACTATCCAATGTTTAGGATTGATACACACTGATGTGTGTGGTCATATGAGTATTCAAGCTAGAGGTGGATTTGTGTACTTCATCACTTTCACGGATGATTACTCAAGATTTGGCTATGTGTATCTCATGAGACATAAGTCGGATGCTTTTGACATGTTCAAAGCACTTAAAGCTAAAATAGAAAATCAGCTTGAGAAACGCATAAAAATCTTGAGGTCTGATCGTTGTGGAGAGTATCTATCTGGTGAGTTTCAGTAATAACTTATTGATAATGGGATAATTTCTTAGTTTTCTACACCAGATACACCTACATAAAATGGGGTGGCAGAAAGGAGAAATAAAACTCTTTTGGACATGGTTAGGTCTATGTTGAGTTATTCAATACTTCCTAATTCTTTTTGGGGATATGCTTTACAAACTGCCATGTACATTCTAAACGATGTACTATCTAAGTCGGTTCCCAAAATACCGCATGAGTTGTGGATCGAGCGAAAGCCTAGTTTACAACACTTAAGGATATTTGGATGTCCTGTGCATGTGTTAAAAGGAAAAACAGAAAAGATTGAGTCCCGTTCAGAAACATGCATATTTGTAGAGTATCTAAAAGGAATAAAATGATATTATTTCTATAGTCCTTCAGATCTTAAAGTATTTGTTTCAACAAATGCTGTATTTCTGGAAGAGGACTATATGATTAATTTTGTACGTAAAAGTAGAATTATCCTGAATGAGCTTTCAAGAGATACAATTCCACAAGAGGTTTCACAAACTAGCCCAATAGTAAGTTTCGCATTAGCACAAGATCAATAATCTACGATACCTCATCGTAGTGGGAGGGTTAGTAGACAACCTGAGAGATACATCGGTTTAGGAGAATCTGTAGAGAATCTCTCGGATGATGATGATCACTATACGTATATGGAAGCAATTGAAGATGTTTTATTGTCACCATTGGCAATAGGAAATGCAATCCGAAATTGAATCTATGTTCAAAAACAAAGTCTGGTCTCTTGTGGACTTACCTAAAGGGATAAAATCCATTGGGTGTAAGTGGGTATACAAGAGGAAGAGAGGAATGGGTGGAATGGTGGAAACCTTTAAAACTAGATTGGTAGCTAAATGTTACACACAGAATGAAGGTATCATTTATGAATCAACATTCTTTTCTGTGGCCATGCTTAAATCCATTAGGATGCTTTTATCCATTACGACATCTCTAGACCTAGAGATTTGGCAAATGGACGTCAAGACAACTTTCCTTAATGGAAGTTTTGATGAAAGCATCTATATGATACAACCAGAAGGATTCATTGAAAAAGGTCAAGAGGAAAAGGTATGCAAGTTGTAAAGATCCATTTATGGATTGAAGCAAGCATCCAGATCCTGGAACATAAGGTTCTATCAAGCTATCAAAAGTTTTGGATTTATTTAAAACCTTGATAAACCATGTGTATACAAAAGGATTAATGGTGACAAGTTGGTTTCCCTAGTTCCTTACGTTGATGATATACTACTCATCAGAAATGATGTAGATGTATTGACATTAGTAAAATAATGGTTAGCAAAACAATTTGATATGAAGGACTTAGGAGAAGCAAGTTATATTCTTTGTATCCAAGTCATAAAGGATAGAAAGAATAAAACGATTGCATTATCCCAAGCTTAATGCATAGATAAAATCTTGTTTAGGTTTTCCATGCAAGATTCCAAGAAAGGTATGTTATCTTTCAGATATGGAATAAAAGTTTCTAAGGAACAAGTTCCTAAGAATGAGCATGAAGAGCAATTCATGAGTGGGGTTCCATATGCATCGGCAGTTGGAAGTCTCGTGTATGCAATGCTCTGTATTAGACCAGATATTTGTTTTGTTGTGGCCATAGTTAGCAGGTTTCAAACGAAACCCGGTCCTAATCACTGGACGACAGTCAAGCAAATTTTCAAGCATCTTAGGAGAACGAGAGAATATATGCTTGTATATTCTGGAGAGGATTTAATTCCCGTTGGGTATACAGATTCTGATTTTCAATCAGATTCTGACTTCAGAAGATCAACATTAGGATCTGTGTTTACTATCGGAGGAGTGGCAGTCTTACGAAAGGGTGTCCAACAGTCTTGTATGGCTGATTCCACCATGGAAGCCGAGTATGTTACCGTCTGTGAGGCTGCTAAAGTGGTTGTCTGGCTCCGACAATTGTTGATTGACTGGGAAGTGGTTCTCGGTGTGAATAAGCAGAACACGATCTATTGTGACAATAGTGGAGCAGTGGCTAATTCGAGAGAATCAAGAAGTCATAAAAGAGGGAAACACATTGAAAGAAAGTATCATCTTCTGAGGAAAATTGTACATAGGGGTGACATGACGATTACCAAGATCGCCTCAGGAGATAATTTAGTGGATCTCTTTACAAAGGCTCTTCCACAATAGAGTTTTGATGAGCATCTAGAGAACATGGGGATGAGAGATATGACACACTTGCTATAGAGCAAGTGGGATATTGTTAGGATTATGCTCAATAGTAAGAGTGTAATAATGTTTTTGACAATCTTTTCATATTAATAAAAGTGATTTCTAGTTTAACTAATCTTATAGCATTTATATTTTAATAATTATAATTGTCAAAAGTAAATAATCATAAGGTCAAAAGACTATGAGAAAAGAAGAATTGTTCATGCATCTAGATATGTATGAGGTAAACACAATTCTTTAGTTAGTCTTGAACAATTTTCGCAACTTAAGATGAAGGTTGCGCGCCTTTATCTTGTTAAAGTTGTATAATCTTTTGCTAGCATTTGAGAGGGATCAAATGTGTTATGATGAGTCTAAAATCATCAAAGTGCGGTGTCTTTGGGCAAAAGAATCTAGTGCACTGGGTGCATGGAATTGGATCAAAATGAAATACTTTATCTAGAACCGCCAATGGATAAAAGTTTTCATTTGAAGACAATCGGAGAGTCTATCTCAATCCTGAGATAAATGATGGACTTATGGTTACAAGTGTTATCATTTAAGCTATCAATGAGTATGATTATATAGTATAGTCTATCCTCGATAGTTTGGTGGTATTCATTTGTTAATCGATAGAGGATTTCATTTATTGATATGGACTTCGTGGCTCCGTTTATTAAATGAGAGTAGAATACCATCATATGGATATTTTGAGGTATTAGATATTAAATCTTAACGTTAAGTTTTCAATAGTTTCTATTGAAACATGACTTCTGGACAAGTCAAAATATCCAAATTCAAAATGTGGTCGTATGAGTAAATATGGTAACTTGGAGAGCTACAGGCGGTCTATGAGCTCTTGGCGATTACTGGTATTCTTCACGAGGACACACTTTCTCCAATAAGGTTGTCTAGGGTATGAATGAGAAGTATTAATTTATTCTATATTTATTTAGGAGTTCAATTTTAGTTCTGTAGTGGAATGAACTAAAAAAAAATTGGACCTAAGTGAATCATTTGTTGATTGTGATTAGGTTATGCCTAATGAAACTTAAATTTTGATAGCCCGTCAAGATTCCAATCCACACGAACTTGCATGGATCTCTTGATATATTCTACCGGACAAATTTATGGGTCCATTTAGAATTGTATTGAGGCATGTGGACTTGTTTCTTTTTGTAAGAATGAGTCTAGTTCAGTGTGGACTTTATTTTTAGGTCCAATGGATTTAATAAAATAATAAAAATAATATATATATCCATGTGTGGTCTTGGGCGACAAGGCTAAATATATTAGTTTAATATTTTTTTATTATTTAATTAAATTGAAATTAATTAATTAATTAATTAATTGTTTAACTAAAAGTCAAAATCTTTTTTCTAGTAGGAGTAGGTCTCCTATTGTCATATGATTGTTGGTAATACGATAAGTATCAAATACTATAGTTGATAAGTAGATAAATAATATGAATTTATTTATCTAGTCAAATTAGAAAACATTTGATTGCTATTAAAACTCTAATTGCCAATTGGTCAAATTAGGAAGTTTTAATTAGTCACAATTTAATTATATTCAATAATTGGTTATTGAATAAATACACTATTTGAGTTTGATTAGGAGTCTTGGTGTAAAAAAGAATTCTTTTTGGAAAAGGATTCTTGGTCACAAAGTAAATCCACCTAATGATAGAATTCTTGCCCCCAAGTAAATCCTTCTTAGGAGAGGATTAGGTCTCCTAAACTAAATACATTAGGAGTCTTGGTGTGTAAAAGAAATCCTTTTTTTTTAAGAGGATTGAATCCAAACTTTGATGGGAGTATTGGTGATGTAGAAATCCTCTTTCTAGGAGGATTTTCGGCCACCTATTTATAATTTCGTCCAAGACTTAATTTTTGGTGTGAGAAGTTGTTTTTTATTTGTTTTTTATTGTTATAAAAATAAAAAATTCGTCCAACTCAATGTGTGAAGAATTCGGCCCACCATAGAGAAAAGAGTGAACGTTTTTGCTATCGATAGTACACTAGTATCCTTTGCATCAAAAGAGTTTGTGTACAACATCGAATAACGGTTCACACGAGTTTCAATCAAATTGATTGATAATTCACAAGTGACTGGACGTTCTTGGTTTTTCTCCTGGAGGTTTAGTGTGACTAACAAAGAGGAAGAGTATCCTGGACATCCATTTGCCAAATCTCAAGGTCTCAAGATGCCACAATGGATAAGAGTATCCTAATGGATTTAAGCATGACCATAAGAGAGAAGGTTTCTTCATAATCGATACCTTCCTTCTGTGTATAACCTTTAGCTACCAATCTAGCTTTAAAGGTTTCCACCTTACCATCCATTCCTTTTTTCCTCTTGTATACCCACTTTCACCCGATGGGGTTTATCCCTTTAGGCAAGTCTACAAGAGACCAAACTTTGTTTTTGAACATAGATTCATTTTCGGATTGCATTGCCTTTTGCCAATGGCGACAATCGACATCTTCCATTGCTTCCATGTACTTATTGGGATCATCGTCGTTAAGGAAGATTCTCTACAGATTCTTCTAGACCGATGTATCTCTCGGGTTGTCTAAAAACCCTCCCACTATGACGAGGTATGGTAGATTGTTGATCTTGTGTTGGTACGGAACTTACAATTGGGCTTGGTTGCGAACCCTCTTGTGGAATTATATCTCCTAAAAGCTCATTTAGGACAATTCTACTTTTAGGAAATAAATTATTCATATAGTCCTCATCTAGAAATTTAGCATTTGTCGAAACAAATACTTTAAGATCTGAAGGACTATAAAAGTAATATCCTTTTGTTCATTTTGGATACCCTACAAATATGCATGTTTCAGAACGGGACTCCATCTTTTCTGTCTTTCCTTTTAACACGTGCGCAGGACATCCAAATATCCTTAAATGTTATAAACTAGGCTTTCGCCCAGTCCATAACTCATGCGGTGTTTTAGGAACCGACTTAGATGGTACATCGTTTAGAATATACATGGCAGTTTGTAAAGCATATCCCCAAAAAGAACTAGGGAGCGTTGAACAACTCAACATAGACCTAACCATATCAAAAGAGTTCTATTTCTCCTTTCTGCCACCCCATTTTGTTGAGGTGTATCTGGTGCAAAAAACTGAGAAATTATTCCATTATCAGTATGATATTGCTGAAACTCACCAGATAGATATTCTCCACCATGAATGGACCTCAAGATTTTTATGCGTTTCTCAAGCTGATTTTCTACTTCAGCTTTAAATGCTTTGAACATATCAAAAGCATCCAACTAATATCTCATGAGATACACATAGTCAAGTCTTGAGTGATCATCCATGAAAGTGATGAAGTACTCATATCCACCTCTAGCTTGAATGCTCATAGGTCCATACACATCTGCGTGTATCAATCCTAAACATTTATTGGCTCTTATGCCTTTGGTAGTAAGCGACCTTTTGGTCATTTTACCTTCCAAACAAGATTCATAAGTTGGTAGATCATCAACCTTTAAGTCACTTAGAGGTCCGTCACATACCAATCTTTTAATCCTATTAAGGTTGATATGACCTAAGCGCAAATGCCATAGGTAGGTTTCATCTTTTGATAATTTTACTCTTTTATGATTATGTTCCGTTGATTTCGTGTCTAATAAGTGATAGATATTTCCATGCAAATAGAATAAACCGTTTTCCAATGTACCTTTGCAAACAAATTTGTTATTCTTACTAATAATAAAACCTTTATTTAAAGTAACTGAATATCCAAATTTATTTAGACAAGAGACCGAAATTAAATTCCTCTTGAATTGTGGTACATAATAAACATTTATTAAATCTAAATGCCTATAAGAATCAAAATTGATTATAATATCTCCCACTACACTAGTAGACACCAACGCTCCATTAGCTAAATGCAAGTTGAATTCATTATTATTCAGTCTATTCCTTTGAACCTTTTCACCACAAAAGAAACACTTTCCTTTGATCTTGGTTACTTTCTTGGTTTCCTTCTAAGAAGGCTCAAGTTGCTTTTTCTTCTGTTGTCTCTTGACCTTCTTACAGGTCTTTAACAGTAGCAACTTACCAAGCATATGAATCTCTTGACCCTTGCATTTCACAAGGATTTTTTTCGTGCTTTGAACATCTTGCATCAGGCCTTGCAAGGTGTATTCCTTAATATTCAAGGTGTAGTCCAACTTGAATTGATCAAAGGAATCCGATAGTGAGTTGACAATCATGTCAATTTTGGTCTCACCATCTATCTTAGCACCATTTAGTTCAGCAATGTCGAGATGTGCTATGACTTTTATCATGTGATCTTTCACACCCTGTCCAGGTTTCGTCCTAAGATTCACAAAAGCAATCACTGCCTCTCTCTCTTAGTCATCCAAGATCTCATTGTAAAACATCTCCTCTAGAGACATCATTATATTGGCACCAATCTCCATCCCTTCATGTTGCTGTTGCAACACGTCGGAGATGATGGCCATAATGTAACGTACATTTAGCCATCTCATCTAAAGACTTCCACTACTGATACTCATCTCTTTGCTTCCTGAGTTAGATTCATTAGTTTGGTGGTTAAGGAATATACATAATGAACTTATACTTTTCATCTTGCAACAACAACCGAATATTCTTTTTCCATGTGACATAATTATCATCAGTTAAAGTATTATCTTTTAGGATATTGATTAGGGATGGGGTCATGATTTCTTTTTAATAACAAAAATTATACAAGTAAACAATCATGATATAGAGATTTTGAATATTTATCTTGAATTAAATAAAATAATTCAATCGTAAAAATTCAACGGTGATCCAACACCCATAAATGTCACGCCTCCTTTAGGAGTACGCACCATTTACTAATTGGACTAGGTCCTACCTAATTGTTAACATAACAACCAACGTTTTCAATTTTAGCCTTGCAATTTTATTAACAAGAACTCTTGGGAGGATATTAATAAAATTACATTAAGTGTGTTACCAAGTTATCGACCTTAATATAGTCCCTCACGAATATCCCTCCTTTGAGAGTAGATATCGTTTGGGATAATTGTCTAGTCTATCCTTGTAAGGAAGTATCTTGCTAAATTCCATTCATGATTACCTCTGGGTAGGTTATTCACGAAACATAAAGCTTAACTTAACTTGGAGGCCGTAGGTGTTCAAAAACACATTCTCCCACTCAATTGTTTAAGGCGTGTGATTGAATTCCAAAGAATGATTTACTAAGTTATCTAGATGCCAATTTAGATACTTTAACCATTCAATGCATGTTCATACCTAAAGAGATATATGAGTGGCACTCCTATTCTATATGACATGTTATCAAACAATGACAAACATTGCAATATTTACAAAACATATAAATAGCTACAATTTTGGTCCATCCTAGAAAAACAAGTAAATTACATATATCTTGGAATACAAGAACTCCATTCTTGGTGAACAAGTCTTCATGCAACCTTCGTCGTTCGGACTCCCTCGGCTACCTCCCATGGGCGTGCGCACCCCTCGCCTTTACCCATGGGCATGCGCATGCCACAAACCCATAAAGGGCTGCCATGTGCAGCCCATGGCTACCAAAAGGCTGCCGTGTGCAGCCCATGCCATAACAAACGTGGCTGCACGCTCTTCGCACGCACGTTTGTTGTTATGGCTCGCATGGTCCCAAACTTGTTCCGGTTGCTCCTAATTCTTCAAACCTTCGAGTCTTCGATACTTGAATGCATTACAGAAGATTTTAAATAATAAAATATTACAGTTTTTTTTATTACAACAACAAAATAAAAAAAAACTTAGCAACTACCAAGAAGGAAATTATGGCGATGATAAACCACCCTTCTTGTTACAATCCCAGAACAAAATTACATTGAAATTCTAGGTCTAAAATTGAGCAATAACAAACCACATATAAAACATATATATATGAATACCTAGAGTGCCATATCATTCTAAAACATTCATATATACAATAAAAGAAAAAGATTCACGAACACATACATCAATTAATCAAGGGTACAACCAGGCTCTGATACCAATTGTAGGGAAAAGACAGGTTCAAAACGCAATAGAAGCATGATAAAAACGAAAATTTTGGGTTTGCGTATATAAAAACAAATTCCCTTTTAATAAAAAGAACTTTAACCCTAGATTAATTGATGTATATAAAAAGTATCGTACATTTTTTTTTTCGTGACGATTGAACTAGCATCGAATTGAATCCACAAGATCTTCCAATCCAATCACGAACGTGAATAACCTAGGAGTGTGGGCTCTCTATCTTAAAATTGTATACCTGAGGATGGAAACAAACAAAATCTTCTTCTTTGTTAGTTACAATAATCCTCCAAGAGAAAAACCAAGAACGTCTAGTCACTTTTGAATTATCAATCAATTGATTGAAACTCGGGTGAACCTTGATTCAATGTTGTACACAAAACCCTTTTGATGTAAAGGATACTAGTGTACTATCGAAAACAAAAACGTTCTATTTTTCTCTCTTCTAGGCCGAATTCACACTATCTCTATGTGTTGGTCAAATTTTGTCCAGAGTAAAAAACAAATTTTTCTCCCTCAAAATTCTCTCTTGCTAGGCCAAATTCTCTTCTTGAAAATTGCTTAGCATGGCTGAAATTCCTCTCATTAAAAAACCTTGAGCTGGTCGAAATTTCCAAACCTATATATAGGGTCATAAGTCCTCTCCTAAGAATGATTTACTTGGTTGGCAAGAATCTTTTCCTTTGGTGGATTTATTTGGTAGTTAAGAATCCCTTTTTAAAAAGAATTCTATCCTCCTCATATATATACATTGCTGGCCGAAATTTCACTTAATATAATTAGGAGACATAGTTCTTTTCCTAAGAAGGATTTACTTGGTAGTTAAGGATCCTTTCCTTAGGTAGATTTACTTGGTGGTTAAGAATCCTTTTCAAAAAAGAATTCTATCCTTCACCAAGACTCCTAATCCAACTCAATAGTGTATTTATAACCACATTAAAGACTTCCTAATTTGATTAGATAAATAATTCCTTTTATTTATCTACTTATCAAATATAGTCTTTAACATTAATTATACTACCAACAATAGTATAATTTTAGGAGACCATCTCTCACTAGGAATTTTTTTTTGACTTTTAATTAAATAATTAATTCATCAACAAATTAATTAATTTCCATTTAATTAAATAATAAAATAAAAATAATATAATTTAAGCTATTTTTAATAGCCTTGCCGCCCAACACATGTATATGGGCCATATATTATTTTTCTTATTTTATTAAATCCATTGGACCTTAATAAAAAGTCCACATGTGAACTACACCTATTCTTACAAAAAGAAACAAGTTCACATGCCTTAATACAATTCTAGATAGACCCCTAAATTGGTCCGGTAGAATGTATCATGTGATCCATGCAAGTTTGTGTGGATTGGGGATCTTGGCTGGCTATCTAAATTTAAGCTCCAATAGACACAACCCAATCATAATCAACAAATGATTCACTTAGGTCCGATCTATTTAATTTTAGTTCATTCCAATAAAGAACTAAAATTGAACTTTTAAATAAAGATAGAATAAGTTGATGTTTACTCGCTCATACCCTAGACAACCTTATTGGAGAAAGTGTATCCTCATGAAGAATACCAGTAATCGCCAAGAGCTCATAGACCATCTATAGCTCTCCAAGTTACCATATTTACTCATATGTCCACATTTTGAACTTTGATATTTTGACTTGTTCAGAAGCCATGTTTCAATAGACACTATTGAAAACTTAACGTTAAGATTTAATATCCAATACCTCAAAACATCCATATGATGATATTCTACTATCATTTAATAAATGGAGCCACGATATCCATATCTATAAATGAAGTCCTCTATCGATTAACAAATGAATACCACCAAACTATCGAGTATAGACTATGCTATATAATCGTACTCATTGATAGCTCAAATGATAACACTTGCAACCATAAGTCCATCATTTATCTCAGGATTGAGATAGACTCTCCGTTTGTCTTCAAATGAAAAACTTTTATCTATTGACGGTTCTAGATAAAGTATTTCATTGTGATCTTATTCAATGCACCCAATGCATTAGAATCTTTTACCTAAAGACACCCTACTTTGATGATTTTAGACTCATCATAACACATTTGATCCCACTCAAATGCTAGCTAAAGAATCTACAACTTTGACATAAAGGCGCCCAACCTTTTATCGTAAGTGCAACGCAGTATCAGCCAATCCCATAACGTTAGCAAAGCATTATATGTATGTGGTTGTGGTGCAAGGACAAGAATCTTTAGAGACGGACTCTGAGGTACAACTGTTAGCAGAATATAAAGAGGGCGATGTCCAAGTTGAAGATGAGGAAAAAAAGACAGAAGATGAGCCAATGTCCACCTCGTTGATGAGTATGTGGAAATTCTGATTAGACAAGATGATCAGTCCAAGATAGTCAAGGTTAGAGCAACCCTAGAACCAAAACTAAAAGAATGTCTGATCCAGCTCGTTAGAGAATACACTGACTTATTCACCTGGAGCCATGATGAAATGCTAGGAATTCCCATCACTTTGGCAACTCATAGGTTTAGCAGTCGACCCTACTTTCAAACTAATCAAGCAGAAGAAGCGGCACTTTAACATCTAAAGAAATGTTGCCATACAGGAAAATGTCGACAAGTTGATAAAGGCTAGATTTATTAGGCAATCTAGATACCCTAATTGGATTGCGAATGTGGTATTGGTCACCAAAGCAAATGGGAAATGGGGCATGTGCATTGACTACACAGATCTCAATCGTCCCTGCCCAAAGGATAGAGTCCCCCTGTCTAAAATAGATCACCTAGTGGACTTCACTACAAGAAACAAGCTGTTGAGCTTTATGGATGTATTTTCAAAGTACAACCATATCATGATGCACCCTGCTGATTAGGATAAGACCAGTTTCATCACCGGACAGGGTCTTTATTGCTACAAGATGATGCCATTTAGCCTAAAAATCGTGGGAGCTACATACCAACATATGGTCAACAGGCTGTTTAAGCTAGTTATCGAAAGGATGGTAGAGGTATACATTGACGACATGATACAGGGTCAAAAGAGCACCAGGACCACCTTCGTAGAACCTTTAAGATTATGAGAGAAAACCAGATGAGGTTGATCCACACCAAGTGTGCTTTCGAAGAAACTGTATGAAAGTTTCTCGGTTTTATGGTTCACGAGAGAGGTATAGAGGCCAACTCAGAGAAAATTTGAGCTATCTTAGACCTAGAATCTTCTGCCTCACTCAAAAAAGTACAGACGCTAACCGGTTGAGTGGCAGTGCTCAACCGCTTCATTTCACAATCGATTGACAAGTGTTTTCCCTTATTCAAGGTGTTCAAACAGGGATGAAATATGAAATGTGACCAGGACAACGAACAGGCTTTCCTAGTTTTGAAGATATATCTAGCAAGTCTGTCGTTGCTGGTCAAGCAAATTTCTAGTAAGGAGCTACCGATCTCTCTGGTCGTAACTGAAACTATGATTAGTGGGGCTTTGGTTTAAGAATGTAAGGAGAAAGTCCAATGATCTGTCTACTATATAAGCCATGCACTAACCAAGCCTGAAATGAATTATGTCCTCCTTGAGAAGCTTACCTTCTTCTTAATGACCTCGGTGAAGAAGCTTCGCCACTACTTCTAAGTACATACAATGGCAGTAGTGACAGATCAACCTTTCCACCAGTTCTTGCAGAGACCAGAAGTGTTTGGAAGATTGACTCTTTGGGCCCTAAAGTTCACTCAGTTTGATTTAAAATACAAGACTAGGACGATTATCAAGGCTCAAGCACTAGCAGACTTTGTGGCTGAGTTTTCAGCTCTCCCTTATCAAGAGACTTCAGTAGAACTAAATCCAGCCCTCAAATGCTTCTAAAGCTTGATAATTGGCCGATTGGCTGCGATGCCTGGATCCTCTACACAGATGGAGTGTCTCAACAAGCAAGAAGAGGTGTCAACAACGACTTGATAGACCCAGAAAAAGTATAATATCGCCACAACAACATGTTTGAATTCAAGGCTACAAACAATGAAGCAGAGTATGAAGCCATTTTGGCAGGAATGAAAGTAGCCCTCGAGCTTGGAGCTGACTATTTGTATGTCAATAGTGACTTGTAACTCATTATTAACCAATTCATTGGACTCTACCATGTTAAGAGGGACAGTATGGTAGCTTATCTCGAACAGGTTCAAAAGCTAAAAAACCAAATCAAAAGGTTTAAAATTGAGCAGATTCCTCATTAACAGAATCATAGGGCAAATGTTTTGGAAAAGATAGCTGCCAACGGAGGACAAGCTCTCCCTAGGGGAGTTCCCCTCTAGGTGATCTCCAAGTCAAGCATAATAACAAGTAAGGAAATATGCCCAATTGATCGGTTCCCTTGTTGGATAGATCCAATAGCCATCTACCTCGAAGATGGAAAGCTACCCGAGGACACCGGCCAAGCTGGTAGTGTCAAGAGGATCTCTATCCGATATTGCTTGGTAGATGGGAACCTCTACAGAAGAGGAAAATTCCTTCCTTTACTCAGATGTTTGCATCTGGATGACATTGTTTGAACGCTGAAAGAGGTCCACTCAAGCCAATATGGGAACCATACCGGAGGGGAAGCATTGGCTTACCATGAGCTCCAGATGGGTTACTACTGTCGACCATGCACCAGGATACAAGAACCTATGTATAGTCATGTGGACCCTACCAAAGGATCTCAACTCTGAACCATGTGCCTTCAAGATGCCTATCTACAATCAATTCTCTGTACCCCATCGCTATATGGGTAGTTGATTTGATCGGGCCCCTCTTTACCGCTTTAAGTAAAGCTAAGCACGTTATTATCACGATTGACTACTTCACTCAGTGGGTGGAAGTAGGACCACTATCCCAGTTCATAGTTTAAAACACCACCAAATTTATCAAGAATAATGTGGTATGCAGGTTCGGCACAACAATTATCATCATCACCGACCTCGGTAAGTAGTTTGATAATGCTCGATTCAGGGATTTCTAAGAAGGCTTGGGTATCAACCTCCATTTTGCCTCAAAAGCCAACCCCTAAACCAACAGCCTGGTGGAGGTCACTAATAATACAATAAAAAAAGAAACTCCAGCAGAAAAAAGGCAAGTGGGTAAAAGAGTTGCCCGAGGTACTTTGAGCATACCAGACTACCAAAAGAACCAATACCGAAGAAACACCCTACTCCTTAGCATTTGGAGTAGAGGCGGTCTTGCCTCTCGAGCATAAGCTGACTTCATTCCCTATCCAACACTTCAAGCCATAAAATAACGAGGTCAAGCTCAGGGCCAAAATGGAACTTTTGGAGGAAAAGCAAGACAAAGTGGCAGAGAGGGTAGCAGTTTACCAGAGCAGGATTGTGAGGTACTTTAACAAAAGCGTGAGGATCTAGAGCTTCAAAGAAGGAGATGTAGTACTCTGGAAGTGACTCGAAACACTAGGGTCAAGTCAGATAGAGTCTTTGGACTAAACTAGGAAGGCCCTTACTTGATAAAGCTAGTGGTTCAGAGCGGGGCTTACAAGCTCGAAGACATGGATGGGTGATCCATCAACAATACGTGGAACACTGACCCGCTACCCCTGAGCAGGAAACTCTGAGCAGATTAGTCCCATCTAGGTATCAGTATTAGTAGCTCACGAATAAATTGTAATTTCAGCTTGATTAGTAATAAAATCTCTCGTTAGTTTCTCCATCTCTATTTTTTTCTTTTTTCACTTTTTCACCAAGGGGAATTCCACCACGATCGCCATGAGCCAATGATAGCCAGATAGCATTCTTGATGCCTTGGCTAGGTACCACTTACCGCTAAGAGGAATCTGGGCATAATTGCATGTTCCCAGGCAGATCACAAGACCAGAGACTGGTCGGGGAAGCCCTTCACCACCTTTGATGCCTTGGCAAGGTACCACCCCTTGTTGAGAAGGATCTAAGAATAAGTGCTTAGTTTCCAGCTAGACCACGAGACTAGGATAGCCGAATGACAATCCTAATGCCTTGGTCATTCTACCACCCCAAAGAAGGGTCAAGACATAAGTGCATAGTTTCCCGCTAGATCGAGATTACCATGGTATGGTACCTCCCTAGAATGGAGACGAAAGGTACCTAGATTAATTGAACCAAGTATTTCACCTAAAGTATCGAAATTCCTAACAGTAGGACATTCGGTACCCCGATTCTCCAGAAGGAAAATCAAAGTGATAGAGGGTCTCATAAGAATCGCCTCGACCAAGTAGCTCGATGACTTGATATTAATTACTTGTCTACCCTTGTTTTTCTCCTCACCTCTTTTTCAAGTTTTTTGTTAGTATCCATTTAAACTAAGCATGGACTGAGGACTGAGGACTTGGACCAGTAGCAGTAAGTGCTCCAGCCAAATCATTATCTAGGTACTATGGTACCGTGACAAACAGGAGGCTCCTGGTGCCCAAACATTTGCTACAAGTACTTTTTCCAGAATCTAGTTACATGAGCAGTCCAAGCTATAAATGTAGCAACCTCAAGAGACTGAGGAACCTAGGAAGCATGAAAGCTTACAACATATGGGCCGCAGAATCAAATTTTGACTAAGTACCTAAAACGGGTACCTGTCACAAAGTTTTCATTGATTTCTTACACTTAACAGATTTTCTAAGTTTTCCTGTACTACTAGTTTCTTTTTAAGTCATGTGTATATAAGGGCTGTTCAAGAAATAAAGTAAGATGCATTCAACCAAGATAAGGGTCAAATAGGTACTGGAATAAAAAAGAAAGAAGATACTTCCATTCATAAAGTTAAGGGAGCCCATCTCATCGTTGGGCTACATTAGAGAAAGCAGGGAGCCTATCCCCGAGTTTCGGGCAAAAAATAAAAAGAGCAAGAATGAATGATAAGTAGTTGGCCATGATCTAGCAGGGAGCCAACCCCCTTTTCCATGTAGCAAAAGTAAGCATATGATAATGAGATCATACGTCAGCACATTCCCAGTGTCACTATCCAGCAGCTCCATCTCCTGGTAGCTGCTCGTCGGCCTGCTATTCAACTAGCACTTGGACAACCTCGGCTAGAATCTCGGGAGGGATTAGCTCAGTCTAGAAAGTCATGGTGGACCCCCACCACTACCTACTCCTCTACTGGTTTCACCTCAACAACTCCTTCCATTGAAGCCGGATCAGTTTGCCTTTCCACCACTTTTTTAAAGGCAGGCTAGTCTTCTACAACTCCTTGATTAGCATGCAGGTTTTCTTCTACCTCCTTGGAAGAAAGCAGAAGCTCCCCAATCCCAGGCTGATGACCTTCATCGTTTGTGCTATCATTAACATCCTCTTTACTCTATCCATGATCTTCTCCCTATCCCATTTCACAATGGTGGATAAGTCAAACGGGAAAGGTAGAGTCTAGGCTACTTGGAATGCAGTATTGAAGTAGCCATCATAAAAAAAGGAGTCAATTTCAGCCTTCAAGCTAGCCACATATGCATGTAGAGCTTGATTTTCCTCCACTTGCTCCCTAGCAACCATGTTATACTTGAAAGTCTGTAAAACACAGCAACCATGTTAGTCAACACTAGGATACCAGTTATGTGAATGCCAGAATAATAATGAGATAGGATATGACTCAAGACTTACCTCGGTGATAAGGGTCCTTTAGTGAGCAGGACCTCAGAGGGTAGAGAGGTTATTGGAGCTAAACCTCCATCAGGGTAGGAGAGGATGAACCGGTTGGAGACCTTATTTTGTTTTGAAATTCTCGGTTGAGGTCTAGTATTCATATGGGGAGTTACAGAGGTGGTGGCATCAGAGTTTTTAAGGCCCCTCACTGTTCGAGGAGGTACTAAGGCAGGCAAAAAGAGTGGACTTGTAGCAGCAATAATAAATATTAAGATGACAATAGTGGAGCTGACAACAACAGTAGAAACAGCATGAGCAGCAAAGCTCTGGCCTCTAACCAAAGGTAAGAGTTGTTCTAGGGATCCCAACCGGTATACGCCTCACCATAGTAGGAAAAGGAGGAGACCTAACAGTTTGAGAGATGGGTGAACCAGACGTAGAAGAAAATCTTGGAAAATATTGCCTATTCAGTAAGCCGGCCTCCCACTAGACGGTAGTGGAATAGCAGAAATTGCACAAATTAACAGAGAATTAGAATACATCAATGACAGGCAAGAAACACGTATCAATAAAAAACTGAGAGGTTCGTCATTCTGGGAGATGTAGTTGAGATGCGTAGATACTAGTTCACTCTACCCGGATCAAAAGCATCTGAGGTAGAAAACTCCAGGTTGACATACTTGCGGTCAACGATTGCTTTAAAGATCGCCCTTGATTCAACTAGCAGAGACATCTTCCCCAAGACCAGTTTATCATTAAACTAGGTAGGGACTTAATACTCTGTCCCCCGGATGAACATGGGGCTTCCCCAATCACCACCGACCATCACTCATTCTTCTCTCCAGGAGGCACCTTTCTTGGTAGCACCCATCACGATGAATTTCAAATTATTCTTCTCCCAAAGATAGAATTACCCATTGGGACCAGGAATTAAAGCAGTGATTTGGAAAAGGAACTGTGAATCATCTAATCCTAGTTCCCTATCAACATAATCCTTGTCGTACTGCTCCTTCCACTGAATGAGAAAACCCAACAGATACCTAGAAAACCCTGGTGTCATTTGAAGAGGGGCGAGCTGAAGGACATAGAGCACCATACCGAGGGACGGGTGGAGAGGCAGCCTTACCCCGCCATTAAGGGTAGCGGTATGGATAGAAAGCATGCTAGGGGGAGTGCTATACACATCGTACCCCCTACGAGGAACATTGATCGTAATACAGTCAGGAACGTCAATCCTCTCCCTCAGACAGTCAATCGACTCCACAGTAGCAGTGGATTCAAGTTTTATTGTGAAATCATGAGGTAGGGAAATTACCCCTCCCGATACAACGAATGCAACTTTGACTTGCTCCTCATTGGCTTTAAAGTCACTTGATTCTTCACTTGAATTCTCTTCAACTATTTCTAGTGGGGTATCGAGGTTGTTTGAAAAATCGGCCCTAATAGTGATATTCTGGCCAGAACGGTGGCGCAGTTACAGGTAAGGAGCGTTGCTCTCTCCGCTTGTTGGGGTTTATGCCTTAAAGATGTAATTTGAAAATGGATTTACGAAATAAATAAAAGAAAAGGTTCAATTCATTCTTCTTGTGTTGTTCATTTTATAACTTGTGCATATTAACATCATGAGTTGTCGGATGTAATCTTGAATTGTGTATATGAGTGTCATATACGGATGGATACAGTAAGTGACATGCAATCTAAAGAGTCTATAGATAGCAAATAAAGTTGGGTACTTTATTTATGGTTAATCTATAACTGTTGTCCATTATGTAATGTACGGTGATTCTATCCTGAATCATTCATATGAAATATGGCAATGGAGGCACCCTGTATAATGTGATCATATAGGACTAGGCCATGATCTATATGAATCTCGCATCAAGATCCGTTTACTGATGAGATTCATATATATCAACTAATGATGGCTATATGTTCGTGGTCTTAATCCTGAGTGTCTTATCGTCACCTTCAGTTTAAATCGTTGTCTTTGATATACCATGGGTGAGGTCAGATGTATTTCCTGATCAATATACTCCGTACGTTGGGATTGCGTCTTGGCTTATGGGTGGGAAGATTTGTACACAATAATGGAATCCACTACTTCTTGTGAGAAGTAGATGGTAGTTCCCTTAAGGGTTGATCCTAATTTCGTGAGAAAATAGGATTTATTGTCCATTAGAGAATCAATGGTACTTAAAGGATATATGTAATTAGAGGGGTATATTATGACCTAGCTCTAATTATGAACTACTGTGGTGGATTACACCATATGTAATAGCTATATCGATGGACGCCGAGTTGTATCGGTCTGTGTAAAAGCATCTGCAGTTGAGAGAGTGCAGCTTCAGGTTTTTAGTGGAATAACACCAAAGTTAATAATCAAGGAATATTAATTAAAGAGTTTAAATAATAATTCCGAGGATTATTGGAGTTCAAAATATCGTGACCCTTGTTACTTAGCTCGATCAATTTAGGTAACAAGGTCACGGTTAATTAATTAGATTGTCCAATTAATTGTGTTACGAAACTGACACGTATTTATTCAGAAAATTATTTGAATTATGAGATTATTTAATTAATGAATAACGGTGATTAAAAAAATTAAATAATGAGATTATTTAATTATGTTATTAATCACTAACTGGAGGATGTTTGTTGATATTTGTTTTTGAATAAAATAAGATAATGTGTTTATTTTATTTTGTTAAATATTTTATTTTTGAATTTGAATAGTTTAAATTCAAAGATGGTATCTTTTAATAAAAATAAAATAAAGATTTTGTTTTAAATATAAAGATATCATGAGGTTTTTAAAAGAGGAAATATATATCTGATATATATTCTTTGAAAACCCACCAAAACAATATATCAATTAAATAGGATATATATATATATATATATATATATAATATTTTATAAAAAGAAACACACAAAAACGTGCAATTCAAAAAGGAAATTTAGTTATAATAATATATATGATACATATGTCTTAACTAAGACCTAAGACACATATCACCACATTAACAAAAATTGGTGGTGTTCAAAAGTGGCATGAGAATCACAACAAGGAGAGAAATAGGTGGTGCAGTGTGCACCAAAAAGACAAAAAGAAAAATAATATATATTGTTTTAACTTTTGAGAACTAGTCTTAAGAAGAAAGAGTTTCTTCAAGTATTTTCTCTACATCCTCCATTCTAAGATCCTAAGTACGTGAAAATCCCACCCATAATTACTAGTCCTGGGATATAGCGAGGAAGATCGAGTGGTTCAGACAAAGATCATTACAAAAAGTGAAGGAGTCTCCAACATTGGTAAGGTTATTTTCTTTTTCTTTATATTGATTACAATTTCTTGTGTATAGATATTTATTTATTATTGTAATATTTTATATGTATAATTTTTGAAAAAGAATTATGATCTCAAGTTCATTGGTCCCAGATCGTTTACGATTTGTATAAAAAAAAATTAAAACCTACTTCCGTTGCGTGACAGATGAATAGGGTTCCAACACCACTATCTTCTTCTCGAGCCTCTTTCCTACTAGCGAGACTCGGGGTGTCACCTTCCACCAATTTTTCAATATTATGATGGTCAGAGTTTTCCATAGTAATAATGGTTTTGAGGCTTGAGCGACGGGAGGAGAAAGTTTGAGGGAGGCAGAAAAGATAGAGAGGTTAGGTTTTGGGGATTTTTTGAAAGTTTGAAACATAAGGTTTGGAAGCGTGAGGGAAAGAAGAGGAGGTGGTTTTAAATAGACGTAATGAAACGGTAACCAGTGACGGAAGCGTGATTGAAAATGTGAGATTTTTTCCTCGATACTCAAAAACTGCTAAAAACCACTTCTTTTTCAAACGGGAAACCTTCCCCTCGCTTGACACGTAGCCATCGTATTTAAATTTCTTCCTAGATTCTGATAGCCGGTTGAAAACAAAAAGTTTCCTAAATGAAATATGAGATCTGACTCCAACCCTAAATCAATCACTGGTGATCAAGTTAGAAGGGACTTCTGTCAATAGCCAAATTTGGCAAGGGCCCAAAGGGAACTTTTTCACCCAATTAGCACCAAATAGAAAGCATCTCCACACACCAGATAGGAACCAAACATAATGGTTTACCTCGAAGTGCTAGGCGTAGCACAACTGAGGTACCTCGACATCATCGAAGTAGCAAGATGAGGCTTCTACAATCTCACAGACTGACTGTACCTAAGTACCTTGGCGTTGCCCTGTTAACCCATCAAGGTACTTATCCTACTTTTCCATTAGGAGGAAAATGCCCGTTAAAGCTCCTAGAAGATCGCAAAGCTCCAAAAAAAATCAACCAGACACTTCGCTAGCAAAATGGTACCTCGAGGTACCTCACCAGAGAAACAAATAGAGCGCCACATCACTAGAATGATGCCCAGGATACCCCGCTAGCAGGCTGGTACCTCGGGATACCTCGCCATTACCATCAGTCAAGCATCACCTCACGACGATGGTGCCTCAAAATACTATGCTAGCATACTTGTACTCTAAGATACTCTACCACATCGTTGAGTTAATACTTTGAAGTACCGTGCCGATAATAGAGGAAGTCAAATTATTCTCCAAGGAGTAAGCAAACTCCATGTATGTATAGTTGTAGTGACAGTCCAAAAAGGAAACAAACACGTTTCCTGTCAATGTATCCACCGCCATCCGATTCTCTAGGGCTAATCATGTTAAACAGAAAATCCTACCATATGGGGGAAGAAAATCAATCCAGTGATCTTTGACTTATGCGCCAAGGAAAAACCCTAGCAACTTCTAGTATAAATATAGAGATAGAAGGGAAATAAAAAAAAAAGGAGGAGAGAGTTATCTCTGGATTCTATAATCCAGGACTAGCCTAGCCATCGTCGTTGAGAGTTATGTCCACTTATCGATAGATAAGAGTTCTCCAAATTAGTTAAGCCAGATAGACAGATTGAGAGTTTCACACCATTATATTGTTATCATTTTGTTATACTCATTGCTTCATTTGATCAAGAATATCATCTAATACACCATCATTTCTTTTATTAGTCTCACCCATTTTTACATGTGAAACCGGTACCGAAGGTACCTACCCCGACCGCGATCCTCCTTGTTCGCGGCCCTAAGGGTGTTAATTGAGATTCCTCACCTGGAGTGGATTTTCCGTTAACACCAAGGAAATAGGGAAAGACTATGGTATAAAGGCTGCAGGACCCAAATCTTAACCAAGTAGCTAGAATGGGCGCCAATCACTCAACATATGTTGATCTCTTACACTTAGTAGAATTTTTAGTTTTCTTGTATTACTAGATTTTTGGTCAAGTCAGGTACGCATAGGGGACTAGCTTTCAGAGATAAGGCAAAGTGCATTCGACCATGATAGAGTTGATACAGATAGGAAGAAGGAATAAGTCTTCATTCAAAGAATTTAGGAATCCCATCCCCTCGCTGAGCTACATTAGAGCGAGTAGGGAGCCCATCCTAGGTTTCAGGCTACATCCTAAAACATTATGGCTAACAAGAATGGATAAGCAACTGGTCATGATCTAGTAGGGTGCCTACCCCCTTTTTTGGGAAACAAAAATAAGCACCCAGTAATAAGGTCATGCTTCAGCATCCCCTTTGTGTCCCCCTTTAGCGGCTCTATCTTTTGGAGCTGCCTGCTGGCCTGCTCTTTAATTAGCACTTCGGCATCCTTGGATAGGATCTCATGGGGGGAGGGGGGGGACTGGCTTAGTCTTGGGAGCCATGGTGACCCTCACCCTAACCTTGTCCTCTGTTGGCTTTGCCTCAACTACTCTTCCCGCTCGAGCTGAAATAGTTTGGCTTTCCACCAAATCCTTAGAGGCAAGCTAGTCTTCCACCACTCATTGAGCAACATGCATGTCTTCTTCTACCTCATTAAAAGTAGGCAAGACCTCTGTAATCCCAGATCGTCGATCCTAATCTTGTATGCCTTAATCAATACTAACAGTTTTTGAGGGACCTGTCCCTCACCAGTTTAGGTAGACAGTTTCCTTACCCTCTCCAGGATTTCTTCTAGGTTCCAATCTGCGATGATGCATAGGTCGAAGAAAGGAGGAAATTCCTATGCCACTTGGAATGCAGCATAAAAGTAACCAACACCAAAATAGGAGTCAACTTCTGCCTCCAAACTGGTCAAGTTCGATTCTTCTCCACATGCTTCTTGGCTTTCTTCCTTCAAGAGTTTCTCTCCATAACCCACCGCTCCAACCTGAGGGTTTCCTGATCAAAAGCACGCTTTAGCCTCTCCAAGTCAAAATGAGTATCCTCCGATGCCTTCTCATTCGCGTTCAGATTAAGTTTCAATGTCTGAACCGTGTCCTGAGTTAGAGCAGGCTCTCCTCTGCCTGTCGTAACATCTGATTCAACCTTTTTAGCACACCTCTTCTTTGCAGACATCTGATGGCTTACCGCTACGTTATATTTGAAAGTCTATAAATCACAACAACCAAGTTAGCCATCACCTAAGTACTAGTTATGTGAATATCATAATGATAATGAAATGGGATATGATTCCCTGCTTACCTCACTAATAAGGGCAGAACCCTTGGTGAGCCGAACCTCAGAAGGCATCGAGGTCATTGGAGCTATTATTGATCTTAGTTATAGCATTTATCAAGGGGGAGCATTGTATGCTAGAAATTATTCTCTTTTATGATATGTTCACATAATTCATTTTGTTATATGTTGGCATATTCTTGACTTAATGATACTTGTAAGATACTACTCATTATCTTTATCTTGCATGATGATTCAATTTAGTCATATGTCTTTTTAAATATTATTTTGTGACTAACTTGCTTAAATTATTTCCACTCATTTTGGTTGTATGTGTTTAGAATCTTATTACACAAGAACAAGGGGAGAACAAAAAATACCAGAAGTGAAAATTTATCAAAACTCATTGTGAAGTCTAAGTCTTCATCAAAAGGATCCAAAGTTTCAAAGACAAAAGATTTAGGGATCATTGGAACAAAAAAGATGTATTAAGAGAGGGGAATCAAATTGAGTAAATGTAAGGATTCTTACATTTATAAATGCTTAAAAGATAGAAATTGGGTATCTTGGGTAAGCAAGCTAGGAATGGTAAATGATAATCTTGTGAGAGAATTTTGTCATGAGTATAATGAAAGTGCTACCATTTTAGATGATTTGGTGGAAATTAGATGTGTTACTATTAGAGTCAACCCAGAAAACATCAACTAGTTTCTTGGGTTATCTAATGAAATTGAGTCTTATTTTCTGATGTGGACATTGTTGAGAACCTTAATATCACGAGTAAGACTTTTTGTGATAATGCTTCTTTTGAGTGGAAGAATAGAGCTTAAATTGGTCAACATGAGTTAACTAAGGCAAATGCTTTTTGGAAACTTTTTATATGCACTAATCTCATTGGATCTTCGAATTCAACAAAATTGAATACAGACAAGATCAAATTAGTGTATGCCTTAGTAACTAATCAACCGATAAACCTTGGAGATTGTAGGGAAAATACGCGCAGCAGAAGCGTGAAAAAATTAAAATTAGGGTTTAGGTATAAATAATTTTTTTCCCTTTTTAATAAAAAGAACCTTAACCCTAGATTAATTGATGTATATAAAAAGTGTCGTACCTTTTTCTCGTGACGATTGAACAAGCGCCGAATTGAATCCGTAAGATCTTTCAATCCAATCACGAACGTGAATAAACTAGAAGTGTGTGCTCCCTTTCTTTAAATTGTATACCTGAGGATGGAGACAAACAAAATCTTTTTCTTTGTTAGTTACAATTATCCTCCAAGAGAAAATCCAAGAATGTCCAATCACTTGTGAATTATCAATCTACTCGATTGAAACTCGCGTGAACCTGATTTGATTTTGTACACAAAACCCTTTTGATGTAAAGGATACTAGTGTACTATCAAAAACAAAAACGTTATCTTTTTCTCTTTTCTCCTTAGCCGAATTCTACACCCTATATCTATGAGTTGATCGAATTTTTTCTAGAGCAAAAACTAAATTTTTCTCCCTTAAAATTCTCTCTTGCTAGGCCGAATTTTCTCTTGAAAATTACCTAGCTTGGCCGAAATTCACTCATAGAAATCCTTAGGGTTGGCCGAAATTCACTAGGTTGTATATATAGGATCACAAATCCTTTCCTAAGAAGGATTTACTATGTTGTTAAGAATCATTTTCTTAGGTGGATTTACTTGGTGGTTTAGAATCATTTTCAAAGAAGAATTCTACTCTACACCAAGACTCCTAATCCAACTCAATAGTGTATTTGTAACCATATCAAAGATTTCCTAATTTGACTAGATAAATAATTCTTTTTATTTATCTACTTATCAAATATAATCTTTAATATTAATTATACTACCAACAATAGTATAATATTAGGAGAACTTCTCCTACTAGAAAAAGATTTTGACTTTTAATTAAATAATTAATTAATTACCAAATTAATTAATTTCCATTTAATTAAATAATAAAATAAAAAACAATATATTAAGCTATTTTATATAGCCTTGCCGCCTAACACATTTACATGGGCCAATATATTATTTTTCTTATTTTATTAAATCCATTAGACCTTAATAAAAAGTCCACATGTGAACTAGACACATTCTTACAAGAAGAAACAAGTCCACATGCCTTAATACGGGTGAAAACTTAACGTTAAGATTTAATATCCAATACCTCAAAACATCCGTATGATGATATTCAACTCTCATTTAATAAATGGAGTCACGATGTCCATATCTATAAATGAAGTCTTCTATCGATTAACAAATTAAAACCACCAAACTATCGAGGATGGACTATGCTATATAATCGTACTCATTGATCGCTCAAATAATAACACTTGCAACCATAAGTCCATAATTTATCTCAGGATTGAGATAGACTCTCCGACTGTCTTCATCTGAAAACTTTTATCCATTGACGATTCTAGATAAAGTAATTCACTATGATCATATTCAATGCACCCAGTGCACTAGATTCTTTTGCCCAAAGACACCACACTTTGATGATTTTAGACTCATCATAACACATTTGATCCCACTCAAATGCTGGCAAAAGAATCTACAACTTTGACAAAACAAAGGCGCCCAACCTTTATCTTAGGTTGTGAATAATATTTAAGACTAACTAAAGAATTGTGTCTACCTCATACATATCTAGATGTATGAACATATATTCTTTTCTCATAGTCTTTTGACCTTATGATTATTTACTTTCGATAATTATAATAATTAAACTATAAATGCTATAAGATTTGTTTAAACTAGAAATCACTTTATTAATATTAAAATATTATCAAATACATTATTATACTTTTACTATCGAACATAATCCCAATAGAGAAATGCTCATGTATTACATAGATAGTGCGATTTTTGCTAGTAGAATGGATAAAAAAAACTAGTATTATTGGGGTTTATTACTCAATTGTGCTTAGCTCATGGAATAGAGAGTAGAGAGGATGATATGATACTTCAACCCTTGGAGAAATATAGTGATAAGCTTGTGACATTTATGTCATACAAAAATAAGGGGATGGCTTGTGATACTTTTGGACTATTTAGTAGTACTCAAGTTAATAGTCATGTGATTAGCAAAAGTGTTCTTCTGGAATGGGCTACACAATCGAAGGAGAAGGTTGACGAACTTAGTGCTAAAGTTGTTCAACAAGATGCTAGGATCAAGGGGTTGGAGGATTGCATTGCTACAAGCTCAAGACCACCTCTAAAGCATTATGTGAGGACAACCAAGTACACAACTTTCTTTGGTGAAGCAAGTGGCTAGTATTATCGCTTTGAGGTACATTTCTTATCCTTTTGGCGTCATTTCATGTCAAAAATGGGGGGAAATAAAAGTTCTAGCTTACTTGATTTCTTTTATGTTTTATGTTGTTTTTGTGAACACTTGAACTTATGGCATGTAATATTTAGGTTTACGATTTGGTTAAGAAGTTTTTTTATGATTTGGCATGTATTCAGGGGGAAATACATGTATTTGTGAACTTAATTGTTGATTCTTATCCAAAGTATATGTTGCCAACAGTGTTTTTTTTTCTCTTGTATGTGCACTTTGCTTTAAGATGATTTTAGGCTGCTTCAATAGAAGATCAAGATGAAGTTCAAGACTTGTGGAAGATAAGTCTTAAGAAACTATCTCATTGTAAGGTGAAGGTATGATTTTGTGACCAATATTCATTTTTATATTTTTTTAGTATACGAATAGGTGTTTTGACATGGAATTTTCCAAATAGGGAGATTGTTAGATTTTAGCTTGTGTTGACATTAATTCTATAACAAAATAATGATTTACTTGTATTACTTTAGTTGTTTAGTTGATGATGATTCAAGCTTCAAAGAATAACTGATAATTATTCAAGCAAGTTCAAGTCTTCAAAGGGAAAAGTGCTTCATGATTCTACAAAGGTATATTAAGATCTCTTTTTTCTTTCAAGACTTAGGCGCACACATACAATTCATACATATGTGTCCCTACATCATTGTGCACCATTTATGACACATTCACACACTTGATGTTGAATGCTCATGCATTGGTATAGAATTGTCAAGTTTTGGAAAATGCATGTATGTTGACTATGTCTATGAAGTTTGCATTCTTGTGTGAAATGTGTTCCTTGAACTTGATTTTAGTCTTAAATTGTTCATTATTGAGTTCTGGATATTTCGGTTACTCATACACTTGATTTCGAGTTCTAAGTCAAGAGTTATTAAACTTTCTTGTCATGTTACTTGCATTGTCTTCGTCTTCATGTATCTAGTCGAATTCTTATAATATAGGTTGAATTTCATAGTCATCCATGTTCTTAAGAGAGTCTTGGTTTATAATCCACAAACAGATTCGAATTCTGTTTTTAGAGGCAGTGAACGATCGAAGAACGCGAAGGGAGCGAACGAGGAAAAGAAGAGCAACCAAACCCTTGTTTCCCGAGATGGCGCATGGCCATCTTGGGCAAGAATGTTTGCTTCCTTGAGATGCCCATGCACTATCTCAAGAAACAACATGGCTTGGTGCTTTTTTTCTTTCTTGGTCATTTCACACTCTTTCCTTCCCTCTCATTTAAATTTCCCATAACTCTCACAATTCATTTGAAGAAGAGATTTGAAAAATTGAGTGCAGAATTTTCTCTCTAAATTTTACCACATTCCAATTATTTTATCTTCTTCATTTGAACTCCAATTTGAGTGATTTAAAGTTTAGAGTGTTTATCTATCTTTTTTCTATCTTTTCTAAGAAGGTTTAAGTAGTTTTTGGTTTTTGGAGCCTATTCTCACAAAAATGGAACTGCATCAACTTTGATATGGTATTGATTTTCTTCTAAAGTTTTTTTTCAAAACTTGATCAATTGCTTTGGTTTTCTTCTTCAATGAATGTTTGTATATTGTGATGAGTTTAATTTGAGTTTTGAACTTATTTAAAGCTAGATTGATTTTAGATTGAAATCTCACATGTTGAGTTAGGATTTGCTTTTAACTATCTTTTCACATGATTGGGATTGTATTGTGCTAGCTTTGAATATAGGACTATTTGATGATCTTTGATTCATTGATTTTGTGAAAAATAGTTCATAACATGTATAAGATTCAGCTTGGCTGAGTCTTCTCTTAAAATACATGTTGTTGTGTTCTTTGAGCTATTCTTGTGTTTAATTGAATCTATGAATATAATACGCTTTAGAACTTGTGCTAGAAATCTAAATGACTTTGTCATATGATTTTAGCTTATTTTTGTATTTGTGATTAAAACTTGTAACATGTACTTAATGTTCAAATCTTGTGATTCAAGTTTTATATTCATAAATGCATCTAGGTTGATTAAATGATATTGAATATTTCTCATGAGATCTAGATATGCCATTCATGCATTTTAACTAGACTATATTTGATAAATGGATTTTCATGCATATGTCTCGGTGCGATACTTGGTCGGCAAGAATCTTATCTGTAGGTGGATTTACTTAGTGACAAAGAATCCTTTTTTAAAAAAGATTTCTTTTCCATACCAAGACTCCAAATCCAACTCAAATAGTATATTTATTCAATAACCAATTATTGAATGTAATTAATTTGTGACTAAATCAAAAACTTCCTAATGCAAATATCCAATATTACCTAATTTGACTAGATAAATAAATTTCTATTATTTATCTACTTATCAAATATAATATTTGATACTTATCATATTATCAACAGTAATATGACTCTAGGAAACCATCTTTTACTAGGAAATATATTTTGACTTTTAATTAAATAATTAATTAATTTCCAATTAGTTAAATAATAAAATTTTAAAAAACATTATATAAGACTAATAAATAGTCCCTTGCCGCTCAAGCCAATATATATGGGTAAATATTATTTTTTCTATTTTATTAAATCCGTTGGACCTTAATAAAAAGCCCACGTATGAACTAGACATATTCTTAATAAAAGAAAGAAGTCCACATGCCTTAATACAATTCTAGATGGATCCATAAATTGGTCTAAAACATGAATTAAAGTTAAAAACATAAAGATAATTTTATAGTTTGGAGAATCAATATGATGATGATTTTGAAACACGCACAAAACGTTTTTTATTATTATTATTATAAAAAACAATAAAAAGTATTCATATATATTTACCTTCTGACTTGGTCTATCTCCTGTTGGTGTAGTAGTTGTACTCGATTAAAATCCAACTTTGCAAACAAGAGTAGGCTCTCATTTCTTGATTCGTTTTCTTCATAGATAGAAATATAATGGATCGCTTCGAGTCTTGGTATGTCATTGTGCAAGGGTTGTTGGATGGATTTCAATATTTGTCTTGCCAGATGAGGGCTTGATTTTCCAGCCAGGGACTTGAGATGTGCCTTGGAGAATGCAAGAGCCTCCTCAAGAATATCTTCTCCGTGTACTCTCAAATGGGTAGCTTCGTACAAACTTAATATTCCCCTTGCATCGCTTGTTAAAGTTTTCTTGAATTTTCCATGATCCTCCTTAAATCGGTTAAACACGCCTGAAAAATCACAATCGATCCAT
Organism: Dipteronia dyeriana; assembly: GCA_032871835.1. Classification (NCBI taxonomy): domain Eukaryota; kingdom Viridiplantae; phylum Streptophyta; class Magnoliopsida; order Sapindales; family Sapindaceae; genus Dipteronia; species Dipteronia dyeriana. The sequence continues at coordinate 14,349,794 of CM065297.1, forward strand.
GTATCATAAGATATATAGATCAGTTGATTTAACAGATTAGATAGACGTGGACAATGACAGAATCCATATCCAACCAACTAGAGGCGGAACCGTGAGAGGACTACCCCTGGCTGTAGCCCAAGCAGCCATCTAGGAAAAAAAATTCAACATATAAAGCGTTAATTACAAAATTAGGCCCTGAACTTTGATATTATTACACAAACATGATATTGTTGTCAAAATTTAGTGATGTAAATATTTTGTTTTTCATGGTAAGTTGTGAAAATACACATAACATTATGGCTTCTAACATTATAGAATTAGTCATTTGCAAGTTTTTTTTTTATTGAACTACAAATTTCAATAATTGTTTATGCATAAATTTTACTATATATTTCATATTTTTGAGTAATACATTATTGAATTGGTATTATCATATTATTAACAAATTAAATAAATACTTTCATCAATAATCATGTAAAAAGTATTATGTTCTTAACCAATAGCTCACATGTCTTGCATTGACATTATTATATCAATGTACATCAAGGAGAAAATAACAAGAGTTTTCTCAATGTTGCCCATCAAATTTAAAATATTTAGTTTGAAAGTCATTGAACATTAGAAGTCATTGAATAGTGGCAAGCATAAAATCACACTACAAAGCAGGAAGTCTAATTGGCTGGTAAACTTGCAAACTAAATTTTTTAAATTCGATGGGCACAAACTATCGATAGTTAATGAACTGACTTTATAATATTGGTGCATAATGAGTAAAAAAAAGACTGCTTATGTAAATAATTTAACCCGAACTGTAAATATTTACTAGTTTCGCCCCTGCATCCCACTAAGGACTTATAGTGGGATAACATATTTACCACAAGAAATTGTGTAACCATATTGTCTGAAAACTCGAAATAAAAGAGAAACAATGTATAAATCATAATCCATATTATTAGTGAGATTAGGTTAGGCTGGAAGAATATGATTTAGTTGGTGATCAATCTCATCCTCAAAATGATACGACAGACCAAGCCGACACAATGAGTTGATAAAGATGACTTTCTCCACTGGATCATTTGTAGGAGCGATTAACGTTTGCTTCACCTTGTGTTTAAGCTCTTCTATCATGCTACTGTATGTTCGATCGTATTCCTCCAAAATAGACAACAAAACAATGTCAATATATATGGGAAAACTTAAATACTATTATTATTTTTTGTTTGATAGTTACTAATATGGTTTCAGAGACAAGTTTGACCTAGGAGTTTTGGATTCGAATTCCTTGAGATAATTGAGAAATAAAAAGAATATTGTAGTACATACAGAGATACGAGAGGTAGCTGAAGCAAAGAAGGCGTCAGTATCTTTCCATATGTTAGAGAGAAAGTCTGCCAATGGGCGAAAGGTTTCTGGGTTTGTTTTGCCTGGCAAACATGCTCGAAATTGGCCTTGGCCTCCATCTACTATCTTGTTAGTGAAGCAAGGTATGCGATTACCGGGCCATAACAATTTAGTGGGGAATTTGGCCCTTGAAAGAGGAAAGTAAGGCGGCAGAGAGCTGTTTGCTATCACATACACTTGTTTCGCCATGCAAATAATATTGAATTACTTTGAGAAACAAGACAGAGATTACAAGTTTAAGTAATCAATTGACCCTTCTATCTACTAAACACCTATTTATAAATATTTTATGTGTTATAGGCGGGGCTGGCTTCTATGCAGTGATTTAAAAAATCAGCATTATGCAGTTATGAATAGTGAATCGTTCGGTCTGGTGGATCATTTAAAAATAGATCTAAGGGTTTGCAATAATGGCCAACTAAAAAATCTGATCGTAAAATAGATAAAAACTAAAAACCCATTCAATAGGTTAGGCGGTAACTTTTAAACAATATATATTTTTTGAAACAATTTTTATAAAAAGTTAAATAATAATATTGTGAAATTAAATCCCATTCAATTATTTTTCTTGGGATAAGATAAGGTTGACTAAATGGTTTGCCTTTCACACCAAACAAAAGAGTGTGGTTATTGTCACTCAGTAAAATTAATTAGTACACTAATTTTTATAAGTAAACATGTCTACAATTTTAAAAATAAATATTACAATAAACCTCCATCATAATGCCAATAGTACCCTTATGTAATTGAATATATTCATTTTAATACATTTTATTTATAATCCTTTTAAATTATTTAAATGAATTATGTCACTAGAACTATTTTTCTTGAATTTTCCTATATTTCACCTATTTTTCGATGGCTTCATATTTAACAAAAAATGGATAAATAGTTATAGGACTCGAAAAATTCTCAAAATTTTGTTCATATGTAGATTTTATTGAACTTATCATCCACAATTTTTTTATTTATTTATTAAAATCGATGTATTTTCATCAAGGTCCTTAACGAAATTAAAATAAAGGATCCCTCATGAGACTCACAATATATATATATATATATTAATAAATAAATTATTTAATATATTTTAAATATCAACACTATCAATAATTATTTAACAAATTAAAATTAATTTAAAGCAAAACAATTATTTAATTAAAAATTATCACAATAGAATTACAACAATAAAAATATATATATAGTGATACAACTCTAATCCAATCAAACTCACACCCTACTAGTGATAAGAATCAGTGAAGTCATTCAAGCAAGGTGAATCTGTGAAGCAGTGAAGATCCAGTTTGTTCATAATAATCTGTGAAGCAGCCATGCAACCAAGGTGAATCAGTGAATCTGTCATGAAAGTAAGGTGAATCAGCTGAATCAGTGAAGCAGTCATGCAAGCAAGGTGAAATAATGAATCAACCACAAGATATTATAGACTTAAACAAAAAAAATCTTAAAAGTCATAATCAAATACCACATGACTTATCTTATCAAAAAGTCTCAATCAAATACCATCAAACTTTTACTTCCCAAAATTGTTTATTAAAATCTCAATCCAATAACACCTCCCTAATTTATATTTTCACTGCTTTTATATATAATTATTTAAATTTATAATTAATAATAATTATATATATATTATAAGAAGAAAAATAAAAAAAATAATACCTTCATTCAAAAGATTTTAATTTCATTAAAATTAATGGTTACCAAAACCGTAAAAGTGGTAACCAAAGCAGTGAAAGTTGTAAGAAGTAAAAATTTCAAAAATCGTAAAATGTTACCAAACCCTTGAAAAAATGGGTTCCGAAGACGTAGATGTTACTAAAGCCGTGAAAATGATTACAAGCTAAATTTAAAAGGTTGAAAAATGATAACCTAAGCCGTACAAATAGTTACCAGAGTCGTGAAGGTGGTTACCAACACCGTTAAAATGGTTACAAGCCAAATTTTAATCAATAAAAAATGGTTACCAAATCCGTAAAAATGGTTTTTCAAGTCATGAAGGTGGTTACCAAAACTGTGAAAATGGTTATAAACCAAATTTAAAAAATTGAAAATTGGTTACTGAAGCCATACAAATAGTTACCAGAGCCGTGAAGGTGGTTACCCAAACCGTGAAAATGGTTACAAGTCAAAATTTCAAAATTTCAAAATTTACAAAATTGTTACCAACGTCATACAAATGGTTATCGGATCCGTGAAGGTAGTTACCAAAACCATGAAAATGGTTACATGCTAAATTTCAAAAATTAAAAAATGGTTACCGAAGTCGTACAAATAGTTACCAGCGCCATGAAGGTTGTTACTATAGCCATGAAAATGGTTACAAGTTAAAATTTTAAAATGTAAAAAATGGTTACAATACCATAAAAATGGTTACTAGAGCCATGAATGTGGTTACCAAAACGTGAAAATGGTCAAAAGCAAATTTCAAAAATTTCAAAATGGTTACCGAAGCCTTACAAATGGTTACCAGAACCATGAATGTGGTTACCAAAACTGTTAAAATGGTTACAAGCTATATTTTAAAAAATAAAAAATGGTTACCAAAGTCGTAATAATGGTTACCGGAGCCATGAACGTGGTTACCAAAACCATGAAAATGATTACAAGCCAAATTTTAAAAATTGAAAAATGGTTAGAGAAGCCTTAAAATTAGTTACCAGAGTCGTGAAGAGTGATACCATAGCCGTGAAAATTGTTACAAGTAAAAATTTAAAATTTAAAAATTCATTATCGGAGCCATACAAGTGGTTACCATATCCTAGAAGGTGGTTACCATAGGCATGAAAATGGTTACATGTCAAAATTTCAAAAAATTTAAAATGTTTACTAGAGCCGTGAAAGTGGTTACCAAAACCGTGAAATTGGTTACATAGCAAATTTCAAAAATTGAAAAAAAGTTACCGAAGCCATACAAATGGTTACCGAAGCCATAATTGTGGTTACCATAGCTGTGAAAATGGTTAGAAGTCAAAAGTATAAGATTTTAAAAATGGTTATCAAAGCCGTAAACATGGTTACTGGAACTGTGATGGTGGTTACCATAGCCGTGAAAAATGTTACAAGTCAAAATTTAAAAATTATGTGGAAAAATATTTTTATTTAATTTATCTTAATTAAATAAAACTATTTGTTATATAAATTATTTTTTAAGTTTTATTTTTATTTTATGAATTTTATAATTTTGAAATTTATATTTTTATATTTCAAAATTTGGGAGTGACCAGTTTCAAACCTTTTGTTCCATTAATATTTTTTTTTTTTTGGCAGCCATACCTTAGAGGAATGGTAACTATTCATCTAAGTACATAAAGTGATTTTCATTCCACTGTATACTAGCCAACCCTGTTATAGTAAGTAACTGGTGTTATATACTAATATATTAAATAATCAGATATATAATTTTTTCGATTTCTTTTTTTTTTTTATTTAGTTGAGGAGATCTGCCCTCGTTGGCATTCAATCCTATTGGCCACCAAACAAAGGCATGCAAATCCCATAGACTTGTTTAAATAAGAAACAAATCAAAATAGATATAGGGAAATAAATTCTACTAAAATAGAAAATATATATTCTTTATTTACTATATTATGGGGGAACCTAGTTAAACCCACTGAAAAAAAAATATTATATTAAAAACTGTTAACCTAAAAATCTGGTAGGGACTTTTGAGGAACCAGTTGATCGCGGCATACTGGTGCACCACGGTTGGTCCTGGCTTGATAGGTGTTAATAGTAAAATTTGGTAAGGGTTCAAAGGAAAATTTTTCACCTAGTCAAATACCCGGTAGAAGGTACCTCTTGATACCTGCCAACAAGAGCACGCTATGACCTGCCTTGAAAGTGCCTAATTCCATATGATCGAGGCACTCCAACATCATCATAATTGTAGGGTAAGACCTCTCCACCTCTATAAAGTACCCAACTGAGACTCGGACACCTCAGAACAATCTCGTATGTCCATCAGGGCACCCGTCCTACAGCCCTAGTAGGAAGGAGGAGGATCATAAAGCTATAACAAGATCGTCCAAGCGCCACATCAACAGAGGGGTCCCCAGGATATCCTGATAGCGGACCAGTACCACTGGGTACCTCTCAACCAGAATAATAAAGCTCTATACAACCAGATTAATGCCTCAAGGTACCTCACCACCATATTGGTATCTAGAGATACCTCGCCATCGAAAATAACCCCGCCGAGCAACCTCCGTGCAATACCTTATTAAACAGAGAGTAGAATCAGAATTATTCTCCAACATGTATCAAACTTCCACGTGCATGCAAACCGAGTCAAAAAGTCCAAGAAGGAAACAAATACATCTCTATCCAAGATATCTTCAAAATAGCTAATTCTCTGGAGTCAACGACATTAAAACTTAGAATCCTGTCTAAAAAGGAGGGAAGATCAACTAAGTGATTCATGGCATGTACATCACGGATCAATCATAAAGGCTCATAATATAAATATATCAGTAAAGACAAGTAGGAAGGATTGCCCATTAGTGATCCAAATTCCCCATCCTCTAGTGAGAATAATGCCCGGAAGGTCATTGCTTAGTTTTACCCTTGGAATGAAAAAAAGCCATCTCCATTGATTTTTTATCCCATTGTCGACAGATATGAGTTCACAACCTCTATATTTTTGAGCGAGAGAGGGAGTTTAACACTTCGATTTTCTTATAATCAAATACTATAAATTCAATAAAACAGTACCACAATCTCCTATTACTACATTATCAATCCATTGTTTTTATTCCACTCCCATTTTTCATGTTCTACCTCGACTGTAACCTACCTAGGTAGCGGTTTTGAGGGTTGCCCACAAGTAGCATGGATAGCTTCTCTAAATTATCAAGTGATTTATGATCACAGTTTCAGGGGATCAAACCACGATGAAGGATCCGATCCACCTACAGTATGTCATACAAAAGCGCAGGGAGGCACTCAAGTCATACTTGGAGAGGTTCCATAAAAAGGTGATTATGATAGTTGTTTTCACTTAAAAGGAAACCCTAGTTAACTTCCATATGAACCTATGGGTGGGAAGACTGTTCCGGACCTTCGCCAATCGTTTGTTGAAAACCTACAAAGAGGCCTATGATAGAGCCCTCGAGTAGGTGGAAATAGATGAGCAACTCAGAGTCAAGATCAAACTTGATGACATGAGGACTGCCAAGCACCTGAAAAAGAAAGTGCCATATCCTCACCAACCATGAAGGCTCAGAACAGACCTTCCAATCAGTCCACGTACCAACCTCCACCTTTCTAACCTCAGCTGGATTGGTACTCGACTAGGTAAACCGCTCCTCGAGCCTCACCTCCACCTTAAGTGGTGGCCCCCGTAGCCCAGGATGAGAGGGGATATGAGTATTATACTCATCTAAATGCGTCTTACCAGAAAATCTACCTCACCATTCGAGATAAGGGGTTGCTAAGAAAGCCAAGTACCATAAAAAGCCATGGTAGATGTAAGGAATTGGTACAAGTACTGCGATTTCCATGAGGATGTGGGACACAACACCTAGGAGTGCTTTAGTTTACGAACCAGATCGAAACACTAGTGAGGGGTGGCTGCTTGGTGGAATTATTGTAACAGGTTCGGGATAGCATCCACACAGTCAAGGAGGTTCAAGCCGAGACCCGAGATCATGCAGAGAAGAGAAAAAGAGAACAGATACACTAGATGAAGCAAATCCAGGTCATACACACCATTAGTGGGGGACCCACCCTGACAGATACCTCCAATAATTCCAGAAAGAACCACACAAAGAAGATTCTTCGGATTGAATAGGAGATAAGTATTTTTAAGATAGATCAAGGTTTGGTAGGAATCTCTTAATCAGGCCATATCGTTTTACTAAAGTAGTTGCGTATAATACCATGCAGTCGCACGATGACCCCATTGTGGTCACGGTGCAGATCACCAATTGCTTAGTCCACCACATCCTAATTAACACAGGTAGTAGCTTGGACATCCTTTTCAAGGACACCCTGAAATAACTCAACTTGAAGCATTGGTGTTACAATAGTTGCACTGCCCCCTTGTACGATTTCACTAGAGACTTGATTATAGGGAAAGTATCATTTTACCCCCTAATGTTTGCCTTATTATTAAGACGAGGACAGTGTTTGGCTATATTAGCCATTAATTCCCCTGAAATGAAAATAATATATAATGTACCCCTTCTGTCACATTTTCCATCCAAAGTCATGTTGACCACTCAAAACTAATGGGAAATTTCGTAATCTCATTCGTGTATCACCAAAACCAAAAAATAAAAAAATAAAAACATTTCACAAAAATAAAAAAAATAAAACAATAAATAAAAAGTAAAAAAAAAAATCTCATCTCTCAACGTGATTATAAACAGAACACACCATCATCTTCTTCGACCTCCAACACCCAAAATCATCATCACCGAATCAATACCGCCAAATTTATGTCCACCAAATCACCACCACAAAATCCATCTTTCTCTCGATCTCGTTTGTCTCTCTTATCACGCCGGTCTCTCTCCAACACCCATACAGAAAACATCTATCATCGTTGGCCCAAATCGATGCCTGATCTAAGAGTTATCTGAGAGTCGAGAAGATCGTTGATCGATCTAGAAGATTGATTTCCTCATGGTTATTGTAAAGGCTGCCGACTGGTGGGATCTGGGTGGATGGTGGTGTTGGAGATAGAGGGGGTGGCGTTGTGTGGGACTTTTTTCGATTTGCGTTGGGTTCATGGGAGTATTGTGCATGTGGAGTGAATCGGTTTCGATTTGATTTTAATTTGGGTCGGTTTCAGTTTGATTTCAATTTGGGTCGATTTGGTTTCGTATATGGATTTTGGGTGGATTGTTGTGTCGTGTCGTGGTGGTGGTGGGTCTTGATTTGGGGGTGGTGTTGGGTGGTTCACGATTGTGGTTGGATTTTGGGGGTGGTGATGGGTGGTTAATGGTTCGGTTTGGGTCTGAGTTTGGATTTGATAGAGATGAAGGGTTTGGGTGTTGAATCTGGACTGATAATGGTGGTGATATTCTGGGGTCAAAATGTTGTGTTTATAATACTAATAATGGTGATGGTAATTTTTATATTGATGAGAGGGGATCCGAGTTTTGGTTTGGTGGTGATGATGGATGATTGTGGATGATAGTGGAGATCAAAGAAATGGATCAGGATTTTGGCACCGGATCTACAAATTAAATTATGGTGGAGAAGATGAAGATGATTGATGGTGATTCTGGCACCAGATGATATGGTCGTGAAGAAGACAAGAATTGAAGAATTGTTTTTTTTTAAAATTAATTTGTTTAATTATAGTTATTTTTTATTTTTTTAATAATTTTTTTATTTATTGAATATTATGATGGTAAAAAAGTAATTATATAGAGTAAATTGATGGATAAAACATTCATTTATTTCAATTTTAACGGTCAAAGAGGTATATAATACATTTAATGGATGGAAAATGTAACAAAAGGGGCGTTGTTAACATTTCTTTGATTTTAGGGGAAAAAAGGGTCAATATGGTAAAACTCTGTCCTCGTCTTAACAATAGGGCAAACGTCAAGGGGTAAAATGATATTTTCCCCTTGATTATACTATTGGGATCGAAAATACTACCGGTTATCAATGGGACTACGCCTCTACAACAAAATATCATGACAGACTTCATTGTGGTCGACTTCCCGTTAGCCTACAACGCCATTTTAGGGAGGCCTTTCCTATCAGCACTCAAGAGGGTGCTATCCATCTACCAAAACGTCCTGAAGTTTCTAGTAGGGAACGAGGTAGGTGAGGTACATGGAAATCGGTAGGCTACCCATAAGTGTTATGCAGTATCCATCAGTCCCACAACATTAGCAAAACAGTATAAGCAAGTAGCTATGGTTTAGGGATAAGAATCGCCAGAGATGGATTTCGGGGTCCCGTGTGTTGCAAAAGCGTTAGCAAAATATCTAGAGAGCAATGTCCAAGATGAAGACGAAGTAGAAAAAGATAAAGGGTTAACCAATGGGCACCCCGTTGATGAGTTAGAGGAAATTCTGGTCAGAGAAGATGATCTATCCAAGGTAGTCAAGATTGTGGCCACCTTGAAACCAGGAGTAAATGAAGGACTGATCAAGCTCCTTCTGAAATATAGTGACATATTCGCCTGAAGCCATGGAGAAATATCAGGGATCCTTATTTCCTTGGCCGCTAATAGATTAGCAGACAACCCCACTTTCAAACCGGTCAAGCAGAAGCGGTGACACTTCAATGCCAAAAGGAACGCTGCCACACATGAAGAGGTCGATAAATTGATAAAGGTTGGATTCGTTAGGGAATCTCGATGCCCTGATTGGATTGTGAATGCGGTAATAGTCACCAATGCAAACAGTAAGTGGTGAATGTGTGTTGATTACATAGATCTCAACCGCACCTGCCAAAAGGATAGTTTCGCCCTGCCCAAAATCGATCAACTAGTAGACTCCACTATAGGAAACAAGCTCCTAAGCTTTATGGATGCATTTTTAGGGTATAACCAGATCATGATGTACCCCGCTGACAAAGATAAAACCAGTTTCATCGCCGTGCAAAGTCTTTACTGTTACAATACGATGCCATTCGACCTAAAAAATATAGGTGCTAGATATTAGTGTATGGTTAATTCGTTGTTCAAGCCAAAGATAGGAAGGACGATGAATGTATACATTGATGACATGATCGCCAAATCCCAGCTAGTAGAAGAGCATCAGGAACATCTTCACCGAACCTTCTAGATTGTAAGAAACAACCAAATACGGTTGAACCATGCCAAATTTGAATTCATGGTAATTGTAGGAAAATTTCTTGGGTTAATGGTTCACGAGAGAGATACGGAGGCCAACCCAGAGAAGGGTCGATCTATTCTGGACTTGAAATCTTCTACCTTACTTAAAACAAGTACATGTGTTAACTGGTCGAGTGGCATTGCTCTATCGATTCATTTCACGGTCGATTAACTAGTGCCTTCCCTTCTGCATGGTGATCAAACAAGGAAGGAATATGAAGTGGGACTAGATTAGCGAGCATGCTTTCCAATCTCTAAAGAAATTTCTAGCCAGTCTGTCGTTGCTGGTCAAGCCAGTTCTCAGAGAGGAACTACATATTTAACTAGTTGTGTCCAAAATGGCGGTTAGTAGGGCTTTGATAAAGTGTGTGGAGACGGGATTCAGTAACCTGTTTAATAAGTGTGCCATGCATTAACCAAGCCTAATAAAAATTACATCCCCCTTGAAAAGCTTGCCTTAGCCTTGGTGACCTCGATAAGAAAGCTCTGCCTCTACTTCCAAACTCATTAACTCATTGTTGTGACTGACCAACCACTCATACAATTTTTGTAGAGAAAAAATGTGTTGAGAAGGTTAGTTCTTTAGGCCGTTAAACTCACCAAGTTTGACATAAAATACAAGACAAGAATGACTATCAAATCCCATGCACTAGCAGATTTCCTAGCTGAATTCTTAGCTCTTCTCAATCATGATACTTCAACAGAGCTGGAATCGATTGATGAGAACAAGATAGCTGTATCATATGATCCATTGCATGTTCCGGTTTAGCCAATATCAAGAGCAAGAGCTAAGAGATTCAAAGAAGCAATAAATGGCCTAATTCAAGACACTTGGGCCGATTTTGAATTGTTGAAGTCCAAGATAAGCCCACATGAAGACCAAGACGTAATTAATGTCATCAAGGCAATTGATTGGGCTGAATAAAGAAGACTTGTGCGTGTGGCACAAGCTAGGAGAGGAGTCAACTTTGGCTGATTTATTTCCTTTTAATTTCTAAAGAATAATAGTTTATTTGTTTCCCAAATTAAGGGGCTGATTTGTTTCCAGATTTAGCTTTCCAATTAGGGAGCAAGTCAATAGTTTCTCGATTTAGTTTTTTTTTTCTGATTATAAGGCCTTAATGGCTAAATTATCTTATTTCCTTTTAGGATGGCTTATAGCCTTTCTTTTCATTTAGGGTTTTAGTATATAAAGGAACGAATTGGATGTAATTCGCCAGACTTGAATGATTAAAAAAAATAACGAGAGTTCATCTCTTTTGGTTCCAGAATCTAGACTTATCACTCATATCTCCTTCTTATTCTTGAGTGTGGCATCTTCAACTTCTTGATACCATTGGTTCTTACCTCCTTTAGGTAACGGGTCGTGGTCCGATAACGTTCTTGTTTGCAAACTTGGTTAGAAAACGATCCTTGGTTACCATATATTAGTTCTGGGTCTCACTGCTCTTGGTGAGGTTCATATCAGTTGGTATCAGAGCTTAGACTTCTAAATCAGGTTTAATCTATCAATGTTCTTCTTCTTCTCTGTATTCGTTTGTTTCAACCAAAAAAAATCTGTTTGATTAAATCCGGTACCAAAAAAAAGTACCAAAAGCTTGCTTGAGTCCATTTGATCAAGGTCGGTAAAAATAAAAAGTACAATTTTTTTGGGCCGTGTAGTTGAACCTATATCAACTATTTCTATTCCTTATCTTGATTCCGTAAATTGATATTAAAAAAAATATATAATAGCTGAAGAATTCCATCTTCATTATTCTTGTCCTTTTGTTTTGTTACTTTTATTTTTCTGTACTTCTTCTGAGTGTCCGTATAAGTCAAAAAAAAAAAGAACTGAAAGAGTTAACAAAGAGTGGAAAAAGGCAAGAGTGGTAAAAGCTAAAGAATTGAGTGAAAACACGAGTATGAGTGCCACCCTCTTTGAGAGTAAACATGTGAAGGAGTGTTTGCGAGACTTACTAATTTTTTTTTGTTTTGCAGGTTTCAAATATGTCACTTGATAAAAGTAGAGACTTATCTGATGATGCACCATAAATGATAGATCTCAATTTTTTTGTATAAAGTCTTACAAAAAAACATGGAGCAGATGGAGATTAAGATTGGTGAGGTGAATGATAGGATAGATAAGGTGGAGTCTAGTTCACAAAGGGTGTAACCAATTAGGGTTCCTAATGTGGAATGAAGAGAAAGAAACCCACCTAGGGATGATTATGAAGAAGATTATTGGAATGACCTAGAGGAGGGTGATCGCATGTCCAATATGGGTGCTGGCAGATTGAGGTGTGAAATGGGAGGTAGATGAGTTAGGTATAGGAATAGAAAAGATAGGTATGGGTATAGAGAAGATAGGTATGGAGAGAGGGCTGATAATAATTTGGGTAGTATAAATGTGAAAATCCTAACGTTCCAAGGTAAAACTGATCCTGAAGCTTATTTGGAGTGGGAGAAAAGAATAGAATTGGTATTTGACTGTTCTAAATTAAAGAAGGTAAAGTTGGCTACCATAGAATTTACTGATTATGCTATCGTTTGGTGGGGTCAATTGATTGTGAGTAGAAGACGGAATGGAGAAAGACCTATTAAGACTTGGAAGGAGATTAAAGCTGTCATGAGGAAGCGTTTCATTCCGAGTCACTATTATAGGGGTTTGTTTCAAAAATTGCAAACTCTTACTCAAGGGTCTAAGTGTGCTGAAGATTACTACAAAGAGATAGAGATAGCCATGATTCGAGCTGATGTAGAGGAAGACCGTGAGGCTACTATGGCTAGGTTTTAAGTGGACTAAACCAAGACATAGCAAATGTGGTGGAGTTGCAACATTATGTTGAATTAAGTGACATGGTGCACACGTCAATTAAGGTGGAACAACAGTTGAAGAGAAAGAGTTCCACACGGGTTGGGAAAAATTCGGGTTCTTCATCGTTATGGAAACCGAATTGGATCAAGAGGGATGCCCAACCTAGTTTCAAGGCCAAGACCGAACATTCTAGAGATTATAAAGTCGGAGGCACATTAAAACAAGGTACATCAGATTCTCAACCTTTTAGAAATCGTGACATTAAGTGCTTTAAGTGTTTGGGAGTAGGTCATATTGCATCTCAACTCCCAAACAAGAGAGTAATGGTTTTGAGGGATAATGGTGAGATCGAATCTGAGGGTGAATCTGATGATGAGTCCATGCCACCTTTGGAGGATGCAAGTTATATTGAATATCCGGTGGACGGAGAGCTTTTAGTGGTGAGAAGAGCTCTTAGTGCTCAAGCCAAGGAAGATGATGAGGTACAATGTGACAACATTTTTCACACCCGCTGCCATGTTAATGATAAGGTATGTAGCATGATCATTGATATGGGGAGTTGTACTAATGTGGCTAGCACTATTTTTGTGGAGAAATTGAATTTAGCCACTTTGAAGCATCCAAAACCATATAAGCTACAATGGTTAAATGATAGTGGGGAAATCAAGGAGACTAAACAAATGTTGGTGACATTTTCAATTGAAAAGTACAAAGATGAAGTCCTTTGTGATGTGGTACCAATGAATATGGGCCATTTCCTTTTGGGGAGACCATGGCAGTTTGATAGGCATGTGACCCATGATGGGTATACCAACAGATACTCGTTTGTACTCAATAAAAAATCAATCACTCTTGTACTTTAACCCCAAAACAAGTGTATGAAGATCAAGTGAGGTTAAGAAAAGAGAGAGATGGCAAAAAAGAAAGTGAGAGTGAGAGTTCAAAAGAAAGAGAGAGAAAACAAAAAGATTATGAAATAGTAAAAAAATAAAAAAAGATGAAAAAGAAAAAAAGGTTGTTGAGAAAAAAAAGAGAGAAAACAAGTAAGCTTTTATGCAAGGGAGAGTGAAGTCAAAAAGGCTCTATTTTCAAATCAGCCAATGATTGTACTTTTGTATAAAGAGTCTTGCTTTAGTACTAATGAACTTAACCCTTCCTTGCCTAGTGTTGTTTTTTCTCTATTGTAGGACTTTGAAGAAGTGTTTCCCGAAGAGATGCCTATTGCTTTACCACCAATAAGGGGGATTGAGCACCAAATTGACTTTGTACCCGGAGCACCCATCCCAAATAAACCAGCATATAGAAGTAATCCCGAGGAGACAAAGAAACTTCAAAAGCAGGTTAGTGAGCTCATGGAAAAGGGGTATGTACGTGAGAGCATGAGTCCTTGTGCGGTTCCCGTGTTGCTTGTGCCAAAGAAGGATGGAACATGGAGGATGTGCATTGATTGTCGTGCCATCAACAATATAACTGTAAAGTGTCGAATTCCTTTTCCTAGATTAGATGATATGCTTGATGAATTACATGGTTCTATTTTTTTTACTAAAATTGTTCTTAAAAGTGGATATCACCAAATTAGGATGAGGGAAGGTGATAAGTGGAAAACTGCTTTGAAAACAAAATATGGATTATATGAGTGGTTAGTTATGCCTTTTGGATTAACTAATGCACCAAGTACTTTCATGAGATTAATCAACCATGTTTTGCGTGCTTTTATTGGAAAGTTTGTGGTTGTTTATTTTGATGACATTCTGATTTATAGCAAAAACTTGGATGAGCATGTTGAACATTTAAAACTTGTTTTAGGTGTTTTAAGAACAAAAAAGTTGTTTGTTAATCTCGAAAAGTGTACCTTTTGCACCGATAAGCTTGTATTTCTGGGTTTTGTTGTTAGTGCTAAGGGAATTGGGGTTGATGAAGAAAAGGTTAAGGAAATTAAGGAGTGACCGAAACCTACCAATGTGGGACAAGTGAGAAGTTTTCATAGGTTGACTAGTTTTTAAAGGAGGTTTGTGAAAGATTTTAGTAGTGTAGTTGCACCTTTAACCGAATTTATCAAAAAGAATGCGGGTTTTAAGTGGGGTAATGAACAAGAAAAGGCATTTAACTTGATTAAGGAAAAATTAACTAATGCACCTTTGCTTGTTTTGCATGACTTTGCTAAAACTTTTGAGATTGAGTGTGATGCTTCAGGAATATGTATTGGAGCTGTTCTAATGCAAGAAGGTCGTCCCATTGCATATTTTAGTGAGAAGATAAAACATGATGTAGAAAGAATCTGTGAGAAATTCTTTACATGTAAACAAGCCAAGTCTAGGATTAAGCCTCATGGATTGTATACTCCTTTGCCTATACCTAGTGGACCTTGGATTGATATTTCTATGAATTTTGTGTTGGGTTTGCCTAGGTCAAAAAGGGGTAGGGACTCTATATATGTGGTTGTTGATAGGTTTTCTAAAATGGCACATTTCATTCCTTGTCATAAAACTGATGAAACATCACATATTGATGATTTGTTTTTCAAAGAAATTGTGAGATTGCATGGCATGCCTAAGACCATTGTTTCGGATAGAGATGCTAAGTTCTTAAGCTACTTTTGGAAGACTTTGTGGGGTAAGTTAGACACTAAATTTTTATTTTCTACTACTTGTCATCAACAAACTGATGGTCAAACTGAAATAGTTAATAGGACTTTATCTACCTTGTTGCGTGCTATAATACAAAAGAACTTGAAAACATGGGAGGATTTTCTGCCTCATGTAGAGTTTGCTTATAATAGAAGCGTGCATTCTGTAACTCATTTTTCACCTTTTGAAATTGTGTATGGTTTTAACCCATTGACTCCTTTGGATTTAATTCCTTTACCTGTGAATGAGCATGTTAACTTGGATGGAAAGAAAAAGACAGATTTTGTTAAGAAAATCCATGAAAAGACTCGGCGAAACGTAGATAGATGAACTGAGCAATACGCCAATCAAGAAAATAAAGGGCGTAAGAAAGTTGTGTTTGAGCCCGGTGATTGGGTGTGGTTGCATATGAGAAAGGAATGATTCTCAGCCTAGCGGAGTTCTAAACTACTTCCAAAGGGAGATGGCCCATTTCAAGTGATTGAAAGGATCAATGACAACGTATACAAGTTGGATCTTCCAGGTGAGTATAATGTTAGTGCAAGCTTCAATGTTTCTAATTTGTCTCCTTTTGATGTAGGTGACAATTTGAGGACAAATCCTTTTCAAAAGGGAGGGAAAGATAAGAACAAGGCGGCTGCATCAAATGATCCATTGCATGTTCCGGTTGAGCCAATAACAAGGGCAAAAGCTAAGAGATTCAAAGAAGCACTAAATGGCCTAATTCAAGACACTTGGGCTGATTTTGAATTGAAGTCCAAGATAATCCCACATGAAGACCAAGGCGTAATTAATGTCATCAAGGCAATTGATTGGGCCGTATAAGGAAGACTTGGGCATATGGCACAAGCTAGGAGAGGAGTCAACTTTGGCTGATTTATTTCCTTTTAATTTCCAATGAATAATAGTTAATTTGTTTCCCAAATTAAGGGGCTGATTTGTTTCCAAATTTAGCTTTCTAGTTAGGGAGCAAGTCAATAGTTTCTCGATTTAGTTTTCTTCTGATTATAAGGCCTTAATGGCCGAATTATCTTGTTTCCTCTTAGGATGTCTTATATCCTTTCTTTATGTTTAGGGTTTTAGTATATAAAGGAACGAATTGGATGTAATTTGGTAGACTTGAATGAATAAAAAAAAATAACGGAGTTCATCTCTTTTGGTTCCAAAATATAGACTTATCACTCATATCTTTTTCTTGTTCTTGAGTTTGGCGTCTTCAACTTCTTGATACCGTTGGTTCTTACCTCCTTATAGGTAACGGGTCGCAGTCCAATACGGTTCTTGTTTGTAAATTGGTTAGAAAATGATCCTTTGTTACCATATATTGGTTCCGGGTCTCATTGCTCTTGGTGAGGTTCATATCACCGGTTCCCAGAAGGATTCAGAAATTGGTAATTGACTAGTTGACTATAATCCTTAGATCCCCTATACTGATGGAACATCCAGATAAGCAGAGGGTGGTGCTGGCAATATTTTGACAGACCCAGGACAAGCAGAATACTGCCGCAGCTTCACGTTCGAGTTCAAGGCTATAAAAAATGAAGCGAAGTATGAAGCCCTCCGAGCAGGAATAAGGATAGCCATTGAGCGCGGGGCTGACTACCTATATGTCAAAAGCAACTCTCAACTCGTTGTTAACCAGGTCACTGGTTTATACCAGGCAAAAAGTGACAACATGATAGCTTACCTCAAGTTGGTCCAACAACTTAAAACCTGATTTAGATTGAATAGACCCCTCTTCAAAAGAATCATCGAGCAGATACCCTTGCCAATATAGCTGTCAATGGTACCTCTCCAGGTGATCTCTCAATCCAGCATAACACTAGATAAAGAGGTCAGCCTGGTTGATCGCCTCCCCTATTGGATAGACCCGATAACTGCCTATCTATAGGAGGGAAAGCTTCAAGAGGATGCGAAGCAAGCTCAAAAGCTCAGAAAGACCTAAATCCGATACTGCCTGATTGATGGGTATCTCTACCATAAAGGAGAGTCCCTTCCCCTACTCTGGTGCTTACATCCAGATGATGCTGGTGTGGCACTAAAAGAAGTCCATTCAGGCGAATACTGGAACCATACCGGGGGAGAACCATTAGCATACTAGGTGTTTTGTATGAGTTACTATTGGCCGATCATACACGAAGATGCAAGAGCATTTGTACAGTCCTGTGAACCCTGCCAAAAGACCTCAAACCTGATCCATCTACCCCAAGAATGCCTATCTTCAATCAGCTCACCATACTTCTTCGCTATATAGGGAGTTGATTTGATCGTGCCCCTCCTTACCACTCTAGGTCAAGCTAAGCATGTTATTGTTACAATTGACTACTTCACTCGATAGGTGGAAGCAGAACCACTATCCTAGATCATAGAAGAGAACACCACCAAGTTTATCAAGACTAATGTGGTGTGTAGGTTTGGTACCCCGATCATCATCATCACTAACCTTGGTAAATAGTTTGATAACACTCGATTTAGGGATTTCTATGAAGACCTGGGAATCAACCTCAACTTTGCCTTGGTATCCCACCACATAAACCAATGACCTAGGGGAGGCTACTAATAAGACAATTAAGAAGCTCTTGAAGAAGAAACTCCAGCAGAAAAAGAGCTAGTGGGCAGAAGACCTACCCGAGGTACTTTAGGCTTATTGGACCACCAAAAGAACCGTGATCAGAGAAATGCCCTACTCCTTAGTCTTTATGGTAAAGGCGGTTCTGCCTATTGAGTACAAACTGACCACATTCAGAGTCCAGCACTTTGAGCCAGAAAATAATGACACCAAGCTCAGTGCCAAACCGGACCTCCTAGAGGAAAAGCAAGACAGAGCAGTAGAGAGGGTAACAATCTACCAAAGCCAGATTGTAAGGAACTTTAACATAAGAGTGAAGACACGGAGTTTCCAAGAAGGGGACTTAGTACTTTAGAATGTGACTCAGAATACCAAGGTCAAATCAGACGTGAACAAACAACCCATCGACCATACATGGGTCGTTGATCATTTAACAAGGTTTCACCCCTAGGTAGGGGACTCTGAGCAAATCAGCCATACCCAGATATCAGCATTAGTAGTCCTTAAACATTTCTGTACTTTTAGTTTGATCATCAACAAATATTTCAGTTAGTTTCCCCATCTCCAATTATGTTTTCTTTTTCACCAAGAGGAATTTCGCCATGGTCACCGTGAACCAAAGATAGCTAGATAGCATCCTTGATGCCTTGGTCTGGTACCACCCCTCGCCAAGAAAGATCTGAGTGTAAGAGCATAGTTTCCAACTAGATCTTGAGACCAGGATAGCTAGATAAGCAATCCTGATGCCCCTGGTCGGGTGACCCCCCTAGGAAGGGTTTGAGCATAAAAGCATAGTTGCCAGCTTGATCACAAGACCAGTAGTACCAACTGGAACCTCTGATGCCTTGGTCGGGCTGTCACCCTTAAGAAGGATACATGCATAAATGTATAGCTGCATACTAGATCAAGATTTCCATGGTTAGGTACCTCCCTCGTACAGAGGTGGAGGGTACCGAGGTTAGTTCGACCAGGTATTTCACCTAAGTACCAAAATTCCTAAAAATAGAGATACTTGGTACCTTAACTCTCCTGGAAGGGAAAATCACTATAATATAAGGTCCAATGAGGATCACCTAGACCAAGCACCAAAGCAACCTGGTACCGGTCTTTTGTTTACTCATGCTTATCACCTCACTTGTTTTCAGATTGGTTTGTATTGTCAGGGTCCATTTGAACCAGGAATACACTAGGGACTTGGAGCAGTGGCAGTGAGCGCTTCAACCAAGTCATTATCTGAGTACTAGGGTACCACAAAAAATAAAAGGTTCCTGTTACCCAAACATTTACTATATGTACTTTCACCAAAATTTTTGTTACCAGAGCAATCCAAGCGACAAATGCAATGTCCTCAAGAGACCGGGGAAGCCAAGGAACATGAAAAGCCTATGATCTTGGGGCTGCGGGACCAAAATCTTGACCAAGTGCCTAAAATGGGCACCAATCACTCAGCTTATATTGATCTCTTACACTTAGCAGAATTTTATGCTCAGGGAGAGGAATTACAACTAACACCCTCAGGACCACCACTTCAGAAGGTCACGGTCAAGGTAGGTACCTTCGGTACCGATTTTAGGCATGGTACAGGTTAGGAGATCGATTCATAAAGGGGTAAAAATCGATGAAAATGGATACTGCTTTATTGATAGTGTATGAATTAAGTACAAGGTATGTATATCACTCAATCTCTCCTAGTTGGGTTAAAGGTGGCAACATCGTGCCTGTCAATAAGTGAAATCAATTTACTGATAGTGGCCATCTATTGGGATTAGGCTCGACAGCAAGAGTGTAATAATGTATTTGATAATCTTTTCATATTAATAAAGTGATTTCTAGTTTCACAAATCTTATAGCATTTATAGTTAACTTATTTTAATTGTCAAAAGTAAATAATCATAAGGTCATAAGACTATGAGAAAAGAGGAATTGTTCATACATCTAGATATGTATGAGGTAGACACAATTCTTTAGTTAGTCTTGAATAATGTTCACAACTTAAGATAAAAGGTTGGGTGCCTTTATCTTGTTAAAGTTGTAGATTCTTTTGCTAGCATTTAAGTGAGATCAAATATGTTATGATGAGTCTTAAATCATCAAAGTGTGGTGTCTTTGAGTAAAAGAATATAGTGCACTGGGTGAATTGAATAGGATCACAATGAAATACTTTTTCTAGAACCGTCAATAGATAAAAGTTTTTCATTTGAAGACAATCGGAGAG
This sequence comes from Dipteronia dyeriana, assembly GCA_032871835.1. Taxonomy (NCBI): domain Eukaryota; kingdom Viridiplantae; phylum Streptophyta; class Magnoliopsida; order Sapindales; family Sapindaceae; genus Dipteronia; species Dipteronia dyeriana. Next base: position 14,370,200 of record CM065297.1, read on the forward strand.
TCTATCTCAATCCTGAGATAAATGATGGACTTATGGTTGCAAGTGTTATCATATGAGCTATCAATGAGTACGATTATATAGCATAGTCTATCCTTGATAGTGTGGTGGTATTCATTTGTTAATCGATAGAGGACTTCATTTATAGATATGGACTTCGTGGCTCCATTTATTGAATGAGAGTAGAATACCATCATATGGATGTTTTGAGGTATTGGATATTAAATCTTAACATTAAGTTTTCAATAGTGTCTATTGAAACATGGATTCTGGACAAGTCAAAATATCCAAGTTCAAAATGTGGTCATATGAGTAATATATGGTAACTTGGAGAGTTATAGGCGGTCTATGAGCTCTTGGCGATTACTGGTATTCTTCACGAGGATACACTTTCTCCAATAAGGTCGTCTAGGGTATGAATGAGTAACATCAACTTATTCTATCTTTATTTAAGAGTTCAATTTTAGTTCTTTAGTGGAATAAACTAAAATTAAATAGATCGGACCTAAGTGAATAATTTGTTTATTGTGATTGGGTTGTGTCTATTGGAGCTTGAATTTAGATAGCCCGCAAGATCCCCAATGTGCACGAACTTGCATGGATCACTTGATATATTCTACCGGACCAATTTAGAGGTCCATCTAGAATTGTATTAAGGCATGTGAACTTGTTTATATTTTTAAGAATAGGCCTAGTTTACATGTGGACTTTTTATTAATGTCCAATGGATTTAATAAAATAAGAAAAATAATATATGACCCATATACATTTGTAAACTAGAATAGCTATTAAGAATAGCTTAAATTATATATATATATATTTTTTATTTAATTAAATGGAAATTAATTAATTTGTTGATTAATTAATTATTTAATTAAAAGTTAAAATCTTTTTCCTAATAGGAGATGGTCTCTTAAAATTATACTATTGTCAGTAGTATACTTAATATTAAATATTATATTTGATAAGTAGATAAATAAAAGGAGTTATTTATCTAATCAAATTAAGAATTCTTTAATATGGTTACAAATACACTATTGAGTTGGATAAGGAGTTTTGGTATAGGATAGAATTCTTTTTTGAAAAGGATTCTTAACCACCAAGTAAATCTACCTAAGGAAAGGATTCTTAACTACCAAGTAACCCTTCTTAGGAAAAGAATTAAGTCTCCTAATTATATTCTTGTGAATTTCGGTCAGCTCATAAATATATATAAGAGGATAGAATTCCTTTTAGAAAAGAATTCCTTTTAGAAAAGAATTCTTAACTACCAAATAAATCCACCTAAGGAAAGTATTCTTTCCAACCAAGTAAATCCTTCTTAGGAAATGATTTGTGATCATATATATATATATATCCTTGTGAATTTTGGCTAGCCCTATGATTTTTAGAGTGAAAATTTCGGCCACCCTAAGTGTTTTCTAAAAGAGAATTTTGCTTGGTAAGAGAGAATTTTGAGATAGAAAATTTAGTATTTTACTCTAGATAAAATTCAATCAACTCTAAGATATAGGGTGTGGAATTCGGCCAAGGAGAAAAGAGAAAAAAGAGAACGTTTTTGTTTTTGATAGTATACTAGTATCCTTTACATCAAAAGGGTTTTTTTGTACAAAATCAAATAGGGTTCACGCGAGTTTTAATCAAGTAGATTGATAATTCACAAGTGACCGTACGTTCTTGAAATTTTCTCTTGGATGATATTTGTAACTAACAAAGAAAAGAATTTGTTTGTCTCCATCCTCAGGTACACAATTTAAAGAAAGGGAGCCCACACTCCTAGGTGATTCACATTCGTGATTGGATTGGAAGTTCTTACGGAATCAATTCGGCGCTTGTTCAATCGTCACGAGAAAAAGGTACAACACTTTTTATATACATCAATTAATCTAGGGTTAATGTTCTCGTTGCATAAAAGGAATTTATTTTTTATTTATACGCAAACCCTAATTTTTGTTCTTAAATTTTTTCACGCTTTCACTGCACGTTTGTTTTATTTTCTCTACAATTGGTATCAAAGCCTGGTTGTACCCTTAATTAATTGATATATGTGTTCGTGAATCTTTTTCTTTTTATTGTACATATGCATGTTTTAGAAAGAGATGACACTTAAGGTATTTGCATATATATTTACATTGGTATGTATGGATATATATATATATATATATATATATATATATTTTATATGTGGTTTGTTATTGCTCAATTTTGGTCCTAGAATTTAAATATAATTTTGTTTTGGGATTGTAACAAGAAGGGTGGTCTATCATCGCCATAATTTCCATCTTGGTAGTTGCTAAGTTTTTTTTTTGTTGTAATAAAAAAAATTGCAGCATTTTATTATTTAAATTCTTCTGTAATACATGCATAGAATGGTTTAGGTATCGAAATTGGCATCTAGATAACTTGGTAAATCATTCTTTGGAATTAGATCACACGCCTTAAATAATTGAGTGGAAGAAGGAGTTTTGGAACACCTACGGCCTCCAAGTTTAGTTGAGCTTTATGTTTCGTGTAATAACATCCCAAGAGGTATTCATGAATGGAATTTAGCAAGATACTTCCTTACAAGGAAAGACTAGACAATTAGCCCAAACGATATTTACTCTAAAAGGAGAGATATTCGTGAGGGATTAAATTGATGGTCGATAACTTGGTAACACACTCAATGTAATTTTATTAATATCCTCTAAAGAGTTCTTGTTAATAAAATTGCAAGGTTAAAATTGAAAACGTTGGTTGTTATGTTAACAATTAGCTGGGACCTAGTCCAACTAGTAAATGGTGCGAACTCTCTAAAGAGGCGTGACATTTATGGGTGTTGGATCACCGTTGAATTTTACGATTAAATTATTTTATTTATAATTCAAGATTAATATTCAAAAGTGCTATATCATGATTATTTACTTATAAATTTTTTGTTAATATAAAGAAATCATGATCCAATCCCTAATCAAATTCCTAAAAGATAATACTTTAACTGATGATAATTATGTCACATGGAAAAAGGAAAATTGGGTTGTTATAGGTTGAAAAACCATAAGATCGTTCTGTCTATTCCTAAACCACCAAACTAATGAATCTAACTCAGGAGCAAAGAGATGAGTATCAGTAGTGGAAGTCATTAGATGAAATGGCTAAATGTACGTTACATTATGACCATCATCTCCGATGTGTTGCAACAGCAACATGAAGGAATGGAGACTGTTGCCGTTATAATGATGTCTCTAGAGGAGATGTTTGCTATAAGGTCTAGGATGACTAAGAGAGAGAGGCAATGATTGCTTTTATGAATCTTAGGACAAAACCTGGACAGAGTGTGAAAGATCACATGATAAAAGTCATAGCACATCTCAACATTGCTGAACTGAATGATGCTGAGATAGATGGTGAGAACAAAATTGACATGATTGTTAACTCACTATCAGATTCCTTTGATCAAATCAAGTTGGACTACACCTTGAATATTAAGGAATACACCTTGCAAGGCCTGATGCAAGATGTTCAAAGCGCGTAAAAAATCCTTGTGAAAGGCAAGGGTCAAGAGATTCATATGCTTGGTAAGTTGCTAGTGTTAAAGACCCGTAAAAAGGTAGGGAGACAACAGAAGAAAAAATAACTTGAACCTTTTTAGAATGAGACCAAGAAAGTAAACAAGATTAGAGGAAAATGTTTCTTTTGTGGTAAAAATGATCAAATAAATATAATGAATAAGAATGAATTCAACTTGCATTTAGGCAATGGAGCGTTGGTGTCTACTAGTGTAGTGGGAGATATTAGAATCAATTTTGATTCTCATAGGCATTTAGTTTTAATAAACGTTTATTATGTACCACAATTCAAGAGGAATTTAATTTCGGTCTCTTGTATAAATACATTTGGATATTCAGTTACTTTTAATAAAAGTTTTATTATTAGTAAGAATAACAAAGTTGTTTGTAAAGGTACATTGGAAAACGGTTTATTCTATTTGAATTGAAATATCTCTCACTTGTTAGACACGGAATCAACAGAACCTAATCATAAAAGAGTAAAATTATCAAAAGATGAAACCTACCTATGACATTTATGCCTAGGTCATATTAACCTTAATAGGATTAAAAGATTGGTATGTGATGGACCTCTAAGTGACTTAAAGGTTGATGATCTACCAACTTGTGAGTCTTGTTTAGAAGGTAAAATGACCAAAAGATCATTTACGACCAAAGGTGCAAAAGTCATCAAATGTTTAGGATTGATACACACTGATGTGTGTGGACCTATGAGCATTCAAGCTAGAGGTGAATATGAGTACTTCATCACATTCACGGACGATCATTTAAGATTCGGCTATGTGCATCTCATGAGACATAAGTCGGATGCTTTTGATTTGTTCAAAGCATTTAAAGTTGAAGTATAAAATCAGCTTGAGAAACGCATAAAAATCTTGAGGTCCGATCGTGGTGGAGAATATCTATCTGGTGAGTTTCAGCAATATCTTATTGATAATGGAATAATTTCTCAGTTTTCTACACTAGGCACACCTCAACAAAATGTGGTGGTAGAAAGGAGAAATAGAACTCTTTTGGATATGGTTAGGTCTATGTTGAGTTATTCAGCACTCTCTAGTTCTTTTTGGGGATATGCTTTACAAACTGCCATGTATATTCTAAACGTTGTACCATCTAAGTCAGTTTCTAAAATATCGCATGAGTTGTGGACTGGGTGAAAGCCTAGTTTACAACACTTAAGGATACTGGATGTCCTGTGCACGTGTTAAAAGAAAAGACATATAAGATGGAGTCCCGTTCAGAAACATACATATTCGTAGGGTATCCAAAAGGAACAAAAGGATCTTATTTTTGTAGTCCTTCAGATCTTAAAGTATTTGTTTCGACAAATGCTAAATTTCTGAAAAAGGACTATATGAATAATTTTGTGCCTAAAAGTACAATTTTCCTAAATGAGCTTTTAGGAGATGCAATTCCACAAGAGGTTTTGCAACCAAGCCCAATTGTAAGTTCCGTACCAACACAAGATCAACAATCTACCATACCTTGTCGTAGTGGGAGGGTTGTTAGACAACCCGAGAGATTTATCAGTCTAGGAGAATCTGTAGAGAATCTTCCGGACGATGATGATCCCTATACATACAAGAAAGCAATGGAAGATGTTGACAGTCACCATTATCAAAAGGAAATGCAATCCGAAATTGAATCTATATTCAAAAACAAAGTCTGGTCTCTTAGAGACTTGCCTAAAGGGATAAAACCCATCGGGTGCAAGTGGGTATACAAGAGGAAAAGGAGAATGGATGGAAATGTGGTAACCTTTAAAGCTAGATTGGTAGCTAAAGGTTATACACAGAAGGAAGGTATCGATTAAGAAGAAACCTTCTCTCCTGTAGCCATGCTTAAATCCATCAGGATACCCTTATCCATTGCGGCATCTCTAGACCTAGAGATTTGGCAAATGGACATAAAGACAACTTTCCTTAATGGAAGTCTTGACGAAAGCATCTACCTGATGCAACCATAAGGATTCAGTGAAAAGGGCCAAGAGGAAAGGGTATGCAAGTTGCAAAGATCCATTTATGGATTGAAGTAAGCATCCAGATCCTGGAACATAAGGTTCGATCAAGCCGTGAAAAGTTTTAAATTTATTCAAAACCTTGATGAACCTTATGTATACAAAAGGATTAAAGGCGACAAGTTGGTTTCCTAGTTCTTTACGTTGATGATATACTACTAATCGGAAACGATGTAGGTGTATTGACATCATTAAATGAATTATTAGCAAAACGATTTGTTATGAAGGAATTAGGAGAAGCAAGTTATATTCTTGGTATCCAAGTCATAAGGGATAGAACGAATAGAACGATTGCATTATCCCAAGCTTCATACATAGATAAAATCTTGACTAGGTTTTCCATGCAAAATTCCAAGAAAGGTATGTTACCTTTCAGACAGAAATAAAACTTTCTAAAGCACAAGTTCCTAAGAATGAGCATGAAGAGCAATTCATGAGTAGGGTTCCATATGCATCGGCAGTTGGAAGTCTCATGTATGCAATGCTCTGCACTAGACCAAATATTTGTTTTGGTATGGGCATAGTTAGCAGGTTTTAATCGAAATCTGGTCCTGATCACTGGACGACAGTCAAGCATATTTTCAAATATCTTAGGAGAACGAGAGATTATATGCTTGTATACTAATGAGGGGATTTAATTCATGTTGGGTATACAAATTCTGATTTTGTCAGATTCTAACTCTAGGATATCAACATCAGGATCTATGTTTACTATTGGAGGATGGGCAGTCATATGGAGGAGTATCAAGAAATCTTGTATTGGCGATTCCACCATAGAAGCCGAGTATGTTACCTTATACGAGGCTGCTAAAGAGGCTGTTTGGCTCCACCAATTCTTGATTGACTTTGATGTGGTTCCTAATGCAAATAAGCAGATCACTATCTATATGTGACAATAGTGGATTAGTGGCTAATTCAAGAGAACAAAGAAGTCATAAGAGAGAGAAACACATTGAAAGAAAGTATCACCTTCTAAGGGAAATTGTGCATAAGGGTGACGTGACGATTACCAAGATCGCGTCAGCAGAAAATCTAGCGGATCCCTTTACAAAGGCTCTTCCATAAAAGAATTTTGATGGGCATTTAGAGAACATGGGGATGAGAGATATGACACATTTGTAATAGAGCAAGTGGAAGATTGTTGGGTTTATGCTCAATAACAAGAGTGGAATAATATATTTGATAGTCTTTTCATATTAATAAAGTGATGTCTAGTTTAACAAATGTTATAGCACTTATAGTTTAACTATTATAATTGTCAAAAGTAAATAATCATCAGGTCAAAAGACTACGAGAAAAGAAGAATTGTTCATACATCTAGATATGTATAAGGTAGACACAATTCTTTAGTTAGTCTTGAATAATATTCACAACTTAAGATAAAAGGTTGGGCGCCTTTATCTTGTTAAAGTTGTACATTCTTTTGCTAGCATTTGAGTGGGATCAAATGTGTTATAATGAGTCTAAAATCATCAAAGTGTGGTGTCTTTGGGCAAAAGAATCTAGTGCACTGGGTGCATTGAATAGGATCATAATGAAATACTTTATCTAGAACCGTCAATAGATAAAAAAATTTCATTTGAAGACAATCAGAGAGTCTATCTCAATCCTGAGATAAATGATGGACTTATGGTTGCAAGTGTTATCATTTAAGCTATCAATGAGTACGATTATATAGCATAGTCTATCCTCGATAGTTTGGTGGTATTCATTTGTTAATCGACAGAGGACTTCATTTATAGATATGGACTTCGTGGCTCTATCTATTGAATGAGATTAGAATACCATCATATGGTTGTTTTGAGGTATTGGATATTAAATCTTAACGTTAAGTTTTCAAAAGTTTCTATTGAAACATGGCTTCTAGACAACTCAGAATATCCTAGTTCAAAATGTGGTCATATGAGTAAATATGTTAACTTGGAGAGTTATAGGTGGTCTATGAGCTCTTGGCGATTTTTTGGTATTCTTCACGATGATACACTTTCTCCAATAAGGTGATCTAGGGTATGAATGAGTAACATCAACTTATTCTATCTTTATTTAAGAGTTAAATTTTAGTTATTTAGTGGAATAAACTAAAATTAAATAGATCGGACCTAAGTGAATCATTTGTTTATTGTGATTGGGTTGTGTCTATTGGAGCTTGAATTTAGATAGCCTGCCAAGATCTCCAATCCACACGAACTTGCATGGATCACTTGATATATTCTACCGGACCAATTTAGGGGTCAATCTAGAATTGTATTAAGGCATGTGAACTTGTTTCTTTTTGTAAGAATAGGTTTAGTTCACATGTGTACTTTTTATTTAGGTCTAATGGATTTAATAAAATAAGAAAAATAATACATGGCCCATTTACATGTGTTGGGCGGCAAGGCTAATTAAGAATAACTTAATTATATTATTTTTATTTTTGTATTTAATTAAATGGAAATTAATTAATTTGTTGATTAATTATTATTTAATCAAAAGTCAAAATCTTTTTCCTAATAGGAGATGGTCTCCTAAAATTATACTATTATTAGTAGTATAATTAATATTAAAGACTACATTTGATAAGTAGATAAATAAAAGGAGTTATTTATTTAATCAAATTAGGAAGTCTTTAATATGGTACAAAGATACTATTGAGTTGGATTAAGAGTCTTGGTGTAGGATATCATTCTTTTATGAAAAGGATTCTTAACCACCAAGTAAATCTACCTAAGGAAAGGATTCTTAACTACCAAGTAATCCTTCATAGGAAAAGAATTAAGTCTCCTAATTATATTCTTGTGAATTTCGGTCAGCTCATAAATATATATAAGAGGATAGAATTCCTTTTAGAAAAGGATTCTTAACTACCAAATAAATCCATCTAAGGAAATGATTCTTTCCAACCAAGTAAATCCTTCTTAGGAAAGGATTTGTGATCCTATATATATATCCTTGTGAATTTCGGCCAGCCCTATGATTTTTAGAGTGAAAATTTCGGCCACCCTAAGTGTTTTTTATGAGAGAATTTTGCTTGCCAAGAGAGAATTTTGAGAGAGAAAATTTAGTATTTTACTCTAGACAAAATTCAATCAACTCTAAGATATACGGTGTGGAATTCGGCCAAGGAGAAAAGAGAAAAAAGAGAACGTTTTTGTTTTTGACAGTATACTAGTATCTCTTACATCAAAAGGGTTTTGTATACAAAATCAAATCGGGTTCACGTGAGTTTCAATCAAGTAGAATTATAATTCACGAGTGACCAGACGTTCTTGGAGTTTTCTCTTGGAGGATTTTTATAACTAACGAAGAAAAGATTTTGTTCGTCTCCATCCTCCGGTATACAATTTAAAGAAAGAGAGCCCATACTCCTAGGTGATTCACATTTGTGATTGGATTGGAAGATCTTGCAGAATCAATTCGGCGCTTGTTCAATCATCACGAGAAAAAGGTACGACACTTTTTATATATATCAATTAATCTAGGGTTAAGTTCTAGTTTCATAAAAGGATTTTTATTTATTTATACGCAAACCCTAATTTTTTTTTAAAATTTTCTCACGCTTCCACTGCGCATGTGTTTTATTTTCCCTACACTGTCTTCTATCATTAGAATTTAGGCGACAATGGAGCTTTATTAACTGGTGGTGAATTTCGGTCCTCTCCACTTTCATGCATGTATTTATACTGTAGATTTTAGGTTTAGCTAGTTACTTTCCCGCCTTAAATCATTAAATCAAATCCCCTCTTATTAGGTGGGATGTTACGTTTAAATGTCGTTAACTTTGGTTTATTAACTGATTCGACGATATCTTGTGAGGAGATAAGTTTGTTTCTTCTTTTAATTTAATGACTTGACCTACATGCATGTAATGGTATAATGAATATTAGAGTTGACTTTGATCCCATGTGTTGCCTTGGTGAGGTGCCTCATGGAAGTCTCCGAATAGGGTGCCTACTACATTGAATGACGAGGTATACTTCAGTACTGATATTATTACTATTAGCTCGATCCAACCACTATAGGCCTCCTTTGAAGCTTGACCTAATTATGTTGGCAATTTTTAGTGATAATAGAGCTTTATGAGCTTCCTCTTTCCCTGCTTAGGTAGGTTGAGATTATACCTCAGCCAAGTGAGAAGATAATGCAAGACAAGTTCGGTAGCCTAATAGTCTCTGGGTGAAAGTAGAGATGGTAGCATGCTTCAGAGAAGGTCGTGAGATACCTAAAGCTCAGGAAACTCAGGTCTTCCCGTGTCAACCTAGCTTCGGGCTTCTAACCTGATACAGGGAGCTTGATGTAGTCACGTTGAGCTATAATTAGTGAGTCTGAATGTGTGTAAGATGTTCGGAAGGTATGGGTGACCTCAGTTTGCTACTGTAGGGTTGTATAGTAGCTCAACCTTAGGGACCTTGATACCCTATTGCATAGGCCCTGATTTGGACCCTTGCATGAAGGTTGGAGGGTGGGAAATTTTCATTTGGTCCTTTGCCAAATTTTACTATTAACACCTGTATTACCAAATTATTAGTTAAGTCAGTTATGCATAGAAGACTGGCTTTCAAAGATAAGGCAAAACACATTTGACCAAGATAGAGTTAGATACAAATAAGAAGAAGAAAGAAGTCTTCATTTATAGCATTCAGAGAGCCCATCCCTTCACTGAGCTACATCAGAGTGAGCAAGGATCTCATCCTCAGGTTCCGGGATATATCTGAAAAAAAATGGCTAACAAGAATGGATAAGCAACTGGTCATGATCTAGCAAGGTGCCTACCTTTTTTGGGCAATAAAAATAAGCACCCAGTCGTAAGGTCATGCGGCTCCATCCTTATAGTATCCCCATCCAGCGGCTTCATCTTTTGGTGGCTACCCGTCTACCTGCTTTTGAATTAGCACTTAGGTAACCTCGACTAGGATTTCAAGAGGTACTGGGTCAGTCTAGGGAACCGTGGTAACCCTCACCCTAACCTTTTCCTCCGTTGGTTTTACCTCAGCTACTCCCTCCGCTTGAGCCGAACCATCTTGGCTTTCCACAAACTCCTTAGAGGCAGGCTGGTCTTCCACCACTCCTTGAACAACGTGAAGATCTTCTTCAACCTTCTTGGAATCACGCTATCCCAGACTGTTGGTCTTCATCGTTTGCACCTTCATCAGTACCAATAGTTCTAGAGGGACCCACCCTTTCACCAGTTGGGGTAGACAGTTTCCTTGCCCTCTCTAGGTTTTCTTCTCGGTTCCAATCTGCGTTAATGGATAGGTCGAAGAGAAGAGGTAATGCATGGGCCATTTGGAATGCTGTATAAAAGTAACCTTCATCAATAAGGGAGTCAACTTCTTCCTTCAAACAGGCCATGCATAGAGTTTGATTCTCCTTCACCTGCTCCCTGACTTTCTTACTTTACGAGTTTCTCTCCATAGCTCGCTGCTCCGACCTGAGGGTTTCCTGATCAAGTGCACGTTTCAGCCTCTCCATGTCACAACGAGTATCCTATAATTCCTTCTTGATCACATTCAGATTGAGGTTCAATGCCTACTCAATGCCCTAGTTAGAGCAGGCTCCCCTCTGGCCACCTCATCATCAAATTCAGCCTTTTCGGCACACCTTCTCAATACAGACATTTGATGGCTCATCGCTATGTTATACTTGAAAGTCTATAAATCACAACAACCAAGTTAGACATCACCTAAGTACTAGTTATGTGAATACCAGAATGATAATTAAATGGGATATGATTCCTTGCTTACCTCAGCAATAAGAGCAGAACCCTTGGTGAGCAGAATCTCAGAAGGCAGCGAAGTCATTGGAGCTATTATTGATTTAGTTATAGCATTTATCAAGGGGGATCATTGTATGCTAGACATTGTTCTTTTTTTTTGATATGTTCACATGCTCCATTTTGTTATATGTTGGCATATTCTTGACTTAATGATACTTGTAAGATGCTACTCAATATCTTTATCTTGCATGATGATTCATTTCTATCATATGTCTTTGTGATTATATTTTTCTGACTAACTTGCTTAAATTGTTTCCACTCATTTTGGTTGTATGTGTTTAGCATCTTATTACACATGAACATGGGGAAAACAAAAGTTACCAGAAATGGAAATTCATCGAAACCCATTGTGAAGTTCAAGTCTTCCTTAAAAGGATCCAAAGTTTCAAAGATAAAAGATTAAGGGATCATTGGAACTAAGAAGATGTATCAAGAGAGAGGAATCGACTTGAGTAAGTGTAAAGATTTTTACATTTATAAGTGCTTAAAAGATAGAAATTTGGAATCTTGGGTAAGCATGCTAGGAATGGTAAATGATAATCTTATGAGAGAATTTCCAGAAGTATAAAGAAAGTTTTACCTTTTTAGATGCTTGGATGGAAATTAGATGTGTTATTTTTAGAGTCAACCCGGAAAACATCAACAAGTTTCTTGGGTTTTTTAATGATATTGAGTCTAATTTTCTTGATGTGGACATTGTTGAGAACCTTAATATCTTGGGTAGAACTTTTTGTGATAATGCTTCTTTTGAGTGGAAGAATAGAGCTTATATTAGTCAACATGAGATAACTAAGGTAAGTGCTTTTTGGCATCTTTTTATATGCACTAATCTCATTGGATCTTTGAATTCGACGGAATTGAATAAGAACAAGATCAAATTAGTGTACGCCTTAATAACTTATCAACCAATAAACCTTGGAGAAATTCTCATGTATTGCATAGATAGTGCAGTTTTTGCTGCCATAATGGATAAAAAACTAGCATTACCGGGGTTTATTACACAATTGTGCTTAGCTCGTGGGATATAGAGTAGAGAGGATGATGTGCTACTTCAACCCTTGGAGATAAACAATTATAAGTGTGACATTTATGTCGTACAAAAATAAGGGGATGGCTTGTGATACTTTTGGACTATTTAGTAGTACTCAAGTTGATAGTCATGTGACTAACAAAAGTGTTCTTCTAGAATGGGCTACACAATTGAAGGAGAATGTGGATGAACTTAGTGCTAAAGGTGAGGACAACCAAGCAATCACAACTTTTTTGGTGAAGCAATTGGCTAGTATAATCACTTTGAGGTATTGAAGTTATTTCATGTCAAAAAGGGGAGAAATAAAAGTGCAAGCATACTTGATTTCTTTTATATTTTATATGGTTTTTGTGAACACTTGAACTTATGGCATGTAATATTTTGGTTTAAGATTTGCTTAATATATATATTTTTTTATTTGGCATGTATTAAGGGGGAGATATATGTATTTGTGAACTTAATTGTTGATTCTTATCCAAAGTATATGTTGCCATTTGTATTTCTTTTTTCTATTATACTTGTATATGCTTTGCTTTAAGATGATTTTAGGTTGCTTGAAGAGAAGATCAAGATGAAGTTCAAGAATTCTGGAAGATTAGTCTTAAGAAACAATCTCATTGTAATGTGAGGGTGTGATTTTGTGACCAATCTTTATTTTATATTTTTTTAGTATATATATAGGTGTTTTGACAGGGAATTTGCCAAATGAGGAGATTGTTAGGTATTAGCTTGTGTTGGCATTAATTCCATATCAAAATAATGATTTACTTGCATTGCTTTAGTTGTTTAGTTGATGATGATTTAAGCTTCAAAGAAGAAATGACAACTATTCAAGCAAGTTCAAGTCTTCAAAAGGAAAAGTGCTTCTTGATTATACAAAGGTATATTAAGATCTCTTTCCTCTTTCAAGGCTTAGGTGCACACACAAACAAATCATACATATGTTTACCTGCATCATTGTGCACCATTTATAACACATTCACAAACTTGATGTTGAATGCCCATGCATTGGTATAGAATAAAGAAGTTTTGGAAAATGTATGTATGTAGACTGTCTATGAAGTTTGCATTCTTATGTGAAATGTGTTTGTATGTTTAAATATTTGTATAAGATGGATCTTAAGCTTTATTTTAGTTTTATATTGTTCATGATTAAGTTCTAGACATTTCGGTTACTCATACACTTGATTTCGAGTTCTAAGTCAAGAGTTATGAAACTTTCTAGTCATGTTGCTTGTATTGTATTTGTCTTCGTGTATCAAGTCGAATTCTTATTTTCTAGGTTGAGTATCATATTCATCCATGTTTGTGAGAGAGTCCCAGTTTGTAATCCGTAAACGGATTAGAATTCCGTGTTTGGAGGCCGGTGAACGATTGAAGAACGAGAAGGGAGCGAGCGAGGAAAAGAAGAGCAACCAAACCCTTCTTTCCCGAGAGGGCGTGTGGCCATCTCGAGCAAGAATGCTTTCTGCCCCGAGATGCCCACGTGCTATCTCAGGTAGCAGCATGGGTTGGCAATTCTTTTCCTTCTTGGTCATTTCACATTCCCTTTCACTCTCATAATTCATTTGAAGAAGAGATTTGAAAAATTGAGTGCAGAATTTTCTCTGAAAAGTTTTTCACCTTCCAAATACTTTATCTTCTTCGTTTTAACTCCGATTTGAGTGATTCAAAGTTGAGAGTGTTCATCTATCTTTCTTCTATCTTTTCTGAGAAGGTCTGAGTAGTTTTTGTTGTTTTTTTTAGAGCCTATTCTCATAAAAACGGGACTGCAGCAATTTTACTAAAGTATTGATTTTCTTCTAAAATTTTGTTTTAAAACTTGATCAATTGCCTTGGGTTTTCTTCCTCAATGAATGTATGTATATTGTGATGAGTTTAATTTGAGTTTTGAACTCATTTAAAGCTAGATTGATCTTGGATTGAAATCTCACATGTTGAGTTAGGTTTTGCTGTTACCTATGTTTTCACATGATTGAGATTGTATTGTGCTAGCTTTGAATATATGACTATTTAATGATCTTTGATTGATTGATTTTGTGAAAAATAGTTCATAACATGTATTAGATTCAACATGGTCGAATCTACTCTTAAAATACATGTTGTTGTGTTCTTAGAGCTATTCTTGTGCTTAATTGAATCTATGAATATAATATGGTCTAGAACTTGTGCTAGAAATCTAAATGACTTTGTCATATGATTTTAGCTTCGTGAGATCTATATTTGTCATTCATGCATTTTAACTACACTATATTTGATAAATGGATTTTCATGCATATGTCTAGATTCCATAAACTTTGTTGATCATCATTTTCTATGTTGCGTGCTTGTTTACATTTTGCATCCGTGATCACTTAGATGCCTTGTGATGAGGTTGGAAGTCTTATTTAATAGAATGATTCTTTGATTTAAGCAAGAAGTCTTGCTAATTGTCAGTGATTGATTGTCAGTGATTGAAATATAAAAATTGTGATACAAGCAATCTAGAGGGATAAACTTAAGTTTGTTTCTAGAGAGCAGAAACAGGTATCTAACCTATTCGTCCCTCCCCCTTTCTAGGTTTGCTTAAGGCATTTAACCGTGTTTGTATTTTCATATTAATTTCTCATCATTACCAAATTCCGTTTTTGGATATACATACCAAACTGCAGTATACATTTTGAATGTAGTGTCATCCAAATCTGCTCATAAGACTCCCTTAGAGTTGTGGAATGGTCGTAAAGCTAGTTTTCAACTTTTCCATATACGGGGGTGTCCAACACACGTGTTGAAGAACAGAAGTGGAAAGCTAGACCTCAAGTATATGGTCTGCTTGTTTGTAGGAAATTCCAATAAGACCAGAGGTAGATACTTCTATAGTCTTGAAGTGAACAAAATGTTTGAATTGACATATGCAACGTTTCTTAAGGAAAGCTATATTAGTGATCATAAACCTCGTAGTAAGATTGCATTGAATTAAATAGAGCCTGGTATGACTAGTGCTTAATTAACAAGAGTTGTTTATCCATTGACATCTGAGAGTCAGATGATTCCTAGTCAGAACACACTACCACCTAGATGTAGTGGGAGGGTTGTATGACAACCTGAATGCTATTTGGGTATAGGTGAGGGACAAGGTATTTTCTCTACTAATATTGTGGATGATCCATTTACATTTAAGAATGCAATGAAATATCCTAACAAAGAGGAATGACTTAAAGCTATGAATCTTGAGATGGAGTCTATGTACTCTAACTCAGTATGGAACTTGCAGACTTACTGGATGGGGTAAAACCCATATTGTTTAAGTGGATCTACAAGTAAAAGAGAGGAGTAGACGGGAAGGTAGAGACCTTTAAGGTAAGGCTCATGGTCAAGGGTTATACTCAGAAAGAGGGAGTCAATTATAAAGAGACTTTTTCGTTAGAAGCCATGTTTAATTATATACGGATTCTCTTATCCATTGTTGCCTATTTTTATTACGGAATTTGGCAAATGGACGTCAAGACTGCATTTGTTATTGGTAAAATCTAAAGAATGATGAGTCAACATAACTGCCCAAAGATGCGAGAATTGGAGACGCCGTATCACCAAGAGTCAACCTTCCTAAGCTGACCAAATAAGGTTTCAAGACACCCCGATCGAAGCCATCCAGATGGTCGAGACAAAGCCTCTGGTCGGGACTGAATCATTGGTTGGGAAGAGTAAGGATTGGTCGAGTTTTGGTAGATGATTGGTAGAACGACACGTAGATACTATCAAATACATGCATAATGAGTCATACTCCAATAAGGTGTCTCGAAGCATACTATGATAAGGATGCGAGTTTCCCCATCGATGCCAGAGTCCATATTAGGCAAGAGATCTAATACGTGAAGGACGCGAAACAGGAAAGAAGAATTAAACGACTCAAACACGTCAACTTTATTTACTTGTATAGCACGAATTAGGGTTCTATGCATATATAAATAGACCCTAATAACACCCATGAAAGGGAAGAAGAAAAATATATATTCTAAAGAGCATGAGAGACTGAGTGTGTAATCAATTTTTCATATTGAATTTATTTCCTTGCCGGTTTCCGGCAACCGTGGATGTTTCCCCGCTCTTGGGGTTTTACCACGTAAAATCCTCGTGTTTCTTTGCTTTCTTAACTATTCATCATTAGAAACTGTGTGATTCTATTTACATTTTGTGCGACGTGTGATATATCCAAAAATCACTGTCAACAACTGGCATTAGAAGAAGGGGGCTGAACCTTCGACGTTATAATCAGCTAGAGTTTTAGTCATACAAGGCAGAATTATGGTCTCCAGCACTGATAGAGATGCATCCCTGCACAACGTTGATGTTTCACGGGAGGCGAATATTGTTGACGCCAATGCATCGGGAATAGATCCACCCTCAAGAACTCCACCTTCAGGCAGACAATATATCGTTACAACCACGGACTTGGCAACAGGAATATTTCCATATGCATTTAGGTAAGTTAAAAAATCCCAACGGAAAGTCATTGATGATGCCACTAGATAGGGATTTAGCATAACTGCAATTGCAAATTTAAGTTCACCATACCAGTTCTCTACAACTGTGGTAGCTTAGGGACTTAAAGTGTGCTCTAAGATCGTGGCAACTACTTCAGGTGCACCCTAAAAATCTGAAAGAGATAGAGCAGAGAAACAGGGCAAAAGAGAATACTCACGCAGAAGAAACAACCCGCACCAAGATAGAAGAGTGGAGGAACGTGAGGAGTTGAGCTCACACGAGGGTACCACAGGGTACGACGATGCAAGACAAGATTATGAGCAAGAAGACAGATATGATAGACGGAGTATGAAGCCTCGATCAAATTTAAGTGATGACAAGCGCTCTCCAGAAGGAGAAGGAACCTGTATGGGTTCACAATCCACCAAATGTTATATAGGTATGGCGAACCCGAAGGAGAGTGCAAATTTCTTCTTAGGAGCATAGAAGCTTTGGAGGAAAAGCAAACTCAAGAAAACCCCCTGCTCGAGAATTTTAGGAGTCCATTCGTTGTCACCATAAGGCAAACTCGTTTTCTGGAGAAATTCAGGATGCCGCATGTTGAGCAATTCCAAGCCAATACTGATCCGCAGGAACATGTCAGGAGATACCAGATCGTCATGGCTCAGTATGACTATAATGATGCCCTCATATGTCGTATGTTCCCTTAGACATTAAGAGATCAGGGGTCCAGATGGTTCAAAGGATTACCATTTGGATCCATCAGGAGTTTCGAAGGATTGACGCAAGCATTCACCAGACAATTTATGGGAAATATCTAGCAGAGGAAATCGGTGTCGACTGTTTCTACCTTAAGGCAAAGAAAATACGAGAAATTAAAAGACTATTTAACCAGGTTTTCACATGAGGTATCAAAAGTTCAGGACCCAAACGATGGCGCAGTGGTATCCGTATTCATAAACAACTTGCAACACAATCACATCACCTTGAATCTAAGGTAGTGGGGATCGACCACATATGCAAGCATGATATATTATGTTGGGGGATACGCCATGGCGGAAGAAGAACAAATCGCCCATAGGGGAGAATTTATACATGGGGGTCGTCTTGCCAATGGTAAGAAGAGGCAAGAAAGCGGTTCAAAAAACAATGGTAAAAGTGACCCGAAGGGCAACGGAGAAAAGGGAAAAACGGGTGAAAAGATGATGATAGAACATGGAAGAATCCTAGGCGCTCGTATACCAACTATACCCCATTAGCCAAAAAGCATGTGAAAAATCCTAAATATAATAAAATACAAAAATTTATATAGAAAACCCATGAGGCATTCAAATTTTGCCAGAAAAGATACAACAAAGTACTACCGATTCCACCAAGAAAATGGTCTCGAAACCTCCAAATGTTACCAACTCAGGGATTACATTGAGAAGATAATTCGGGAAGATCATCTTACTGACGTCATCCTCAAAGAAGGGGAGGATTGACAAAAGGATACCTACACTGGGGATCGGAATAGGAGTTACAGGAGCCAGAAAAAAGACTCAGATTGCAGGCAACTAACACCATTTTTGATTGCCTCAATATCGAAAGTAGTAGCCGAGAAAGGATGTCTGAAGTTAGGAAAGCCATAAAAAGCCAAAGAAGTATGGAGGTGAATCATCTAGGTCCCGATCGGACGAAAGTAAAGCAAGGATGAAGGCCAATAACTTTCACTGAAGTAGACACACACGAGTCGGAGGTCAAACCAAACGATGCGATTGTTGTGTCAGCTTGCATTGAGCACAAGCAAGTAAGAAGAATACTGATTGACAATGGTAGCATGGTAGAAATTTTGAGCATAGAAACATTCGACCTATAGGGAAAAATTGGTTCGAAACGAGGCGGAAGCGTAGAGATTAGGGTTTGGTATAAATAAAATAAAAAATCTTTTTAATAACAAGAACCTTAACCCTAGATTAATTGATGTATATAAAAAGTATCATACCTTCTTTTTTTTTCTTGATGATTGAACTAGCGTCGAATTGAATCCGCAAGATCTTTCAATCCAATCACGAACGTGAATCACCTAGGAGTGTGGGCTCCCTTTCTTTAAATTGTATACCTGAGGATGGAAACAAACAAAATCTTCTTCTTTGTTAGTCACAATAATCCTCCAAGAGAAAACCCAAGAACGTCGATCACTTGTGAATTATCAATCTATTTGATTGAAACTCGCGTGAACCTTCATTCGAAGTTGTACACAAAACCCTTTTGATGCCAAGGATACTAGTGTACTATCGAAAACAAAAATGTTCCCCTTTTCTCTATGCTTGTCCGAATTCTTAATACAATGAGTTTGGCAAAGTTTTTTTTATAACAATAAAAAAAAACAAATAAAAAAACAACTTCTCACACCAAAAACTAAGGCTTGGTCGAAATTTACAACCTATATATATAGGTTCACAAATCCACTCCCAAAGAGGATTTACTTAGTAGGTCAGAATCCTAGTCTTAGGTGGATTTACTTAGTGACCAAGAATCCTTTTCCAAAAAGAATTCTTTCCTACACCAAGACTCCTAATCCAACTCATTAGTGTATTTGTGACCATATTAAAGACTTCCTAATTTTACTAGGTAAATAATTCTTTTTATTTATCTACTTATCAAATATAGTCTAAATATTAATTGTAGTACCAACAATAGTATAACATTAGGAGACCTTCTCCTATTAGGAAAAAGATGTTGACTTTTAAATAAAAAATTAATTAATTTCCATTTAATTAAATAATTAAATAATAAATAATATATTAAGCTTTTATATATTAGCCTTGCCATCCATGGCATTATATAGGCATATATATTATTTTTCTTATTTTATTAAATCCATTAGACCTTACTAAAAAGTCCACATGTGAACTAGACCCATTCTTACAAAAAGAAACAAGTCTACATGCCTTAATACAATTCTAGATGGACCCCTATATTGGTCTGGTAGAATATATCAAGTGATCCATGCAAGTTCGTATGGATTGAGGATCTTGGCGGGCTATCTAAATTTAAGCTTCAACAGACATAACCTAATCACAATCAACAAAAGATTCACTTAGGTCCAATCTATTAATTTTAGTTCATTCCACTAAAGAACTAAAACTGAACTCTTAAATTAAGATAGAATAAGTTCATATTTCTCATTTACACCCTAGACAAACTTAATGGAGAAAGTGTATCCTCGTGAAGAATACCAGTAATCGTCAAGAGCTCATAGACTGCCTATAGCTCTCTAAGCTACCATATTTACTCATATGACCACATTTTGAACTTGGATATTTCAACTTGTCCAGAAGCCATGTTTCAATAGACCCTATTGAAAACTTAACGTTAAGATTTAATATCCAATACCTTAAAATATCCATATGATGGTATTTTACTCACATTTAATAAATGAAGCCATGAGATCCATATCTATAAATGAAGTCCTCTATCGATTAACAAATGAATACCATAAAACTATCGATGAAAGACTAAGCTATATAATCGTACTCATTGATAGCTCAAATGATAACACTTGCAACCATAAGTCCATCATTTATCTCAGGATTGAGATAGACTCTCCGATTGTTTTCAAGTGAAAAACTTTTATCCACTAACGGTTGTGGATAAATTAATTTACTGTGATCCTATTCAATGCACCTAGTGCACTAGATTCTTTTACCCAAAGACACCACACTTTGATGATTTTAGACTCATTATAACACATTTGATCCCACTCAATTGCAAGCTAAAAAATCTACAACTTTAACAAGATAAAGGCTCCTAGCCTTTTTCTTATGTTGTAAATATTATTCAAGACTAACTGAAGAATTATGTCTACCTCATACGTATCTAGATGTATGAACAATTCTTTTTTTCTCATAGTCTTTTGACCTTATGATTTTTTACTTTTGACAATTATAATAATTAAACTATAAATGCTATAAGATTTGTTAAACTAGAAATCAATTTATTAATATGAAAATATTGTCAAATACATTATTATACTCTTGCTATCGAGCATAATCCCAACATGACTAACTCGGGCTACAAAGGATTGATCTCCAACCACTGAAGGTCCCATTGAGGGGTTTCAGAGGAACCGAAGTCAGGGAGTTGGGAACTATCAAACTACAGTAGAAGTTTGAA
Organism: Dipteronia dyeriana; assembly: GCA_032871835.1. Classification (NCBI taxonomy): domain Eukaryota; kingdom Viridiplantae; phylum Streptophyta; class Magnoliopsida; order Sapindales; family Sapindaceae; genus Dipteronia; species Dipteronia dyeriana. The sequence goes on from CM065297.1 coordinate 14,391,169, forward strand.
GTTTTCCTTGTACGAAGATAGTATTGATGGACTTCGTGATCGTAAATGTTAAGAATTGGCCATACAACGCTCTGCTAGGCCGACCCTTCTTGAACAAAGTAAAAGCACATTACAAGAAAAAGGACAATTGATGATGGAAATTCATGATGGTTGTAGCAACCATCATGTGTTGATGATGGTTTTTAAAAACCATAATGTTCTGATGTTGGTTTTTATAAATCATCGTGCCTGGATGATGGTTTTTAAAAACCCTCATCACTTCATGATGGGTAATAAAAACCATCACGATATTATGAGCTTTCAAAACCATCATAAATTCTCATATATATTTATTGTCAAATAACCCCTAACTTTACTTTTCAGATGCCTATCGATATCTATCATTATTTCCCCCAAATATTTCTCTAAAGAACCCTAACTCTCATCTCTGAAATCCATTCATTTCTTTAAATCGATCAACCATCATCTTCTCTTCGACTTTGATTTTGGTACTTTGAACTTGTATTTTTCGTCGCTTTGAATTAGATTCGTTTTTGTGGTTTTCATTCTAGTTATTGATAATTGTCGTGAAATTGCTGTGATAGGTGTAATAGGATTGCTACTGGATTGGTGCACAAAGCAACAAAAGTGTAGCTATGCAAAAAAAAAAAAAAAAATAGAAAAAAAAAATTATACAACATTGAATTATTTTTTTTGTTTCTCTGTTGTTTTTTTTTTTCTGTTGTTCTGTTTTGTCTTTATTTTCTGGTTTTGGGGTTGCTTCTACTTGCTTTGTTTTTGTTGTTGTTGTCGCAGTTGTTGTTGTGTTTGCTGTTTTGCTTGGTTCCTTTTGGTAATAAATCTTGGTTTCTAAAAAAAATTTGAATTATACAGTACATAATGTAGTTGGGACATATTCATAAGTTTGTAGAAACATTACCAGCGATGAATTAAGTCGAGTTGGGGTTTGCTCAAGCATTCTCAAAATCTCATCGCGTTTAGTAACTATACCAAATATTGTATACCGAAGTGCATCAATGTCATTGTTTCCGTTGGCAATAATGTCATTGTTTCCATTGGCAATAATGTCATCTGTAATTATTAAATTAAATTAAATTAAAAAAATACTTCAAAAAGACTTTTGGAAAATGTAAGGGGCTGGAGGCATAACTCACCATCAAGATGGGGAGCATCTCCTAGAAGCATTGAAAATGAGGATTGAGTACTGATTGGATCAGAATATCTAAACAAAAACATAACGGGTTGATATTAATAATAAATAAATTTAACAACATGGATTTAAATATAATAAGAAATTTAAAAATTAACATAGACGACTAGTCAAAATGACTCCTGAAGGCTGAAATATCTCTTCATGATCAAACTACTTCTGAAGTTTTGAAACTTAGCATAAAGTTTTGCTTCATAATCCACTCTAATAGTGTCAAACGTGCAAGAAGGTGTCATTCACAGTAACATGGGGCATTCATAGAAGCCTAGGAATGGAGCTGAATATATATATATATATATATATATATATATATATATATATATAATATATATATATGTATGTATGTGTGTGTGTGTGTGGGGGGGGGGGGGGGGGGGGGGGTTGTGTTGTTTTGTTTATTTTGGGCTCTGTTTCCTTGTTGCTTGTTTGTTTTTTACTGCTATTTATATATATATATATATATATATATCTTATCCTAAACCAAAATTATGAAATGTGATTTTCAGTAATATATTCACATGGTGGTTTTACAAAGAACTTACCTACCCATAGAAAGAATAATTATTATTTCAAAGTGTTTGTTTTTTTTTTCTTTTCAGTTAAATGGAAAAGAGAAGTATACTCAAGAAGAGATCGATGAAGTGCGGTTGGAGTGGATTGAACACATCAAACCATTTATCAAATAGGTAAACGAATGATGGATCCCATTTGTGTTTATGAGGATGTTCAAGTGAAAAACAATTCATGATTTTTTTATATGTATCAGCCATATTTTTTGTATGACTCTATATACATTTTCATGGATTTATGTGTAATAGATTATAAAAGTTATTTATGGATTTTGTTTTTATAATGGATTTTTTTTTTCTGAAAATACTGTATAATAATTCATTATTATTTATAAAATATGTGTGGCAATGCCGGTAAAAAATATATTGGTTCAATCCCTATATATTAAAAAAATAATAATAATGACGATTTAAATCCATCATACATTTATGATGTTTAAAAACCGTCATTGGTTCATGATGTTTGAAAACCATCATAAATTTATGACGGTTTTCAAACGTCGTAAATATATGACGGTTCTTAAAACCGTCATCCCTCATTTATGATGCCGTGAAATACAACGTTTTAAAACCGTCATAAATGTCACTTTATGACGGTTTTTAACCGTCATAAGTACACATTATTCTTGTGATGGTAGTAACTGCAACCTACGCGCTCATGGTAAAATTTTCGACCGAAGCTGGGATAGGGATCATGAAAAGCTCATAGGAATAGGCTAGAAAAGTGAATCTCGTCGTATACAGAGAAATGGAAGAGTCGAGGGTAATACAGGTCGAGGCCGTTGAAAAAGGTGAAGACCTAAAAGTAGACCCAATAGAGGCGAAGGCCAAAACCCCGTTCGAGTTCTACCTAGACCCGAGAGAGGCGGCGCCAGAGAGTGACAAAGGCCCGGAGGAGCCAACCATGGAAGTTTCCATTAGCAACGATGATCCGAAGAAGACAGTTAGGCTGGGGTCCCATTTGAAGAAGCTCGATGAAGGCAAGATGGTTGAACTACTAAAATAATACAAGGATATGTTCGCTTGGGAGCATGCAGAGATGCCAGGGATCGATCCAAGGACGATTTCACATTACTTAGTAGTAAATCCAAATCAAAAACTAGTTATCCAGAAAAAGGAGACACTTAAACCCGGAAAGAAGCAAGGGGATCAAGGAAGAGGTGGACAAGCTATTAGCTGGAGGATCTATTCGGGAAGTGAAATATCTCTACTAGGTCACCAACGTAGTCTTGGTGAAAAAGGAAAACGGCCAGTGGAGGATGTGTGTGGATTTCACCGACCTGAACAAATCATGTCCGAAAGATAGCTTCCCATTACCTCGGATTGACCAGTTGGTAGATGCAATGACCAGACATGAATTGTTAAGTTTCATGGACGCCTATTCAGGTTACAATCAAATCAGATTGTTTGAACCAGATGAGGAAAAAACTTCATTTACAACTAACCAGGGATCGTATTGTTATAAGGTCATGCGTTTGGATTAAAGAACGCTGGGGCAACTAACCAAAGGCTTGTAAATAAAATGTTCTCTCGACAGATTGGCAAGAATATGGAGGTATACATGGACGATATGTTAACTAAAAGTGTAACATCCGGAGATCATCCAACCGACCTAAGGGAAACGTTTTAGGTATTGCGAAAGTATGGGATGAAGCTAAATCCAAAGAAATTCGTATTTGGGGTACCATCAGGCAGGTTCTTAGGATTTCAATTTCACCAAAGAGGATCGAAGTCAACCCGAAGAAAATAAGAACTCTAGAAGAAATGAGGTCACTTAAGACATTGAAGGAAATCCAAAGGTTGACGGTCCCTAAGCCGGTTCATAAGTAAATCCACGGGCAAATGCCTGCTCTTCTTCAAAGCAATTAAGCGAGGCAAAGGGGTAGAGTGGAATGATGAGTGCGAACAAGCAGTCATGAAAATCAAAGAATATTTAGGAAAAGCTCCGATATTGAAACAAATATTATGGTGTGTTTGAGATTAATCTAGAGGGGGGGGGGGGGGTGAATAGATTTTAAACAATTGTATTAAATTTTTGTTATTGGTCAAGTTGATGAAAATACCCCTAGCTAGTTACAGAAATATCACAATTGTAATAATTGTGAAAATAGTAAAGACACTTAAGATATACGTGGAAACCCTCCAAATAGGAAAAACCACGGGCTGTTATGTGCGCCACACTCGAACCTCGAATCCACTAATGAGAAAGGAAATTACAACCTAATCCCTGTTTAAAATCCACCACCACTACCTAATCCTGGTATAAGTGAACCTAGTCCATCTTGCTTGCGATTTAAGCTACCTAATCCCGGAAGCAACATAAGTCTTACTTCTCAATGAAGAGATAAAATGGCCTATGTGAATATATGATGATATTCAAAGAACAAACAAGGCTAGGAAACCTTATATGCTTACCTAGGATAATGAGATGACAATTAATGCAATCCTAGATATTAAGAGCTAAATGACATGTTCAAAAAGATTAGCTAAACATAGATCAAACAATCCTATGAAGCTATCACAATACAACACTCAATCATGTCATCACAACAATCTCTAATTTGTATCTAGAATATATTCAAAGAGCATACAAATGATTAAAGAGATGATTTAGCAAGAAAAACACTTAACTTGTAAGAAGATAGTGAGAGACTGACCAATCAAGATGTGATGATGCAAAACTATCCATTGATGCACTCTAAATGACTTTAGATGATGCAAGATGAAGTTTTTATGCACATGAGAATGCTTTGAGTGTTTAAAGATGAGTTCTTGGATGATTTTTTTCTTTTGAAATGTGTTCTTAAGAAAAGATATGATGTTCTGAACTCTTACACGACCTGAATACAAAGAGTTATATATATATATATGAGTTTCAACCAAAGTGAGGTCGTTTTGAAAAAAATGTTTCAGCTCCCGCTATAAACGCTAGTGAGGTGCACTGATCGAGTAGCGCACCACCAGCGCATGACCTAAATTTTCAATAGGCGCTGGTGGAGTGGTGCAGGTCAGTGGCGCATGAAAAGCGACAATCCACTGGAATGTTGGCTGGTGAGGCTGCGCTAGTAGAGTAGCGCACCACCAATGCACTGCCCACTTTTTCAATGTTACGAGGGTGGAGTGGCGCAACTCAGTGGCGCATGACAAGCAGCGATCCACTGGAATGTTGCACTGGTGAGGCTGCACTGGTGAGGCTGCACTAGTTGAGTAGCGCACCACCAGCTCACTACCCACTTTTTCAACACTCAAACACACATTTTCAACAAGTCCTAGAGTGATGAAGATGGATCCTATACTAATGCCTAACATGACATAAAACTTTAAATACAAGATGCAAATATATCAACAAGAGTCATTTAAACCAAAATGCACACAAGTATAAACACACAATATATATGAATAAGAGTTATGCATGAATTTGTGAGTGTGTGCAACTATCTCTTCAAAGCAAGTAAGCACAAGAATTTTACCTTTGGTGCTTCTCCTCTTGAGGTCTTGAGAGCCTAAGCTACCCTTACATAAACCCTAAAAATGTGGTTTTTTCACAAAATAAGCCAATCAACAAATGAGGACTTTACAATATCCCCCTTTGGCTATTTCGTGACAAAACCACCACTCACATTGATCCTCACAAAACAAAATAAAACACCGGGAAGATATTCTACATTACAAAGAGATATACAAAAAAAAACTTCAAATCTTCAATCTCCTGTAGAACTATCAACCCTACACACAAAACAAACAACAATTAAACTTTTCAAACCAAGTGTATATGAGATGATCAAGTGAATATAAAAGCAAAAGCATTTGCATTTAAGAATATGAGTACGATATCGTGTAATGCTCCACATCATGCAATGCTCCCCCTCAAAGGGTTGCTCCCCCTAAATGCAATCTCCCCAACAAGTACTACTCCTCTTAAAACCACAATGCTACTCCTTTTTTTTGGTCATGATATAGGCAAATGAGAAGTCCCCAACCGGGTAACTCAAGGCAAAGAAAGAAAGGAGCATACAAGATATTTGCATAATCATATAGGCCACATTTATGCAACTCAATCAATAGGAGAGAAACAAGGAGATTTATTTGAGGAAAATGTGTGAATCAAAAATGCTTTGCATACAAGACATGTTGCATTCAAGTCCAAAAACAATGGTATTTGGCAAAGCAAATGACAAAAGTTTCCAATATAATTCAAACCAATTTCACCATTTAAGCAAGGATATATAGTTTTTATAGATATCAAGTTTTAATATCACTATATCCAACTTTATGAGTGAAACATGGCATGAGCGACTTTGCACCCTATTTGATTTTTTCGGGTAGGATACCCGTATGATAGGAGCCATGTTCAACTAATAAAAGAAGAGAGACATTGATGAAACATTTTAGTCTCGCTAGCTTTTTCACACAATGTTTTGCATTCAACAATTGCAATCATCAATTCATGCTTTATCGTTTTTCATTAGCATGTCATTAAAGAATCATCATGTCATGGAGATAATTATAGGTCATTCAATATGTACTTCCTATGTACATCTCCTAGTCCAAAAATGCATGTTTGAATATAAATATGGCATGGATTGTAATCAAAGAAAGGTTCACACTTATTGAAGAAAATACAATATAATATAGTATAAGTGCAACCAAGCTACTCAAGCAATCAATAAAGGAGCATAAACATTTCTAAAATTTTTGCATGCAACAAGTATACACTAGCTCTCTTTGCTTGAGTTCCCCTTATGGGATCAAAGTAAGAACTCATCACTCCATGAGACAAATCCCAATAGACCTTCTAAGAGTTTTGAATCGAGTAGCATCTAAGGGTTTAGTAAATAGATCCGCTAGTTGATCATTAGTACCTACATGCTCAAGTACTATGCATTTGCTCTCAACTAGTTCTCTAATGAAATGATGGCGGATGTCAATATGCTTAGTTCTAGAATGTTGAACTGGATTCTTGAAATTATTAATTACACTCATGTTATCACAAAAGAGAGTAAGAGTACCTTGATTGAATCCATAGTCGACTATCATTTGCTTCATCCAAAGGAGTTGTGAGCATCCACTCCCAGCAGCTATGTATTCGGCCTCAACTGTGGACAAAGAAATTGAATTTTGCTTCTTGCAAAACCAAGAGACAAGGTTGTTCCCAAGGAAAAAGCAACCGCCCGATTTACTTTTCCTATCATCATAATTTCCTGCCCAATCTGCATCTTTAAAGCCTACAAGACTAGCATTAGTGTCAAAAGAGTACCAAATCCCATAGTTAGATGTCCCATTCACATAGCGAATGATTCTCTTAACGGAAGAGATATGAGACTCCACAGGATCCGATTGGTACCTAGCACACACACCCACACTAAAAGAGATATCGATCCTACTTGTGATAAAATAGAGGAAGCTACCAATCAAGCCACGATACAAAGTTTGGTCCACACTTTTACCACTAGCATCCTTGCTTAGCTTCTAGGTGGTACTCATGGGTGTATCACAATATTTGGCACGTTCAAGGCTAAATTTCTTCATTAAGTTTTTGGTATGCTTAGCTTGGGATATGAAAATCCCATCATCCATTTGCTTAATTTGTAAACCTAGAAAGTAACTTAGCTCACTAACAAGGCTTATTTCAAACTCATGAGACATGACATCAACAAATTGTTTGTCTTTGATGTTATTTGTGGAGCCAAAAACTATATCAACAACATAGATTTGAGCTATAAAGAGCTCATCTTTGTCTTTCTTGATGAATACAGTATTATCAACACTACCCCTAGTATAGCCATCGTCTATAAGAAATAGAGTGAGACGCTCATACCAAGCCCTTGGTGCTGGCTTCAACCCATATAAAGTCTTCTTGAGATGATAGACATGATTAGGGTGGTGAGGATCCACAAACCCTTTAGGTTGCTCAACAAACACTTCATCTTGCAAGAAGCAATTGAGCAAGGCACTCTTATCATCCATTTGATACAACTTGAACTTGTGCAAGCAAGAGATGGATAAACGAAGCATAATGGACTCAATCCTAGCAACGGGAGCAAATGTCTCCTTAAAGTCAATACCCTCAATTTGAGAGTACCCTTGTGCTACAAGCCTAGCATTGTTCCTCACAGTGTTGTCATTCTCATCGGATTTGTTCCTATATACCCACTTGGTGCCTATCACATTGGTGTTCTTGAGCCTAGAAACTAGAGTCCAAACCTCATTCCTTTCAAATTGGTTAAGCTGTTCTTGGATGGCAAGAACCTAAAATTCATCCTATAAGGCTTCATCAACCTTCTTGGGTTCTATTTGAGAAGTGTAGCAAGTGTAGCTAATTAGATTAGCCATTTGACACCTAGTCTTAACACCCTTATTAACCTCTCCAATGATGTCATCTTTGTCATGGAGTTTCCTAACCTATGGAGCAGGTTCTTTTGAGTTCAAGAGAGGAATCCTATCAATAGGTTGTATGATCTCATCATCAAGATTAGTCTTTTCAACATTAGGAATATCAACAACCTTTTCCAAGGGAGAGTCATCAACAAGATCTACCTCCTCCTCATGGTCATTAGATTTGAGCCTAGTATCATCAATGACAACATTAGATGATTCCATGATGGGTCTAGTTTTTAAATTGAAAACTCTATAGGCGCTACTATTCAAGGCATAACCAATAAAGATACCCTCATCACTCTTAGCATCTAATTTTTTAAGTTGATCACGGTCATTCAAAATGTAGCGTTTGCTTCCAAAATTGTGAAAATAGCTAACATTTGGCTTTCTACCTTTCCATAACTCATAGGAGGTTTGCCTAGTGTGGGGCCTTAGAAAGACTTTATTTGCTATATAGCATGCCGTATTGATGGCTTCAGCCCATAGATTCCTAGGGACATTGTTGCTAACCAACATCACATGGGCCATCTCTTGAAGAACCCTATTTTTCCTCTCAACAACTCCATTTTGTTGAGGTGTCCTAGGAGCCGAAAACTCATGAGATATGCCCAGACTAATGCAGTAGTTTTCAAAATGGGCATTCTCAAATTCCTTCCCATGGTCCCTCCTAATCTGTTTAATGCTTTTAATCTTAGAGTTCATTTCATTTTGAATTTTGATACGAAGCATATTAAACTTGTCAAAGGTTTTAGATTTTTCTTTAAGAAAATAAGTCCAAGTGTACCTAGAGAAGTCATCTACAAACACAAAAATGTACCTCTTTCTACCTAAGCTCTCGGTTTGCATGGGACCCATAAGATCCATGTGGAGGAGCTCTAGAGGTTCCTTGGTGGATAAATACCTGCATTTTTTGTGCATACTTTTGGTTTGCTTCCCTTGTTGGCAAGGTTCACAAACACCATTTGCCTTTTTTCCAAGCTTAGGAAGGCCTCGCACAACATTGAACTTATCTAAGATTCGTAAATCCCAAAAGTTCATGCGACCAAGTCTTTCATGCCACAACTCAATTTGTTCATCCTTGGATACATTGCAAGAGACACATCTAGCTTCAAGGCAATAGCATTTGTTGCTAGATGTCATACCTTTTAACATGGTTTGTCCATTTGGCAATAGGATAGAACAATCATTTTTCCTTAACAAGATGGAAAGTCCTTCATCACTAAGATGTGAAATGCTTATCAAATTAGATTTTAGACGATCAACATACAAAGCATTGGACAAGGAGGGTAATCCGAGAATGGAAATAGTTCCCTTTCCTTTAACTTTCTTTTTGGATCCATCACCAAATGTGTCATTTCCTCCCTCCTCCATCACAAGAGTCTCAAAGAAACTCGTATTTCCAATCATGTGCCTAGAGCACCCACTACCCAAATACAAAAAAACAGAAGAATGAGCTTTCAAGGCAATTTGTACAACATGGCAAAAATGTTCATCCTTTCTAATCCACCTAGGTGAAATATTTTCCTTCCTAGTGGACAATGGTACATGGGCTCTAAATGTCCTAGGATCATACAAAGGTGTTCTATTTTTCCTAGTGACATGCATCATGGCTTTAGACTTTTTCTTCTCTATAATGCTTTCAATTTTACACAATTTAATATATCTAAAGCAATTTGGTCTAATATGACCATCAATACAAAAAAAATGACATGTAGGAATACAGTTAAGAATCATACCATAACCTTTAGGATGCATTGGAGCCTTCTCATGTTTTTGTGATTGTTTTGATTGTTGTTGAGGAACTTTCCTTCTTTTTTTTTGAGCAAGACTTGATTGCTTTCTTGGTTGAGCTTGCATGATAGGTATCTTCACTTTATGAGCTTTTGGTTGAGGGAAGTTAACTTGAGGAGACCTTGTAGGATGGGCTTGAGGTAGGCTTCTTGGTGCCACCTTCACTTGAGCACTACTTGAACACTCTCCTATGTCAAGTTTCTTCCTAGGCGATTGATGAGAAGAGGACCCATTGAAAATCATTCTTCTTATAAAAATGGTCTTGCTTGGAGTGGAGGACATATTGTCATCTTTAAACCCAAGCCACTTCTTATCACTTGGCCTCTTTCCAACATCTAAGATGTGGTCAAGTATTTTGGTGCTAGAGTTCATCTTGGCCATCAACTCTCTAGCATCTTCAAGCTCTTTCTTTAACCCTTCTTTATTCCTCTTATATCTCGCCAACTCTTCATTTAGTTGGTCAACTTGAGTTGAGAGCTCTAGGTTTTCTTCTTTTAATCTCTTAATTTCATTCTTGTCCTTTAACTTTAAAATCTCAAACCTAGTCATATAGTCCTTGAGATCCATCCTATCCACATTTCCATTTGTGGATTGTGATGAAGATCCATCATCACTTGAGTAGTTTTCCTCTTGACTCTCATTTTCTTCTTCACTAGCATCTTTGCTCCTATGAGAGGATGTAAAGACTATGAAGTTAGCAATGAGTTCTTCATTATACGAAGACTCATCTCCTTCATTGGAGTTATCCCTTTAATTCATGTGGTGTTAGGATTATGGTCGATAGCAAGAGTGTAATATTATAATTAACAATCGTTTCATACGAATAAAGTGATTTCTAGATTAACAAATCTTATAGCCTTTATAGTTTAATTATTATAATTGTCAAAAGTAAATAATCATAAGGTCAAAAGACTATGAGAAAAGAAGGATTGTTCATACATCTAGATATGTATGAGGTAGACACAATACTTTAGTTAATCTTGAATAATATTCACAACTTAAGATAGAAGGTTGGGCCCCTTTATCATGTCAAAGTTGTAGATTCTTTTGCTAGCATTTGAGTGGGATCAAATGTGTTATGATGAGTCTAAAATCATCAAAGTGTGGTGTCTTTGGGCAAAAGAATCTAGTGCACAGGGTGCATTGAATAGGATCAAAATAAATACTTTATCTAGAACCGTCAATGGATAAGAGTTTTCATTTGAAGACAATCGGAGAGTCTATCTCAATCCTGAGATAAATGATGGACTTATGGTTGCAAGTGTTATCATTTGAGCTATCAATGAGTATGATTATATAGCATAGTCTATCCTCGATAGTTTGGTGGTATTCATTTGTTAATCGATAGAGGACTTCATTTATAGATATGGACATCGTGGCTCCGTTTATTGAATGAGAGTAGAATACCATCATATGGATGTTTTGAGGTATTGGATATTAAATCTTAACATTAAGTTTTCAATAGTGTCTATTGAAACATGGCTTCTAGACAAGTCAAAATATCCAAGTTCAAAATGTAGTCATATGAGTAATTATGGTAACTTTGAGAGCTATAGGCGGTCTATGAGTTCTTGGCGATTAATGGTATTCTTCACTTGTATACACTTTCTCCAACAAGGTTGTCGAGGGTATGAATGAGTAACATCAACTTATTCTATCTTTATTTAAGATTTCAATTTTAGTTCTTTAGTGGAATGAACTAAAATTAAATAGATTGGACCTAAGTGAATCATTTGTTGATTGTGATTGGGTTGTGTCTATTGGAGCTTAAATTTAGATAGCCCGCCAAGATCCCCAATCCACACGAACTTGCGTGGATCACTTGATATATTCTTCCGAACCAATTTAGGGGTCCATCTAGAATTGTAATAAGGCATGTGAACTTGTTTCTTTTTGTAAGAATAGGTCTAGTTCACATGTAGACTTTTTATTAAGGTCGAATGGATTTAATAAAATAAGAAAATTAATATATGGCTCTTATATTAAGGTATGGGCGGCAAAAGGCTATTAATAATGGCATTAATATATTATTTTTTTCATTTTTTTATTTAATTAAATAGGAATTAATTAATTTATTGATTAATTAATTATTAATTAAAAGTCAAAATCTTTTCCTAGTAGGAGATTGTCTCTTAAAACTATACTGTTGTTGGTAGTATAGTTAATGTTAAAGACTATATTTGATAAGTAGATAAACAAAAGGAGTTATTTATCTAATCAAATTAGGAAGTCTTTAATATGGTTACAAATACACTATTGAGTTGGATTAGGAGTCTTGGTGTAGGAAAGAATTCTTTTTGGAAAAGGATTAGAGGTCACCAACTAAAACTACTTAGTGGTAGAATTCTTATTTGAAAAGGATTCATAACCACCAAGTTAATCTATCTAAGGATAGGATTCTTGTCCATCAAGTAATCCTTCTTAAGAAAGATTGAAATCTCCTAATCTATAACAAAGACATGAAATTCGGTTATCACATATGCAATATGGGATAGGATAGATTTCTTTTAGAAAAGGATTCTAACTACCAAATAAATCCACCTAAGGAAAGGATTCTTGCCAACCTAGTGAATCCTTCTTAGGAAATGATTTATGATCCTATATATATGTAAGAGAATTTCGGTCATGACTAAGGCAACTAGAGGTGAATTTCTGCCAAACTAATTTTTCTAAGAGAAGAATTTGGTCATCATAGGAATTTTGAGGGAGAAAAATCTGATTTTACTCAAGATAAAATTCGATCATCTCTAAGCATTAGTGTGGGAATTCAGCCAAGTAGAGAAAAAAGGGGAACGTTTTTGTATTTGATAGTTTACTAATATCCTTTTCATCAAAAGGGTTTTGTGTACAACATCGAATCAAGGTTCACGCGAGTTTCAATCAAATTGATTGATAATTCACAAGTGACCGGACGTTCTTGGATTTTTCTCTTGGATGATATTTGTAACTAACAAAGAAAAAATATTTGCTTTGTCTCCATTCTCAGGAATACAATTTAAAGAAAGTGAGGCCACACTCCAAGGTGATTCACGTTCGTGATTGGATTGAAAGATCTTGCGGAATAAATTCGGTGCTTGTTCAATAGTCATGAGAAAAAGGTACGATACTTTTATATATATCAATTAATCTAGGGTTAAGGTTCTCGTTGCATAAAAGGGAATTTTATTTATTTATAAGCAAACCGTAAATTATTTTTTATCACACTTCCGTTGCATTTTGAACCCGTTTTTCCCTACAATTGGTATTAGAGCCTTGTTGTACCCTTGATTAATTGATGTATATACATGAATCTTTTTCTTTTTATTGTATATATGCATCTTTTAGAAAGAGATGACACTTTAGGTATTTGCATATATATTTACATTGGTATGTATGGATATATATATATATATATATATATATATATATATGTTTTATATGTGGTTTGTTATTGCTCAATTTTGGTCATAGAATTTCAATGTAATTTTGTTTTTGGATTGTAACAAGAAGGGTGGTCTATTATCGCCATAATTTCCTTCTTGGTAGTTGCTAAGTTTTTTTTTAAATTTTGTTGTTGTAATAATAAAAAAAAAACTGCAGTATTTTTTTTAAAAATTCTTTTGTAATACATTCAAGTATCGAAGGCTCGAAGGTTTGAAGAATTATGAGCAACCAGATTAAGTTTGGGACTGTGCGAGCCGTAACAACGAACGTGCACGCGAAGAGCACGCAACCACGCCCATGGAAGGTAGCCGAGGGAGTCCGAACGACGAAGGTAGCGTGAAGACTTGTTCGCCAAGAAAGGGTTCTTGTATTCCAAGATATATGTAATTTACTTGTTTTTCAAGGACGGACCAAAATTGTAGCTATTTATATTTTTGTAAATATTGCAATGTTTGTCATTGTTTGTTAACATGTCATATAGAATAGGAGTGTCACTTATATATTTCTTTTGGTATGAACATGCATTGAATGGTTTAAGTATCTAAATTGGCATCTAGATAACTTGGTAAATCATTCTTTGAAATTCGATCACACGTCTTAAACAATTGAGTGGGAGAAGGTGTTTTGGAACACCTACGGCCTCCAAGTTTAGTTAAGCTTTATGTTTCGTGAATAACCTCCCAAGAGGTATTCATGAATGGAATTTAGCAAGATACTTCCTTACAAGGATAGACTAGACAATTAGCCCAAACGATATCTACTCCCAAAGGAGGGATATTCGTGAGGGATTATATTGAAGGTCGATAACTTGGTAACACACTCAATGTGAGTTTATTAATATCCTCCCAAGAGTTCTTGTTAATAAAATCACAAGGCTAAAATTGAAAACGTTGGTTGTTATGTTAACAATTAGGTGGGACCTAGTCCAACTAGTAAATATTGCGAACTCCCTAAAGAGGCGTGACATTTATGGGTATTAGATCACTGTTGAATTTTTACGATTGAACTGTTTTATTTAATTCAAGATAAATATTTAAAAGTGCTTCTATCATGATTGTTTACTTATATAATTTTTGTTAATGTAAAGAAATCATGACCCCATCCCTAATCAAATTCCTAAAAGATAATACTTTAACAAATAATAATTATGTCACATGGAAAAAAGAATATTGGGTTGTTGTTGAAAACTAAAAAGTATTAGTTCATTCTGTATATTCCTTAACCACCAAACAAATGAATCTAACTCAGAAAGCAAAGAGATGAGTATAAGTAGTGGAAGTCTTCAGAGGAGATGGCTAAATGTAAGTTACATTATGGCCATCATCTCCGATGTGTTGCAACAACAACATTAAGGAATGCAGACTGCTACCGATATAATGATGTCTCTAGTGGAAATGTTTGCTTTGAGGTCTAGGATGACTAAGAGAGAGAGGTAGTGATTGCTTTTATGAATCTTAGGACGAAACCTGGACAGGGTGTGAAAGATCAAATGATAAAAGTTGAAAGTGCCCTAAAAACGTGTGTGTCTATACCTAGAGGGGGGGGGGGGGGGGGGGGGTGAATAGGTTTTAAACAAGTCAATTACCAATTTTTCTTGATTAGTCAATATTCAAAATTCACCATATAAAATAAACATACAACATCAAGTGTAAGGTGCAGAAATATAAATCACACAAGATGTATACGTGGAAACCCTCCAAATGGGAAAAACCACGGGCTGTTAAGTGCGCCACACTTGGTCACAGAAATCCACTATATGAATAAAAGGTTACACCCTCAAGTGATTCTCGGACTCTCACTCTCGACAACCTCAGGTTATGGACACCGCCACTCACCACCCTTGGTTCAGTCCCTAGTGATATCACCTGATACACTACTCTTGGTGTGAACGCCTCCTACTCTACCCCCTTGGACCTTTTACGGCGGCACCTGACCAATTTGCTTGTCAACCAACCCTTGGTTGCAAGATTTCCTTTACTTTTGTAACTTCACACCGAAGCCACAAGACTTAACCTCAATGAAGAGTTAACAACCTATGTGAATATGTAAAAACGGTCTAAATGCAAATAATGCTAGGCAACACTAAATGCTTATCTAGGAATTTAAAGAATGTCACTAGGTGCAATTCCTAGATATCAATGTCTAAATGAATATTCATAAAGACTTAACTAGAAACAGTTATGTAACAATATATCCTAGTTATCAAACAAAGCCATTTCAACATATGTTGTCATTAAGCATGGCATGGTCATAAAATGCAATCATCAAAATGCAATCAATATGGCCTAATTAGCTAGAGGCAACAATGACCTAAATGCTAGCTATCACAAAAGTCTTATAAACACAAGTTGTCATTAAGCATGGCATGGACTATAATGCAATCACAAAATGCAATCAATGAGTTCTAAACAATATCTAAATGCAAAGCATATAGATTTAGCTATAAGGGCAAAATGGTCACAAACCCTAGTTATCAACAAACAAATCCAATCATGTTATCAAGACTCTTAAATATATGCAATAACTAGAGTCTAGGTATTTAATCATGAAATAAACACCTAATCTAGAGTAAGAAGAACAATAAAAGATGTACAATAAAGTTCTTACTTACCTAGTCATGAAACCAAGAACACCCATGCTCATATGATGAAGAATGATGCAAGATGGAGATGGGTTTTGGGTTTTGGGTTTGGAGAGTCATAGAAATAAGCTTGAAGCTTTCTCTCTCTAATAGAGGTTCTCTCTCTCTAAAAATATATTCTTTGAGCTCTAAGAAGGCAAGGAAGAAGAAGAGAACATATATAAAGAAGCCCTACACAAAACGGCATCTTTTTTGGAATTGGGAAGCAAAATCCCCTCATGACCGCTGTGTATACCGCTGGCCAGGCAAGTGCCTAGGCAGCTGTCCAGGAAGCAGTGAAAGGTTGGACATTTCCGCTGCCTAGGTCGATGGCTGGGCATGGCACCAATAGCGGTATAGGCCGCGGTACACGCCAGACAGCACTACAGCTCGATATTCGAGCGCTACAAAACATGACCAAACGACATCCAAACCTTTCGTATATTATACCGTTGAAAAGGTATGGAAGTCTACGTTCTACTACAATTAACAAAATATGATTTAGATATCTGTAGAAAACGTTATGGTCATTTTTCTGACCAAAGGACAGAAACGGACAACAACAAAGATGCCCTGTTTTTGTGGTCAATTTGGAGATTTAAAAACAAATCCAAACGGTCATGAAATATTACGAATAATATACCATTGGAAAGGTATGGGTGTCTAGACCATACAAAGGTTAGTTTTGAAAAACATTAAATCATTGAAATACACTTTTTTGAAACTAGACAACTTACTCAATATAACCAAACCAAGAAAAGAATGAGACCTTCTCATATGGTCACTCAACGCGCTAAAACAAGCACACCATCGTACAATCGTGAACACAACAAAATACCGCACTTAAATCTGTAAATGAAGTGCAAGTGTGATTTTGAAGAGATCATATAAACAATATCAACACAAATGCAAGATCAACAAATCATGCATGAGGTGTGTGTGTGCACCTAAACTCTTCAAGAGGAAAAGTCAAGTGAATATACCTTTTGCTCTTGAAGTCATGGAGATGCTTCGAAGCTTTCCACTGAGGTCCTAAGCTACCCGTTACACAATCATCCCTAATGTGGTGTAGTTTCTCAAGAAACAAGCCAATCATAAAATCAAGGTTCTTACAATCTCCCCCTTTGGCTATGTAATGAAAAAACAACCACTCACAAATAAACCCTCACAAAACAAAAAATAATCTAGCTATTGTTCATAGGAGTCCATTCTATGTTACAAAAAGAGATACCTTAGAATCTAAGTCTTCAAGGTCTTCAATCTCTTCATAGAACATCATAACTACACACAATAGCAAGAAAGCACTTTCCAAGAACAAGTGCATGTGAGGTGAACAAACATAAAAAAGCAATTACACTCAATAAACCAATATAAACAAATGCAAGTGCAATGCTCCCCTTAATTGGGTTACTATCTCTCAAACTCTCTCCCCAAAGTATAAACAATGCTCCCCCTATATTTCTCAAGATTTTTCCCCCTTTTTGTCATGAGATAACCAAAAGAGCTCCCCCTATCGGGTTGCTTTAGCAAAGAGAGCTATTTGCACAAGAACATTGCATAATCATATACACAAACATTATGCAACTTAAATAATTGAGAGAGATTCAAGGATTTTTATTTAACGAAAAATGTGTGACAAGGATGCTTTGCAAGCAAGACATGTTGCATTCAAATCCAAAACAAATGGTATTTGGCAAAGCAAACATCAAAAGGGTTTCCAAAAGAATTCAAACCAATTTGTACCCTTTTGTCATAAGCAAACAAGATATAGTTTCAAAATTTTGAAAGTAAAGCAACTATATCAATCCTTAAAGGCAAACCAAGACATGAGTGACTATTACACCCTTTTTGATTTTTTCGGATATTTATCCGTATGATAGTAATCTTGTTTTACCATTAAGAAAAGAGAGAAGACTAATTTAGATATGAAATCCTTATTAATTGCATGGATACAAGATCCTTATTGATTAGTCTTCTCAATTGCACTCACACATATTTGCATTAAAGCAATCAAACTAAAATCATGCATATCATTTTAAAGCATGTCATTAAAATCAAGTTCACATGTCATGGAGATAAATTATAGGTCATTCAAATGTACTTTCCCAATTAATTCTTCTAGTCCAAAAATACATGGTTGAACATAAATATGACATGGATTACAAATAAAGCAATGTTGCACACTTATTAAAGAAAAATATATAAACATATATGTGCAACCAAGAATCTCAAGCAATTATCAAAAGAGCATCAAATTAATCAACTTTTTGCACATAGCAATTCATGCAAGTTTTCTCTCTTTGCTTATGCTCCCCAATTAGGGTCAATCAAAACAAGTCATGAGGGGATATGAGTCCCTATAGGCTTATCAAGTCCATTTGAACTAGTTGAGCCTATGTGTAAAATCTTATCACAATGGCATGTGGGTTCATTTTTCCTATCCATTTAGGTGACACATTGTCATTCCTAGTGGTCAAGATCATCATATTACTCCTAGGATCATTAACACTAGCTTTCCTAGGCACATGCATATTGGCCCTACCCCTTTTTCTTTCAATCATGTTCTTAGTTCTACACATGTTAATGTACTCGAAGCAGTTTGGTCTAATATGACCATCAACACCAAAAAAATGACATGAAAGAATAAAATGAGGGGTCATACCATTCCTTTGTGAGGGCAAAGGTGCTTTCCCATGTCTTTGAGCTTTTATTTAGTGTGGTATTGATTCTCTTCTCCTTTGTTGTTGAGTTGGAGAAGATTGCTTCCTTGGTTAAGCTTGCTTGGCTTGACTCCTTGGTTGATGAAAGCTTGGAGGTGGAACTCTTGATTGTTGAGCTTTAGCTCCATTATTTATTGGCCCTTTTGCTTTTCCATTTTTGGATGTCTCTCAGAGATCAATCTTCCTCCTAGAATGTTGTGGAGGTAGAGCTCTTTTCTTGCCTTGAGCTTGAGGTTGCATGACCATGGCTTTCTTCAATTCTCCAAGGCACCTCATTTTATTCTTCCAAATGAACTTCAAGGAATTGTCTTTGTTGGCAAGTTTATCATTCATTGACTTCATCCTTTGATGGCAATCATCAATCTCCTTCTCATACTTGGACATATCAACTATGTCCATCTTTAAGGAGTCATCTAACTTGGTCCTTAGTTGAAGATTTTCCACCTTTAACTTATTGATTTATTCATTTTTCTTCTTCAAAGACCTCTGAAGACTTTTAATGAAGCCTTCTAATGATGTCTTCGTAACCAAGCTCTTCATCACTCAAGTTCTTGGATCTTAAACTTTCTTCATCGAAGCTTCTACCACTTGTACTCTTGTGGCAATCATAATTTAAACTAGCTTCTTCAATGTCGAACTTGAGTGATGGGTGTCTTGTGGCCTCCTTTGAGTTGTCATTATGTAAAGCGTGCAAGACTATATGATTCCTTTCACATCCCTCCGAACCTAAAGAGAATTCTTCACTTTCACTACAAAAGTAGGCCTTTGGTTTGCCTCTTCGACTCTTGCTCTTTGAGTTTCCACAATCTGTGGTGATGTGCCCATAGTCGCCATATTCAAAACATTGAAGCTTGATCTTTGAGGTACCTAAATTTTTATCTTCTTCTTTCACGGTACCTTCTTTGATGACTCTTAGAATCTCTCAAGCTTCTCGAACATCTCGAGTGGTTTGGATGAGTTTTCCATGACTCTCATCCATTGTACAATACAAGGCACGGATGCCCTTTGAGTTCCATTCAGTAGCCTCGAGTTCGTCAACTGTCCACTTGGACTTTGGCTTAGGCATAGAAGCCCCATTCTCTTGTGTCTCCGTGGGAGGTGAATAACCTTCTTCCACACATCCATACATGCTTATCAAGGTCACACAAAAAAACTTCCATCTTCGCTTTCCAAGAGGAGTAGTTATCCTTAGTGAGCATTGGTGGTTCAAAGATCAAAGCACCCTCTAGTCTCTCAAAAACACTCAAGGTGTTTTGGGTTATATGAATGCACATGCAATGCGGTAACACAAATGCACAAGCAAGACCCACACAGAACACAAATCACCTAAGTATATCTAGGCACCAGCTCTGATACCAATTAAAAGTGCCCAAAAAACGTGTGTGTGTATGGGGGGGGGGGGGGGGTTAATATGTGTTAATCAAGTCAATTACCAATTTTTCTTGATTAGTCAATATTCAAAATTCACCCAATAAAATTAACATAAACATACAACATCAAGTGTAAGGTGCGGAAATATAAATCACATAAGATGTATACGTAGAACCCTATAAATGGGAAAACCACGGGCTGTTAAGTGCGACACACTCGGTCACAGAAATCCACTATATGAATAAAAGGTTACACCCTCAAGTGATTCTCGGACTCTCACTCTCGACAACCTTAGGCTATGGACACCGCTACTCACCACTCTTGGTTCAGTCCTTAGTGATATCCCTTGATACACTACTCTTGGCGTGAACGCCTCCTTCTCTACCCCCTTAGGCCTTTTACAGTGGCACCCGACCAATTTTCTTGTCAACCCACCCGTGGTTGCAAGACTTCCTTTACTTGTGCAACTTCACACCGAAGCCATAAGACTTAACCTCAATGAAGAGTTAACAACCTATGTGAATATGTAAAAATATTCTAAATGCAAATAATGCTCGGCAACACTAAATGCTTATCTAGGAATTTAAAGAATGTCACTAACTTCTATTCCTAGATATCAATGTCGAAATTATTATTCATAAAGACTTAACTAGATATAGTTATGTAACAATATATCCTAGTTATAAAACAAAGCCATTTTAACATATGTTGTCATTAAGCATGGCATGGTCATAAAATACAATCATCAAAATGCAACCAATATGACCTAATTACCTAGAGGCAACAATGACCTAAATGCTAGCAATCACAAAAGCCATATCAACACAAGTTGTCATTAAGCATGGCATGGACTATAATGCAATCACAAAATGCAATCAATGAGTTCTAAACAATATCTAAATCCAAAGCATATAGATTTAGCTATAAGGGAAAAATGGTCACAAACCCTAGCTATTAACAAAAAAATCCAATCATGTTAACAAGACTCTTAAATATATGTAATAACTAGAGTCTAGGTATTTAATCATGCAATAAACAACTAATATAGAGTAAGAAGAACAATAAAAGATGTTCAATGAAGTTCTTACTTACCTAGTCATGAAACCAAGAACACCCATGCTCATATGATGAAGAATGATGCAAGATGGAGATGGGGTTTGGGTTTGGAGAGTCATATAAATAAGCTTGAAGATTTCTCTCTCTAATAGAGGTTCTCTCTCTCAAAAACTATGTTCTTTGAGCTCTAAGAAGGTAAGGAAGAAGAAAAGAACATATGTAAAGAAGCCCTACACAAAACGACATCTTTTTTGGATTTGGGAAGCAAAATCCCGCACGACCGCTTTGTATACCGCTGGCCAGATAAGTTCCTAGGCAGCTGTTTAGGAAGCTGTGAACGGCTGGACATTTCCACTTCCTAGGTCGCTGGCTAGGCATGGCACCAACAGCGGTCTAGGCCGCGGTACACGCCAGACAGCACAACAGCCCGATCTTTGAGCGACCCAAAAAATGACCAAACGACATCCAAACCTTTCGTATATTATACCGTTGGAAAGGTATGGAAGTCTACGTTCTACTACAATTTACAAAATATGATTTAGATGTCTGTAGAAAACGTTATGGTCATTTAAGTGACCAAAGGTGAGAAACGGACAACAACAGAGATGCAATGTTTTTGTGGTCACTTTGGAGATTTTAAAAACAATTCAAACAATCATGAAATATCACAAATAATATACCGTTGGAAAGGTATGGGTGTCTAGTTTGTACTGAAGTTTTTAAAACTCATTTCAAATCATTTTATAAAAAGATATGGTCACAAGACCATAAAAAGGTCAGTTTTGAAAAACATTAAATCATTGAAATACACTATTTTGAAACTAGACACCTTACTCCATATAACCAAACCAAGAGAAGAATGAGACCTTCTCATATGGTCATTCAACGCGCTAAAACAAGCACACCATCGTACAATCACGAATACAACACAATACCACACTTAAATCTATAAATGAAGTGCAAGTGTGATTGTGAAGAGATACATATATATAAACAATATCAACACAAATGCAAGATCAACAAAGCATGCATGAGGTGTTTGTGTGCAGCTAAACTCTTCAACGGGCAAAGTCAAGTGGATATACCTTTTGCTCTTGAAGTCATGGTGATGCTTGGAAACTTGCCAATGAGGTCCTAAGCTACCCATTACACAATCATCCCCAATGTGGTGTAGTTTGTCATGAAATAAGCCAATCATAAAATCAAGGTCCTTACAATCTCCCCATTTGGCTATTTCACGACAAAACAACCACTCACAAAAAAATCCTCACAAAACAAAAAATAATCTAGCTATTGTTCATGAGAATCCATTCTACGTTAAAAAAAGAGATACCTAAGAATCTAAGTCTTCAAGGTCTTCAATCTCATTATAGAACATCATAACTAAACACAATAGCAAGAAAGCACTTTCCAAGAACAAGTGCATGTGTGGTGAACAACCATAAAAAAGCAATTACACTCAATAAACCAATATAAACAAATGCATGTGCAATGCTCCCCCTAAATGGGTTAGTCTCTCTCAAACTCTCCCCCTAAAGTATAACCAATGCTCCCCCTATATTTCTCAAGACTTCTCCCCCTTTTTGTCATGAGATAGGCAAAGGAGCTCCCCCTATCGGGTTGCTTTAGCAAAGAGAGCTATTCGCACAAGAACATTGCATAATTATATACACAAACATTATGCAACTTAAATAATTGAGAGAGATTCAAGGAGTTTTATTTAAAGAAAAATGTGTGACAAGAATGCTTTGCAAGCAAGATATGTTGCATTCAAATCCAAAACAAATGGTATTTGGCAAAGCAAACATCAAAAGGGTATCCAAAAGAATTCAAACCAATTTGTACCGTTTTGTAATAAGCAAACAAGATATAGTTTCAAAATTTTGAAAATAAAGCAACTATATCAATCCTTAAAGGAAAACCAAGACATGAGTGACTATTACACCCTTTTTGGATTTTCCGGATATTTATCCGTATGATAGTAATCTTGTCTTACCGTTAAGAAAAGTGAGAAGACTAATTTGGATATAAAATCCTTATTAATTGCATGGATACAAGATCCTTATTGATAAGTATTCTCATTTGCACTCACATATATTTGCATTAAAGCAATCAAAATCAAATCATGCATATCATTTTAAAGCATGTCATTAAAAGCAAGTTCACATGTCATGGAGATAAATTATAGGTCATTCAAATGTACTTTCCCAATTAATTCTCCTAGTCCAAAATTACATGTTTGAACATAAATATGACATGGATTACAAATAAAGCAATGTTGCACAAATTATTAAAGAAAAATATATAAGAATATATGTGCAACCAAGAATCTCAAGCAATTATCAAAAGAGCATCAAATTAATCAACTTTTTGCACATAGCAAATCATGCAAGTTTGCTCTCTTTGCTTGAGCTCCCCAAATGGAGTTAATCAAAACAAGTCATGAGAGTCCACTCACAAAGAAATCCTCACAAAACAAAAAATAATCTAGCTATTGTTCATGAGAGTCCATTATACGTTACAAAAAGAGATACCTAAGAATCTAAGTCTTTGAAGTCTTCAATCTCTTTATAGAACATCAAAACTAAACACAATAGCAAGAAAGCACTTTCCAAGAACAAGTGCATGTGAGGTAAACAAACATAAAAAAGCAATTACACTCAATAAACCAATATAAACAAATGCATGTGCAATGCTCCCCCTAAATGGATTACTCTCTCTCAAACTCTCTCCCCAAAGTATAACCATTGCTCCCCCTATATTTCTCAAGACTTCTCCCTTTTTTTTCATGAGATCGACAATGGAGCTCCCCCTATCGGGTTGCTTTAGCAAAGAGAGCTATTCGCACAAGAACATTGCATAATCATATACACAAACTTTATGCAACTTAAATAATTGAGAGAGATTCAAGGAGTTTTATTTAAAGAAAAATGTGTGACAAGGATGCTTTGCAAGCAAGACATGTTGCATTCAAATCCAAAACAAATGGTATTTGACAAAGAAAACATCAAAAGTGTTTCCAAAAGAATTCAAACCAATTTGTACCCTTTTGTCATAAGCAAACAAGATATAGTTTCAAAATTTTGAAAACAAAGCAACTATTTCAATCCTTAAAGGCAAACCAAGACATGAGTGACTATTACACCCTTTTTGATTTTTTCTGATATTTATCCATATGATAGTAATCTTGTTTTACCATTGAGGAAAGAGAGAAGACTAATTTGGATATAAAATCCTTATTAATTGCATGGATACAAGATCCTTATTGATTAGTCTTCTCAATTGCACTCACACGTATTTGCATTAAAGCAATCAAACTCAAATCATGCATATCATTTTAAAGCATGTCATTAAAAGCAAGTTCACATGTCATGGAGATAAATTATAGGTCATTCAAATGTACTTTCCCAATTAATTCTCCTAGTCCAAAAATACATGTTTGAACATAAATATGACATGGATTGCAAATAAAGTAATGTTGCACACTTATTAAAGAAAAATATATAAGCATATATGTGCAACAAAGAATCTCAAGCAATTATCAAATGAGCATCAAATTAATCATCTTTTTGCACATATCAAATCATGCAAGTTTGCTCTCTTTGCTTGAGCTCCCCAAATGGGGTTAATCAAAACAAGTCATGAGGGGATATAATTCCCTATAGGCTTACTAAGTCCATTTGACATAGTTTAGCCTATTTGTAAAATCTTAGCACAATGGCATGTGGGTTCATGTTTTCTAATCCACTTAGGTGACACATTGTCATTCTTAATGGTCAAGATCATCATATTACTCCTAGGATCATTAACACTAGCTTTCCTAGACACATGCATATTGGCTCTACCCTTTTTTCTTTCAGTCATGCTCTTAGTTCTACACATGTTAATGTACTTGAAGCAGTTTGGTCTAATATGACCATCAACACCACAAAAATGACATGAAGGAATAAAATGAGGGGTCATACCATTCCTTTGTGAGGACGAAGGTGCTTTCCCATATCTTTGAGCTTTCTTTTGGTGTGGTATTGATTCTCTTCTCCTTTGTTGTTGAGTTAGAAAAGATTGCTTCCTTTGTTGAGCTTGCTTGGCTTGACTCCTTGGTTGATGAAAGCTTGGAGGTGGAGCTCTTGATTGTTGAGCTTTAGCTCCATTCTTTATTGGCCCCTTCACTTGGACATTCTTGGATGTCTCTCCAAGATCAATCTTCCTCCTTGGATGTTGTGAAGGAAAAGCTCTTTTCTTGCCTTGAGCTTGAGGTTGCATGACCTTGGCTTTCTTCAATTCTCCAAGGCACCTCATCTCATTCTTTTGGATGAACTTTAAGGAATTGTCTTTGTTGGCAAGTTTATCATCCATTGCCGTAATCCTTTGATGGCAATCATCAATCTCCTACTCATACTTGGACGCATCAACTATGTCCATCTTCAAGGAGTCATCTAACTTGGTCCTTAGTTGAAGATTTTCCTTCTTTAACTTCTTGATTTCTTTATTTTTCTTTTTCAAAGACCTTTGAAGACTTTTAATGAAGTCTTCGTAACCAAGCTCTTCATCACTCAAGTTCTTAGATCTTGAACTTTCTTCATCGAAGCTTCTACCACTTGTACTCTTGTGGCAATCATCATTTAAACTAGCTTCTTCAATGTCGAACTTGAGTGATGGGTGTCTTGTGGCCTCTTTTGAGTTGTAATAATGTAAAGTGTGCAAGACTATGTGATTCCTCTCACATCCCTCCGAACCCAAAGAGCATTCTTCACTTTCACTACAAAAGTAGGCCTTTGGTTTGCCTTTTCAACTCTTGCTCTTTGAGTTTCCACAATCCATGGAGATGTGCCAATAGTCTCCACAATAAAAACATTTAAGCTTGATCTTTGAGGTACCTAATTTTTTATCTTCTTCTTTCACGGTACCTTCGTGGATGAATCTTAGAATCTCCCAAGCTTCTCGAACATCTCGAGTGGTTTGGATGAGTTTTGCATGACTCTCACCCATTGCATAATATAAGGCATGGATGCCCTTTGAGTTCCATTCGGCAGCATCGAGTTCGTCAACAGTCCACTTGGACTTAGGCTTAGGCTTAGGCATAGAAGCCCCATTCTCTTGTGTTTCCGTGGGAGGTGAATACCCTTCTTCCACACACATCCACACATGCTCATCAAGGTCAAACAAAAAAACTTCCAACCTCACTTTCCAAGAGAAGTAGTTATCCTTGGTGAGCATTGGTGGTTCAGAGATCAAAACACCCTCTAGTCTCACAAAATCACTCATGGTGTTTTGGGTTATATGAATGCACATGCAATGCGGCAACACAAATGCACAAGCAAGACTTACACAGAGCACAGATTACCTAAGTATATCTAGGCACCTACTCTGATACCAATTGAAAGTGCCCTAAAAACGTGTGTGTCTATACCTAAAGGAGGGGGGCTGAATAGGTTTTAATCAAGTCAATTATCAATTTTTCTTGACTAGTCTATATTCAAAATTCACCATATAAAATAAACATACAACATCAAGTGTATGGTGCGGAAATATAAATCACACAAGATGTATACGTGGAAACCCTCCAAATGGGAAAAACCACAGGCTGTTATGTGCGCCACACATGGTCACAAAAATCCACTATATGAATAAAAGGTTACACCCTCAAGTGATTCTCAGACTCTCACTCTTGACAACTTCAGGCTATGGACACCGCCACTCACCACTGTTGGTTTAATCCCTAGTGATATCACCTGATACACTACTCTTGGCATGAACGCCTCCTACTCTACCTCCTTGGGCCTTTTACAGTGGCACCCGACCAATTTACTTGTCAACCCACCCTTGGTTGCAAGACTTCATTTGCTTGTGCAACTTCATACCGAAGCCACAAGACTTAACCTCAATGAAGAGTTAACAACCTAAGTGAATATGTAAAAATATTCTAAATGCAAATAATGCTAGGCAACACTAAATGCTTATATAGGAATTTAAAGAATGTCACTAAGTGCAATTCCTAGATATCAATGTCTAAATGAATATTCATAAAGACTTAACTAGATATAGTTATGCAACAATATATCCTAGTTATCAAACAAAGTCATTTCAACATATGTTGTCATTAAGCATGGCATGGTCATAAAATGCAATCATCAAAATGCAATCAATATGACCTAATTAGATAGAGGCAACAATGACCTAAATGCTAGCTATCACAAAAGCCATATCAACACAAGTTGTCATTAAGCATGGCATGGACTATAACGCAATAACAAAAATGCAATCAATGAGTTCTAAACAATATCTAAAAGCAAAGCGTATAGATTTAGCTGTAAGGGTAAAATGGTCACAAACCCAAGCTATCAACAAAGAAATCAATCATGTTATCAAGACTCTTAAATATATGCAATAACTAGAGTCTAGGTATTTAATCATGCAATAAATACCTAATCTAGAGTAAGAAGAACAATAAAAGATGTTCAATGAAGTTCTTACTTACCTAGTCATGAAACCAAGAACACCCATGCTCATATGATGAAGAATGATGCAAGATAGTTATGGGTTTTGGGTTTGGAGAGTCATAGAAATAAGCTTGAAGCTTTCTCTCTCTAATGGAGGTTCTCTCTCTCTAAAAATATGCTCTTTGAGCTCTAAAAAGTCAAGGAAGAAGAAAAGAACATATATAAAGAAGCCCTACACAAAACGACGTCATTTTTAGACTTGGGAAGAAAAATCCCGCACGACCGTTGTGCATACCGCTGGCCAGGCAAGTGCCTAGGCAGCTATCCAGGCAGCAGTGAACGGCTGGACATTTCCACTGCCTAGGTCGCTGGCTAGGCATGGCACCAACAGCGGTCTAGGCCACGGTACACGCCAGACAGCACAACAGCTCGATCTTAAACCTTTCGTATAATATACCGTTCGAAAGGTATTAAAATATAATTTCTACTAAAATTTACAAAATATGAGTTGGATGTCTGTAGAAAAAGTTATGGTTATTTTAGTGACCAAAGGTCAGAAACGGACAACAACAGAGATGCCCTGTTTTTTTGGTCACATTGGAGATTTTAAAACCAATCCAAACGGTCATGAAATATTAAGAATAATATACCGTTGGACAGGTATGGGTGTCTAGTTTGTACAGAAATTTCAAAACTCATTTTAAATCATTTTATAAAAATATATGGTCACAAGACCATACAAAGGGCAGTTTTGAAAAACATTAAATCGTTGAAATACACTATTTTGAAACTAGACACCTTACTCCATATAACCAAACCAAGAGAAGAATGATACCTTCTCATATGGTCACTCAGCACGCTAAAACAAGCACACCATCGTGCAATCGCGAACACAACATAATACCACACTTAAATCTATAAATAAAGTGCAAGTGTGATTGTGAAGAGATACACACATATAAACAATATCAACACAAATACAAGATCGATAAAGCATGCATGAAGTGTGTGTGTGCACCTAAACTCTTCAAGAGTCAAAGTCAAGTGAATATACCTTTTGCTCTTGAAGTTATGGAGATGCTTTGAAGCTTGCCAATGAGGTCCTAAGCTACCTATTACACAATCATTCCCAATGTGGTGTAGTTTGTCATGAAATAAGCCAATCGTAAAATCAATGTCCTTACAAAAGTCATAGCACATCTCAACATTGCTGAATTGAATGGTGCTAAGATAGATGGTGAGAGCAAAATTGACATGATTGTCAACTCACTATCGGATTCCTTTGATCAATTCAAGTTGGACTACACCTTGAATAATAAGGAATGCACCTTGCAAAGCCTGATGCAAGATATTCAAAGCACCAAGATAATCCTTGTGAAAGGCAAGGGTAAAGAGATTCATATGCTTGGTAAGTTGCTATTGTTAAAGACCCATAAAAAGGTCAAGACACAACAGAATAAAAAACAAGTTGAACCTTCTTAGAAGGAGACCAAGAAAGTAACCAAGATCAAAGGAAAGTATTTCTTTTGTGGTGAAAAGGGTCAAAGGAATAAACTGAATAAGAATGAATTCAACTTGCATTTACGCAATGGAGCATTGGTGTCTACTAGTGTAGTGGGAGATATTAGAGTCAATTTTGATTCTTATAGGCATTTAGATTTAATAAACGTTTATTATGTACCTCAATTCAAGAGAAATTTAATTTCAGTTTCTTGTTTAAATAAAATTGGTTATTCGATTAGTTGTAATAAAGCTTTTATTATTAGTAAGAATGACAAAATTATTTGCAAAGGTACATTGGAAAACGGTTTATTCTATTTACATGGAAATATCTCTCACTTGTTAGGCACAAAATCAACGGAACCTAATCTTAAAAGAGTAAAATTATCAAAAGATGAAACCTACCTATGGCATTTGCGCTTAGGTCATATTAACCTTAATAGCATTAAAAGATTGGTAAGTGACGGACCTCGAAGTGACTTAAAGGTTAATGATCTACCAACTTGTGAATCTTGTTTGGAAGGTAAAATGACCAAAAGGTCATTTACGACCAAAGGTGCAAGAGCCATCGAATGTTTAGGATTGATACACACTGATTTGTGTGGACCTATGAGCTTTCAATCTAGAGGTGGATATGAGTACTTCATCACTTTCACGGATAATCACTCAATATTTGGCTATGTGTATCTCATGAGCCATAATTCGGATTCTTTTGATATGTTCAAAGCATTTAAAGCTGAAGTAGAAAGTTAGCTTGAGAAACACATAAAAATCTTGAGGTCCGATCGTGGTAGAGAATATCTATCTGGTGAGTTTCAGCAATATCTTATTGATAATGGAATAATTTCTCAGTTTTCTACACTAGGCACACCTCAACAAAATATGGTGGTAGAAAGGAGAAATAGAACTCTTTTGGATATGGTTAGGTCTATGTTGAGTTATTCAACGCTCCCTAGTTCTTTTTGGGGATATGCTTTACAAACTGCCATGTATATTCTAAACGTTGTACCATCTAAGTCGGTTCCTAAAACATCGCATGAGTTGTGGACTGGGCGAAAGCCTAGTTTACAACACTTAAGGATATTGGATGTCCTGCGCACGTGTTAAAAGAAAAGACAGATAAGATAGAGTCTTGTTCAGAAACATGCATATTTGCAGGGTATACAAAAGGAACAAATAGATATTATTTTTATAGTCCTTCAGATCTTAAAGTATTTATTTTGACAAATGCCAAATTTCTAGAAGAGGACTGTATGAATAATTTTGTTCCTAAAAGTAGAATTGTCCTAAATGAGCTTTTAGGAGATACAATTCCATAAGAGGTTTCGCAACCAAACCCAATTGTAAGTTCTATACCAACACAAGATCAACAATCTACCATACCTTGTCAAAGTGGGAGGGTTGTTAGATAGCCCGAGAGATACATCGGTCTAGGAGAATCTGTAGAGAATCTTCCGGATGACGATGATCCCTATACGTACAAGGAAGCAATGGAAGATGTTGATTGTCGCTATTGGCAAAAGGCAATGCAATCCAAAATTGAGTCTATGTCCAAAATTGGATGGAAAGGTGAAAACCTTTAAGGCTAGATTGGTAGCTAAAGGTTATACATAAAAGGAAGGTATCTATTATGAAGAAACCTTCTCTCGTCCATGCTTAAATCCATTATGATACTCTTATCCATTGCGACATCTCTAGACCTCGAGATTTGGCAAATGGACGTCAAGACAGTTTTCCTTAATAGAAGTCTTGACGAAAGCATCTATATGATGCAACCAGAACGATTCATTGAAAAGAGCCAAGAGGAAAGGGTATGCAAGTTGCAAAGATCCATATATGGATTGAAGCAAGCCTCCAGATCCTAGAACATAAGGTTGGATCAAGCCGTTAAAGGTTTTGGATTTATTCAAAACCTTGATGAACCTTATGTATACAAAAGGATTAAAGAAGACAAGTTGGTTTTACTAGTTCTTTACGTTGATAATATACTAATTATCGGAAACAATATAGGTGTATTGACATCAATAAAAGAATGGTTAGAAAAACAATTTGATATGAAGGACTTGGGAGAAGCAAGTTATATTCTTGGTATCCAAGTAATAAGGGATAGAAAGAATAGAACTTTTGCATTATCCCAAGCTTCATACATAGATAAAATCTTGTCTAGGTTTTCCATGCAAGATTCCAAGAAAGGTATGTTACCTTTCAGGCATGGAATCAAAGTTTCTAAGGAACAAGTTCCTAAGAATGAGCATGAAGAGCAATTCATGAGTAGGGTTCCATATGCATCGGCAGTTGGAAGTCTCATGTATGCAATGCTCTGTAATAGACTAGATATTTGTTTTGCTGTTGGCATAGTTAGCAGGTTTCAATCGAAGCCTGGTCCTGATCACTGGACGGCAGTCAAGCATATTTTCAATTATCTTAGGAGAACGAGATATTATATACTTGTATACTCTGGAGGGGATTTAATTCCCGTTGGGTATACAGATTCTAATTTTCAGACAGATTCTGACTCCAGGAGATCGATATCAGGATCTGTGTTTACTATTGGAAGAGGGGCAGTCATATGGAGGAGTATCAAGCAATCTTGTATTGCTGATTCCACCATGGAAGCCGAGCATGTTGCCGCATGCGAGGTAGCTAAAGAGGCTGTCTGGCTCTGCCAATTCTTGATTGACTTGGAAGTGGTTCCTAATGCGAATAAGCAGATCACTATCTTTTGTGACAATAGTGGAGCAGTGGCAAATTCGAGAGAACCAAGAAGTCATAAGAGAGGGAAACACATTGAAAGAAAGTATCACCTTCTAAGGGAAATTGTACGTAGGGGTGATGTGACGATTACCAAGATCGCGTCTGTAGAAAATCTAGCAGATCCCTTTAAAAGGCTCTTCCTCGAAAGAGTTTTGATGGACATCTAGAGAACATGAGGATGAGAGATATGACACATTTGCTATAGAGCAGGTAAGAGATTGTTAGGATTATGCTCGATAGCAAGAGTGTAATATTGTAATTAACAATCATTTCATATGAATAAAGTGTTTTCTAGTTTAACAAATCTTATAGCACTTATAGTTTAATTATTATAATTTTCAAAAGTAAATAATCATAAGGTCAAAAGACTATGAGAAAAGAATAATTGTTCGTACATCTATATATGTATGGGGTAGACATAATTATTTAGTTAGTCTTGAATAATATTCACAACTTAAGATAGAAGATCGGACACCTTTATCTTGTCAA
The DNA here is from genome assembly GCA_032871835.1 of Dipteronia dyeriana. NCBI lineage: Eukaryota > Viridiplantae > Streptophyta > Magnoliopsida > Sapindales > Sapindaceae > Dipteronia > Dipteronia dyeriana. The sequence goes on from CM065297.1 coordinate 14,423,490, forward strand.
AGTTGTAGATTCTTTTGCTAGCATTTGAGTGGGATCAAATTTGTTATGATGAGTATAAAATCATCAAAGTGTGGTGTCTTTGGGCAAAAGAATCTAGTGCACTGGGTGCATTGAATAGGATCAAAATGAAATACTTTATCTAGAATCGTCAACGGATAAAAGTTTTCATTTGAAGACAATCAGAGAGTCTATCTCAATCCAGAGATAATTGATGGACTTATGGTTGCAAGTGTTATCATTTGTGCTATCAATGAGTACGATTATATAGCATAGTCTATCCTCGATAATTTGGTGGTATTCATTTGTTAATCGATAGAGAAATTCATTTCTAGATATGGACATCAAGGCTCCATTTATTAAATGATGTTTTGAGATATTGGATATTAAATCTTAACGTTAAGTTTTCAATAATGTCTATTGAAACAAGGCTTCTGGACAAGTAAAAATATCCAAGTTCAAAATGTGGTCATATGAGTAAATATGTTAACTTAGAGAGCTATAGGCGGTCTATGAGTTCTTGGCTATTACTGGTATTCTTTACGAGGATACACTTTCTCCAAAAAGGTTGTCTAGGGTATGAATGAGTAACATCAACTTATTCTATCTATATTTAAGAGTTCAATTTTAGTTCTTTAGTGGAATGAACTAAAATTAAATAGATTGGACCAAAGTGAATCATTTGTTGATTGTGATTGGGTTGTGTCTATTGGAGCTTAAATTTCGATATCCCGACAAGATCCCCACTCCACACGAACTTGCATAGATCACTTTATATATTCTACCGGACCAATTTAGGGATCCATCTAGAATTGTAATAAGGCATGTGAACTTGTTTATTTTTGTAAGAATATGTCTAGTTCACCTGTAGACTTTTTATTAAGGTCCAATGGATTTAATAAAATAAGAAAAATAATATATGGCTCTTATATTAAGGTATGGGCGGCAAAAGGCTATTAATAATAGCTTTAATATATTATTTTTTATTTTTTTATTTAATTAAATAGGAATTAATTAATTTGTTGATTAATTAATTATTTAATTAAAAGTCAAAATTTTTTCCTAGTAGGAGATGATCTCCTAAAACTATACTATTGTTGGTAGTATAGTTAATTTAAAAGACTATATTTGATAAGTAGATAAATAAAAGAAGTTATTTATCTAATCAAATTAAGAAATCTTTAATATGGTTACAAATACACTATTGAGTTGGATTAGGAGTCTTGGTGTAGGAAAGATTTTTTTTTGGAAAATGATTCTTGGTCACCAAGTAAAACTACTTAGTGGTAGAATTCTTATTTGAAAAGGATTCTTAACCACCAAGTTAATCTACCTAAGGATAGGATTCTTGTCCATCAAGTAATCCTTCTTAGGAATGATTGAAATCTCCTAATCTATAACAAAGACATGAAATTTGGTTATCACATATGCAATATGGGATAGGATATATTTCTTTTAGAAAAGGATTCTAACTACCAAATAAATCCACCTAAGGAAATGATTCTTGCCAACCAAGTGAATCCTTTTTATGAAAGGATTTATGATCCTATATATATGTAAGAGAATTTCGGTCATGACTAAGTCAACTAGAGGTTAATTTCGGCCAAGCTAATTTTTCTAATAGATGAATTTGGTCATCATAGGAATTTTGAGGGAGAAAAATCTGATTTTACTCAAGATAAAATTCGATCATCTCTAAGCATTAGTGTGGGAATTCGGCCAAGTAGAGAAAAAAAAGGGAACTTTTTTGTATTCGATAGTATACTAATATCCTTTACATCAAAAGGGTTTTGTGTACAACATCGAATCAAGGTTCACGCGAGTTTCAATCAAATTGATTGATCATTCACAAGTGACCGGACGTTCTTGGATTTTTTTCTTGGAGGATATTTGTAACTAACAAAGAAAAGATTTTTGCTTTGTCTCCATCCTCAGGAATACAATTTAAAGAAAGGGTGCCCACACCCCAAGGTGATTCACGTTCGTGATTGGATTGGAAGATCTTGCGCTTGTTCAATCATCACGAGAAAAAGGTACGATACTTTTATATATGTAAATTAATCTAGGGTTAAGGTTCTCGTTGCATAAAAGGGATTTTTTTTTATTTATACGCAAACCCTAAATTAGTTTTTACCACACTTCCGTTGAGTTTTGAACCTGTTTTTCCCTACATGTGGCAACCATCACTTTTCCCTTTTTCTTGACCTTGTGATTTGCACATTCAGGGGCAAAGTGACCTATCCCACCACATTCATAGCATTGGACTCCTTTCTTCTCGGTCTTTACTTGCATAGGCTTAAACTTCTTGAAATGAGCCTTTTTCTAAAAGTCTTGACCCTTAGATCTGAAACCTTTTCTCTCGGACTTGTAGAATTTCTTGAATTTCCTCATTAGCAAAGCCATTTCCTCATTCGAGCCATCACTTTCCTCTTTCTCAACTTTGGAGGCTTTCAAAGCAATATCCTTTTTCTTTTTTAGGGTTTGGGGTTAGGACATTTCCTAGATTCATAAGCTAGAAGCCTCCCAATCACCTCACTTGGCTTCATGTCCTTATAAGCACTGTTCTCTTCTAAAGCAGTTACTTTAGACTCAAATCTATTGGGTAGAGATCTCATAATCTTCTGCTTGATCTTCCTATCCGAATAAGGATCACCAAGTTGATGACTCTGGTTCACAATGTCCATCAACCTCACTTCAAAGTCATTTAAGCACTCGTTCTCATCCATCTTGAGCAATTCAAATTGCTTTTGGAGAACTTGAAGCTTTGATTCCTTAACCACATCGGTTCCCCCATGTACAGCCTCTAGGATATCCCATGCCTCCTTAGCTATCCTAATGTTTTGAACCAGCTTGTACTAATTCTCATCCATTGCACATAGGATGGCATGCATTGCCTTCCTATTCCACTTCGATGCCTCAAACTCTTGTGCATTCCATTGTGCCTTTGGCTTGAGTACATCATCTCCTCCATCCGTAGAAGTCATCATGGGTGAAGTGTAGCCGTCTTCAATTGCCATCCATGCCCTATCATGAATTTGACAAATATACGACTCCATCTTGCCTTTCCAAGAGGCATAATTCAACTCGGTGAGAAGTAGAGGTCTTGTGCTAGTAGCGCCCTTGTTGCCACCATTTCCAGTCATTGTATTTATGAATGAATGATATGAATGCAAGTGTATGAATGATCAACAACACAAACACAGAAGATGCAACACACACCAAAATCAGCAAGGATCACCTATGTATGTATAGGAACCTGCTCTGATACTAACTGAAACAAATATTTTGGTGTGTTTATGATTAATCTAGAGAGGGGGGGGGGGGTGAATAGATTTTAAACAATTTTACCAAATTTTCGTTATTGGTCAAGTTGATGAAAATACCTCTAGCTAGTTACAAAAAAGCGCAAGTGTAATAAGTGCGGAAATAGTAAAGACACTTGAGATATACGTGGAAACCCTCCAAATGGGAACAACCACGGGCAGTTAAGTGCGCCACTATCGAATCTCGAATCCACTAATGGCAAAGGAAATTACAACCTAATCTCGGTTTAAAATCCACCACCACTACCTAATCCCAGTATAAGTGAACCTAGTCCATCTTGCTTACGATTTAAGCTAACTAATCCTGGAAGCAACACAAGTCTTACTTCTCAATAAAGAGATAAAATGGCCTATGTGAATATATGATGATATTCAAAGAACAAACAAGGCTAGGAAACCTTATATGCTTATCTAGGATAATAAGATGACAATTACTGCAATACTAGATATCAAGAACTAAATGGCATGTTCAAAAAGCTTAGCTAAATATAGATCAAACAATCCTATGAAGCTATCACAATACAACACTCAATCATGTCATCACAACAATCTCTAATTTGTATCTAGAATATATTCTAAGAGCATACAAATGATTAAAGAGATGACTTAGCAAGAAAAACACTTAGCTTGTAAGAAGATAGTGAGAGACTTACCAAGCAAGATGTGATGATGCAAAACTATCCATTGATGCACTCTAAATGACTTTAGATGATGCAAGATGAAGTTTTTATGCACATGGGAATGGTTTGAGTGTTTAAAGATGAGTTCTTGGATGATTTTTCCTTTTAAAATGTGTTCTAAGGAAAAGATATGATGTTCTGAACTCTTACACGACCTGAATACAAAGAGTTATATATATATATATATATATATATATATATATAAGTTTCAACCAAAGTGAGGTCGTTTTGAAAAAAAACATTTTAGCTCTCGCTATGTGCGCTTGTGAGGTGCGCGGGTCGAGTAGCGCACCATAGCACACAACCTAAATTTTCAATAGGCGCTGGTGGAGTGGTGCAGCTCAGTAGCTCATGAAAAGCGACGATCCACCGGAATGTTACGCTGGTGAGGCAGCGCTAGTCGAGAAGCGTACCACCAACGTACTGCCCATCTTTTCATTGTTACGCGGATGGAGTGGCGCATCTCAGTGGCACATGACAAGCAGCGATCCACTGGAATGTTGCACTGGTTAGGCTGCGCTAGACTAGTAGCACACCACCAGCGCACTGCCCACTTTTCAACACTTAAACACACTTTTTCAACAAGTCCTAGAGTGATGAAAAGGCATCCTATACTAATGCCTAACATGACATAAAACTTTAATTACAAGATGCAAATGTATCAACAAGAGTCATTTAAACCAAAATGCATACAAGTATAAACACACAACATATATGAATAAGAGTTATGCATGAATTTGTGAGTGTGTGCAACTATCTCTTCAAAGCAAGTAAGCACAAGAATTTTACCTTTGGTGCTTCTTCTCTTGAGGTCTTGAGAGCCTAAGTTACCCTTACATAAACCCTAAAAATGTGGTTTGTTCACGAAATAAGCCAATCAACAAATGAGGACTTTACAGATATTATCTAAACTACTTGAAGGGGAAGTACTCTATCTTTACCTGTCTGTTACAAACGTAGCAACAAGGTCGGTTCTACTCAGATTGGAATAAGGAACACAAAAATCTCTATAGTACACCAGCAGAGCTCTATTACCTGTGGAAACAAGATACTCTCCAGTTGAGCAAATGGCTTTGGCCTTAGTAACAGCAACAAGAAAATTAAGACCGTACTTTCAAGTTCACAAAATTGAAGTGTACACTGACTGTCCACTGAAACAGATTTTATCAAAACCCGAGGTGTCAGGAAGGTTGACTAAATGGACAGTAGAACTAAGTGAGTTTGACAAAGTCTACTCACCAAGAGCGGGGATCAAGGGACAAGTTGTAGTGGATCTGGTCGTGGAGTTCACAGAGCTTAACAACGACGTGATCAGAATGTTAAGAGAAGATGACCTGTTTGTTTTGAAACTATATAAAGATGGATCGTCAAACATGCATGGCAGCGGGCAGGTATAGTTATATCCACACCAGAAGGTTACCAAGTGGAATGTGCCTTGCGATTTGACTTTAAGGACACTAACAATATGGCAGAGTATGAGGCGTTTCCGGCAGGCCTTAGGGTGTGCACGGTATTGAGAGCAGATGAGCTGAAAATATTCAATGACTCACAGGTGGTAGTCAATCAAGTTCTGAATGAAAACAAGCCAAGGACAACAACATGGCCACGTATTTAGCCAAAACCAAGACACTCCTCAAAAGGTTCAAAGCATATGGAATCACCCAGATCATGAGGGAGAAATATGAGAAAGCGGACATGCTGTCAAAGCATCAGACATCTATGTATGGTAAAAAACGATCCCGATCTTCCACCTGTAAAAACTGAGTATTGAGAACAAAAATAAAGCCGAAGCGTAGGGGCTAGAAGTACAAAGTGTTGCAAATCAGTACGGTGGCTGCCAGAAAGTAGCTAATGATATCCGGAGGCCACCTGAGTAGTTGAAAAATTTAACATCGCCATCGCCGTTTGCCATATGGGGAATAGATTTGATTGGTCCGATGCCAACTGCAACTAAAGAAGGGTCAAAGCATGCTATAGTTGTCGTTGACTACTTCATAAAGTGGGTTGAAGCAGAAGCACTAGTACATATCACCAAGGCTAACAAGATCGGTTTTGTGAAGAAAAATATCATCTATCGGTTTGGAATCCCGAAAACTATAATTACAAAAAATGGGACTCAATTCGATAGTGACAACTTCAGAAATATGTGTCAAGACTTCGCGATAAAAACTATTATTCCACACCAGCTCACCCTCAGACTAATGGCCAAACGAAGGCGGTGAACAAAATAATCAAGCATACTTTAAAAGCGAAGCTAGAGGGAAGGAAAGGAAGTTGGGCAGACAAATTACATAAAAGTCTTATAGGCTTATCGGACTACATAAAGGACTTCACAGGGGAAACACCTTACTCGCTGGCCTTTGGGATGGAAGCAGTAATTCCAGTTGAAATAATCCACAAGTTTCATAGGGTAAAGCTCAAGAAATGTAGAGATTATAAAACAAGACTTAGATAAGTTGGAAGAGAGAAGAGACATGTCCAGGGTAAGAAATGCCGCCTACCAACAAAGGGTAGCAAGGTAATACAATTCGCATGTCAATAATAGAAGATTACAACTCAGAAACCTAGTTCTGAGAAGAGTAACACTTAATACAAAGGAGAAGTCCGTAGATTCGTTAGTTGACAAATGGAAAGGACCATACCAAGTGGTCAGGATAGCATGACATGGAGCATATCGACTTTCCTGACCCGAGCGAACCGAGCTGCCTAGGCCGTGCAACGCACAATATTTAAAGATCTCTTACCCATGAAAAGGATTCATGCATTTATTTTTATTATTTGCTTAGATATTTAAACTTTAAATTATTATTAGCTAATTGTCTTTTATCTTTTGATAAATCAATAAAAATCCCTAGAGGGAGCAGTTATAAATATCAAGCACAGTGTTCGAAACCAAATATTCGCTATAAAAGCACTAACAGGATACCTTAAAATATTGATTGAGATCGACAGGGATCCCGAGAGGCCTGGTGAGGTGGTCGAAATCATAAGCTGCAAGACAGTGCACACTCACCAAAACTAACTGACATATGAAGCACTGTTAGAGCACCTTCGGGGTATATGAACCCGATGGAATGCACCAAGAGTTGGATAAGGCGTGAATCCTACTTATAAGATAAGGAAAGACACAGCCTTAGATGCTTATAAAACTGGTGGGATATATTACTCCTTATTACAATGAATCTTGATCAACAGACTATCGAGAGACTTCCCGACGACCTAGTTTATAGTTGAAAGATGAAAGTCTATAAATATAAACTACATAATTGGTTTACAAACGAACACTGCTCAACAAAAAGATATGCAACAAACGATCTAGAGTAGCCAGAACCCGAGTGACAAAATAGAATAGACCTACCCGAGGAAAACCTGAAACCGTTGCAGAGCACAGTTCAGCTCTCCAAGGTAAATAAATCGATGATTACATGACGACACAACGTCAAAAGAGTAGGTTATCAATCCCAAATGATCGGTATACAAGTGGTTTTATTTAGCCAAATTCATGAAAAGAATGCAAGCATAAGGAACCACACGCTAAAAACGGTAAACATCTCGAAGACGCACAAATAAGGGAAAAGTATACATTAGCTGTCATAGCTTGTCAAGTGTTACAAATGTAAATACATATAAAAAAAAGCCAGGAAGGCAGAGATGCTTCAGTTGTTCCCAGCAACGAAGGAGCACCCTGGATCGAAATGAAGGACATCATCATCTTCATTAAAGTCTCCAAAATTTGGCCAGGAGATGTTGTCATCAGGATCAGCAGATACAAAGGGAGAGTAATCTATATCGGGTGAAGGACCGATGTCAACCTCTTTGGTCAGAGCTCCACTATCCTGACCAGCATGAAAAGACACAAGGGATGCCTTCAAATGGAGCTCAAGATGCATGATGAGGGGATCCTTTTTGATAGATCTGCAATAGGCCTTCCACCTAATTTGCTTGTTCTTGATCGCTTATAGGGACTCTTTCTAATGCTTACATTTTTTTTGGTCCCATTTCAAGCGGGCCTCTCTTGAAGACCTCTCCCTTGCACTAAAGAATGTCCTAGCAGTCGTCAGACCCCTCTCAAACTCCCTCAGCAGCGTAGCATCGAAAGCAATGAACCTCTTATACCGGTCAACATTTTGAACTTCGAGGTCCAACATGGCTTCGTACGAAAGAAGTTCCATACTGACTTGTTGCTGCTCCAAGTCTTTGGCAAGATTCTTATAGTAAAGCCTAGCCCCCTCAGACACCTGCTATACTTCTAACATCTTCTACTGAGCTATGGTAAGGGAATCTCGGATAGCCTGAGCTTCTTCCCTAGTCTTCTTCACTATTGTCTCAGCTAAAATGTCATTAGATTCAAGTTCAACACTCCGCAATTCAGCCTTAGCAACTCTCTTCTCCAGCCCAACATTCTTTGTGGCGAGCTATATACGGGATTCATCAGATGCAGTGGCTCAAATCTGAACATTCACAAGAATTTTCCTCAGAGCCATCTCAGTTGCTATATGCGCTTTAGCTTTTTTGTATACTGACTAGCCTTGAAGGCACTAGCAAAAGAGAATTTCAAAGCTTCATCCTTCTCGGCGAGAGCAAGCTTCAATTGACAAATATCAGCAACATGTTTATTCTTCTCAGAAAAAGGCGGAGTCAACGCCTCCACTACCTATGAAGGATCGACAAAAGATAAATTGGACAGATGGAAAGATCAAAAGAAAAGCAATCAAGATTGTGGAAAGTCTTATAAAAATGCCTTTATTGAATATCATGCTGACCCGTTCAAAATTTGCAGCGTCTTTGGCATCCTTCCAATACCCTTATCCAATATATCCGACACTTGATGACATTGATCGAAGCATGGAAAGGGGGTTGGTCTAAGAACTACTGGATGATGGGAAGTGAGAAGGCTCAACAGCAGAAATAGTAGGAGCAGATTGATCCCAATGAAAGGAGGGAATAATACGATCAGCAGAGGTTGGAGTCTTCGAGATCCCAATGTCTTCCCTAGGGAGATTACCAGATGTAGCAACCTGGGGATCTTTACCCTTAGAAAATTGACCTTCGACAACACTATCGGGATGAATAGACCCAACAGGCAGATCGAAGAAGGTTTCATCAGCTATCTATTCTTCCTCATCAGGACCACTATCATCGTCTTTATAGTCAGAGAAAATGATTTGGCGCCTAACTGTAAATTGTAAAGGAGCCTCCTCAGGGCAAGGAAAAGGTGGCACAACCAGAATCTTGGGAAACTCATTCGAAGGGCTCCTAGTCCACAATTTTGAGTGGTTCGGATGAAGCGAATGACAAATTTAATATTCCCCGATCACTCCCTCTCTTGGATCACAACTCTCACGAAATAAGGACATAAACCGTCTCCTGGTATACCTCATCCTCCTCCTCCTCCTTTAAAATGATAGGATCAACCACTAGGGTAGGCAACACTAGATCAACCATGGATGCAGTACCTGCTCTTATGCGAAGGGCATTAGGAGTGGATGACCCTTCAGCAGTCTTAGCAACCTTATGGCTTAAAACCTTATATGTCGTAGCCACTTCATATGATTTCTTCCCTCGTGAATAATCCCTTCCCCGATGCTCTATTTTAGATCTACCTCGATCGTGCCTTACTTGATCAGATGCTTCAGAACTAGACCAAATCCGACCGACCCTTTCCTTTGAGTGGCCTGGGCGATCGTTTTGAGCTCGGGAAGGATGTCGATCATTGGTCCCATCTTGTTTAGTAGGTACATCGAATGAATTACCGTCAGATTCATACGTATGTTCTACCAGATCATGTTCAGGTGGAACAATTCCCTAAGCAACTTGATTGGCTGCAGCCTTCCAATTGACCCGATCAACATGTTTGGCCTTCTCAGATTGATCACCTGCGACGATATCCATATCGTACACTTAAAGGAAAAAGTGCCACACAATTATCAAAAATTAGCATAGGGAAAAAGTACACATGACTGTTTACAGTAGAAAATAAAGTAAGGTTGACTCACATCATCTACGATGGTCAGAAATCACAGAAAGAAGCCATGCCTTGATCAAATCTACCTAACCATAAAGGACACGGCGATCCTTGTTTTCCCAAGAAGTCTAAACCGCCTTAACCACTATATCAGCCTAGCTATTTATCAGAGAGGAGGAAGTTTTTTTCCAATGCTCATGATTACAGAAGTGCCTTGGAACTCTATTCCGTATCAGCCCTTGTATGGGGTCAGCGATGACTACTTCACCCCAGTCACCTTCAACGAAGAACCAACTGCTCTTACAGTACTTGTTTAAGGATGGGAACCCCAAGATAAATCCCTCGTGATCTTTATCCGAAGGAGGTACAGGTTTGCCTTTATATCCATGAGGAATCCACAAGATCTGGGAAGTGGATTGAAGGTATAAAGTTTCTCCACTATCAGATCGGTTAAGCGTATAAAAGATGTAGATCTCTTGAGGGGTCGGCGGTCATTTTGCCCCAAGATTTTTTCATAGATGCCCCAAACTGACCAACACCCAATAAGAATTGGGGGTCAGTTAGGCGGGAGAAATGTCAGCCTTTGCCAGGAACCAAGCTATAAAAGGTTGAAGGGGGAGAGTAACCCTGAGGATAACATAGCCCCGTATATAGCGAGCGTACCGGAGAAACGGTTCCACATAGCCCGATCGCCTCTACAGTACATTTTTTATGCACTAGTCAGATCGAATCGGTCCTCGAACTTTGCTAACTCAACCTCAATCACAACATCTATCTCTGAATCAAACGAACAGGGGTGGTCAGTGTTGAACCTTAGCATCGGAGCTTGTCGCTCCCGAGGTAAGTCCTTCATTTTTAGAAGTTGAGAAGATATCATATAGTCGATTGCTGTGAACACAGATTCTTTGGGAGAAAACGATTTTTTTTCGACATATCTATGTAGGGAAAAAACGATTCAAAACGCGGCGGAAGCATAATAAAAATGAAAATTAGGGTTTGCGTATAAATAATTTTTTTTCCCATTTATGCAACGAGAACCTTAACCCCACATTAATTGATGTATATAATAAGTGCCGTACCTTTTTCTCATGATGATTGAACAAGCGCCGAATCAATTCTGCATGATCTTCCAATCCAATCACGAATGTGAATCATCTAGGAGTGTGTGCTCCCTTTCTTTAAATCGTATACCTGAGGATGGAAACAAAAAAAAACATTTCTTTGTTAGTTACAAATATCCTCAAAGAGAAAAATCCCAGAACGTCCAGTCACTTGTGAATTATCAATCTACTTGATTGAAACTCGCGTGAACCCAATTTTCTTTTGTACACAAAACCCTTTTGATGTAAAGGATACTAGTATACTATGAAAAACCAAAATGTTCTCTTTTTCTCTTTTCTCCTTCCTCGAATTCCATACCCTATATCTTAGAGTTGATTGAATTTTGTCTAGAGTAAAATGCCAAATTTTCTGTCTCAAAATTCTCTCTTGCCAAGAAAAATTATCTCTTAGAAAACTCTTAGGTTGGCCGAAATTTTCAATCTAAAAATCATAGAGCTGGTCGAAATTCACAATGATATATATATATATATATATATATATAGGATCATAAATCTTTTCCTAAGAAGGATTTACTTGGTTGGCAAGAATCCTTTCCATACATGGAATTATTTAGTAGTTAAGAATCCTTTTCTAAAAGGAATTCTATCCTCTTAAATATTTATGAGCTGACCGAAATTCTTAAGAATATAATTAGGAGACTTAATTCTTTTCATAAGAAGGATTACATGGTAGTTAAGAATCCTTTCCTTAGATAGATTTACTTGGTTGTTAAGAATCCTTTTTCAAAAAGGAATTCTATCCTCAACCAAGACTCTTAATCCATCTCAATAGTGTATTTGTAACCATAATAAAGACTTTCTAATTTGATTAGATAAATAATTCCTTTTATTTATCTACTTATCAAATATAGTTTTTAATATTAATTATACTATTAACAACAGTATAATTTTAGGAGAGCAACTTCTACTAGGAAAAAGATTTTGACTTTTAATTAAAAAATTAATTAATCAACAAATTAATTAATTTCCATTTAATTAAATAATAAAATAAAAAATAATATAATTAAGCTATTCTTAATTAGCCTTGTCACCCAACACATGTATATGGACCATGTATTATTTTTCTTATTTTATTAAATCCATTAGACCTTAATAAAAAGTCCACATGTGAACTAGACCTATTCTTACAAAAAGAAACAAGTTCACATGCCTTTATAAAATTTTAGATGGACCCCTAAATTGATCCGGTAGAATATAGTAAGTGATCCATGCAAGTTCGTGTGGATTAGGGATCTTGGCGGGCTATCTAAATTTAAGCTCCAATAGACACAACCCAATGACAATCAAAAAATTATTCACTTAGGTCCGATCTATTAAATTTCAGTTCATTCCACTAAATAACAAAAATTGAACTCTTAAATAAGGATAGAATAAGTTGATGTTACTCATTCATACCCTAGACAACCTTATTGGAGAAAGTGTATCCTCGTGAAGAATACCATTAATCGCCAAGAGCTCATAAACCGTCTATAGCTCTCCAAGTTACATATTTACTCATATGACCACATTTTGAACTTGGATATTTTGACTTGTCCAGAAGCCATGTGTTAATAGACACTATTGAAAACTTAACGTTATGATTTAATATCCAATACCTCAAAACATCCATATGATGGTATTCTACTCTCATTCAATAAATGGAGCCACAATGTCCATATCTATAAATAAAGTCCTCTATTGATTAACAAATGAATACCACCAAACTATCGAGGATAGACTATGCTATATATGTAGGGAAAAACGGTTTCAAAATTCTGGGTGAACCATAGAAGAATCCACGTCTAATGCACTAGGTTGTTAGTAAGAGGGAAGATGGTCCTGGAGAATAGACTCGAACCTAGAAGCATTCTTATCATCACCAGCCCCAATAGGATGTAGAAGAGGCTCAAAATATTGATGACGAAGAATAGGATCCAAAAACGCTTGAAAGGATGGAAGATCAAAGAAGAGCATGGGGCTCGAAGAAAAAGAAAGCTAGGGATTGTTTTTCACGAAAAGAAAGATGTTGAATCATAAAAAGAAAAGTGAATTGCCTCAAGACAATATATATAGGCAAGTGACATCACCAAGGTAAGCAATCGTCGTCAGTCGAAAGTGGGGGAAGGCGTGCGAGAACCAAAAACCATGCGCCATTTGAATTTTGAAAAAGATGCGCAATGATTTCATTAGCCGAAATATGCATGGTTGATAACTGAAGTGCATTAGAGAGCATTGATGCACTACAAGATAAAAATGATAGAGTGAATTAAACACACTCAGTCGAATACATCCTACTTGTGATTGTTGTTTATCCAATCTCGTATGTTTAAGGGGAAGTTGTTATTGGTAAAATCTAAAGAATGATGAGTCAGCATAACTGCCTAAAGATGTGGGAATTGGAGACACCGCGCCACCAAGAGTCAACCTTCCTAAGCTGACCAAAGACGGTTTCATGACACCCGGTCGGGGCCATCGAGATGGTCGGGACAAAGCCCTTGGTCAGAATTGAATCATTGTTCAAGAAGAGTAAGGATTGGTTGGGTTTTGGCAGACGATCGGTAGAATGACACATGGAATTTGTACTCCAATAAAGTGTCTCGAAGCACACTTTGATAAGGATGCGAGTTTCCCCCATCGATGCCAGAGTCCATGCCAGAGTCTAGAGTAAAATACTAAATTTTTCTCTCTCAAAATTCTCTCTTGCCAAGAAAACTTCTCTCTCTTAGAAAACACTGAGGTTTGCCGAAATTTTTACTCTAAGAATCTTTTTGGACTGGCCGAAATTCACAAGGGTATATATATAGGATCACAAATCCTATCCTAAGAAGGATTTACTTAGTTGGCAACAATCATTTCCTTACATGGATTTATTTGGTAGTTAAAAATCATTTTCTTAAAGGAATTCTATCCTCATATATATATATATATATATATATATATATATATATATATTAGCTGGACAAAATTCACAAGAATATATATTAGGATCACAAATCCTTTCCTAAGAAGGATTTACTAGGCTATTAAGAATCATTTCCTTAGGTGGATTTACATGGTGGTTAAGAATCCTTTTTCTAAATGAATTCTATCCTATACCAATACTCCTAATCCAACTCAATAGTGTTTTTGTAGCCTTATTAAAGACTTCCTAATTTGATTAGATAAATAATTCCATTTATTTATCTACTTATCAAATATAGTCTTTAATGTTAATTATACTACCAACAATATTATAATTTTAGAAGACCATCTCCTACTAGAAAAAAAGTTTTTGACTTTAAATTAAAAAATTAATTAATTTCCAATTAATAAAATAATAAAATAAAAAATAATATAATTAAGCTATTCTAAAAAGTCTTGCCGCCTATACCATATATAAGGGCCATATATTATTTTTCATATTTTATTAAATCCATTGGACCTTAATAAAAAGTCCACATGTGAACTAGACCTATTCTTACAAAAAAAAAACAAGTTCACATGCCTTAATACAATTCTAGATGGACCCCTAAATTGGTCCGATATAATATATCAAGTGATCCAAGCAAGTTCGTGTGGATTGGGGATCTTGGCAGACTATCAAAATTTAAGCTCCAACAGACACAACCCAATCACAATCAACAAATGATTCACTTAGGTCCGATCTATTTAATTTTAGTTCATTCCACTAAAGAACTAAAATTGAGCTCTTAAATAAAGATAGAATAAGTTGATGTTACTCATTCATACCCTAGACAACCTTATTGGAGAAAGTGTATCCTCGTAAAGAGTACCAGTAATCGCCAAGAGCTCATAGACCGCCTATAGCTCTCCAAGTTACCATATTTACTCATATGACCACATTTTGAACTTGGATATTTTGACTTGTCCAGAAGCCATGTTTCAATAGACACTATTAAAAACTTAACGTAAAGATTTAATATCCAATATCTCAAAACATCCATATGATGATATTTTACTCTCATTTAATAAATGGAGCCACGATGTCCATATATATAAATGAAATCCTCTATCGATTAACAAATGAATACCACCAAACTATCGTGGATAGACTATGCTATATAATCGTACTCATTGATAGCTCAAATGATAACACTTGCAACCGTAAGTCCATCATTTAACTCAGGATTTAGATAGACTCTCCGATTGTCTTAAAATGAATTTTTTTTATCTATTGACGGTTCTAGATAAAATATTTCATTTTGATCCAATTCATTGCACCTAGTGCACTAGATTATTTTGTCCAAAGACACCACATTTTGATGATTTTAGACTCATCATAACACATTTGATCCCACTCAATTGCTAGCAAAAGCATCTACAACTTTAACAAGATAAGTTGTGAATATTATTCAAGACTAACTAAAGATTTGTGTCTACCTCATACATATCTAGATGTATGAACAATTCTTCTTTTCTCATAGTCTTTTGACCTTATGATTATTTACTTTTGAAAATTATAATAATTAAACTATAAATGCTATAAGATTTGTTAAACTAGAAATCACTTTATTAATATGAAAAGATTGTCAAAGACATTATTATACTATTGCTATCGAGCATAATCCTAACAATCTCCCACTTGCTCTATAGAAAATGTGCCATATCTCTCATCCCCATATTCTCTAGATGCCCATCAAAACTCTTTTGTTGATGAGCCTTTGTAAAGGGATCCACCAGATTTTTAGCTTACGCGATCTTGGTAATCGTCACGTCACCCCTATGCATAATTTTCCTCAAAAGGTGATACTTTCTTTCAATGTGCTTCCCTCTCTTATGACTTCTTGGTTCTCTCGAATTAGCCACTGCTCCACTATTGTCACAATAGATAGTGATCAGCTTATTCGCATCAGGAACCATTTCCAAGTTAACCAAGAATTGGCAGAGCCATACAGCCTCTTCAGCAGCCTCGCAAGCGTTAACATACTTGGCTTCCATGATGGAATCAACAAAACAAGATTGCTTGATACTCCTCCATATGACTGCCCCTCATCCAATAGTAAACACAGATCCTGATGTTGATCTCTTGGAGTCATAATCTTACTGAAAATCAGAATCTGTATACCCAACGGGAATTAAATCCCTCCAGAGTATACAAGCATATAATCTCTCGTTCTCCTAAGATACTTGAAAATATGCTTGACTGTCGTCTAGTGATCAGGACCATGCATCGATTGAATCCTGCTAATTATGCCCACAACAAAATAAATATCTAGTCTAGTACAAACCATTGCATACATGAGACTCCCTACTGCCAAAGCATATGGAATCTTACTCATGAATTGCTCTTCATGTTAATTCTTAGGAACTTTTTCCTTAGAAAGTTTGATTCCATGTCTGAAAGGTAACATACCTTTCTTAGAATCTTGCATGGAAAACCTAGACAATATTTTATCTATGTATGAACCTTGGGATAATGCAATCGTTCTATTCTTTCTATCCTTTATGACTTGGATAACAAGAATATAGCTTGTTTCTCCTAAGTCCTTCATATCAAATTGTTAGGCTAACCATTCTTTAATTGATGTCAATACACCTACATCATTTCCGATGAGTCGTATATCATCAACGTAAAGAACTAGAAAAACCAACTTGTCGACTTTAATCCTTTTGTATACACAAGGTTTGTCAAGGTTTTGAATAAGTTCAAAACTTTTCACGGCTTGATTGAACCTTATGTTTCAAGATCTGGATGTTTGCTTTAAGCCATATATGGATCTTTGCAACTTGTATACCGTTTCCTCTAGGACTTTTTCAATGAATCCTTCTGGTTGCATCATATAGATGCATTCATCAAGACTTCCATTAAGGAAACCTGCCTGGACGTCCATTTGCCAAATCTCTAGGTCTAGAGATGCCATGATGGATAAGAGTATCCTAATGGATTTAAGCATGGCCATAAGAAAGAAGGTTTCTTCATAATCGATACCTTCTTTCTGTGCAAAACCTTTAGCTACCAATCTAGCTTTAAAGGTTTCCACCTTTCCATCCATTCCACTTTTCCTCTTGTATACCCACTTGTACCCGATGGGTTTTATCCATTTAGGCAAGTTTACAAAAGACCATACTTTGTTTTTGAACATAGATTCTATTTCGGATTGCATTTCCTTTTGCCAATGGCGACAATCAACATCTTTCATTACTTCCTTGTACGTATAGGGATCATCATAGTCCGAAAGATTCTCTACAGATTCCCTACAGATTCCCTACAGATGTATCTCTCGGGTTGTCTAACAACCCTCCCACTACGACGAGGTATGGTAGATTGTTGATCTTGTGTTGGTAAAGAACTTACAATCGGGCTTGGTTGCGAAACCTCTTGTGGAATTGTATCTCCTAAAAGCTCATTCTTGACAATTCTACTTTTAGGCACAAAATTATTCATATAGTCCTCTTCTAGAAATTTAGCATTTGTCGAAACAAATACTTTAAGATCTGAAGGACTATAAAAACAATATCCTTTTGTTTCTTTTGGATACCCTAAACATATACATGTTTCTAAACGGGACTCCATCTTTTCTGTCTTTCCTTTTAACACGTGTGCATGATATTTAAATATCCTTAAGTGTTATACACTAGGCTTTCGCTCGGTCCACAACTCATGCGGTGTTTTAGGAATCGACTGAGATGGTATATCGCTTAGAATATACATTGCAGTTTGTAAAGCATATCCTCTAAAAGAATTAGGGAGTGTTGAATAACTCAACATAACCATATCCAAACGAGTTTTGTTTCTCCTTTATACCACCCCATTTTGTTGAGGTGTGCCTGGTGTAGAAAACTGAGAAATTATACCATTATCAATAAGATATCGTTGAAATTCATTAGATAGATATTCTCTACCACGATCAGACCTCAAGATTTTTATGTATTTCTCAGGCTGATTTTCTACTTCAGCTTTAAATGCTTTGAATATGTCAAAAGCATCTGACTTACGTCTCATAATATACACATAGCCACATCTTGAGTGATCATCTATGAAAGTGATAAAGTACTCATATCCACCTCTAGCTTGAATGCTCATAAGTCCACACACATCAGTGTGTATCAAACCTAAACATTTAATGGTTCTTGTGCCTTTGGTCGTAAACTACCTTTTGGTCATTTTACCTTCCAAACAAGATTCACAAGTTGGTAGATCATCAACCTTTAAGTCACTTAGAGATCCGTCACTTATCAATCTTTTAATCATATTAAGGTTAATATGACCTAAGCATAAAATGCCATAGGTAGGTTTCATCTTTTGATAATTTTACTCTTTTATGATTAGGTTCCGTTGATTCCGTGTCTAACAAGTGAGAGATATTTCTATGCGAATAGAATAAAATGTTTTCCAATGTACCTTTGCAAATAATTTTGCTATTCTTACTAATAATAAAACCTTTTATTAAAAGTAACGGAATATCCAAATTTATTTAGACAAGAGACCGATATTAAATTCCTCTTGAATTGTAGTACATAATAAACGTTTATTAAATCTAAATGCCTATATGAATCTAAATTGATTCTAATATCTCCCACTACACTAGTAGACACCAAGGTTCTATTGCCTAATTGAAAGTTTGAATTCGTTCTTATTCAGTCTATTCCTTTGACCCTTTTCACCACAAAGGAAACACTTCCCTTTGATCTTGGTTACTTTCTTGGTCTCCTTCTAAGAAGTCCCAAGTTTATTTTTCTTCTGTTGTCTCTTAACCTTCTTACGGGTCTTTAATTGTAACAATTTACCAAGCATATGAATCTCTTGACCCTTGCCTTTCACAATAATCGTTTTGGCGCTTTGAACATCTTGCATCAGGCCTTGCAAGGTGTATTCCTTATTGTTCAAGGTGTAGTCCAACTTTGAACAAACCAAAGGAATCCGATGGTGAGTTGAAAATCATGTAAAGTTTTCGTCTCACCATCTATCTCAACACCATTCAGTTCGGCAATGTTGAGATGTGATATGACTTTCATCATGTGATCTATCATAGCCTGTCCAGGTTTCATCCTCAGATTCATGAAAGCAGACACTGCCTTTCCTTTTAGTCGTCCTAGACCTCATAGCTAATATCTCCTATAGAGACATCATTATATCGGCAGCAGCTGCCATTCATTCATGTTGCTATTGCAACACGTCAGAGATGATGTCCATAATGTAATGTACATTTAGCCATTTCATCTGAAGACTTCCACTACTGATACTCATCTCTTTGCTCTTGAGTAGATTCATTAGTTTGGTTTAAGGTCTAGACATAACAAATTTATGTTTTGCAATAACAACCCAATTTTCCTTTTCCATGTGACATAATTATTATCATTTAAAGTATTATCTTTTAGGATGTTGATTAGGGATGGGGTTATGATTTCGTTTTTATAACAAAAATTATATAGGTAAATAATCATGATAAAGCACTTTTGAATATTTATCTTGAATTAATTAAAATAATTCAATCGTAAAAATTCAACGGTGATCCAACACCCATAAATGTCAAGCCTCTTTTGGGAGTTCGCACCATTTACTAGTTGGACTAGGTCCCACCTAATTGTTAACAAAAAAACCAATATTTTCTATTTTTACCTTGCAATTTTATTAACAAGAACGCTTGGGAGGATATTAATAAAATTACATTGAGTGTGTTACCAAGTTATCGACTTTCAATATAATCCCTCCTTTAGGAGTAGATATCGTTTGGGTTAATTGTCTAGTCTATCCTTGTAAAGAAGTATCTTGATAAATTCCATTGATAAATACCTCTTGGGAGGTTATTCACGAAACATAAAGCTCAACTAAACTTGGAGGCTGTAGGTGTTCCAAAACACCTTCTCCCACTCAGTTGTTTAAGGCATGTGATCGAATTCCAAAGAATGATTTACCATGTTATCTAGATGCCAATTTAGATACTTAAACCATTCAATGCATGTTCATACCAAAAAAGATATATGAGTGGCACTCATATTCTATATGACATGTTATCAAACAATGACAAACATTGCAACGTTTATAAAAATATAAATAGCTACAATGTTGGTTCATCCTAGAAAAACAAGTAAATTACATATGTCTTGGAATACAAAAACTCCTTTCTTGGTGAACAAGTCTTCACACGACCTTCATCGTCAGGACTCTCTTGGCTGCCTCCCATGGGCGTGCGCACCCTTGGCCTTTACCCATGGGCGAATGTACCCTTAGCCCTTACCCCTGGGCGTGCGCATGCCACAAACCCATAAAGGGTTGCCATGTGCAGCCCATGGCTTCCATAGGGTTGCCGTACGTAGCCCGCCCATGCCACAACAAACGTGGATGCATGCTCTTCGCACAGATGTTCGTTGCTACAGCTTCTACAGTCCCAAACTTGTTCCGATTGCTCCTAATTCTTCAAAAATTTTAGTCTTCAAAACTTGAGTGTATTACAAAAGAATTATAAATAAAAATACTGCAGTTTTTTTTATTACATCAACAAAATAAAAAATAAAAAACTTAGCAACTACCAAGAAGGAAATTATGGCGATGATAGACCACCCTTCTTGTTACAATCCAAAAAAAAATACATTCAAATTCTAGGATCAGAATTGAGCAATAACAATTGTAGAGAAAACACCACGTGCAACAGAAGCGTGAGAAAATTTATTAAAATTAGGGTTTGCGCATAAATAAAAAAAATTCCCTTTTAAATATCAAAAACCTTAACCCCATATTAATTGATGTATATAAAAGTATCGTACTTTTTCTCGCGACGATTGAACAAGCACCGAATTGATTCCGTAAGATCTTCCAATCCAAACATGAACTTGAATCACCTAAGAGTGTGGGCTCCCTTTCTTTAAATTGTATACTTAAGGATGGAGACAAACAAAATCTTTTCTTTGTTAGTTACAAATATCCTCCAAGAGAAAAATCCAAGAACATCCGGTCACTTGTGAATTATCAATCTACTTGATTGAAACTCGCGTGAATCCGATTTGATTATGTACACGAATTTTGATGTAAGGGATACTAGTATACTATCAAAAATAAAACGTTATCTTTTTCTCTTTTCTCCTTGGCCGTATTAAACACCCTATATCTTAGAGTTGAATGAATTTTGTCTAGAGTAAAATACTAAATTTTTCTCTCTCAAAATTCTCTCTTGCCAAGCAAAATTCTCTCTTAGAAAACACTTAGGTTGGCCGAATTTTTACTTTAAGAATCTTTTTGGGTTGGCTGAAATTCACAAGGGTATATATATAGGGTCACAAATCCTTTCCTAAGAAGGATTTACTTGGTTGACAATAATCCTTTCCTTGCGTGGATTTATTTGGTAGTTAAGAATCCTGTTCTTAAAGGAATTCTATCCTCTTATATATATATATATATATATATATATGAGCTGGCCGAAATTCACAAGAATATATATTAGGATCACAAATCCTTTCCTAAGAACGATTTACTTAGTTGTTAAGAATCATTTCCTTAAGTGGATTTACTTGGTGTTTAAGAATCCTTTTTCTAAATGAATTCTATCCTACACCAAAACTCCTAATCCAAATCAATAGTGTATTTGTATCCATATTATAGACTTCCTAATTTGATTAGATAAGTAATTTATTTTATTTATCTACTTATCAAATATAGCATTTAATATTAATTATACTACCAACAATAGTATAATTTTAGGAGACCATCTCCTACTGGGAAAAAGATTTTGACTTTAAATTAAAAATAATAATTAATCAACAAATTAATTAATTTCCATTTAATTAAATAATAAAGTAAAAATAATATAATTAAGCTACTCTAAATAACCTTGCCGCCCATACCATATATATGTGCCATATATTTTTTTTTTTATTTTATTAAATCCATTGGACCTTAATAAAAAGTCCAAATGTGAACTAGACCTATTCTTACAAAAAGAAACATGTTCATATGCCTTAATACAATTCTAGATGGACCCCTAAATTGGTCCGGTAGAATATATCAAGTGATCCATGCAAGTTCGTGTGTATTGGGGATCTTGGCAGGCTATCTAAATTTAAGCTGCAATAGACACTATTAGGATTATGCTCGATAGCAAGAGTGTAATATTGTAATTAACAATCTTTTCATATGAATAAAGTGATTTCTAGTTTAACAAATCTTATAGCATTTATAGTTTAATTATTATAATTGTCAAAAGTAAATAATCATAAGGTCAAAAGACTACGAGAAAAGAAGAATTGTTCATACATCTAGATATGTATGAGGTAGACACAATTCTTTAGTTAGTCTTGAATAAAATTCACAACTTAAGATAAAAGGTTGGGCGCCTTTATCTTGTTAAAGTTGTAGATTCTTTTCCTAGCATTTGAGTGGGATCAAATGTGTTATGATGAGTCTAAAATCATCAAAGTGTGGTGTCTTTGGGCAAAAGAATCTAGTGCACTGGGTGCATGGAATTGGATCAAAATGAAATACTTTATCTAGAACCGTCAATGGATAAAAGTTTTCAATTGAAGACAATCGGAGAGTCTTTCTCAATCTTGAGATAAATGATGGACTTATGGTTGCAAGTGTTATCATTTGAGTTATCAATGAGTACGATTATATAGCATAGTCTATCATCGATAGTTTAGTGGTATTCATTTGTTAATCGATATAGGACTTCATTTATAGATATGGACATCGTGGCTCCATTTATTGAATGGGAGTAGAATACCATCATATATATGTTTTGAAGTATTGGATATTAAATCTTAACGTTAAGTTTTGAATAGTGTCTATTGAGACATGGCTTGAGCAAGTCAAAATATCCAAATTCAAAATGTGGTCATATGAGTAAATATGGTAGCTTGGAGAGCTATAGGCGGTCTATGAGCTCTTGGCAATTACTGGTATTCTTCACGAGGATACACTCTCTCCAATAAGATTATCTAGGGTATGAGTGAGTAACATCAACTTATTCTATCTTTATTTAAGAGTTCAAATTTAGTTCTTTAGTGGAATGAACTAAAATTAAATAGATCAGACTTAAGTGAATCATTTGTTGATTGTGATTGGGTTATGTCTATTGGAGCTTAAATTTAGATAGCCCACCAAGATCCTCAATCCACACGAACATGCATGGATCACTTGATATATTCTACCGAACCAATTTAGGGGTCCATCTAGAATTGTATTAAAGCATGAGAACTTGTTTCTTTTTGTAAGAATAGGTCTAGTTCACATGTGGACTTTTTATTAAGGTCCAATGGATTTAATAAAATAAGAAAAATAATATATGGCCCATATATATGGTATAGGCGGCAAGGCTATTAAGAATAGCTTAAATATTTTATTTTATATTATTATTTAATTAAATGGAAATAAATTAATTTGTTGATTAATTAATTATTTAATTAAAAGTTAAAATCTTTTTCCTAGTAAGAGATGGTCTTCTAAAACAATTATTTATCTAATCAAATTAGGAAGTCTTTAATATGGTTACAAATAAACTATTGAGTTGGATTAGGAGTCTTGGTGTTAGGATAGAATTCCTTTTTGAAAAGGATTCTTAACCACCAAGTAAATCTACCTAAGGAAATGATTTTTAACTACCAAGTAATCCTTCTTAGGAAAAGAATAAACTCTCATAATCTATATCAACAAGAAATTCGGCCAGCCCATATGGATATAGGTGAAGTTAGATTTCCTTTTAGATAAGGATTCTTAACTACCAAATAAATCCACCTAAGGAAAAGATTCTTGCCAACCAAGTAAATCCTTCTTAGGAAAGGATTTATGATCCTATATATATGTGTGTGTGTATTTCGGCCAGCCCTAAGAATTCTATGATGAAAATTTCTGCCATGCTAGGTAATTTTCAAGAGAGAATTTGGCATAGCAAGAGAGAATTTTGAGGCAGAAAAATTAGTTTTTGCTCTAGACAAAATTCAATCTACTCATAGAAAAAGGGTGTGAAATTCGGCCAAGGAGAAAAGAGAAAAAAAGAACGTTTTTGTTTTCGATAGTACACTAGTATCCTTTACATCAAAAGGGTATTGTGTACAACATCGAATCAAGGTTCACATGAGTTTCAATCAAATTGATTGATAATTCACAAGTGGACGTTCTTGATTTTTCTCTTAGAGGATATTTGTAACTAACAACAAAATAGATTTTGTTTGTTTTCATCCTCAGGTATACAATTTAAAGAAAGGGACCCCACACTCTTAGGTGATTCACGTTCGTGATTGGATTGGAAGATCTTGCGGAATAATTCGGCGCTTGTTCAATCATCACGAGAAAAAGGTACGACACTTTTTATATTCGTCAATTAATCTAGGGTTAAGGTTCTCGTTGCATAAAATTGAATTTTTTTATTTATATGCAAACTCTAATTTTCATTTTTATCACGCTTCTGTTGCGTTTTGAATCGTTCTTTTCCCTTCAATTGATATCAGAGGCTGGTTGTACAGTTGATTAATTGATGTATGTGTTCGTGAATCTTCCTTTTATTGTATATATGCATGTTTTAGAAAGATATGACACTCTAGGTATTCGCATAAATATTTACATTGGAATGTACGGATATATATATGTTTTATACATGGTTTGTTATTGCTTAATTTTGGTCCTAGAATTTCAATGTAATTTTGTTTTGGGATTGTAACAAGAAGGGTGGTCTATCATCGTCATAATTTCCTTATTGGCAGTTGCTAATTTTTTTTTTATTTTGTCGTTGTAATAAAAAAAACTGCAGTATTTTATTAGTTAAATTCTTCTGTAATACATTCAAGTTTTGAAGACTCGAAGGTTTGAAGAATTAGGAGCAACCAGAACAAGTTTGAGACCGTTCGAGCCGTAACAACGAACGTTCATGCGAAGAGCGTACAGCCACGTTTGTTGTGTCATGGGCTGCGCACGGCAGCCCTTTTGGTATCCATGGGCTGCGCATGGCTGCCCTTTATGGGTTTGTGGCATGCGCACACCCATGGGTAAGGGCGAAGGGTGCGCATACCCATGGAAGGTAGCCGAGGGAGTCCAAACGACGAAGGTCGCGTGAAGACTTGTTCTCCAAGAAAGGAGTTCTTGTATTCCAAGATATATGTAATTTACTTGTTTTTTCTAGGATTGACCAAAATTGTAGCTATTTATATTTTTGTAAATATTGCAATGCTTGTCATTGTTTGATAACATATCATGTAGAATATAAGTGCCACTCATATATCTCTTTTGGTATGAACATGCATTGAATAGTTTAAGTATCTAAATTGGCATCTAGATAACTTGGTAAATCATTCTTTGGAATTCGATCACATGCCTAAAACAATTGAGTGGGAGAAGGTGTTTTGGAACAATTACGGCCTCCAAGTTTAGTTGAGCTTTATGTTTCATGAATAACCTCCCAAGAGGTATTCATGAATGGAATTTAACAAGATACTTCCTTACAAGGATAGACTAGACAATTAGCCCAAACTATATCTACTCCCAAAGGAGGGATATTGTGAGAGATTAAATTGAAGGTCGATAACTTGGTAACACACTTAATGTAATTTTATTAATATCCTGCCAAGAGTTTTTGTTAATAAAATTGCAAGGCTAAAATAGAAAACGTTGGTTGTTATGTTAACAATTAGATGAGACCTAGTCCAACTAGTAAATGGTGCATACTCCCAAAGGAGGCGTGACATTTATGGGTGTTGGATCATCGTTAAATTTTTACGATTGAATTATTTCTTTTAATTCAAGATAAATATTCAAAAGTGCTTTATCATGATTATTTACTCATATAATTTTTGTTATTAAAAAGAAATCATGACCCCATCCCTAATCAATATCCTAAAAGATAATACTTTAACTGATGATAATTATGCCACATGGAGAAGGAATATTGGGTTGTTGTTGCAAGTTGAAAAGTATAAGTTCATTCTGTATATTCCTTAACCACCAAACTAATGAATCTAACTCAGGAAGCAAATAGATGAGTATCAGTAGTGGAAGTCTTCAGATGAGATGACTAAATGTATGTTACATTATGGCCATCAACTCCGACGTGTTGCAACAGCAACATGAAGGAATGGAGACTGATGCCGATATAATGATGTCTCTAGAGGAGATGTTTGCTATGAGGTATAGGATGACTATGAGAGAGAGGCAGTGATTGCTTTTATGAATCTTTGGACGAAACCTGGACAGGGTGTGAAGGATCACATGATGAAAGTCATAGCACATCTCAACATTGCTGATTTGAATGGTGCTAAAATAGATGGTGAGACCAAAATTGACATGATTGTCAACTCACTATTGGATTCCTTTGATCAATTCAAGTTGGACTGCACCTTGAATAATAAGGAATACACCTTGCAAGAACTGATGCAAAATTTTCAAAGCACCAAGATAATCCTTGTGAAAAGCAAGGGTAAAGAGATTCATATGCTTGGTAAGTTGCTACTGTTAAAGGCCCGTTAGAAGGTCAAGAGACAACCGAAGAAAAAACAACTTAAGCTTTCTTAGAAGGAGACCAAGAAAGTAACCAAGATCAAAGGAAAGTGTTTCTTTTATGGTGAAAAGGGTTAAAGGAATAGACTGAATAAGAATGAATTCAACTTGTATTTAGGCAATAGAGCATTGGTTTCTACTAGTATAATGGGAGTATTTGAATCAATTTAGATTCTTATAGGCATTTAGATTTAATAGATGTTTACTATGTACCTCAATTGAAGGGGAATTTAATTTCAGTTTCTTGTTTAAATAAATTTGGTGATTCGGTTACTTTTAATAAATATTTTATTATTAGTAAGAATGACAAAATTATTTGCAAAGATACATTGGAAAATGGTTTATTCTATTTGCATGGAAATATCTCTCACTTGTTAGAACGGAATCAACAGAACCTAATCATAAAAGAGTAAAATTATCAAAAGATGAAACCTACCTATGGCATTTGCGCTTAGGTCATATTAACCTTAATATGATTAAAAGATTGGTATGTGAAGGACCTCTAAGTGACTCAAAGGTTGATTATCTACCAACTTGTGATTCTTGTTGGAAAGTAAAATGACCAAAAGGTCGTTTACGACCAAAGGCGCAAGAGCCATCGAATGTTTAGGATTGATACACACTGATGTGTGTGGACCTATGAGCATTCAAGCTAAAGGTGGATATGAGTACTTTATCATTTTCATGGATGATAACTCAAGATTTGGCTACGTGTATCTCATGAGACATAAATCAGATGCTTTTGATATGTTCAAAGCATTTAAAACTGAAGCAAAAAATCAGCTTGAGAAATGCATAAAAATCTTAAGGTCTGATCATGGTGGAGAATATCTATCTGGTGAGTTTCAGCAATATCTTATTGATAATGGAATAATTTCTTAGTTATCTGCACCAGGCACACCTCAACAAAACGGGGTGGCAGAAAGAAGAGATAGAAATCTTTTGGATATGGTTAGGTCTATGTTGAGTTATTCAACGCTCCCTAGTTTTTTTTAGGGATATGCTTTACAAACTTCCATGTATATTCTAAACGATGTGCAATCTAAGTCGATTCCCAAAACACCACATGAGTTATGGACTGGGCGAAAGCCTAGTTTACAACACTTAAGGATATTTGGATGTCCTGCACACGTGTTAAAAGGAAAGACAGAAAAGATGGATTCCCGTTCAGAAACATGCATATTTGTAGGGTATCCAAAAAGAACAAAAGGATATTATTTTTATAGTCCTTCAGATCTTAAAGTATTTGTTTCGACAAATGCCAAATTTCTAGAAGAGGACTATACGAATAATATTGTGCCTAAGAGTAGTATTGTCCTAAATGAACTTTTAGGAGATACAATTCCCCAAGAGGTTTTGCAACCAGGCCCAATTGTAAGTTCCGTACCAACACAAGATCAACAATCGACCATACCTCATCGTAGTGGGAGGGTTGTTAGACAACCCGAGAGATACATCGGTCTAGGAGAATCTATAGAGAATCTTCCGGATGATGATGATCCCTATACGTACAAGAAAGCAATGGAAGATGTTAATTGTCACAATTGGCAAAATGTAATGCAATCCAAAATTGAATCTATGTTCAAAAACAAAGTCTGGTCTCTTATAGACTTGCCTAAAGGGATAAAACCCATCGGGTGCAAGTGGGTATACAAGTGGAAAAGAGGAATGGATGGAAATGTGGAAACCTTTTAAGCTAGATTGGTAGCTAAAAGTTATACACGGAAATAAGGTATCGATTATAAAGAAACCTTCTCTACAGCGGCCATGCTTTAATCAATTAGGATACTCTTATCCATTGTGGCATCTCTAGACTTAAAGATTTGGAAAATGGATGTCAAGAAAACTTTCCTTAATTGAAGTCTTGAAGAAAGCATCTATATGATGCAACCATAAGGATTCATTGAAAAAAGCCAAGAGGAAAGGGTATGCAAGTTGTAAAGATCCATATATGGATTGAATCAAGCATCCAGATCCTAGAACATAAGGTTCGATCAAGCCGTGAAAAGTTTTGGATTTATTCAAAACCTTGATGAACCTTGTGTATACAAAAGGATTAAAGTTGACAAGTTGGTTTTCCTAGTTCTTTAAGTTGATGATATACTACTCATCAGAAACGATGTAGGTGTATTGACATCAATAAAAAAATGGTTAGCAAAACAATTTAATATGAAGGACTCAGGAGAAGCAATTATATTCTTGGTATCCAAGTCATAAGGGATAGAAAGAATAGAACGATTACATTATCCCAAGCTTCATACATAGATAAAATCTTGTCTAGGTTTTCCATGCAAGATTCCAAGTTAGGTATGTTACCTTTCAGACATGGAATCAAACTTTCTAAGGAACAAGTTCTAAAGAATGAGCATGAATAGCAATTCATGAGAAGGATTCCATATGCTTCGGCAGTAGGAAGTCTCATGTATGCAATGCTCTGTACTAGACTAGATATTTTTTTTGCTGTGGGCATAGTTAGCAGGTTTCAATCGAAGCCTGGTCCTGATCACTGGACGGCTGTCAAGCATATTTTCAAGTATCTTAGGAGAACGGGAGATAATACGCTTGTATACTCTGGAAGGGATTTAATTCCCGTTGGGTATACATATTCTGATTTTCAGTCAGATTCTGACTCTAAGAGATCAATATCAGGATCTGTGTTTACTATTAGAGGAGGAGCAGTCATATGGAGGAGTATCAAGCAATCTTGTATTGTCGATTCCAAAATGGAAGCCGAGTATGTTGACGCATGCGAGGCTGCTAAAGAGGCTGTTTGGCTCCGCCAATTCCTGATTGACTTGGAAGTTGTTCCTGATGCGAATAAGCAGATCACTATCTATTATGTCAATAGTGGAGCAGTGGCTAATTCGAGAGAACCAAGAAGTCATAAGAAAGGGAAACACATTGAAAGAAAGTATCACCTTTTAAGGGAAATTGTGTGTAGGGGTGAAGTGATGATTACCAAGATCGCGACACCAGAAAATGTAGTGGATCCCTTTACAAAGGCTCTTCCTCAAAAGAGTTTTGATGGGCATCTAGAGAATATTGGGATGAAAGATATGACAAATTTGCTATAGAGCAAGTCGGAGACTGTTAGGATTATGCTCGAAAGCAAGAGTGTAATATTGTAATTAACAATCTTTTCATATGAATAAAGTGATTTCTAGTTCAACAAATCGTATAGCATTTATAGTTTAATTATTATAATTGTCAAAAGTAAATAATCATAAGGTCAAAAGACTATGAGAAAAGAAGAATTGTTCATACATTTAGATATGTATGAGGTAGACACAATTCTTTTGTTAGTCTTGAATAATATTCACAACTTAAGATAGAAGTTTGGGCGCATTTATCTTGTCAAAGTTGTAGAATCTTTTGCTAGCATTTGAGTGGGATAAAATGTGTTATGATGAGTCTAAAATCATCAAAGTGTGGTGTCTTTGGGCAAAAGAATCTAGTGCACTGGGTGCATTGAATAGGATCAAAATTAAATACTTTATCTAGAACCATCAATGGATAAAAGTTTTCATTTGAAGAAAATCGGAGAGTCTATCTCAATCCTGAGATAAATGATGGACTTATGGTTGCAAGTGTTATCATATGAGCTATCAATGAGAACGATTATACAGCATAGTCTATCCTCGATAACTTGGTGGTATTCATTCGTTAATCGATAGAGGACTTTATTTATAGATATGGACATCGTGGCTCCATTTATTAATTGAGAGTAGAATACCATCATATGGATGTTTTGAGGTATTGGATATTAAATCTTAACGTTAAGTTTTCAATAGTGTCTATTGAAACATGGCTTCTGGACAAGTCAAAATATCCAAGTTCAAAATGTGGTCATATGAGTAAATATGGTAACTTGGAGAGCTATAGGCGGTCTATGAGCTCTTGGCGATTACTGGTATTCTTTACGAGGAAACACTATCTCCAATAAGGTTATCTAGGGTATGAGTGAGTAACATCAACATATTCTATCTTTATTTAAGAGTTCGATTTTAGTTATTTAGTGGAATAAACTATAATTGATCTCTTAAATAAAGATAGAATAAGTTGATGTTACTCATTCATACCCTAGACAACCTTATTGGAGAAAGTGTATCCTCGTGAAGAATACCAGTAATCGCCAAGAGCTCGTAGACCGCCTATAGCTCTCCAAGCTACCATATTTACTCATATGACTACATTTTGAACTTGGATAATTTGAGTTGTCCAGAAGCCATGTTTCAATAGACACTATTAAAAACTTAACGTTAAGATTTAATATCCAATACCTCAAAACATCCATATGATGATATTTTACTCTCATTTAATAAATAGAGCCACGATGTCCATATATATAAATGAAATCCTCTATCGATTAACAAATGAATACCACCAAAATATCGTGGATAGACTATGCTATATAATCGTACTCATTGATAGCTCAAATGATAACACTTGCAACCATAAGTCCATCATTTAACTCAGGATTTAGATAGACTCTCCGATTGTCTTAAAATGAATTTTTTTTATCTATTGACGGTTCTAGATAAAAATTTTCATTTTGATCCAATTCATTGCACCTAGTGCACTAGATTATTTTTTCCAAAGACACCACATTTTGATGATTTTAGACTCATCATAACACATTTGATCTCACTCAATTGCTAGCAAAAGAATCTACAACTTTAACAAGATAAAGGTGCCCAACTTTATCTTAAGTTGTGAATATTATTCAAGACTAACTAAAGAATTGTGTCTACCTCATACATATCTAGATGTATGAACAATTCTTCTTTTCTCATAGTCTTTTGACCTTATGATTATTTACTTTTGACAATTATAATAATTAAACTATAAATGCAATAAGATTTGTTAAACTAGAAATCACTTTATTAATATAAAAAAATTGTCAAATACATTATTATACTCTTTCTATCGTGCATAATCCTAAAATTTATTTGTTTATGTTTTTATAATTTCGGACTTGATTATGTTCTCATATTATTCTATATTGATTTCCGGTCATTTCGGTTACTCATTCATAAAATTTCAAGTTCCGAGTAAGAAATTACGAAACTTTCAGTGTCTTTATCGTACATTGTTTTCATCCTTGTGTATCAAGTTTAATTCCATATTTTTTGTTAAAGTTTTGTTGACATCCTTGTGTGTGAGGGAGTCTCGGTTTTTAATCCAAAAATAAAATTGAAATAAGAGTTCGAAGGCTGAAGAACAGTAGAGGAACGCAAGGAGTACGAGTGAGGAGAAAGAGGTTGCCTACAACCTTTCCCATGAGGCGTGTAGGCCTCACGGGAAAGAGTGCCCTCTGCCCCTGTGAAGGCCACGCACCTCCACGGGATGCTAAGGTTGCATCCTTTCATTTGTTGTTTTATTGTCTCTCTCTCTTTTCGTTTAAATATCTTTGTTACCTCTCATTTCATTCTAAGAAGAAAAACTTGAAAAAGACTTGTGCAGAATTTTCTCTCAATCTTTCTCGTCTTCCAAACACCATAACTTTATCATTCCAACTCCGATTCAAGTGATTTCAGTTCAAGATTGTTCATCTATCAATTATCTATTATCTCCAAAAGGTTTGAGGTCAATTGTGAAAATACAAACACGGTTAAATGCTCAAGGATAACCTAGAGGGGGGTGAATAGATTAGACACCTTTTTCGACTGCCTTAAAACAAACAAAAGTTTATCCCTATAGATTGCTTGAATCACAACATATATATATATATACATATATATTAAAGACAATAAATCAATTTATAAAACATATAAAGTGTGATACAAACAAACATCTATAACACTTACACAATTGATATTATACTAAGGAAGTCAATCTACATAAAATGTTCTATCCACAATATTCCAATAACATATACAAATATAAGATAGATAGGGATAGAGAAAATTGACACAAGGTATTTACGTGGTAAGCCTTCGACGAGGAAATATCCATGGTTTAGCAACTACTGGCAAACATAATCGACTAGTAAATAAGACAAGTACAATCCCTCAAGTGACCCCTTCACCTAGAAACTACCCTCCTATCCTACTCAATGAATATATCACCTCATTGCTCAACATTCCGAGCCCTCACACATCTTGTCAAGAATTACTTGCTCAACATTCCGAGGTCTCACACCTCTTGTCGAGACTTCCTTGCTTAACATTCCGAGGTCTCCCACCTCTTGTTGAGAATTCCATTGCACAAGTTAAAGACTCCCTCCAAGACATGTGACTTTCGCTTGCACAAACCAAAGACTCACTCTAAGGAATGTGACTTCCACTTGCTCAACAAATCATAGGCCTCACGTCTATTGTCAAGACTTCTTTCTCACAAGGCATCTAAGTGATCATGAATATAAAATGCAAACAAGCAGGCAACATAGAAAATGATGATCAACAAATTCTATGGAAAATACTAGACATATGCATGAATGTACAAAACAAATGTAGTCTAGTCAATAATGCATGTTTAATACATCTAGAACTTGTAAAAGATGTTCAATATTAATTTCAATCTAGATACATGCATAGATCTAAAACTTGAATCTCAAGATAAGTTTGATTAGCACACAATCAAGTTTAAATCTTATATACTAAAAACATGCTAAAATCATGTGACAAATTCAATTAGATTAAAGCAAGAGTTCTGGAGCATATTATCTATTCAGGAAATCAACTAGGACCAAGAATAGATCACATGATCACAAGCACATGTATCATAGTGAGATTTCGACCAAAGATTGCCTAATACATGTGAGGAACTATTTTTTACAAAATCAATCAATTAAAGATCATCAAATAGTTCGAGATTCAAATCTAGCACAATACAATCCCAAACCTGTGAAAACATAGGCAAATCAAAACCTAACTCCACATGTGAGATTTCAATTGAAACTCAATCTAGTTTTAAATTAGTTCAAAATTCAAATCAAAAAAATAACAATACACATAGATTCATTGAAGAAGAAAACCCAAGGTGATTGACCAAGTTTTAAAAGAAAACTTAGAGACAAAATCAATACCTTAGTTGATTTGGTGCAGTCCCGTTTTTGTGACGATAGACTCCAAAAACATCAACAAAACTAACTCAGACCTTCTGATAAAAGATGGAGGATGAATAAACAAACATTCAACTTTGAATCACTTAAATCAGAGTTCAAATAAAGAAGATAGAGTGTTAGGAAGGTGAGAAAATTTGAGAGAAAATTATACACTCAAATTTTGAATCTCTTCTTAGACTGAAAAGTGAGAGGGATAGGATATATAAAGGAGAGGGAAAAGAATGCATGTGAAATGACCAAAGAGGGCATGAAGGCACCAAGCACACTTGCTGCCCGACATGTCACATGGGCATCTCGGAGCAGCAAGCATTCTGGCTCGAGATGGCCATGCGCTATCTCGGGAAGAGTGCTTGGTTGCACTTCTTTTCCTCGTGCATTCCCTTCGCGTTCTTCGACCGTTCTCCGGCCTCCAAATTCAGAATTTTAATCTGGTTACGGATTACGAACTAAAAATCTCTCATGAACATGGGAATTTTAGATACTTAACCCAGAAAATAAGAAATTGACTCGATATAAGAATATGAAGACAATGTACACAACATGACTAGAAGATATCTTATCTTTTGACTTAGAACTTGAAATCAAAAGTATGAGTAACCAAAGTGTTTGGAACTCAATCGAGAATGATTTAAGACTAAAATCAAGTTTAATATCCACATTTTACAAACATATACACATACAAACACAGTTCACACTAGAATGCAAACGACATAGGCATAGTCTCCAATCATGCATTTTTCAAAACATGTTATTTTCATACCAAGCATGAGCATTCAACTTTAAGTGTGTGAATGTGTTATAAATGGTGCATAACGATACCGGGACACCAATGTATGATATGTGTGTGTGTTCCTTAGTCTTGTAAGAGAAAGAAAAGATCTTAATATACCTTTGTAGAACCATATAGCATCCTTTTTCTTTGAAGACTTTGTACTTGCTTTTATTAGTTGTTATTCCTTCTTTGAAGCTTGAATCATCATAAACCTAAACAACTAAATCGTTACAAGTAAACATCATTTTGATATGGAATTTATGACAACATAATCTAACCTAACAATCTCCATCTTTAGAAAAATTCCATGTCAAAACACGTATACATTTACTACAAATATAAAAATGAAGATAGGTTACAAAATCACTCCCTCACAATACAATGAGTAAGATTTCTAGAACTAATCTTCATCAACTCTTGAACTTTATATTGATCATCTCTTGAAGCAACCTATAAATCATCTCAAAGCACAATGCATATACAAGAGAAAACAACAAATGGCAACATATAATATGGATAATAATATACAATTAAAGTCCACAAATACATGTGTCTCCCTCTCAATACGTGCCAAATCATAAATTTTTTTAACCAAATCTTAAGACTAATTATTACAAGCCATTAAGTTCAAAAGTTCACAAAGAGAAACTAAGCAACTAACATATACTCTTTCTCTCCCTTTTTGACATGAAATGACGCCAAATGGTTAAGAATTGTACCTCAAAGATTAAATACCAGCCACTTGTTCCATCGAAGAAAGTTGTGTGAGTAGTCAATCTAACATAATGCTTGAGTGTTGGTCTTGAGCTTGAAGCAATGCACTCCTCCAACTCTTTAATCCTAGCATCTTGTTGAACAACTATTGCACCAAGTTCATCAACCGTTTCCTTCAATTGTATAGACCAATCTGAAATGATACTTATGCTTTTCACATGACTATCAACTTGAGAACTACTAAATAGTCCAAAAATATCACAAACCATATCCTTATTTTTATAGGACATGTAAGACAAACGCTTATCACAATATTTCTCCAAGGGTTGAACTAACAGATCATCTTCAATACACTTAGTCCCACGAGCAAAACACAATGAAGTAATAAACCCCGATAATGCAAGCTTTTTATCACCTCTAATAGAGAAAGCCTCACTATATATGTAATTCATGAGAAGATCTCTAAGGTTTATCGGTTGATTAGTTACCAAGGCATACACTATTTTGACATTGTCCTTATTCAACTCGGTTGAATTCGAAGATCCAAGAATGTTAGTGCAAATGAATAGATGCCAAAATACACTAGCCTTAGTTAACTCATATTGACTAATGTATGCCTTATTTTTCCACTCAAAGGAAGCATTGTCACAAAGAGTTCTACCCATGATATTTAGATTCTCAATAACATCCACATCTAGAAAATTAGAATCTATATCATTAGATAGCCCAAGAAACTTGTTAATATTATCTGGGTTAACTCTAAATACAATACCCCTTATTTCCATCAATGCATCTAACAAGGTGACACTATCCTTATATTCATGATAAAACTCTCCAACAAGAGTATCATTTACAACTCCTAACATGCTCACCCAAGATTCCCATTTCCTATCCTTTAAGCACTTAAGAACAAAAGAATCTTTACACTTACCAAAATCAATGCCTCTTTCTTGAAATATCTTCTTTGTTCCAAAGATCCCTAAATCTTTTATCCTTGAAGTTTTGGATCCTTTTGAAGTAGACTTGGCTTTCACAACGGGATTTGATTGATTCCACTTCCGGTAATCTTAGTTCTTCCCATTTTCTTATGTGATAAGATGTTATACACATACAATCAAAATGACTGGAAACAAAACAAACACATTAGTCACAAAATTATAAAAATAAAGACATATGACTTAAGAATGAATCATCAAGCAAGACAAAGATAGTAATTAATATCTTACAAGCATCATTAAGTCAAAATATGCCACCATGAAACAAAATGAAGCATATGAACATATCATAAAAGAGAACAATGTCTAGCATACAATGCTCCCCCCTTGATAAATGCCATAACTAAAATCAATGATAGAATAAAGTTCACAAAGATATTCACACAATCACACATTCAAGCAATTTGAAGAAATCTCATCAAAATAAGCTTCATATGCTAAGTGAGATACACAAAGATTTTCAGTTTCTCTCATAATTCTTCAACAGTTGCTAAAATATTAATATACTCATAAACAAAGTGCGTGATAGAGATATGCTTCAAATATATGTCAAGAAGTAGTTTGATAATCAACTTGCAAACAAATTTTAACATCTATTCATCTTAAGCTTTTTCCATAAAAATTCAAACCGATTATCATCCGGAATTTTTTGCTTTCAAGAGAATAGATTTCAACACATGAGCATGTGTGTGCATGTGGCTCTTTTTCCCATTTCTATTTTAACTATACTCCTTTTTAAGCCTTCCTCCTATTCTTTTTGGGCTTTGAATCAAAGAATTTTCTTTTCATGATTCCAATTCAACACTTCTTTGATTTTTCCAAACATGGTAAAAATTCACTTCATGACGGCTTTCAGTTATCGCAATGGTGTAGCTCTTTCAAACATTGGGTATCTTTCACAACCAATGTGTGTATCCCTTTTCATGAAGGTACTCATTAAGTTCTATGTATTTACCGAAGCAAAATGTATACTAACCATTAGTCATTTTAAATGTACTCTAGCACAAAAACTTCAAGGTGTATCCAAAATTTACATATTAGTAAACTCAACTTACTAGCAAAAAATATAAGAGAAGCAAAGTGCAATTTTAGAAAACCAAGATTTTGTGGTTCATAAGCACATGATCTAAAAGCAATAAGTAGAGACTTATTCAAGATCATTACTTCTCTAATAATTAGCTTTCAAAGAATATGAAACTCATATTTTCAAAAGTAATGCCACTCAATATACTATACATAAACAATCATCAAAGTTAAGATCAATATTAACAATATCACTATTAGATCCTAAAATAGCAAATGTCAATGAGAGTTATATGTATGCTATAGAAAATTCTTTAATATGACATGCTATAAAATGTATATCAAAGATTGTGTCAAAAACTGAATATATAAGAGAACATGCATTAGAGTATAGAGATACCTTTTGCATATTATATTCACCAAATATCATACTTCCACCATTTTATGAGCACTCTTACCTTGAATGTTCTCATGACACCAAGTTGACGATATTTTAAAGCAAGAATATAAAAAATATAATATCTCAACTCAACTAACACATATTTCAAAAGAACTTCTCAAAAGTTAACCAACAAATTTTGACCATCATAACAAACATGATGTGAGATAACCAAGTACATATTAATACATGGAGTATTCAAAGCTAGCAAGCTAGAATTCTCAACATAATTGATATATTGCCTCAAAGCAACCTAACATATGCTTCTTACTTTAGTGGTAAGAGCACTCACCCTTGAACCACCTGTTATTGGGTGTACATACACAAACATTTCCAATATCATCCTTGACAACAATGTTAAATCTAGAGTAAAGTTCTTCAATGACTTGTTTAACAATAATATCATTAATACATTTATCCTTAAAACTTTCAACACAAGCTTTGTCAAGTTGAACAAGATTAGCTTTCTTTCTACTCCATAACTTCTTTTCATACTTAGCAATATTATCATGTTTCTCAACTTTCAAAGACTTAGCATGTTCTAGTGGAAGTATAATCTCTTTATCTCTAGATTCATTTCCTAATTTGCATTTTTCAATGAATTTTTAACACCTAGGCTTAATGTGACCTACTGTGTTGCAATAGTGGCAAATATGAATAAATGATGAGATTGTACCTTTTGAAGTTGAACTAACTTCACTAGGAGTTTGTAAAGATACCATACTTTTTCTTGGCTTTTGATCTCCTTTTCTTATGTGGCTTCTTGTCCATCACGACTTCATTCAAGTGAGTAGGAAGTGGTCCTTCCAAGAGCTTCTCTTCAAATACCAAGTCATCTTCACCATCATGATAGTTAAAAATATTCCTAACACTAGACACACTAACCGAGTCATTCACTAAGTCTTGATGGCCTCCTTAGCCGTGTCTATCTCTTCTATTAATTCTTGTTCTCTCTTCTTCAAAGAAGATATCATATTATCCTTCTCAAGGTTTATCTTTTCAAGTTCTCTAAACTTCTTCATAATATCACCTTTCTCACCAAGAAATCTACGAAAAACAATCACAAACTCATCTAGTTGTTTCTTGATCAAATCATCCTTCTCAACTACCTCTCTTAGAGCATTATCTCTAGCTTCTTCAAGCTTCTTTATCTTGGCCAACAACTCAAGATTGGTAGGAACGGAACTACTGATTCCATAATGATTTGCATCAAAGTTCTTGTTAAAATATATTGTACCATCAACACCTAGTGAAGAATGAGAAGTCGTTAGAGCTACAAAGTTACTCACCAATTCTTCATCGGTTGAAGACTCACTACTAGAGCTCTTCTCATCACTAGAATCCTCATCACTCTAAGTAGCCACCAACTGTTTGCCCTTCTTATCTTTCTTAGATGGCGTCTTGGTGCAATCACTAGCAAAGTGACCGAAACAATGACAATTGAAGCATTGAACACCTTTCTTGTTCATGGCATGACTATTCTTCTCATTTCTTGGAGACAATGGTTTCTTAACTCCCTTTTCCTTAGAAGACTTGCTTCTAGGCTTTGCATACTTCTTTAGAAACTTCTGAAACTTTATAGCCAAAAGAGAAATCTCTAAATTTTTATCATCACTCTCCTCCTCAATAGCAATAAGAGCCATTCCCTTACTCTTGATCTTTGGCTTTAAGAATATCTCATAAGTTTGGAGAGACACAAGCAACTCATCAATGTTCAAGCTATCCACATCCTTGCTTTCCTCAATTGCCATCACCTTTGATTTAAATCTCTTAGGAAGAGACCTAAGGATTTTCCAATTTAAACGCTCTATAGAGATATGTACTCCAAATGCTAGACATTGGTTAGCAATGTTAAGAAGTCGGAATTAGAAGTTTTCAAACCTTTCTTCTTCACCCATACTTAAACCTTCAAATTGTGATGCCAACATTTGAAGTCTTGATTTCTTCACCGCTATGGTGTTGGGATTATGCTCGATAGCTAGAGTATAATAATGTATTTGACAATCTTTTCATATTAATAAAGTGATTTGTAGTTTATCAAATCTTATAGCATTTATAGTTTATTTTTATAATTGTCAAAAGTAAATAATCATAAGGTCAAAAGACTATGAGAAAAAAAAGAATTGTTCATATATCTAGATATGTATGAGGTAGACACAATTCTTTAGTTAGTCTTAAATAATATTCATAACTTAAGATAAAGGTTTGGCGCCTTTATCTTGTCAAAGTTGTAGATTCTTTTGCTAGCATTTGAGTAGGATCAAATGTGTTATGATGAGTCTAAAATCATCAAAATGTGCTTTCTTTGGGCAAAATAACCTAGTACACTAGGTGCATTGAATTGGATCACAGTTAAATACTTTATCTAGAACCGTCAATGGATAAAAGTTTTCACTTGAAGACAATCGGAGTGTCTGTCTCAATCCTAAGATAAATGATGGACTTATGGTTGCAAGTGTTATCATTTGAGCTATCATTGAGTATGATTATATAGCATAGTCTATCCTCGATAGTTTGGTGGTATTCATTAGTTAATGGATAGAAAACCTCATTTATAGATATAGACATCATTGCTCCATTTATTAAATGGGTATGGAATACCATCATATGGACATTTTGAGGTATTGGATATTAAATCTTAACATTAAGTTCTCAATAATGTCTATTGAAGCATGGCTTCTTGACAAGTCAAAATATCCAAGTTTAAAATGTGGTCATATGAGTAAATAGTGTAACTTTGAGAGCTATAGGCGGTCTATTAGCTCTTGGCGATTACTGACATTCTTCATGAGGATACTCTATCTCCAAAAACGTTGTCTAGGGTATGAATGAGCATTATTAACTTATTCTATCTTTATTTAAGAGTTCAATTTTAGTTCTTTAGTAGAATGAACTAAATTCAATAGATCGGACCTAAGTGAATCATTAGTTGATTGTTATTAGGTTATGCCTATTAGAGCATAAATTTTGATACCCCTCCAAGATCCTCAATCCACACGAACTTGTATGGATCACTTGATATATCCTACCAGACCAATATATGGGTCCATCTAGAATTGTATTAAGGCATGTGGAGTTGTTTATTTTAGTAAGAATGGGTCTAGTTCACATGTGAACTTTTTATTTTGGTCGATGGATTTAATAAAATAAGAAAAATAACATATATGCCCATGTGTGGCCTTTGGCAGCAAGGCTATATAAAATAGTTTATTATATTGCTTTTTATTTAATTATTTAATTAAAAGTCAAAATCTTTTTCCTAATAGGAGAAGGTCTCCTAATATTATACTATTGTTGGTAGTATAATTAATATTAAAGACTATATTTGATAAGTAGATAAATAAAAGGAATTATTTATCTAGTCAAATTAGGAAGTCTTTAATTTAGTCATAAATACACTTATGAGTTGGATTAGGAGTCTTGGTGTAGGTAAGAATTCTTTTTGGAAAACGATTCTTGGTCACTAAGTAAATCCACCTAAGGAAAGGATTCTTGCCCATCAAGTAAATCCTTCTTAGGAGAGGTTTTGGTCTCCTATATATACTACTATTAAATTCGACCAAGACATAATTTTTGGTGTGAGAAGTTGTTTTTTATTTGTTTTTAATTGTTATAAAAAAAAACTTCGTCCAACTTATTTTGGGAAGAATTCGGCCAAGCATAGAGAAAAGAGGGAGTGTTTTTATTTTCAATAGTACACTAGTATCCTTTGCTTCAAAAGGGTTTTGTGCATAACAATGAATCAAGGTTCATGCGAGTTTTAATTAAATTGATTGATAATTAACAAGTGACCAGACATTCTAGGTGTTTCTCTTGGAGGAATATTGTGACTAACAAAGAAGAAGATTTTGTTTGTTTCCATCCTCAAGTACACCATTTAAAGAAAGAGAGCCCACACACCTAGGTGATTCATGTTTGTGATTGGATTGGAAGATCTTACAGATTCAATTAGACGCTAGTTTAAACGTCACGAAAAAAAATTGGTACGACACTTTTAATATACATCAATTAATATAGGGTTAAGGTTCTTTCTTTTAAAGGGATTTTTTTTTTAAATATACTAAACCCTAATTTCTTACGCTTTCGTTATGCGATTTTCCCTACATTTGGTATCAGAGGTAGGTCGTACCCTTGATTAATTGTTGTATATGTACTGAATCTTATTCTTTTATTGTATATATGTATGTTTTAGAAAGAGATGACACTCTAGGTATTCACACACACACACACACACACACACACACACACACACACACACATATATATATATATATGCATTGGAATGTATGTTTTATATGTGGATTGCTATCACTCAATTTCGGTCCTAAAATTTCAATGTATTTTGTTTTGGGATTGTAACAAGAAAGGTGGCCTATCATCGCCATAGTTTCCTACTTGGTAATTGATAAATTTTTATTTATTTTGATATTGTAATAAAAATATTGCACTATATTGTAATAATAAAAAAGCTGCAGTAATTTTTTTATTTAAAATTCTTCTGTATTAAATTCAAGTATCGAAGACTCGAAGTTTTGAAGAATTGGAAGCAACCGGAACAAGTTTGGGACAGTCCGAGCCATAGAAACAAACGTGCGTGCGAAGAGCATGCAACCACGATTGTTGTGGCATGGGCTACGTACGGCAGCCCTATGGAAACCATGGGCTGCGCATGGCAGCATTTTATGGGGTTGTGGGCTGCGTATGCCTAAGGAAGGGAGCCAATGGTGCGCACGACCATGGAAGGCAACCGAGGGAGTACAAACGACCAAGGTCGTGTGAAGAATTGTTCGCCAAGAAAGGAGTTTTTTGTATATGTAATTTACTTGCTTTTCTAGGATGGACCAAAATTGTAGCTATTTATATTTTTGTAAATATTGCAATGCTTGTCATTGTTTGATAACATGTCGTATAGAATAGGAGTGTCACTCATATATCTGTTTTGGTATGAACACGCATTGAATGATTTAGGTATCTAATTGGCATCAGATAACTTGGTAAATCATTCTATGGAATTTGATCACACGCCTTAAACAATTGAGTGGGAGAAGGTGTTTCGGAACACTTGCGGCCTCCAAGTTTAGTTGAGCTTTATGTTTCGTGTAATAACCCCCTAAGGGGTAGTCATGAATAGAATTTAGCAAGATACTTCCTTACAAAGATAGACTAGACAATTAACCCAAACGATATCTACTCCTAAAGGAGGGATATTCGTGAGGGAATATATTGAAGGTCGATAACTTGGTAACACACTCAATGTGAGTTTATTAATATCCTCCCAAGAGTTCTTGTTAATAAAATCACAACGCTAAAATTGAAAGCGCTAGTTTTTATGTTAACAATTAGGTGGGACCTAGTTAAACTTGTAAATGGTACGAACTCCCAAAGGAGGCGTGACATTTATGGGTATTGAATCACCGTTGAATTTTTAGGATTTATTTATTTTATTTAATACAATATATATATATTTAAAAGTACTATATCTTGATTGTTTACTTGTATAATATTTTTTATTAAAAAGACCCATCCATACTTTAACTGGTGATAATTATGTCACATGGAAAAGGAAAATTGGGCTTTGTTGTAGTCTGAAGAGTATAAGTTCATTATGTGCACTCCTAAACCACCTACTCCTACTAATGAATCTATTCAAGAGCAAAGAGATGAGTACTAGCAGTGAGAGTCTTCAGATGAGATGGCTAAATGTTACATTATGGCCACCATCTCCGACGTGTTGCAACAAAAAATTGAAGGAATGGAGACTGCTGCCGATATAATGATGTCTCTAGAGGAGATGTTTGCTATGAGGTCTAGAATGACTAGGAGAGAGGTAGTGACTGTTTTTGTGAATCTTAGGATGAAACCTGGACAGTTTATGAAAGATCACATGATGAAAGTCATAGCACATCTCAATATTGCTGAACTGAATGGTGCTGAGATAGATGGTGAGACAAAAGTTGACATGATTGTCAACTCACTATCAGATTCTTTTGATCAATTCAAGTTGGACTACACCTTAAATAAAAAGGAATACACCTTGCAAGGCCTGCTGCAAGATGTTCAAAGCGCTGAAAAAATCCCTATGAAAGGCAAGGGTCAAGAGATTCAGACTGTAGGTAAGGTTGCTACTGTAAAGACCCATAAAAAGGTCAATAAACAATAGAAGAAAAAGCAACTAGTACCTACTAAGATGGAGACAAAAATAGTAACCAAAATCAAAGGATAGTGTTTCCTTTGTGGTGAAAAGGGACAAAGGAATAGAATGAATGTGAATGAATTCAACTTGCATTTAGGAAACATAATGCTGGTGTCTACTAGTTTATGGGAGATATTAGAATCAATTTAGATTCTTATGGGCATTTAGATTTAATAAATGTTTATTATGCACCACAATTCAAGAGAAATTTAATTTCGGATTCTTGTCTAAATAAATTTTGATAATCGTTTACTTTTAATAAAGGTTTTATTATTAGTAAGAATAACAAATTGGTTTGCAAAGGTACATTGGAAAATGGCTTATTCTACTTGTATAGAAATATCTCTCACATGTTAGACACGGAAATTATTTATAGATATGGACATCGTGGCTCCATTTATTAAATAACAGTAGAATACCATCATATGGATATTTTGAGGTATTGGATATTAAATCTTAACGTTAAGTTTTCAATAGTGTCTATTGAAACATGACTTCTGGACAAGTCAAAATATCTAAGTTCAAAATGTGGTCATATGAGTAAATATGGTAACTTGGAGAGCTATAGGCGGTCTATAAGCTCTTGGAGATTACTTGTATTCTTCACGAGGATACAATATCTCCATTAAGATTGTGTAGGGTATAAATGATCAATATTAACCTATACTATCTTTATTCAAGAGTTCAATTTTAGTTCTTTAGTGGAATGAACTAAAATTAATAGATCGGACCTAAGTGAATCATTTGTTGATTGTGATTAGGTTATGTTTATTGGAGCTTAATTATGGATAGCCCGCCAAGATCCCCAATCCACACGAACTTGCATGGATCACTTGATATATTCAACCGGACTAAT
Source organism: Dipteronia dyeriana (assembly GCA_032871835.1). Classification (NCBI taxonomy): domain Eukaryota; kingdom Viridiplantae; phylum Streptophyta; class Magnoliopsida; order Sapindales; family Sapindaceae; genus Dipteronia; species Dipteronia dyeriana. The sequence continues at coordinate 14,468,031 of CM065297.1, forward strand.
TTATGGGTCAAATTAGAATTGTATTGAGGCATGTGAACTTCTTTCTTTTTGTAAGAATGAGTCTGGTTCACATGTGGACTTTTTATTAAAGTCCAATGGATTTAATAAAATAAGAAAAATAATATATATGCCCGTGTGTGGATTTGGGCGGGAAAGGCTAAATATTTTAGCTGAATTATATTGTTTTTTATTTTATTATTTAATTAAATGTAAATTAATCAATTATTTAATTAAAAGTCAAAATCTTTTTTCTAATAGGAGAAGGTCTCCAAATATTATACTATTGTTGGTAGTATAATTAATATTAAAGACTATATTTGATAAGTAGATAAATAAAAGGAATTATTTATCTAGTCAAATTGGGAAATATTTAATTTAGTCATAAATACACTTATGAGTTGGATTAGGGGTCTTGGTGTAGGAAAGAGTTCTTTTTGGAAAACAATTCTTGGTCACTAAGTAAATCCACCTAAGGAAAGGATTATTGCCCACCAAGTAAATCCTTCTTAGAAGATGATTTGGTCTCCTATATATACTACCTGTTAATTTCGACCAAGACATAATTTTAGGTGTGAGAAGTTGTTTTTTATTTGTTTTTTATTGTTATAAAAAAACTTCATCCAACTCATTTTGTGAAGAATTCGGCCAAGCATAGAAAAAAGAGGGAGCGTTTTTGTTTTCGATAGTACACTAGTATCCTTTGCATCAAAAGGGTTTTGTGTACAACATCGAATCAAGGTTCACACGAGTTTCAATCAAATTGATTGATAATTCAAAAGTGACCGGACTTGGAGGATTATTGTGACTAAAAAAGAAAAAGATTTTGTTTGTTTCCATCATCAGGTATACAATTTAAAGAAAGGGAGCCCACACTCCTAGGTGATTCATGTTGGTTATTGGATTGGAAGATTTTGCGGATTCAATTTGACACTAGTTCAATCGTCACGAAAAGAAAGGTATGACACTTTTAATATACATCAATTAATCTAGGGTTAAGATTTTTTATTTTAAAGGGATTTCTTTTTTAAATATACTAAACCCTAATTTTTTTTACGCTTTGGTTGTGCGATTTTCCCTACAGCTAGTTTAATCGTAAAAAATAAAGGTACGACACTTTTAATATACATCAATTAATCTAGGGTTAAGGTTCTTTTTTTTAAAGGGAATTTTTTTAAATATACTAAACCCTAATATTTTACGCTTCCGTTGTGCGATTTTCTTTACATAAGGTTCCCTCATTAGTGAGTTGGAGAGTATCCCAAACCTTATATACAGATTCAAGTTTTTGAATGTAGGAGAATTGATGCCTATCAACCCCTCAAAAAATGGCATTCATAGCATGATGGTGCCATTTTGCAACCTCAAACTCATTCGTTGTCCATTCACTCCTTGGCTTGAGTATATTGGTCCATCCTATTAAACCTTGGTAGGAGTACAATAACCTTCTTTCACTACCATCCACACCCTCTAATCAACGGAGCGAATGTAAGCCTTCATCCTTAACTTCCAATACACATAGTTAATGCCTCGAAGTAGTGGTGGCCTAGTATTTGAGGCTCCTTCCGCCATTACATCTTCTAAAACACCGATGACTTAAAAGAGCATTGCAAATACCGTGAATGTATCACCTTGATGCTTACTAAGTGCAAGTGTCCTCTTTTGAAACTAATTTAAAATACAAATACGATTAAATGCTCAACTTTGTACCTCTAGATTGCTTGTATCACAATATATATATATATATATATATATATATATAAATTAAAGACAATTAATCAATATATAAAACATATAAAGTGTGATACAAACAAACATCCATAACACATACATAATTGATATTATAGTAAGGAAGTCAATCTACATAAAATGTTCTATCCACTATATTCCAATAACTTAAACAAATATAAGAGAGATAATGATAGAGAAAATTGAAACAAGGTATTTACATGGTAAACCTCCGAAGAGGAAACATTCACGGGTTAGCAACCATCGGTAAACATAAACAACTAGTTGATAAGAAAAGTACAATCTCTCAAGTGACCCATTCAACCAGAAACTACCCTTCTATCCTACTCAATGAATGTGTCACCTCCTTGATCAACATTTTGAGGCCTCACACATCTTGTCAAGACTTCATTGCAAAACAATCTAAGGCCTCACACCTCTTGTCAAGACTTCCTTGCTCAACATTTTGAGGTCTCCACCTCTTGTTGAGACTTCCTTGCTCAACATTCTGAGGTCTCCCACCTATTGTCGAGACTTCCATTGCACAAGTCAAACACTACCTTTAAGACATGTGACTTCTGCTTGCACAAACCAAAGACTCACTCTAAGGAATGTGACTTCCACTTGCTCAACAAATCATATGACTCACGCCTATTGTCAAGACTTCCTTCTCACAAGGCATCTAAGTGATCATGAATGTAAAATGAAAACAAGCACGTAACATAGAAAACAATGATCAACAAATTTTATGGAAAATACAAGACATATGCATGAATGCACACAACAGATGTAGTCTAGTCAATAATGCATGTTTAATACATCTAGATCATGTAAAAGATGTTCAATATTAATTTTAATCTAGATACATGCATAGCTCTAAAACTTGAATCTCAAGATAAGTTCGATAAGCACATAATCAAGTTTAAATCTTATATACAAAAAACATGCTAAATTCATGTGACAAAGTCATTTAGATTAAAGCAAGAGTTCTATAGGATATTATCTATGTTAGGATTATGCTCGATAGCAAGACTGTAATTAACAATCTTTTCATATGAATAAAGTGATTTCTAGTTTAACAAATCTTATAGCATTTATAGTTTAATTATTATAATTGTCAAAATTAAATAATCAGAAGGTCAAAAGACAATGAGAAAAGAAGAATTGTTCATATATCTAGATATGTATGAGGTAGACATAATTCTTTAGCTAGTCTTGAATTATATTCACAACTTAAGATAAAAGGTTGGGCGCCTTTATCTTTTCAAAGTTGTAGATTCTTTTGCTAGCATTTGAGTGGGATCAAATGTGTTATGATAAGTCTAAAATCATCAAAGTGTGGTGGCTTTGGGCAAAAGAATCAAGTGCACTGGATGCATTGAATAGGATCAAAATGAAATACTTTATCTAGAACCGTCAATGGATAAAAGTTTTCATTTGAAGACAATCGGAGAGTATATCTCAATCCTGAGATAAATGATGGACTTATGGTTGCAAGTGTTATCATTTGAGCTATCAATGGGTATGATTATATAGCATAGTCTATCCTCGATAGTTTGGTGGTATTCATTTGTTAATCGATAGAGAACTTCATTTGTAGATATGGACATCGTGGCTCCATTTATTGAATGAGAGTATAATACCATCATATGGATGTTTTGAGGTATTGGATATTAAATCTTAACATTAAGTTTTCAATAGTGTCTATTGAAACATGGCTTTTGGACAAGTCAAAATATCCAAGTTCAAAATGTGGTCATATGAGTAAATATGGTAACTTGGAGAGCTATAGGCGGTCTATGAGCTCTTGGCGATTACTGGTATTCTTCACGAGGATACACTTTCTCCAATAAGGTTGTCTAGGGTATGAATGAGTAACATCAACTTATTCTATCTTTATTTAAGAGTTCAATTTTAGTTATTTAGTGGAATGAACTAAAATTAAATAGATCGGTCCTAAGTGAATCATTTGTTGATTGTGATTGGGTTATGTCTTTTGGAGCTTAAAATTAGATAGCCCGCCAAGATCCCCAATCAACACGAACTTGCATGGATAACTTGATATATTCTACCGGACCAATTTAGGGGTCTATCTAGAATTGTATTAAGACATGTGAACTTGTTTCTTTTTTTAAGAATAGGTCTAGTTCAAATGTGGACTTTTTATAAAAGGTCCAATGGATTTAATAAAATAAGAAAAATAATATATGTTCCATATACATGTGTTGGGCGGCAAGGCTATTAAAAATAGCTTAATTATGTTATTTTTATTTTATTATTTAATTAAATGGAAATTAATTAATTTATTGATTAATTAATTATTTAATTAAAAGTCAAAATCTTTTTCCTAGTAGGAGTTGATCTCCAAAAATTATACTATTGTTGGTAGTATAACTAATATAAAATACTATATTTGATAAGTAGATAAGTAAAAGGAATTATTTATCTTATCAAATTAGGAAGTCTTTAATATGGTTACAAATACTCTATTGAGTTGGATTAGGAGTCTTGGTTGAGGATAAAATTCTTTTTTGAAAAGGATTCTTAACCACCAAGTAAATCTACCTAAAGAAATGATTCTTAACTACCAAGTAAATCCTTCTTAGGAAAGAATTTGTGATCCTAATCTATATCCTATAAAATACGGCCAACCCATATATATATACAAAAGGATAGAATTCTTTTTAGATAATGATTCTTAACTACCAAATAAATCCACCTAAGGAAAAGGATTCTTGCCAACCAAGTAAATCCTTTTTAGGAAAGGATTTATGATCCTATATATATATGTGTGTGTGATTTTCGGCCAGCCCTAAGAATTCTATTATGAAATTTTCGGGCATGCTAGGTAATATTTAAGAGAGAATTTGGCATAGCAAGAGAGAATTTTGAGGGAGAAAAATTTAGTTTTTGCTCTAGACAAAATTCGATCAACTCATAGATAAAGGGTGTGGAATTCGACTAAGGAGAAAAGAGAAAAAGAGAACGTTTTTGTTTTCGATAGTACACTAGTATCCTTTACATCAAAAGGGTTTTTTGTACAACATCGAATCAAGGTTCACGCGAGTTTCAATCAAATTGATTGATAATTCACAGGTGACCGGACGTTCTTGGATTTTTCTCTTAGAGGACATTTATAACTAACAAAGAAAAGATTTTGTTTTGTCTCCATCCTCAGGTATACAATTTAAAGAAAGGGAGCCCACATTCCTAGGTGATTCACATTCATGATTGGATTGAAAGATCTTGCGGAATCAATTCGACACTTGTTCAATCGTCACGAGAAAAAGGTACAATACTTTTATATACGTCAATTAATCTAGGGTTAAGGTTTTCGTTGCATAAAAGGGAAAAAAATTATTTATACGCAAACCCTAATTTTTATTTTTCTCACGCTTCCGTTGTGTTTTCAACCGTTTTTTCCCTACAATTGGTATCAGAGCCAGGTTTTACTCTTGATTAATTGAAGTATGTGTACGTGAATCTTTTTCTTTTTATTGTATATATGCATGTTTTCGAAAGAGATGACACTCTAGGTATTCGCATATATATTTACATTGGAATGTATGGATATACATATGTTTTATAAGTGTTTTGTTATTGCTCAATTTTAGTCCTAGAATTTTAATTTATTTTGTTTTGGGATTGTAACAAGAAGGGTAGTCTATCATTACCATAATTTCCTTCTTGTTAGTTGCTAAGTTTTTTATTTATTTTGTCATTGTAATAATAAAAAAAACTGCACTATTTTAATAAAAAAAATGCAGTATTTTGTTTTATTTAAATTCTTCTGTAATACATTCAAGTATCAAAGACTTGAAGGTTTGAAGAATTAGGAGCAACCGGAACAAGTTTGGGACCATACGAGCCATAACAATGAACGTGCGTGAGAAGAGCGCGCAACAATGTTTGTTGTGGTATGGGATGCGCACAGCAGCCCTTTGGTAGCTATGGGTTGCGCATGGCAGCCCTTTATGGGTTCGTGGCATGCGCATGCCCATGGGTAAGGGTGATGGTTGCGCACGCTCATGCGAGGTAGCCGAGGGAGTCCGAACAACGAAGGTCACGTGAAGACTTGTTCTTCAAGAAATGAGTTCTTGTATTCCATGATATATGTAATTTACTTGTTTTTTTAGGATGAACCAAAATTGTAGCTATTTATATTTTTGTAAATATTGCAATGTTTGTCATTGTTTGATAACATGTCATATAGAATAGGAGTGCCACTCATATATCTCTTTTGGTATGAACATGCATTGAATGGTTTAAGTATCTAAGTTGGCATCTAGATAACCTGGTAAATCATTCTTTGGAATTCGATCACATGCCTTAAACAATTGAGTGGGAGAAGGTGTTTTGGAACACCTATGGCCGCCAAGTTTAGTTGAGATTTATGTTTCGTGAATAACCTCCCAAGAGGTATTCATGAATGGAATTTAGCAAGATACTTTCTTACAAGGATAGACTAGACAATTAGTACAAACAATATCAACTCCCCAAAGAGGGATATTTGTGAGGGATTAAATTAAATGTCGATAACTTGGTAACACACTTAACGTAATTTTAGTAATATCCTCCCAATAGTTCTTGTTAATAAAGTTGCAAGGCTAAAATAGAAAACATTGGTTGTTATGTTAACAATTAGGTGGGACCTAGTCCAACTAGTAAATGGTGTGTACTCCCAAAGGAGGTGTGACATTTATGGGTGTTGGATCACCGTTGAATTTTTACGATTGAATTATTTTATTTAATTCAAGATGAATATTCAAAAGTGCAATATCATGATTGTTTGCTTATATAATTTTTGTTATTAAAAAGAAATCATAACCCATCCCTAATCAATATTCTAAAAGATAATACATTAACTAATGATAATTATGTCACTCGAAAAAAGGAATATTGGGTTGTTGTTGCAAGCTGAAAAGTATAAGTTCATTCTGTATATTCCTTAACCACTAAACTAATGAATCTAACTCTGAAAGCAAACAGATGAGTATCAGTAGTAGAAGTTTTCAGATGAGATGGCTAAATGTCCATTACATTATGGCCATAATCTCTAACGTGTTGAAACAACAACATGAAGGAATGGAGACTGATGCCAACATAATGATGTCTCTAGAGAAGATGTTTGCTATGAGGTCTAGGACGACTAAGAGAGAGAGGCAGTGACTGCTTTAAGAATCTTAGGATGAAACCTGGACAGGGTGTGAAAGATCACATGATGAAAGTCATAGCACATCTCAATATTGCTGAGCTGAATGGTGCTGAGATAGATAGTGAGACAAAAGTTGACATGATTGTCAACTCACTATCAGATTCTTTTGATCAATTCAAGTTGGACTACAACTTAAATAATAAGGAATACACCTTGCAAGGCCTGCTGCAAGATGTTCAAAGCGTTGAAAAAATCCCTATGAAAGGCAAGGGTCAAGATATTCAGACTGTAGGTAAGGTTGCTACTGTAAAGACCCATAAAAAGGTCAATAAACAATAGAAGAAAAAGCAACTAGTACCTACTAAGATGGAGACAAAAATAGTAACCAAAATCAAAGGAAAGTGTTTCCTTTGTGGTAAAAAGGGACAAAGGAATAGAATGAATGTGAATGAATTCAACTTGCATTTAGGAAACATAATGCTGGTGTCTACTAGTTTATGGGAGATATTAGAATCAATTTAGATTCTTATGGGCATTTAGATTTAATAAATGTTTATTATGCACCACAATTCAAGAGAAATTTAATTTCGGATTCTTGTCTAAATAAATTTTGATAATTGTTTACTTTTAATAAAAGCTAACAATACAATCCCAAGCATGTGAAAACATAGGCAATTCAAAAACTAACTCATCATGTGAGATTTCAATTGAAACTCAATCTAGCTTTAAATGAGTTCAAAACTCAAATCAAAACAATCACAATAAACATACATTCATTGAAGAAGAAAACCCAAGGTGATTGACCAAAGTTTAAAAGAAAACTTTGAGAGAAAATCAAAAACTTAGTTGATTTGGTGCAGTCCCGTTTTTATGAAGATAGACTCAAAAAACAGCAACAAAACTAACTCAAACCTTCAGAGAAAAGACTGAGGATGAATAGACAAAGATTCAACTTTGAATCACTTAAATCAAAGTTCAAATGAAGAAGATAGAGTGTTTCGAAGGTGAGAAAATTTGAGAGAAAATTCTGCACTCAAATTTTGAATCCTTTCTTAGAATGAAAAGTGAGAGGGAAGAGATATATAAAAAAGAGGGAAAAGAATGCATGCGACATGACCAAAGAGGGTATGAAGACACAAAACACACTTGCTGCCCGAGATGGCACATGGGCATCTCGGAGCAGCAAGCATTCTGGCCAGAGATGGCCATGTACCATCTCCGGAAAGAGTGCTAGGTTGTACTTCTTTTCCTCACGCGTTCTTCGACCATTCTCCGACCTTCGAACTCAAAATTTGAAGTCTTGGCTAGAGTTTTGCCTTAATGATTACTTAGAAAGTCCATGTAAAAGGAATGAAGTCTTGGCTAGAGATTTGAGAACTCGAATAGTAGAGCAATATATTCATGGTTAGAGTAAGGAGAACTCAGTTAACCAAGTGAGAAAGTCTTAGATAGAATCGGAAGAATCCAGATAGTTAAGCAAAAAGTCTTTACTAGGATCGGTAGGATCCAGATCGTCATGCATGGAATCTTCCAAGAGATGTGAGATCTCAGATAGAAAGTTGCTTCCTAAAGGTGTGATAGTCATATCTTGGATATGAAGTAGGTAAGGTGATTCACTAAGCCCGAAGGTATGATAGAAGTTTATAGCTTGGAAAGTGTATCATGAGATTTGGTCATGTGTTTTAGTGTGTATCTTTTATTCGTCACAGTGGATTCCGGTGGTTGTGGATTCAACCCGAGGATTTTTCCTCTTCGGAGGTTTTACCACGTAAAAAATATTATGTCAACTGACTCTATCTCTATCTCTTTATATTTGTATTTTTGTTTATATGAATCTTGTTCATATTACATTTTCTAGATATCTTTGAATAACAAGATTTGTAAAGGTATGATATGATAATAAATTATTTGATCATAGTTGTATATATCATTATTCTTGTAAATTAAATCTTTTGTACATGATAAGTTGTTATATATTACCTGTTTATACTAGTAATATAAACATGCCTACAAGTAGTTGTTGATTTGTTTTTTTTTTAAGTGTTGTTATTTCACTTGCAAGTTATTGACTTTTGAACAATCAAGATTTATTGAAAATGCCTGTCAATAGTTTGTATGTGCTTTATTTGCCTAACATCTTGTATTAAAGACAATCTAGAGGGACAAACATTGATTTGTTTTTAAGGGACTGAAAGAAGTGCAAAAATCTGTTCACCCCCCCCCCCCCCCCCCCCCCCTCCTGGTTGGCTTTAGGCCATTTAATCGTGATTGTATATTTTCCAATTCAGTGCAATCTAGATTATTGAAAAGGAACCGAAACTTTCATGTGAAAAAAGGACAAAAAAAGTGCAAAAGAAGAAACAAAGGACAAAATGCTTCGGTACTGTGCTGGTCGTCACCCGTACACCACTTGTACAAGACCAGTGCACCGGGAGATGGAGTCTAGGGTATTGCTTAGTGTACGGGTACTGCACGGGTTCCTACCCACACAAATGCCAAAACCAGAGAAGCAAATCATAGGCTATTATGTCACTATACGGGTAAGTACTCACACACTACGCTCATCAGCCATGCTACATCAGCATTTTCAGACCTAATCTTGGGACAATATAAGTATATCCTTTCTTAAACGAACAGCCTCTCACTTCCAAACTCTTCCAGCCATAAATTCTCTCTTCCACCTTCTTATTTTCTCTCTCATATCATTAACCATTAGCCCCAGATCAAGAAAGCATCCCTCACCAATTCCTAACCATCTTACATCAACTTCAACATCCACTACTGTCAAAGGACACTTAGAGATTGGATTTGAAGCTTTAAGAAAGGAAGTCTCTACATAGGCCTTCTCTATTTCTCTTCTCCTAGTTATTTTTATGTATTTGTCATGAGTGGTAAAATATCCCACTAAGCGATTGATGTGAAACAATTGTGGATGTTTGGCTTTGTATTGAACTCTATTCATTATATTAAATCTATCAATTATGTTTCACTCTTTGATTTAATTGATTTCAAAACAAATGGGTATTTGATTGTACATTCCTCTCTTTGCTTGTTTATGGAGAAATGGTTTGACTAGTTAATTAGGTGTACATCTACTTGGTCTTCTTATGCTCAATTGAATGGAAGAGTCAAACAAGAGCACATCCCTCAAGTGAGATCCGAACATAATAATCTCAATTTCTATCTAATCTCAAATGTGTAACCAATTCTATACATCGAGTTGGTTGCTTGTGAGAGGTTAAGCATCAATACTATACATCCTAGGTTGGTGAAATTATAAAGAGATTAGTCCCTTAATTTGGTAGATGAGCATTCATGAAAAATCACTTGTGGTGGCTAATACTACACATCTAGATTGGACACTTATATGAGAAATTCAACCAATTCTATACATCTAGATTGGTTATAATATATTAATGTACATTCATGAGAGTTCGTAATTTGTCCATAATTCACTTGTTGGATCTGTCAATTCTTTAGTTCTCACTATCATATTTTAACATACATTTTGTAGGGAAAAATATGGATCAAAACACAACGGAAGCTTGAGAAATATGAAAATTAGGGTTTGAATATAAATTAAAATTTCCCTTTTTCAAAAATAAGAACCTTAACTCTAGATTAATCGATGTATATAAAAAAGTGTCGTACCATTTTATTTTCTTCATGAAGATTGAACTAGCATCAAATTAAATCTGCAAGATCTTCGAATCCAATCACGAATGTGAATCACCTAGGAGTGTGGGCTCCCTTTCTTTAAATTGTATACCTGAGGATGGAAACAAACAAAATCTTCTTCATAGTTAGTCACAATAATCCTCCAAGAGAAAAACCAAGAACGTCCGGTCACTTGTTAATTTTCAATCAATTTGATTGAAACTCGCGTGAACCTTGATACGATATTGTGCACAAAACCCTTTTGATGCAAAGGATACTAGTGTACTATCTATAACAAAAACGTTCCCTCTTTTCTCTATGTTTGGCCTATTCTTCACACAATAGGTTAGACGAAGTTTTTTTTTATAACAATAAAAAACAAAAAAAACAACTTCTGACACCAAAAATTTATTCTTGGTCGAATTTAATAGGTAGTATATATAGGAGACTAAATCCTCTTCTAAGAAGGATTTACTTGGTGTTTAAAAATCCTATCCTTAGGTGGATTTACTTGGTGGTTAAAAATCCTTTTCTAAAAGAAATCCTTTTCTAAAAGAAATCCATTTCTAAAAGGAATTCTTTCCTACACCAAGACTCCTAATCCAACTCAATAGTGTATTTGTAACCATATTAAAGACTTTCTAATTTGATTAGATAAATAATTTCTTTTATTTATCTACTTATCAAATATAGTCCTTAATATTAATTATACTACCAACAATAGTATAATTTTAGGAGACCATCTCCTACTAGGAAAAAGATTTTGACTTTTAATTAAATAATTAATTAATCAACAAATTAATTAATTTCTATTTAATTAAATAATAAAATAAAAATAATACAATTAAGTTATTCTAAATAGCCTTGCCGCCCAACACATATATATGGGTCATTTATTATTTTTCTTTTTTTATTAAATCCATTGGACCTTAATAAAAAGTCCACATGCGAACTAGACCTATTCTTACAAAAAGAAACAAGTTCACATGCCTTAATACAATTCTAAATGGACCCCTAAATTGGTCCGGTAGAATATATCAAGTGATCCATGCAAGTTCGTGTGGATTGGGGATTTCGTCGGGCTATCTAAATTTAAGCTCCAATAGACACAACCCAATCACAATCAACAAATGATTCACTTAGGTCCGATCTATTTAATTTTAGTTCATTCCACTAAATAACTAAAATTGAACTCTTAAATAAAGATAGAATAAGTTGATGTTACTCATTCATACCCTAGACATCCTTATTGGAGAAAGTGTATCCTCGTGAAGAATATCAGTAATCGCCAGGAACTCATAGACCGCCTATAGCTCTCCAAGTTACCATATTTACTCACTTGACCACATTTTGAACTTGGATATTTTGACTTGTCCATAAGCCATGTTTCAATAGACACTATTGAAAACTTAACATTAAGATTTAATATCCAATACCTCAAAACATCCATATGATAGTATTCTACTCTCATTCAATATATGGAGCCACGATGTCCATATCTATAAATGATGTTCACTATCGATTAACAAATGAATACCACCAAACTATCAATGATAGACTATGCTATATAATCGTACTCATTGATAGCTCAAATGATAACACTTGCAACCATAAGTCAATCATTTATCTCAGGATTGAGATAGACTCTCCGATTGTCTTCAAATGAAAACTTTTATACATTGACGGTTCTAGATAAAGTATTTCATTTTGATCCTATTCAATGCACCCAGTGCACTAGATTCTTTTGCCCAAAGACACCACACTTTGATGATTTTAGACTCTTCATAACACATTTGATCCCACTCAAATGCTAGCAAAAGAATCTACAACTTTAACAAGATAAAGGTGCCTAACCTTTTATCTTAAGTTGTGAATTTTATTCAAGACTAACTAAAGAATTGTGTCTACCTCATACATATCTAGATGTATGAAAAATTCTTCTTTTCTCATAGTTTTTTGACCTTATCATTATTTACTTTTGACAATTATAATAATTAAACTATAAATGCTATAAGATTTAGTTAAACTAGAAATTATTTTATCAATATGAAAAGATTGTCAAATACAATATTACACTCTTGCTATCGAGTATAATCCCAACACATTTCTTATTTACTTAGTTGAATGTTAGATTAACTAGCCTAATTATAGTTTGCATCATAGTTATTAACTTTTCAAACCCTACCTTTGATATTTGCTTTCTCTAACTATTTGTAGCCATATAATTTCCCTTTCCCTGTGGACGATACCTTAGATTATCACTATACTTGTTTACACATTTTAAGGACATTACTAAGGACTTTATTAATATATTTTACGGACATTTTCTAACGACAAAAACGTACTCGTCAATCTCCGCCTTTGGCTATTCTGTGCCAAAACTCATTCAACAAATACAAAGAAATATGAAAATTGGTCAAATATCACTCCCTCACATTACAAAGAGAGCATTATTTTAATCCATTCTTCAAAACAAGTCTTCTCTTTATATCACCTGAAAATGTTTCACAACTTTTCCACAAGATACAAGATATGTAAGAGAATATAACATGCATAGACACCAAATGATGATATACAATATACATCAACATAAATAGATACCAGTTGAGAACATATTATTATGAATACCAAGTGAAAACCCACAAATCAATGCTTCTCAAAACCATAGACAATAAGTACTAAATATTTTTCAATCATAAAGCAATCAAGAAAGTATTTCTTCCCCATTCAAAATATTTCTCTCCATTTTATCTTTTGAAAATATGTCTAAACAACCTATAGTGGGGTGAATGGTCTGTTATCTAAATTAATTACCAACTCTTCAGTTAGTCAAGATTAATAAACAACAAGAACATAAAACTAGTGAGGAAATTGAAGACACCTGATTTTTACTTGGAAAACCCTCAAATTGGAAAAACCCTTGGACTAGCCTCGTTAGCCACTTAGTCACAAAATTCCACTAAATGATAGTTTAATTACATAATAAGTTGACAACATAGTCATTCTTCTAAAGGATCGAAACTTAAACATATCTACTCGCTGACTTTTTCTAATGACTCTTGACACATGCTTGTACATCCACCACTTGTGCCTATAAGACTTGAACTCAATAAGAGAATAAATAGTCTAAGTGAACATGAATGAAATGATGAATGCAAGTTTATGCTAGACCAACATAAAAGGCTTAACTAGATGTATATATAAATACCCAACAAACCTAGCTATTAGCTAACTCTAATAATTTCCACAACATCAAAATTTATGCTTTAAAGATGAAGTCCCGACAATAATAGAATAATAAGTGAAACAAGATGATGTCCTTACCTACTCGATGGAGATGCAATGAAGACCTATGAATGGTAGGGAGGGAGAGTCAAAAAGATGAGAACTTTGTGCTTTCCCACTCTAAGAACCATAATTTATGACCCCATTTGAGGCGTGGTATAAAATATGATTACTTTCATAGAATGTGATAAGATTTGATTGAATGGGATCAAAATTTTTTGCTATCCTATGTTTGATGCAACATAAGATATGATAAAAAATAAAGTAATCCCGCGTTTGGTGCAACATAGTATAGGATTAAAAATAGAGTAATTTTTATATCATATATTCTTCAATAATTAAAATCATTCATTAATTCCAAAAAAAAAAAAAGCTTTTTCCATATTGCTTTTTTATGTGTTTGTTTTCAAGTAGTACAAATCTATGATTTCTCTCTCTCTTTATCTTTTAATCTTGATTTGTTAAAGTGATAATTAATGAAGATGAAGAACAAAGGTTCTGGTTTGTTGAAGTAGACAATAACAATTATAGTAACTGGAGAGAGAGAGAGAGAGTTAGAGTGAGAGAGAGAGAGACGAGGCTAAGGAAGAAGGGTGCCATTTTTGTTAGACCAATTTTTTATGTGATTTTGTTAGAATAGCATTGTAATATGTAGAGATAAAAATGAAATCGTTTGATTTTGATGGTTGAGAAGATGAGGTGAGGAGAGTATAGAGTAGAGAATTTGTTTTTGTTTTCACTTTATAGTGTGATGTATTTTTGGATTTGTGCCATTTTAACAAATATGGAAAATTCCAAGATTTCTTCATATATGAAAAATTCCTAGATTTTCCAAAAAAAAAAATTGTAAGAGTCCATGTCTCTTCAAACAAAAAAAAACAAAAGTTCTTCAAAAAGAGCTTGAAGAAAACAAAATTAAAAAAAAAAGATAGAAAGAGATTGAAGAGATCTGGAAATTGAAAAAGAATAAATGAAATACGAAACCACATATATGACCATGACCAAGTAAAATTCTCAACATACATACAAAAAGAGACAAAAAGGAAACAAACAACATGAAGGTTTTCGAGTTCTGGGTTCTGTTTCTCATGCTTGCTCCAGCTTTAATGATCTTCAGCTTCTTTAAGAACAATACTACCTTCGCAATTTCTGGTATGTGTTCTTATCTTCTGTGTAATCAATTTTCTTATCTTCCATGGCTCATACGATCTCTTTTTATTTTCATTTTTTATTGGGTCTTTTTACGGATAAAAGCTTGCTTTTCAAATCTGAAAAAAATTCTAGAATTTAAGAAATATACACTTGAGAGAGATAAAGAGAGAGACAAGTTAAGAGAAAGATAGGATTACAATGAGTCCCATTGTTTTTGGCCGAACTATTTTATCCCACGTTAATGGGATAAAAAAATTGAGTGGGACTAGTTTTCCCTATCCCACCAGCCATCTAAACATGGGAATGAGACTTAAAATAAGTTGATTCCCATCCCATCCCATGTGCCAAACATCCCTAAGTGTTTAAATTGTGTAGAGTTCTTAGTGAAAAGAAGGGGAAAAGATGTATAAATAGAGCGAGTCCTATCAAAACGTTGCGTTTTGGCTAAAACGCTAGTTGTGCGGTCATAATGCACAGTTTTGGACTATGTAACTAGGTTGTGTAACAAGGCAACTGAAATATTTCCACTCTCCATAGTGGTCCATGACGGCACAAACCACTGGAAAAAATATGTTGGCAACAAATGCGGTTCACAACCACGTGAAGACTCTAGAAAATAAGTGTGGTCATACTACGCGGTTCACAACTACGTGACCTTGACTGCATAGAGTCTATAGAAAAACTCCACTGTCACCAAATGCAGTACACGTTCGTGTGACACCTAACCCTGCCATGAGTAGAAAAAAGGCCTTCTCGAGCTATCTATTACTCTAACCTATAAGAACAATGTGTAAGTGTGAAAAAGATGTGATACACACTAAAATGGGGAAGCACAGATGAATGGATTGTTTATGTGTGTGTGATAAGACATTTATATACCTATTTTTGTATATAATGTGTTTGTTAAGCCTTGTGTAGGTACATATTTGTAGGGAAAAACGAGTTCAAAACGTAAAGGAAGCATGATAAAATTGAAATTAGGGTTTGTGTATAAATAAATAAAAAAATCCTTTTATGCCACAAGAACCTTAACCCTAGATTAATTTATGTATATAAAAGTATCGTACCATTTTTTTCGTGACGATTGAACTAGCATCGAATTGAATCCGCAAGATCTTCCAATCTAATCACGAACGTGAATCACCTTGGAGTGTGGGCTCCCTTTCTTTAAATTGTACACCTGAGGATATTAACAAACAAAATCTTTTTCTTTGTTAGTTACAAATATCATCCAAGAGAAAAATCAAGAACGTTCGGCTACTTGTGAATTATGAATCAATTTGATTGAAACTCGTGTGAACCATGATTCGATGTTGTACACAAAACCCTTTTGATATAAAGGATACTAGTGTACTATCGAAAACAAAAACATTCTCTTTTTCTCTTTTCTCCTTGTCCAAATTCCACACCCTATGTCTTAGAGTTGAATGAATTTTGTCTAGAGTAAAATACCAAAATTTCTCTCTCAAAACTCTCTCTTGCCAAGCAAAATTCTTTCTTAGAAAACTCTAAGGTTGGCCAAAATTTTCACTCTAAAACTCATAGGGATAGTTGAAATTCACAAGGATATATATATATATATATATATATATATATATATCGGATCACAAATCCTTTTCTAAGAAGGATTTACTTGGTTGGCAAGAATCGTTTCCTTAGGATGATTTAATTGATAGATAAGAATCCTTTTCTAAAAGGAATTCTATCCTCTTATATAAATTTCTGAGCTGGCCGAAATTCATATGAAAATAATTAGGAGATTTAATTCTTTTCATAAGAAGGATTACTTGGTAGTTAAGAATCCTTTACTTAGATAGATTAACTTGGTGGTTAAGAATCCTTTTCAAAATGGAATTCTATAATAACACTAAGACTCCAAATCCAACTCAAAAGTGTATTTGTAACCATATTAAAGACTTCCAAATTTGATTAGATAAATAATTCCTTTTATTTATCTACTTATCAAATATAGTCTTTAACATTAACTATACTACCAACAATACTATAGTTTTCGACTTTTAGGAGACCATCTCCTATTAGGAAAAAGATTTTGACTTTTAATTAAATAATTAATTAATCAAAAAATTAATTAATTTCCATTTAATTAAGTAATAAAATAAAAAATAATATATTTAAGCTATTCATAATATCCTTTGCCGCTTATAACATATATAAGGGCCATATATTATTTTTCTTATTTTATTAAATCCATTGGACCTTAATAAAAAGTTCACATGTGAACTATACCTATTCTTACAAAAAGAAACAAGTTCTCAAGCCTTAATACTATTCTAGATGGACCCCTAAATTGGTTCGGTAGAATATATCAAGTGATCCATGCAAGTTTGTGTGGATTGAGGATCTTGGCGGGCTATCTAAATTTAAGCTCCAATAGACACAACCCAATCACAATCAACAAATGATTTACTTAGGTCCAATCTATTTAATTTTAGTTTATTCTACTAAAGAACTAAAATTGAACTCTTAAATAAAGATATAATATGTTGATGTTACTCATTCGTACCCTAGACAACCTTATTGGAGAAAGTGTACCCTCGTGAAGAATACCAGTAATCGCCAAGAGCTCATAGACCGCCTATAGCTCTCCAAGTTACCATATTTACTCATATGACCACATTTTGAACTTTGATATTTTGACTTGTTTAGAATCCATGTTTCAATAGACACTATTAAAAACTTAACGTTAAGATTTAATATCCAATACCTCAAAACATCCATATGATGGTATTCTACTCTCATTCAATAAATGGAGCCACGATGTCCATATTTATAAATGATGTCCTCTATCGATTAACAAATGAATACCACCAAACTATCGAGGATAGACTATGCTATATAATCGTACTCATTGATAGCTCAAATGATAACACTTGCAACCATTTGTCCATCATTTATCTCAGGATTGAGATAGACTCTCTGATTGTCTTCAAATGAAAACTTTTATCCATTGACGGTTCTAGACAAAGTATTTCATTTTGATGTTATTCAATGCACCCAATGCACAAGATTCTTTTGCCCAAAGACATCACACTTTGATGACTTAAGACTCATCATAACACATTGATCCCACTCAAATGTTAACAAAAGAATCTAAAACTTTGACAAAATAAAGGCTCCCAACCTTCTATCTTAAGTTGTAAATATTATTCAAGACGAACTAAAGAATTGTGTCTACCTCATACATATCTAGATGTATGAAAAATTCTTCTTTTCTCATTGTCTTTTGACCTTATGATTATTTACTTTTGTTAATTATAATAATTAAACTATAAATGCTATAATATTTGTTAAACTAGAATTCACTTTATTCATATGAAAAGATTGTTAATTACAATATTACACTCTTGCTATCGAGCATAATCCTGACAATCTCCCACTTGCTTGATAGCAAATGTGTCATATCTCTCGTCCCCATGTTCTCTAGATGCCTATAAAAACTCTTTTGAGGAAGAGCCTTTGTAAAGGGATCTGCTAGATTGTCTACTGATGCAATCTTGGTGATCGTCACGTCACTCCTATGCACAATTTCCTTTAAAAAGAGATACTTTCTTTCAATGTGTTTCCCTCTTTTATGACTTCTTGGTTCTCTCGAATTATCCACTGCTCCATTATTGTCACAATAGATAGTGATCTGCTTATTCGCATCAAGAACAAATTCCAAGTCAATCAAGAATTGGTGGAGCCAAACAGCCTCTTTAGCAGCCTCGTATGCTGCAACATACTCGGCTTCCATGGTGGAATCAGCAATACAAGATTTCTTGATACTCCTCCATATGGCTGCCTCTCCTCTAATCGTAAACATAGATCCTGATGTCGATCTTCTGGAGTCAGAATCTGACTGAAAATCAGAATCTGTATACCCAACGAGAATTAAATCCCCTCTAGAGTATACAACCATATAATCTCTTGTTCTCCTATGATACTTGAAAATATGATTGACTGTCGTCCAGTGATCAGGACCAGGCTTCGATTGAAACCTGCTAACTATGCCAACAACAAAATAGGTATCTGGTCTAGTACAGAGCATTGCATACATGAGACTTCCAACAGCCGATGCATATGGAACCCTACTCATGAATTGCTCTTCATGCTCATTCTTAGGAAGTTGTTCCTTAGAAAGATTGATTCCATGCCTGAAAGGTAACATACCTTTCTTGGAATCATGCATGGAAAACCTAGACAAGATTTTATCTATGTATGAAGCATGGGATAATACAATCGTTCTATTCTTTCTATCCCTTATGACTTGGATACCAAGAATATAACTTGCTTCTCCCAAGTACTTCATATCAAATTGTTTTTTCTAACCATTCTTTTATTGATGTCAGTACATCTACATCATTTTCGATAAGTAATATGTCATCTACGTAAAGAACTAGGAAAACCAACTTGTCACCTTTAATCCTTTCGTATACACAAGGTATATAAGGGTTTTAAATAAATCCAAAACCTTTAACGGCTTGATCGAACCTTATGTTCCAGGATCTGGATGCTTGCTTCAATCCACATATGGATCTTTACAACTTGCATACCCTTTCCTCTTGGCCTTTTTCATTGAATCCATCTGGTTGCATTATATAGATGCTTTCATCAAGACTTCCATTAAGGAAAGCTGTCTTGATGTCCATTTGCCAAATCCCTAGGTCTAGAGATGCCGCAGTGGATAAGAGTATCCTAATGGATTTAAGCATGGCCACATGAGAGAAGGTTTCTTCATAATCGATACCTTCCTTCTGTGTATAACCTTTAGCTACCAATCTAGCTCTATAGGTTTCCACCTTTCCATCCAATCCTCTTTTCCTCTTGTATACCACTTGCACCGGATGGGTTTTATCCCTTTAGGCAAGTCAACAAGAGACCATACTTTGTTTTTGAACATAGATTCAATTTCGGATTGCATTGCCTTTTGCCAATGGTGACAATCAACATCTTTCATTGCTTCCTTGTACATATAGGGATCATCATCGTCCGGAAGATTCTCTACAGATTTTCATAGACCGATGTATCTCTCGGGTTGTCTAACAACCCTCCCACTGCTATGAGGTATGGTAGATTGTTGATCTTGTGTTGGTACGGAACTTACAATTGGGCTTGGTTGCGGAACCTCTTATGGAATTGTATCTCCTAAAAGCTCATTTCGGACCAGTCTACTTTTAGGAACAAAATTATTCATATAGTTCTCTTCTAGAAATTTGGCATTTGTCGAAACAAATACTTTAAGATCTAAAGGACTATAAAAATAATATCCTTTTGTTCCTTTTGGATACCCTACAAATATGCTTGTTTTAGAACGGGACTCCATCTTTTTTGTCTTTCCTTTTAACACATGCGCATGACATCCAAATATCCTAAAGTGTTGTAAACTAGGCTTTCGCCCGGTCTACAACTCATGTGGTGTTTTAGGTACCGACTTAGATGGTATATCGTTTAGAATATACATGGCAGTTTGTAAAGCATATTCCCAAAAAGAACTAAGGAGTGTTGAATAACTCAACTTAGACCTAACCATATCCAAAAGAGTTCTATTTCTGCCACCCCATTTTTTTGAGGTGTGCCTGGTGCAGAAAACTGAGAAATTATTCCATTATCAATAAGATATTGCTGAAACTCACCAGATTGATATTCTTCACCACGATCGGACCTCAAGATTTTTATGCGTTTCTCAAGCTGATTTTCTACTTTAGCATTAAATGCTTTGAACATATCAAAAGCATCCGACTTATGTCTCATGAGATACACATAGTCAAATCTTGAGTGATCATCCGTGAAAGTGATGAAATACTCATATCCACCTCTAGCTTAAATGCTCATAGGTCCACACACATCAGTGTGTGTCAATCCTAAACATTCAATGGCTCATGCGCCTTTGGTCGTAAACGATCTTCTGGTCATTTTACCTTCCAAACAAGATTTATAAGTTGGTAGATCATCAACCTTTAAGTCACTTAGAGGTTAGTCACTTACCAATCTTTTAATCCTATTAAGTTTAGTATGACCTAAGCGTAAATGCCATAGGTAGGTTTCATCTTTTGATAATTTTACCCTTTTATGATTACGTTCCGTTGATTCCGTGTCTAACAAGTGAGAGGTATTTCCATGTAAATAGAATAAACCGTTTTCCAATGTACCTTTGCAAATAATTTTGTCATTCTTACTAATAATAAAAGCTTTATTAAAAGTAAATGAATAACCAAATTTATTTAAACAAGAAACTGAAATTAAATTTCTCTTGAATTGAGGTACATAATAAACGTTTATTAAAACTAAATGCCTTTAAGAATCAAAATTGATTCTAATATCTCCCACTACACTAGTAGACACCAACGCTTCATTGCCTAAAGCAGGTTGAATTTATTCTTATTCAGTCTATTCCTTTGACCTTTTTCACCATAAAAGAAACACTTCCCTTCCCTTTGATCTTGGTTACTTTCTTGGTCTCCTTCTAACAAGGTTCAAGTTGATTTTCTTCTGTTGTCTCATGACCTTCTTACGGGTCTTTAACAGTAGCAACTTACCAAGCATATGAATCTCTTTACCCTCGCCTTTCACAAGGATTATCTTGGTACTTTGAATATCTTGCATCAGGCTTTGCAAGGTGCATTCTTTAATATTCAAGGTGAAGTCCAACTTGAATTGATCAAAGGAATCCGATAGTGAGTTGACAATCATGTAAATTTTGGTCTCACCATCTATCTTAGCACCATTCAGTTCAGCAATTTTGAGATGTGCTATGACTTTTATCATGTGATCTTTCACGCCCTGTCCAGGTTTCGTCCTAAGATTCATAAAAGCAATCACTACCTCTCTCTCTTAGTCATCCTAGACCTCATAGCAAACATCTCCTCTAGAGACATCATTATATCGGTAGCAGTCTCCATTCCTTAATGTTGCTGTTGCAACACATCGGAGATGATGGCCATAATGTAACGTACATTTAGCCATCTCATCTGAAGACTTCCACTACTGATACTCATCTCTTTGCTCCCTGAGTTAGATTCATTTGTTTGGTGGTTAAGGAATATACAGAATGAACTTATACTTTTCAGTTTGCAACAACAACCCAATATTCCTTTTTCCATGTGACATAATTATCATTAGTTAAAGTATTATCTTTTAGGAATTTGATTAGGGATGGGGTCACGATTTCTTTAAATTAACAAAAAATATATAAGTAAATAATCATGATAAAGCACTTTTGAATATTTATCTTGAATTAAATAAAATAATTCAATCGTAAAAATTCAACGGTGATCCAACACCCATAAATGTCATGCCTCCTTTGGGAGTACGCACCATTTGCTAGTTGGACGAGGTCCCACCTAATTGTTAACATAACAACCAACATTTTCTATTTTAGCCTTGCAATTTTATTATAAAGAACTCTTGGGAGGATATTAATTAAATTACATTAAGTGTGTTACCAAGTTATCAACCTTCAATATAATCCCTCATGAATATCCCTCCTTTAGGAGTAGATATCGTTTGGGCTAATTGTCTAGTCTATCATTGTAAGGAAGTATCTTGCTAAATTCCATTCATGAATACCTCTTGGGAGGTTTATTCATGAAACATAAAGCTCAACTAAACTTGGAGACCGTAGGTGTTCAAAAACACCTTCTCCCACTCAATTGTTTAAGGCGTAGATCGAATTCCAAAAAATGATTTACCAAGTTATCTAGATGCCAATTTAGATACTTAAACCATTCAATGCATGTTCATACCAAAAGAGATAAATAAGTGGCACTCCTATTCTATATGACATGTTATCAAACAATAACAAACATTGTAATATTTACAAAAAAATATAAATAGCTACAATATTGGTCCATCCTAGAAAAACAAGTAAATTACATATATCTTGGAATACAAGAACTCTTTTCTTGGCGAACAAGTCTTCACGCGACCTTCGTCGTTCGGACTCCTTCGGCTACATCCTGTGGGTGTACGCACCCTTTGCCCTTACCCATGGGCGTGCGCATGCCACAAACCCATAAAGGGCTGCCATGCGCAGCCCATGGATACCAAAGGGGCTGCCGTGTGCAGCCCATGCCATAACAAACGTGGTTGCGCGCTCTTCGTATGCACGTTTGTTGTTACGGCTCGCACGGTCCCAAACTTGTTTCGGTTGCTCCTAATTCTTCAAACCTTCGAGTCTTTGAAACTCGAATGTATTACAGAAGAATTTATATAACAAAATACTGCAGTTTTTTTTTATTATTATTACAATAGTGCAGTTTTTTTTTTATTACAACTACAAAATAAAAAAAAACTTAGCAACTACCAAGAAGGAAATTATGGCGATGATAGATCACCCTTCTTGTTACAATCCCAAAACAAAATTACAATGAAATTCTAGGACCAAAATTGAGCAATAACAAACCACATATAAAACATATATATATATATATATCCATACATTCCAATATAAATATATATGTGAATACCTAGAGTGTCATCTCTTTCTAAAACATGCATATATACAATAAAAAGAAAAAGATTCATGTACATACATCAATTAACCAAGGGTACAACCTGGCTCTGATAACAATTGTAGGGAAAAACGGGTTCAAAACGCAACTGTAGCGTGATAAAATCGAAATTGGGGTTTGCATATAAATAAATAAAAAATTCCCTTTTTGCAACAAGAACCTTAACCCTAAATTAATTGATGTATATAAAAGTATTGTACCATTTTTTTTCGTGACGATTGAACTAGCGTCGAATTGAATCCGCAAGATCTTCCAATCCAATCACGAACGTGAATCACCTTGGAGTGTGGGCTCCCTTTCTTTAAATTGTATACCTGAGGATGGAAACAAACAAAATCTTTTTCTTTTTTAGTTACAAATATCCTCCAAGAGAAAAATCAAGAACGTTCGTCCACTTGTGAATTATCAATCAATTTGATTGAAACTCGCGTGAACCTTGATTCGATATTGTACACAAAACCCTTTTGATGTAAAGGATACTAGTGTACTATCGAAAACAAAAACATTCTCTTTTTCTCTTTTCTCCTTGGCCGAATTCCACACCATATGTCTTAGAGTTGATTGAATTTTGTCTAGAGTAAAATACCAAATTTTCTCTCTCAAAATTCTCTCTTGCAAAGAAAAATTCTTTCTTAGAAAACTCTTAGGTTGTCAAAAATTTTCACTCTAAAAATCATAGGGCTGGTTGAAATTCACAAGGATATATATATAGGATCACAAATCCTTTCCTAAGAAGGATTTACTTGGTTGGCAAGAATCCTTTCCTTAGGTGGATTTAATTGGTAGTTAAGAATCCTTTTCTTAAAGGAATTTTATCCACTTATATATATTTATGAGCTGGCAAAAATTCATATGAAAATAATTAGGAGATTTAATTCTTTTCCTAAGAAGGATTACTTGGTAGTTAAGAATCCTTTCCTTAGGTAGATTTACTTGGTGGTTAAAAATCCTTTCCAAAAAGAAATTCTATCCTAACACCAAGACTCCTAATCCAACTCAGTAGTGTATTTGTAACCATATTAAAGACTTTCTAATTTGATTAGATAAATAATTCCTTTTATTTATCTACTTATCAAATATAGTCTTTAACTATACTACCAACAATAGTATAGTTTTAGACTTTTAGGAGACAATCTCCTATTAGGAAAAAGATTTTGACTTTTAATTAAATAATTAATTAATTTCCATTAAATTAAATAAGCAAAAATAAAAAATAATATATTTAAGCTATTCTTAATAGCCTTTGCCGCCCATACCATATATAAGGGCCATATATTATTTTTCTTATTTAATTAAATCCATTGGACCTTAATAAAAAGTTCACATATGAACTAGACCTATTCTTACAAAAATAAAAAAGTTCTCATGCCTTAATACAATTCTAAATGGACCCCTAAATTGGTCTGGTAGAATATATCAAGTGATCCATGCAAGTTCGTGTGGATTGAGGATCTTGGCGGGCAATCTAAATTTAAGCTCCTACAGACACAACCCAATCACAATCAACAAATGATTCACAAGGTCCAATCTATTTAATTTTAGTTCATTCCACTAAAGAACTAAAATTGAACTCTTAAATAAAGATAGAATAAGTTGATGTTACTCATTCGTACCCTAGACAACCTTATTGGAGAAAGTGTATCCTCATGAAGAATACCAGTAATCTCCAAGAGCTCATATACCGCCTAAAGCTCTCCTAGTTACCATATTTACTCATATGACCACATTCTGAACTTTTATATTTTGATTTGTCCAGAAGCCATGTTTCAATAGACACTATTGAAAACTTAACGTTAATATTTAATATCCAATACCTCAAAACATCCATATGATGTTATTTTACTATCATTCAATAAATGGAGCCACGATGTCCATATCTATAAATGATGTCCTCTGTCGATCAACAAATGAATACCACCAAACTATCAAGGATAGACTATGCTATATAATCATACTCATTGATAGCTCAAATTATAACACTTGCAACCACAAGTCCATCATTTATCTCAGGATTGAGATAGACTCTCCGATTGTCTTCAAATTAAAACTTTTATCCATTGATGGTTCTAGATAAAGTATTTCATTTTGATCCTATTTAATGCACCCAGTGCACTAGTTTATTTTGCCCAAAGACACAAAACTTTGATGAATTTAGACTCATCATAACACATTTAATCCTACTCAAATGCTAACAAAAGAGTCTACAACTTTGACAAGATAAAGGTGCCCAACCTTTTATCTTAAGTTGTGAATATTATTCAAGACTAACTAAAGAATTGTGTCTACCTCATACATATCTAGATGTATGAAAAATTCTTCTTTTCTCATAGTCTTTTGACCTTATGATTATTTACTTTTGACAATTATAATAATTAAACTATAAATGCTATAAGATTTGTTAAACTAGAAATCACTTTATTCATATGAAAAGATTGTTAATTACAATATTACACTCTTGCTATGGAGCATAATCCTAACAATATTCCATATAATAAGGTTTTAAGCTTAAATAACAATTTGGGAGGCTATTATAAGCCAAAAAGAGAATAAATAGAAGTATGTAGTGTGTCGCACCTACCGTTGATGCATACCGTGATGTGATCTAAACCTAAAACCTTGGCCAAACAAATCTAGATGTTTCCATGGTTGATGCCTTGTCAAGCCAGAATGCAACACCGAGACCATGTGCTGGAACCCCTCTACATTTTCCAGCAACTTATGGGACAAATCAAGATCATATGCCACTCGATGGTTGGATTACGCGATTACCCTAACCGCCGTTTGAAGTACAGAATCTCCTAGAAGCTTCGGATGGCAAATTCAGCGGTCACTCTGATCGTTGTTACAAGACCATAATCTCACAGGTAATTCAGCGGTTTTGTCGACGGTCAACTTGATCACCGTTTCATCCGATAATCAGCCAATGGTAGGTCAAATTTTGGCTAATTTCAGGGTCAGTTTCGACCTTTCACCCTCAATTCGTGCCCTTATGTACCTCCATTATATAAAAACCACATCTCCTTCTCTTAAAGAAGAACACAACAACTCTTCATTTCCTTCATCACTTTTTTCATTTTCTTCATTTCAAGACACACAGAGAGAGAGAGAGCAGCTTCCAAGAGCATCCACAAAGGTTTTCCTTCAAGGATGTCTCCCTATTCCGTTTTCTACCATCCTACACCATACTTGAGAGTAGGTTACAATGAGAAACGAGTAGTCTTTGACCAATTTTGAGCCAAGCATAGAAATGAGCTCTTAGAGGGATTTCTTCAAGGGTTGTACAGTTATCTCATCTCTTTAAATTTCATGTTTTCTTTATGTGTAATCCCCATTTGGAAATATTTGTTGTTGACATTAATTTCTTGATGGATTAGAAAGTCAACAACATTGGATTTGGTTATGGCCTGTCAAAAGAGAAAGAGAAATAGAATGCAATCGAAGTTATATGACACAAGTTTACATGGTAAAACTTCGGTGATCCGAGAAACATCCATGGGTGGTTGAATGCACAACCAAGCCAAATCCACTATTAAACAAGGAATTACACCACTCGATCTCTCTTGCCTCTTTCTTGCAGTGATTACTTTTTTGAATCTGTTCTCATTTTCAAAATAAGATTATGGGTCTGTTTATACATGCATACAACCCTAATCCTTGTTGTAAAAGTAAGGAAAAGAATTTGTATTTTATTATGACTGTTTGCTTATTGAAGTCGTCTTTATCTTCTTTCATGTTTTTTGATTTCTTGTGAGTTGAATCTGAATGTTCGTGGGACTCTGGTGGCCTAGTCAGTTTAGGACTTATTTCCTTATTGGCGTGCAGTCTTCTAGAATAGTAGAGTTGTTGCCTGATTTGGAACTTGCTTCCTGTTTGGTATTTTATCCTTCTAGAAACTCTTTTTGACATGGATGTTTTATGTATTGGAGTATAATTCTCGGGCTTATTCACGTGTCGATCGCGCTTCTGGACTTCTTTACTCGGGCTTTTATATTGTCTCGAGTAGTACTGAACGTGCCGAGTACCTATGTTCAGATTTACTCTGGTTCTTTTTTCTTAGTGATGTCATTGATGATTTCTTCCAGATGCCAGCTCAGATGCTCATTTGGCAATCCATTTAAGGGGTTTTCTTACCTATCGGTGACTTGTACAATCAATAAGATATACATATAGCAATACCCCCTTAAAATATTTTTACCGAGTAGAATTCATTTTTGCGGAAGTATTTTTTAATTGATTTGAATTCCGACCAGCCTTTTGTTTTTTCCTTCTTAATTTGTTATTTATGAAAGAATAATAATCTTTAAACAATTTACTGCATTAATGATGTGTGTCTTAATGGCAACCATGTATGTGCGATTTGTCTGTTCATGCGAAATCCCAATGATTGTGACGTTTTGAAATCCTGACGGGTTGATCTTTTCTTTCCACGACACATGCCCTTTAATCGTTTGGTTTCTCTGATAGCATTTATGAGATATGACTCGTTTATTTGACATGCCACATACGTCACCGAACTTTCCTTCTATTCTTTCAATTTTTTCTCGCTTCTCGATACCCTGGGGTATCACGTCTTTCGATCGTCAAGTGGTTTATTTAAACAAAAAGTGGATGTTCTTATCTTTCATTTTCATAGAGAACTAAGGCAAAAAAGCCCAGGCTCTCTCATACAGATTCATCTAAGTTCAACGCAGAAGCTTTTTTCGATTCCTCTACATCTGCTTGTAAGGTGAGTTTTCATGGATCCTATTTCAAGACATTGCCTTTTTGATATAGCTTTCAATGTGCTTGAGCGTGGAGATTTTCAAATGGTTTCATGTATTCATAGATTATTGGGGGAAACTCCTCCTGATGAGCCTTATGTTCTAATTTTTGATGTTTTTGGGCTTTATCTTAATGTTTGTTTCAGTTATTGATCTGAATATTCTTCCAACTCTGAGTCTTTTGTTTCTTAACGTCACAAGGATCCTTTACGATCTGGGATAGGGAAGCATCGGAGTAATCGTATGGTTTACAAATGGTTCGTGCGACATTTAGATCGGGAGGTAAATAATTAACAAGAACGATGTGGAAGAAGAGCACGACCCTTTCGGATCCCTTTTTCTCTTGATTTTTCTATTGTGTATGATGCCGAACCGAAAGTGGTCGGAGAGGCAGAGATCAAAAAATATCGTACACGATTTGATCTGGATGACTCTGTTTTGGTTCTTACTAGTAATAGAGCCTCACGGAACCCTCTTCTGGGCATGGTAGTAATTTATGGATCTATGCTCTGTTGTGGTGTGACTCTTCCCCTTCAGCCTTTCATTGCTTGGTTCCTTGCTGAGGCGGGGATCGCCTCGACTCAGCTTGCCCCAAATAGCTATAGGATCCTGAAGTGTATTTGGCATATGTGGAGCCGGATAAACTTGCAACTGTCTTCTCCTCATAAAATTAGACACTTTTATACTCTAAGGAAGTCCGGTCAAACTGAGACTTACTTTCTTCTTTTCAGTCAGCCAGATAGCTGGATCCCTAAAAGGACGAAGGTGAACGGGGAGTCGATATCTCCTCAGACGTAAAGAAGAAAGGTTTTGTATGGGGTTTTCCTACCTCCAATAGGTACTGGAAAAACAGCTGGTATTTTATCGAAGGAAGCTAGGGACAGAAGATCGAGCTCTCAGCCAAGGAAAACCGAAAATTGTTAAAGGTTCCTTGCTTCTTTTACTCTTATACTCGCTGGAACAAGTCACAACCTACTTTCACTGATGCTGAGTTGACTAACCTTTCTCGAGTAGCCGTGCAAACTCTGAAGAAAAGAAGCATTTCCTATCTTTTTTATGAGAAGAAAATGATAGCTCTAGGCTTCTTTACTTAGATTTCAGATTATCGCAGACATCATAAGTAGAATCTCTTCTCGTTTTCGTTTTACTCATTTTGTTCTGTTTTTTTTCTTACTCGTTTGTATTCAGTGTATGACACAGACATTGTCTGCGACGTCCAGGGTCACCAGGTGAAATCAATTATTCAAGTGAGTCATAAGGAAGCTTTTCACAAAAATAAGGAAGGGATTGCTTCGCCTAATAATGTGTCGGTTGAGGATTCTGTCGAGGCAGATGAGCAAGTTCCTGAGTGTATTTTTGAAGAAGTAATTCAGCAGACCGCTGGGGAATCAAGCGGTTGGAGAGGCCTTATTGGAACTGTTAGTGCCTAGAGAGTGTCTGAGGATGAAGGCAGATAGGGAATGCATCCTAGTACTGCAATGTCTGGTGAGCCTATTTCCCCGGTCGATGAAGTGCCTGTTAAGCAGTTTGTTGTTGGTAACTAGAAAGGAATTAGGGTACCCCCTGATGAGCAGGTTAACATTCATCCTGATCTTTTTGAGCCCTTTCGAGATATTATAGAAGATCAAGAAGATCTTGTAGCTGACCTTGGCTTTCATCGTACTCAATCTGAGAGGAGGAAAGCAGTTGATTCTCCCGTTCGACATCTTCTAAAAATTCCCCGAGTGGTTTCATTCATTGAGTCAAGTGATGAAGATACTGACATTAGGGGTTCCCCTAGTGCTCAAGCTGAGACGCCTTTGGGAAGAGTGGGAACTTCAAAAAATTTGAACAAAGATTCTTTGCCCCTTGAGGTTGGGGATAAAGGAATGGGATCCTCAAGTAACGCAATGCATCTTAACCCCCAAGATATATAGAGAATGATGTCATTTGGTCGGGTTTTTATTGTTGACGAAAATTGGAGTCGCTTCAGGGATGGTTCTCCTACGAAGCGTCTTCCTAACATTTTTAATAGTGCGACTAACGTAAGTCTTTGGTCCCGAACATCTTCTTAATATGCCTTTGTTCAAATCTTTAACTTATTTCCCTATAAGTGGTTGCTGAGTTTGCTGAGCTTATTCAGACGCAACAACATCAAGTTGATTGGATTAGGCATCTTGAAGCTCTGTTCAAAGAGAGTGAGGATAGACGTGCTCAGATTGAGGCAGCTTATCAAAAGGAGGCGAGTTCAGCCCAAGAGTTTACCGATTGTTGTTTGGCAAGAAAGATGGAGGCTGAGGAGAAAACCACTTCCACGGAAGAAAAAGCTAAATCTTTTCAAGACTTGCTTGCAGTCACCTAGGAATCGATGCTTAAAGCTGAGCAAGAGGTTGAATAAGTAAAGCCGTCTTATCTGTAGAAAATTGAAGACCTTAAGGGTCAGGCCCTAACTGTTGAATTTATTTTGAAGGAAGCCAAACTGGATCTTGAAGTGCAAGGGGTTGATCATTTTAAGAGGTCTCCAACTTATGATGCCCTGCTTCTCAAGGAGTTCCAGCGGGGGTTGGTTTCGGCTGGTGAATTCTTCAAAGTCAAGAATCAGGCGATTGAAAATGCTTGAGCCAACTGGGAGCTGTCAATCAAAAATGACGTGAATCACTCATTGGAGGTTCTTCCAATTCAAATGAAGGAGTGAAGAGCCTACTGTTGTAGTAATCGTAAAGATCCCTATCCTATGCACCTAGAAGTCTTGTCCGAGCATTCCTTTTTGACTTTTTATGCCAGTCAAGAAACTAGTGTGGATGGGTCTGAGCCTGACGTCGGACTAGTCTCTGGGATGGATTACAGTGAATGGATGGATGATTTGGTTGACACACTCACCTGGCCTTCGAATGGAAGTCTCCTTCGTGAATGCGAGATGGTGCCTGATCCAAGCATTGGCAAGAGTTTTAAATCCTCAGCCCCTCCATAGGTTTATTTGTAAAAAATGTATTTGTAAAAATTTATATCAATAAAGTTCCATATTTTGCCGTCTGCTTTGTCATGAATTTGAAATACCAAGTATCTTGTTAACTGGCTATCGTTAATATCCGATTAACTTTTTTTTAATCGGCAAGTATCTTATTTAACTGGTTAACTTCGTTGCCCGAATAATTTCACCAATTATCTTATTTAACTGGCTAATATTATTAACTGAGTCATCTTGAAACATAGGCAAGTAGATTTGTACTTGTGTTTCATACTCAATTGCTACCCAAACGTTACACCAAGGCTCAACACGATCATACGTTCGAGTCTTTATGCAAGTCACTGAGGACGTCTCCTAGTTTAGTCTGTGTAGGGGTTTGCCGATGTAAGGACCTTGATTTTATGATTGGCTTATTTCATGACAAACCACACCACATTGGGGATGATTGTGTAATGGGTATAGTAGGTCCTCATTGGCAAGCTTCCAAGCATCCCTATGACTTTAAGTACAAGAGGTATATTCACTTGACTTTGTCTCTTGAAGAGTTTAGGCACACACACACACCTCATGCATGCTTTGTTGATCTTGCATTTGTGTTGATATCGTTTATATGTGTGCATCTCATCACAATCACACTTGCACTTCATTTATAGATTTAAGTGTGGTATTGTGTTATGTTCGCACTTGCATGATGGTGTGCTTGTTTTAGAGCTTTGAGTGACCATATGAGAAGGTCTCATTCTTCTCTTGGTTTGGTTATATGGAGTAAGGTGCCTATTTTCAAAAGAGTATATTTCAATGATTTAATGTTTTTCAAAACTAACATTTGTATATTCTTGTGACCATATCTTTTTATACAATGATTCAAAATGAGTTTTAAAAGTTTTTTTACAAACTAGACACCCATACCTTGTATATTATTCATAATATTTCATGACCGTTTGGATTGGTTTTAAAATCTCCAAAGTGACCACAAAAATAGGGCATCGCTGTTGTTGTCCGTTTCTGACCTTTGGTCACTAAAATGCCCATAAAGTTTTGTAAAGACGTCTAAATCATGTTTTGTAAATTGGAGTAGAAAGTAGACTTCTATACCTTTCCAACGGTATAAAATACAAAAGGTTTGGATGTCGTTTGGTCATGTTTTTGGTCGCTCGAAGCTCTAGTTGTTGTGCTGTCAGGTGTGTACCATGGTCTAGACCGCTTTTAGTGCACATGCCTAGCCAGCGATCTAGGCAACGGTAATGCCCAGCCATGCCCTGCTGCCTGGACAACTACTTAGACACTTGCCTAGCAAGTGGTATGCACAACGGTCATGATGGGATTTTGTTTCCCAAGTCCAAAATGATGTTGTTTTGTCTAGGGCTTTTACATATATGTTCTCTTCTTCTTCCTTGCCTCTTTAGAGCTCAAAGAACACAATTTTAAAGTGAGAGAACCTTCATTAGAGAGAGAAAGCTTCAAGCTTTTTGTTTAACTCTCCAAATCCAAAACCCATCATCCTTTCATGAAACAAACATCATCTAGCTAATTCTAGGATGTTTTTTAGCATGGGTCTTCATCAACACATGTAACTTGGTAAGTAGAACACCATCTTCATCATTCTTGTGTTCTAGCTTAACAAGATATCTCTTGTATGACTTGTTTGCCTCTAGATTAGGTTTTTTATTACAAGTAGAGGTTGTTGTTGATGTTTGGGTTGTTTTATTGTGATAGCTTGCATAATTAGGTTGTTTTACCTAAATAGCTAATCTATATATGTTCATGTATGCTTAATTGATGATTAAGATTGCCTTGTGCATCTAGTCTAGTTCATGAACATTTATGTGTATACCTCATTGATTGCATTTTTTTATTGCAAATATATTTCCCTTGATTATATGTTCTGACAACTTGTGTTGGTTGGACTTTTATTGACAATTAGGTTGCTAGAATCCTTTTGCATCTTATTGAGTCGTTATGTATGGGCATGTAGGCATTGTTTGATAACTAGGTCATTGTATTACATTATCTACACCTAGTTAAGCATTGTATGTTTGGTCTAACATATTTTGCATTGAGAATTCATTGATTGTTCACTTATACCATATACTCTTCATAGAGTCAAAGTCTTGTGCCTTCTAGGTGAAGTTGCACAAGCAAGTCAAGTCTTGCAACCAAGGGTAGGTTGGCAAGCAATTGGTCAGGTACCACTATAAAAGGCCCAAGGGGGTAGAGTACGAGGCATTCATGCAAAGAGTAGTGGATCAAGGGATATCATTAGGGACTAAACCAAGAGCGGTGAGTGACGGTGTCCATAGCCTGAGGTTGTCAAGAGTGAGAGTCCAAGTATCACTTGGGGGTGTAACCTTTTATTCATGTAATGGATTTTTGTGACCGAGTGTGGTGCACTTATCAACCCATGGCTTTTCCCATTTGGAGAGTTTCCACGTATACATATTGTGTTATTTATATTTCTGCACTTTACACTTGATGTTGTATGTTTTCTTTATTAGGTGAATTTTGAATATTGAATAATCAAGAAAAATTGGCAGTTAACTTGATTAAAACCTATTCACACCCTCTAGGTTATTAGACACACACTTTCTAAGAAATTTCAGCCGAATCGTTAAGCTTTGAATTGCTTAACACTGCTGCGCAAATCACCTAGATTTTACCGACGACGCTCGAGCCATTTTTTAGAATCTGGTGCATCGAGTTTGCCTTTTGGCTAAGGTCTTTGCTAACCTTGCTCGGCTGGCATGCTTCTTTGAGCTTCTCTGCCCATTCAAGATTTTTGCCAAATTAATAGACCCAAGCATTTTATCTTTTTATTATGCAATCAATTTCTTATGTTCTTATTATCATATGCTCATCTTTTTCACATGGTCTTATTATCATGCTCATCTTTTTCATATGTTCTTTTTATCATATGTTCATCTTTTCGCATGTTCTCATTATCATGCTCGTCTTTTACATATGTTCTTATTATCATATGCTCAGATTTCTGGAATCCCATGTCGGGTTTTTATTAATAACTATAAAACTAACAATATGAAAATATCAAAGAATTTCTAAGAATAAAAAATATCCTAACTAGAAAAATGAAAACAAATTTTAAGGATAGAAAATCTTTAAATATTGGGCATTGCATGGTAGGGGTAAAATCCCTCATCTAGTCAGGCAATCCAATATGCTCCATGACCAGATATTCCTTCAATTTTGTATGAGCCTTCCCATTTGTCGGCTAGTGAGCCAACAACTTTGATCTTCGTGTTCAGTGATACTTCCTGAGGTCTCCTAACTAGAATTTCCTAATCTGAACATGAGAATTATAGTGTCGAGCCACTCTTTGTTGACATGCCGCATTTCGTACTCGGGATTTCTCCCTTTTTTCTTCTAACTCATCTAAGCTTTATAACAACATGTCAACATTCTGATCTCCAACATATAGCCTGACTCTAGGTGACATGTACGATGTTTCTACCGGGATAACAACCTCAGTTCCGAATTCCAAAGAAAACGGAGTTTCTCTCGTAGAAGTCCTTGTTGTTGTTCGATAAGCCCATAATACTTCAAGAAATTTTTTAACCCAACCGCTCCTTTTTGCATCTGACTTTGCTTTGAGCGTGTGCTTGATGATTTTGTTTACTACTTTAGCTTGTCCATTTTTTTGCGGGTGGGCAGGTGTAGCATAGTAATTTGCAATCTGGTACTCGTTGCATAGCTGCCTGAACTTTTGATTATCAAATTTGGTGTCGTTGTTAGTGATAATAGTGCTCGAGATTCCAAACCTGTAGAGTATGTTTTTCTTTATAAATTTTGTGGTGTTTGCTTCCATGATGTGAACTAGTGCTTCAGCTTCCACCCATTTAGTAAAATAGTCAACAGCCACGATTGCATGCATCGCTCTACCCCTGTCACCGCTGGCATTGGACAAATTAAATCCAGCCTGGCGAATTGCCATGGGGAAGTGAGGCTTCTAAGTTGTTCAGTGAGCTTCCAAATATCATTGGCGTTCCTTTGGCAAGAATTGCAACTTTTTGAACATCGCTGTGCATCCAAGAACAAAGAAGGCCAATAAAAACCTTACCTAAGTACCTTGCCAAACTTCTGCCCCCAGTATGGTTCTCGCATACACCTCCATGGATTTCCTATAGTATCCGGTATGTATCTTCCTTTGATAAAGTTCTTTAGAGTGTTTGGAAAAACCCTCTTTTGTACAGTTCTCATCCAATCATTGTGTATCTTACTGACTGGTACCTGATACATTTTGCTTCTAAGAGATCTTCTTGGAGTATATCTTCTTCCAGTTACCTTTTTAACTGAGTCATCCAACCGTTTAATGGTGTTCAAATTTCTCAGAATTCAAAGTTTTTGGCTCAACTATACTTGGTCTGAGAAGATGTGCAACCGGAATATTTTTTGGCCTGATTGTGGTTATTGCCGATGCTAGTTTGGACAAAACATCTGTCTTTTCATTTTTTTCTCTAGGGATCTAGATAATCGTATATTCCTTGAATTTTTGAAGGAGTTGTTTTGTTATGCCCAAATAAACCATCATACCTTCATCTCTAGCCTGATACACGTCTAAGAATTGGTTGACGACTACCAGTGAGTCACTGAATATCCCAACCTCATCTACTCCAAGAGCTATGCAAACTATAAACCTTGCTAGCAATGCCTCAAATTCAGCTTGGTTATTTGTTGCCTTGAAATCGAATCTCATGGCACATTCAACATCATCTCCTTCTAGGGTGCAAACCACGATCCCCGCTCCGCTGCCATGAGTGTTCGAGGAAGTATCGATATATAATCTCCATGAGAAACTCTTGCCCAACATTCTTTTTGTTTCCAGATTTGGTTCTGTGAATTCTGCTATAACATCTGCCACTGCTTGGCCTTTGAGTGATGTATTGGGCATGTACTGAATATCGAATTCACTCAGCTCGATCGCCCATTTAGTTAATCTTGTTGAAATTTTTGGCTTCTATAGGATTTGCTAAAGCGGGCAGTCTGTGAAAACCTGGATCGTATATGCCTGAAAGTATGGCCTCAGCTTCCTTGCTGCCGAAACCAATGCTAGAGCTATTTTTTTTGCATGTGAATACCTGGTTTCAGCTGGAAGAAAAGCCTTGCTGGTATAGTATATTGGCTTTTGTATTATGACTTCCGTCCTCTCTAGAACCGAGCTTACTGCTAACTTTGTAAGGGACAAGTGTAGGGAAAAGAACTTTTATCCATTGACGGTTCTAGATAAAGTATTTCATTTTGATCCTATTCAATGCACCCAGTGCACTAGATTCTTTTGCCCAAAGGCACCACACTTTGATAATTTTAGATTCATCATAAAACATTAGATCTCACTCAAATGCTAGCAAAAGAATCTACAACTTTGACAAGATAAAGGCACCCAACCTTCTATCTTAAGTTGTGAATATTATTCAAGACTAACTAAAGAATTGTGTCTACCTCATACATATCTAGATGTATGAAAAATTCTTATTTTCTTATAGTCTTTTGACCTTACGATTATTTACTTTTAACAATTATAATAATTAAACTATAAATGCTATAAGATTTGTTAAACTAGAAATCACTTTATTTATACGAAAAGATTGTTAATTACAATATTACACTCTTGTTATCGAGCATATCTTAACAATCTCCCACTTGCTCAATAGCAAATGTGTCATATCTCTCATCCCCATGTTCTCTAGATGCCCATCAAAACTCTTTTGAGGAAGAGCTTTTGTAAAGGGATCCGCTAGATTTTCTACTGACGCGATATTGATAATCGTCACGTCACCCCTATGCACAATAGTCCCTTAAAAGGTGATACTTTCTTTCAATGTGTTTCCCTCTCTTATGACTTCTTGGTTCTCTCGAATAACCCACTGCCCCACTATTGTCACAATAGATAGTTATCTGCTTATTCGCATCAGGAACCACTTCAAAGTGAATCAAGAATTGGCGGAGCCAGACAGCCTCTTTAGCAGCCTCGCATGCGGCAACATACTCGGCTTCCATGGTGGAGTCAGTAATACAAGATTGCTTGATACTCCTCCATATGACTGCCCATCCTCCAATGGTAAACACAGATCCTGATGTCGATCTCCTGGAGTAAGAATCTGACTGAAAATCAGAATCTGTATACCCAATGAGAATTAAATCCCCTCCAAAGTATACAAGCATATAATCTCTCGTTCTTCTAAGATACTTGAAAATATGCTTGACTGTCGTTTAGTGATCAGGACCAGGCTTCGATTGAAACCTGCTAACTATGCCCACAACAAAACAAATATCCGGTCTAGTACAGAGCATTGCATACATGAGACTTCCTACTACCGAAGCATACGGAATCCTTCTCATGAATTGCTCTTCATACTCATTCTTAGGAACTTATTCTTTAGAAATTTTGATTCCATGTCTAAAAGGTAACATACCTTTCTTGGAATCTTGTATGGAAAACCTAGACGAGATTTTATCTATGTATAAAACTTGGGATAATGCAATCGTTCTATTCTTTCTATCCCTTATGACTTGGATACCAAGAATATAACTTGCTTCTCCTAAGTCCTTCATATCAAATTATTTTGCTAACAATTATTTTATTAATGTCAATACACCTACATCGTTTCCGATGAGTAGTATATCATCAACGTAAAGAACTAGAAAAACCAACTTGTCACCTTTAATCTTTTTGTATACACAAGGTTCATCAAGTTTTTGAATAAATCCAAAACTTTTAACAGCTTGATCAAACCATATGTTCCAGGATCTGGATGCTTGCTTCAATCCATATATGGATCTTTACAACTTGCATACCCTTTCCTCTTGGTCCTTTTCAATGAATCCTTCCGGTTGCATCATATAGATGCTTTCGTCAAGACTTCCATTAAGGAAAGCTGTCTTGACGTCCATTTGCCAAATCTCTAGGTCAAGAGATGTCGTAATGGATAAGAGTATCCTAATGGATTTAAGCATGGCCAAAGGAGAGAAGGTTTCCTTATAATCGATACCTTCCTTCTGTGTATAACCTTTAGCTACCAATCTAGCTTTATAGGTTTTCACCTTTCCATCCATTCCTCTTTTCCTCTTGTATACCCACTTGCATCCGATGGATTTTATCCCTTTAGGCAAGTCTACAAGAGACCAGACTTTGTTTTTGAACATAGATTCAATTTCATATTGCATTGCCTTTTGCCAATGGTGGCAATCAACATTTTCCATTGCTTTCTTATACGTATAGGGATCATCGTCGTCCGAAAAAATCTCTACAGATTCTTCTAGACCGATATATCTTTCAGGTTATCTAATAACCCTCCCACTACGACGAGGTATGGTAGATTGTTGATCTTGTGTTGGTACAGAATTTTTAATTGGGCTTGGTTGCGAAACCTCTTGTGGAATTGTATGTCCTTAAAGCTCATTTAGGACAATTCTAATTTTAGGCACAAAATTATTCATATAGTCCTCTTCTAAAAATTTAGCATTTGTCGAAACAAATACTTCTAGATCTGAAGGACTATAAAAATAATATCCTTTTGTTCCTTTTGGATACCCTACAAATATGCATGTTTCTGAATGGGACTCCATATTATCTGTCTTTCCTTTTAACACGTGCGCAGGACATCCAAATATCCTTAAGAGTTGTAAACTAGGCTTTCGCCCAGTCCATAACTCATGCTGTTTCTTAGGAACCGACTTAGATGGTACATCGTTTAGAATATATATGGCAGTTTGTAAAGCATATCCCCAAAAAGAACTAGGGAGCGTTGAATAACTCAACATCGACCTAACCATATCCAAAAGAGTTTTATTTCTCCTTTCTGCCACCCCATTTTGTTGAGGTGTGCCTGGTGCAAAAAACTGAGAAATTATTCCATTATCAATAAGATATTGCTGAAACTCACCAGATAGATATTCTCCACCACTCTTATATCGTCTAACATGCTCTTTTTGATCTATATCCTTTTTAAACTGTTCCTCGTGTGGCATCCTGAATCTCTCCAGGAATGATGTTCGCAGGATGTCTCTTGTAAAAGGGCTATCAGAATCATCGTCAGACAACTCATTATATCCATATCATCTAATTAACCAGTCCATTTGATGCTTGTTGTTGTCGACTTCACGGGTCAGGCTCTGAATGACAACATCTCTGTTGCCCACCGGGTCTCCATGATGTTTAAGCTATCGAGTGATCATCATACCTATTTCCAACTCCTCTTCATTCTGCCCTCGAGTCTCACGAGCTAAACCTTGTAAGCATATGGTCCCACGATGACATTTAAGATGGTATCAATCACTATCCTCCGATGACAATGACCGATCTCTTCGTCAGTCATATTTAGGGTGCCTATCATAGCCCGTCTGACCGTGACTTCACCTTTGGTGCGGCCGTTCTTCTGTGGGTGTTTCACGATCCTTATCCTGGTTACTTGTCGTACCCCCAGTCTGGTTGATTGGACCTAAGTTTCTAACGGTTACTGATGCATCTGGTTCCGACCCAACTACAACCAATCAGAGCTTAGGGGGTGATGAAGGATTTGGCATGTGCGTTTCTCCTACGGCTAATAGATATATTCCTTCTTACATCGCTTTCGTTAGTAGTTGTTACAGTGCATTACAGAAATGATGAGTTATATCCTCGGTGGTTGTGGTGGGATCCTGAGTGGCCCCACCTATATAAGCATAATCTGGACATTTTCAGATGTCATTGGAACTGTCTTTGCTTCCGCTACCAGCCATTGCTTAAACAGGTTGGAGGTTCGCCCCCTTCTTCTAACACCGATTGTTGACGTTAATTTCTCGATGGATGAGAAAGTCAACAACGTTGGATTTGGTTATGACCTGCCAAAAGAGAAAGAGAAAGAGAATGCAATCAAAGTTATATGACATAAGTTTACATGGTAAACTCCGGTGATCGGAGAAACATCCACGGGTGGTTAAATGCACAACCAAGCCAAATCCATTATTAAACAAAGAATTACATCACTCGATTTCTCTTGCCTCTCTCTTGCAGTGATTACTTTTTTAAATCTGTCCTCGTTTTCACAATAAGATTATGGGTCTATTTATACATGCATATAACCCTAATCCTTGTTGTACAAGTAAGAAAAAGAATTTGTATTTAATTATGACTGGTTGCTTATGGAAGTCGTCCTTATCTTCTTTCTAGTTTTGGAAATCTTGTGAGTTGAATTTGAATCTTCGTGGGACTCTGATGGAATAGTCCGTTTTGGACTTATTTCCTTATTGGCTTGCAATCTTCTAGAATATTAGAGTTGTTGCCTGATTTAGAACTTGTTTCCTGTTTGGTATTTTATCCTTCTGGAAACTCTTTTTAACACAAATGTTTTACGTATTGGAGTATAATTCTTGGGCTTATTCACGTGTCGATCTCGCTTCTGGACTTCTTTACTCGGGCTTTTATATTGTCCCGAGTAGTACTGAACGTGACGAGTACCTGTGTTTAAATTTAATGAACTTCATTGTTTAACAACTCACTATTTGTGCACTTATGTATGGTGAGCTTATAAACCTTGTGTTTCAACCTACATGTATCTCTTCAAGCCGCTCTTTTATTTTCGTAACTTTGGGTGTTTGCCTTTAGGAGTAGATTAACTTAATTAAGAGTAGATTAGTTTGGTAAGGCAAACACCTGGTTACATTTTCCTTTTAAACGCCATTCTCCCCCCCCCCCCCACCATATTCTCTTTGTCTTTATATTTGCATTCTTTTCCTTTTATTTTTGTTTCACACACACACAACTGCACATGCAC
The DNA here is from genome assembly GCA_032871835.1 of Dipteronia dyeriana. Classification (NCBI taxonomy): domain Eukaryota; kingdom Viridiplantae; phylum Streptophyta; class Magnoliopsida; order Sapindales; family Sapindaceae; genus Dipteronia; species Dipteronia dyeriana. Next base: position 14,508,986 of record CM065297.1, read on the forward strand.
TTCACACACCAATCTCACCCTTCCGCATTTTATTTACACACTTTCAATAAACACTAAAGCATGAGATGACCGATGGATAATACCTCCCTACAAAATGATACCCTTACTTGCCATTTTACTTGTTTTAAAACTTTAAAGCACATTGCTATGAACTTAATATAAATATCTTTTTGAATCACAATTTCGTAATGATAGAAAAGTGAGTTTCAATGCTCACATAATCTCTTCAAAAGAACAAGTCGAATAGATTACCTTCGAAGCTCAAACTCTTGAAGCTCTTGGGATGTCGAGAAAGTTGCCGATTGTGATGAAGCGAACATGGAGTGTGATCGGTCTATTTCTGTACCTGTTTTAGGTCCCCATTTCCTATTATTTGTGCTTTGTTCTTAGGTAAAATTAGGTATTTTATGTGTTTATTGAGCATGTGTAGGTCACATTCCATTCAAGAGGTGTTGGATATTATTTTGGAGAAAAAGAGCAAAAATATCAATTTTCGGACCTGTGCAGAGCAGTAATATTACGGGGCCTATATCTTTCAGCTCAGATCGAATTGTGTGTCCTACTACCTATGGATTGAAAGCCCCGGAAATATAGTTTCTATCACACTTTATGGATTGCAATTTCAATATTCCTAGAAGAAGTTATGCACAACTTAGTAACCGAAGGTCAGTGCTGGATAGTCAACCGCGACCTAAACCACCGTCCAGGCACAAGACCTAGCCAGCGGTCTACGGAGCAGTACTTGGCAAAGGAATTCCGCGGTCTGGACCGCAGCGACCTCCGGAGCGACCCAGACAGCGGTTTGAGGGATTTTTGGAGGTAATCCACTCCGAATTGGTCTAGAATTGTTCCAAAACTTTCCAAATCAAATTCTAATGATTTTAGAATACCAAAACATGTTTGGGAAACTTCCAAAACTCGAATTTTGAGTCAAATATCAAAAGAGAAAATTCAATTTAGAAAAAAGAATTATCATTCCTTGTCTCATTCATCTTTCCCACTTGATGGATTCCTAAACCTAAGAAGAATTGGGGGTTCACAAGGAAAAATCACTTATAAATACTCCATATTCTTTACAATTAAGGGAGATTCCAGTCGTCCACCACCAATCCATCACAACACATCAACATTCATCTTTATACATCGAAGATTGAAGACGAAGAAGAATTCATCAATGAGTTTTATTGTTTCTTTCTCTTCTCTTTCTATTTTCGTCATGTGTAACTAATTCCATACTAGGGAATAAATGTGAACCTCTATGAATGCTCTTTGTTAGAATTGACTATATTTAATTAAATTAAGTTTTGATTCATTCAATTAATCCTATGTCTTAATTCTTATTCCTTGTTAATGCATGATCATACGTTGACATGAATTTAGGGATTTGATAATTTAATGATTAAGGTTGAAGTATTGATCTATACGTAATCTTAATTAATATTCAATTTAATGGATAAAACTGATCTTAGCATTGATCTATGCAAGTAGGTTTTGGTTCATTGTTCTTGCACTTAATAGGTTCTCGATTGTAGTTTGCACCATTGATCTATAAGTAAATTGTAATTGAGAACACTTGATTCATCCCAGGATCATACGGTAATAATCATACTTAAGATAAGAACGAACCCTTAACTTGATTAATATCTTTCACAGTCAATTCGAAACATTGAGTAAACATAGTAGGGGAGTATTGATGACCTAGTGCTTTCTCACCTTTGATCACAACCAAATCTCTTCAATTGCTTTCATTAGATTAATTTAATTTAATTTAATTTTTTTAGTTTAAATCAATTCATCATAAATTTTTTGTTGTTTTCAGTTTAACTTTAATTAGATTTAGATCTAACCAAATAAATCACTTTTCCTCGTGGGAACGATCCTTACTTGCCGCTATACGATATCTTCACGATTCGTGCACTTGCGAGTATTGTTTTTATAAACACGATTTACATCACATCAGAGTGCCAAAACTACTCATACAAAGCATCCCATTGGTTTGTCCAAAAAATTAGCCAATCACAAAGTTGAGGACATTACAATCTCCCTAATTGGCTATTTCGTAACAAAACCACTCCCACACAAAACAAGGAAAATAAACTAATGTCTACATCTTAATATATTCTCACTATACAAAGAAATACTTAAAAACTAATATTCAATGTCTTCAATCTCTTGAGCACACCTATGAGAAATAGATAGCAAGCAACTTTTCCAAAATACAAGCACATGTGAGATATTCAAAACAATGCAAAGCATGTATGCTTTGTAAAATAGATTACACCCCTATCTATGTGGCTAACCTCTTTAATGCACGAAACAAGAATAAAATTCCCCTTTATCAAACCTAAAACTACTCTCCATTTGTGTGTTGAGATACACAAAGGAGTTCCCCCTTTCAGTTAGCTTTGGTAAAGAAAGCTACTCAAAAATATATTGCAAATCCAATAAATCAAATTCAAAACACAAATCAAGCAATACATCGAGGGATTCACGAAGATGTTCAAAAAATCGTGTGTGAGAGCGTTGCCTTGAATATAATACATGAAATAACTTAGAAAAAGTATAAAACCATATGAAAAAAATATGAAAAGGATTTCCAAAAGTAGTCGGACCAATTTAAATCCATATGTCAGAAAAAGGAATATATACATTCATAAGAGCATTGTGTGTTCAAAGTGCTACTAGATTCGCTACACGAGCACCGTTAGTAGCAACTGAAAGGAGAATCTCCATTGGGACGGCGTTGGCTTCATGGATTCTTGGTTGATATCTTTCCAGTTATTTTCAACTATTATATTCAACTTTTTGATTGCATGTGCTCTCGTGAGCTTCATGTAGGTTTCCACTAGAGGTTACATGCCCTCTCTCTTGCTCGAACTTCAAAAAAGAAAAGTTTTTTACAAGTTGACAAGACCTTTAAACCGACAGAAACTTCACATTATTAATCAAAACCGCACATATTTAAGAGACGATAATACTAATTCGATAATACCTCGTTGCTCTTGATGTCATTCATAAGACGGATTATTATGTATGTAGCTCTGAGAATTTTCGGTTGAGTTTGTGTCCGTTTAAATGCATTGATCTCTGCTGCAGTCTCTCTCATTCCCAAAAATTTAAATGCTGATATTGCAGACACCCGTTGCAGCTAATGAATTCCTCATATACTCATCAAAGGAGGGCACATAATCTTGATTGAACCATTCCACTTGAATTTGGTACGATCTCACCATATATTTTCAACTAATTATATATAAATATTAAAAGAAAATTAAATTATTAGATTGTATTAACGCATACTCATATCATTTAAAAATCAATACTTACATTTTCCTTTGCGCAAGGGATCCAATGAGATCTTTCTTCCTCAGTCAAGTCATTGTGTATTTCATCAAAAAAGGTTCAAGATGACATTATAAAGAATTTTCATATAATCTGGCAAGCCATCAAGGGAACTACTGTCCCATCTGAAAAGCAAAATCAATATTTTAGTTAATTATTTGCTACAAATTAAAATAATGGGAAAACAAATAAAAGGGAATGTACGACCTTTTAATTGCATCGGTAAAAAGCCGGAGTCTTCAACAGTACCATATGCATTGTATGTATCATTTAACCTTGACATTATCATCAGCACATGAGTGCAAATTATCTGAGCACGCGAGTTATACGGCACATAATATATTCCAACTGCCCAAAAGTAGTTCTCCAAAACTGTCTCTTGAATATGGCAGCTTCGATTTCAAGTTTAAATCGTTCACCCAACTGAAAAAATGATACCAATAATAAGAGTTTTAATTCATTGAGAGGAATCTCAACTTGTGATATGTCTTACAGTTTCTATCCACCAACTACAATAAATAAATATCACTGAAATGGTTAATCATCACTTCATCCGGAGGCAGAGCCAATAACACAAAATAAAATTCAGGAGGACCAAAATTAATTAAAGTTAAAAGCATAAAGATAATTTTATAGTTTGGAGAATCAATATGATGAAGATTTTTTAAACACAATAATTTGTGAAAATACACATAATATTATGGCTTCTAACATTATAGACTTAGTCATTTGCAAGTTTTTATTTTTTTTGAACTATAAATTTCAATAATTGTTTATGCATAAATTTTACTGTATATTTCATATTTTTTAGTAATCCATTATTGAATTGGTGCTATCATATTATTAACAAATTAAACAAATTCTTTCATCAATAATCATGTAAGAAGTATTTTGTTCTTAACCGAAGACTCACATGTCTTGCACTCACATTATTATATCAATGTACATAAAGGAGGAAAATCACAAGAGTTTTCTCTACTGTGTCCATCAAATTTAGAAAAATTAGTTTGAAAGTTTATAAACCATTAATTAAAGATTAGAAGTCATTGAATAATGGCAAACATACAATCACGTTACAAAGCAGGAAGTCTAATTGGCAGTTAAACTTGCAAACTAGAGTTTTTAAATTCGATAGGCACCTACTATTGATAATTGATGAACTTAATAATATTGGTACATATGAGGAAAAAAAAGACTATTAATACAAATAATTTAGCCCGAACCGTAAATATTTACTAGCTAGGTTCGCCTCTCCATCCCACTAAGGACTTATAGTGGGATAACATATTTACCACAAGAAATTTTGTAACAATGTTATTTGGAAACTCCAAATAGAAGAGAAACAGTGTATAAATCATAATACATATTATTAGTGAGACTAGGTTGCGTTGCAAGAACATGATTTAGTTGGTGATCAATCTCATCCTTAAAATGATACGAAAGACCAAACCGACACAATGAGTTTATAAAGATGACTTTTTCCACTGGATCATATGTAGGAGTGATTAGCGTTTCCTTCACCTTGTCTTTGAGCTCTTCTATCAGACTACTGTATGTTCGATCGTATTCCTCCAAAATAGACAACAAAACAATGTCAATAAATATGAGAAAACTTAAATACTATTATTACTTTTGGTCTGATAGTTACTAATATGGTTTCAGAGATAAGTTTGATCTAGGAGTTTTGGATTCGAATTCCGTGTGAGAATTGAGAATAAAAAGAATATTGTAGTACATACAGAGATACGAGAGGCAGCTGAAGCAAAGAAGGCATCAGTATCTTTCCATATGTTAGAGGGAAAGTCTGCCAATGGACGAAAGGTTTATTGGTTAGTTTTGGCTGCCAAACATGCTCGAAGTTGACATCGGCCTCCATCTACTATCTTGTTAGTGACGCAAGGCATGCGATTACGGGGCCATAACAATTTAGGGGTGAATTTGGCACTTGAAAGAAGAAGGCAAGGCGGCAGAGAGCTGTTTGCTATCACATACACTTGTTGCGCCATGCAAATAATATTGAACTACTTCGAGAAACAAGACAGAGATTACAAGTTTAAGTAAACAATTGAGCCTACTATTTACTTACCACCTATTTATAGATATTTTATGTGTTATAGTAGGGGCTGGCTTCTATTGATTTAAAAAATCACTGCATCTTACAGTGATTTAAAAAATCAGCATTATGCAGTGATGAATAGTGAACCATTTGGTTCGTTGGATCATTTAAAAATGGATCTAAGGGTTTGCATTAATTGCTATCTAAAAAATCTGATTGTAAAATAGAAAAAAACTCCATTTAATTGGTTAGGCGGTCACTTTTAAACAATATATATATATATTTTTGAAACAATTTTTAAACAATATTAAATAATAAAATTGTGAGATTAGATACCATTCAATTATTTTTCTTGGAACAAGATATGGTTGGTTAAATGGTTTACGTCTTACACCTAACAAAAGAGTGTGGATATTGTCACTCATAAAATTAATTAGTACATCCACTTTTATAACTATACATATGTCTAAAATTTTAAAAATAAATATTACGAAACCTTAATCATAATACAAATAGTACCCTTATTTAAATGATTCTATTCGTTTTAATACATTTTATTTATAATCCTTTTAAATTATTTAAATGAAATATGGCAATAGAACTATTGTTTTTGAATTTTCCTATATTTCACCTATTTTTCAATGGCTTCATATTTAACAAAAAATAGATAAATAGTTCTAGTATTCAAAAAATTCTTAAATTTTGTTCATATGTAGATTTTATTGAACTCATCTCCCACAAAAAAATTCAGATTAAAATTGATTAAATTCGATGTTTTTTCATCAAGGTCCTTAACGAAATTAAAATAAAAGATCTCTCATGAGAGACTCACTATATATATATATATATATATATTAATAAATATATTATTTGGTATATTTTAAATATCAACACTATCAATAGTTATTTAACAAATTGTAATTAATTTCAAATAAAACAATTAATTAATTTAAAATTATCACAATAGAATTACAACAATAATATATAGTAATACAACCCTGATCCAATCAAACTCACACCTACAAGTGATAAGAATCAGTGAAGCTGTGAAGCAGTAAAGCAAGTCATGCAAGAAAGGTGAACCAGTGAAGCAGTGAAGATCCAATTTTTTCATAATAATCAGTGAAGCAGCCAAGCAGCCAAGGTGAATCAGTGAATCAATCATGCAAGCAACGTGAATCAGCTAAATCAGTGAAGCATCCATGCAAGGAAGGTGAAATAGTGAATCAACCACAAGATAATATGGACTTCTAAAAAAAATTCTTAAAAGTCATAATCAAATAGCACATGACTTATCTTATTAAAAAGTCTCAATCCAATACCATCAAACTTTTATTTTTCAAAATTATTTATTAAAATCCCAACCCAATAAAACCTCCCTAATTTATATTTTCCCTGTTTTTATATATAATTACTTAAATTTATAATTACTAATTTATATATATGTATATATATATATATATTGTAAAAAGAAAAAACAATAAAAAATAATGTTTTCATTCAAATGATTTGAGTTTCATTAAAATTAATGGTTACCAAAACCGTAAAAACGGTAACCAAAGCAGTAAAAGTGGTTACAAGTCAAAAATTCAAAAATTCAAAAATTGTAAAATGTAACCAAACCCATAAAAAATGGGTTCCAAAGATGTACATGTTGTTACCAATGCCATGAAAGTGATTACAAGCTAAATTTCAAAAGTTGAAAAATGATTACCACAGCCGTACAAATAGTTATCGGAGCCATGAAGGTGGTTACCAACATCGTGAAAATGGTTACAATCCAAATTTTAATCGTTAAAAAATGGTTACCAGAGACGTAAAAATGGTAACTGAAGCCATGAAGGTGTTTATCAAAACTGTGAAAATGGTTATAAACCAAATTTAAAAAATTGAAAATGGTTACCGAAGCCGTACAAATCGTTACCCGAGCCGTGAAGGTGGTTACCCAAACTGTGAAAATAGTTACAAGTCAAAATTTCAAAATTTACAAAATGGTTACGAAAGCCATACAAATGGTTACCGGATCTATAAAGTTGGTTACCAAAACCGTGAAAATGGTTACTAGCCAAATTTCAAAATTTGAAAAATGGTTATCGAAGCCGTACAAAGGGTTACCAGAACTTTGAAGGTTGTTACCATAGCTATGAAAATGGTTACAAGAAAAAATTGTAGGGAAAACATGGGTTCAAAACGCAACGAAAGCGTGATAAAAACTAATTTAGGGTTTGCGTATAAATAAAAAAATTCCCTTTTATGCAACAAGAACCTTCCCTAGATTAATTGATATATATAAAAGTATCGTACCTTTTTCGTGTGACGATTGAACAAGCGCCGAATTGATTCCGCAAGATCTTCCAATACAATCACGAACGTGAATCACCTAGGAGTGTGGACTCCCTTTCTTTAAATTGTACTCCCGAGGATGAAGACAAAGCACAAATCTTTTCTTTGTTAGTTACAAATATCCTCCACGAGAAAAATCCAAGAACGTCCGGTCACTTGTGAATTATCAATCAATTTGATTGAAACTCGCCTGAACCTTGATTCGATGTTGTATACAAAACCCTTTTGATGTAAAGGATATTAGTATACTATCGAAAACAAAAATATTCCCTTTTTTTCTCTACTTGGTCGAATTCCCACACTATTGCTTAGAAATGATCGAATTTTTTCTAGAGTAGAAACAGATTTTACTTCTTAATAATTCCTATGATGACCGAATTATTCTCTTAGAAAAATTAGCTTGGTCGAAATTCACCTCTAAATTACCTTAGGGCTGGCCAAATTTATCATGCTCATATATATAGGATCAAAAATTCTTTTCTAAGAAGGATTTACTTGGTTGGCAAGAATCATTTCCTTAGGTGGATTTATGTGGTAGTTAAGAATCCTTATCTAAAAGGAAATCTAACTTCTCCTATATTACTATGGGCTGGCCGAATTTCATCTCTTTAATATGGATTAGGAGAGTTTATTCTTTCCTAAGAAGTATTAATTAATGGACAATAATCCTATCCTTAGGTTAATTGACTTGGTGGTTATGAATCCTTTTCAAAGAAGAATTCTACCACTAAATAGTTTTACTTGGTGACCAATAATCCTTTTCCAAAAAGAATTCTTTCCTCCACCAAGACTCCTAATCCAACTCAATAGTGTATTTGTAACCATATTAAAGACTTCCTAATTTGATTAGATACATAATTCGTTTTATTTATCTGCTTATCAAATATAGTCTTTAAAATTAACTATACTACCAACAATTGTATAGTTTTAGGAGATCATCTCCTACTAAGAAATTTTTTTTTGAATTTTAATTAAATAATTAATTAATCAACAAATTAATTAATTTCTATTTAATAAAATAATAAAATAAAAAATAATATATATAAGCTATTCACAATAGCCTTTGCCGCCCATACCTAATATAAGGGCCAAATATTTTTATTTTATTTTATTAAATCCATTGGACCTTAATAAAAAGTCTACATGTGAACTAGACCTATTCTTATAAAAAGAAACAAGTTCACATGCCTCATTAAAAATTCTAGATGGACCCCTATTGGTCCAGTAAAATATATTAAGTGATTCATGTAAGTTCGTGTTTATTGGGGATCTTGACGGCCTATCTAAATTTAAGCTCCAATAGACACAACCTAATCACAATCAACAAATAATTCACTTAGGTTCGATCTATTTAATTTTAGTTCATTCCACTAAAGAACTAAAATTGACCTCTTAAATAAAGATAGAATAAGTTGATATTTACTCATTTATACCCTAGACAACCTTATTGGAGAAAGTGTATCCTCGTGAAGAATACCAGTAATCGCCAAAAGCTCATAGACCGCCTATAGCTTTTCAAGTTACCATATTTACTCCATATAACCACATTGAGATAGACTCTCCGATTGTCTTCAAATTAAAACTTTTATCCATTGATGGTTCTAGATAAAGTATTTCATTTTGATCCTATTTAATGCACCCAGTGCACTAGTTTCTATTGCCCAAAGACACCAAACTTTGATGAATTTAAACTCATCATAACACATTTAATCCTACTCAAATGCTAACAAAAGAGTCTACAACTTTGACAAGATAAAGGTGCCCAACCTTTTATCTTAAGTTGTGAATATTATTCAAGACTAACTAAAGAATTGTGTCTACCTCATACATATCTAGATATATAAACAATTCTTCTTTTCTCGTAGTCTTTTGACCTTATGATTATTTACTTTTGACAATTATAATAATTAAACTATAAATGCTATAAGATTTGTTAAAAGAGAAATCACTTTATTCATATGAAAAGATTGTTATTTACAATATTACACTCTTACTATCGAGCATAATCCTTACAATCTCCCACTTGCTCTATGGCAAATGTGTCATATCACTCATTCCCATGTTCTCTAGATGCCCATCAAAACTCTTTTGAGGAAGAGCCTTTGTAAAGGGATCCGCTAGATTTTCTGCTGACGCGATCTTGGTAATCGTCACGTCACCCCTATGCACAATTTCCCTTAGAAGGTGATACTTTCTTTCATTGTGTTTCCCTCTCTTATGACTTCTTGGTTCTCTCGAATTAGTCACTGCTTCATTGTTGTCACAATAGATAGTGGTCTGCTTATTCGCATCCAGAACCACTTCCAAGTCAATCAAGAATTGGCGGAGCCCGACAACCTTTTTAGCAGCCTCGCATGCGACAATATACTCTGCTTCTATGGTGGAATCTGCAATACAGGATTGCTAGAAACTCCTCCATATGACTACCCCTTATTCAATAGTAAACACAGATCCTGATGTTGATCTCCTATAGTCAGAATCTGACTGAAAATCAGAATCTGTATACCCAATGGGAATTAAATCCCCTCCAGAGTATACAAGCATATAATCTATCATTCTCCTAAGATACTTGAAAATATGCTTGACTGCCGTCCAGTGATCAGGACAAGGCTTCGATTGAAACCTGCTAACTATGCCCATAACAAAACAAATATCTGGTCTAGTGCAGAGCATTGCATACATGAGACTTCCAACTGCTGATGCATATGGAACCCTACTCATGAATTGCTCTTCATGCTCATTCTTAGGAACTTGTTCCTTAGATAGTTTAATTCCATGCCTGAAAGGTAACATACCTTTCTTGGAATCTTGCATGAAAAACCTAGACAATATTTTATCTATGTATGAAGCTTGGGATAATGCAATCGTTCTATTCTTTCTATCCCTTACGACTTGGATACCAAGAATATAACTTGCTTCTCTTCAGTCCTTTATATCAAATTGACTTGCTAACCTTTCTTTTTTTGATGTCAATACACCTACATCGTTTCTGATGAGTAGTATATCATCAACGTAAAGAATTAGGAAAACCAACTTGTCGCCTTTAATCCTTTTGTATACACAAGGTTCATCAAGGTTTTGAATAAATCCAAAACCTTTAACAGCTTGATCAAACCTTATGTTCCAGGATCTGGATGCTTGCTTCAATCCATATACGGATTTGCAACTTGCATACCCTTTCCTCTTGGCTCTTTTCAATTAATCATTCTGGTTGTATCATATAGATGCTTTCGTCAAGACTTTCATTAAGGAAAGTTGTCTTGACTTCCATTTGCCAAATCTCTAGGTCTAGAGATGCCGTAATGGATAAGAGTATCCTAATGGATTTAAGCATGGCCACAGGAGAGAAAGTTTTTTCATAATCGATACCTTCCTTCTGTGTAAAACCTTTAGCTACCAATCTAGCCTTAAAGGTTTCCACCTTTCCATCCATTCCTCTTTTCCTCTTGTATACCCACTTGCACTCGATGGTTTTTATCCCTTTAGGCAAGTCTACAAGAGACCAGAATTTGTTTTTGAACATAGATTCAATTTCGGATTGCATTGCCTTTTGCCAATGGCATCAACATCTTCCATTGCTTTCTTGTACTTATAGAGATCATCGTCCGGAAGTTTCTCTATAGATTCTCTTAGACCGATGTATCTCTCGGGTTGTCTAACAACCCTCCCACTACGACGAGTTATGGTAGATTGTTGATCTTGTGTTGGGACGGAACTTAAAATTGGGCTTGGTTGCGAAACCTCTTGTGGAATTGTATCTCCTAAAAGCTCATTTAGGACAATTCTACTTTTAGGCACAAAATTATTCATATAGTCCTCTTCTAGAAATTTGGCATTTGTCGAAACAAATACTTTAAGATCTGAAGGACTATAAAAATAATATCCTTTTGTTCCATTTGGATACCCTACAAATATGCATGTTTCTGAATAGGACTCCATCTTTTCTGTCTTTCCTTTTAACACATGTGCAGAAAATCCTAATATCCTTCAGTGTTGTAAACTAGGCTTTCGCCCGGTCCACAACTCAAGCGGTGTTTTAGGAACCGACTTAGATGGTACATCGTTTAGAATATACATGGTAGTTTGTAAAGCATATCCCCAAAAAGAACTAGGGAGCGTTGAATAACTCAACATAGACCTAACCATATACAAAAGACTTCTATTTCTCCTTTTTGCCACCCTATTTTGTTGAGGTGTGCCTGGTGCAGAAAGTTAAGAAATTATTCCATTATTAATAAGATATTGCTGAAACTCACCAGATAGATATTCTCCACCACGATCGGACCTCAAGATTTTTATGTGTTTCTCAAGCTGATTTTCTACTTCAGCTTTAAATGCTTTGAACATATCAAATGCATCCGACTTATGTCTCATGAGATACATATAGCCAAATCTTGAGTGATCATCCGTGAAAGTGATGAAGTACTCATATCCACCTTTTGCTTAAATGCTTATAGGTCCACACACATCAGTGTGTATCAATCCTAAACATTCGATGGCTCTTGCGCCTTTGGTCATAAACGACCTTTTGGTCATTTTACCTTCCAAACAAGATTCACAAGTTGGTAGATCATCAACCTTTAAGTCACTTAGAGGTCCGTCATTTACCAATCTTTTAATCCTATTAAGGTTAATATGACCTAGGCGCAAATGCCATATGTAGGTTTCATCTTTTGATAATTTTACTTTTTTATGATTAGGTTCCGTTGATTCGTGTATAACAAGTGAGAGATATTTGCATGCAAATAGAATAAACTATTTTCCAATGTACCTTTGCAAACAAATTTGTTATTCTTACTAATAATAAAACCTTTATTAAAAGTAACCGAATATCCAAATTTAATTATACAACCGAAATTAAATTCCTCTTGAATTGTGGTACATAATAAATGTTTATTAAAATTAAATGCCTAAAAGAATCAAAATTGATTCTAATATCTCCCACTACACTAGTTGACACCAACGCTCCATTGCCTAATGCAAGTTGAATTCATTCTTATTCAATCTATTCCTTTGACCCTTTTCACCATAAAAGAAACACTTTCCTTTAATCTTGGTTACTTTCTTGGTCTCCTTCTAAGAAGGCTCAAGTTGCTTTTTTTTCTGTTGTCTCTTGACCTTCTTACGGGTTTTTAACAGTAGCAACTTACCAAGCATATGAATCTCTTGACCCTCGCCTTTCACAAGAATCGTTTTTGCGCTTTGTACATCTTGCATCAGACCTTGCAAGGTGTATGCCTTATTGTTCAAGGTGTAGTCCAACTTTGAACAAACCAAAGGAATCCGATAGTGAGTTGAAAACCATGTCAATTTTGGTCTCACCATCTATCTCAGCACTATTCAGTTCAGCAATGTTGAGATGTGCTATGACTTTCATCATATGATCTTTAACACCATGTCCAAGTTTCATCCTAAGATGTATAAAAGCAATAACTGCCTCTTTCTTAGTCGTCATAGACCTCATAGCAAACATCTCTTCTAGAGACATCATTATATCGACAGTTGTCTCCATTCCTTCATGTTGCTATTGCAACACGTTGGAGATGATGGCTATAATGTAACGTACATTTAGCTATCTCAACTGAATACATCCACTATTGATACTCATCTCTTTGCTCCTGAGTAGATTCATTAGTTTGGTGGTTCAGGAGTATACAGAATGAACTTATAATTTTCAGCTTGGAACAACAACACAATACTTCTTTTCCATGTGATATAATTATCATCAATTAAAGTATTATCTTTTAGGATATTGATTAGGGATGGGGTCATGATTTCTTTTTTAATAACAAATATTTTATAAGTAAACAATCATGATATAGCACTTTTAAATATTTATCTTGAATTAAATAAAATAATTCAATCGTAAAAATTGAACGGTAATCCAACACCCATAAATGTCACTCCTTCTTTAGGAGTATGCACCATTTACTAGTTGGACTAGGTCCAACCTTATTGTTAACATAACAACCAACGTTTTCTATTTTAGCCATGCAATTGTATTAACAAGAACTCTTAGGAGGATATTAATAAAATTACATTAAGTGTGTTACCAAGTTATCGACCTTTAATATAATCCCTCATGAATATCCCTCATTTGAGAGTAGATATCATTTGGGCTAATTGTCTAGTCTATCATTGTAAGGAAGTATCTTGCTAAATTCCATTCATGAATACCTCTTGGGAGGTTATTCACGGAACATAAAGCTCAACTAAACTTGGAGGCCAAAGGTGTTCCAAAACACCTTCTCCCACTCAATTGTTTAAGGCGTAGATCGAATTCCAAGGAATGATTTACCAAGTTATCTAGATGCCAATTTAGATACTTAAACCATTCAATGCATGTTCATACCAAAAGAAATATATGAGTGGCACTCCTATTCTATATGACATGTTATCAAACAATGACAAACATTGCAGTATTTACAAAAAAAAATATAAATAGCTACAATTTTTGTCCATCCTAGAAAAACAAGTAAATTACATATATCTTGGAATACAAGAAGTCCTTTCTTGGTGAATAAGTCTTCATACGACCTTCGTCGTTTGGACTCCCTCGGCTACCTCCCATGGGCATGTGCACCCCTTGCCCTTACCCATGGGCGTGCGCAAGCCACAAACCCATAAAGGGCTGCCATGAGCATCCCATGGCTACCAAAAGGGCTGCCATGTGCAGCCATGCCACAACAAACGTGGTTGCGCGCTCTTCTCACGAACGTTCATTGTTACGGCTCACACAGTCCCAAACTTGTTCTGGTTGCTCTTATTTCTTCAAGCCTTCGAGTCTTCGAAACTTGAATGTATTACAGAAGAATTTAAATAATAAAATACTGTATTTTTTTTATTACAACAACAAAATAAAAAAAAATTAGCAACTACCAAGAAGGAAATTATGGTGATGATAGACCACCCTTCTTGTTACAATCCCAAAACAAAATTACAATGAAATTCTATGACCAAAATTGAGCAATAAAAAATCACATATAAAACATATATATATCCATACATTCCAATGTAAGAATATATGCGAATACCTAAAGTGCAATCCCTTTCTAAAACATGCATATATACAATAAAAAGAAAAAGATTCACGTACATACATCAATTAATCAAGGGTACAACCTGACTCTAATACCAACTGTAGGGAAAAATCGGGTTCAAAATGCAACGGAAGCGTGATAAAAACTAATTTAGCGTTTACGTATAAATAAAAAAATTTCCATTTTATGCAATGAGAACCTTAACCCTAGGTTAATTGATGTATATAAAAGTACCGTACCTTTTTCGCGTGACAATTGAATAAGCGCGGAATTGATTCCGTAAGATCTTCCAATCCAATCACGAACATGAATCACGTAGGAGTGCAGGCTCCCTTTCTTTAAATTGTATTCCTGAGGATAGAGACAAAGCAAAAATCTTTTCTTTGTTAGTTACAAATATCCTCCAAGAGAAAAATCCAAGAACGTCCGGTCACTTGTGAATTATCAATCAATTTGATTGAAAATCGCGTGAACCTTGATTCGATGTTTTATACAAAACCCTTTTGATGTAAAGGATATTAGTATACTATCGAAAACAATAACGTTCCCCTTTTTTCTCTACTTGGCCGAATTCCCATACTATTACTTAGAGATGATAGAATTTTGTCTAGAGTAAAAACAGATTTTTCTCCCTTAAAATTCCTATGATGACCGAATTATTCTCTTAGAAAAATTAGTTTGGCCAAAATTCACCTCTGAATTACCTTAGGGCTGGCCGAAATTATCATGCTCATATATATAGGATCATAAGGATTTACTTGGTTGGCAAGAATCCTTTCCTTAGGTGGATTTATGTGGATTTATGTGGTAGTTAAGAATCCTTATCTAAAAGGAAATCTAACTTCTCCTATATTACTATGGGCTGGCCGAATTTCATCTCTTTGATATGGATTAGGAGAGTTTATTCTTTCCTAAGAAGGATTACTTGATGGACAAGAATCCTATCCTTAGGTTGATTAACTTGGTGGTTATGAATCCTTTTCAAAGAAGAATTCTACCACTAAGTTGTCTTATTTGGTGACCAATAATCCTTTTCCAAAAAGAATTTTTTCTTACACCAAGACTCCTAATCCAACTTAATAGTGTATTTGTAACCATATTAAAGACTTCCTAATTTGATTAGATAAATAATTCATTTTATTTATCTACTTATCAAATATAGTCTTTAACATTAACTATACTACCAACAATTGTATAGTTTTAGGAGACCATCTCCTACTAGAAAAAAGATTTTTGACTTTTATTTAAATAATTAATTAATCAACAAATTAATTAATTTCTATTTAATAAAATAATAAAATAATATATATAAGCTATTCACAATATCCTTTGCCGCCCATACCTAATATAAGGGTCATATATTATTTTTCTTATTTTATTAAATCATTGGACCTTAATAAAAAGTCCACATGTGAACTAGACCTATTCTTACAAAAAGAAATAAGTTCACATGCTTTATTACAATTCTAGATAGACCCCTAATGGTCCTGTAGAATATATTAAGTGATCTATACAAGTTCGTGTGGATTGGGGATCTTGGCAGACTATCTAAATTTAAGCTCCAATAGACACAACCTAATCACAATCAACAAATGATTCACTTAGGTTCGATCTATTTAATTTTAGTTCATTCAACTAAATAACTAAAATTGAACTCTTAAATAAAGATAGAATAAGTTGATATTTACTCATTCATACCCTAGACAACCTTATTGGAGAAAATGGATCCTCGTGAAGAATACCAGTAATCGCCACGATCTCATAGACCGCCTATAGCTCTCCAAGTTACCATATTTACTCATATGACCACAACTTGAATATTTTGACTTGTCCAGAAGCCATGTTTCAATAGACACTATTGAAAACTTAATGTTAAGATTTAATATCCAATACCTCAAAACATCCATATGATGGTATTATACTCTTATTCAATAAATGGAGCCACGATGTCTATATCTATAAATGAAGTCCTCTATCGATTAACAAATGAATACCAGCAAACTATCGAGGATAGACTATGCTATATAATCGTACTCATTGATAGCTCAAATGATAACACTTGCAACCATAAGTCCATCATTTATCTCAGGATTGAGATAGACTCTCCGATTGTCTTCAATTGAAAACTTTTATCCATTGACGGTTCTAGATAAAGTATTTCATTTTGATCCTATTCAATGCACCTAGTGCACTAGACTCTTTTGCCCAAAGACATCACACTTTGATGATTTTAGACTCATCATTACACATTTGATCCCACTCATATGCTATCTTAAGTAGTGAATATTATTTAAGACTAACTAAAGAATTGTATCTACCTCATACATATCTAGATGTATGAACATTTCTTCTTTTCTCATATTCTTTTGACCTTATGATTATTTACTTTTGACAATTATAATAATTAAAATATAAATGCTATAAGATTTGTTAAACTAGAAATCACTTTATTCATATGAAAAGATTGTTATTTATAATATTACTCTCTTTCTATCGAGCATAATCCTATCCAAAATTTCAAAATTTCAAAAATGGTTACCAAAACCGTGTAGGTGGTTACCAGAACCGTGTAGGTGGTTACCAAAATCGTGAAAACGGTCAAAAGCAAATTTCAAAATTTGAAAAATGGTTACCTACGCCTTACAAATGGTAACCAGAGTCATAAAGGTGGTTACCAAAACCATTAAAATGGTTACAAGTCATATTTTAAAATTAAAAATTTGTTACGGTTAACCGAAAATTCGCTCAGAGCGTGGTATTTCTATCGACACCCTCAAGACCACTACCTCGGAGGTGGCGGTCAGGGGGTGGTGCCTTCGGTACCAGGTTTATACATGTACTTGAGGAGATGAAAGTAAGTGATAACATGATGTATGAAGGATATGTAAAGAAAATGGCATTGTTATATTACTGTAAATGAATCAAACGTAACATACAAAAGCCACTTAAAATTTTAGATCTCTCGTGGGTATAATGGGGGATGGTAGCTTCGTGCATGTCGATAAGTAGATAAAATGAAGGTTATTTTCTCCTTAGAGAATTCAGGCGATAATGGAGTTCTGTTCGTTATTGGTGAATTCTCGTCCCCTCCCCTCTACGTACTATCATCAGTCAAT
Organism: Dipteronia dyeriana; assembly: GCA_032871835.1. NCBI lineage: Eukaryota > Viridiplantae > Streptophyta > Magnoliopsida > Sapindales > Sapindaceae > Dipteronia > Dipteronia dyeriana. Next base: position 14,526,883 of record CM065297.1, read on the forward strand.
TCATACATGGTCCAACTAGGTTTTTCTTGTAGTTTCTTTGCCATGAATATCTGAATCAAATCCCCCCTTATCAGACGAGATCTTCTGTTTTAAATGTCATTAACTTCGGTTTAACTGATTCGATGATATCTTGGAGGGAGATAAGTTTGTTTTCTTTTTGGATTCAATCACTTGACCTGGGCGTAGTGCTTTAATGTACATTGGAGAGTGAATGTGATATTGTGTGCTACCCTAACAAGGTGCCTCATAGAGGTCACCAAATATGGCACTTGTTATCCTGAATGACGAGGTACATCTGTACCAGTCTTGGCACTAGGAGTTTGATCTGACCCTTTAGGTCCCTCTTGAAGTTTGACATGATTATGTTAGGCACTCTTCAATGGTAACAAAGCTTAAGTGAGCTTCTTCCATTCTCTAGAATCCTTATAGGAGTCGAATTCAGTGATGTCAGGGTCTTTTCACTTGAAAGGCCCAAGAATTTAGCCACAAAGTCTGATAGGGCCTGACCTTTGATTGTTGTTCGAGACTTGTATTTTAGATCAAACTGGGTGAGCTCCAAGGCTTACAAGACAAGCCTTCTAGATACGTCTTGGCTTTGTAAGAATTGGCGGAGAGGTTAATCAGTCACCACCACCATTGTAAGGGCTTCAATATAGTTACCGAGGTAACCAGGGTGAGGGCGAGCTTTTCATAGAGGAGGTAGTTCATCTCGGGCTTGGATAGTGCATGACTGACGCAGAAGATAGGTTGTTGGATCCCATCCCCGCACTACTTGACCAAGGCCCCACTTATAGTCATTTATGACACGGTAAAATATATTTGTAACTTCTTTCCCGGAGTGGGCTTAACTAGCAGCGGTGAGTTGGTGAGGTAATTCATTAAGTGTTAGAAAGCTCACTCGCTATCTTGGTCCCATTTCATGTTCTTCCCTTACTTGATGGCCCTGAAGAAGGGGAGGCATTTATTAGTGGAGTGCAAAATGAATCGGTTAAGCGCTGTTATACATGTTGTCAACACTTGAACTTGCTTGAGAATGGCAGAGGAATCCAGGCCCTAGATAGCTTGGATTTTTTCCTTGTCTACCTCTATTCCCCTCTCGTTCCCCATAAAACCCAAGAACATCCACGCAGTCACCCTGAAGGTACATTTGATGGAGTTCAACTGTATTCAGATTTCTCTCACTGATTGGAAATTTCTATGGATATGGTCCTGGTGCTCCTCCGCTTCCTAGGATTCGGTAATCATATCATATATGTACTCTTCCATTTTCATTCCTATTTCCTGCTTGAATAGCTGGTTGAATCGCTGGTAGGTGGCGCCTATGTTCTTGAAGCCAAAAGGAATCACCTTATAGCAATACAGACCTTGACCCGTGATAAAGTTGGTTCTGTCCTAGTCGGCGGAGTATATTATGATCTGATTGTACCATGAGAACGCGCCCATGAAGCTTAGGAACTTGTTTCCAACCGTGGAGTCCACCAGTTGGTCGATCTTTGGTAGAGGAAAACTATCCTTTGGGCATGCCCTGTTGAGGTCTGTGTAGTCGATGCACATACGCCACTTCCCTTTTGCCTTTGTGACCATGACCATGTTGGCAATCTACTCATGGTATCGAGCCTCTTTGATGAAACCATCTTTGATCAACTTATCAACTTTTTCTTGTACCGTAACATTCCTCTTAGCATTAAAGTGACGCCTCTTTTATTTGATAGGTTTGAAGGTATGGTCTACTTCTAGATGATGAGCTGCCAAAGATATCAGGATCCCTGGCATCTTGTTGTGGTTCCAAGCGAAGATGTCCCTCAATTCTCAAAGAAGCTTGATCAAACCTTCTTTCACTCTTAGTTCTATGGTAGCTCCAACCTTGACTACTTTGGAAAGATCATCATCTTTGATTGGTATCTTCTTTAACTCATCTAATGGGTATCTGATGGCCTGTTCCCTATTTTTCTCTACCTTATCCATTTTCAAGAGATCACTCTCTTGATGATCAGTAAGCTTTGCATCTTCCAGGATCATCTCAGGTGCTTTCTGATCTTGGGTTTTTACAACTTGTGCGAACTATTGCCAGTGTTATTAGGTTGGTAGACACTGCATAGCATTTCCTGGCTGCTTGTTGGTCTCCGTGCACCTCGTCAATCTTGTTCCCAACCGAAAACTTTAGGACATTATGGTAGATGGACAAGACCCTCTCAAGGGCTGATAGGAATGGCCTTCCCAGTTTAACGTTGTAGGCTAACAGGGTGTCAACCACAACAAAATCTGTCAAGATATTCTACTAGAGAGGTACTATTCTGATGATCACTGGAAGGATCTTTGACCTCACTAGTATGATCGAGTGCCTAGTGAAGCCGTACAACGGAGTTGTGCAGCTATTATAGCTCTATTGCTTCAAGTTGAGTTTCTTTAGGCTATCTTTAAAGAGAATATCTACAGTGCTGCCTTTGTAGACAAGCACATGATGGACCACGTAATTGGCAATTTGCACTGTGATCACCATGGGATCATAGTGAGGTCGTACAATATTGTAGACGTCTTCCTCAGTGAAGATGATCTGGGCTGATTGAGACGGGCAAGTCGAGCTCTAAGCTACCTTGAAGACATCTCGCCTTCATTAATGTGAGGAATTTTCCTTGCATGATTTTTTTCTGGAATTATTGAAAATTCTAGCCAAGGTGGGTCCTCTATTGTTGGTGTGAATGACTTGGATCTGTTGCATCAAATCCTTTTGCTCACCTTTCTGCTTTTATTTATCCCTCTGGATCTCGGCCTGAACCTACTTCTCAGTCTGGATACTATACTAGACCTGCTATAAGAATTCTACCAAGCAACCTCCCCTTACTAAAGCCTCGATCTGGTTTCGTAAGCAATAACACTCTGATGTGTTTTAACCTATGTCCTTATGGAAGTCACGGTACTTAAATTGGTTCCTCTTGTCCATCAGACCTTTCATGGGTGCAGGCTTCTAGAGCAGCCCCTTTTCTTGAATGGTGAAATATATCGTCTCACGGGACACATTTAAGGGAGTATAATGTTTGTACCCTATTTCATCTCGAGTTGTCGTGGTAACGATCCTTGGAAGAGGCGAAGCTTGTAGAGGGGTTCATTTTACAGGGTACTTCTCTTGTCAAGGTTGGGAAATATGGAAGCGATACGTCGACCTGTTGGGAGGCTTGTTCTTTAATTTCTGAAACGGTGTGGGTCCAAACGCCTCTTTCTTCTGGCACTTTGTCGCTCTCATATCGTCATGCTCCATTTTAGTCTTGAGTTATTCATCAATCTCAACCTGCTCGAGAGCCCAATCATAGGCTTCCTTTTAGGTTTATGGAGGATGTTTGGTGAAAGATCGGAAAAGCTTACCCATCCGCAGGTTTTGATCGAAGTTGGCAAGGGTTTCCTTCTCGAAAAAAACCCCATCTAAATGAATTCCTTGTGAAAACGTTCCAAATAAGACCGAAGAGTTTATCCTCACTCCTTGATCACATATTGATGGTGTACAGGATCCTTTGGGCTTGGTTTGACACCCTAAAATTGTGAGCAGAAGTCGGTTGACATTTTTGTGAAATAATACTACCAGCGGGCAGCTTTTTGAACCAAGTCTTTGCATAGTCGGTCACTGTGGTAGGGAACATCTTACACATGGCAGCCCTGGTAGTGTTCTGGATTTCAATCTGCTGGACGCAGCTCTCTAGATGACTCATAGGGTTTTCTATGCCGGATAAATTATCTGCTGGCATTTTGAATTTTGGATAGAGTTCGGCTTCCCTGATCCTTCTGGTGAAAAGGGCATTCATTTCACTTAAGGGATCCTTCTTGGCTTCCCAGTGTTTCCCATTCTTTATTTGTTGGATCTCTTTATGCAGCTTTGTCAGCTGATCCTTCAGACGCTTGTTTACATGTCTTTTGGAGTCGACCTCGGATCCTTCGCTTTCAGATCTCTCAAATGAACTGGAGATTCAACGTTGCCTTCTTAATGGGGGGGCAGGGCGGGAGAGGGAGGGGGCGGGGGGTTCTGCCCGAGTGTTTTACCCACTGCCTCCTACTCCAGCTTAGGCTTCTCTCCTAGAGGCTGGCGGGTAAGGGGGATCAACATGTTCTTACGGTGGGATATCTATCACAAATTTGACCAGCCGGGTTTGGTAACAAGTTGATTTGTAAGGAACTAGGGGCATCGCCCTAACCTGTCCCGTAATGAGGGTTAGAGTCTCATCCTATTATCGGTTGATACCGATGGGGGACGTCCCAACCTGTCAAAGGTAGGATATCTGGCTCTAGGTCTGCTTGTTTCCCATAGTATATTGGGATTTGCTAGCTGAGTTGTGACTCCTTTAGCTAGCATACAAAGACGAACGTTCTCCACAAGGCTGTTTTCTATTGATCGAGCATGGCCTAGCTTATCACTGAGGGGGCTGAAGTCCGCGTATCGGTTTGTTGGAGTAGAGCCTGGCTATAATGCCTGAACTTTCTGCCCTTCTTTGGGGCTTTCCATGTTGATGCGACTGAGTGTTGCCCCGAAGCCTCGGGTTGTCCTTGGGAATATTGAAGCCTCAATGTTCTTGTAAAACAATAAACTCGTAAACCTTGTATGGATTGGGTATGGATGTTTCCATAGACGGTGCCAGAAAGTGTTAACCAAAAATTCACTCAGGGTGAGAAATTTTAGCCAACACTCTCAATACCACTACCTTGGAGGTGGTGGTCGGGGGAGGTGCCTTTAGTACCTGGTTTATACGTGTACTTGAGGAGATGAAAGAAGGTGATAACACGATCTATGAAGGGATGCAAAGAAAATGGCACTGTTTTATTATTGTAAACAAATCAAACGTAACATACAAAAGCCACTCAAAATTCTAGATCTCTTATGGGTACAATGGAGGGTGGCAGCTTCGTGCCTGTCGATAAATAAACAAAATTGAGGTCGTGTTCTCCCTATAGAATTTAGGCGATAATGGAGTTCTGTTCTTTGTTTGCCAATTCTCGTCCTCTCCTCTCTGCGTACTCTGATCAATCAATTTATACATGGTTCAACTCGATTTTTCTTGTAGTTTCCCCACCATGCATATCTGAATCAAATCCCCCCTTATCGGGCGTGATCTTTTGTTTTAAATGTCATTGACTTTGGTTTAATTGATTCGATGATATCATGATGGGAGATAATTTGTTTCCTTTTTGGATTCAATCACTTGACTTACACGTAGTGCTTTAATGTATGTTGGAGAATGAATGCAATCATGTGTGTTGCCCTGGCGAGGTGCCTCTTAGAGGTCACCAAATATTGCGCTTGTTATTCTGAATGGTGAGGTACATATGTACCAGTCTTGGTACTAGAAGCTTGATCTGACCCTTCCAGGTCCCTTTTGAAGCTTGACATGACTACGTTAGGAGCTCTTCAATGGTAACAAAGCTTTTACGAGCTTCTTCCATCCTGCTGGGTTAGATTAAGCTCATCCCTAGGTGAAACGGAGAGATAATGTTGGGTGAACTCGACTCTCTGAAGGACTCTTTTCACAAGTGGAGATAGTAGCGTTCTTTTAGGGAGGTCACGAGGTATTACGACCTTGGGCAAATTAGGTCTTCCTGTATCTTTCTTGCTTCAGGCTTCTTTTGGATGTAGGGAGCTTGATCTGATCACAACGATTTATATCTGGTGACCCTGAATGCTTACGAGGTATGCAGGGTACGTGGCCTACCTCGCCTTGCTCCTATAGGATCATATGGTAGCTCGATCTCTTGAACCTTGATACCTTGCCGTGTAATCCTGGATTTGGATATTGGTTTGGTAAGTGAAAAATTTGCCTTTGGTCCTTAGCTAAATTCTGCTATTAACAGTTACCAAACCGTAATAGTGGTAACTGAAGCCATGAAAGAGGTTACCAAAACCGTGAAAATGATTACAATCCAAATTAATAAAAATGAAAAATGGTTACAGAAGCCGTAAAATTAGTTACCAAAGCCGTGAAGAGTGTTACCATAGCCGTTAAAATGGTTAAAAGTCAAAATTCAAAATTTGAAAGTTCATCATTGGAGCTATAAAAATTGTTACCATTGCCTTGAAGGTGGTTACCATATACATGAAAATGGTTACAAGTCAAAATTTTAAAAAATTTAATATGGTTAGCGGAGATATGAAGTGTTACCGGAGCTGTGATTGTGATTACTATAGCTGTGAAAATGGTTAGAAGTCAAAAGTACAAAATTTTAAAAATGGTTACCAAAGCCATAAACATGGTTACTGGAACCGTGATGGTGGTTACCTTAGTCATGAAAATGGTTACAAACCAAAATTTAAAAATTATGTGAAAAAATATTATTATTTAATTTCTTTTAGTTAAATAAAACTATTTGTTATTTAAATTATTTTTTCTTTTTCATTTAACAAATTTTATAATTATCTAATTTATATTTTTATATTAAATAATTTGGGAGCAACCAGTTACAAACCGGTTGTTCCATTAACATTGTTTTTTGTTTTTTGCAACCACTTGGCAACCCTACCTTAGAGGAATGGTAACTATTCATGTACATGCAATGATTTTCATTCCACTGTATAGCAGCCAGCCAGCCCTATTACAGTAAGTAACTGGTGTTATATACTAATATAGTAAATAATCAGATATACATTTTTTCTATTTTAGTATAACTTAATTTTCTATATATTTTTCCATTTCTTTCTTATTTTATTTAGTTGAGGGGATCTTCCCATGTTGGCAACCAATTCTGTTGGCCACCAAACAAAGGCTTGCAAATCCCATAGACTTGTTTAAATAAGAAACAAATCAAAATAGATATAGGGAAATAAATTCTACTAAAATAGAAAATATATATTCATGATTTACCATATTATGGGAGGACCATTATGTGGGAGCCTAGTTAAATCCACAGGAAAAAAAAATTATTTTATTAAAATCTGTTACCTTAAAAATCCGGTAGGGACTTTTGAGGAACTAGTTGATCGTGGCATACTCCGGGCTTGGTAGGTGTTAATGGTAAAATTTGGCAAGGGTCCAAAGGAAAATTTTCACCTAGTCAAATATCCGGTAGAAGGTACCTCTCGATACTTGCTAACAAGAGCAAGTTATGACCGACCTTGAAAGTACCTAATCCCATATGATCGAGGCACCCCCAACATCATCAGGGTAAGCTAAGACCCTTCCACCTCCATAAAGTACCCATCTGAGACCCGGACACCTCAGAACAATCTCGCTTGTCCATCAGGGCACCCATGCTACATCCCTAGCAGGAAGGAGGAGGATTGTAAAGTACAACAAGATCGTCAAAGCGCCACATCAACAGAGGGGTCTCCAAGATATCCCACTAGCTGACCAATACCGTGGGGTACCTTGCAACCAGAATAATCAAGATCCATACAACCAGATTAATGCCTCAAAGCACCTTACCACCATATTGGTACCTAGAGATACCTCGCCATCGAAAATAACCCGAGTAGCCTCTGTTTAATAACTCATTAATGTTGGGGTTTATGCCCTAAAGATGTAATTTGTAAATGGATTTATTAAATAAATTAAAGGAAAATTTTAATACATTCTTGTTGTGTTGTTTATTATAACTTGTGAATAAATTTAACATCCAAGATTGCAGGATGTAATCTCGAACTGTGTATATGAGTGTCATAAACGGATGGATACAGTAAGAGACGTGCAATCTAAAGAGTCCATAGATAACAAATAAAGTTGGGTACTTTATTTGTGGTTAATCTATAGTTGTGGTCCATTCCGTAATGTACTGTGATTCTATCATGAATCATTCATATGGAGATATGAGAATGGAGGCACCTTGTATGATGTGATCATATAGGACTGGGTCATGATCTATATGAATCTCTCTCCAAGATCCGTTTACCGATGAGATTCATATATATCAACTAATGATGGCTATATGTAGGTGATCTTAATCCTGAGTGTCTTATCGACTCCTCCAGGTTAGATCGTGGTCTTTGATATACCATGGGTGAGGTCAGATGCATTTCCTGATCAATATACTCCATATGTTGGGATTGCGGTTAGGCTTGTGGCTGGGAAGGTTTGTACACAATAGTGGAATCCACTCCTTGTGAGAAGTAGATGGTAGTTCCCTTAAGGGTTGATACGGGGCTTGGACAATATGAGCGCTCTCCTAATTCTGTGAGGAAATAGGATTTATTGTCCATTAGAGAATCAATGGTACTTAAAGGATATATGTAATTAGAGGGGTATAACGGACATTATGACCCAGCTCTAATTATGAACTATTGCGGAGGATAACACCATGTGTAATAACTATATCGATGGACACCGAGCTGTATCGGTCTGTGTAAAAGTTTCTACAGTTGAGATAGTGTAGCTTCGGGTTTTTAGTGGAATAACACCGGAGTTAATAATCAAGGAATATTAATTAAAGAGTTTAATTAATGATTCCGAGGATTATTAGATCTCAAAATATTGTGGGTCCATTAGGTCCCCTTGCTAGCCCGATCGATTTAGGTAACAAGGGTCACGGTTAATTAATTTGATTGTCCAATTAATTCTGTTACAAAAGTGACACGTATAAATTCGGGAATTAATTGAATAATGAGATTATTTAATTAATGAATGTTAAAAGTTAAATTAATTAAATAATTATATTATTTAATTATATTGATAATTATGAATTATGAATTAACTATTAATTGAAGGGTGTTAGTTGATATATGGATTTAGGTGAAGATAAAATAATATGATTATTTTATTTTACTAAATCATTTATCTAAGTATTTGAATTTAAGTTTAAATTTAAAATACTTATTATCACTTTTAATATATTAGATATATTTGAAAAGGATAATTAAAAGATATATATCAATTATAACACAAGAGATTGTATTGGATGCAAATTGGTGTGTGCACATATATAAGTGTTTGTATAGGATACAAACAAGGATATATATATATGTTGACTTTTGATCAAATATATATATAAAAAAAACGCAAGAGCAATAGTGATATATATATATATAAAAAGCAAGTAGAGGCGATAAAAAGAAATATAGATTTGTGAAAGCAGGCGTGGTTTTTTGAAAAGAAAAATGGCTTGTTCTATTATCAACCAAGCAAGCGGCGTGACATATATATATATATTGAACAACATCTGTCAATATATTTTTGCATGAGATGCAATTCATGTGTGCATGAAATTAATACACCAAATTGAGAAGAAAGAGTGTCTTCAAGTATTTCTCTACATTCTTCATTCAAGTTCCTGAGACCGTGACGCGCTCACACGAAGTTACCAGACCCGGGAGATAGCGAGGAAGATCGAGTGGTTCAGACAGGAGCACATAGTATTTCAAACAGGAGCACATCGTAAAGTGAAGGAGCCTTCAAACGTTGGCATGTTCTTCTGATTTTTGTTGATTACAATTTCCTGTGTTTACATATTGTATGTATTTGTTTTGAAAAATAATTACGATCTAAAGTTCACTGGTCCCAGATACAGATTATGATCTGTATAAAAATTTTAAAACCTAGTTCCGCTGCGTGACCGGTGAACTGGGGTTCCAACAATTAAATGGCGAGCAGAATCAGAATTATTCTCCAACACGTATCAAACTTCCACGTGCATGCAAAGCGATTCGAAGAGTCCAAGAAGTAAACAAATACCTCACTCTCCAAGTTATCTTCAAAATAGCTAATTGTCCAGAGTAAACAACATTAAAACATAGAATCCCGTCTAAAAGGGAGGGAAAATCAGTTCAGTGATTCATGGCTTGAACACCACTAATCAATCCTAAAGGCTAATAATAAAAATATATCGGTAAAGGAAAGTAGGAGGGATCGGCCATTAGTGATCCAAATTCCCTATCCTCCAGTGAGAAAGATGTCCAGAAGGTTGTTGCTTAGTTTTACCCTTGGAACGAAACAAAGACATCTCCATTGATTTTTTGTCCACTTGTCGATATACACGAGTTCGCCACCTCTAGATTGCTGAGAGTGAGAGAGAGAGAGAGAGTTTAACACTTGCAATGTTCTTGTAATCAAATACTATAAATTCAATAAAACAATACCATAATCTTCTGTCACTACATTATCAGTCCATTATTTTTATTCCACTCCCATTTTTCATGTTCTAACCGATAACAAAGGTACTTACCTCCACTGTAACCTACCTAGGAAGCGGTCTTGAGGGTGTTAACCCAGATTCCTCACCTTCAGTAAAATTTCAGTTAACATTTTTTGGCACTTTCTGTGGAGAGATTCCACACCCTTTATAAAATCATATTGTTAATAGCCAAATTTGGCTAGTGAAAAAAGGGAAATTTTCCATTCTCCTAGCCAGAGTCCAAACCCAAGATTACCCACCATGGAACTACGGGTCCTTGGGTCGAGCTGTAGAGCCACCCCGCAGAAGCGAGGAAAGATCAGATCGAGCTCTCTACACTGAAGTAAGAATTCAAGGAAAGCCCGTCACATAACGATCCAAGCCTCGAAGTCGAGATCACCTTGCAACCTCCCCAGAAGCCGGTCATCCTCTCAAAGCAAGAGAGAGACCCATTAAGCACCTAGCTCAAACTACAGTATTACTCTATCTCATTGAGGGAAGACTCGGACCTATCTTGACAGGTATGAGGAAGCTCGCCAAAGCTCTATTACCGTCGAAGAGCGCCCACAGGGCCATCTCAAGCTCTAGGAGACCTGGAAAGGTCAGATCAAGCTCCTAGTACCTAGACTAGAATACGGGTATACTTCTCTTTTTGACGAAGCAAAACTCTATACTCGATGACCTCCATGAGGTATCATGCCACGAAGGAACACAAAATCATATCTACACTCTAACAAACATTAAATTACCGCATATTTTCACCACTTAAGATATTCTCAAATCTATTATTAATCAAAGTAAACAACAATTGAAATAGCGGATCCTGCTCGATAAGGGGGGATAGGATTCAAAAAATAATGGTGGGAGGATTACAAGTTAAACCTTGCTGGACTATGCATAAATATGTGTAAGTAGGCACGAAAGAGAGGTATGGGAATAAAGATAGAACAAATCGACAACTGAGAGAAGAAAAAAAAGCATACAGAAAGATTCTACTCCGAACTAAATTATGTCTTCGGAACATGGCCATGATTATATTATACTTCTCGACAGGCACGAGATTGCCACTTTACTATTTCCTAGAGTGATTCAAAGCATTTGATAGATTTTGTACGATATTTTTGATTAATAACAAAGCCATTACATTCCCTTTCTTATTGCGTTAGTATCTGCTTTAGACATCCACAGTTGTACGAACAAACTAGGTACCAATGGTATCAACCCCCGACCCACACCTCTGTGGTAGTGGTCTCGAGGGTGTTAACTGTAATTTCTCACCCTTAGCAATTTTTCCGTTAACACTTTCTGGTGTCGTCCATGGGAAAATCCACACCTAGTTAATCAAATAAACAGTTACATGTTTGTTATTTTATAGGAGTTATGAGGCTCCGCTCCTCCTAGAGATATCTCGAGGCTTCAAAACAACCTTCAGCAACATCAAAGCGAAGGGCCCTAAGGAAAGAAAGAAAATTTGGGCACCGCGGCAAAGTTCTAGACCAGATTACCACTGCGTGGGCTTCTAACCCTCCTTTGATAAGCTAGACCGCTCTCGACCAGCAAGCGGTGAGCTTCATGAAAAACGTACACCTTCACCTGCTTGCTGAGGGCATCGAGGTCCAGCTTGTGAATCCTAACACTCAGTGAGAGCCGAATAGGCCCGAAACCAAGCAATCCGCCTTCGATCGATTAGGGCCTCCACCACCAGAGCAATCCTGTGATAGGATCGAGTTTCAACTTTTGATCCGAGATAGGCTAGGGTCCATGCCTCCAGTTACTGGCAAACCTTCACATTACCAGCCCAAGCGAGTTGAATCTGCAGCGGACGGCCTGCCCTGGGAGTAGCGAGAGGCTCCTTGCCCAGCGGTTTTAAGGAGAAAGGTCTGGGCTAGAGGGAAAGGTAGCCAACAAAGCCCTCGAGAATATCCCACTCATAGAAAAGATCAGATGGAGGTTGATAGTTCATCGGAGGGATCCGATAGTGAGAAATCGGAGGTAGACTCAAAGAAATCTAGGAACAATCGCATGAGAGATCAACTGGCAAAGCTACAAAATGAGATCCAACAGATAAAGATGGGAAAGCAAAAAGAGGACAATAAGAATCCCCTGAATGAGATGAACGCTTCGTTCACCAGAAGGATCTGGGAGGCAGTGCTCCCGTTGAAATTTAAAATGCCAACAGATAAATACTCTATAACGGAAGACCCCGTGAGCCATCTAGAGAGCTTCATCCAGTAAATAGAAGTCCAAAATACTACTAGGGCTGCCATGTGCAGGATGTTCCCTACCACCCTGACAAACTGACTACATAAAGACTTGGTTTAGGAAGCAGCCTATTGGTAGCGTGGATTCTTTCACAAAGTCATCAACGGATTTCTGCTCACAGTTCCAAGGGATCAAACCGTGTCCAAAAGATCCATACAGCTTCAGTATGTAGTCTAGGAGTGAGGCGAGACACTTCGGTCCTACGTGAAATGCTATCACGAGAAAGTCATCCAGATGAGAGTCTTCACCAAGAAAGAGACCCTCGCCAACTTCCAGTAGAACCTGTGAGCGGATAAGCTTTTTCGATCCTTTGCCAAGTGACCTTCAAAGACATATCAAAAGGCCTAAGATCGGGCTCTTAAGCAGGTTGAAATTGACGAACAACTCAAGGTCAAGAAAGAGCATGACAGTATGAGAAAGACAAAGCGCCAGAAGAAGGAAGCTCCAAAACCTGAGCTCAAAAAAATAAGAACAAACCTCCCAAAAGTTGGTGTATCGATTATCCGCTTGCTGACCTCAGCCAGAGAGATATCCAACGAGGCGAACCCACTACGGGCTTTACCTCCTCCAAGTGTTGTGGACCACATAACATGAGACTAGAGAGGGTATGATTACAATACCTCTTAAATGCATCCTGTGAAATAATCAATCTTTCCATTCAAGACAAAGGGCTACTTCAAAAGCCCACACCCATGAAAGCTCTGGTTGATAGGAGGAACCAGTACAAGTACTGCGACTTTTGTGAGGACGTGGGCCACAACACTTCTGAGTGCTATAACCTGCGTAACCAGAATGAGGCTTTGATAAGGGAAGGATGTTTGATAGAGTTCATGTAGCAAGTCAGGGACAATATTCAAACTAGAAGGGAAAAACAAATCGAGATCAGCGAGCATGTTGAGAAGAAAAATAGAGAGCAGATGGATCTGGTGCAGTAAATCTAGGTGATACATACCATCAGTGGAGAGCCCACTCTGGCTGGCATCTATAATAAATCAAGAAAAAACCATACGTGTAATATTCCTCATATATATGATGGTCGGGGTATCTTCAAGGTTGACCAGAGCTTAGTTGGCCCTTTCCAGACAGCATAAATTATTTTCACTGAGGTAGATGTCTATAACACCGTGTAGCCTCATGATGATCACATGGTGATCACGGTAGAGATTGCCAATTGCGTGGTCCACCGCGTGCTTGTCGACACAAACAACAACGACGACATCCATTTTAAAGATACCTTGGAGAAGCTGAATTTGAAGCAATGATGTTACAATAGTTGCGCAACCCTGCTGTATGGATTCACTGGGAATTGATCATACCAGTGGGAACGATGATCCACCTAGTGATCGCTGGAACCGTACCTCTCATACAAAATGTTATGACAGATTTTGTTGTGGTTGATACCCCGTTAGCCTACAACGTGATACTAGGAAAACCATTCTTATCTTCCTTGAAAGGAGTCTTGTCCATCTACCATAATGTCCTAAAGTTTCCATTAGGGGACAAGGTAAGGGAGGTGCGTGGTGACCAGCAAGCAGTCAGGAAGTGCTATGTAGTGTCTGCCAACCCGACAGCTTTAGCAAAACAGTTTGTACAAGTTGCAACGATCCACAATGTGGAAACACCTGGGATGGCCTTAGAAGACACGAAGCCCACCAATCATCCAGAAGATGAATCCCTAACGTTGGATGAGGAATAGGAGTGAATGGGCTAGCGGGCACCCTGTGGACAAGCTAGAAGAGATACCCATCTGGAATGATGATCCCTCTAAAGTTGTCTGGGTTGAAGCTACCCTCGACCCAAAAGTGAAGAAAGGTTCGGTCAAACTTCTTTGAGAATTCAGCAACATCTTCGCTTGGAGTCATGACGAGATGCCCAGGATCCCCATATTATTGGATGCTTATTGATTAGCAGTGGATCCAACCTTTAAGCTCGTCAAGTAGAAACAACGTCACTTTAACGTCGAAAGAAAAGTTACGGTTCAGGAGGAAGTGGACAAGTTGACCAGAACATGCTTAATTAGAGAGACAAACTGCCCTGACTAGATCGCCAACGTGGTCATAGTCATGAAGGCGAATGGGAAGTGGCGTATGTGTTGGGGTTTATGTCCTAAAGATGTAATTTGTAAATGGATTTAAGAAATAAATAAAAGAAAAGTTCAATTCATTCTTGTTGTGTTGTTTATTTTATAACTTGTGCATATATTTAACATCTAAAATTATCGAATGTAATCTCTAACTGTATATATGTGTCATATACAGAAGGATATAGTAAGAGACCTATAATTTAAAGAGTCCATAGAGAGCAAATAAAGATGGATAATTTATTTGTGGTTAATCTATAGCTGCGCTTCATTCCGTAATATACAATGATTCTATCTTGAATCATTCATATGAGACATGAGAATGGAGGCACCTTATATGATGTGATCATATAGGACAGGGTCATGATCTAAACGAATCTCTCACCAAGATCCATTTACCGATGAGATTCATATATATCAACTAATGATGGCTTTATGTGAATGATCTTAATCCTGGGTGTCTTATCGACTCCTTCATGTTAGATCGTGGTCTTTGATATATTATGGGTGAGGTCAGATGCAATTCCCGATCAATATGCTCTGTATGTTAGGATTGTGGTTTGGCTTATGGCTGGGAAGGTTTGTACATAATAGTGGAACCCACTCCTTGTGAGAAGTAGATGGTAAATCCCTTAAAGGTTGATTCAGGGCTTGGACAATATGAGCGCTATCCTAATTTCGTGAGGAAATAGGATTTATTGTTCATTAGAGAATCAATGGTACTTAAAAGGTATATGTAATTAGAGGAGTACAACAGACAATATGACCTAGCTCTAATTATGAACTACTGTGGAGGATCACACCATGTGTAATAGTTATCGATAGACACCGAGTTGTATCGGTTTGTGTAAAAACGTCAACAGTTAGGAGAGTACAACTTCAGATTTTTTGTGAAATAACACAGGAGTTAATAGTCAAGGAATATTAGTTAAAGAGTTTAATTAATGATTGTGAGTATTATTAGAGCACAAAATATTACGGGTCCCTTAGGTCCCCTTACTAGCCCGATCGGTTTAGGTAACAAGGGTCACAGATAATTAATTGGATTGTCAAATTAATCTTGTTACGAAAGTGACACGTATTTATCCGGGAATCAATTGAATAATGAGATTATTTAATTATTGAATAATGGTGATTAAATAAATTGAATAATGAGATTATTTAATTGCGTTATTAATCACTAAATGGAGGGTGTTAGTAAATATTTTATAGAATCAGAAATTATGATTATTTAATTTTAATAAATATTTAAAATTGAATTTAAAATGTTTAAATTCAAAATTAATTTTTGATTATTTTTAAAATAAAAGATATGAGATATTTTTATTTGAAAGATTTTAAAACATTAAAGATTTGATTAGTTGTTTTTTGAAAGTTAAATATATATGATATATATTAATTTGTTGAAAAAACAAATCAGTGGAGATATTTTTTAAAATTTCAAAAACAAAAAGGATATCATTTAAAAATAAAAAATAAACACCCTTATCTTATCAACGCAAGTGCATATAGGAGATATATGTGCAATAGGGTTGACTGAGAGTGAAAAGGGAGATGTGCGTGAGATCATTATCTCAACAACTGATATGAGTTTGACAAATTAATTGGTTTTGCATAAGTGAAAAATTTTGGTTTTTGTTGTGTGCGTGAATTGACATTGATTTAAAGAGAGAAGTTAAAAAGAGTTTTGACAAATATTGATTAATATTTTTATACTAGAATTGTTCTAGTTTGTGAACATAGAGGAAAAGAGTTTATTCGATTCTCTCTACATCCGCCATTCTAAAATCCAGAGTCCGTGATGTGCCCACACGTAGTTACCAGTCCCAAGATATAGTGAAGAAGATCAGTGGTACAGACCAGGAGCATATCTTAAAGTGAAGAGGCCTCCGAACATTGGTAAGCTTCTTAATCTTCCTTTAGATATTGATTTCAATTTCCTGTATATATACATATATTTTATTACTGTAATAATTTTGTATATATTAGTTCGGAAAAATGAAAATTATAATCCCAAGTTAACTAGTTCTAGATACAGATTACGATTTGTATATAAAAATTTAAAAAACTTATTTCCGTTGCGTTACCAATGAAGGGGTTCCAACAGTATATCAGTATATGCGTTGACTACACTGACCTCAATCTGGCATGTCCAAACTGCAGCTTTCCTCTGTAAAAGATCGATCAGTTGGTCAACTGCACATTCGGGAACAAGCTCCTGAGCTTCGGGGATGCATTCTCGGGGTACAATCAGAATAACATACACCTAGCAGACTAGGATAATACCAATTTCATTACCGAACAGAGTTTGTACTGCTACAAGGTGATGTTGTTCGGACTTAAGAATATTGAGACTACATACCAGCAAATAGTTAATCGACTATTCAGGCCCAAAATTTGAAGGTCGATGGAGGTGCACATCGACGACATGATCACAAAATCATAATCTACAGAAGGACATCCAGGATGACCTTCATAGAACCTTTACGATCCTAAAGGAAAACCAGGTGCGATTGAACCCCTCCAAATATGCTTTCGAGGTAACTGTGGGGAAGTTTCAGGGCTTCATGGTTCATGAGAGAGGAATATAGGCCAACCTAGAAAAGATCAAGGCTATGTTGCACCTGGAATCCACCAAGTCAATTAAACAGGTACAAGTCTTCACTGGGCATGTAGCAGCGCTCAACATGTTCATTTCTAACTCCACCGATAAATGCCACCCTTTCTTCAAAGCTATCAAGTAGGGGAGAAATATGAAATGGAACCAGGAAAGTGAGCAATCCTTTCAATCCTTGAAGAAGTTTCTAACGAGCCCTTCATTTCTAGTCAAGCCAATTCCCGAAGAGGTGCTGTAAATTTACTTGGTTGTTTCAGAGACTGCAGTAAGTGGAGCTTTGACCTAGGAATATGGAGACAGGGTCCAATGACCTATCTACTACGTGAGTCATGCTCTAACCAAGCCAGATAAAAATTATACTCTCCTGGAGAAGCTCACCTATGCTCTAGTGACCTTAGCGTGAAAGCTCCATCCCTACTTTTAAACTCTAGTAATAGCAGTGGTGACAAACCAACCCCCTCCGTAAATTTTCACAAAGGTCGGATGTATCCGAAGGGTTAGTTTTGTAGGCCCTTGAGCTCACCCAGTTTGACTTGAAGTATAAACCCAGGACCATATTAAAATCCCAGGCTTTGTCGAAATTCGTGGCAGAATTTTCAGTGCTCCTAGGCCAAGCGACCTTTGCAGCAATGAATATAGCTCCTTAGAGGATTTCAGAGATCGACAGCTAGCCGGAAGGTTACAAGACCTGGATCCTATACATAGATGGACCATCTAGACAAGCCGGGGGAGGAGTTGGCATAATTCTAGTGGACCTAGAAGGTACCAAATGCTGCCACTGCTTCAGATTCGAGTTTAAGGCTACCAATAATGAGGTGGAGTATGAAGCACTCCTAGCTAGGATGAAGGCATCCGTTAAGCTCGAGACTGACTACCTACATATCATGATTGACTCATTACTCGTAGTCAATCAGGGTTCTGAGATTTACCAAGCAAAAGGGATAACATGGTCGCCTACTTGAAGCTAGTTCTGCTGTATAAGAATAAATTTAAGGGATTCGAGATCGAGAAGGTGCCTCGACGATAGAATCATCGAGAAAATGTCCTAGCTAAGATAGCTGCAAATGGTGGCTAAGCCTTATCATGGGGAGTTCCCTTCCAAGTGATCTCCTAACCTAGTATAAAAGCGGGCAAGTAGGTTTGCTGGATCGTCAGCCTTGCTAGATGGATCCAATAGTTACTTATCTCTAAAAAGGAAAGCTCCTCGAGGAGCTTGATCAAACCTGAAGAATCAAGAGTCTCTCCATCCGATATTGCCTGTTAGATGGGTACCTCAATAGGAGGGGCAGGTCCCTTCCCTTGCTTTGGTGTCTACATCCTGATGATGCCAAATGGACGTTGAGAGAGGTTCACTCTAGGGACTGTGGGAATCACATTGGCGGTGAAGCTTTAGCATATCAAGTGCTCTGTATGGGGTATTACTGGCAAACTATTCACCAAAACGTGAAGAGTTTTGTATAATCCTGTGAACCGTGCCAAATGACCTCGAATGTGAGTCACCTCCTACCGAAGCAGGTGTCGTCTCTCAGTTCACCTTATCCTTTTTCCATGTGAGGGGTCGACCTGATCAGATAGCTTCCCACAGCTCCTGGATAAAGAAAGCATGCTATCGTGGCAATTGATTATTTTACAAGATGGGTTAAGGTTGTACCTCTCTTCCAGATATCAAAACAAAGAATGCGATAAGGTTCATCAAAACCAACTTGGTTTGCAGATTCATGAACCCTTTCATCGTTGTAGCTGACCTATGCAAGCTGTTTGACAATGCTTGATTCAAAGACTTTTGTGAAGTTTTGGGAATCGACCTCAGGTTTGCTTCAGTAGCCAACCCTAAGACTAATGGGTTGGTAGAATCCACCAACAAGACTATCAAGAAGCGGTTGAAGAAGAAATTACAGCAGAAGAAAGGTAAATGGCCCTGAGAGCTTCCCGAGTTTCTCTGGCATACTGGACTATAAAGAGAACGGCTACCGAAGAAACACTCTATTCTCTAACCTTCGGGGTTGAAGCAGTATATCCCATCTAGCATAAACTGACCTCTTTCAAGGTAAGACACTTTGAACCTAAGAGTAACGAGGTCAAGCTCTAAGCTAATCTAGAACTCCTGGAAGAGAGACAAGACCGTGTAGCTGAGAAAGTGGCGATTTACCAGAGCAAGATCGCTAGGTATTCAACAAAAAGTTTAGAACCCAAAATTTCAAGGAAGAGGATCTGGTTCTTAGAAAAGTGACATTAAATACCTGGAAAAGGTCAGATGGGGTCCCAGGACCCAACTAGGAGAGGCCATACTTGGTGAAGGCAGTGGTTTGCAATGGGGCATACAAGCTCGAAGACATGGTTGGTCGACCCATCGATTATACCTAGAATGCAGATCACTTGAGGAAGTTTTATCCCTAGGCAGGGGACTCTTGAGCAGACTACCTCCATCTAGTTTTCAATAAAGTTTCCAACTACATTGTACTCCATTTAAACATCAATAAATTTTGCTAGCTCTCTATTTCTGGTTTTATTCTCCAAAAGCTATTTCTCCATATTTGACTAGTTTCTCTATGAGTGAATTTGACAAACCGCCTCGAGACTAGGGGTTAGCCAGGGAAGCCCCCTCACAACAACTGATGCCATGGCTGGGTATCACCCCCCGCCATGAAGGGTCTGAGTGTAAGAGCATAGTTTCCCTTAAGATCTCGAGACCAGGGACTAGTCAGAGCAGCCCACTCGCTACCTATGATGCCATGGTTGGGCTACAACTCCCAAGAAGGGTCTGAGTGTAAGAGCATAGTTGTCATCCATATATCAGGAAATAGCTAAACAACCCTCTTGATGCCATGGCGGGGCGCTATCCCTCACCATTAAGAGTCTGAGCGTAAAAGCATAGTTGCCATCTAGATCTCAGGAAATAGCTAAACAGCCCTTCTGATGTTAAGGCCGAGCACCACCCCCCGCCGTGAAGGGTCTGAGTGTATGAGCATGGTTTCCATCTAGATCTCGAGACCAGGATATAACAGAATAGCCCTATTGATGCCTTGGTCAGGCCACCACCCCCAAGAAGGGTCTGAGTGCAAGAGCATGGTTGTCATCTTGATCTCGAGACTAAGATATAGCTAGATAGCCCTCATGACGCCTCGATCGGGCTACCACCCCAGGAAACGTTCCAAGCATGAATAAAATTTTCACCTACTGGAGTGAGGTCGCCATGATATTAAGCACTTGATTGCTACTACTATTCAATTTTACTTATATGTATGATTTCCTGCATCGCCAATTTAAAATATGAACAATGGATTATCAAAGATGCAAGATACAATGCAAGAGGACTCTTCCCTAAAGGTAAGAATTCCTGCCAAGTGCTGAGAATTGGAAGCTGGATGACCACCCAGCTAGCGGGTTTATGCTTAGTTGATTCAGAGCTTTCATTTACCAAATTTCATTAAGTCAAAATTATTTTGGAGGTCACATCTAGGTCGGAGTCAGGAATGAAGCAAGGGATTATCATCCAAGATCGAAGTTCTTGATCAGAAATAATCAATGTTAGCATAAGTGAAAAGAAAAATAATTTTCATTAATAGTTAGGGAGCCTATCCCCTTATAAGGTTACAATCATCATTTAGAGAGCTCAATCCTCGGTTCCGGACTACACATAAGCAAAAAACATAATTGATTAAACAAGTCACTAGAAAAGTGGGGTGCCAACCCCTTCTTTCTGAGCTATCAAAGCAAGTAATTAATGGATTGCATCAAGCTTCGACATCCTCCTGATTCTCTCCAGCTGCTTCTCCTTCATGATAGTCCTCGTACTCTGCTCATTCTTTCGGTGGTTGTTCATTTTGGTTAGCCGATTCCACTACCCCTTCCTCTGAAGGTTCCTCAATTGCCTGCTACCTACTTGGGTCCTCCTTCAAGACCTCGTTAACCACCGCCATGATCTTAAGAGGGATGGACACAACAAGAAGGGTTACCATTGACTCCATCCTGCTCTTCTCAACCTTCAGCTCTGTTTTAGAGAGTTCTTCAGGACGGTCTCTAGTTCCCTCCTTGGCTACTAGTTGGCTACCCTCAGGCAGTACATGCCGAACCTCTCTTGAGGTTTCTCCAGGATCTGAGACTTGAAGGACAAGAGGAGGAGGAATAGGAGAATCCATCATGATCGTTTGTTTCCCAGCTCCGGCCAAGCCAGACATTTGTACTCTATCACCATCAGGTCGAGACATCTCTACGACCTTGAACTTGATCTCCTCTCTATCCCAACCGGCAATGGTGGACAAATGATTGGTTCATTTCTACATATAATGTAGCCCAAAATTCGTATCAAGTTCATGTTCGTCCCTCGAGTAAAACTGAGTTTTTAACCTTTTTTACAAGCGTGCAAGTTTAGTTTGGTTTTGAAGCCTGACAGTCTTAGATAGAGCTAAAGTGGGGAAGAGAAAAATGTACAAGTGGCCAACCAGACGCAAAAGCGACCCCAGGGCGACCAGGCCCTTCGTTGCCTGTAGGTCGCAATCCTCTCGACTCAAGACTTCCTAACAAGAGACAAAAGCGACCCTAGGGCGACCACGCTCTTAGTCGCCTGGAAGTCGCAATCTTCTCGGCTTTGGACCCCTGCACCAGACATATAAGCGACCCCATGGTGACTACACTCCTAGTTGTCGGGAAGTGGCAATCTTTTTGGTTTTGGACCCCTGCACTAGACGCAATAGCGACCTCCAAGTCGCCCCATGGTCGCTCCTTTGCCCAGAAAAGCTATAAAATCATGGAAATACCCTTTTTGCCCTAGACCCAATTCTTTCCCATATATATACAATTTATGTTTTGAGAACTAAAAGAGAGGGAGAGAATCAGAAATCTACACAAAATACCTCATCTGTGGAACTACCATTATATCACCAAACCAACCATGAAGAAAACCATATAAGACACCACCTTTCCCTAAATATCCAAACATCTACCATACCCACATCACACATCCATCTTCATTTCATATTTCTTAAACAAAAAGGGAACTAAAGAGTGCTTGAAGGAGAAGCAGATTCAACACCAGGGAAGTCTCCCAATATAGTTTTCTCTAATCACTTTCTCTTTAATCATAGTGTAGAGCCATGTTTTTAATTTCATATATGCTATGTATGGCTCTAATTTGTAGTATGAACTAATTGTTCTTTGCTAAGGCTTGATGAAACCAAACCCTCTAATTTAATGATATAGATTTTTTATTTTGCCCATGTATGCTTCTATCTTGTAAGGATATTTTTAAGTGCTTAATGCTTTCATGAGATTGATAAACTTGTGATTGATTTATTGTTAGGGTTATGAACCGAGGGGTGACGCACTCCATGTGTTTGATAAAATGTCCTATATATATGACTAGTAAGGTAGAGATACCCGAGGCTAGTGTATAGAACTATGTTTGTGTACCAAGCTCTTAAAGATTTCATGCATATATTCTAGAGTCATCAAGAGATAGGTTTTGGGTATTCTTTGATGTAATTGCTATTGCTTGAGAGAGATTAAGGATTATTAGTTGGTGCACCGGTATACAATTAACAATGGCATAATTTGGGTATTTAAGTTAGTCTTGGGTTCGAGATATAAGGAGGTGAGGTGGATTCTAGGCCTTAGCATTCATTATCACATATTTGCGTTAAATATAAAATTGTTTGTGTTCATTTTCTCTTTTTTTGAGATAGAACTTGCTTAGTAGTAATTTAGAATAGCTAGAGTCACAAAAATCACATTTTCTAAATCATTGATCAAATAGTAGTTAAATCATTCAATTTCAATAATCAACTCCTCAATCATCGTGGGAACAAACTTTACTTATTATTGTACTACACTCCGACCTCGTACACTTGCGAGCGCCCACTTTTAGAGCGAGTCAATTTTTGGTGCCGCTGTCGGAGATTGAGCGGAAAGTTGATATTGATACTAGTGGTAATAGTAAATTTTGGCCAGGGGTCAAAGAGAAATTTTTCACTTTTCCACCTTAAGTCGAATCCCATAGTCGATGTTCATGAGACCCGGGTAGACCATGAAGCTACCCCACAGGAGCAAGGAAGGTCGACCCAGCTTTAAAACTATCGGGAAGCAAGCTAGGCGCGACCAGAACGAGCCTCAAAACGAACACTGGAACCCTAGCTTCTCGATGCCACCTATCTGGGAACCTCGGTTCCTTGGGTAGAGCTCCTTAACCACCCCGTGAAAGCCAGAGAGGGGTCGCCAAGCTCAAGAAACATTTGAAAGAAGCCCGACAAGCAAAGTAAGCCCCCTCCGGTTTAAGACTTTCAGAGGTCAAATTTATTCCCAGCCTGAACGAGAAGCCTACCAACCTCTCAAGAAGCCCGCTGTCCCCTCCGCGATTTGAGGAGAAAGGGGGCCTCTAAACGAATTGGATCCGTGTTACCTCCCTGGAATGCCTACCTGGACGTTCTTTCCAAGCTCCCGAGAATAGAACCAAAGTATAGATCCATCTGGGACCGAAGCATAGTCCAGTAACCTCCATGAAGAATTATGACACGAGTGCACACAGGATCATCTCCACGTTATATTTACATGAAAGTCAAGAGTTTGATTCCAAAAAGGGAACAAACTTATCTCCGTCAAAGATATCATCGAATTCAATAACAATTCAAATTCAAATGACGAATCCCGCCCGATAAGGAGGGATCGGATTCATGGGATCACAGTAAGATATTTACGAGCTAAAAACCTACTTGGACTATATATATATATATATATATATATATATATATATATGTGAGGCCAAGCATGGTAGAGGAGAGATAAAACAAACAGAGGAGGAAAAGAGAAAAATAATGACAGAGAGACGAGAAGAAAGGAGGGGAGGAGGGCCTAAATTATGTATTCACAACACGGCCGCCGTTGTTTCCACTATTTGACAAGCATAAAGTTACCACCTACCTAGGTCCTAGAGAGATTGTGAGCATATATGAGAGAAATCTGTATATCCAAGTGAGTAATCAATTATAAAAGCTCCTATTTGTTATTGTTATAATCCAGACTCTCGTTTACCTTTAAACAGGTCAGGTATCAAAGGTACCGACCTCGACCACTACTTCCGTGGTAGTGGTCTTGAGGGTGTTAATAAGAATTTCACATCCTGAGCAAATTTCCCGTTAACAACTAGTTTGAACGTTTTCTTTTATGTCTTAATTAATCATCGTTTGTTCTTATTTTCAGGCAGTCTACTCTTGTATGCATTATAGTACAAGGAGTAACAACTTACGGGAGTTGAGGTTCGATCTGGATATCGAGGGAATAGCCTGGAGAAACAGAAGGAATCGAAGACAAGCAATAGACAGGGATTCGATGAATCAAGACCCGAATCTGGCTGCGGCCCAAGAGGGGCAAAATGAACAGAATGGGGTAGATGCAGAGCCATGAGAGATTACATCATGCCTAGGGTGGATCAAAATATGTCTCTAATTAAACTCCCGATGAT
Organism: Dipteronia dyeriana; assembly: GCA_032871835.1. NCBI lineage: Eukaryota > Viridiplantae > Streptophyta > Magnoliopsida > Sapindales > Sapindaceae > Dipteronia > Dipteronia dyeriana. Next base: position 14,551,369 of record CM065297.1, read on the forward strand.
AGCAGCAAACAACTTTGAAATCAAAGGGCATGTATTTCAGATGTTGACCATGATGGATAGTTTGGTGGAAGGCCCAACGAAGACCCAAATGCACATTTGAGGAATTTCAATCAAATATGCTCCACATTCAGAATTCTTTCCATTTCCGTTAAAGGATCGATCCAAGGTTTGGTATAATTCATTGGCTCTGACATCAACTGCATTATGGGATGTCTTGACTCAAGCTTTTCTCAGCAAATATTTTCGACCTGGGCGAGCAACTCAATTAATGAATGAAATACACGAGTTCTCTCAATTCGAGTCTGAGTCACTGTACAAGGTATAGGAAAGATACAAGGAGCTGTTGAGGAAATGTCCTTGTCATGGGATGCTGAAATGGTCAGTTATACAAAAATTTCACCGGGGTATGAACTTAAACACTCGCCAATTTGTGGATGCTTCGACGGGTGGTTCTTTGATGAACAAACAAGTGGATGAGGCATATGATTTGATTGAAGAAATGTCAGTTGAAAATAGTCTTTGGGGGGATGACCAGAAACCACCAACGAAAGCACCCAGTGTGCTGGCAGTTGACCAAATGACTGTAATACAAGCTCAAATAGAAGCGTTATCCAACAAAGTTAGCAAGATGGAAAGCTCTAGTGCAGCCCAAGTGAATATACTGAATTGTGATTTATGTTCAGGGCCTCATGAGAGTGTGGATTGCCAAGTGGGAAACCCATTTGCATCCGGATCAAAGAAGCAAGTCTAATTTGTCAACTACAACTGGAATGTCCCCTATAACAACAATCAAAATCCCAAACCAAACAATAACCCTTACTCAAACACCTATAACCCAGGATGGAGAAATCACCCCAACTTCTCGTGGAAGGATAATCAACCCCAACTTCAATAAAAATCTCAACCAAAGATAACCACCCAGATTCCATCAACCCCAACAACAACAAAATTTCTATAACCAATCTCTCAGATTCTAAAACCAATGAGAAAGGAAGTCTACTTTAGAAGACCTTTTCTCTAAATACATGAACAAGCTTGATGTGAGAATGAAGTCTCAAGACTTGGCCCTGAGGAAGATGGACACTAAGATTGACCAAGTAGCCCAAATTTCCTATGCTTCAATTCAAAACTTGGAGATACAGATCCATCAATTTGGCTAGAGAACAACAATGAAGACAACAAGGCTCTCTTCCAAGTGACACAGTGATAAACCCGAAAGAGCATTGTAAGGTCATTGCATTAAGAAGTGAAAGGGAGGTTAAAGTACCTATGAGTTCTAGTAGGAGTAAAGTAATGGTTGAAGAAGAAGAAGTCTGTATAGAAGAAAGTGAGGTTAAGAAAGGAAAGGGGAAAGCAGTTACGGAAGCCATGCCCTATAAAACTCATGAACTACCTCCACCATCTCAAGTTAAAGCCTATGTTCCTCTCATACCCTACCCACAAAGACTCAAGAAACACAAAGATGCTCACAATTTTGCCAAGTTCTTAGAGATATTTAAGAAACTTCACATCAACATCCCTTTTGCTGAAGCACTTTCCCAAATGCCTACTTATGTGAGATTCTTCAAGGAATTACTTTCTAATAAGAGAAAATTGGAAGAATTTGAGACATTTGCTTTTACAGAAGAATGTGGTGCAATCTTGCAAAAAAAAACTCACCCAAGTTGATGGATCCGAGGAAGTTCACCATTCCATGCACTATTGGCACATCGGGCTTCGGGAAAGCGTTGATTGATTCAGGGCGATCATCAACTTGATGCCATACTCATTTTTTTAGAATTTAGGTGTTGGAGAAGTAAAGCCCACACATGTCACTCTACAACTAGCTGATAGGTCAATCAAGTATCCGAAGGGAGTCACGGAATATGTTTTAGTTAAGGTTGAAAATTAGTATTTTCCAGTGGATTTTACGGTCTGATAGATCATTCTTGAAGACGGCAGGAGCATTGATAGATGTAAGGAATGACAAGATGACATAGAGAGTAGGGGATGAGCAAGTTGTTTTTGTCATGTCCAAGGTAGAAAAAAGGGCGTTAGAGGTGGAGAATTGTCTGAGGGTGGAGGTGTTTGAACCAATAGTGGAAGAGTTAGTTAGGAAGCAAACTGTTAAGGAACCAATAGAAGCTTGTGTTATTCTTGGAGTGACCTAAGAGGATGAAGATGTAGTGGTTGCTGAGTGTGCTGCACAATTGAATGCTTTACCAGTTGTAAACTTTTAGGGACAAAAAAAGTATAAAGATTTGGGAGAAGGGAAGCCAATAAGTCTCCCAGCCATCGAAGAACCTCATAAGCTCGAATTAGAGCAATTACTCGAGCATTTGAGGTATACGTTCTTAGGTGAATCAAAATCTCTTCCAGTTATAATTTCAGCTTCATTGTCTAAATTGGAAGAAGAGAAATTGTTGAGGGTATTGAGAGAGTATAAGAAGGCAATAGGATGGTCCATCTCATAAATCAAGAGATTGAGATGTTCACTTTGCATGCACAAGATCTGGATGGAGGATGAGTTCAGAGCCACAGTGGAACATCAAATGAGGTTAAATCCAAATATGAAAGAGGTAGTAAGAGCTGAGGTATTAAAACTTTTAGATAAGAGTATAATCTACCCTATTTCAGACAACTTTTGGGCGATTCCAATACAAGTTGTGCCCAAGAAAGGTGGGATGACGGTCATCTCAAATGAGAACAACGAGCTAATCCTAACACGAACCATCACAGAGTGGAAAATGTGTATTGATTATAGGAAACTCAATAACGCAACAAGAAAAGACCACTTTTCTTTGCCATTTATAGATCAAATGTTGGAGAGGTTAGCAGAGCATGCTTACTATTGCTTCTTAGATGGTTACCCCGGATACAATCAAATACCAATAGACCTAGCGGATCAAGAGAAGACGACTTTTATTTGCCCATATGGAACTTTTGCTTATAGAAAGATGCCGTTTGGGTTATGTAACCCCCCAACCATATTTTAGAGATGTATGATGGCAATCTTTTCGAGCATGGCGGAACATTTTTTAGAGGTCTTCATGGATGACTTCTCCGTTTTTGAGTTATCTTTTGATGGGTGTTTGAACAACTTAGAGATGGTGCTTGAAAGATGTGAAGATACTAACCTCAAACTAAATTGGGAAAAATGTCATTTCATGGTTAAAGAGGGGTTGTTCTTGGCCGTAGAATATCTTCTCAAGGAATAGAGGTGGATAGTGCCAAAATAGAAGTGATTGAAAAGTTGCCACCTCCGATTTTAGTGAAGGGAGTCAGTAGTTTTTTGGTACATGTAGATTTTTTCAGAATTTTTATTAAGGATTTCTCAAGGATTACAAAGCCTTTTTGTTCCCTTTCGATGAAGGATATGAAGTTTCTGTTTAATGAAGAATGTATGAGGGCATTCGAGTTGCTAAAGAAGGAACTCATCTTAGCCCCAATCATGAAGGCTCCAGATTGGGACCTACCTTTTGAATTGATGTGTGATGCAAGTGACTATGCGCTGAGGATATTATTGCCTAAAAGAAAGGAGAAACGTCACCATGCCATCTACTATACAAGTCAGACATTAAATGAGGCACAAGTTAACTATGCAACCACAGAAAAGGAATTGTTGGCAATTGTGTTTACCTTTGATAAGTTCCGGTCTTATTTAGTTGGGTCAAAGGTAATCGTCTACACTAACCATGTAACCATCAAATACCTTATGGCAAAGAAAGATGCCAAGCCGAGACTCATCAGATGGATACTACTTTTTTAAGAGTTTGACCACGAGATCAGAGATAAACAAGGGCCCAAGAATTTGTTTGCGGACCACCTTTCTATGTTTGAAAAAGGTGATAGTGGGGTATATTCTGATGCATTGTCACTTTAAGGAGTGTGGTTGCCACTTTAGTGCTTCAAGGACGACAAGGAAAGTCCTCCAATCCGATTTTTGGTGGATAACATTATTCAAATACTCGAGAAGCTTTGTAGAAGTATGTGATAGGTGTTAAAGGAGCGGTACCATAAAAAAGAGAGACAAAATGCCTATGAACAGCATGCTAGAAGTAGAGCTTTTTGATTAGTGGGGCATAGACTTCATGGGGCCATTCCCAGTCTCATACGAGAATAGGTACATATTAGTCGCCATGGACTGAGTATCAAACTAGATTTAGGCAATAGCTACCCCAACGTGTGAGGTCAAAGAAGTAACCAAGTTTTTAAAGAAGTATATTTTCAGTCGATTTGGTATACCAAGGGCTGTAGTGAGTGATGAGGGATCTCATTTCTGTAACAAAATTTTTGAAGCACTGTTGAAGAGGTATGGCGTAAGGCATAAAGTCACCACCTCCTATCATCCTCAAGCCAACGGATAAGCCAAGGTATCTAATAGGGAGATTAAAGGAATATTGGAGAAAACAGTGGGAATCACAAGAAAAGATTGGTCCAAGAAGCTAGATGATGCATTATGGGCCTACCGTACGACATATAAATCTCCTATCGGCATGTCTCCCTTTTGGCTAGTCTATGGAATGGCTTGTCACCTTCCATTAAAGCTCAAGCACAAAGCATGGTGGGCAATCCTACAGCTCAACATGAATATGACATAAGCTGGAAAGAAGAGGTGCCTCCAATTGAGTGAACTGGAAGAGTTGAGGATGAAATCCTATGAAAACTCCAAATTTTTTAAGGAAAAGAGTAAATGGTGGCATGATAGGAGATTGACATTCAAGGAAATCAAGGTTGGTAACAAAGTACTCCTTTTTAGTTCAAGACTAAAGTTATTCTCGGGTAAGCTCAAGAGCCAGTGGACAGGTCCTTTCACAGTCATGGAAGTTATTCCTCATGGAGCTATTAAATTTCTAAAATAAAAAGGGAGAGTGCATCAAGGTAAATGGGCAAAGGTTAAAGGTTTATTGGGAGCATAATGAAGAAGAGCTCAAGGAAGTGTTTCGCTTCAAAGAACTGATCTAAGCACTAATCGTGGAAATGGGGGTACCATCTTTATATATAGTAGGAATAAAATTTCTTTTCTTTTATGTTTTTCTTTTCTTTTCAAATCCAATAATAGTGATCATTTTATTCTTTAGTTATTCAAGAGTTCATGTTTGCACACATAGCTGAAATTTGAATGTTAGTTTTAGGGGTATTTGATGTTGTGAAGTTACAGGCTACACTAGAGGAAGACCACGAAACCTAGGAGAAGGTGACCCTAGGGCGACCATACTACAAGTCACCTCGGAAGTCGTAATTGCATCTGTAAAAACCAAAACCCGAGACGACAACTACCTCAGGGCGATCTCAACGAAACAAAGCTAAGCGACTTCCAGGTCACTTTTATGTCTGGCCACTAAAGAAAACGGCATCATTTTGGTTCAAAGCAACTTTACAAAAGCGACCCCTAAGTGGCCTGAAAGTCACTTCTGTGCGAAATCACGGTTAAAACCCTAGGTCGAGGAAAGCAGCCACACTCAACACTTTACTCTCAAAGAAAACACTTTCAAGGGATTAACAAAAGGTTTTTCTCTCCTCCAAAGGTAATCCTAGCTTCATCTTCTCCATTATTTCTTGATAGATCACCCGGGATATAGAATCTTAGTTTCTCTTTGAATTTATTGTCATGAGAAGTTTATTGAAGAATATTTGAGGTTTAGTTGTTGAGAAACTGTGGTTATGGTCAAAATTGCTTGAATCATAGTGCTTAGGTGTAGTTCTAAGGGTATTTGAGTTTAAATTGTTAAGGATTGCTAGAAGTAAGGGTGGTTTGAGCTTTGATTGAAAAAACCTTGCTAAAAGAGTTAGTTGTGTGGACACTTTCTTTGGAATCTTTGTGTGGAGGTGTTAACTTGGTAAGTTTGGTTTAAAAAAGAGAATGGCTGGTGGGAGTATTAAAGGTAAAAAAGTGGCTAAGCATGGTGGTAGGCAATCCAAGAAAAGGAAACAGCCTTCGACAATGCTGCAGGTAAAGGGCAAGGGAAAAGAGAACACAATTACACATATCCCAAACCTGAAGAACCCGAAAAGGTGGGCACTTTTTGGGAGTCGGAGGATTCGGTCGGAAATGGGAATCAACCTGCTAGTGTTCAGTAATACATTCATCCCGGGAGCTGTAAATACGAGAGGATGGAATAGATATGTTAGGACTCCCATTATGATAGCACTTGTATTAGTTAGAGAATTCTACTATGCCATGGTCCCGTTTCAGTTCTTTCAGGGGCTCTAGTGATGGTTCAGAGGAGACCGGCCTGGATCACAACCAAGTTTATTATACAGTGGCTTGACACTCCAATGGACCTAGGTGCCTTAGTTGACGGGCTCCCGGAGCATGAGCACTTTGAACCATACAATGCAATGCTTGCAACCGACTTACAGTTTAATGGTGACCCAGCTTGGAACCACTACCGGTACCCCCTACAACACAACCAGCTCAATATGGATACAGGATTTTGGTACATATTTTTCTCATTCTGCTTAACACCGACCACTCGTTGTATAAATTTGGGGTATGATATAACACGATACCTCTATTGTGCAAGAAATGGCCTATGCATGGATATAAATCAGATCATCATGAACCACATTTTCAGAGTTAGGCACTCATTGAAGGCACCGTTACCCTTTCCTTGCCTAATGACACACGGGTGTACAATGATCTAGCCAAACATAGAGGGCTCAGAGTATTGGGGATGTTTCAGATGAGGATGACATGGAGAACGATGAAGATGATAAAGATTTTAAAGAACAGGACCTTGAAGAGGATGTAGGCACCGAGCCAGTTCTGCAGAGCAAGCTGACTGAGGTGGTCGATACTCTTAAGAAGATGCACCTACAGATATATCTCAATTGTCAGACCTACATGAGGCAGTTCACATATATACATGATATGATGGATGCTTTCCGGAGAGGGGTGTTAGATCCAGGCATCCCAATTCATTTGATGGCCCTCAGACATATTGATCCTACAACCAAAGACTCAGGGGAATTATCTCAATAGAAACATCAGAACCCCACCATGGCTCAACAGTTTCCATAGAGAATGTCCACACACACCACCGATGTTGACATTTTTTTCTTGTTGCCTTTCAAAATTTATTTTTGATTTAGTACTTTTCTTTGATGACAACTTCGTTTATTGTATTTATTGACTTCATTACTGCGACTATTGTGCTATCCTTAATTTTTTTTTACTGTTGTTGGAACTTTAATGATTTTATTTTGCTTTAATATTGTTCTTTTCTCTTTACTTTGTGTTTAGCCTCAGAGTGTAGTGTTTTCTATGTATAGTTTTTCAGTTCTTAATGTTTATGTGGGTTTACATTTGACCACCATCTCGCTCCTAAGCATATATTGTCCAATCCACTATTGTGCAAACATTGGGGACAATGTTTCGTTTATGTTTGGGGGTACGGCCATTCAGTGACCTTGTTGTGTTTTTATGTTTTTGTATGAATGACTTGGCTTGCTTGCATATTCAATATTTGCATGGTTGTAGTGTATGTAATGTCTTTCTTTGTCCATTCTCCTGCTTTGCCAAATTTTAGAGCATTTTATTTCTTAATGAGATGCTCAGGGTTGAGCCTTTGGAGGCAATCTTTGTATGCTCTGTCCCTCTGAGTCTAGGCAAAGGTTGTGCTAGTTAAAGATACACCACATTGCTTGCATGCACCTCACTAGACTCTAAGGTGTCTTAGTGAAGGGGTATCACGCTTAAGATGTCTGGATCATTAGTGGAGACTATCCATGTGAGGCCATAGCCTAAATAATGTCCTTTTGAGTGCATATTTTTCTTGTCAACTCTTAAACACTCTTCTTGTAGTTAAATAAGCTTAATTATGAAGGACCTTATTTCACTTCTTTAGGCATTAAAGAACGACATTTTAAGAGCATCTCCATATTCAGCACCTTCGCTTGCTTGCTTGACCTATGCCTTTAGAAATGACGTAGGCCATGTGTGTTAGTCACTTTAAATGAACCAAACACTTCCCATGCCATGTGTGTGTGCTTGAATGTCCTAACTGTGTAAACCTACACACTAAATCAATCACCGTGCTATCCCATATCTTATACACATCTCCACATTATACTTAAACACTAGACCAACCATATAGCTTTGATTATAGCTAGAGAAAATAGAGAAACGAAGCTCTAAGAAGTCAACTGCAAAGAAGCATATACTTAGGCAAATGATTGTAAACTATACAAAATAATAATAATAATAATAATAGTAATAATAATAATAATGATAATAATAATAATTTCCAAAATGAATAACAACTTCAAAGAGCACAAAACGCTTAAACATCAGCAATCAATGCCTAGACACTCGATTAAGTTTGAAGAACACGTTGCATGTAATTCTTTAGCATAATCATTAGCTTTCCCACAATACCATATCCACTCAGTCTCTCTATTACCGACTCATTCACAATATTACTTGAACCTAAATAAGTCCTAATTGATCTTTAGGAAAGGTTTTGTTTACAGGCAAAGGTGTTTTATGGTGCTTAGCTCTTGTTCTTAATGTTCGATTCCATTCTTTGGGTTTTTTGTCATTAAAAATCAGGCAGTTTTTTTTTAAAAAAAATTCTTCATATGCGTGTAACAATTGAACATTTTTTTTTGCTTAAATTCCAACCACCTATGGTTGTTGAGTGAGCCTAGGTTAGGAGTTGTAAAAGGAGAGAGATCAAGAGAAGTGTAGAGTCAAGGCGAAATGCTATCATAAGACTCTTGTGCTCGATGCTCTAGAAGCTGATCTCACTAAATAGTATGGAATTGCAATCTCTCTTGTTGTAGCACCTTAACTTGCATTTCCTAGATCTTTTTCTTTGGGGTCTTAGCATGTATATGCTTCCATTTCGGTTCACCCATTTCTTATTGCATCTTTTTCTATAGTTGGCTTAGTAGGAAAGACGTTTGTGGGTACCATGTTGTAAACCCTCATGAGAATTCACTCGTCCTCTAGAGATCGCCTAGAGGTTCAAACGGGCTTGTGGTACATCATAAGTACCATCGTGTCACCCGTAAAAGTGGTGTTTTCTTTTGTTTTCTTTCTTTCATGTTTTTTTTAGTTTTGCATGAGGACGATCAAATGATAGGTTTAGGGGTATTTGATTGGTTCATTTCTACATATAATGTAGCCCCAAATTCATATCAAGTTCATGCTCGTCCCTCTGGTAAAATCGAGTTTTTAACCCTTTTTACAAGCGTGCAGGTTTAGTTTGGTTTTGAAGCCTGACAGTCTTAGATAGAACTGAAGTGGGGAAGAGAAAAATGTACAAGTGGCCAACCAGACGCAAAAGTGACCCCAGGGCGACCAGGCCCTTCGTTGCCTGTAGGTCACAATCCTCTCGGCTCAAGACTTCCTAACCGGAGACAAAAGCGACTCTAGGGCGACCACGCTCTTAATCATCTGGAAGTCGTAATCTTCTCGGTTTTGGACCCCTACACCAAACATAGAAGCGACCTCAGGGCAACCACACTCTTAGTCACCGGGAAGTCGCAATCTTCTCGATTTTGGACACCTGCACCAGACGTAATATCGACCTTAGGGTGACCATATTCCAAGTCATTCCTTAGTCCAGAAAAGCTATAAAATCATAGAAATACCCTTTTTGTCCCAGACCCAATTCTTTCCCATATATATACCAATTACTATTGGTTTATATACCATATATATACCGATTCCCATATATAAAACCAACCTTGAAGAAAACCAACCAAGACACTGTATTTCCCTAAATATCCAAACATCTACCATACTCACATCACACATCCATCTTCATTTTATATTTCTAGAGCAAAAAGGGAGATGAAGAGTGCTTGAAGGAGAAGAAGATTCAACACTAGGGAAGACTCCCAATATAGTTTTCTCTAGTCTCTTTCTCTTTTATCATTAAGTAGAGCCATGTCTTTAATTTCATATATGTTGTGTATGGGTCAAATTTGTAGTATGAACTAATTGTCCTTTGCTAAGGCTTAATGAAACCAAACCCATTAATTAATGATATAGACTTTCTATTTTGCCCATGTATGCTTGTATCTTGTACAAATATTTTTTAGTGCTTAATGCTTTCATGAGATTGATCAACTTGTGAATGATTTATTGTTGGTGTAGGGAAAAATGGTTTGGAAAATGCAACGGAAGCATGAGAAAAATGAAATAATGGTTTGCGTATAAATAAAATTTTCCCTTTTATGCAACGAGAACCATAACCTTAGATTAATTGATGTTTATAAAAGCATCGTACCTTTTTTACGTGACGATTGAACAAGTGCCAAATTGATTCCGCAAGATCTTCCAATCCAATCACGAACGTGAATCACCTAGGAGTGTGAGCTCCCTTTCTTTAAATTGTATTCCTGAGGATAGAGACAAAGCAAATATCTTTTCTTTGTTAGTTACAAATATCCTCCAAGAGAAAAATCCAAGAATGTTCGGTCACTTGTGAATTATCAATCAATTTGATTATAACTCGCGCGAACCTTGATTCAATGTTATACACAAAACTCTTTTGATGTAAAGGATATTAGTATACTATCGAATACATAAACGTTCCCCTTTTTTCTCTACTTGGCCGAATTCACACACTATTGATTAGAGATGATCGAATTTTGTCTAGAGTAAAATCAGATTTTTCTCCCTCAAAATTCCTATGATGGCCGAAACTTTCTCTTAGAAAAATAATCCTTGGCCGAAATCACCTCTAACTGCCTTAGGGCTGGCCGAATTCATCATCCACATATATATAGGTTCATAAATTCTTTCCTTAGAAGGATTCACTTGGTTGGCAAGAATCCTTTCCTTAGGTGGATTTATTTGGTAGTTAGAGTCCTTATCTTAGAAGAAAACTAACTACTCCTTTAACTATATATTGTGTTGGCCAAATTTCCCTTGTTTGAAGTAGATTAGGAGTGTTTAATCTTTCCAAAGAAAGATTACTTGATGGACAAGAATCCTATCCTTAGGTAGATTAACTTGGTGGTTAAGAATCCTTTTCAAATAAGAATTCTACCACTAAGTAGTTTTACTTGGTAACCAATAATCCTTTTCCAAAAGGAATTATTTCCTACATCAGGACTCTTAATCCTACTTAATAATGTGTTTGTAACCATATTAAAGACTTCCTAATTTGATTAGATAAATAACTCCATTTATTTATCTACTTATCAAATATAGTCTTTAACATTAACTATACTACCAACAATAGTATAGTTTTAGAAGACCATCTCCTAATAGGAAAAGATTTTGACTTTTAATTAAAAAAAATTTTAATCAACAAATTAATTAATTTCCATTTAATTAAATGATAATAAAATAAAAATAATATATTAAAGCTATTATCCATAGCCATTGCCGCCCATACCTAGTATAAAGGCCATATATTATTTTTCTCATTTTATTAAATCCTTTGGACCTTAATAAAAAATCCACATGTGAACTAGACCTATTCTTAAAAAAAGAAACAAGTTCACATGCCTTATTACAATTTTAGATGGACCCCTAAATTGGTCCGGTAGAATATATCAAGTGATCCATGGAAGTTCGTGTAGATTGGGGATCTTGGCGGGCTATCTAAATTTAAGCTCCAATAGACACAACCTAATCACAATCAACAAATGATTCACTTAGGTCCAATCTATTTAATTTTAGTTCATTCCACTAAAGAACTAAAATTGAACTCTTAAATAAAGATAGAATAAGTTAATGTTACTCATGCGTACCCTAAACAACCTTATTGGAGAAAATGTATCCTCATGAAGAATACCAGTAATCGCCAAGAGCTCATAGACCGCCTATAGCTCTCCAAGTTACCATATTTACTCATATGACCACATTTTGAACTTGGATATTTTGACTTGTCTAGAAGCCATGTTTCAATAGACACTATTGAAAACTTAACGTTAAGATTTAATATCCAATACCTCAAAACATCCATATGATGGTATTCTACTCTCATTCAATAAATGGAGCCACGATGTCCATATCTATAAATGAAGTCCTCTATCGATTAACAAATGAATACCACCAAACTATCGAGGATAGACTATGCTATATAATCGTACTCGTTGATAGCTCAAATGATAACACTTGCAACCATAAGTCCATCATTTATCTCAGGATTGAGATACACTCTTTGATTGTCTTCAAATGAAAACTTTAATCTATTGACGGTTCTAGATAAAGTATTTCATTTTTATCCTATTCAATGCACCCAGTGCACTAGATTCTTTTGCCCAAATACACCACACTTTGATGATTTTAGACTCATCATAACACATTTGATCCCACTCAAATGCTAGCAAAAGAATCTACAACTTTGACAAGATAAATGTGCCTAACCTTCTATCTTAAGTTGTGAATATTATTCAAGACTAGCTAAAGAATTGTGTCTACCTCATACATATCTAGATGTATAAACAATTCTTCTTTTCTCATAGTCATTTAACCTTATGATTATTTACTCTTGACAATTATAATAATTAAACTATAAATGCTATAAGATTTGTTAAACTAGAAATCACTTTATTCATATGAAACGATTGTTAATTACAATATTACACTCTTGCTATCGAACATAATCCTAATAGTTGGGTGTTATAAACCGAGGGGTGACGCACTCCATGTGTTTGATAAAATGCCCTCTATATATGGCTACTATGGTAGAGATACGCGAGGCTAGTGTATGGAACCTTGTTTGTGTACCAAGCTCTTAATGTATTCATGCATATGTTCTAGTGTCATCGAGAGATAGGTTTTGGGTATGCTTGGAAGTAATTTCTATTGCTCAAGAGAGATTAGGAATTATTAGTGGGTGCACGTGTATACAATTCATAGTGGCAAAATTTGGGTATTTAAGTTTGTCTTGGGTTCGAGATAGAAGGAGGTGAGGTGGATTCTAGGCCTTAGCATTCATTATCACATATTTGCATTCAATGTAAAATTGTTTGTGTTCATTTTATCTTTTTTTAGATAAAACTTGCTTAGTAGAAAATTAGAATAGCTCGAGTCACAAAAATCATATTTTCTGAATCATTGTTCAAATAGTAGTTAAATCAATCAATTTCAGTAATCAACTCCTTAATCATTGTGGGAACAAACTTTACTTATTATTGTACTACACTCCAGCCTCGTACACTTGCGTGCACCCACTTTTGGAGTGAGTCAACATGTCGAAGGGAAGAGGGAGAGCTTTTCCAACCTGAAAGGAGGCATAAAAGTGCCCGTTGTTGAAGGAAGCATCTACCTCGTCCTGCTGTTTGGCCACATGGGCATGCAGACCCTGGTTTCTGCTTTCTAAGAATCCCTTCTCTTAGGCCGCCGCTCTGATCAGAGGGTTTCTAAGTCAAGGGATCGCTTCTGCCTTTCTTTATCGTACTAAAGATCGGTAAACTCCTTCTTCATCTCTTTCTGGTAGGAGGTCATCTTCTGCACTAGAGATTGAGCGTAGCCAAGTAACCCCTTAGCCCTCTTGGATTCAACCTCGACTTTCACAGCATGGTCATAGAGAAAGGTGACTTAGTGGCCCATTGCCATGTTGAATTTCAATGTCTGCTGATTGAAGAGAGCAAGTCAGAAATTGATCAAGCTAAGAGTTGTAGATAGAATACAGAGGAAGGTCATTACCTCAGCCAAGAGAGCGGATCCCTTGGTAAGAAAAATATCGATAGGCATCGAATCTATTCTAGAAATCCTACCTCCCGGGCAAGACGCGATGGATTACTCTAGAACCTTGTCTTGCCCTGTTGAGCTAGATTGACATTGGGAGCAGGCAGGAGAAGCCTCTACAGCGTCTGCTTCGAGGCAAACCTGGGATAAGGGTGGAAGAAAATAAATGTTGAGGGAACTGGCAGCGAGAATAGTAGGATCGATAGTAGTAGTGTTAGAAGCATCTAAATAAGGACCTTGAAAAGATGTATCAGTAACATGAGCAACATAGGTCCCCTTAGCCCGCGCCTTAGTAGCCTGTAATGCTAGGAGTGCCATCTTGGACCTATGTTGGGAAGGGGATGGAATGAGAGCAAGTGAGGCCACAGCTAGGGTAGGTGGCCCCCCTTTCTCAGAGGTAGCCAAAAGGCCCTTCTAGTCAATCTGGTAGGAGGGGGAGGGGTGGGAGCTAGCTGGGCTCCGTAAGAATCTGGAGCCTTAACAAAAACGGTTAAAATATAGAGAGAAAGTTTCAGTATTAAGCTGGCAAACAAAACAAATCCTAATGGTTCAATGTTACATATGAGGAGTAGCGTTAGAGATTTACAAGTTTGATGGACCCACCGAGAATCAAAGGAATCAACGGTAGGGAACTTCAGGTTCAAGTAGTTCCTAGTAAGGATTACCTTCAGTACAACTTTAGACTAGGTGGGCAATGAGTCTCGGTCCCACGATGGTTTATCGTTGAAGGCCGGAGGGACCGTGAACTCATGCCCACCAATGAAGATCAAGCTTCCCCAATCATCCTCCGCTACAATCCACTCCTCCTTCCAGGCGAAGTCCATCCTTAAAGCACCGAGATTGATGAAGTTGAGCTTGTTCTTAGCTCTCGCATAGAACTGCCCTTGGGGAGCACCAGACAGGTTTCCAATCTTAAAGAGGTAAGCCAGCTCCTTTTCTAGGGGCTCTTTAGTGACCTTACTCAGCTTATACTATTCCCTCTACAACACAAGAAAAAAGATCAGATACCTCCAAAAATCGGGTGTCAGCTGAAAGGAAGCTGGCTGTAGGGCGCTGAGAGGCAGTTGGAAGGTAGGATGAAGAGGAAGCCTGACCTCATTCTTGAGGGCTGCTGCATGAATTGGAAGCATGCCTTTGGAAGGATTACAGACATCATAATTTATATGAGGAACGGAGATGGAAAAGTTGTCGGGGATGCCATACTTGGAACTCAGATAGGCAATCTAGTTCAGATCAACGGTGGAGTCTGGGATGACCCCTTAAGTCAAAAGGAGGAAGCCTCTCCAAAGGAGGAACAACAACTGTGACTTAACCCTTCCCAGCAGTGTCATCCCAGTTCTCCCTATCGGAGTCTTTATAGACAAAATTCAGGGGAGTATCAGGTCGGTTAGAGAACTCGGTCCCAATAGCTACGTTCCTGTTTGACCGGTGTCTTTACGGATTAAGTGGAGAGTCATCACTATCGAAGTTCTTTCACTTTTTCTTTCCGACGGCAATACTAGAAACCTCTTTGCCATCGATAATGGAGTCAACAGAATCGTGGCTGGCTTTCGACATAATGGAGAAAGATTTTCGAGTTAGACAAAAAAGTAAGTGAAGGTGTTGCTCAAGAAGTTAGTAAGAGAATTCCTCTTAGAAAAATTTTGGAATTTGAAAGATGAAAAGTGTAAAGAAGTCGGTGAAGCAGCTGGGTTTAAATAAAGGCGAATGAAACAGTGACGTTGATGAAATCTTTAGCCGAGATTGCCTCGATTCTTGTGAGTTGGCTTAACGGAGCCAGACTTTTATGCGAAACGCACTGGTCTCTGCTCGCCATATCACTCATGCATTTAATGAGAAGATTTTCGCCAGGATTCTGGTAGCAACATTGGAGGGAAAATTTTTCAATTAAAATAGGAAATCTAACTCCAACCCTAACTCAATCACCGGTGTTCAAGTCAGAGGGGACTTCTGTTAATAGCCAAATTTGGCTAGGGACCAAAGAGAAATTTTCCACTATCCTAGCCTGAGTCCAAACCCAAGATTACCTACCTTGGAATCGCGGGTCCTGGGGTCAAGCTATGGAGACACACAACAAAAGCATGGAAAGGTTGTCGAGCTTTGGAACAAACCCAAGGTGGAGCCTAAAAAGATCGGATTGAGCTCCCTACACCGAAATCAGAATTCTGGGAAAGCCCGACGTATGACGATCTAGGTTCCCCGAAGTCGAGACCACCTCGTAACCTCCCTAAAAGCCCGCCATCCTCTCCAAGCACAGAGAGAGCCCCATTAAGGAAAGCTCATACTACATTATCGTTCCATCTCATCGAATGAAGATTTGGACCTATCTGGACAAGTAGGAGGAAGCTCACCAAAGCTCTGTTACCACCACAGAGCACCCACATGGCCATCTCATGCTCCAGGAAACCTGAAAAGGTCAGATTAAGCTCCTAGTATCAAGACAAGAATACGAGAATACTTCTCTCTTTGAAGAATCAAAGTGCCATACTCGACAATCTTCATGGGGCATCATGCCGCAAAGGCACACATGATCATATCTACACTCCAGCTAACATTAAATTACCGAGTACGTACAGGGAAAGAGATTTAGTCCAAAAAGGAAACAAACTTATTGCCACTTAAGATATTCTCAGATTCGGTATTAATCAAAGTAAACATCATTTGAAATAGCTGATCATGCCTGATAAAGGGTGGACTGGATTCAGAAAATAATGGCAGGAGGATTACAAGTTAAACATAGCTGGACTATGCATATATACGAGCAAGTAGGCATGCGAAAAAAGTTAAAAAAAATAGACTATTGAGAGAAGAAAAAAAAACATATAGAGAGAAAGTCTACTCCAACCTAAAGTTTATCTACAGAACACGACCATCAATGTATTCTACTTCTCGATAGGCACGAGATTGCCACCCTTATATACCAGAGTGATTGAAATCAATTGAGAGATTTTGTACGATATTTGTGATTAATAACAAAGCCATTACATTCCCTTTCTTATTGCATTAGTATATGTTTTAGACATCCACCATTGTGCGAACAAACTAGGTACAAAAGGTATCAACCCCTGACTATCACCTCCGTAGTAGTGGTCTCGAGGGTGTTGACTGGAATTTCTCACCCGAGCAAATTTTCCGTTAACACATATCTTTATGGATTTTACAGAATCATGAGACTTCTATCATCCCAAGGCCAGCCCAAGGCTTCAGGGCACCAATGTATTGCTTCGACCAAAAGAACATAGAAGAAAGGGAAAAAGTCGAGATATCACCATCATGCTCAAATCTCGTCTACTACTGTACGGGCCCCAGTTTCTTTAGTAGCATATCAGGCTATGCTTGAGCAACAAGTTGTAGCTTTCGTTGAGAGCTTTCACCTCTAACTTGTGGTAAAAGGAAACATCCTCCAACCAGATGAGCCTTATAGATCGGGGACTAGGCTGACCATCAATGAATTTCAGCTAACACCCTCGAGACCACTACCTCAGAGGTCACGATCGAGGTTGGTACCTGGTTTATGTGTGTGATAGTAGATACGAAAACAGGTGGTGACAAGATACTCTTAGGATATATAAAGGGAATTGTATTATTTTTAGTAATGTAATTGAATCTAGTATAGCATATAAAGGTCACTTAAAGAATCTCAATCTCTTCTGGATACAATGAGTGCGGTAGCTTCGTGCCTTCCGAGAAGTAGATAACAATAATGGCCATGTTATGTCAATAGAATTTAGGCCAAAGTCCAACTTTCTCTATTTATTCTTTTTTTCCTCTTTTCTCGTGCATGCTTGGGCGTATTTATACATAGTCCAACTAGGTTAAACCCGTGATTCTCCCGCCATTGAACTGAATTCCTCCTTGTCGGGCGGGATATTTTATTTAAATATTATTGACTTTGGCTAGATAATGGAATTAGAAATATCTTAGAGGGTGATAAGTTTGTTTCCTCTTTGAACTAAATCACTTACTCTGCACGTACGTAGCGTTTTAATGCGAGTTGAAGAGTGAAGGTGATCCTGTATACTACCCTGGTGGGATGCATCATGGAGGTTATCAAATATATCGTTCGTTATCTTGACTGGTGAGGTACATTTGTGTTCCTGTTTTGGAATTAGGAACTTGATCTGACCTTTCCAGGTTCCTTTTGGGGCTTGAAATGACTATGTTGGCACTCTTTGGTGTTAACAAAGCTCTTACGAACCTTCTTCTATCTGGTCAGATAATTTTGTTTCTTCCCCCAGTGAAATAGAGCTATATTGTAGGACAGACTCAATGTCTTTATAGGTTTCTTTGTGCATTTAGAGAAAGTGGTGGGCTTCTGGGGAGGTCGTGAGGTATTTTTCCCTTGGGAGGCCTAGGACTTCCTGTATCAATCTTTCTTCGGGCTCTTATTTCGATGTAAGGATCTCAATTTATGCACGTCGAGATTCACCTGATGTATGTCTAGGGTGCGGGTGACCTTGGCTTACTTCTCCTGGTTATACGACAGCTCGACCCTAGAAATCCCGGTACCTTGCTGAATCTGGACCCCTGCTTGGAAAGTGGAAAATTTACCTATGCTCCTTATCCAAATATGGCTATTAACAGAAGTCCCCTCTGACTTGAACACCGGTGATTAAGTTGAGGTTAGAGTCAGATTTCTTATTTTAACTGGGAAATTTTCCCTTTTCTTTTAGTTATCATAATCTGAGAAGGAATCCTCTCATTAAAAGCAAGTGAAACATGGCGAGCAAGTAGTGGTGTACTTTTCAAAAAAATCTGGTTGTAATACGTCAATCCCCGAGAATCGAGGTAATCTTCATTGAAGATCTCGTATTTTCGCTTGCTTCTTTCATTGAAGTTACTGGTTACTGTGCCAGTCATCCCTTTTTAAACCCAGTCTCATCGTCTTTCTTCTCACGCTTCTTTTTCCTTTAAATTTCAAACTTTCAAAAAATCCCTTCTTTCTCCGCCTTCTCGAGCAACATCTCTATTTTCTTTCATCAAACCCAAACTTTCTCATCACCATGTCAAATCTAGCCATGATACAGTGGACCTCAGGGTAGAGGGTGAAGAGGTTTCTTGTCTCGCTTATTGGAAATGAGCACTAAAAGACTTCGATAGCTATGATTCACCCCCAAACCCACAACGTCATCGCTCTAACAGAAACGCTTCAATCGGGATCGGTTTCTCAAATTGACTCGATGATCCTCTGAACTAGGTCAACAAGGATTCGGTGAAAGAATTTGAGGATGTTGTGGCTGGTTGGGGTCAATCTATGGTCATTGGTACCCTTCTGGAGGAAGTTCTTCCCTACGACTTTAAAGTCATCCCAGATTCTACCACTGACCTGATTTTGATTATTCACTTGAAAGCCAAGTACTGCATTTCTGATAGTGTTTCCGTCTCTATACCTACCAAAAATTATAATGTCTTTTCCCCTCTTAAAGGTGCTCCCGATCCACGTTGCAGCTCTCGAGAACTGGGTCAAGCTTTCTCTTCACCCCACCCTCCAACGGGCACTTAACGTTCTGCAGATAGCTTCTCTCAAGTTAACACCTGGCTTCTGGTGACATATAATCAGCTTCCTCGTGTTGTGGAGGGAGCAGTGCAAGTTGAACAAGGTCATTAGGGAGCCCAGAGGGAAGGAATTGGCCTACCTCTTTCAGATTTGTAACCTATCTGGTAGCCCAATAGGTCAGTTCTACACGATAGCCAAGAGCAAGCTCAACTTTATCATTCCCGGCGCTTCCGGGAAAGACCCCGCCTAGAAGGAAGAATTGATTCTGGTAGGGGTGGTTGGGGAAGCTTGATCTACATCGACGGGCATGAATTTGAGGTCACTACTGCTTTCAACGATAAGCCCTCATGTTCTAGGGATTCTCTAACCATTGAATCTAAGAAAATTTTAAAGACTATAATTTCCCGTAACTATTTGAACCTGAAGTTTCCCACTATTGATTCCTTTGATCCCTACAGGGTGAATCTATGCCCGCTGAATCTTTGTTGCTTCTTCCAGTAAGTAAAGAAATTTGAACTAGCTTTATTCCTTTACGCTAGTTAACTTGATTATGACACTTTTCTTTTATCATTTTTTTAACAGTTTCTGTTGTATGTCCGGCTTCCCATGAAGTCCAGTAGTCTCGCACTCATTCCCCTCAAGTAAGACCATCCCGGGGAATCTCCTCTCCTACCTCGGAGAAATGGGGTCAACTGTTGCAGCTTTGATTTTACCTGCTCCTATTCTGTCTCCATCCCAGCTTAGGTCTAAGATGGAACTCCTCGCATCACAGGCTTATAATGCCAGAGTTCAGAGGACCTCTGTTCCTCCTACCACTGCTGCATCCGCCAATGCTTCTTCTTTGGTTTCCTCTTCAGTTGTTATCACTACTTCAGCCACTCTTGTGATCAGCCTCCTTGATGTTTCTACTCCTCTATCCTCATCCCTGATTCCTTGAGCTTCGGGGAACCTTGAGACAGATGTTACAGAGGTTCCTCCTGTTCACTTTCAACATCGGCCAAGATCTGCTGGGTAAGATGAAGTCTAGAAACAATTTGTCACGCCTTGCCCAGATGGTGGCCTCTCTAGGATGGTCTCGATGCTCATCAACATTTTGTTTACTAATGGATCTGCTCTCTTGACTGAGGTAATTATCTTTTTTTACCTTTACTTGTGGTTGCAATCTTGATGAGTTTCTATCTTAGCCTTCGTATCCTACAGACCTTCCAACTCAACGTGGCTTTCGGCAATCAGGTGGCCTTTATTTGCAACCGTACAGCAAAGGCTGAGGCTGAAACTGAGATGGCCATAGGATTACTTGCACAGGCTCAAACTCTAGTGCAGGAGATGGCCTCCAGCCATAAGAAGATGGGGAAAGAAATGGTCGAGCTTTAGTGTGACCATGAGAGGCTGAAGCGATCCTTCGATCTAAATGACGAGCTAAACATAGTGATTCCTAGAAAGTTTAGGCCAAGATGTTGGATACCAAAAACCAGAATCTGCATGCTTAGGTGGCCATGCTGCAATCTGAGATGGATGCCTCCTTTAGTGATAAGTACTTTTATTCCCTCCTCCATTTGATCTGTTTATCATTGCCAACTGGGAAAGAGAGGAGATTATGGCCAAGGTCATAGAGATGTCCTTTCCCGTTGGTGATAAAGCGGGTCTTTCGAGCACGATTAGAGCTGGGAAATAAATGGTTGAAGCAAATCTTAATTTGAACCATGGAATCTTCTGGTGGTGAATTTGCTGGATCAAATAGAGTAATGGAACCTAAACCGGTCTTGCCTCAAATCTTTGATCCATCCTATCATCCTAAAGCCCGGGAGAAAGCCGAAGATCATTCTGAAGAGCTTGCCAAAGCAGAATCAGGGGTTGAACTGATGGGAGTGGAGCCAGCTGCTGCCACCTAGGATATGGCCATTCCTCTTAAATTTATGGTTGTGGTAAGTGAAGTCCTGGAAGAGAACCTGGCCGAGCAGTAGGCAGATAAATAGCCTTAGGAAAAAAAAGCAACTAGAGGGAATAATCAAGTTGATCAACCACCAGATGAATGGGAGGCAGACGGAGATCAGCAGGATGGAGGAGCGAAGAAAGGTAACCAGGAGAAGGCTAGAGTTTTATACAGAACCTTTAAATACCTTACTCGATTGCTAGGAAAAGGGGGTGGGCACCCTGCTTCACTTATGAGCAGTTTCATCAACTATCTTTGTCGTATTATTTCTGTAGTCATTGTTCAGAACCAGAGGGTTGGCACCCTGCTTGATGTAAGCCTTGTGAGGGAATATGCTCCATCTTCTGCCTGATGTAGCCCACTGTGGGGATTGGCTCCCTCATAATCTATATGAATTGGCTCCTCTTTCTTTTTTCTTGCTTGCTTGATTGATTGTTGATCGCGAACTTATACCATGGTTGGGTTCTCCTCGCTTTACTTCTGACCTCGACCTAAACACAGCCCTTAATGTAATCTTGACATAATTAAGCTTGGTAATTAATGACCTTCAATCTGTCGAGTCTAGGTTGACTATTGTCAACCTTTTCTGCACCTTAAACTTGTCTTATTTCAACCAAGATTCCACAGCGGGCTCCCGTAGCTGTGTCCCTGCAAAGTTGAAAAAGAAAAAATGGAGAACAAGTATATTAACGGTATTCCGCTACGGTATATGTCAGACCCTAGAGGGATCTCTTTATTTCTAGCTCTGATACTTTAGAAAAAATTAATATTATAATTTTTTTGATGCCTCTCTATCTCGTATCGGAGATAGAACAAACTTCTCTATAGATACCTTGATTCGGCAGGCTTGTGCATATCTAAGCGTTGAGTGGTAACCTGACCAAGGTATTAGGAAGGCTATCTAGCAATCCTGGTCTCGAGATCTATATGGCATATATGCTCTTACACTCAGACCCTTCTTGAGGGTGGTAGCCCGACCAAGGCATCAGAAAGGCTATATAGCAATCCTGGTCTTGAGATCTGGATGGAAACTATACTCTTACGCTCATACCCTTCTTGGTAGCCCGACAAAGGCATTAGGAAGGCTATCTAGCTATCCTGGTCTCGAGATCTGGATGGCAACTATGCTCTTACACTCAGACCCTTCTTGGGATGGTAGCGCGACTAAGACATTAGGAAGGCTACCTAGCTATCCTGGTCTTGCGATCTGGATGGCAACTATGCTCTTACACTCAGACCCTTCTTGGTAAGGGGTAATGCCTGACCGAGGCATCAAGGAAGCTATATAGCTTTCCTTGGTTCTTGGTGATCAAGGTGAATTTATTTATGGAGAATATAATCGGAGATGGAGAAATTAATGGCAAACTTTATTGATGATTAAGATGGAGTACATTGCTATTTGCGAAACTTTATTAAAACCTAAATGGAGGTAGTCCGCTAAGAAGTCCCCTGCCTAGGGATAAAACTTCCTCAAATGCTCAGCATCGCAAGTGTGGTCGATGGATCGATCTTCCATGTCTTCAAGCTTGTATGCCTCACTGCGGACCACTACCTTCACCAAGTATGTCCCCTCCTTATTAGGTCCTAGGACCCCATCCGACCTTATTTGGGTATTCTGGGTCTCTTTCCCGAGAACCAAGTCCCATTCCTTAAAGTTCCTGTTTCTGACCCTTCGGTTAAAATACCTGGCAATCTTACTCTGGTAAACCACTACTTTCTCAATTACCCGGTCTTGTTTCTCTTCTGTGAGGTCTAGACTGGCTTGGAGCTTTATCTCACTGCTCTCTGGTTCAAAGTGTTGTAATTTGAAATAGGTAAGTTTAAGCTCGATGGGAAGGACTGCTTTGACGGTGTTTTTCTGATAGGTGTCCTCTTCGTGGTTTGATATGCCTAGAGAACCTCAGGGAGTTCTTCTACTGCAACTTCCTCTTTAACAAATTTTTGATAGTCTTAATGGTAGATTCCATTAGTCTGAGGGCGAGCTACTGAAGTGAGCCTGAGATCGATTCTCAAGCCTTAGCAGAAGTCTCTGAATTGGGCATTGTCAAACTGTTTGCTTAGGTCGACTATTATGATGAGTGGAGCTCCAAACTTGCAAACCATGTTGGTTTAGATGAAATTGGTTGTATTCTCTGTTAAAATCTAGGGGGGAGGTCTTACTTCAACCCACTTTATGAAATAATCGATGGTAAGGGTAGCTTGCTTTGCCTATCCGGAAGCGGCTGGAAAAAGACCAATCAAGTCGACTCCCCACATGACAAATGGGTAAGGTGAACTGATTGATGATAGCCGCTCTAGTGGTAGGTGGCTCAAGTTTAAGATTCTCTAGCATGGTTCATAAGATTTCACAAACATCTTTGCCTCATGGTGAATAGTTATCCAGTAATACCCCGTACGAAGTACTTGATATGCTAAAGCCTCCCCACCAATGTGATTCCCGTAATCCCCAAAATGGACCTCTCTTAATGCCTAACTGGCATCGTCTAGATGTAAACATCGAAGCAAAGGAAGTGATTTGCCCCTCCTATAGAAGTATCCATCTATCAAGCAATATCGAACGGACAACCTCTTGATTTTTTGGGCCTTGTCAAGGTCTTCCGGAAGCTTTCCTTCCTGGAGGTAGATAACTATCTGGTCAATCCAACAAGGTAGCAGCTCTACGAGGCATATTTCTTTTCCAACTGTTATGCTTGACTGGGAGATCACCTAGAGGGGTACTCTCCTAGGTAGGGATTTACCCGCATTAGTAGCTATCTTTACTAAGACGTTCGCCCGATGGTTTTACTACCAAGGTATCTGCTCAATTCGAAACCCTTTGAACCTTTCCCTTAGTTGCTGAACCAGCTTCAGGTAGGCAGCCGTGTTGTCACCCTTGTCTTGGTAGAGTCCTGTAACTTGATGAACTATAAGCAACGAGTCACTCTTGACATGCAAATAACCGACCCCAGCTCAATGGCGACCTTCACTCCGGTTATGAGGGCTTTATACTCCGCTTCATTATTGGTTGTTTTGAATTCAAACCTAAAGCAGTGGCCACATTCTGTCATTTCATGGTCGATCAAGACTATGCCATCTCTTCCCTCTAACTATCCAGAATCTCCGTTAGTGTAAAGAATCCATGCTTTATAGCCTTTCGGTCAAGTGTTGTCCTCTAGAAGCTTCCCAAGAGCCAGACCTAGTGCTGTAGGGGTCTCTTCACTTGAGAGAGCTGAGAATTCAACTACAAAGTCTGGTAGGGCTTGAGCTTTGATTGTAGTTCAAGATTTCTACTTTAGGTCAAACTAGGTGAGCTCTAAAGCCCACAAGACTAGCCTTCCAGATACATCCAGCCTCTGTAAGAACTTGTGGAAGGGTTAATCCGTTATCACCATTACTGTATGGGCTTGAAAATTGGGATGAAGCTTTCTCGTCGAGGTAACCAGTGCAAAGACAAGCTTTTCAAGGAGGAGGTAGTTCTTCTCAGGCTTGGATAGTGTGTGACTGACATAGTAGATAAGTCACTGGATCCCATCGCCACACTCCTTGACCAAAGCCTTAATTATTGCCCTTTCTGATATGGCAGGGACATCATTAAATCCTCTCCTGGCATAGGCTTAACTAGCAGTGACGGGTAGGCAAGGTACTCTTTTAGGTCTTGGAAAGCTCGCTCACTGTCTTCGTATCATTTCATGTTGATCCCCTGTTTTATGGCTTTGAAGAAAGAAAGGCATTTGTCCGTGGAAAGTGAAATGAATATGTTAAGTGCTGATATACACCCTGTCGACACTTGGACTTGTTCGAGAGTGGTTGGAGAATCTAGGTTCAAGATAGCTTGGATCTTTTCCTGGTTTGCCTCAATTCTTCTCTCATTCACCATGAAACCCAAGAACTTTCCCGCAATCACCCTGAAGGCATATTTGGTGGGGTTCAACCGCATTTGTTTTTCCCTCACGATCTGAAAAGTCCTATGGAGATGATCTTGATGTTCTTGATGTTCTTGATGTTCTTTTGCTTCTCGACAATTAGTGATCATATCATTTATATGTACCTCCACTGTCTATCCTATCTCTGACTTGAATAGCCGGTTAACCAATCACTGGTAGGTAGCACCCGCATTCTTAAGGTCGAAAGGCATCACATTGTAGCAATACAAACCTTGCCCTATGATGAAGTTAGTCTTGTCTTGATCGGTAGGGTGTATCACAATCTGGTTGAACCTCGAGAACGCGCCATTGAAGGTGAGGAGCTTGTTTTCGGTAAAGGAATCCACTAGTTGGTCAATGTTTAGTAGTGAAAAACTATCTTCTGGGCACGCCCGGTTGAGGTTGGTGTAATCGACACACATACGCCACTTCCCATTCACCTTTGTGACCATGACCACATTGGTGACCTATTCGGGGTACCGGGCTTCGATGATGAAACCTGCTTTGATCAACTTGTCTACTTCTTCTTGAACCGAAACGTTCCTCTTTGCACTAAAGTGATGCCTCTTCTACTTGATGGGCTTAAAGGTTGGATCTACTGCTAGTCGGTGAGCTGCCAAAGATATCAGGATCCCTAGCATCTCATCATGGATCCAAGCAAAGATGTCATTGAATTCTCGAAGAAGCTCGATCAAACCTTCTTTCACTCTCTGCATTTCAGGTATGATCGATGTGTTGATCATCCATGTCTTGGAGCTTGTATGCCCCATTTCGAATCACTACCTTCACATAGTATGACCATTCCCAGTTGGGTCCTAGGACCCCATCGGACCTTTTTCTGGTATTCAAGGAAACTTTTCTAATAACTAGATACTCTTCCCTGAAATTTCAGGTTCTGACCTTTTTGTTGAAATACCTAACAATCTTGGTCTGGTAAATCGCCACTTTCTCAGCTACCCGTTCTTGCCTCTCTACCAAGAGATCTAGATTAGCTCAAAGCTTGACCTCATTGCTTTCAGGTTCGAAGTGTTGTACCCAGAAGGAGGTCAATTATGCTCGATGGGTAGGACTGCTTCAACCATGAAGGCTACATAATAAGGTGTCTCTCTGGTAGATGTTCTCTTTGTAGTCGGTATGCCAAGAGAACCTCGGAAAGCTCCTCGGCCCATTTACCTTTCCTCTACTGTAATTTCTTCTTCAATAGCTTTTTGATAGTCTAGTTGGTGGATTCCACCAACCCATTAGCTTGAGGGTAGGCTGAGGTTGATTCCCAAACATTCACAAGAGTCTTTGAATCGGGCATTGTCAAACTGCTTGTCTAGATCAGCTACAATGATAAGAGGTGTCCCGAATCTGCAAACCACTTTGGTTTTGATGCACCTTATCATATTCTCTTACGATATCTGAGAGAGAGGTTCAGTTTCGACCCATTTTGTAAAATAGTCAACCCTCATGATGTCTTGGTCGGGCTACTAACCCCATAAAGGGTCTGAGTGTAAGAGCATAGTTGCCATCCAGATCTCGAGACCAGGAAATAGCTAGATAGCCCTCCTGATGCCTTGGTCGGGCTACCACCCCCAATAAGGGTATGAGTGAAAGAGCATAGCTGCCATCCAGATCTCAAAACTAGGAAATAGCTAGACAGCTCTCCTGATGACTTGGTCGGGTTACCAACCAGGGTATTGAAGTATGCACCTGAAGTCATCAAACATAAGAGGCACAGAACAAGAGGACTCATCAAAAAGCTACAAATTCCTACAAAATACTGAGAATTAGAAGATGGATGACCACCCAGCTAGCGGGTTTACGCTTAATGGATTCAGAGCTTTCTTTTACCAAATTTCATTAAATCAAAATTATTTCGATGGTCGCATCTAGGTCGGAGTCAGAAATGAAGCCAGGGATTATCAGCCAAGTTTGAATTCATGATCATAAATAATCAAAGTGAGCGTAAGTGAAAAGAAAAATAATTTTCATTGATAGTAAGGTGTTTGTTCCCTTATAAGGCTACAATCATCATTTAAGAAGCCCAATCCCCAGTTCCAGGCTATCAAAGTGGGGTGCCCACCCTCTTTTCTAGACTATCAAAGCAAGTAATGAATGGGTCTCCGGCATCCTCCCGATTCCCTCTAGATGCTCCTCCTCCAAGATGGTCTTCATCTTCCGCCCCTTCTTTCTAGTGGTTGGTCATCTTAATTGGCCGCTTCCACTGTCTCTTCCTCTAGAGGTTCCTTGATTGCCTGTTGCTCAACTGGGTCCTCCTCAAAGACCTCGTTAACAATTGCCATGACCTTAGAAGGGATGGACGTATAAAGAAGGGTTGCCATTAACTCCATACTACTCTTCTCAACCTCCAGCTTTGCTCTAGAGGGTTTTTGAGGGTAGTTTCTAGCTCCTTCACGTGCTACTGGCTGGCCTCCCTTGGGCTACGGAGGCTGAACCCCGTTTGAGGTTTCCCTAGGACCTAAGAATAGAAGAACTAGAGGAAGAGGAGGAAGATCCGTAACATCCGCTTATTTTTTAACTCCCGCTAAGCCAAAAGTTTCTGCTACATCATAATCTGGTTGAGACATCTCCGCGACCTTGATCATGATCTCCTCTCTATCCCAACTGGCAATGGTGGACAAGTTAAAGGAAAGAGGGTGAGCTTCTACAACCTGAAAGGAGGTATAAAAATACCCATTACTGAAGGAAGCATTCACCTCGGCCTGCTATTTGGCCACGTGGGCATGCAGACCCTGGTTTTCAAAGTCCAACATTTTGGCTTCTACTTTTAAAGAATCCCTTTGCTTAGCTCGACACTTAGATCAGAGGGTTTCTAAGTCAAGGGATCACTTCAGCCTTTCATTATCTCACTGAAGAATTGTAAGCTCATTCTCCATCTCTTTCTGGTTAGATGTCATCTCCTATACTAGAGATCGAGCCTAGCCAAGTAGTCCCCTGGCCCTCTCAGATATAGCCTCGACTTTCGTAGCACTGTCAAGAAGAAGGGGCGACTTGGTGTCTCATTACAATGCTGAATTAGAATGCCTGTAGATTGAAGAGAGCAAGTTAGAAATTGATAAAGCTAGCAGTCGCAGGTAGAATACAAAGGAAGGTGATTACCTCAACCAAGAGAGTGGATCCCCGATGGGCATTGAAGCTATTCTGGAAGCCCACCTCCCAAGCAAGATATGACGAATTGCTCTAAAACCTCATCTTGCCCCGCCGAGCTCGACTAAAATTTGGAGAGGGCAAGAGGAACCTCTGTTGCATCTACCTCAAGGCAAACCAGGGATGAGGGTGGAATAACAAAAATGTGGAGAGATTTGGCAGTGGAATTAGCGGGAACGACAGTAGCAACGTTGGGAGAAACCAAAGAAGGAATTGGAAAAGATGTATCAACAGCTTGAGCAATTGAGGTCCCCTCACCCCGTGCCTTGGTAGCCAGAGATGTGAGGAGCGCCATCTTGGACCTATACTGGGAAGGGGATGTAAAGAGAGCAGGTGAAGCCACAGCTGGGACAGTTGGCCCCCTTTCTCTGAGGTAGGCAAAGGGGCCTCACTAGTGAATCTTTTAGGAGGGGAAGGGTGCGAGCTAGCTGGGCTTCGCAGGAAACTGGAGCAACATGAAAAACTGTTAAAAAAAATGTGTCAAAATTAAGCTGGACAACGAAACAAAGCATGATGGTTCAGTGTTACTTACGAGGAGTAACATTAGAGATTACAGGTATTGATGTACTAGGTGAGAATCAAAGGAATCAGTGGTCGGGAACTTCTGGTTCAAGTTGTTCATTACAAGGATGGCCTTTAGTACAACTTTAGACTTGTCGAGCAAAGAGTCCAGTACCACGATAGTTTATCGTTGAAAGCTTTGGGGACCATGTGTTGGGATTATGCTCGATAGCAAGAGTGTAATAATGTATTTGACAATCTTTTCATATTAATAAAGTGATTTCTATTTTAACAAATCTTATAGCCTTTATACTTTAAATAATATAATTGTCAAAAGTAAATAATCATAAGGTCAAAAGACTATGAGAAAGAAGAACTTTTCATACATCTAGATATGCATGAGGTAGACACAATTCTTTAGTTAGTCTTGAATAACATTCACAACTTAAGATAAAAGGTTAGCCGCCTTTATCTTGTTAGAGTTGTAGATTCTTTTGCTAGCATTTGAGTGGGATCAAATGTGTTATGATGAGTCTAAAATCATCAAAGTGTGGTGTCTTTGGGCAAAATAATCTAATGAACAGGGTGCATTGAATTAGATCACAATGAAATACTGTATCTAGAACCGTCAATGGATAAAAGTTTCATTTGAAGACAATCGGAGAGTCTATCTCATTCCTGAGATAAATGATGGACTTATGGTTGCAAGTGTTATCATTTGAGCTATCAATGAGTATGATTATATAGCATAGTCTTTCCTCGATAGTTTAGTTGTATTCATTTGTTAATCGATAGAGGACTTCATTTATAGATATGGACATCGTGGCTCCATTTATGAAATGAGAGTATAACATCATCATATGGATGTTTTGAGGTATTGGATATTAAATCTTAACGTTAATTTTTAAATAGTGTCTATTGAAACATGGCTTTTGGACAAGTCAAAATATCCAAGTTCAAAATGTGGTCATATGAGTAAATATGGTAACTTGGAGAGCTATAGGCGGTCTATGAGCTCTTGACGATTACTTATATTCTTCACGAGGATATACTTTCTCCAATAAGGTTGTCTAAAGTATGAATGAGTAACATCAACTTATTCTATCTTTATTTAAGAGTTCAATTTTAGTTCTTTAGTGGAATAAACTAATATTAAATAGATTGGACCTAAGTGAATCATTTGTAGATTGTGATTGGGTTGTGTCTATTGGAGCTTAAATTTAGATAGACAGCCAAGATCCCCAATCCACACGAACTTGCATGCATCACTTGATATATTCTACCGAACCCATTTAGGGGTCCATTTAGAATTGTATTAAGGCATGTGAACTTGTTTCTTTTTGTAAGAATAAGTCTAGTTCACATGTGGGCTTTTTATTAAGGTCCAATGGATTTAATAAAATAAGAAAAATAATATATGGCCCATATATATGTGTTGGGCGGCAAAGCTATTTAGAATAGCTTAATTATATTATTTTTATTTTATTATTTTTATTTTATTATTTAATTAAATGGAAATTAATTAATTTGTTGATTAATTAATTACTTAATTAAAATTCTAAATCTTTTTCCTAGTAGGAGATGGTCACCTAAAATTATATTATTGTTGGTAGTATAATTAATATTAAAGATTATATTTGATAAGTAGATAAATAAAAGTAATTATTTATCTAATCAAATTAGGAAGTCTTTAATATGGTTACAAATACACTATTGAGTTGGATTAGGAGTCTTGTTGTAGGAAAGAGTTCCTTTTGGAAAACGATTCTTAACCAACAAGTAAATTCACCTAAGGATAGGATTCTTAACCACCAAGTAAATCCTTCTTAGGAGAGGATTTGGTCTCCTATATATAATACCTATTAAATTCGACCAAGAATGAATTTTTTGTGTGAGAAGTTTTTTATTTGTTTTTTAGTGTTATAAAAAAAACTTTGTCTAACTCATTATGTGAAGAATTCGGCCAAGCGTAGAGAAAATAGGGAACGTTTTTGTTTTCGATAGTACACTAGTATCCTTTGTATCAAAAGGGTTTTGTGTACAACATTGTATCAAGGTTCACACGAGTTTCAATCATATTGATTGATAATTCACATGTGACCAGACGTTCTTGGTTTTTCTCTTGGAGGATTATTGTGACTAAAAAAAAGAAGATTTTGTATGTTTCCATCCTCAGCTATACAATTTAAAGAAAGGGAGCCCACACTCCTATGTGATTCACGTTCGTGATTGGATTGGATGATCTTGCAGATTTAATTCGACTTTAGTTCAATCTTCACGAAGAAAAAATAAAGGTACGCTACATTTTAATATTCATCATTTAATCGAGGGTTAAGGTTCTTGTTATTGAAATGGGGGGAATTTTAATTTATACGCAAACCCTAATTTTATAATTTTTTATAAATTTTCTCACGCTTCCGCTGCGATTGTATTTTTCCCTTCAATTGGTATTAGAGTTTGGTTGTACCCTTGATTAATTGATGTATGTGTTCGTGAATCTTTTTCTTTTTATTGTATATATGCATGTTTTAGAAAGAGATGGCACTCTAGGTATTCACATATATATTTACATTGGAATGTATGGATATATATATATATATATATATATATATATATATATATATATATATGTTTTATATGTGATTTGTTATTGCTCAATTTTGGTCCTAGAATTTCAATGTATTTTGGTTTTGGGATTATAACAAGAAGGGTGGTCTATCATCGCCATAATTTCCTTCCTGGTAGTTACAAAGTTTTTTTTTATTTTGTTGTTGTAATAAAAAAAATTGTGGTAATTTTTATTTATGATTCTTCTGTAATACATTCAAGTATCGAAGGTTTGAAGAATTAGGAGCAACCGAAACAAGTTTGGGACCGTGTGAGCCGTAGCAACAAACATGTGTGCGAAGAGCACGCAATCATGTTTGTTTTGGCATGGGCTGCGCATGGCAGCCTTATGGGAGCCATGGACTGCGAATGGCAGCTCTTTATGGGTTTGTGGTATGAGCACGCCCATGGGTAAGGGTCAAGGGTGCGTACGCCCGTGGGAGGCAGCCAAGAGAGTCCGGACGACGAAGGTCGCGTGAAGACTTGTTCACCAAGAAATGAGTTTTTTGTATTCCAAGACATGTAACATACTTGCTTTTCTAGGATGGACCAAAAGTGAAGCTATAATATACTTGTTGTAAATATTGCAATGTTTGTCGTTGTTTGATAACATGTCATATAGAATAGGAGTGCCACTCATATATCTCTTTTGGTATGAACATGCATAGAATGGTTTAGGTATCTAAATTGGCATCTAGATAAATTGGTAAATCATTCTTTGGAATTCGATCACACGCCTTAAACAATTGAGTGGGAGAAGGTGTTTTGGAACACCTACGGCCTCCAAGTTTAGTTGAGCTTTATATTTCGTAAATAACCTCCCAAGAGGTATTCATAAATAGAATTTAGCAAGACACTTCCTTACAAGGATAGACTAGACAATTAACCCAAACGATATCTACCCTCAAATGAGGGATATTTGTGATGGATTATATTAAAGGTCGATAACTTGGTAACACACTCAATGTGAGTTTATTAATATCATCCCAAGAGTTCTTGTTAATAAAATCACAAGGATAAAATTGAAAACGTTGGTTGTTATATTAACAAATAGGTGGGACCTAGTCCAACTAGTAAATGTTGCTTTTATAGGTGTTGGATCACTGTTGAATTTTTACGATTGAATTATTTTATTTAATTCAAGATAAATATTTGAAAGTGCTTTATCAATATTGTTTACTTATTTTATTTTTGTTATTATAAAGAAATCATGAACCCATCCCTAATCAACATCCTAAAATGAAAATTGATGATAATTATGTCACATGGAAAACGAAAATTGGGTTGTTATTACAAGCTGAAAAACATAAATTCATTATGTCTATTCCTTAACCACCAAACTAATGAATCTACTCAGGTGCAAAGAGATGAGTATTAGTAGTGAAAGTCTTCGGATGAGATGACTATGTTGGGATTATGCTCGATAGCAAGAGTGTAATGATGTAATTGACATTCTTTTCATATTAATAAAGTGATTTCTAGTTCAACAATTCTTATAGCATTTATAGTTTAATTATTATAATTGTCAAAAGTAAATAATCATAAGGTCAAAAGACTATGAGAAAAGAAGAATCTTTCATACATCTAGATATCTATGAGGTAGACACAATTCTTTAGTTAGTCTTGAATAACATTCACAACTTAAGATAAAAGGTTGCGCGCCTTTATCTTGTCAAAGCTGTAGATTTTTTTCCTAGCATTTGAACGGGATCAAATGTGTTATGATGAGTCTTAAATCATTAAAGTGAGGTTTATTTGGGCAAAAGAATCTAGTGCACTGGGTGCATCGAATTGGATCACAATGAAATACTTTATCCACAACCGTCAATAGATAAAAGTTTTCATTTGAAGACAATCGGAGAGTCTATCTTAATCCTGAGATAAATGATGGACTTATGATTGCAAGTGTTATCATTTGAGCTTGTAAAGTCCTCATTTATTGATTGGTTTATTTCGTGAACAAACCACATTTTTGGGGTCTTATGTAAGGGTAGCTTAGACTCTCAAGACCTCAAGAGAAGAAGCACCAAAGGTATATTTCTTGTGCTTACTTGCTTTGAAGAGATATAGTTACACACACTCACAACTCATGCATATTTCTTATTCGTATATGTTGTGTGTTTATATGAGTGTGCATTCTTGTTTTGATAACTCTTCTTGCATGTTTATATTGATCATATTTTTGCATTTGTATTGATATGCATTATGTGTGCTTCATTGTTGTCTATGTGCATTCATAGTGTGGTTTTATGTGTTGTTTGCACTTACACGATGGTGTGTTTGTCTTAGTATATTGAGTGACCATTTGAGAAGGTCGTATTCTTCTCTTGGTTTGGTTTTGTGGAGTAAGGTGTCTAGTTTCAAAAGAGTGTATTTCAATGATTTAAATGTTTTTCAAAACTGACCTTTGTATGGTCTTGTAACCATATCTTTTTATACAATGATTCAAAATGAGTTTTAAAACTTTCTGTATAAACTAGACACCCATACCTTTCCAATGGTATATTATTCATAATATTTCATGACCGTTTGGATTGGTTTTGAAATATCCAAAGTGACTACAAAAATAGGGCATCTCTGTTGTTGTCCGTTTCTGACCTTTGGTCACTCAAATGACCATAACTTATACTTCCATACCTTTCCATAGGTATATTATACGAAAGGTTTGGATGTCGTTTGGTCATGTTTTTGGTCACTCGAATCTGGAGCTGTTGTGCTGTCGCGACTGCAACGGTGCACAAGCGCACCTCTCCAGCGCCCCTTGGATAGTAGGTGTGTACTGGTGTGGCGCTTGTCAACCAGCGTAGCTCACCAGCGTACTGAGTAAAATTCTGGGCATTTTCAAAATGATGTAGTTTTGTTCTAGGGCTCATATTTATATGTCATCTTCTTCCTCACTCGTTTTTTAGAGCTTAAAAACCATTTTTTAGTGAAAGAAAACATTTCCCTTGAGAGAGAAGCTCCAAGAGTGGTTCCTTAACTCTCTAAACCCAAAACCCATCATCCTTCATGCATTATTGATCATCTTTAGACATGGGTTTTCATCATTCATGATTTGGTAAGTAAGAACAAACTTTTATCTTTGATTATTGTTCTTAAACTCCAAGAGTTCATTTTTATTGCATTGGATATATAGAAATCATTTTTGAATGCATATTTTTGTTTAATGATGGCATGGTTGGGTTTGTATTTTGATAGCTTAATTGATTAGGTCATTTTTGCCTAAAAGCTAGGTCATAAACATTCTTGTGTGATTCATTGTTGACTAGGTTGATAGATTGTTCATTAATCAACTTGTTAAGCTTTTGAATGTTTATGTGATGTTTTTTGTGACAATTAGTTTGTTAGAAAATCTCTACACAACTAATTGTGTTTGTTATTGATAGACATTGGTCTAAGACTTTCATTTATTGTGTGGCTAAATGCTTTGTCTCAATCACATGAATATATACTAAGTATATGTTGAATACATTGTAAGAATATTTGTTGATTCATTGTGATTGTTTGTGATAGCTAGGAATGTTGTTATTGATAACTTCTAGCTAAATCTCAATGCTTTGCATTTAGATATTGTTTAGGACTCATTGATTGCATTTAGTGATTGCATTATAGTCTTTGCCATGCTTAATGACAATATGTGTTGATTTGGCTTTTATGTTAGCTTCATAGGATTACTTGTCCTATGTTTAGCTAAGCTTTATGACATGTCATTTAGCTCTTGATATCTAGGATTGCATTTATTGCCATCTCATAATCCTAGATAAGCATATAAGGTACCCTAGCCTTGTTTGTTGTTTAGACATCATCATATGTTCACATAGGGTGTTTATCTCTTCATTTAAGAGAAGTAAGTCTTGCGTTGCATCTGGGAGTAGGTTGCTTCAATCGTAAGCAAATCGGACTAGGTCCACTTACCGGGATTAGGTAGTGGTAGTGGGTTATATACCGGGAGTAGGTTGTAATGCCTTTATCATCAGTGGATTCGTTGTTCGAGTGTGGCGCATTTAACAGCCCGTGGTTTTTCCCATTTGGAGGGTTTCCACATATATCTAAAGTGTCTTTATTATTTCTGCACTTATTACACTTGTGATATTATTGTGACTAGTTAGGGGTATTTCGTCTAATTGACCATTAACGAAAATTGGGTTAAAATTGTTTAAAAATCTATTCACCCCCCCCCCCCCCCCTATAGATTAATATTACACAACATAATATTTGTTTTAGAGCTATCAATGAGTACGATTATATAACATAGTCTATCCTCGATAGTTTGGTGGTATTCATTTGTTAATCGATACAGGACTTCATTTATAGATATGGACATCGTGGCTCCATTTATTAAATCAGAGTAGAATATCATCATATGGATGTTTTGAGGTATTGGATATTAAATCTTAAAACCATTATTATGGTGTGTGTAATATTAATCTAGAGGGGGGGGGGGGTGAATAGATTTTAAACAAATTTACCCAATTTTCGTTAAAGGTAAAGTAGATGAAAATGCCCCTGCTAGTTACAATAAAATCACAAGTATAAAGATTGTGGAAATATTAAACAAACTTGAGATATATGTGGAAACCCTCTAAATGGAAAAAACCACAGGCTGATGAGTGCGCCACACTAGAACCTCGAATCCACTAATTGCAAAGGAATTACAACCTAATCCCGGTTTAAATCCACCACCACTACCTAATCCCGGTATAAGTGAACATAGTCCATCTTGCTTGCGATTTAAGCTACCTACTCCCGGAAGCAACACAAGTCTTACTTCTCAATGAAGAAATAAAATGTCATATGTGAATATATGATGATATTCAAGAAACAAACAAGGCTAGGAAGCCCTATATGCTTATCTAGGATGATGAGATGACAATTAATGCAATCCTAGATATCATAAGCTAAATGACATGTTCAAAAAGCTTAGCTAAACATTGATCAAACAATCTTTTGAAGCTATCACAATACAACACTCAATCATGTCATCACAACAATCTCTAATTTGTATCCAGAATAAGTTCTAAGAGCATACAAATAATTAAAGAGATGGCTTAGCAAGCAAAACACTTAACTTGTAAGAAGATAGTGAAGAACTTACCAAACAAGATGTGACAAAGCAAACCTATTAATAGATGCACTCCAAATGGCTTTAAAAGATGCAAGATGAAGTTTTTATGCACATGGGAATGCTTTGAGTGTTTAAAGATAAGTTCTTGGAAGAGTTTTTCCTTTGAAATGTGTTCTAAGGAAAATATATGATGTTCTGAACTCTTGCATGACCTTAATGCAAAGAGTTATATATATATGAGATCCAAAAAAGGTGAGGTCGTTTTGAAAAAAATGTTCCAGCTTAGTCTATATGCGCTGGTGAGTGCGCTGGTCGAGTAGCGCACCACCAGCGTACAACCTAATTTTTCAATAGGCGATGGACGAGTGGCATTGCCCAGTGGCACAACATATGCAACAATCCACTGCAATGTTGTGCTGGTGGGGCTGCGCTAGTCGAGTAGCGCACCACCAGCGCACTGTCCACTTTTTCAACTCTGCGCGGGTGCAATAACGCAACTCAGTGGCGCATGACAAGCGGAGTTCCACTAGAATGTTGCGCTGGTGAGGTGCGATAGTTGAGTAGTGCACCACCAGTGCACAACCTAATTTTTAAACACTCAAACATACATTTTCAACAAATCCAAGAGTGATGAAGATGCATCCTATACTAATGCCTAACATGACATGAAACTTTAACTACAGGATGCAAAAATATCAATAAAGAGTCATATAAACCAAAATGCACACAAGTATAAACACTCAACATATATGAATAAGAATTATGCATGAATTTGTGAGTGTGTGCAACTATCTCTTCAAAGCAAGTAAGCATAAGAATTTTACCTTTGGTGCTTCTCCTCTTGAGGTCTTGACATCCTAAGCTACCCTTACATAATACCCAAAAAAAGTGATTTGTTCACGAAATAAGCCAATCAATAAATGAGGACTTTACAGTCTTCCCCTTTGGCTATTTCATGACAAAACCACCACTCACATTGATCCTCACAAAACAAAATAAAACATCGGGAAGATATTCTACATTACAAAGAGATATACATAGAATAAAAACTTCAAATCTTCAATCTCTTATAGAATCATCAACCCTACACACAAAACAAGCAACAAGTACACTTTCCAAACCAAGTGCATGTGAGATGATCAAGTGGATAGGAAACAAAAGCATTTGCATATAAGAATATGAGTAATGCACCACATCATGCAATGCTCCCCCTCAAAGGGTTACTCCCTCTAAATGTAATCTCCCCAAAAACAATTACTACTCACCTTAAAGCCAACACATGCTACCATATGCTACTCCCCTAACACCACAAAGCTAGGTCAATGCTACTCCCCCTTTTTGTCATTATATAGGCAAAAAAGAAATCCCCAACCGGGTCACTCAAGGCAAAGAAAGAAAGGAGCATACAAGATTGTTGCATAATTATACAAGCCACATTTATGCAACTCTATTAACATGAGAGAAACAAGGAGATTTATTTGAAGAAAATGTGTGAATCAAAAATGCTTTACATACAAGACATGTTGCACTCAAGTCCAAAAACAATGGTATTTGGAAAAGCAAATGACAAAGGTTTCCAATATAATTCAAACCAATTACACCATTTGTCATGAGAGAAGCAAGGATATAAACTTTTTATAGATATCAAATTTTAATGGCACTATATCCAACTTTATAAGCAAAACATGGCATGGTCAACTTTTCACCCTATTTGATTTTTTCGGGAGGATACCCGTATGATGGTAGCCATGCTCAACTAATAAAGAAAGAGAGACATTGATGTAACATTTTAGTCTCACTAGCTTTTTTCACAGAATATTTTGCATTCAACAATTGCAATCATCAATTCATGCTTTATCATTTTTCATTAACATGTCATTAAAGAAACATCATGTGATGGAGATAATTATAGGTCATTCAATATGTACTTCCAATATAGATCTCCTAGTCCAAAAATGCATGTTTGAACATTAATATGACATGGATTGTAATCAAAGCAAAATTCATACTTATTCAAGAAAATACAATATACTATAGTAAGTGCAATCAAGCTACTCAATCAATCAATAAAGGAGAATAAACATTTAAAAAAAAATTGATGCAACAAGTATACAATAGCTCTCTTTGCTTGAGTTCCCCTTATGGGGTCAAAGACCACAACACATCACTCCGTTAAACAAATCCCAATAGATCTACTAAGAGTCTTGAATCGAGTAGCATCTATGGGTTTAGTAAATAGATCCGCTAGTTGATCATTTGTACCTACATGCTCAAGTACTATGCATTTGTTCTCAACTAGTTCTCTAATGAAATGATGACGGATGTCAATATGCTTAGTTCAAGAATGTTGAATCGAATTCTTGGAAATATTAATTGCACTCATGTTATCATAAAAGAGAGTAAGAGTACCTTGATTGAATCCATAGTCGACTAGCATTTACTTCATCCAAAGGAGTTGTGTGCATCCACTCCCAGCAGCTATGTATTCGGCCTCAGCAGTAGACAAGGAAATCGAATTTTGCTTCTTGCAAAACCAAGAGACAAGGATGTTCCCAAGGAAAAAGCAACCTTCAGATGTACTTTTTATAAGGAAAAACGGGTTCAAAACACAACGGAAGCGTGAGAAAATTAGAAATTAGGGTTTGTGTATAAATAAAAAAAATCCCTTTATGCAACAAGAACCTTAACCCTATATGAATTGACGTATATAAAAGTATCGTACCTTTCTCTCGTGACGATTGAACAAGCACCGAATTGATTCCGTAAGATCTTCTAATCTAATCACGAATGTGAATCACCTAGGAGTGTGGGCTCCCTTTCTTCAAATTCTATACCTGAGGATGGAAACAAACAAAATCTTTTCATTGTTAGTTACAAATATCCTCCAAGAGAAAAATCAAGAACGTCCAGCCACTTGTGAATTATCAATCAATTTGATTGAAACTCTCGTGAACCTTGATTCGATGTTGTACACAAAACTCTTTTGATATAAAGGATACTAGTGTACTATCGAAAACAAAAATGTTCTCTTTTTCTCTTTTCTCCTTGGCCGAATTCCACACCCTTTTTTTATGAGTTGATTGAATTTTGTCTAGAGCAAAAACTAATTTTTCTCCCTCAAAATTCTCTCTTGCTATGCCAAATTCTCTCTTGAAAATTACCTAGGCATGGCCGAAATTTTCTTCAAAGAATTCTTAGGGCTGGCCCAAAAATCGCACACACACACATATATATATGATCATAAATCCTTTCCTAAGAAGGATTTACTTGGTTGGCAAGAATCCTTTCCTTAGGTGGATTTAATTGGAAGTTAAGAATCCTTATCTAAAAGGAAATCTAACTTCTCCTATATCCATATGGGCTGGCTGAATTTCTCATTGATTTAGATTAGGAGAGTTTATTCTTTTCCTAAGAAGGATTACTTGGTAGTTAAGAATCCTTTCCTTAGGTAGATTTACTTGGTGGTTAAGAATCATTTTAAAAAAGGAATTCTATCCTAACACCAAGACTCCTAATCCAACTCAATAGTGTATTTGTCAACATATTAAAGACTTCCAAATTTGATTAGATATATAATTCCTTTTATTTATCTACTTATCAAATATAGTCTTTAACATTAACTATACTACCAACAATAGTATAGTTTTAGGAGACCATCTCCTACTAGGAAAAAGATTTTGACTTTTAATTAAATAATTAATTAATCAACAAATTAATTTCCATTTAATTAAATAATAATAATAAAATAATATATTTAAGCTATTCTTAATAGCCTTGCCGCCCATACCATATATATGGGTCATATATTATTTTTCTTATTTTATTAAATCCATTGGACCTTAATAAAAAGTCCACATGTGAACTAGACCTATTCTTACAAAAAGAAACAAGTTCTCATGCCTCTATACAATTCTAGATGGACCCCTAAATTAGTCCGGTAGAGTATATCAAGTAATCCATGCAAGTTCATGTGGATTGGGGATCTTGGCGGGCTATCTAAATTTAAGCACTAATAGACACAACCCAATCACAATCAATAAATGATTCACTTAGGTTCGATCTATTTAATTTTAGTTCATTCCACTAAAGAACTAAAATTGAACTCTTAAATAAAGATAGAAAAAGTTGATGTTAGTCACTCATACCCTAGAAAACCTTATTGGAGAAAGTGTATCCTCATGAAGAATACAAGTAATCGCCAAGAGCTCGTAGACCGTCTATAGCTCTCCAAGTTACCATATTACTCATATAACAACATTTTGAACTTGGATATTTTCACTTTTTCAGAACCATATTTCAATAGACACTATTGAAAACTTAACGTTAAGATTTAATATCCAATACCTCAAAACATCCATATGATGGTATTCTACTCTCATTCAATAAATGGAGCCACGATGTCCATATCTATAAATGAAATCCTCTATCGATTAACAAATGAACACCACCAAACTATCGAGGATAGACTATGATATATAATCGTACTCATTGATAGCTCAAATGAAAACACTTGCAACCATAAGTCCATCATTTATCTCAAGATTGAGATAGACTCTCTGATTGTCTTCAAATGAAAACTTTTATCCATTGATGGTTCTAGATAAAGTATTTCATTTTGATCCTATTGAATGCACCCAGTGCACCAGATTCTTTTGCCCAAAGACACCACACTTTGATGATTTTAGACTCATCATAACACATTTGATCCCACTCAAATGCTAGCAGAAGAATCTACAACTTTGACAAGATAAAGGCGCCCAACCTTCTATCTTAAGTTGTGAATATTATTCAAGACTAACTAAAGAATTGTGTCTACCTCATACTTATCTAGATGTATGAACAATTCTTTTTTCTCATAGTCTTTTGACCTTATGATTATTTACTTTTGAAAATTATAATAGTTAAACTATAAATGCTATAAGATTTGTTAAACTAGAAATCACTTTATTCACATGAAGAGATTGTTAATTACAATATTACACTCTTGCTATCAAGCATAATCCTAACAGAAACCTACCTATGGCATTTGCGCCTAGGTCATATTAACCTTAATATGATTAAAAGATTGGTAAGTGACAGACCTCTAAGTGACTTATAGGTTGATGATCTACCAAATTGTGAAATCTTGTTTGGAAGGTGTTAACGGGAAATTTACTTAAGATGACGAATTCCCATTAACACCCTCGAGACCACTCCCACGGAGGTGGTGGCCGGGGTCGGTTCCTTTAATACCTAACCTGCTTAGATAAAAACGAATGTTTGTATAACAATAGTAAGTGGGGACTTTAGTATCGATTACTCGTGGTGTACAGAATTCTCTCTCATTTGCTCACTATCTCTCTAGAACGTAGGAAGGTGGTAACTTCGTGCTTGTCGAATATTGGACTTCACGACGGCCGTGTTCTGATCACAGAATTTAGACCCGACGTACTTCACTCTCCCTTTTTCTCTGTCGTCTATATGTCGCCTTTCTTTCTTTTTCGTTTTTCCTTTTCGTTCTTTTCATTTTTTTTCATCCTTTTCATTTTTTTTCATCCTTTTTCTCCTCTTCCTCGTTTTCTTCCTTTTTCGTCATTTTTCTCCTCCTTCTCCATTTCCTCCTTTTTTTGTAGGAATTCTTAGGCATATTTATATATGATCGAATCAATTTGAATGGGTGTATCTCCCATCTTGATTCTCTGAACTTACTCCCCACTTATCGGGAGGGATCCTTTATTTGAAAGTCGTTGACTCCGAGTAAATAACGGATGCGACGACATTGTTGACGAAGATAAGTTTGTTTCTTTTTTTGGAATCAAACTCTTGACTTGCACTTAAATATTGGTTATTACGTAGATATGTTCCTATGCGTACTTACGGCATGATTCTTCATGGAGGTCACTTAGTTAGCCGCTCGTAGTCTTCATAGAGCGAGGTAGATCTATGATTTGTTTCCATTCTTGGAAGCTTGAAATGAACATCCTAGTGGGAATTCCTAGGAGGTAACATTGAACTGATTCACTTAGAGGCCCTCTTCCTCCTTGTATCGTGGAGGGGACAGCGGGCTCCAAGAGAGGTTGGTGGGCTTCTCGTTCAGGCTATAAGTTAAGTTTGACCTCTGAAAGCCTTAACTTAGAGAGGGCTTGCTTTGCTTGTCGGGATTCTTTCGAATGTTTCTTGAGCTTGGAAACCCTTCCTTGCTTTCATGGGATTGTTAAGGAGCCTGACCCTAGGAACCGAGGTTCCCAGGTAGGTGGTCTCGAGAAGCCTGGATTCCATTGTTTGCGTGGGGGCTCTACCTGATCGTACCTAGCATCATCTCTGATAGTTCTGAAGCCCGACAATCCTTCCATGCTTCTACGGGGTAGTTTTACGGTACACCCGGGGTTTCATGAATGTCAATTTTAGGCTTCAATTCAGGCTGGAAGAGTGGAAAATTTCTCTTTGACCCCTAGCCAAAATTTTACTATAAACAGATACCCCTTCTGACTTGAACACCGGAGGTAGAGTTGGGGTTAGAGTCAGATTCCCTGTTTAATTAGAAAATATTCTTTTATTAGATAATTACTGAGAATCTCGAATGAAATCTTCTCATTAATTACTGAAATGATGTTTCGAAATTGAATTGGTGTGTTCCTCGAGGAAAACCGATTGCGTTACGTCTCTCTCTATGGCTCGAGCCAATCTTCTCGAGGATAACATCAACGTCATTACAACCCTAACCTCTATTTAAATTCAAACTCACTGCCTGTTTCCTCACACATTCTTACAATTTGAAATTTACAGACTTCTTTTCTCTTGCTACCTTCTGTCGATTTCCCTTTTTTTGCAATACCTAAAACTTGTTCTACCATGTCGAAGGCCAGTTATGACTCTATTGACTCCCTTGTTGAAGGCACAGAGGTCTCAAGTCTCACCCATGGATAACGGGCATGACGAGACCTAGGCGAGGATGACTCTCCTCCGTCCCTACAACGTCATCGATCGAGCCGAAATATAGCCATCGGGACAGGGTTTTCTAACCAACCGGACAATCCTCTGAACTTGGTTGACGAGGACTTTGGTGAAAAGAATAAGGTCGGTGTCGCAGGAGAGGACCAGGTCAAAGTCGTCGGTCCTTCCCTAGTGAGGCATCTTCTATATGACTTCAGGGTTATTCCAGATTCTATCATTGACCCAAGGTCGATCAGCCACTTAAGGATAAAATACAGCATTCCTGACAACGTCTCTCTCATAGTCCCTCACAGAAATTACGACGTCTTTAACCCACCAAAAGGTCTACTATTCATCCATGTTGTAGCCTTTAAGAGCAGGGTAAGACTCCTTCTTCATCCTACCCTTCGGCGGGCTCTCAACGCCCTTCAGCTGGCTCCCTTCCAACTAACACCCTACTTTTAGAGGCACCTGGTTGGCTTTCTCGTGCTGTGGAGGAAGCAGTGCGAGTGAAGACAGATAACAAGAGAGCCAGGGGCAGAGGAGCTTGCTTTCCTTTTTCAGATTGGGAGCCTGGTCGGGGTCCCCTGAGGTCAGTTTTACGCCAAGGCCAAGAACAAGTTTAATTTCATCATCCCTGGAGCTTCAAGGAAAAACCCGACCTGGAAAAAAGAATGGATATTGGCTAGCAATGATTGGGGGAGCTCGATCTTTATAGTTGGGCATGAGTTCATGGTTCCAACCACCTTAAATGATAAACCCTCGTGGGATAGAGATTCCTTGCCTGTCGAATCCGAGACGGTGCTGAAGGCCATTCTTGCCCGGAACTACTTGAACCTTAAATTCCCAACTGCTGACCCTTTTGATCCTCATCGGGTAAACCACTATCTTTGAATATTCGATGCTACTCCTTGTAAGTACTTTTAATCATCAAGATTTTTTGGTCGTTGAATGGTTAAGTTCTGACGGCTTTATTCCTATTTAACAGTTTTTGTTGTTGTTCCAGCTTCTCGTGAAGCCCGACAAGCTCGGACCCCTCCTTTTCTTACCAGATCATCCTTGCGAACCTTCTGGGCTACCTCGGAGAAAAGAGGACCGACTCTTTTAGTTGCTGCTTCGCCTGCTCCTGCTTCATCACCTTCTCAGATAAGATCTAAGATGGCTATCCTTGCATCGCAGGCTGCTAAAGCTCTTAATCCAGGAGGACCCGCTCTCGAGACTGTTGATACGGCCACCTATGTCCCCTCGTCTGTGACCCCTACTACAGATGCAGCTCATTCAGTCATATTATCCACCTCTTCAGCTGATCCCTCTACTTCTTAAGTGGTTCAGGCTTCAGAGGATCCCGTGGCTGATATTCTTGAGATTCCTCTCACTCACCACCACCATCAGCCGGGATCGGTTTGTCAGGATGAAGTTTTGAAGCAGTTTGTCATGTCTTACCCTGGTGGTGGGCTTTCCAGGATGACCTCAATGCCCATGGACATCATGTAACCAGGGGTCTACCCTTCTAGCCAAGGTAGTAATCGCCTTTATTTTTCGTGATTGCGGGCTTTGATCGCTTTGTAACCTTTGTTTCATAATTTTGCATGCTTTCAAGTTTAATATAGCAATGGGTTATCATGTATCCTTTCTCCGAGATTAGGAAGCTAGGGCTGAAGCAGAGGCTGAGCGAGCCATGGGATTACTGACGCAGGCTCAATCCTTGGTCCAGGAGATGACTTCCAACTAGAGGGGAATGAAAGCAGAAC
The DNA here is from genome assembly GCA_032871835.1 of Dipteronia dyeriana. Classification (NCBI taxonomy): domain Eukaryota; kingdom Viridiplantae; phylum Streptophyta; class Magnoliopsida; order Sapindales; family Sapindaceae; genus Dipteronia; species Dipteronia dyeriana. Next base: position 14,596,329 of record CM065297.1, read on the forward strand.
TAGCTGAGCTTCAATGGACCATGAGAGGCTAAAGCAGTCCTATGATCAAGAAACTCTTCGATTTAAATGATGAGCTAGCCAGCAGGATGACTGGAAGGAAGAGGCAAAGGCACTGGATGCTGAGAACCACGTTCTATAGGCCCAATTTGCCAAGCTTCAGACTGAGGTGGAAGCCTCTTTCAACGAGGGGTATTTTTATGCCTCATTCTAGGTCGCGGAAGCCGTCCCCCTTCCCATCGACCTCTCTAATATCACTGGCTGGAAAAGGGAAGACATCATGTCTGGGGTTATAGAGATATCTTGCCCCAACAATATCGAAACGGGTCCTTCTGTTGGAGACGGAGCTGGGAAGCAGCCTGAAGTACCAGATCATCCTCCTGTCCCAATCTTCACTGTGTCAGGTCCTAGAGAATCTTCGAGGGGGGTTCAACAGATGAGGATAGGAGGAAGAGAGGTCATGCAAAGTCAATGGCCAATCTTTTTGATGCAGCCATACCACATGAGGTCATGGCAGTGATCAGTGAGGTTTTGAAGGAGAACCCAACCAAACAACAGGCCATCAAGGGGCATCCTCAGGGTGAGGTGGTAGAGGCACCTAACCAGGATAAGCGACCGCCAGCAAGAGGAGCAGAAGGCGAGGTTTACTCTGAGGTAGAGGAAGTTGGAGAACATCGGGATGATGCAGCGGTCTGAGTCCATTTTCTTCTAGCTTGTTTCGAATGCCCGAAAAGAGGGGTGGACATTCCTTCCTTACTTATGCTTGATCATCATCATCATCATCATCATCATCATTTTTTTTGTAACCTGGAACCAGGGGTTGGATTCTCTACTTAATGCTATAGCCTTATTGGGGGATAGACTCCCACTTCATTAATGGAATCTAACTTTAGTTCTGGTTCGAATTTTGATTGGCATGTATTTGCTTCATTTCTGACATCGATCTAGGTACATCCTCTGAATCAACTTGACTTAATTTAGGGAAGCAGTGAGCTTGGAAAACTGACTAAATATGAAAGTAGACATCTAACTTGAGCTCTCACATCTCAACAGAAACTTGTAGCTTGGTGATTTCAGTCGATAGTCCACTTGCTTACTCGTAGACTAGTCCGCACCTGTCACAGCAAGCAACCACATGTTCACGGAGAATTAGAAACCAATAGTAACTGGGACATTAGAGTAAAAGAGCCCTCCATCCATGAGCTCTTCCAGGGTGTTATATCCCGAATGGGGTATCAATGAGAACTATCTAGCCCTCTCGTAGACTTGAGATCGGGATGGCTACCGCACTCTTAAACTCGAATCCTTCTTGGGGGTTATAACCCGTCCAAGGTATCAGGAGGGCTGTCTAGCTATTTCCTAGTCTCGAGATCTGGATGGCAACTAGGCTCTTACAGTCAGACCCTTCTTGGGGATGGTAGCCCGACCAAGGCTTTATAAGAGCTATGTAGCTATTTCCTGGTCTCGAGATCTTGATGGCAACTATGCTCTTACACTCAGACCCTTCTTAAGGGTGGTAGCCAGACCAAGGCACTAGGAGGGCTATCTAGCTTTTTTCTGGTCTCGAGATCTGGATGGAAACTATGCTCTTACACTCAGACCCTTCTTGGTGTAGGGAAAAAACCGGGTTCAAAAACGCAACGGAAGCGTGAGAAAATTAGAAAATTAGAAAATTAGGGTTTGCATATATATAAAAAATTCCCTTTTAATAACAAGAACCTTAACCCAAGATTAATTGATGTATATAAAAAGTATCGTACTTTTTTTTTTCATGACGATTGAACTAGCGTTGAATTCAATCCACAAGATCTTCCAATCCAATCACGAATGTGAATCACCTAGGAGTGTGGGCTCCCTATCTTTAAATTGTATACCCGAGGATATAAACAAAGCAAAATCATTTCTTTGTTAGTTAAAAATATCCTCCAATAGAAAAATCCAAGAACGTCCGGTCACTTGTGAATTATCAATCAATTTGATTGAAACTCGCGTGAACCTTGATTCGATGTTGTACACAAAACCCTTTTGATGTAAAGGATATCAGTACACTATCGAATACAAAAACGTTCCCCTTTTTTCTCTACTAGGCCGAATTCCCACACTAATGCTTAGAGATGATCGAATTTTGTCTAGAGTAAAAAATCAGATTTTTTTCCCTCAAAATTCCCATGATGACCAAATTCTTCTCTTAGAAAAATTAGCTTGGCCGAAATTCACCTCTAGTTGCCTTAGTCATGACCGAAATTCTCTTGCACATATATATAGGATGATAAACCATTTCCTAAGAAGGATTTGCTTGGTTGTCAAGAATCCTTTCCTTAGGTGGATTTATTTGGTAGTTAAGAGTCCTTATCAAAAAAGGAAATCTAACCTTTCATATAACAATATTTAGTTGACCGAATTTTACTCATTCATTTAGATTAGGAGAGTTTATTCTTTCCTAAGATGGATTACTTGATGGACAAGAATCCTATCCTTAGGTAGATTAACTTGGTGGTTATAAATCCATTTCAAAGAAGAATTCTACCACTAAGTAGTTTTACTTGGTGACCAAGAATCCTTTTCCAATAAGAATTGTTTCCTACGCCAAGACTTCTAATCCAACTCATTAATGTATTTGTAACCATATTAAACACTTCCTAATTTGATTAGATAAATAATTCCTTTTATTTATCTACATATCAAATATAGTCTTTAACATTAACTAGACTACCAACAATAGTATAGTTTTAGGAGACCATCTCCTACTAAGAAAAAGATTTTGACTTTTAATTAAATAATCAATTAATTAACAAATTAATTAATTAACAAATTAATTAATTTCCATTTAATTAAATAATAAAATAAAAATAATAAATTTATGCTATTCTTAATAGCCTTTGCCGCCCATACCATATATATAAGGGCCATATATTATTTTTCTTATTTTATTAAATCAATGGGACCTTAATAAAAAGTCCACATGTGAACTAGACCTATTCTTTCAAAAAGAAACAAGTTTACACGCCTTATTACAATTCTATATGGACCCCTATTGGTCCGGTATAATATATTAAGTGGTCCATGGAAGTTCATGTGGATTGGGGATCTAGGCGGGCTATCTAAATTTAAGCTCCAATAGACACAGCCTAATCACAATCAACAAATGATTCACTTAGGTCCGATCTATTTAATTTTAGTTCATTCCACTAAAGAACTAAACTTGAACTCTTAAATAAAGATAAAATAAGTTGATGTTACTCATTCGTACCCTAGACAACCTTACTGGAGAAAGTGTATCCTCTTAAAGAATACCAGTAATCTCCAAGAGCTCATAGACCGCCTATAGCTCACCAAGTTACCATATTACTCATATGACCACATTTTGAACTTGGATATTTTGACTTGTCCAGAAGCCACGTTTCACTAGACAATATTGAAAACTTAACATTAAGATTTAATATCCAATACCTCAAAACATCCATATGATGGTATTCTACTCTCATTCAATAAATGGAGCCACGATGTCCATATCTATAAATGAAGTCCTCTATCGATTAACAAATGATTACCACCAAACTATCAAGGATAGACTATGCTATATAATCGTACTCATTGATAGCTTAAATGATAACACTTACAACCATAAGTCCATCATTTATCTCAAGATTGAGATAGACTCTTCGATTTTCTTCAAATAAAAACTTTTATACATTGAAGGTTCTAGATAAAGTATTTCATTTTGATCCTATTTAATGCACCCAGTGCATTAAATTATTTTGCCCAAAGACACCACACTTTGATGATTTTAGACTCATCATAACACATTTGATCCCACTCAAATGCTAGCAAAAGAATCTACAACTTTGACAAGATAAAGGCGCCCAACCTTTTATCTTAAGTTGTGAATATTATTCAAGACTAACTAAAGAATTGTGTCTACCTCATACATATCTAGATGTATGAACAATTCTTCTTTTCTCATAGTCTTTTGACCTTATGATTATTTACTTTTGACAATTATAATAATTATACTATAAATGCTATAAGATTTGTTAAACTAAAAATCACTTTATTCATATAAAAAGATTGTTAATTACAATATTACACTTTTGCTATCGAGCATAATCCTAATAATCTCCCACTTGATCTATAGAAAATGTATCATATCTCTCATCCCCATGTTCTCTAGATGCCCATCAAAACTCTTTTAAGGAAGAGCCTTTGTAAAGGGATCCACTAGATTTTCTGCAGACGGGATCTTGGTAATCGTCACGTCACCCCTATGCACAATTTCCCTTATAAGGTAATACTTTCTTTCAATGTGTTTCCCTTCCAAACAAGATTCACAAGTTGGTAGATCATCAACCTTTAAGTCACTTAGAGGTCCATCACATACCAATCTTTTAATCCTATTAAGGTTGATATGACCTAAGCTCAAATGCCATAGGTAGGTTTCATCTTTTGATAATTTTACTCTTTTATGTTTAGGTTCCGTTGATTCCATGTCTAACAAGTGAGATATTTCCATGCAAATAGAATAAACCATTTTCCAATGTACATTTGCAAAAAAATGTGTTATTCTTACTAATAATAAAACCTTTATTAAAAGTTACTGAATATCCAAATTTATTTAGACAAGAGACCGAAATTAAATTCCTCTTGAATTGTGATACATAATAAACGTTTATTAAAACTAAATGCCTATAAGAATCAAAATTGATTATAATATCTTTCACTACACTAGTAGACACCAACGCTCCATTGTCTAAATGCAAGTTGAATTCATTCGTATTAAGTCTATTCATTTGACCCTTTTTCACCACAAAAGAAACATTTTCCTTTGATCTTGGTTACTTTCTTGGTCTCCTTCTAAGAAGGCTCAAGTTGCTTTTTCTTCTGTTGTTTCTTGACCTTCTAACGGGTCTTAACAGTAGAAACTTTAGCAACCATATGAATGCCTGTCTAGAGACATCATAATATCGGCAACAGTCTTCAGTCCTTCATATTGTTGTTGCAACAAGTTGGAGATGATGGCCATAATGTAATGTACATTTAGCCATCTCATCTAAAGACTTCCACTACTGATACTCATCTTTTTGCTCCTGAGTAGATTCATTAGTTTGGTGGTTAAGGAATATACAGAATGAACTTATACTTTTTAATTTGCAACAACAACCCAATATTCCTTTTCCATGGGACATAATTATCATCAGTTAAAGTATTATCTTTTGGGATATTGATTAGGGATGGGGTCATGATTTCTTTTTAATAACAAAAATTATATAAGTAAACAATCATGATATAGCACTTTTGAATAGTTATCTTGAATTAAATGAAATAATTCAATCGTAAAAATTCAACTGTGATCCAACATCCATAAATGCCACCTAATTGTTAGTTGGACTAGGTCCCACCTAAATGTTAACATAACAACCAACGTTTTCAATTTTAGCCTTGTGAATTTATTAACAAGAACTCTTTGGAGGATATTAATAAACTCACATTGAGTGTGTTACCAAGTTATCGACCTTCAAGATATTCCCTCATGAATATCCCTCCTTTGGGAGTAGATATCGTTTGGGCTAATTGTCTAGTCTATCTTTGTAAGGAAGTATCTTGCTAAATTCCATTCATGAATACCTCTTGGGAGGTTATTCACGAAACATAAAGCTCAACTAAACTTGGAGGCCGTAGGTGTTCCAAAACACCTTCTCCCACTCAATTGTTTAAGGCTTGTGATCGAATTCCAAAGAATGATTTACCAAGTTATCTAGATGCCAATTTAGATACTTAAACCATTCAATGCATGTTCATACCAAAAGAGATATATGAGTGGCACTCCTATTCTATATGCCATGTTATCATACAATGACAAACATTGCAATATTTACGAAAATATAAATAGCTAAAATTTTGGTCCATCCTAGAAAAACAAGTAAATTACAAATATCTATGAATACAAGAACTCCTTTCTTGGCGAACAAGTCTTCAGGCGACCTTCGTCGTTCGGACTCCCTCGGCTACCTCGCATGAGCGTGTGCACCCTTCGCCATTACTCATGAACGTGCGCATGCCACAAACCCATAAAGGGCTGCCATGCGCAGCCCATGGCTACCAAAAGGGCTGCCATGCACAGCCCATGCCACAACAAACGTGGCTGCGTGCTCTTCACACGCACGTTTGTTATTACGGCTCGCACGGTCACAAACTTGTTCCGGTTGCTCCTAATTCTTCAAACCTTCGAGTCTTCGAAACTTGAATGTATTACAGAAGAATTTAAATAATAAAATACTGCAGTTTTTTTTTAAATTATTATTACAACAACAAAATAAAAAAAACTTAGCAACTACCAAGAAGGAAATTATGGCTATAATAGACCACCCTTCTTGTTACAATCCCAAAACAAAATTACATTGAAATTCTAGGACCAAAATTAAGCAATAAAAAACCACATATAAAACATATATATATCCATACATTCCAATGTAAATACATATGTGAATACCTAGAGTGTCATCTATTTCTAAAACATGCATATATACAATAAAAAGCAAAAGATTCACGAACACATACATCAATTAATCAAGGGTACAACTAGGCTCTGATACCAATTGTAGAGAAAAAACTGGGTTCAAAAACGCAACAGAAGCATGAGAAAATTAGAAAATTAAGGTTTGCGTATATGAAAAAAAAATCCCTTTTAATAACAAGATCCTTAACCCTAGATTAATTGATGTATATAAAAAGTATCGTACTTTTTTTTTCGTGACGATTGAACTAAGGTCGAATTGAATCCACGAGATCTTCCAATCTAATCACGAACGTGAATCACCAAGGAGTGTGGGCTCCCTATCTTTAAATTCTATATCTGAGGACGGAAACAAAGCAAAATCTTTTCTTTGTTAGTTAAAAATATCCTCCAAGAGAAAATTCCAAGAACGTCCGGTCACTTGTGAATTATCAATCAATTTGATTGAAACTCGCGTGAACCTTGATTCGATGTTGTACATAAAACCCTTTTGATGTAAAGGATATTAGTATACTATCGAATACAAAAGCGTTCCCTTTTTTTCTCTACTTGGCCGAATTCCCACACTAATGCTTAGAGATGATCGAATTTCGTCTAGAGTAAAATCAGATTTTTCTCCCTCAAAATTCCTATGATAACCAAATTCTTCTCTTAAAAAAAATTAGCTTGGCCGAAATTCACCTATAGTTGACTTAGTCATGACAAAAATTCTCTTGCACATATATATAGGATGATAAATCCTTTCCTAAGAAGGATTTGCTTGGTTGTCAAGAATCCTTTCCTTAGGTGGATTTATTTGGTAGTTAAGAGTCCTTATCTAAAAAGGAAATCTAACTTCTCCTATAACAATATGTAGTTGGCCGAATTTTACTCTTTGATTTAGATTAGGAGAGTTTATTCTTTCCTAAGAAGGATTACTAGATGGACAATAATCCTATCCTTAGGTAAATTAACTTGGAGGTTATGAATCCCTTTCAAAGAAGAATTATACCACTAAGTAGTTTTACTTGGTGACCAAGAATCCTTTTACAATAAGAATTCTTTCCTCACCAAGACTCCTAATCCAACTCATTAATGTATTTTTAACCATATTAAAGGTTTCCTAATTTGATAAGATAAATAATTCCTTTTATTTATCTACTTATCAAATATAGTCTTTAACATTAACTAGACTACCAACAATAGTATAGTTTTAGGAGACCATCTCCTACTAGGAAAAAGATTTTGACTTTTAATTAAATAATTAATTAATTAACAAATTAATTAATTTCCATTTAATTAAATAATAAAATAAAAATAATATATTTAAGCTATTCTTAATAGCCTTTGCCGCCCATACCATATATATAAGGGCCATGTAATATTTATCTTATTTTATTAAATCCATTGGACCTTAATAAAAAGTCCACATGTGAACTAGACCTATTCTTTCAAAAAGAAACAAGTTTACATGCCTTATTACATTTCTATATGGACTCCTATTGGTCCGGTAGAATATAGTAAGTGATCCATGGAAGTTCGTGTGGATAAGGGATGTTGGTGGGCTATCTAAATTTAAGCTCCAATAGACACAACCTAATCACAATCAACAAATGATTCACTTAGGTCCGATCTATTTAATTTTAGTTCATTCCACTAAAGAACTAAAATCGAACTCTTAAATAAAGATAAAATAAGTTGATGTTACTCATTCGTACTCTAGACAACCTTATTAGAGAAAGTGTATCCTCGTGAAGAATACCAGTAATCGCCAAGACCTCATAGACCGCCTATAGCTCTCCAAGTTACCATATTTACTCATATGACCACATTTTGAACTTGGATAATTTGACTTGTCCAAAAGCAATGTTTCAATGGACACTATTGAAAATTAACGTTATGATTTAATATCCAATACCTCAAAACATCCATAAGATGGTATTCTACTCTCATTCAATAAATGGAGCCATGATGTCTATATCCATAAATAACGTCCTCTATCGATTAACAAATGAATACCACCAAACTATCGAGGATAGACTATGCTATATAATCGAACTCATTGATAGCTTAAATGATAACACTTGCAACCATAAGTCCATCATTTATCTCATGATTGAGATAGACTCTCCGATTGTCTTCAAATGAAAACTTTTATCCATTGACGGTTCTAGATAAAGTATTTCATTTTGATCCTATTCAATGCACCCAGTGCACTACATTCTTTTGTCCAAAGACACCACACTTTGATGATTTTAGACTCATCATAACACATTTGATCCAACTCAAATGCTAGCAAAATAATCTATAACTTTGACAAGATAAAGGCACCCAACCTTCTATCTTAAGTTGAGAATATTATCCAAGACTAACTAAAGAATTGTCTACTTCATACATATCTAGATGTATGAACAATTCTTCCTTTCTCATAGTCTTTTGACCTTACGATTATTTACTTTTGACAATTATAATAATTATACTATAAATGCTATAAGATTTCTTAAACTAGAAATCACTTTATTCATATGAAAAGATTGTTAATTACAATATTACACTTTTGCTATAGATCATAATCCTAACACTTGGCGGGGGGTAGTACCTGACCGAGGCATCAGGGATAGCGAGGGGGCTTCCCTGGCTAATCCCTGGTCTTGGGACGATAATGTCGAATTTTCCCATGTAGACTCAAATCATTGTAGAACATAGTTGAAGATGGAGAAAAAATAGGCTTATTAATAAAAAGAAATGAGTACATTATTGCTTAAGATTAAAAGCTAGGTGGAAGTAGCTTGCTCATGAGTCCCCTATTCAGGGGCAGAATTTTCTCAAGTGATCCGCATTCCAGGTATGATCGATGAGCCGATCATTCATGTCCTCAAGCTTGTAGGCCCCATTACGGATCATCACCTTTACCAAGTATGGCTCTTCCTAGTTGGGCCCCAAAACCCCTTCTGACCTCTTCCTGGTATTCAACGTCACTTTCCTGAGAACTAGGTCTCCTTTCTTAAAGTTTTGGGCTTTAACCATATGGTTAAAGTATCTAGCAATCCTGCTCTGGTAAACCGCCACATTCTCAGCTACTCAATCTTGTTTTTCTTCTAAGAGATCCAAGCTAGCTCGAAGCTTGCCCTCATTGCTCCATGATTCAAAATGTTGGACTCTAAAAGAGGTCAATTTGTGCTCAATGAGAAGCACCGCTTCAATCCAGAAGGCTAGGGAGTATGGCGTTTCCCCGGTAGTTGTTCTCATTGTAGTGCGGTAAGCGTAAAAGACCTCGGGAAGCTCCTCAAGCCATCTACCCTTTTTCTGTTGTAGTTTCTTTTTCAACAGCTTTTTAATAGTCCTATTGGTGGATTCAATCAGCCCGTTAGTCTGGGGGTGGGCTACCGAAGCGAACCGAAGCTCGATTCCCAAGCCTTCATAAAAATCTTTGATTTGGCCATTATCAAACTGTTTTTCGAGGTCAGCTATAAAGGCAAGAGGGGTTTGAAGCTATAAAATACATTATTTTTGATGAACCATGTTATGTTTTCTTCTAATATCTAGGAGAACGATCCTGCCTCGACCCATCATGCTTGGCTTGACAAGGAGCAGTAGGAAGCGGTCTGATCAAGTCGAATCCCTGAATAAAAAAGGTGTATGGTGAGCTAAGGGATGACAACCCTTCAGGTGGGCGGTGACTCAAGTTTACGGCTTTCTGGCATGCCTCGCAGGATCGCACTAAGCTCTTTGCTTCTTGATGGTTAGTTTGCCAATAATACCCATACGGAGTAGCTGATATGCCAGAGCCTCACAACCAATATGGTTCCTGCATTCCCCAGAGTGAACCTCTCTCAATGCCCATTTGGAATCTTTAGGGTGTAAACATCGGAGTAGAGGAAGGGATCTTCCTATCCTGTATAGGTGCTCATCCACCAATATGCATGTAAGAAGCCTGTTATCCCCTCCATAATACGAGGAGGAATATGGCCTTTAAGTGAATCAGATCCATGTTACCTCCTAGAAATGCCTACTAGGATGTCCATTCCAAGCTTCTAAGAATGGAACCAAAGCATAGGTCTACCTCGCTCTACGAAGACTATGAGCTGCTAGCTCAGTAACCTCCATAAAGAATCATGTCGTAATTACGCACATGAACATATCTACGTAATAACCAACATTTATGTGCAAGTCAAGAGTTTGATTCAAAAAAGGAGACAAACTTATCTTCATCAACAATATCATCGTATCTGTTATTTACTCGGAGTCAACGACTTTCAAATAAAGGATCCCGCCTTATAAATGGGAGTAGGTTCAGAGAATCAATATGGGAGGTACACCCGTTCAAATTGATTCGGTCATATACAAATATGCCTAAGAATTCTTATAAAAAGGGAGGAAAAGGAGGAAGAAGAGAAAAAGGATGAAAAAGGACAAAAAGGATGAAAAGGAAAAAGGAAAAAGGAAAAAGAAAGAAAGATGACAAATAGACGACAGAGCAAAAAGGAAAGAGAAGTACGTTGGGCCTAAATTCTGTGATCATAACATGGCTGTCGTGACGTCCACTATTCGACAAGCACGAAGTTACCACCTTCCTATGTTCTAGAGAGATAGTAAGAATATGAGAGAGAATTTTGTATACCGCGAGTAATAGAGACTAAAGTCTCTACTTACTATTGTTATACAAACATTCATTTTTATCTAAGCAGGCTAGGTATTAAGGGTACCGACCTCGGCCACCACCTCCGTGTTAGTGGTCTCGAGGGTGTTAGTGGGAATTTGTCATCTTGAGTAAATTTCCCCGTTAACACTTTCTGATGCCATCTGTGGGGAGCTCCCATACCACCATCTTTATATTCAAAAGTTTATTGTTTTACAAGAGTCATGAGGCTTCGTTCCTCCTAAGGACAACCAGGCTCATCGGGACAACCTTCCGCTATGTCGACACGAAAGGTCCTGAAGAAAGAAAGAAAATTCGGGCTCCATATCCAGGTCCAGACCAGCCAGCCACTGTGCGAGCTTTAGATCTCCTATGGGAAACCAACTAGAGCTTGACCAACAACCGACGGCCTTCGTGGAAAACGTCCACCTTCGACTACTCGCTGAGGGTATTACTATCCAACAAGCAAACCTCTGCAATCGAATGGAGTCAAGCAGGTTCTGGGCTAGGTAACCCACATTTGATCGTATGAGACCTACCCTTCTGGAGCCAGCTCGTAATAGAATAGGACTCCCACCCTCGATCCGGGATAGGTTAGGGCTCATGCCCCCCTTTCCCAAAGCGCTTCCACGCTACCAACCCAGGCAAGTCAAGTCCGCGGAAGATATCCTTCCCCAAGAGCGGGGAAAGTTTCTCCACCCAACAACTTCAATGAGGGAAGCCCGAGTTAGGGAAGAAGAAAGTCAGCAAAACCCCTAGGTAGACCCCTTCCGAAGAAGGGACCGGGTAGAGGTCACTTGTTAGTCAAAAAGGGTTGGATAGTGAGGAGACTGAGGTCAACTCAAGGAAACTCCAGAGCAAATGCCTTAGAGGCCAGTTGGCAGAGCTTCAGAAAGAGGTCCAACTGATGAAGAAAGGGAAGTATAAGGAAGACAAGAAGGATCCTCTAAGTGAGATGAATGCTTTCTTCACCATAAAGATCCGAAAGGCAGAGCTCCCGCCAAAATTCAAAATGCCGATTGACAGATTCTCTGAAAGTGAGGATCCCTTAAGCCATATGGAGAGCTTCGTTCAGGAGATGGAGATCCAGAATGCGACTAGGGCAGTGTCGAATGTTCCCAACTACACTCACGGATTACCCTAAGACCTGGATTAGAAAGCTATCTGCTGGCAGTATGGATTCCTTCACAAAGCTATCGACCGATTTCTGCTCATAGTTACAAAGAGTTAAGTCCAGATTGAAGGACCCAATCCATCTATAGAACGTGATCCAAGAGAGAGAGGAAACCCTCCGGGCTTATGTAGAGCGCTTCCATAAGGAAGTCATCTAGATGGGGGTCTTCACCAAGAAAGAAACCGTTGCCAACTTCAGAAGGAACTTGTGGGCAGGCAAGCTTATCTGGTCTTTTGCTAAAAGACGCCTAGAGACCTACCAAGAAGCCTATGATTGGGCTCTGGAGCAAATTGAGGTCGACGAACAACTCAAGGTCAAAATTGAACACGACAACATGAGAGCCGTAAAGAAACAAAAGAATGAAGCTCCCAAACCAGAGCAAGCTCATAAAGGCCATAACAAACCACCCAATAGGTCGACATATCGCTTCCCTATTTCTCAACCCAAATCAGAAAAATATCCAGAAAAATGAACTCCTCTGCGAGCTTCACCTCCTCCCAGTACAGTGGCCCTAATAGATTGAGATGAGAGGGGTTATGATCATTACACCCCCTTAAATGTATCACGTGAAACAATCTATCTTGCCATTCGGGATAAGGGGTTGCTACAAAAGCCCGTACCTATGAAAGCCCTGGTCGATAAGAGAAATCGATATAAGTATTGTGACTTTCACGAAGACATGGGACACAACATTTCAGAGTGCTTTAACCTGCAGAATCAGATCAAGGCTTTGATAAGAGGAGGATGTTTGGTGGAGTTCTTACAGCAAGTCAGGGATAACATTCAGACTGGAAGAGAAGTGTAGGCAGAGATCCGTAAGCATGCTGAGAAGAGAAAGATGGAGCAGGCGGATCTGATGCAACAAATCCAGATAATACATACCATCAGCGGAAGGCCTACTCAGGCTGGCTTCTATAACAATACCAGGAAAAACCACGAAAGAAAAGTCTCTCGTATGGACAAAAGGTGGGATATCTTTAAGATTTATAAGAGATCGACCAACCCCCTAGTTGTCATAGATCATTTTCATCGAAGCAGATGTCTACAATACCATGCAGCCTCATGATGATCCTATGGTGATCACAGTACAGATTGCCAACTGCATGGTACACCATTTGCTCATCGACACAGGCAGCATCGTTGAAGTCCTATTCAAAGACACCTTGGAAAAACTGAACTTGAAACAGTGGTGTTACAATAGCTGTTCTACCCCGCTGTATGGGTTTACTAGGAACTTAATCATACTTGTGGGTTCAAAAATCCTACCAGTGATCATTGGAGCCACATCTCTCCAGCAGAATATCATGACAGACTTCGTGGTGGTGGATACCCCATCGGCCTACAATGCAATATCACGAAGACCATTTTTATCATCCTTGAAAGGTGTCTTATCCATCTACCACAAAGTCTTGGAGTTCCCAGTAGGAGATAAGGTGGGGAAAGTTCAGGGAGATCAGCAAGCAGCTAGGAGATGCTATGTAGTGTCTGCCAACCCAACACCTCTAGCAAAACAACTTGCCCAAGTGACAACGATCTAAGATAAGGCAACCCCTGTATTGACCCTAGAAGATGTAGGGCCCACAAATCACCCTGAGGATGACCCCGTAGTGCCAAATAAGAAGGAACGAGAAGGAAATAGGCCAGCGGCCATCCAGTTGATAAGTTAGAAGAGACTCCTATTCGAATAGGTGATCCCTCGAAGATCATCAAAGTCGGAGCCACCCTTGAGCCGGGAGTGAAAGAGGACTTGATTAGGCTCCTCACAGAGTTCAATGACATTTTTGCTTGGAGTCACGATGAGATGCCTAGAATCCTGATGACATTGGCCGCTCCTCGATTGGCAGTGGATCCGACCTTCAAACCCATTAAACAAAAAAAGTGCCACTTCAACGCTGAAAGAAATGTTTCGATCCGGGAAGAAAGGGACAAGTTAACCCAAGCGGGCTTCATCAGAGAGGCACGCTACCCCGCGTGGATCACCAACTTGGTCATGGTAACAAAGGTGAATGGGAAGTGGCACATGTGATTCAATTATATTGACCTCAATCGGGCATGCCCGAAAGACAGTTTCCCTCTACCAAAAATTGATCAGATAGTTGACTCCACCCCCGGAAACAAGCTCATGAGCTTGATGGACACGTTTTCAGGGTACAATCAAATTGTTATACACCCTACTTACCAAAAAAAAGACCAGTTTCATCACCAGACGAGATCTGTATTGCTACAAGATGATGCCTTTCGGGCTTAAGAACGCAGAAGCTATATATCAACGGTTAGTCAATCGGCAGTTCAAGCCCAAAATTGGAAAATCAATGGAGGTATACATCGACGACATCGGCAAGGAAGCTCCGTCCCAACTTCCAAGATAATTCTATAGCAGTAGTGACAGACCAACCCCTCCATCAATTCTTACAAAGGCTGGATGTTTCCGATAGGTTGGTTCTACGGGCCCTGGAGCTCACCCAGTCTTATTTAAGGTATAAGCCTATGACTGTAATTAAAGCCCAAGCTTTGGCGGACTTTGTAGCCGTGCTCTCAATATCCCCAGACCAGGCAACCTTGAAAAGTCCTAATTTGTTGATTGGCTTATTTCGTGAATATGACCTCAAGAGGAGAAGCACCAAAGGTAAAATTCTTGTGCTTACTTGCTTTGAAGAGATAGTTGCACCACTCACATATTCATGCATAACTCTTAATCTTATATGTTTATTGTTTTCTTGTGTGCATTTTGATTTTAATAACTCTTGCTGATCTACTTGCATCTTGTACTTAAAGTTTATGTCATGTTAGGCATATTAGAATATGATGCATTTTCATCACTCTTGTACTTGTTGCTTGTATGGTTGTTTGAGTGTTGAAGTAGGGATTGCGCTGGTGGTACGCTACTCGACCAGCGCACCTCACCAGCGTAACATTCACAGTGGACTGTCGCGAGTCATGCACCACTAAGGTGCGCTGCTACACCCGTGCATAGCTAAAAAAATATGCATGCGTTGGTGGTGCGCTACTCGTCTAGCGTAGCCTCACTAGCGCAAACATTCCAGAGAATTTGTGCTTATGTTGCGCCACTGTAATGCGCCACTCATCCAGCGCCTATTGAATTTTTTAGGCCATGCGCTGGTGGTAAGCTACTCGACCAGTGCACCTCACCAACGCATAATGAAGAAGCTGGAACGTTTTTTTTTTCAAAACGACATCACTTTGTTTGGATTTCATAAATATATATATATATATCTTATTGGCTTAAGGTCGTGTAAGAGTTCAATATATCACATATTTTCCTTATAACACATTTCAAAGGAAAAACACTTCCAGAACTCATTTTTAATCACTCAAAGCATTCCTATATGCATCAAAACTTTATCTTGCATCATCTAAGTTCATCTAGAGTGCATCTATGGATAGGGTTGCTTCATCACATCTTGTTTGGTAAGCTATTCACTATCTTCTTACAAGTTAAGTGTTTTTGCTTGCTAGATCATCTCTTTAATTAATTGTATTCTCTTAGAATATTTCTAGAAACAAATTAGAGACTGTTGTGATGACATGATTGAGTGTTGTATTGTGATAGCTTCATAGGATTGATTAATCTATGTTTAGCTAAGATATTTGAACATGTCATTTAGCACTTGATATCTAGGATTGCATTAATTGTCATCTCATTTTCCTAGATTGTTTGTTCATTGAATATCTTCATATATTCACTTAGGACACTTTATCTCTTCATTAAGAAGTAAGGCTTGTGTTGCTTCAGGGAGTAGGTAGCTTAAAGCACAAGCAAGATGAACTAGGTTCACTTATACCGGGATTAGGTAGTGGTGGTGGATTAAGTATTGATTAGGTTTTAATTCCATTCCATTAGTGGATTCGAGGTTCTAGTGTGGTGCACTCATCAGCCCGTGGTTTTTCCCTTTTGGAAGGTTTCCACGTATATCTCAAGTGTTTTTATTATTTCTGCACTTATTACACTTGTGATATTATTGTGACTAGTTAGGGGCATTTTTCAATTTGACTCTTAACGAAAATTGGGTAAAAGTTAATTAAAATCTATTCATCCCCCCCTCCATCTAGATTAATATTACACACCATAATATTTGTTTCAATTGGTATCAGAGCAGGTTCCTAGACATATATAGGTGATCATTGCTTATTTTTTGGTATGTGTTGCATTTTGTATGTGTATTGATCATTCATACATTTGCATTCATATCATTCATTCATTAAACACAATGAGTGGAAGTGATGGCAACGAGGGAGCTTTCAGCACTAGACCTCTACTTCTCACCGGGTTAAATTATGCCTATTGGAAAGGCAAGATGGAGTCGTATATTTGCCAAATTCATGACAAGGCATGGATGGCAGTTAAAGATGGCTACACTCTACCCATGATGACTCCTACAGATGGAGGAGATTATGTGCTCAAACCAAAGGCACAGTGGAATGCACAAGAGTTTGAGGCTTCAAAATGGAATAGGAAGGCAATGCATGCCATCCTATGTGCAATGGATGATAACCAGTACAAGTTGGTTCAAAATACTAGGATAGCTAAGGAAGCATGGGATATCCTAGAAGTTGTACATGAGGGAACCGATGTAGTTAAGGAGTCGAAGCTTCAAGTTCTCCGAACACAATTTGAGTTGCTCAAGAGGGATGAGAATGAGTGCTTCAATGACTTTGAAGTGAGGTTGATGGATATTGGGAACCAAAGTCATCAACTTGTTGATCCTTATTTGGATAGGAATATCAAGCAGAAGATTATGAGATCTCTACCTGATAGATTTGAGTCTAAGGTGACGGCCTTAGAAGAGAATAGTAGGTACAAGGATATGAAGCCAAGTGAAGTGATTAAGAGGCTTCTAACTTATGAATCTAGGAAATGTCCTAACCCCACACCATCGAAAAAGCAAAAAGATATTGCTTTGAAAGCCTCCAAAATTGAGAAAGATGAGAGTGATGACTTTGATGATGAAATGGCCTTGTTTATGAGGAAGTTCAAGAAATTCTACAAGTCCGAGAAAAAAGGTTTTGGATCCAAGGGTCAAGACTTGAAAAAAAAAAGGCTCCCTTCAAAAAGTTTGAGCCTAGGTAAGAAAATACCGAGAAGAAAGGGGTCCAATGCTATGAATGTGGTGGAATAGGTTACTTTGCCCTAGAATGTGCAAATCACAAGGTCAAAAAGAAGGGAAAAGTGATGGTTACCACATGGAGTGAGAGTGATAACTCAAATGTAGGAGATGAGTCTTCGGATGATGAAGAACTCATGGCTAACTTCATAGCCTTTACATCTTCTCTTAGAAGTAGAGATGCTAGTGAATAAGAAAATGAGAGCCAAGAGGGAAACTACTTAAGTGATGATAGATCTTTATCACAATCAACAAATGGAAGTGTGGAAAAGATGGATCTCAAGGACTACATCACTAGGTTTGAGAGTTCAAGGTTGAAAAACAAGAATGAAATCAAGAGATTGAAAGAAGAAAACCTAGACCTCTTAACTCAAGTTGACAAACTAATTGAAGATTTAGTGAGATCTAAGAGAAATGAAGAAGGGTTGAAGAAAGAGCTTGAAGATGCTAGAGAGTTATTGGCCAAGATGAACTCAAGCACCAAGAAACGTGACCACATGCTAGATGTTGGAAAGAGGCCAAGTGACAAGAATGGGCTTGGGTTTGAAGATGATAAGATGTCCTCCACTCCAAGCAAGACCATTTTTGTAGGAAGCATGAACTTCAATGGGTCCTCTCCTCATCAAAATCCTGGGAAGAAGCTTGAACTAGGAGAGTGTTCAAGTTGTGTTCAAGTGAAGGTGGCGCCAAGAAGGCCACCTCAAGCTCATCCTACAAGGGCTCCTCAAATCAACTTCCCTCAACCAAAAGCTCACAAATGGAAGACACATATCATGCAAGCTCAACCAAGGAAGCAATCAAGTCTTGCTCAACAACAAAGAAGGAAAACTTCTAAACAACATGCAAGAGAACCACAAAGACATGGGAAGGCTCCAATGCATCCTCATGGATATGGTATAATTCCTAACTTTTTACCCACATATCATTTTTGTGGTGTTGATGGTCATATTAGACCAAATTACTTTAGATATATCAAAATGTGTGGATTTGAAAGCATGATAGAGAAGAAAAAGGCTAGAGCCATAATGCCTGATCCTAAGATATCTAGAGCCATGATGCATGTCACTAGGTAAAGTGGAACACCTTTGCATGATCCTAGGACATTTAGAGCCTATGTACCATTGACAACTAGGAAGAAAAATACTGCACCTAGGTGGATTAGAAAGGATGAACACATTTGCCATGTTGCACAAATTGCTTTGAAAGCTCATTCTTGTGATTTTTGGTATTTGGATAGTTGGTGCTCTAGGCACATGACTGGAGATAAGAGTTTCTTTGAGACTCTTGTGATGAAGGAGGGAGGAAATGTCACCTTTGGTGATGGATCCAAAAAGAAGGTCAAAGGAAAAGGAACTATTTCCATTCCCGGATTACCCTTATTGTCCAATGCTTTGTATGTTGATTAGCATTTCACATCTTAGTGATGAAGGACTCTCCGTCTTGTTTAGGAAAAATGATTGTTCTATCCTATTGCCAAATGGACAAACCTTGTTAAAAGGTATGAGATCTAGTGACAATTGTTATTGTCTTGAGGCTAGAAGTGTGTCTTGTAATGTGTCCAAGGATGAACAAATTGAGCTGTGGCATGAAAGACTTGGTCACATGAACTTTAGGGATTTAAGAATCTTAGATAAGTTCAATGTTGTGCGAGGCCTTCCCAAGCTTGGGAAAAAGGTTAATGGTGTTTGTTGACCTTGCCAACAAGGGAAGCAAACCAAAAGTATGCACAAAAAGAGCAAGTACTTATCCACTAAGGAACCTCTAGAGCTTCTCCACATGGATCTTATGGGTCCTATACAAACTGAAATTTTAGGTGGAAACCGGTACATTTTTGTGTGTGTAAATGACTTCTCTAGGTACACTTGGACTTATTTCCTTAGAGAAAAATCTTAGACTTTTGACAAGTTCAAAATGCTTTGTTCCAAGATTCAAAATGAAATGAACTCTAAGATTAAAAGCATTAAAATAATTAGGAGTGACCATGGGAATGAGTTTGAGAATGCCCATTTTGAAAATTATTGCAATAGTCTAGGCATCTCTCATGAGTTTTCGGCTCCTAGGAGACCTCAACAAAATGGAGTTGTTGAGAGGAAAAATAAGGTTCTTCAAGAAATGCCCTTTGTGATGTTGCTTAGCAATAATATCCCTACGAATCTTTGAGCTAAGCCGTCAATACGGCATGCTACATAGGAAATAGAGTCTTTCTTAGGCTCCACACTAGGCCAACCTCCTATGAGTTATGGAAAGGTAGAAAGCCAAATGTTAGCTACTTCCACATCTTTGGAAGCAAATGCTACATTTTGATTGACCGTGATCAACTTGACAATTTTGATTCTAAGAGTGATGAGGGCATCTTCATTGGCTATGCCTTGAATAGTAGAGCCTATAGAGTTTTCAATCTAAGGACTATGCCCGTTATGGAATCATCTAATGTAGTCATTGATGATACTAGGCTCAAATCTAATAACCATGAGAAGAAGGTAGGTTTAGTTGATGACTCTCCTTTGGAGAAAGTAGTTGATATCTCTAATGTTGAAAAGACTAATCTTGATGATGACATAGCACAACTTGGTGATAGGATTCCTCACTTGGATTCAAAAGAACCTGCTCCATGGGTTAGGAAACTTCATGACAAAGATGACATTATTGGTGAGGTTAGTGAGGGTGTTAGGACTAGGCATCAAATGGCTAATATAATTAGCTACACTTGCTACACCTCTCAAGTAGAACCCAAGAAAATTGATGAAGCCTTAAAAGATGAATTTTGGGTTCTTGCTATGCAAGAAGAGCTTAACCAATTTGAGAGAAATGAGATTTGGACTCTAGTTCCTAGGCCTAAGAATACCAATGTGATAGGCACCAAATAGGTATATAAGAAAAAATCCGATGAGGATGGCAACATTGTACAAAACAAGGCTAGGCTTGTAGCACAAGAGTACTCTCAAATTGAGGGTATTGACTTTGAGGAGACATTTGCTCCCGTTGCTAGGATTGAGTCCATTAGGCTTCTTTTATCCATTTCTTGTTTACACAAGTTCAAATTATATCAAATGGATGTTAAGAGTGCCTTCCTCAATGGTTTCTTGCAAGTGGAAGTGTTTGTTGAGCAACCCAAAGGGTTTATGGATCCTCACCACCCTAATTATGTCTATCACCTCAAGAAAGCTTTGTATGGGTTGAACCAAGCACTTAGGGCTTGGTATGAGCGTCTCATTCAATTTCTCATAGATAGTGGCTACAATAAGGGTAGTGTTGACAAGACTCTATTCATCAAGAAAGACAAAGATGAGCTCTTTATAGCTTAAATCTATATTGATGATATAGTCTTTGGTTCCACAAATGACACCAAAGTCCAACAATTTGTTGATGTGATGTCTCATGAGTTTGAAATGAGTCTAGTTGGTGAGTTGAGTTACTTTCTAGGTTTACAAATTAAGCAAATGGATGATGGGATTTTCATATCTCAAGCTAAGTATGCCAAAAACCTAGTGAAGAAATTTGGCCTTAAGAGTGCCAAACATTGTGATACACCCATGAGTACCACTTTGAAGCTGAGCAAGGATGCTAGTGGTAAAAGTGTGGACCAAACCTTATATCGTGGCATGATTGGTAGCTTGCTCTATTTGACCTCAAGTAGGCCCGATATCTCTTTTAGTTTGGGTGTGTGTGCTAGGTACCAATCTGATCCCAATGAGTCCCATCTCTCTTCTGTTAAGAGAATCATTTGTTATGTGAAAGGGACTTCTAATTATAGAATTTGGTACTCGTTTGACACTATTGTAGTCTTGTAGGCTTTAGTGATGCAGATTGGGCTGGAAATTATGATGATAGAAAAAGTACATCAGGCGGTTGCTTTTTTCTTAGGAACAACCTTGTCTCTTGGTTTTGCAAGAAGCAGAATTCAATTTCCTTATCCACGACTGAGGCCGAATACATAGCTGCTTGGAGTGGATGCACACAACTCCTTTGGATGAAGCAAATGCTAGTTAACTATGGATTCGATCAAGGTACTCTTACTCTCTTTTATGATAACATGAGTGCTATAAATATTTCTAAGAATCCGGTTCAACATTCTAGGACTAAGCATATTGACATCCGCCATCATTTCATTGGAGAACTAGTTGAGAGCAAATGCATTGTACTTGAGCATGTAGATACAAATGATAAACTAGCAGATTTATTCATTAAACCCTTAGATGCTACTCGATTCAAAACTCTTAGTAGATCTATTGGGATTTGTCTCATGGAGTGATGATTTTTCAGTCTTTGACCCCACATGGGGAACTCAAGCAAAAAGAGCTATTGTATACTTGTTGCATGCAATTTTTTGTTAAAAATATTTATGCTCTCTTATTGATTGCTTGAGTAGCTTGGTTGCACTTACTATAGTATATTGTATTTTCTTCAATAATTGTGAACTTTGCTTTGATTACAATCCATGTCATATTTATGTTCAAACATGCATTTTTGGACTAGGAGATATACATTGGAAGTACATAATTGAATGACCTATAATTATCTCCATGACATGATGATTCTTTAAATGACATGCTAATGAAAAATGATAAAGCATGATTTGATGATTGCGATTGTTAAATGCAAAACATTGTGTGAAAAATACTAGTGAGACTAAAGTGTTTAATCAATGTCTCTCTTTCTTTATTAGTTGAACATGGCTACTATCATATGGGTATTCTCCCTGAAAAATTAAGTTGGGTGCAAAGTTGCTCATGCCATGTTTCACTTATAAAGTTGGTTATAGTGCTATTAAAACTTGACATCTATTAAAAATCTATATCCTTGCTTCTCTCATGACAAATGGTGAAATTGGTTTGAATTATTTTGGAAACCTTTGTCATTTGCTTTGCCAAATACCATTGTTTTTGGGCTTGAATGCAACATGTCTTGTATGCAAAGCATTTTTGATTCACACATTTTCTCTCAATAAATCTCCTTGTTTCTCTAATATCAATTGAGTTGCATAAATGTGGCTTATATAATTATGCAACAATCTTGTATGCTATTTTCTTTCTTTGTCTTTAGTGACCCGGTTGGGGACTTCTCCTTTACCTATATCATGACAAAAAGGGAGAGTAGTGTTAGGCGTTAAAGGGGAGTAGCATGTGTTGGTACCATGTGAAGATTTGAAATGGGAGATTACATTTAGGGGGAGTAACCCGTTGAGGGGAAGCATTGCATTCACTTACATTGCATGATGTCATATTCACATTCTTAAAATGCAAATGCTTTTGTTTTTATATTCATTTGATCATCTCACATGCACTTGGTTGGAAAGTGTATTTGTGCTTGCCTTATGTGTAGGGTTGATAGTTCTACAAGAGATTGAAGACTTGAAGTTTTTTTTATTATCTCGTTGTAATGTAGAATATCTTCCTGGTGTGTTTTGTTTTATTTTGTTTTGTGAGGATAAATGTGAGTGGTGGTTTTGTCACGAAATAGCCAAAAGGGGAGATTGAAAAGTCCTCATTTGTTGATTGACTTATTTCGTGAATAACCACATTGATGGGGTTCTTGTAAGGATAGCTTAGGCTCTCAAGACCTCAAGAGGAGAAGCACCAAAGGTAAAATTCTTGTGCTTACTTGCTTTGAAGAGATAGTTGCACACACTCACATATTCATACATAACTCTTGATCTTATATGTTGATTGTTTTCTTGTGTGCATTTTTGTTTTAATAACTCTTGTTGATCTACTTGCATCTTGTACTTAAAGTTTATGTCATGTTAGGCATATTAGAATAGGATGCATTTTCATCACTCTTGTACTTGCTGCTTGTATGGTTGTTTGAGTGTAGAAATAGGAATTACGCTGGTGGTGCGCTACTCGATCAGCGTACCTCACCAGCGTAACATTCACAGTGGACTGTCGCTAGTCATGTGACACAGAGATGCACTGCTGCACCCGTGCATAGCTGAAAAAATGTGCATACGCTGGTGGTGCGCTACTCGACCAGCGTAGCCTGACCAGCGTAAACATTCCAGAGAATTTGCGCTTGTGTTACGCCACTATAATGCGCCACCCAGTGCCTATTGAATTTTTTAGGCAGTGCGTTGGAGGTGCGCTACTTGACCAGCGCACCTCACCAGCGCACAATGAAGAAGCTGGAACGTTTTTTATAAAACGACATCACTTTTTTTGGATCTCATATATATATATATCTCATTGTCTTAAGGTCGTGTAAGAGTTCAATATATCACATATTTTCTTAGAACACATTTCAAAGGAAAAAACACTTCCAAGAACTCATTTTTAATCACTCAAAGCATTCCCATATGCATCAAAACTTCATCTTGCATCATCTAAGTTCATCTAGAGTGCATCTATGGATAGGGTTACTACATCACATCTTGTTTGGTAAGCTCTTCACTATCTTCTTACAAGTTAAGTGTTTTTGGTTGCTAAATCATCTCTTTAATTAATTGTATTCCCTTAGAATATTTCTGTATACAAATTAGAGATTGTTGTGATGACATGATTGAGTGTTGTATTGTGATAGCTTCATAGGATTGATTGATCTATGTTTAGCTAAGCTATTAGAACATGTCATTTAGCACTTGATATTTAAGATTGCATTAATTGTCATCTCATTATCCTAGACAAGCATATAAGGTTTCATAGCCTTGTTTGTTCATTGAATATCTTCATATATTCACTTAGGACACTTTATCTCTTCATTGAGAAGTAAGACGTGTGTTGCTTCCGGGAGTAGGTAGCTTAAAGCACAAGCAAGATGAACTAGGTTCACTTATACCGGGATTAGGTGGTGGTGTTGGATTAAACCAGGATTAGGTTGTAATTCCCTTCCATTAGTGGATTCAAGGTTCTAGTATGGCGCACTCATCAGCCCGTGGTTTTTCCCATTTGGAGAGTTTCCACGTATATCTCAAATGTCTTTTTTATTTCCGCACTTATTACACTTGTGATATTATTGTGACTAGTTAGAAGCATTTTTCAATTTGACGCTTAACGAAAACTGGGTAAAAGTTAATTAAAATCTATTCACCCCCCTATAGATTAATATTGCACACCATAATATTTGTTTCAAACCTCTACAGCAACGAATGTAGCCCTTTACGGGATTCTAGAGTCAGACGGCTAGCCAGAAGGTTACAAATCATGGATCCTCTACACAGAAGAAGCATCCGGGCAAGCTGGGGACGAGCGGGTATAATCCTAATCGACCTGGAAGGAACTGAGTGCTGCCACTGTTTCAGATTTGAATTTAAAGCCACGAACAATGAGGCAGAGTATGAAGCCCTCTTAGCCGGAATAAGGGCGGCGACAGAGCTCGGGGTTGATTACCTGCATGTTAAGAGTGACTCTTCGCTCATAGTCAACCAAGTCTCCGGGGATTACCAATCAAAAGGGGATAACATGATCGTTTACCTGAAGCTAGTTCAACAGCTCAAGAGCAAGTTTAAAGGATTTAATATCGAGCAGATACCTCGACGACAGAATCATCGAGTTGAAGTCCTTGCCAAGATAGCTGCAAATGGTGGCAAGATCTTACCCCAGGGGGTACCTCTTCAAGTGATCCCCCTACCTATCACAGAAGTTAAAATGACAAAAAGGTCATTTACGACCAATGGGACAAGAGTCATCGAATCTTTAGGATTGATAAACACTGATGTGTGTGGACCTATGTATTAGGATTATGCTCGATAACAAGAGTGTAATATTGTAATTAACAATCGTTTCATATGAATAAAGTGATTTCTAGTTTAACAAATCTTATAGCATTTATAGTTTAAATATTATAATTGTCAAAAGTAAATAATCATAAGGTCAAAAGACTATGAGAAAAGAAGAATTGTTCATACATCTAGATATGTATGAGGTAGACACAATTCTTTAGTTAGTCTTGAATAATGTTCACAACTTAAGATAAAAGGTTGGGCGCCTTTATCTTGTCAAAGTTATAGATTCTTTTGCTAGTATTTGAGTGGGATCAAATGTGTTATGATGAGTCTAAAATCATCAAAGTGTGGTGTCTTTGGGCAAAAGAATCTAGTGCACTAGGTGAATTGAATAGGATCACAATGGAATACTTTATCTAGAACCGTCTATGGATAAAAGTTTTCTTTTGAAGACAATCGGAGATTCTATCTCAATCCTGAGATAAATGATGGACTTATGGTTGCAAGTGTTATCATTTGAGCTATCAATGAGTACGATTATATATCATAGTCTATCCTCGATAGTTTGGTGGTAATCATTTGTTATCGATAGAGGACTTCATTTATAGATATGGTCATCGTGGCTCCATTTATGGAATGAGAGTAGAATACCATCATATGGATGTTTTGAGGTACTGGATATTAAATTTTAACGTTAAGTTTTCAATAGTGTCTATTGAAACATAGCTTCTGGACAAGTCAAAATATCCAAGTTCAAAATGTGGTCATATGAGTAAATATGGTAACTTAGAGAGCTATAGGCGGTATATGAGCTCTTGGCAATTACTGATATTCTTCACGAGGATACATTTTCTCCAATAAGGTTGTCTAGGGTATGAATGAGTAACATCAACTTATTCTATCTTTATTTAAGAGTTCAATTTTAGTTCTTTAGTGAAATGAACTAAAATTAAATAGATTAGACCTAAGTGAATCATTTGTTGATTGTGATTGGGTTGTGTCTATGGGAGCTTAAGTTTAGATAGCCCGCCAAGATCCCCAATCCACACGAACTTGCATGTATCACTTGATATATTCTGCCTGACCAATTTGAGGGTCAATCTAGAATTGTAATAAGGCATGTGAACTTGTTTCTTTTCGTAAGAATAGGTCTAGTTCATATGTGGACTTTTTATTAAGGTCCAATGGATTTAATAAAATGAGAAAAATAATATATTGCCTTTATACTAGGTATGGGCGGCAATGGCTATGGATAATAGCTTTAATATATTATTTTTATTTTATTATTATTTAATTAAATGAAAATTAATTAATTTGTTGATTAATTAATTATTTAATTAAAAGTCAAAATCTTTTCCTATTAGGAGATGGTCTCCTAAGACTATACTATTGTTGGTAGTATAGTTAATGTTAAAGGCTATATTTGATAAGTAGATAAATAAAATGAGTTATTTATCTAATCAAATTAGGAAGTCTTTATTATGGTTACAAAAGCACTATTGAGTAGGATTAGGAGTTTTGATGCAGGAAAGAATTCTTTTTGGAAAAGGATTCTTGGTCACCAAGTAAAACTACTTAGTGGTAGAATTCTTATTTGAAAAGGATTCATAACCACTAAGTTACTCTACCTAAAGATAGGATTCTTGTCCATCAAGTAATCTTTCTTAGGTAAGATTAAACTCTCCTAAACTACATCAAAGAAGGGAATTTCGTTCATCACATGTATTATATATGATAGGATAGATTTCTTTTTAGATAAGGATTCTAACTACCAAATAAATCCACCTTAGGAAAGGATTCTTGCCAACCAAGTGAATCCTTCTTAGGAAAGGATTTATGACCCTATATATATGAGCATGATGAATTCGGCCAGCTCGTAGGCAATTAGAGGTGATTTCGACCAATCTTTAGTTTAGAAAGAGAAAGTTTCAGCCATCATAGGAATTTTGAGGGAGAAAAATCTGATTTTACTCTAGACAAAATTCGATCATCTCTAATCAATAGTGTGTGAATTCGGCCAAGTAGACAAAAAAGAGGAACGTTTTTGTTTTCGATAGTACACTAGTATCCTTTACATCAAAAGGGTTTTGTGTACAACATTGAATCAAGGTTCACACGAGTTTCAATCAAATTAATTGATAATTCACAAGTGACCGGACGTTCTTGGATTTTTCTCTTGGAGGATATTTGTAACTAGCAAAGAAAAGATATTTTCTTTGTCTCCATCCTTAGGAATACAATTTAAAGAAAGGGAGCCAACACTCCAAGGTGATTCACATTCGTGATTGGATTGGAAGATCTTGAGGAATCAATTCGGAGCTTGTTCAATCGTCACGCGAAAAAGGTATGATTCTTTTATATACATCAATTAATCTAGGGTTAAGGTTCTCGTTGCATAAAAGGGAATTTTTTTTATTTATACGCAAACCCTAATCTCGTTTTTCTCACGCTTCCGCTGCGTTTCTAAACAGTTTTTTCCCTACAATTGGTATCAGAGCCTGGTTGTACGCTTGATTAATTGATGTATGTGTTCGTGAATCTTTTTCTTTTATTGTATACATGCATGTTTTAGAAAGAGATGGCCTCTAGATATTTGCATATATATTTACATTGGAATGTATAGATATATATAAGTTTTATATGTGGTTTGTTATTGCTCAATTTTGGTCCTAGAATTTCAATGTAATGTTTTGGGATTGTAACAAGAAGGGTGGTCTATTATCGCAATAATTTCCTTCTTGGTAGTTGCTAAGTTTTTTTTATTTTGTTGTTGTAATAAATAAATAAAAAACTGCAGTATTTTCTTATGTAAATTCTTCTGTAATACATTCAAGTTTCGAAGACTTGAAGGTTTGAAGAATTTGGAGTAACCAGAACAAGTTTGGGACCGTACGAGCTGTGACAACGAATGTGCGTGCGAAGAGCGCGCAACCACGTTTGTTGTGGCATGGGCTGCGCACAGCAACCCTTGTTGTAGCCATGGGCTGCACATGGCAGCCCTTTATGGGCTAGTGACATGTGCACGCCCATGGGTAAGGGCAAGGGGTGCGCATGCCCATGGGAGGTAGCCGAGGGAGTCCGAATGACGAAGGTCACGTGAAGACTTGTTTGCCAAGAAAGAAGTTCTTGTATTCCAAGATATATGTAATTTACTTGTTTTTCTAGGATGGACCAAAATTGTAGCTATTTATATTTTTGTAAATATTGCAATGTTTGTCATTGTTTGATAACATGTCATACAGAATATGAGTGCCACTCATATATCTCTTTTGGTATGAACATGCATTGAATGGTTTAAGTATCTAAATTGGCATCTAGATAACTTGGTAAATCATTCTTTGGAATTCGATCACACGCCTTAAACAATTGAGTGGGAGAAGGTGTTTTGGAACACCTACTGGCCTCCAAGTTTAGTTGAGCTTTATGTTTCGTGAATAACCTCCCAAGAGGTATTCATGAATGAAATTTAGCAAGATACTTCCTTACAAGGATAGACTAGACAATTAGCCCAAACGATATCTACTCCCAAAGGAGGGATATTTGTGAGGGATTCTATTGAAGGTCGATAACTTGGTAACACACTCAATGTGAATTTATTAATATCCTCCCAAGAGTTCTTGTTAATAAAATCACAAGGCTAAAATTGAAAAACGTTGGTTGTTATGTTAACAATTAGGTGAGACTTAGTCCAACTAGTAAATATTGCGAACTCCCAAAGGAGGCATGACATTTATGGGTGTTGGATCACCGTTGAATTTTTACGATTGAATTATTTCATTTAATTCAAGATAAATATTCAAAAGTGCTTTATCTTGATTATTTACATATATAATTTTTGTTAATATAAAGAAATCATGACCCCATCCCTAATCAATATCCTAAAAGATAATACTTTAACTGATGATAATTATGTCACATGGAAAAGGAATATTGGGTTGTTGTTGCAAATTGAAAAGTTTAAGTTCATTATGTATATTCCTTAACCACCAAAACTAATGAATCTACTCAGGAGCAAAGAGATGAGTATCAGTAGTGGAAGTCTTTTAGATGAGATGGCTAAATGTGCTTTACATTATGGCCATCATTTCCAACCTGTTGCAACAGCAACATGAAGGAATGGAGACTGCTTCCGATATTATGTTTTCTCTAGACAAGGATTCATATGGTTGGTAAAGTTGCTATTGTTAATACCTGTCAGAAGGTCAAGTAATAACAGAGGAAAAAGCAACTTGGGCCTTCTTAGAATGAGACCAAGAAAGTAACCAAGATCAAAGGGAAGTGTTTCCTTTGTGGTGAAAAGGGTCAAAGGAATAGACTAAATAAGAATGAATTCAACTTGCATTTAGGCAATGGAGCATTGGTGTCTACTAGTGTAGTGGGAGATCTTAGAATCAATTTTGATTATTATAGGCATTTAGTTTTAATAAACGTTTATTATGTACCTCAATTCAAGAGAAATTTAATTTCAGTTTCTTGTTTAAATAAATTTGGTTATTCGGTTACTTTTAATAAAGCATTTATTATTAATAAGAATGACAAAATTATTTGTAAAAGGTACATTGGAAAACGGTTTATTCTATTTGCATATAAATATCTCTCACTTGTTAGACACAGAATCAACGGAACCTAATCATAAAAGAGTAAAATTACCAAAAGATGAAACCTACCTGTGGCATTTGCGCCAAGGTAATATTAACCTTAATAGGATTAAAAGATTGGTATGTGACGAACCTCTAAGTGACTTAAAGGTTGATGATATACCAACTTGTGAATCTTGTTTGGAAGGTAAAATGACCAAAAGGTCGTTTACGACCAAAGGCACAAGAGCCATTGAATGTTTAGGATTGATACACACTGATGTGTGGGGACATATGAGCATTCAAGCTTGAGGTGGATATGAGTACTTCATCACTGTCACGGATGATAACTCAAGATTTGGCTATGTGTATCTCATGAGACATAAGTCGGATGTTTTTGATATGTTCAAAGCATTTAAAGCTGAAGTAGAAAATCAGCTTGAGAAACGTATAAAAATCTTGAGGTCCGATCGTGGTGGACAATATCTATCTGGTGAGTTTCAGCAATATCTTATTGATAATGGAATAATTTCTCAGTTTTCTGCACCAGACACACCTCAACAAAATGGGTTGACAGAAAGGAGAAATAGAACTCTTTTGGATATGGTTAGGTTTATGTTAAGTTATTCAACGCTCCCTAGTTCTTTTTGGGGATATGTTTTACAAACTTCCATGTATATTCTAAACGTTGTGCCATCTAAGTCGGTTCCTAAAACACCGCATGAGTTGTGGACTGGGTGAAAGCCTAGTTTACGACACTTAAGGATATTTGGATGTCCTGCGCACGTGTTAAAAGGAAAGGCAGATAAGATGGAGTCTCGTTCAGAAATATGCATATTTGTAGGGTATCCACAAGGAACAAAAGGATATTATTTTTATAGTCCTTCAGATCTTAAAGTATTTGTTTCGACAAATGTTAAATTTCTAGAAGAGGACTATTTGAATAATTTTGTGCCGAAAAGTAGAATTGTCCTAAATGAGCGTTTAGGAGATACAATTCCATAAGAGGTTTCGCAGCCAAGCCCAATTGTAATTTCCGTACCAACATAAGATCAACAATCTACCATACCTCATCGTAGTGGGAGGCTTATTAGACAACCCAAGAGATACATCGGTCTAGGAGAATCTGTAGAGAATCTTCCGGATGATGATGATCCCTATACGTACAAGGAAGCAATGGAAGATGTTGATTGTCGCCATTGGCAAAAGGCAATGCAATCCGAAATTGAATCTATGTTCAAAAACAAAGTATGGTCTCTTGCAGACTTGCCTAAAGGGATAAAACCCATCGGGTGCTAGTGGATAAACAAGAGGAAAAGAGGAATTGATGGAAAGATTGAAACCTATAAAGCTAGATTGGTAGCTAAAGGTTATACACAGAAGGAAGGTATCGATTATGAGGAAACCTTCTCTCCTCTGGCCATGCTTAAATCCATTAGGATACTCTTATCCATTGCGGCATCTCTAGACCTAGAGATTTGGAAAATGGACGTCAAGACAGCTTTCCTTAATGGAAGTCTTGATGAAAGCATCTATATGATACAACCAGAAGGATTCATTGAAAAGGCCAAGAGGAAAGGGTATGCAAGTTGCAAAGATCCATATATGGATTGAAGCAAGCATCCAGATCCTAGAACATAAGGTTCGATCAAGCCGTTAAAGGTTTTTGATTTATTCAAAACCTTGATGAACCTTGTGTATACAAAAGGATTAAAGGCGACAAGTTGGTTTTCCTAGTTCTTTACGTTGATGATATACTACTCATCAAAAACGATGTAGGTGTATTGACATCAATAAAAGAATAGTTAGCAAAACAATTTGATATGAATGACTTAGGAGAAGCAAGTTATATTCTTGGTATCCAAGTTATAAGGGATAGAAAGAATAGAACGATTGCATTATCCCAAGCTTCATACATAGATAAAATCTTGTCTAGGTTTTCCATTCAAGATTCCAAGAAAGGTATGTTACCTTTTAGACATGGAATCAAACTTTCTAAGGAACAAGTTCCTAAGAATGAGCATGAAGAGTAATTCATGAGAAGGATTCCGTATGCATCGGCAGTAGGAAATCTCATGTATACAATGCTTTGTACTAGACCAGATATTTGTTTTGCTGTGGGCATAGTTAACAGGTTTAAATTGAAGCCTGGTCCTGATCACTGGATGGCAATCAAGCATATTTTCAAGTATCTTAGAAGAACGAGAGATTATATGCTTGTATACTTTGGAGGGGATTTAATTCCCGTTGGGTATATAGATTTTGATTTTTAGTCAGATTCTGACTCTAGGAGATCGACATCAGGATCTGTGTTTACCATTGGAGGGGGGGCTGTCATATGGAGGAGTATCAAGAAATCTTGTATTGCTAAATCCACCATGGAAGCCGAGTATGTTTCCGCATGCGAGGCTGCTAAAGAGGTTGTCTGGCTCAACCAATTCTTGATTGACTTGGAAGTGGTTTCTGATGCGAATAAGCAGATCACTATCTACTGTGACAATAGTGGACCAGTGGCTAAATCGAGAGAACCAAGAAGTCATAAGAGAGGGAAACACATTGAAAGAAAGTATCACCTTCGAAGGAAAATTATACATAGGGGTGACGTGACGATTACCAAGATCGTGTCAGCAGAAAATCTAGCGGATCCCTTTACAAAGGCTCTTCCTCAAAAGAGTTTTAATGGACATCTAGAGAACATGAGGATGAGAGACATGACACATTTGCTATAGAGCAAGTGGGAGATTGTTAGGATTATGCTCGATAACAAGAGTGTAATATTGTAATTAACAATCGTTTCATATGAATAAAGTGATTTCTAGTTTAACAAATCTTATAGCATTTATAGTTTAATTATTATAATTGACAAAAGTAAATAATCATAAGGTCAAAAGACTATGAGAAAAGAAGAATTGTTCATACATCTAGATATGTATGAGGTAGACACAATTCTTTAGCTAGTCTTGAATAATGTTCACAACTTAAGATAAAAGGTTAGGCGCCTTTATCTTGTCAAAGTTGTAGATTCTTTTGCTAGCATTTGAGTGGGATCAAATGTGTTATGATGAGTCTAAAATCATCAAAGTGTGGTATCTTTGGGCAAAAGAATCTAGTGCACTAGATGCACTGAATAGGA
The DNA here is from genome assembly GCA_032871835.1 of Dipteronia dyeriana. Taxonomy (NCBI): domain Eukaryota; kingdom Viridiplantae; phylum Streptophyta; class Magnoliopsida; order Sapindales; family Sapindaceae; genus Dipteronia; species Dipteronia dyeriana. Next base: position 14,629,119 of record CM065297.1, read on the forward strand.
TCACAATGAAATACTTTATCTAGAACCGTCCATGGAGTTTTTATTCGAAGACAATCAGAGAGTCTATCTCAATCTTGAGATAAATGATGGACTTATGGTTACAAGTGTTATCATTTGAGCTATCAATGAGTACGATTATATAGCATAGTCTATCCTCGATAGTTTAATGGTATTCATTTGTCAATCGATAGAGGACTTCATTTATAGATATGGACATCGTGGCTCCATTTATTGAATGAGAGTAGAATACCATCATATGGATGTTTTAAGGTATTGGATATTAAATCTTAACGTTAAGTTTTCAATAGTGTCTATTGAAACATGGCTTCTGGACAAGTCAAAATATCCAAGTTCAAAATGTGGTCATATGAGTAAATATTGTAACTTGGAGAGCTATAGGTGGTCTATGAGCTCTTGGCGATTACTGGTATTCTTCACGAGGATACATTTTCTCCAATAAGGTTGTCTAGGGTATGAATGAGTAACATCAACTTATTCTATCTTTATTTGAGTTCAATTTTAGTTCTTTAGTGGAACGAACAAAAATTAAATAGATTGGACCTAAGTGAATAATTTGTTGATTGTGATTGGGTTGTGTCTATTGGAGCTTAAATTTAGATAGCCAGCCAAGATCCCCAATCCACACGAACTTGCATGGATCACTTGATATATTCTACCGGACCAATTTAGGGGTCCATCTAGAATTGTAATAAGGCATGTGAACTTGTTTCTTTTTGTAAGAATATGTCTAGTTCATATGTGGACTTTTTATTAATGTCCAATGAATTTAATAAAATGAGAAAAATAATATATGGCCTTTATACTAGGTATGGTGGGCAATGGCTATGGATAATAGCTTTAATATATTATTTTTATTTTATTATTCTTTAATTAAATGAAAATTAATTAATTTGTTGATTAATTAATTATTCAAAATCTTTTCCTATTAGGAGATGGTCTCCTAAGACTATACTATTGTTGGTAGTATAGTTAATGTTAAAGACTATATTTGATAAGTAGATAAATAAAAGGAGTTATTTATCTAATCGAATTAGAAAGTCTTTAATATGGTTACAAACAAACTATTGAGTATGATTAGGAGTCTTGGTGTAGGAAAGAATTCTTTTTGGAAAAGGATTCTTGGTCACCAAGTAAAACTACTTAGTGGTAGAATTCTTATTTGAAAAGGATTCATAACCACCGAGTTAATCTACCAAAAGATAGGATTCTTGTTCATCAAGTAAGCTTTCTTAGGTAAGATTAAACTCTACTAAACTATATCAAAGAAGGGAATTTCGTTCATCACATGTATTATATCGGATAGGATAGATTTCTTTTTAGATAAGGATTCTAACTACCAAATAAATCCACCTAAGGAATGAATTCTTGCCAACCAAGTGAATCCTTCTTAGGAAAGGATTTATGATCCTATATATATGAGCATGATGTATTCGGGAGGTGATTTCGTCCAAGCTTTATTTTAGAAAGAGAAAGTTTCGGCCATCATAGGAATTTTGAGGGAGAAAAATCTGATTTTACTCCAGACAAAATTCGATCATCTCTAATCAATAGTGTATGAATTCGGCCAAGTAGACAAAAAAAGGGAACATTTTTGTTTTCGATAGTACACTAGTATCCTTTACATCAAAAGGGTTTTGTGTACAACATCGAATCAAGGTTCAAGCGAGTTTCAATCAAACTGACTGATAATTCACAAGTTACCGGACGCTCTTGGATTTTTCTCTTGGAGGATATTTGTAACTAACAAAGAAAAGATATTTGTTTTGTCTCTATCCTTAGGAATACAATTTAAAGAAAGGGAGCCCACACTCTAAGGTGATTCAGGTTCGTGATTGGATTGGAAGATCTTGAGAAATCAATTATGAGCTTGTTCAATCGTCACGCGAAAAAGGTATGATACTTTTATATACATCAATTAATCTAGGGTTAAGGTTCTCGTTGCATAAAAGGGAATTTTTTTTATTTATACGCAAACCCTAATCTCGTTTTTTCTCACCCTTCCGCTGCGTTTCTAAACCTTTTTTTCCCTACACTATCTTTATTCAAGCTAGAGGTGGATATGAGTACTTCATCACTTTTACGGATGATCACTCAAGATTTGGTTATGTGTATCTCATGAGACATAAGTCAGATGTTTTTGACATGTTCAAAGCATTTAAAGTTGAATTGGAAAATCAGCTTGAGATGTGCATAAAAATCTTGAGGTCTGTTCATGGTGGAGAATATCTATATGGTGAGTTTCAACAATATATTATTGATAATGGGATAATTTCTCAGTTTTCTTCACCAGGCTCACCTCAACAAAATGTCGTGGCAGAAAGGAGAAATAAAACTCTTTTGGACATGGTTAGGTCTACGTTGAGTTATTCAATGCTCCTAATTCTTTTTTTTTAATAAGTTTTACAAACTGCAATGTACATTCTAAACGATGTACCATCTACGTCGGTTCCTAAAACACCGCATGAGTTATGGACCGGGCAAAAGCCTAATTTACAACACTTAAGGATATTAGGATGTCCTGCGCACGTGTTAAAAGGAAAGACAGAAAAGATGGAGTCCCGTTCAGAAACATGTATATTTGTAGAGTAGCCAAAAGGAACAAATAGAATAATTTGTTTCGACAAATGTAAAATTTCTAGAAAAAGACTAAATGAATAATTTTGTGCCTAAAAGTAGAATTATCCTGAATGAGCTTTCAGGAGATACAATTCCACAAGAGGTTTCACAACCAAGCCCAATTGTAAGTTCCTTATCAACACAAGATCAACAGTCTACCATACCTCGTCATAGTGGGAGGGTTAATTTACAACCCGAGAGATACATCGGTCTAGGAGAATCTGTTGAGAATCTCTCGGACGACGATGATCCCTATACGTACAAGGAAATAATGGAAGATGTTGATTGTCGCCATTGACAAAAGGCAATGCAATTTGAAATTGAATTTATGTTCAAAAACAAAGTCTAGTCTCTTATAGACTTGCCTAAAGAGATAAAACCCATTGGGTGCAAGTTGGTATATAAAAGGAAAAGAGGAATTGATGGAAAGGTGGAAAATTTTAAAGCTAGATTGGTAGCTAAAGGTTATACATAGAAGGAAGGTATTGATTATGAAGAAACCTTCTCTCTTGTGGCCATGCTTAAATCCATTAGGATACTCTTATCCATTGCAGCATCTTCAGACCTAGATATTTGGCAAATGGACATCAAGACAACCTTCCTAAATGGAAGTCTTGATGAAAGCATCTACATGATGCAACCAGAAGGATTCATTGAAAAGTCCAAGTGGAAAGTGTAGGGAAAATAAAAAACACGCAACGGAAGCGTGAGAAAATTTTATTAAAATTAGGTTTGCATATAAATAAAAATTTCCCCTTTTAATAGAGAACCTTAACCCTAGATTAATTGATGTATATAAAAAGTATCGTACCTTTTTCTTCGTGATGATTGAACTAGTGTCGAATTGAATCCCCAAGATCTTCCAATCCAATCACGAACGTGAATCACCTAGGAGTGTGGGCTCCCTTTCTTTAAATTGTATACCTGAGGATGGAAACAAACAAAATCTTCTTCTTTGTTAGTGATAATAATCCTCCAAGAGAAAATCCAAGAACGTCCGGTCACTTTTGAATTATCAATCAATTTAATTGAAACTCATGTGAACCTTGATACGATGTTGTACACAAAACCCTTTTGATGAAAAGGATACTAGTGTACTATCGAAAACAAAAACGTTCCCTCTTTTCTCTATGCTTAGCTGAATTCTTCACACAATGAGTTGGACAAAGTGTTTTTTATATAACAATAAAAAACAACTTCTCACACCAAAAAATTCATACTTGGTCGAAATTTACAAGTATATATATAGGAGACCAAATCCTCTCCCAATAAGGATTTACTTGGTGGGCAAGAATCATTTCCTTAGGTGGATTTACTTGGTGGTTAAGATTTTTTTTCTAAAAGGAATTCTATCCTACACCAAGACTCCTAATCCAACTCAATAGTGTATTTGTAACCATATTAAATACTTATTAATTTGATTAGAGAAATAATTCCTTTTATTTATCTACTTATCAAGTAGTCTTTAATATTAATTATACTACCAACAATAGTATACTATTAGGAGACCATCTCCTAATAGAAAAAAATTTTGACTTTTAATTTAATAATTAAATAATGACCAAATTAATTAATTTCCATTTAATTAAAAAATAATATAAAATAATATAATTAAGCTATTCTAAATAGCCTTGCCGCCCAAACCATATATATGACCCAATATATTATTTTCTTATTTTACTAAATCCATTTGACCTTTATAAAAAGTCCACATGTGAACTAGACTCATTCTTACAAAAGGAAACAAGTCCATTTGCCTCAATAGAATTATGGATGGACCCCTAAATTGGTCCGGTAGAATATATCAAGTGATCCATGCAAGTTCGTGTGGATTGGGGATCTTGTCGGGCTATCTAAATTTAAGCTCCAATAGACACAACTCAATCACAATCAACAAATGATTCACTTAGGTCCGATCTATTTAATTTTAGTTCATTCAACTAAAGAACTAAAATTGAACTCTTAAATAAATATATAATAAGTTGATGTTTACTCATTCATACCCTAAACAATCTTATTGGAGAAAGTGTATTCTCGTGAAGAATACCAGTAATCGCCAAGAGCTCATAGACCACCTATAGCTCTACAAATTACCATATTTACTTATATGACCACATTTTGAACTTTGATATTTTGACTTGTCCATAAGCCATGTTTCAATAGACACTATTGAAAACTTAATGTTAAGATTTAATATTCAATACCTCAAAACATCCATATGATGGTATTCTACTCTCATTCAATAAATGGAGCCACGATGTCCATATCTATAAATGAAGTCCTTCATCGATTAACAAATGAATACCACCAAACTATCGAGAATAGACTATGCTATATAATCGTACTCATTGATAGCTCAAATGATAACACTTGCAACCATAAGTCCATCATTTATCTCAGGATTTAGATAGACTCTCTAATTGTCTTCAAATGAAAACTTTTATCCATTAACGGTTCTAGATAAAGTATTCATTGTGATCCAATTCAATGCACCCAGTGCACTAGATTCTTTTGCCCAAAGACACCACACTTCATTGATTTTAGACTCATCATAACATATTTGATCTCACTCAAATGCTAGCAAAAGATTCTACAACTTTAGTAAGATAAAGGCGCCCAACCTTTATCTTAAGTTGTGAATATTATTCAAGACTAACTAAAGAATTGTGTCTACCTTATACATATCTAGATTTATGAACAATTCTTCTTTTCTCATAGTCTTTTATCCTTATGATTATTTAATTTTGACAATTATAATAATTAAACTATAAATGCTATAAAATTTGATAAACTTAATATGAAAATATTGTCAAATACATTATTATACTCTTGCTATCGAGCATAATCCTTATAGAAAGGGTATGCAAGTTGCAAAGATCCATATATGGATTGAAGAAAGCATCCAGATCCTGGAACATAAGGTCCGATCAAGCCGTGAAAAGTTTTGGACTTATTCAAAACCTTGATGAACCTTGTGTATACAAAAGGATTAAAGGCGACAAGTTGGTTTTCCTAGTTCTTTACGTTGATGATATACTACTTATCGGAAATGATGTAGGTGTATTGACATCAGTAAAAGAATGGTTAGCAAAATAATTTGATATGAAGGACTTAGGAGAAGCAAGTTATATTATTGGTATCCAAGTCATAAGGGATAAAAAGAATAGAACGATTGCATTATCCCAAGCTTCATACGAAGATAAAATCTTGTCTAGGTTTTCCATGCAAGATTCCAAGAAAGGTATGTTACCTTTTAGACATGGAATCAAAATTTTTAAGGAACAAGTTCCTAATAATGAGCATGAAGAGAAATTCATGAGTAGGGTTCCATATGCATCGACAATTGGAAGTCTCATGTATGCAATGATCTCTACTAGACCAGATATTTGTTTTGTTATGGGCATAGTTAGCTGTTAGGTTTGTGAGTTATGTTGACATTATTCTATATCAAAACAACATTTCCTTTGTATTGTTTAGTTGTCTAGGATTCATGATGATTCAAGCTTCAAAGAAGAAATGACAACTATTCAAGCAAGTTTAAGTCTTCAAAGGGAAAAGTGTTTCATGATTCTACAAAGGTATATTAAGACCTTTCCTTTCTCTTTCAAGGCTTAGGCACACACACATACATATCATACATTTGTGTCCCTGCATCATTGTGCACCATGTATAACACATTCACACACTTGAAGATGAATGCTCATGCATTGGTATGAAAATAACATGTTTTGGAAAATGCATGATTGGAGACTATCTCTATGTAGTTTGCATTCTAGTGTGAATTGTGTTTGTTTGTGTATATATTTGTATAACATGGATATTGAACTTGATTTTAGTCTTAAATCATTCTTGATTGAGTTCCAGTCATTTCGGTTACTCATACTATTGATTTCAAGTTCTAAGTCAAAAGATACTACACTTTCAACTCATGTTGCGTACATTGTCTTCGTCTTCGTATATCGAGTCAAATTATTATTTTATGGGTTGAGTATCTTATATTTCCATGTCCATGAAAGAGTTATGGTTTTTAATCCGCAAACGGATTCAAATTCTGAGTTCGAAGGCTGGAGAAGGGTCAAAGAACGCGAGGGAAGCGCATGGGAGTTGCACCATGGCCGAAGGCAAACAAGAGGTGCAAGCACGAGATGGCGCGTGGCCATCTCGGCTGCAACTCCTTGCTGCCCCGAGATGCCCACGTGCCATCTCGAGGAAGCATCTTGAAGGGGTAGCTTTGGTCTATTCAAATATATCTCCTCCCTCTCCTTTATATATCTCTTCTCTCTCTCATTTGAATTAAAAAAAAAGGAAGAAAAAAATGTAGTGCAGAAAATTTCCAGGTTTTTTCTCTCAACTTTGAATCACCATATCTCTCTCATTTCTTATCCGATTTGAGTGATTCAAGTTGGAGAAGTTTTTTATTGAAGTCTTCTATCATCTCTAACCGACCTTGAAGTCATTTGTTCAATTTTTCTGGTGGATCACACCATTTTCGTGACTGTACTCGAAATTGTCAAGGTATTTGTTTATCTTTAGATTCCCTTGATTCTAATGTTCAAATACCTTGGATCTTCTTCCTACTTGTGTGTATTTGACTTGAACATATGTTGATGAGTGATAGATCTTCAATTAAATGCTAGTTGTGCTTAATTAGAAACTTGATTGTGAGTTAGGTGTCAATCAAACCTATGTTTTCACATGATTGTGAGTTGTATTGTGCTAGCATCTTATCTAGGACTATCTGTACTTTGATTGACTTAATTTTCATGATTAATAGACTTATCTTGTGCTAGAACTCATTTATTGAATAAATTTAGGATTAGCACATTTGATTATATATTTAGAGTCTATTAGAGTTTAATTGACTATTTTGTGAATATATGCTCTAAATGATTGCTAGAGATTTGATTGATCATATCTTGTGTCCAAGCATTTTTGTGTTAGTACTAAAGTCTTGAATATGTACTTCATGAACATGTTTATTTCAAGCTTTAGTAACATGAATAAAATCTAGGCTTAAAGCATGTGTTTGGAAATTTGGCATGCTCTAGACTTTTATTCATGCATAAGATCTAGACAATCTTGTTTTGTGAACTATACTGTCTATGTCTAGATCTTCATGGAGTGTACCTAATCTATACATTTCAAATGCTCATGCATCATCTTCTGTGGTGTCATTTTTGGATTATAAACTAGAAAAGTATACTTTGTGTGCTCATTGATTAATTCTAGTTTCCATAGAATTTGTTGATCATCTTATTCTATGTTGTGTGCTTGTTTGCGTTTTGCATTCATGATCACTTAGATGCCTTGTGAGAAGGGAGTCTTGACAATAGGTGTGAGACCTATCTTGTTGAGCAAGAAGTCTTGGAAAGAGGTGTGAGACCTTAGATTGTCAAGCAAGGAAGTCTTGGCTAGAGTCTGGAAGACTCGGATAATCGAGCAAGAAGTCTTGCCTAGGGTCGTGAGGATCCAGATAGGTGAGCGAGGAAGTCTTGACTAGAGTCTGGAGGACTCAGATAGTTGAGCAAGAAGTCTTGCCTTAGGTCATGAGGATCTGGATAAGGTGAGTGAGGAATTCTTGACAGGAGGTGTGAGGCCTCGGATTGTTGAGCATTAGGGCGACATCTTCATGAGTAGGATAGGAGGGTAGTTTCTAGGTGAAGGGGTCACTTGAGAGATTGTACTTGTCTTATCTACTAGTGGATTTTGTTTGCCGGTGGCTGCTAGCCCATGGCTGTTTCCTCTTCAGAGGTTTGTCACGTTATATCTTTTGTCAATTTTTCTCTATCCCTAACTCTCTAGTATTTGTATTTGTTATTTGAATACTATGGATAGAAATCTTTATGTAAGTTGACTTCCTTATACAATATTGTTTGTGTATGTTAGATAACTTTGTATCTTGTGATATTCCATTCAAGCTGTAAAGTACCACTTTTTAATACTGTAAGTACAACTTATGGAATTTTGTCTACATTGAAAATATTTGTTTATAAGATACATTAATTCTTGTTATATGTTTTGTAGACTAAGAGTAGAGATTTGAGCATACATGAATATATTGTTTTCTTATAACAATCATGTTGAATGTTAATTTGTATGCTTATCAAGGTTTTGTCACTAGTCTTAAAAGATTTGTTAAAAGTGAGAGACAACCTATTCACCCCCCCTCCTCTCTAGGTTGTTTAGTATAACCTTGTACACATTATTACATTAGCAGGTTTGAATCGAAACCTGGTCCTGATCACTGGACGGCAGTCAAGCATATTTCAAGTATCTTAGGAGAACGATAGATTATATGCTTGTATACTCTGGAGAGGATTTGAACCCGTTGGGTATACAGATTCTGATTTTCAGTCAGATTCTAATTCTAGGAGATCAACATCAGGATTAAGGTTCTTGTTATTAAAAGGGAATTTTTTTATTTATACGTAAACCCTAATTTTCGTTTTCTCACGCATCCGTTGTGTTTTGAATCATTTTTTCCCCTACAAGCAAGTGGGAGATTGTTGGGATTATGCTCGATAGCAAGAGTGTAATAATGTATTTGACAATCTTTTCATATTAATAAAGTGATTTCTAGTTTAGCAAATCTTATAGCGTTTAAACTTTAATTACTATAATTGTCAAAAGTAAATAATCATAAGGTCAAAAGACTATGAGAAAAGAAGAATTGTTCATACATCTATACATGTATGAGGTAGACACAATTCTTTAGTTAGTCTTGAATAATATTTACAACTTAAGATAAATGTTTGGGCGCCTTTATCTTGTAAAAGTTGTAGATTCTTTTACTAGCATTTGAGTGGGATCAAATGTGTTATGATGAATCTAAAATCATCAAAGTGTGATGTATTTGGGCAAAAGAATCTAGTGCACTGGGTGCATTGAATTGGATCACAATGAAACACTTTATCTAGAACTGTCAATGGATAAAAGTTTTCATTTGAAGAAAATCGGAGAGTCTATCTCAATCCTGAGATAAATGATGGATTTATGGTTGCAAGTGTTATCATTTGAGCTATTAATGAGTACGATTATATAGCATAGTCTATCTTCGATAGTTTGGTGTTATTCATTTGTTAATCGATAGAGGACTTCAGTTAAAGATATGGACATCGTGGCTCCATTTATGAAATGAGAGTAGAATATCATCATATGGATGTTTTGAGGTATTGGATATTAAATCTTAACGTTAAGTTTTCAATAGTGTCCATTAAACATGTCTTCTGGACAAGTCAAAATATCTAAGTTCGAAAAGTGGTCATATGAGTAAATATGGTAACTTGGAGAGTTATGGGTGGTCTATGAGCTCTTGGGGATTACTGATATTCTTCACGAGGATACACTTTCTCCAATAAGGTTGTCTAGGGTATGAATGAGTAATATCAACTTATTCTATCTTTATTTAAGAGTTCAATTTTAGTTCTTTAATGGAATGAACTAAAATTAAATAGATCAGACCTAAGTGAATCATTTGTTGATTGTGATTGAGTTGTGTCTATTGGAGCTTAAATTTAGATAGCCCGACAAGATCCCCAATCCACACGAACTTGCATGGATCACTTGATATATTCTACCGGACCCATTTAGGGGTCCACTTAGAATTGTATTAAGGCATGTGAACTTGTTTCTTTTTCTAATAATAGGTCTAGTTCACATGTGGACTTTTTTATTAAGGGACAATGAATTTAATAAAATAAGGAAAATAATATATGGCCCATATATATGTGTTGGGTGGCAAAGCTATTTAGAATAGCTTAATTTTATTATTTTTATTTTATTATTTAATTAAATGAAAATTAATTAATTTGTTGATTAATTAATTATTTTATTAATAGTCAAAATTTAGTTATGGTTATAAATACACTATTGAGTTGGATTAGGAGTTTTGGTATGGGAAAGAATTCCTTTTGGAAAAGGATTCTTAACCACCAAGTAAATCCTTCTTAGGAGAGGATTTAGTCTCCTATATATAATACCTATTAAATTCGACCAAGAATGAATTTTTGGTGTGAGTTGTTATTTTTTTATTTGTTTTTTATTGTTATAAAAAAAAACTTTGTTCAACTCATTGTGTGAAGAATTCGGCCAAGCGTAGAGAAAATAGGGAACGTTTTTTTTTCCGATAGTACACTAGTATCCTTTGCATCAAAATGGTTTTGTGTACATCATCGTATCAAGGTTCACGCGAGTTTCAATCATATTGATTGATAATTCACAAGTGATCGGACGTTCTTGGTTTTTCTCTTGGAGGATTATTGTGACTAGCAAATAAGTAGATTTTGTTTGTTTCCAACTTCAGGTACACAATTTAAAGAAAGTTAGCCCACACTCCTAGGTGATTCACGTTCATGATTGGATTAGAAGATCTTACGGATTTAATTCGACGCTTGTTCAATCTTCGCGAAGAAAAAAAAGGTATGACACTTTTTATATTCATCAATTAATATAGGGTTAAGGTTCTTGTTATTGAAAAAGGAAAAATTTTAATTTATACAGAAACCCTAATTTTATAATTTTTCATAAATTTTCTCACGCTTCCGCTGTGCTTGTATTTTTCCCTTCACCGTGAACTCGTGCCCGCCAATGAAGATCGAGCTTCCCAAATCGTCCCTCGCTAGAATCCACTTCTTCTTCTTCTAGGCGAGGTTCTTCTTAGAAGCACCGGGAATGATGAAGTTGAGCTTGTTCTTAGCTTTCGCATAGAACTGACCTCGGGGAGCACTAGACATGCTTCAAATCTGAAAGAGGTAAGCCAGCTCCTCTACCCTGGTCTCCCTAGTGACCTTGCTTACCTCGTTCTATTCTCTCTATAGCATGAGAAAGCCGATCAGATGCCTCTAAAAACCGGGCATCAGCTAGAGGGGAGCTAGTTGTAAGGCGCTAAGAGCCCGTCAGAGGGTAAGACGAAGAGGAAGTCTAGCCTCATTCTCAAGGGCCGTTACAAGAATTGGAAGCACACCTTTGGGAGGATTGAAGACGTCATAATTTTAGTGAGGAACTGAGATGGAAACATTGTCGGAGAAACCATACTTGGACCTGAGATGAGCGATCGAGTTCGGATTAACGGTGGAGTCCAAGATGACCCTGAAGTCATAGGGAGGAAGCCTCTCCAGAGGAGTACCAGCAACTATGAGTTGACCTTCTTAGCAGCGTCGACCCTATTCTCCATGTCGGAATCTTCATTGACCAAATTCAGGGGACTATCGGGTATGTTAGAGAACCCGGTCCTAACAACTACGTTCCTGTTATAGGTGTCTTTAAGGATTAGGAGGAGAGTCATCACTATCGAAGTTCATTTGGTTTCTCTTTCCAGTGGTGAGACTAGAAACCTCTTCACTATCGACAATGGAATCAACGAAATCGTAGCTGGCTTTTGACATGGTTGGGGAAAGTTTCGAGTTAGATGAAATAAAAAGTGAAGGTGTTGCTCGAGAAGTTAGTATGAGAATTCCTCTTTGAATATTTTTGAAATTTGAAAGAGAAAAAGTGTAAGAAAGGTGGTGAAGCAGCTTGGATTAAATAAAGATGAATGGAATAGTGATGTCGATGAAATCTTCGACTGAGATTGCCTCGAATCTTGTGAGCAGACGTAATGGAGTCATAATATTTTGAGAAACGCACTGGTCTCTGCTCGCCACATAACTTGTGCATTTGATGTGAAGATTTTTTCCTGGATTCTGTTAGCAACTTTGGATGGAAAATTTCCCAATTAGAATAGGAAATCTGACTCCAACCCATACTAAATTACTGATGTTCACGTTAGAGGGCACTTCTGTTAATACCCAAATTTGGCTAGGGACCAAAGGAAAATTTTCCACACTTCTAGCCCGAGTCCAAACCCCAGATTACCCACCATGGAACTCGGGGTCCTGGGATCGAGCTTTGGAGCCACCCCGCAGAAGTAAAGAAAGGGTTTCTGAAAATTTCCAAGAAAGTATGTGTCTATAATCTAAAAAGGGGGTGAATAGGTTTTAGTTCGATAGATTACCAATTTTGTGAATAAATCTATATTATCAGTTCTACCCCATTCAACTAAGTGTTCAAATAAAAGACAACAAACATAAAACAATAACAACACACAATATATACATAGAAACCCTCCAAATGGGAAAAACCATGGGTTGTTCAGTGCGCCACACTCGATCCTCAAAATCCACTATTGAGAGAAAGTTTACAACCTAGGTTGACCTCCCGTCTAACCCTCAATTTACTAACCCTTTCACTCTACCCAGCGGGCTTTAATAGTGATTTTGGATCACTAACCTTGTGCACAAATCACATAGCCACAATCTTAATCAACAATGAAGAGATAATGGCAACCTAAGTGAATATGCAAGAATATTAAATATGCAAAAATGCAAGGTCAAGAAATTCATGCTTATCTAGGATTAATAATGACAACTAAAGCAAATCCTAGATATCAATGTTCTAAATGCAAAGGCAAGAAGAATTAGCTAGAAGTGTAAAACCGTCCTAAATTCTAGCTATCACAAATTAATGCATCTCAACCAACAATCAATAAACAAGCATATCATAAAAGCAATTAAACATTCAAGCAAGCATTGCAATAGAGACCCTAGGTATACATGTTATAGTAATGAAACCATAAAGTTTAGAGCATGTAGAGAATACCTAGTGATGAACAAACAAGAGACTCATGCTTGAAAGATGCTTGATGATTATGTTTTTGAAGTTTGATTGAGTAAAAATGGCTTCTTAGAGCTACTCTCACTAAAAAAACCTTATCTCTCTCTCAAAAATAGGTTAGAAAACTCTAAAACACGAGTTGGGAAGAAGATGGTATATTTGTATGAAGCCTAAAGTGAAAATACATCGTTTTGACAAAAACTGTCCAAAAGACGCATTGGGTGCAGGTGTGGGCGATGGTCGAGTAGCGCACGACCAGCGACAAACCACTGGACAAGTTGCACTGGTGAGGTGCGCATGACGACCAGTGCACCACCATCGATAAACCACTATAAAGTTGCGCTGGTGTTGGTGCGCTTGACGATCAGCGCACCACGAGCGATAATCCACTGGAATGCTGCGTTGGTGTTGGAGCAGGTAGGGGCGCTGCTCGAGTGGCGCATTGCTCACTACCTTCACACACACACCAAATTATGTAAGAGAAAAGAGGTAAAGGTAATGCATCCTAAAGCCTAACATGACTTGATATTTTAATCACAACATGCAATCAATTTAAACAAGCAAAAGAGAACAAAATTAAATACACAACAAGACAATAAAATGCAAATGCAAAGTGATCAAAACATGCATGAGAGTAAGTGTGTGCACTAAATCTCTTCAATGAAGGTTAAGCAAGTGATTTTACCTTTGAAGCTTGAGCTAGGGCTTGAGCAATGATGGCCTAAACCGCCTTTACACATTAAACCCCAAATGTGGCTGTCAACGAAATTAGCCAATCAAAAACCGAGGAACTTACAATCTCCCCCTTTGGCTATTTCGTGACAAAACCACCACTCACAATTCATCCTCACCAAAAACAGAAAACAAAAGATAGGGGTCAACAAAATTTTCTTCATTACAAAGAGATGCCAAATAAACTAGATCTTCAAGTCATCCATCTCTAGTAGAATCAACATCCCTACAAAACAGAATAACAACACTTTCCAAGACAAGCGTATTAGAGGGATCAAGATAAATAAAGACAGGGGAAATTTTCACGAAATAGAAACAAATGGCATGTAATCAACAATGCACATGTAAAAGCTCCCCCTAAAAATGGCATTGTCCTTTTATATGCAAAAGCAACAAAGACTTCCCCTTAATCCAACATAACTCCCCCTTTTTGTCACAAGATAGGCAAATGAGTATTCCCCAACCGGGACGCTTTAGCAAAGAGAGATATTTGCAATGTAAATGCATAATCATATACAACAACTTTATGCAATTTAATTAAGAGAGAGAGGGAAATTCATGGAAGTTTTATTTATTGGAACATGTGTAAAAAGATTTACCTTGAATGAAATACATGCAACATCAACTTCCAAAAAAATGGTATTTGGCAAAGGAAAATAGCACATGAGGTTCCAAGAGAAGTCAAAACAATTTGCACCAATTTGTCAATGAAACACAAGATATAGTTTAACAAGAGATAAGAGTAACTACCAAGCTTTACAAGTTAAACAAGACATGAGCGACTATTGCGCCCTTTTAGATTTTTCCGGGTGAAATGTCTGTATGATAGTAGCCTTGTTCAACAAGTAAAGAGAGAGAGACTATTGGATTGTGAAATCCTTGAAATGGATACAATATCTTTATTGATTGAAGTCTCAAAAGTCACTTTCACACAAATTTGCAATCAATTTTTTTAAGCATTCAATAAATTCATCATACATAACAATATAAGCATGTAAAGATAAAGTTTTTATAAACATGGAGATAAACTTTGGGTCAATCAAATGTACTTTCCAATCATATTTTCTAGTCCAAAATACATTTTTGAACACAAATGAGACATGCATTTCAAATAAGGCAAAGACACACATATTGAATAAAAAGTTATATTATAATATAAGCATCCAAGATACTTAAGCAATTAATTAAAGAACATAAAATTGAACAATTATTTGCTTATTAGAATGCAAGTTCGCTCTCTTCACTTGAGCTCCCCATATGGGTCAAACACCAAAACATATCAATGCATATGACAAATCCCAATAGACCTACTAAGAGATTTAAACTTAGTTGAATCTAATGGTTTTGTAAACAAGTCCGCTAGGTTATCATTTGTGCCCACATGTTCAAGTGCAATGCATTTGCTCTCAACTAGCTTTTTAATGAAATGATGTCTAATGTCAATATGCTTGGTTCTAGAATGTTGGACAGGATTTTTTGAAATATTAATGGCACTCATGTTATCACAATAAAGGGTTAGAGTACCTTGCTCAAAGCCATAATCCATGAGCATTTGCTTCATCCAAAGGAGTTATGTGCAAGCACTCCCAGCTGCTATATACTCATCCTCAGCCATGGATAATGATATGGAATTTTGCTTCTTACAAAACCATGACTCAAAATTGTTCCCTAAGAAGAAGTAACCGCCCGATGTACTATTCCTATCATCACAATTACCTGCCCAATCTGCATCACTAAAGCCAACTAAACTATTATTAGTGTCAAAAGAGTACCACATCCCATAGTTGGATGTTCCATTCACATATCGAATGATTTTCTTCACGGAGGAGAGATGGGATTCCTTGGGATTAGCTTGATACCTAGCACACACACCAACACTAAAAGCTATATTGGGCCTACTAGCAGTCAAGTATTGCAAGCTCCCTATCATGCCACGATATAGACTTTGATCCACACTTTTTCCACTAGCATCCTTGCTAAGTTTCAATGTGGTACTCATAGGTGTGTCATAATGCTTGGCATTCTCAAGGCCAAATTTCTTCATTAGGTTCTTGACATATTTAGCTTGGGATATGAAGATCCCATCATGCATTTGCTTGATTTGCAAGCCTAGGAAGTAATTGAGTTCACCAACCATGCTCATTTCAAACTCATGAGTCATGACATAAACAAATTGTTTAACTTTCAAGTTATTTGTGGAACAAAAAACGATGTCACCAACATAAATTTAAGCTATGAATAGCTCAACTTTAGTACACTTGATGAATAAGGTCTTGTCAACACTTCTTCTAGAGTAGCCATTTTCAACACGATAAAGAGTGAGACGCTCATACCAAGCTCTTGGTGTTTGTTTCACCCCATATAGAGCCTTTTTTAGACGATAAACATTATTGGGGTGGTATGGATCTGCAAACCCATTGGGTTGCTCAACAAACACTTCCTCTCGCAAGAAGCCATTGAGAAAGGCACTCATACCATCCATTTGATGTAATTTAAACTTGTGCACACAATATATGGATTAGAGAAGCCTAATGCACTATAATCGGGCAACGGGAGCAAAAGTCTCCTCATAGTCGATACCCTGAATTTATGAGTACCCTTGTGCTACAAGTCTAGCCTTGTTCCGCACAATGTTACCATCCTCATCGGATTTATTCCTATAGACCCACTTGGTGCCTATCACATTAGTGTTCTTAGGCCTAAGAACTAGAGTCCAAATCTCATTTCTTTCAAATTGATTTAGCTCTTCTTGCATAGCAAGAACCCAAAACTCATCACTTAAAGCATCATTAACCTTTCGGGGTTCAATTTTAGAGGTGTCATTGCAAGAAAATTGTTCATCCACTACAGGCCATTCACTACAGGCTTGGGAGGCTTGTGATGGAAAACCATTATTCACTACGAGCAATTAAAAACCCATAGTGAAGTCGGTTTCATAAAATCATTTAAAACGAGCTTTTAAAAGTCCGTGATAGGTAATAATTATCTACTATGAGTATAGATGGGCTCACTGTGAACAATGTATGCATTACGGGCTTTGTCCGTAGTCTTTAAAGTTATTCACTACGGGCAAAGTTCGTATTGGAAAGTAATTATATTTGGAGGGAATACAAAATAAATCCTGCTAATCAACCAAAAGTCCCTTAAATCAATTCTGATTCCTTTCTAAAAACGACCTCTGTCAAAATCCCTCTCACGTTTACCTAAAGTCCTAAATCCCAAAATTGGTTCAAGCAATTTTAAAGTAAATCCCTAAATCCCCAAATTGTTTCACTCCATGTTTCTTTTTTCAATCTAATTTTTGGACTCCAATCTCTACTCCCTACTTCATCTGATTTCAGTTTCGGGTGCCCAGTCAGTTCTTGACCCAAGCCCTAACAAAGAGCTGAATCCCCCAGTAGTTGTCACTTGTCACTCCATCAGGTAATTCGCTTTCTTCGTCTCATGCTATTTTTTAATATTGATCAGTGTAGCTTTACTGTGAAACCATCTTTATATTAAAGTACTACTTTCTCTTGTAATTGTTTTTCCTTCAGTGTTTCATTTTTGTTCAAAATTTGTGAGTTTGCTTTGGGGTTGACTTCAATTTTCAGATACATAAACACTGTTGTGGAAGTATTTTGGTTATGTGAATATAGGATTAGTGTATGTAAATAACATTTTTTGACTTTTTTTGTTGGTATCAGTAATTCAACTGTTCACAAATTTAAGGTTTTTAGGGGTATTAGTAACTTTCAAATTCTTGATAGATATATTGGGGTATAAATGTATGGAAATATTGAAAATAACTTTAGAAATCTGATATTTCGATGATATATCAACAATTTTTAAATATATCACCGAAATTTTAATGATATTCTTGATATTTACTTGTTTATTAGTAAGATAGTTGATGGATGAGTGAATGTCTCTACTCATGTTATGGGGTGAAAGAACTAGGAGATGAAGATTTTATAAAACGATTGGCAGTAAGAGAGACTACTATTTAAAATTCATCTACTTGTGTTTTCATATGTGTAAATATGTAATGCAATTAGGAGAGATGAGTTCTGATGTGATTGTTAGTAGAAGGACTTGCATTCTATTGTTAATGTATTTTTTGAGTTTATCGTGTCAGATTGCTCATCAAGTTGATTAAACTATTGGCAAAATGATCATGCCATGGAATTAGTTTTCAAATTGTTCTGTTTCTACCTGATATTGAATTTTTTTGTGCTCTTTTTGTGCCTTTACTTTAGTAGGTTATTGTTATCACAGCTTTGCTGGACACACCAACTAGCAGGTTTTGTAGACCAGTACTTAAAAGGTTTCATTTTCACTTATTTTAATTTTATAATCTCTCATTCTTTTTCTTTCATGCTCTGCTTTATCCACCCTTAAAAGCAATATTTGTTATATATATATATATATGTATATATATATATTTCTACCTGATGTTGAGGTGATATATGAATCTAGAGTTTTTAATTCCTTCACGGATAGTTTGGCAAAGATGGGATCCAATTCTTCTAGAGATTTTGCTGAGTGGGGTGATGTGTGATTTTTCCCCTATTTTGCTATGATTGGTTGGTCTTTGTCTTGCTTTGTTGTTAGGGTTGTTTTCTTGCAATTTATTAGTTTAAATGGTGGTTTTTTTGCAGGGTGGGTTTGTTTTCATTTTTTCTGGTTTTGCTTTGTTGGTGGTGCCTTGCTTTGGTTTCTTTTTTTCTTTGTTTTTGTTCTCTTTCGGAGGTGCAGTTATGGAATGTGCAGGGGTTTTTCATGTTTGTTCTGTTTCGTTTGGTGGTGTTGTTGGAGGGTGTGGCTCTGTTTGTGTGGCCTTTGCTTGTTGTTTTCTTTGACATGATGGTCTGTTAATAATTACTTTTTAAAAATAAATAAATTAGTAGCTAGTAGTTTAAATGGAAAGCAAGTAATTTTTCCATACAAACTAAAGCTTCTTATCCTGGAACAAATTATTATTATTATTATTGAAAATGGAATTAACAAAAGAAATTTACCATGAAAAGAAAACAAACATGAATAATATTTACAATAGCTAGTAGTTTAGGTGTAAAGCAAGTGATTTTTTCATCCAAACTTAATCTTCTTATCCTGGAACATATTATTATTAGATCTTGTAAACGGAATTAACAAAAGTAAAATTACCATGAAAAGAAAACAAACATGAAGATCATATTTTGTGACGAATTAGATGATGTTTATGGTATAGACTAAGTAATTGTGTACAGTGTTTACATACCTAATTGTGTACAGTGTCTACATGAAACACACATAGAAAACAATATTAACAAACTTTCATGCCTACATAATTGTGTACAGTGTTTATATATCTAATAATATTGAATTTTTTGGGCTTCTTTTTTATGTTGACCTTGGTAGGTTGTTGTCATCGCTGCTTCATTGGGCACACTTGCAAGTTTTGCAGACCACTTAAAGGTATCAATTTTACATATTTTAATATTACAATTTCTCTTCTTTTTTCTTTCATCCTGTGTTTTATCCACTTTTGAATGCAATAGGATATATATATATTTTCCTACTTATCATTTAGTTTTCATTCATATATTCTGCAATAGGAGTTATGGTGGCAATTCGTATTGTGTATGATTTCCTTGTTCTGTTATGATATAATCTACTAAGATTGCTCTCCAATTCTTGTGAGTGTATCTTTTATAATATTGATAGGTAAAATAAATTATTGATCACTTTTTCAGAGTTGGATCCATGCAAATGGATAAGGATTGGCTAAAATTTTCAAGGTTAATACACCAAACACAAAAAAAATGTTATTTGATGAATACACTCAAGATTTCAAGTAATAACAATTCTATTTTTTTTTTCCTTTTTCATCTGTAGAGTAAAGAAATAATATAGAGATGGTGCCAAAAATTTTGTAGAGGCGGCTAAAAGAAATGCTAGAAATCGTGATTTGATAGTTTGCCCTTGCAAACAATGTATAAATCAAAATTTCAATCCTACTAAGATAGTGTACGAACACCTAGTCATTAATGGGATGGATCCTACATACACTAATTGGGTTTTCCATAGGGAAAACCCAATAAGTTTTGGACAAAATGAGAACAGTTCAAATACATTTAGAATGTATAGAGATGCTTTGGTTGAAGATGTTTGTAATATTGAACCGGATGTCGAAATTCGAGATGAAGAACTCACTCGGAATGTGTAAGAGGCAGAAACACCTTTATATCATGGTAGTACGAAATACACCAAATTGTCTGCCATTGTAGTTTTATACAAACATAAAGCTACACATGGTTTATCTGATAAGGGATTCAATGAACTTCTTAGCATTCTTCGATACATGTTGCCACAACATAATGTACTCCCTGATTCATTGTACTCAACAAAAAAGTTGCTTAAAGTATTTGATTTAGGATATGAGAAAATACATGCATGCGTCAATGATTGTTGTCTGTTTAGAAAAGAGTTAAAGCAACTTAAGGAATGTCCACAATGTGGTGAATCTAGGTGGAAAGTAAATAAACATACTAACCATATATATGAGGGGGTGTCTGCCAAAGTACTTCGATACTTTCCAATATTACCAAGGTTTAGAAGAATGTTTAGAACAATTGAGTTGGCCAATGAGTTGACATGGCATTCTACCCATACAAGTCAAGATAGAAAAATGTGCCACCCTGTTGATTCACCCGCATGGGAGACAATAGATGATACATGGCTATGTTTTGCATCAGATCTACGCAATTTAAGACTTGGTTTGGCTGCAGATGGATTCAACCCTTTTAGAAACCTAAGCTCTACACATAGTACTTGGCCAGTGGTTCTAGTTACATACAATCTCCCCCCGTGGAAATGCATGTCTAAAGAAAATTTGATGTTAACACTACTAATTCCAAGGCCAAAGCAACCGAGGAACGATATTGATGTGTACTTATAACCAATAATAGATTATTTGAATGAGTTATGGCATAATGGAGTTGAAGTATATGATGCTTCTTTTAATTCCACCTTCAACTTAAAGGCCATTTTAATGTGGACCATAAATGATTTTCCCGCTAATGGAAACTTGGCAGGGTGTTGTGTGAAAGGTAGATATGCTTGCCCTGCATGCGGGTTAAAAACATGTTCCCAGATATTGAAATTTAGTAACAAGAATGTTTATTTGGGTCATCGACGATTTCTTCCAATGAATCATACATTTCGAAAAATGAATTCATGGTTTAATGGGGCAGAAGAAACGGGTGAAAAGCCTCAGATAATTTCTGGTAAAGAATTTCGACTTGCATGTGCAGAAGTTGAAAATGATTTTGGAAAAGAGAGAGAAAATAGGAAAAGAAAGAAAAATTTGAATCCTATATGGAAAAAAAAGTCAATATTATTTGATCTTCCATATTGGCAGGTAATTCTTTTATTCCCAAAATTAAAAAATGCCTTATTCTAAATCTGTTATTTTATTTTATTTCCAAAACAAATTTAATTTTTACTTGTTAATATGCATGAATTATGTTTGCATCATAATTTAGATGTAATGCACATTGAAAAATATATTTGTGAGAGTCTTGTCGGCACGCTATTGAACATAAATGGGAAAACAAAAGATGGTGTGAATTCTCGTAGAGATTTACAAGCCTTAGGCATTAGGCATGAGCTTCATGTGAAAGAGTGTGGTAATAGACTTTTTCTACCCGCAACACCACACATGCTATCAAAGGTAGAGAAATAATTATTATGTAAACGATTGTTTAGTTTAAAAATGCCTGATGGTTATTGCTCAAACATTAGCAATTATGTATCATTGAGTAAGTGCAAGATAGCTGGGCTCAAATCTCATGACTGCCATGTATTAATACAACAGTTGCTATCAGTAACAATACGAGGTCTCTTGCCTAAAGGGCAGAAAATAGCTATATTTCGGTTATGCTCTTTTTTTAATGATATTTGTCAAAGAGTGATTGATAGAAGTAAGTTAGAATCATTGGAGGATGAAGTTACAGTGACTATGTGCATGCTTGAAAGATATTTCCCTCCTTTTTTCTTTGACATTATTATTCATCTCACTATTCATTTAACTAGAGAAGCTCGATTATGTGGACCGGTTCAATATCGTTGGATGTATCCTTTCGAAAGGTAATCCCCTAGCATTTATAGTATAATATTTTTAGTTTCATCAATGATAGACAACAAATATAAAAGTTTCATTTATATGGTTTTTAAAGGATTATGAAGGTTCTAAAAGGATATGTAAGAAATCGTGCACGCCAGGAAGGGTGCATAGCAGAATGTTATTTAGCAGATGAATGTATGCAATTTTGTAGTAAATATTTACCACAAATAGCAGATGTTGGTAATAAGGATGATAGAAACCAAGATGTTGTTTATGGTAGTGTAGTTGAATGACATCCTATTTCTGTAGGGATATCGATGACCATGTCTTCAGACATGCTATACATTGCACATCGTTATATACTATTTAATAGTACAGAAGTGGACCATACATAAAGTAAGTACAACAAAATTAATTTTTTTCATTGATTAAATACAAATTAATTTTTAGTTTAGATTCAAGTCTTGTGAATCTTATTGTTAACATTCTATTAGCATGCACATTGAAGAGCTTCAACGTTTCGATTCAAGTCTTGTGAGTAGACCCTCTTTACTACAGAAGCAGCATACATCAACTTTCGTATCATGGTTCAAAGCTAAGGTTGATAAACTTACCACAAATGATAGTTAACTTTTTTCACAGGTTTTTTTTATAGATAAACTTACTCCTTAGTATATTTAAACAAGTCATTGATGAAGCAAGCAGCTTGAATATATCAAACACCTTAAAATGGCTTGCATTTGGACCAACCATGCAAGTAACATCATATACAAGCTATGTTGTGAATGGAAAAAGATACCGCACAATAGACAGTAAGAAATCTACTCAAGATAGTGGCATTTAGCTTGAAGCAGAAACTGTTTGCACAATCAATGCAAGAGATGACACTCAAGTTATCAAAAAGATTGTTTACTATAGGTTTTAAAAGAAATTCTTCTTTTAGATTTTTATGCATTTCGTGTCCCATTATTTAAATGTGATTGGGTGGGCAGCGGGAGTGATTTTAAAATTGAAGACGGGTTCACACTAGTTAATCTTCACCCATGAGTAAATAAATTTGATAGAGATCCATTTATTTTTTCTCTTCGTAAGCAACACAAGTGTTTTACTCTAGGGAAAATGATACATCTAATTGGTATGTTGTCTTAAAAGCACCTCCAAGAGGATTTCATGATCTAGACAAGTTTGACGAGCATGCTTATATGACTTCTACACCATTGGATGTATCTCAACATGACTCTAGTATGGATGAAGATTAGGAATATGCCTGAATTGACTGACGACATTGTTGTAAAAATCTAGTGATATTGCTTGTAATCTTATTTTGAAATGTTTAGTATATTAAACTGAAAGCATTTTGATATAAATATTGTTAGTATGTTATGTTTTGATCTTTACGTTTATTTTTATTATATATTTTTTGAAACTGCTTATATCTTTTATTTGTGATGATAACTATAGATGTACTTGGGTGTGTAAAATGTGTTTTACTTGGGTGTACTTGATACATATGAAATATTATAAAATGATAACTATTACTGAGGTATACATGCTTTTGACTTTGACACACAAAAAATATGGTTTTAGATATTGGCTGATGTTGACAGAAGAAAATACCGGTACTTCATCTTCAAGTCTTAATGATAAGGTATCAAAAAAAGAAAGGGAAGGGGCTCAAACCGATATGATTTTAACAAAATTGCAAAAGCTAAGGAAATTGGGGTTCCTATTAATGATTTGGGCCAACCATATGGAGAATCTTCCATACAGTTATGTACATATTGTGGGGCTATGACTGCTCAATTGATACTAATAACATACAAAAGTTGGCTAGAGGTCCCAGTGATTATCAAAGAAAGTGTGTGGGAGACTACAAAGGTATACACTTCATTTTTTTTATTCATTGTTAAGAATGCATAATAGGTACTAGATATTAAAATCTTTGTAATCTGTATCAATTTTCATTCTCTCTGTGAAAATTAATTATGAAAGCAGAATAGGTTTGATTTGGATGGCATTGCTAAAGATCATGTACTTGCTTCAATGTGCACTTGTTGGAGACAATATAAGAGTAGGATAACAAAACAAATTAGAAATGTTCCACCCAGGTCCTGAGGCATCTAGAAAGCTCCAACTGCTGAAGCCGGATAATATTTTAGATATAACAGAATGGCATAAATTTGTCAAATTTCGACAGTCTCAAGAATTCGATGTAAGTCTTTCAAATTAAGCTTCATTAAAGCAACTAAAGTGTTATACAAGCATATGATTTACTTTTTTTTTGTAGGAAATAAGTAGACGTTATACTGAGCTAGCTAAAAAGAATGAAACCCCACATACAACTAGTTGTAAGAGATTTGCACGATTACGGGAAGAATTGGTATGTTGGCATAATGAAGTAGTATAATATCAACTAAATTTGTTATTATTATGAAGTTAAAATATAATTTTACTTGTTTGTGTCATTTGTTATTAGAGGGTCGCAAAAATAGCTAAAAATTAAGATCCCGACGAAGTAGATAGAGTGGAAACTTGGATAGCTGGGCATAAGCACAAACATGGGACACCGGTGAATGAAAATGTTGCAGAAAAAATAGTACGATATGCTAATTTTTTACTTATATTTGTTGTAATTTAATCTAAGCCCATTATATTTGATTATTTACTGTTATGATTGTTTTGCATAAATAGACAAAAATAAAGATTATTCCCCTGGATAAAACAAAATCAATTAAAGATGATGATATAGCTCAAGTTTTAGGAAAGGAGCACCGAGGTCGAGTTCGAGGACTTGGTTTGGGTGTTACGCCAACAAGAGTACAAGCAGTTGTGATAGGCAAAACAACTATAATGCAACTTCAAGCAGAAATGAAAGATCTTAGGGATCTGGTCAAAGAATTGCAAATTGCTTTCAATAATCAGGTAATGTGAAATAAAATAATTTGGATAGAAGTTATTGTTTTTCTAATAAACCAATATACAATGAATCTGAAAAGAAAACAGTCCAATGATAGAGTTGCAGCTGAAGAAAGAGTACATCAGGTAAATAAATAATGCTATAATATTTTTTTTTTCTTATGTTTGGCATTTTTTTAGTTCTAATACCTGTGTTTTTTTAGCCACAGTATTCAAGTAATTCGAATCTACAAGGAAGTAATAAATGTGTGAATTTTGTTAGATCTTCAAAGGTAAATATTATAAGAAGTTTATTTTTAAAATTGTTTCGAAATCAACACATTTTTTATTTTAATAATTTTGTTTTTTCCCTACTTTTTCTTTTAAAACTGTTTTTTTTTTCCTTTTAGTCACCAATTGGGGTTTCTACAAGTGAAAAGGATGCTTCACCTCAAAAGAGTACAAAATACAAGTTATTGCATTGGGTTGGTAATGGGCAAAAAGTAGCAGAAGCTCAAATTGATTGTATCGATCCCCAAGCATTAGTTCATCACAAGCTTCTTGGTTCGGATTATTGGAGAGTTTGTGTCAAGAAGATAATGGTGAGTGATGTTCCGTTGATTCGTGATACTAGTGAATTATAGACACTTGAAGATGCTAGAGGCACAATTATAGCTTGTCCATCAAAATACATTACATATTAGGAATTCAACGAATGTTTTTAAGTAAACATGATTTTAGGACGTCAAACATTTTTAACTACAATGTATTTTGTTGAATGTTTTCGTGACATTACCTTTATTATAATTATATATATGCAGTCTTATATTGATATGTCCATGTTTATAATGATAACAATTTTATTGTGATAATAGATTCCAAAAAATTCAAATTGCAATTAAATATAAATATATATATACCAAAATCAATAGGCGGTTAATCATAATCTTTAAAAAAACCATCTACTACGGATGGAGAATGTTATAAGTAAAACAAATCATCACGTGCGTAGCCCGTAGTAGGTATCTAATTCACTACGTGCAATATATGTTGTAGTTGAGCCTATTTATCATGGACATAATCCGTAGTCGAAATGAGATTAAATACAGTCAATGTCCGTAATAGTTAAGTCTATTTATCACGGACATAATCTATAGTCGAAATGCGATTAAATACGGTCGATGTCCGTAATTGTTAAGCCTATTTATCACGGATATAATCGATAGTCGACATGCGATTAACTACTGTCCATGTCCGTAATAGTTGAGCCTTTTTATCATGGACATGCTTCATAGTCGGAATGTGCCATTATCCATCACTGGCTAGCATATGACAGGCACTGTAACGGGCGATGCCCGTAGTCGTTTCCAGTCTACAACGGGCATTGCCCGTAGTAAATAACGGTTTTTCTTGTAGTGTGTAGTAAGTATAGCTAATTTTATTTGCTAATTGATGCCTAGTCCTCACACTTTCATTCACATCTCTAATGATGTCACTTTTTTTGTGAAGATGTCTAACTCAAGGAGCAGGTTCCTTAGAGTCCAAGGTAGAATCTCTATCAAGAAATTGAGAGACCTCTTTCTCAAGATTTGAATTTTCATCACTTAAAGTCTCACCAATCTTTTCAAAGGGAGGGTCATCAACTATACTAATCTCCTCATCATGGTTACTCACCTTAGGCCTACAATCATCTATGATCATATTGGATGATTCTTTAACACTTCGTGTCTTCAAATTAAAAACTCTATAGGCCTTACTATTTAGGGCATAGCCAATGAAAATCCCCTCATCACTCTTAGCATCAGACTTGTCAAGTTGATGACGGTAATTTAGAATGTAACACTTGCTTCTAAATGAGTGGAAGTAACTAACATTTGGCTTCCTTCCCTTCCACAATTCATAAGAGGTTTGCCTAGTATCGGGCCTTAAAAACACTCTATTTCCTATATAACAAGTTGTATTTACTGCCTCGGCCCAAAAATTCCTAGGAACATTATTGCTAAGCAACATCACACGAGCCATCTCTTGGAGAACCCTATTCTTCCTCTCTACAACTCCATTTTGTTGAGGAGTTCGAGGAGCAGAGAACTCATGGGAGATTCCAAGACTATCAAAAAAAAATTCAAAGCAAAAATTTTCAAATTTTCTCCCATGGTCACTCCTAATTCTCTTAATGCATTTTTTGTGAGAATCCTTCTCATTTTGAGTTTTAGTGCAAAGTTTTTTAAAAATTTCAAAAGTTTCAGATTTTTCTCTAAGAAAGTAGGTCCATGTAAATCTAGAAAAATCATCAACACATACAAAGATGTATCTCTTGCCACCGAGACTCTCGGTTTGCATGGGACCCAAAGGTCCATATGAAGAAGCTCTAGTGGCTCCGGGGTGGCAAGATACTTACCGTTTTTATGCACACTCTTAGTTTGCTTTCCTTGTTGACAAGGTCCACACACTCCCTCAATCCTATTTCAAACTTAGGAAGGCCTCTCACAATATTTAACCTCTCAAGAACTTTCAAGTCTTTGAAATTCATATGACCTAACCTTTTATGTCACAATTCAATTTGATCACAACTAGACAAATTACAAGAGATGCCATTGAAATCAAGACAATAACAATTGTCACTTGATCTCTTGCCTTACAATAGATCTTGTCCATCTTCTCTTAGAATAGAGCAATAAACGTTTCCAAACATAACCGAAAGCCCTTCATCACTTAAATGTGATATGCTAATAAGATTTTCTTATAAGTAATCTACATAAAGAGCATTAGTCAAGGAAGGCAAACCGGGGATGTAAATGTTTCCTTTTCCTAGAACCTTCTTACGTGAACCATCACCAAAGGTGAAAAATCCACCATCCTCCATCACAAGAGTTTTAAAGAAACTCCTGTTTTCGATCATGTGGCTAGAACACCTACTATCAAGGTACCAAGTATTGATGGCTTTAGCTTTCAAGGCTACTTGAGCCACATGACAACAAAATTCATCCTTTTTAGTCCACATAGATGAAATATTACTATTTCTAGGAGTCATGGGTTCATTTTCTCTAAACTTCCTAGGTGCATGCATTTTGGCTCTTCTAAACGTATTCTTCTCAATCATGCTTTCAAAATGACACAACTTAATAAATTTAAAACAATTCGGCCTTATGTGACCTTTAACACCACAATAATGACAAAAGGGAGTAAAATAAGAATTCATACCATATCCCTGTGCAAGCATGGAAGACTTCCCTCTTATTTGAGTTGTCCTTTGATGTTGAGCCGAATCTCTTCCTTGAAAGTCCCTTTGTGATTAAGCCAAATTAACACTCCCTCTTGGTTATGGATGAAAAATCCTTTGTTGACTTTAAGAACTCTTTGGAGGTTGGGGTCTTGTTTGATGAGCTCTTGGTTTTGGTGGATGTGTTTTAGCTTGAGAATTTGTTTGAGCTTGCTTTGATGATTCACCAACCTCATTGATGTGACTCTTGAACCTCTTTATCCTCTTGACTCTTGAAAAAGATGGTCTTCTTCAAGGAAGTGGCTTCCTTGCCTTCCACATATCTTAAGCCCGTTTTATCACTAGGACTCTTTCCAGATGATAGCATCTTGTCAAGTTTCTCGATTCCGGATGTCATCTTGGCAACCGATTCCTTTGCTTCCCTAAGCTCAATCTTCAAGTTCTCTTCACACTTCTTAGTGATCATAAGCTCCAACTTCAAGCTCTCTTTTAACTCTTTTCCACTCTTCACGTTTTCACTCAAGCTAGTTATCTTGAAAGTCAACTCTCGATTCTCCTTTTTCAACTCTTGAATCTCTTTCTTTTTTTTCAATCTAGACTTTTCAAAAAACCTCATGAAGTATACGTAGTCCATTTCCTCATCAATCTCAAACCTAGAGTTAGAAGAGGTACTCTCATCACTAGAGTCATCTATTTCTTCCTTATCACTCACAACTTCCTTTCCATTATGAGATGTTGTGAAGGCAATAAAGTTTGAAACTCTATCTTCATCATCCAAAGATTTTTCTTCCTCTTCTAAGTCTTCACTATCGCTTCAAGTGGCCACTGTCACATTCCCCTTTTTATTTTTCTTCAAATTTACATATTCTGGATCAATGTGACCAAAACCACTGCATTCATAGCATTGAATTCCCTTATTGGAGTCACTTTCTTGAGACTTTTCAATCTTCTTGAAGGGAGATTTCTTTTTTACTTCCTTTCCCATTGACCCAAAACCTTTCCTCTCAAGCTTCATGAATTTCTTTAATCTTTTAACCATGAGGGCCATTTCTTCATCTGAGTCTTCCTCATCTTCTTCAACCTCAGTAGTCTTCAAGGCAATGTTCTTTTGATTCTTCGAAGGTATGGGTAAGGTGTTCCATCTTGACTCATAAGCTAGAAGTTTTCTAATGACTTCACTTGGCTTCATATTCTTGTACTCACTTTTCTCTTCAAGTGCCGTCACCTTTGATTCGAACCTTGACAGAAGTGACTAAATAATTTTTTGCTTGACTCTCCTATCCGAATAGTGGTCACCAAGTTGATGGCTTTGGTTGACAACATCCATCAACTTCACTTGGATGCATTGAAGCATTCATGCTCCTCCATCCTAATCATCTCAAATTGCATTTAGAGGACTTGGAGCTTTGAGTCCTTGACTACCTCGGTTCCCTCATGTGTCATTTGAAGAATGTCCCAAGCCTCCTTTGCAATCCTAGTGTTTTGGACCAACTTGCATTGACTATCATCCATGGCGCAAAGGATGGCATGCATAGCCTTGTTGTTCCATTTGGATGCTTCAAACTATTGAGTACTCCAACTAGACTTTGGCTTAAGAGCTTCTACACCATCATCAGTGGTCATTGTTGGAGGAGTGTACCCATCTTCAATAGCCATCCAAGCATAGTCATCTATTTGGCAAAGTTAGGCTTCCATCTTGCCCTTCCAAGAAGTATAATTCACCCCATTGAGCAAAGGGGGTCTTATTCCTGAGGCTCTCTCATGATTATTACCATTTCCACTCATAGTATTTGAGGGTGAAGAATGTAATGCAAATGCAATGTCACATGCAAACAAAATCAAACTACACCAAGCAAGACACACACAGAGCACGGATCACCTAAGTATATCTAGGCACCGGCTCTGATACCAATTGAAAATTCCCTAGAAATTATGTGTCTATAACCTAGAAAGGGGGTGAATAGGTTTTAGTTCGATGGATTACCAATTTTGTGGATAAATCAATATTATCAATTATACCCTATTCAACTAAGTGTTCAAATAAAAGAAAACAGACATAAAACAATAACAACACGAAATATATAGGTGGAAACTCTCCAAATGGGAAAAACCATGAGCTGTTCTGTGTGCCACACTTGATCCTCAAAATCCACTATTGAGAGAAAGTTTACAACCTAGGTTGACCTCCTGTCTAACCCTCCAGTTACTAACCCTTTCACTCTACCCAGTGTGCCTTAATATTGATTTTGGATCACTAACCTTGTGCACTAATCACATAGCCACAAGCTTAATCAACAATGAATAGATAATGACAACCTAAGTGAATATGCAATAATATTTAATATGCAAAAATGCTAGGTCAAGACATTCATGCTTATCTAGGATTAATAATGACAATTAAAGCAAATCCTATATATCAATGTTCTAAATGCAAAGGTAAAAAGAATTAGCTAGAAGGGTAAAACCGTCCCAAAATCTAGCTATCACAAATTAATGTATCTCAACCAACAATCAATACACAAACATGTCATAAAGAAATTAAACATTCAAGCAAGCATTCAATATGCAATAGAGACTAAAACCCTAGGTATACATGTCATAGTAATGAAACCATAAAGTTTAGAGCATGTAGAGAATACCAAGTGATGAACAAACAAGAGACCTATGCTTGAAAAATGCTTGATGATTATGTTTTTGAAGTTTGATTGAGTAAAAATGGCTTCTTGGAGCTTCTCTCACTAAAATAACCTTATCTCTCTCAAAATTAGGTTAGGAAGCTCTAAAACACGAGTTGGGAAGAAGATGGTATATTTATATGAAGCCTAAAGGGAAACTACATCGTTTTGACAAAAACTGTCCAAAAGACGCATCGTGCACATGTGTGAGCGCTGGTTGAGTAACGCACGACCAACGACAGACCATTAGACAAGTTGCGCTGGTGAGGTGCGCATGATGACCAGTGATAAACCAATGGAAAATTGCACTGGTGTTGGAGCGCATGATGACCAGCGCACAACCAGTGATAATCCACTGGAATGATATGCTGGTGTTGGAGCCGATAAGGGCGCTGCTCGTGTGGCGCACTACTCACTACCTTCACACACACACAAATTATGCAAGAGAAAAATGGTTAAGGGAATGCATCCTAATGCCTATCATGACATGACATTTTAATCACAAGATGCAATCAATTTAAACAAGCAAAAGATAACAAAATTAGACACATAGGAAGACAATTAAGAACACATGCAAAGTGATAAAAACATGTATGAGAGTGAGTGTGTGCACTAAATCTCTTCAATGAACGTTAAGCAAGTGTTTTTACCTTTGAATCTTGAGCAATGATGGCCTAAATCGCCCTTAAACATTAAACCTCAAATTCGGTTGTCAACAAAATAAGCTAATCAAAAACCGAGGAACTTACATTGTCGAGCTTTGGAAGCACCCAAGGTGGAGCATGAAATGATCGGATCAGGCTCCCTACACCTTAGTAAGATTTCAGGGAAAGCCCGATGCATGACGATTTAGGTCCCCAAAGTTGAGATCACCTTCTAACCTCCCCAGAAGTCCACCATCCTCTCCAAGCATAGAGAGAGACCCATTAAGCACAAAGATTGCATTACAGTATTGCTCTATCTCATCGAGGAAAGATTCGGAACTATCTGGACAGGTAGTAGGAAGCTCACCAAAGCTCCGTTACAAACAAAAAGCCCCCACAAGGCCATCTCAAGCTTTAGAAAACCTGGAAAGGTCAGATCAAGCTCCAAGTACCAAGTCCAGAACAACTTCTTTATTTGAGGAAGCAAAAGGCCGTTCTCAATGACCTCCATAAGGCATCATGCCACAAAGGCACACAAGATCACATCTAAACTCCAACGAACATTAAATTACCGCTTACGTGCAAGGCAAGAGATTGAGTCCAAAGAGGAAACAAACTTATTGCCACTTAAGATATTCTCAAATATGTTATTAGTCAAAGTCAACAACATTCAAAATAGCGGATCCCTCTTGATAAGAGGGGATTGGATTCAGAATTTAATGGTGAGAGGATAACAAGTTAAACCTAGCTGGACTATCTATAAATACGCGCAAGTTGGCACGAAAGAGAGGCATGCAAAAAAATATAGAACAAATCGACAATTGAGAGAACAAAAGAGTCTACTATGGCCTAAATTCTATCTTTAGAACATGGCCTTCATCATTAACTACTTTTCTATAGGCACGAAATTGCCACCCCATTGTTTCCCACAACGATTTTGTATGATATATGTGATTCATATTAATGCCATCATATTATTATTTTTTACATCACGCTAGCACTTGTTTTTAATATTCATCCTTATCCCAACAATCTAGGTACCAAGTATCAACTCCCGACCATCACTTCCGTGGTTGTGGTCTCGAGGGTGTTAACCAAAATTTTTCACTCTCAGCAAATTTTCTGTTAACACTATCCATTTGGCAGACATGGTTGGGATCTATGTAATCAACATATATACTCCACTTCTTGTTTGCTTTGGTGACTATGACCACATTTGTGATCCAATCGGGGTATCGAGGTTCCCTGATGAATCCATCCTTTATCAATTTATTGACCTCTTCTTGTATGACAGTGTTTCTTACAGTAATGAAGTGTCACCGCTTCTGCTTGATCAGTTTTAAAGTGGGGTTGACCGCCAACACATGAGCGGCTAAGGAAATAGGGATCCCTGTCATTTCTTCATGACTCCAGGCGAATATGTCACTGTATTAAAGGAGAAGCTTAATCATGCCAGCTTTTACTCCTAGTTCTAAGGTGGCCCCAACCTTGACTACCTTGGATGAGTCATCTTCTCTAACCAGAATTTCTTCTAACTCATCGACGGGGCGACCACTATCTCACGCCTTATCTTTTTCTACTTCGTCTTCAGTTAAACATTGCTTTCTGAATATTCTGTTAACTCTTTTGTAACACTTGGGACCCTGAAATCCTTCTCTGGCGATTCTTATTCCTGGACCACAACTACCTACGTATACTGCTTCACTTATGTTATGAGATTGGTGGATACTGAGTAACACTTGCGGATGACCTGCTGATCTCCACGTACCTCACCTACCTCGTTCCCCACTGGAAACTTCAGGGCGTTTAATGGTCATCTTGTGTAACACTTACACATGGCTTGCTTCAAGTTGAGCTTTTCCTGGTTATCCTTGAAAAGGATGTCCACACTGTTACCCATGCCAATCAGGACACGATGGACCAAGCAATTGGCAATCTACATCGTGACTATATGAGGGTTGTCGTACGGCTACACGGTATTGTACACATCTACTTCAGTAAAAATGATCTAGGCTGATTGGGAGATTTTTTCCAAACCTTGATCTAACTTTAAAATACTTTGCCCCTTTTCAATCTGGGGAATCTTTTTTGAGTGGCACTTTATGGAATTGTTGGAGGTACCAGCCAAGGTGGGTCCCCCACTTATTATGTGTGTGACCTGGATTTGCTGTGTAAAGTCTTTTTGTTCTCTTTTTCTCATCACTGCATGATCTCGGATATTGGTTCAAACTTTCTTGCCTGTGTGAATGCTATCTCGAACCTGCTATAAGAATTCCACCAAGCAGCCACCTTTCCCTAGTGCTTCGATTCAGTTATGTAAACTAAAGCACTCCAAGGTGTTGTGTTGGTTTCTTGTGTCTACCGGGGCTTTTATGGTACCTGGCTTTCCTAGTAGCCCCTTATCCCAGATGATGGGGTATCTTCTCGCGAGACACGTTTAGAAGAGTATAATGGCCATATCCCTTCTCATCCTAGGCTACAGTGGCCACCACTCTAGGCATAGGTGAGGCTCGAGGAGGAGTTCGCATAGCCAGGTGCCAGTCCTGCTAAGGCTATGAAGGTGAGGGTCAGTGCTTGGATCGATTGGGGGAGGGGTCTGTTCTTGGCCTTTAGAGTTGGTTCAGGCTTGGGTGCTTCCTTCATCTGGCGTTTGGCACTCTTGGTGTTGTCGCGCTTGGTCTTGGCTCTGAGTTGCTTGTCTATTTCTACCTTCTCGGGGGCTCTATCATGAGCATCCTGATAGGTTTCAAGTGTACGCTTGGCAAACGATCGGAACAATTTACCCACCCACAGGTTCCTACAGAAGTTAGCTAGGGTTTCTTTTTTAGTGGAAGCCCCCATCTGAACCACCATTTTATAGAACCTCGCCACGTACAACTGGAGTGCCTCCTAGCGCTTTTGTATGACATATTGCGGGTGGATTGGATCCTTCGGTCAAGGTTTGATCCCCTAAACTGTGAGTGAAAACCGGTGGATAATTTGGAAAGGCCGTCCACGTTACTTGTAGGTAACTTTCTGAACCACGTTTTGGCATAATCAGTCAACATGGTTGAGAACTTCTTACACATGGCTGCTCTGGTAGCATTCTAGACCTTCATCTGCTGGGCGAAGTTCTATAAGTGTCTCAGAGGATCTTCAGTAACAGAATATTTGTTAGCTGGCATTTTATGTTTAAGAGAGAGCTATGCCTCCTTGATCCTCCAGGAGAATGGAGTGTTCATTTCACCCAACGGATCCTTCTTACTCTCTCGGTGTTTGCCATTTTTAACCTCCTGGATCTCCTTCTACGTCCGAGCCAACTGATCCCATAAATGCTTGTTCCCAGTGATCTTAGACTCAAATTTAGAGTCTTTATTGTCTTAGCCTCGCCCCTGTTATCTACGGGGAAATGATCTTTATTGGTAGTTCTCTGGCTACTCTTGTCTTGGGTCTGGGCTCACTTCTGGTATCTGTAGGTCCAACTGAGTGGCCAGGTCTCCTTGGTGGAATGCCAGCATTTGATTTTACCTGTCTGGGTTGATATCAGTCCAACCCAAGAAGATCTGGGGGTATGGGCTCCAATCTGTCTCTAACCGAGCGGAGATGGTTTTGCTTCGTTCTAAAGGTTAAACTAAGCAACGACCATCCAGACATCCTTCTCACTTGGGGATAAGGAATTTGGATTACTAACGGTCGATCCCTCCTCTATGCCTTTACCGATATATTTATATTATGAGCCTTTAGGATTGACCCGTGGTGTACAAGCCATGAATCGCCGAACTGATCCTCTCTCCTTTTTAGACAGGATTCTATGTTTCAATACCGTTGACTCCGGATAATTAGCTATTTTAAAGATATCTTGGGGAGGGAGGAATTTTTTTCCTTCTTGGACTCTTCAACTCAGTTTGCATGCATGTCGAAGTTTGATACATGTTGGAGATTAATAATGATTTTGGTCACCGTTTAATGAGGTATTGCACGGAGGCTACTCGACGGGGTTATTTTAGATGGTGGGGTATCTTTAAGTACCAATCTGGTGGTGACGTGCCTTGAGGCATTAATCTGGTTGTATGGATCTTTATTATTCTTGTTACGAGGTACCCCGTGGTACTAGTCCACTAGAGGGACATCTTAGGGACCCCTTGTTGCTGGATGCGGCGTTTGGACGATCTTGTTGTAGCTTTACGATCCTCCTCCTTCCTGCTAGTGATGTAGGATGGGTGCCCAGATAGACAAGCGAGATTGTTTTGAGGTGTCTGGGTCTCAGCTGGGTACTTTATAGATGTGGCAGGGTCTCGCCTTACCCTGATGATGATGTTTGGAATTTCTTGATCATATGGGATCAGGCACTTTCAAGGCAGGTCGTAGCAAGCTCTTGTTAGCAAGTATCGATAGGTACCTTCTACCGGATGTCCGGATATTTGACTAGGTGTAAAATTTCCCTTTGGACCCAATTTTACTATTAAAACCTACCAAACCTTGACCAACAGCGGTGCACCAGTATGTTGCGATCAACCGGTTCCTCAAAAGTCCCTACTTGATTTTTAGGGTAACAGTTTTTAATATAATAATTTTTTTTCCAGTGGATTTAACTAGGCTCCCACATAATGGTCCTCTCGTAATATGGTAAATCAAGAATATATATTTTCTATTTTAGTAGAATTTATTTCCCTATATCTATTTTGATTTGTTTCTTATTTAAACGAGTCTAAGAAATCTGCATGCCTTTGTTTGGTGGCCAACAAGGGCAGATCCCCCAACTAAATAAAATAAGAAAGAAATCGAAAAAGATGTAGAAAAAATAAGTTCTACTAAAATAGATAATATATATATATATGATAATTTACTATATTAGTTGTTAATAGCCAAATTTGGCTATGGACCAAAGGTATAGTTTCCACTCTCTAAGCAAGGGTCAAGATTCAGCAGGGTACCTGGATTCCTGGGTCGGGTAGCCGTACAACCAGAAGAAGTAAGGCAAAGTTACCCGTACCCTAGACATACTGTAGATGAAGCCTGATGCACACAGATTGAGCTCCATACATCGAAGCATGCCACTTCCTCCAAATGCACAAAGAGACCTATAAGTGCATTGAGTATATCCTACGGTATCGCTTTGTTTCAGTGAGGGAAGAATTGATTCTATTCGATAAAATAGAAGAAGGTTTGTAAAAGCTCTGTTACCACCAAAGAGTGCCAATATAGTCATTTCAAGCCTCAAAAGTGACCTGGAAAGTTCAGATCAATCTCCTAGTTCCAAGACGGGAGCACAGATGTACCTCGCCATTCAAGATATTGAACGCCATATTTGATGACCTCCATGATGCATCTCACTAGGGTAGTATACATAATCGCCTTCACTATTCAACTTGCATTAAAACATTACGTACGTACAGGGTAAGTGATTGAGTCCAAAGAGGAAACAAACTTATCTCCCTCTAGGATATTTGTGAATCTGTCATCTAGCCAAAGTCAATGATATTTAAATAAAATATCCCACCCGAAAAGAAACGATTCGATTCAGAAATCAATGGTGTGGGAATCATGGGTTTAACCTAGTTAGAATTTGTGTAAATACGCCCAAGCATGCCTGAGAAAAGAGAAAAAAAAGAAGAAAAAGAGAAAGATGGACTTTGGCCTAAATTATATTGACAAAACATGGCCACCATTATTATCTACTTTTCGACAGGCACGAAGCTGCCACAATCATTGTACCCAAGAGAGAGAGTCTTTGAGTGATCTTTTTATGTTATACTAGATTCAGTTACATTTCTAAAAACAATACAATACCTTTTATATATCCTACGTTATCTTGTCACCATATATTTTTCTATTCACCATCCAAAGCATAAAGCAGGGACCAATGGTACCAACCCCGACCGTGACCTCCGAGGTAATGGTCTCGAGGGTGTTAGTAAAATTCCTCACCCCGAGCAAATTTTTGGTTAATACTTTATGGCACCGTCTGTGAAAAACCCACACCCAATTTACTCAAAGTTTACGTGTTTGTTGTTTTACAGGAACTATAAGGCTCCACTATTCCCAGGAACAACCTGCAGTTTTAGGACAACCGTCTGCTGCTTTAACACAAAGAGCCTCAAAGAAGGGTAGAAAATTTAAGCACCATAGCCAGGCTCCGGTCCAACCAACCGCCAGCGGCCTTTCTGGAGATTGTCCGCCTTTCCTGCTCACTGAGGGCATTATAACCCAGCCAATGAATCCCAATACCCAATGAGAGATGAGCAGACTCAGTGCCAGGTAGCTTGTCTTCAATCGGTTGGACCTCCCTCGCCAGATCTAGCCTATAATAGATCAGGGCCTCAACCCTCGATCCGAGATAGGCTAGGGCCCATGCCCTCAGTTCCTTACATGCAAACCTCTTATCAATCGAGGCAAGTCAAATCTATAGCAGATGCCTTAACATTGGACCAGTGTGAATCCCCTTACCCGATAGCCTTCAGGAGGTAAACCTGGGCTAGAGACGAAAGTAGCCAACGAAGCCCTGGGTAGATCCCCTTAGTGAAGAGGACAAGGCTGAGGTCTCTACTTCACCGGAGGGATCTGAAAGCGAGGGATCGGAGGTCAACTCATAGATGCTTGGGAATATGCACTCGAGGGATCAACTGGGAAAGCTACAAAGAGAGATCCATCAAAGAAAGAAGGGAAAACACAAGGAAGCTAGGAAGGATCCCTTGAGTGATATGATTTCTCCTTTCAATAGAATAATCAGTGAAGCCGAACTCCCACCAAAATTCAAGATGCATGTAGATAATTTCTTTAGAACAGAAGACTCTTTAAGCCATCTTGAGATCTTTGTCTAGCAAATGGAAGTCCAGAATACCACTAGGGTGACCATGTGCAGGATTTTCCCTACCACCCTGACTGACTATGTAAAGACATAGTTTAGGAAACTACCCGCTGATAGTATGGATTCCTACAAGCTATCAACTGACTCTTGCTCGCAGTTCCAGAGGGTAAAGCAGCACCCAAATGATCCCATACACCTTCAATACGTGGTCCAGGAGTGAGGGGAAAATCTCCAATCTTATATGGAACATTTTTATAAGGAGGTCATCCAGATAAGGGTTTTACCGAGAAGAAGACCCTCGTAAACTTTCGGCGAAACCTGAGGGTGGGTAAACTTTTCTGATCTTTAGCCAAGCAACCTATAGAGACCTACCAAAAGGCTTATGATCTGGCTCTCAAGCAGGTCAAGACTGATGAACAACCCAAGGTAAAAAATGATCATGTTGATATGAGAATGAAGAAACGCCAAAAGAAATAGCCGCATAGACCTTTCCTAGCCTAGAAAACCAATAATAGACCTCCCAACAGATCAACGTATCGTTTTCCCCTTTCCCAACTTCGGTAAAAGCAGTACTCGATAAGGCAAACCTCTTCGTGAGCTTCATCTCCTCCAAGAGTTGTAGCCTTAGTGACACAAGATGACAGAGGGTACAATCATTATACCCCCTCAAATGTGTCCCACGAAACAATCAACCTAGCTATTTGGGACAAGGGGGCTACTCTAAAAGCTAGCACCCATGAAAGCTCCTACAGATAGAAGGAATCGATACAACTACTGAGACTTCCATGAACACGTAGAGCACAAAACATCAGAGCATTATAGTTTGTGCAACCGAATTAAAGCTCTGGTGAGAGGAGGATGCTTGGTAGAATTCTGGCAATAGGTCAGGGATAACATCCAAACAGGAAGGGAGGTGCAAATGAAGATCTGTGTTCATGCTAAGAAGAGATTGAGGGAATAAAAGGATTTTATGTAGCAAATCCATGTTATACATACCATTAGTGGAGGGCCTAATATGGCTGGCATCTATAACAATTCCAGAAAGAACCATGCAATGAAGATTCCCTATATTGATGAAGGCTGAGGTATCTTCAAGGTTGACTAGAACATGGATGGCCCATCCCAGTCTGCCCAGATTATTTTTCTTAAGGCAGATATCTACAACATCGTTTAGCCTTACGACGATCCCATGGTAATCACGGTATAGATTTCCAACTGTGTGGTCCACCATGTGCTCGTCAACACAGACAGTAGTGTAGACATTCCTTTTAAAGATACATTGGAGAAACTCAACTTGAAGCATTGGTGCTACAATAGCTTTACAACTCCGCTGCACGGCTTTACTAGGATTCGATCATACCGGTGGGGTCAAAGATCCTTATAGTAATCACGGGAACCGTACCCCTCTAACAAAATATCATGACAGACTTCGTTGTGGTTTACACCTCGTCGACCTACAACGAGATACAAGGAAGACCAAATCTGTCATCCTGGAAAGGGGTCTTGTCTATCTACCATAATGTCTTAAAGTTTTCGGTAGGGAACAAAGTAGGTGAGGTACGCGGGGACCAGTAAACGGCCAGGAAATGCTATGCAGTGTTTGCCAATCAAGTGCTTTGGTGAAACAGTTTGCACAATTCGTAATGATCCAGGATATAGAAGCACCGGTGATCATCCAAAGAATGACCCCTGGTATAGGATTAGGAAGAGCAAAGAAGAGAATTTGCTAACGGGCACCCTATAGATGAGCTAGAAGAGGTACCCATCAAAAGTGATGACCTCACCAAGGTATTTAAAGTCGAAACTACCCTTGAGCTGAAAGTGAAGGAAGGTTTGATCAATCTTCTCTAAAAATTCAATGACATCTTTTCTTGGAGCCGTGGTAAGATGCCAAGGATCCCGATATCTTTGGCAGTTTACCGACTAGCAGTAGTTCCAACCTTTAAGCCTATCAAGCAGAAGAGGCGTCATTTTAATGCTGAGAGAAACGATACGGTTTAAAAAGAAATAGACAAGTTGATCAAAGCAGGTTTCATCCGAGAAGCTCGGTACCTTGAATGGATTGCCAACTTGGTCATGGTCATAAAGGCAAATGGGAAGTGACATATGAGTGTCGATTACACCGGCCTCAACTGGGTGTGCCTAAAAGATAGTTTTCCTCTACTAAAAATTGACCAGCTGGTGGATTCAACAGTCGAAAACAAGCTCTTCAGCTCTATAGACGCGTTCTCCTGGTACAACCAGATTATGATACACCTCGCCGATCAAGACAAGACCAGCTTCATCATGGGGTAAGGTCTATATTGCTACAAGGTGATAACTTTCGGCCTCAAGAATACGGGCACTACCTACCAGCGATTGGTTAACCTGCTATTCAAGCCTGAGATAGGAAAGACAATGAAGGTGTACATAAATGATATGATCGCCAATTCTCGAGAAGCAAAAAAACATCAAGATCATCTCTGCAGGACTTTTTAGATAGTGAGGGAAAACCAAATACGATTGAACCCCACCAAATATGCCTTCGAGGTGACTGAGGTAAAGTTCTTGGGTTTCCTAGTGAATGTGAGGGGATTTAAGGCAAACCCAAAAAAGATCCAAGCTATCTTGAACCTAGATTCTCCAACCACTTTCAAACAAGTCTAAGTGTTGACAAGGCATACAGTAGCACTCAACAGGTTCATTTAGCGTTCCACGGATAAATGCCTTCTTTCTTCAAAGCCATCAAATAAGGGAAGAGCATGAAATGGGACCAAGACAGCGAGCGAGCTTTCCAAGACCTAAAAGTGTACCTTGCCAACCTGTCACTGCTAGTTAACCCTATGTCGGGAGAGGAGTTACGAATGTACCTGGCTATGTCAGAAATGACAATAAGTGGGGCTTTGGTCAATGAGTGCGGCGATGGTCCAACGATGTATCTACTATGTCAGTCATGCACTATCTAAGCCCGAGAAGAACTACCTCCACATTGAAAAGATCGCCTATGGACTGGTTACCTCGACCCGGAAGCTTCATCCCTTTTTTCAAGCCTATACAGTAACGGTGACGACAGATCAACCCCTCCACCGGTTCTTACAGAGTCTGGATGTATCAGGAAGGCCAGTCTTGTGGGCTTTAGAGCTTATCCAGTTTGACCTGAAGTATAAATCTCAAACAACAGTCAAAGCTCAGGTCCTAGCAGACTTTGTAGTTGAATTCTCAGCCCTCTCAAGTGAAGAGACCCCGACAGCACAGGGTCCGGCTCTTGGAAAGCTTCTAGCGGACAACAACTGGTCGGAAGGCTGTAAAGCATGGATTCTTTACACTAATGGAGCATCTGGATAGTTAGAGGGAGGAGCTAGCATAGTCTTGATCGACCATGAAATGATGGAATACGGCCACTGTTTTAGGTTTGAATACAAGACAACCAATAATGAAACGGAGTATGAAGCCCGTATAACTAGAATGAAGGTCGCCATTGAGCTAGGGGCCGATTATTTGCATGTCAAGAGTGACTTGTTGATCATTGTCAGTCAGGTTACAGGACTCTACCAAGCCGAGGGCGAGAACACGGCTGCCTACCTGAAGCTTGTCTAGCAACTATGGGAAAGGTTCAAGGTGTGTCGAATTGAGTAGATATCTTGGCAGCAAAACCATCGGGTGGACGTCTTAGTAAAGATAGCTATGAATAGAGGTCAAGCCCTACCTAGAAGAATACCCTTCCAGGTGATCTCCTAGTTAAGCATAACGGTAGGAAAAGAAATTTGCCCCTTATAACGGCTACCATGTTCGATGGATCTGATAGCTATCTACCTCCAGGAAGGAAAGCTTCCCAAAGACCTGACAAGGCCTAAAAAATCTAGAGGTTGTCTGATCGGTATTGCTTGATAGATGGATACCTTTACAGGAGGGGCAAATCATTTCATTTGCTTCGATGTCTACATCCGGACGATGCTAGTTGAGCAATAAGAGAGGTCCATTTTAGGGACTACGAGAATGACATTGGTGGGAAGACTTTATCATATCAAGTACTTTGCATGGGGTATTACTGGACAACTATTTACCAATTCATGAAGATGTTTGTGCAATATTGTGAACCATACCAGAGGACCTCTAACTTGAGCCACCTACCACCAGAGTGGCTATCATCAATCAATTTACCCTACCTATTTTCCATGTGGGGGCTCGACCTGATTGGTTCACTTCCAA
The DNA here is from genome assembly GCA_032871835.1 of Dipteronia dyeriana. Lineage (NCBI taxonomy): Eukaryota > Viridiplantae > Streptophyta > Magnoliopsida > Sapindales > Sapindaceae > Dipteronia > Dipteronia dyeriana. The sequence goes on from CM065297.1 coordinate 14,671,636, forward strand.
CCGCTCCCGGATAGGCTAAGCACGCTATCGTTGCCATATATTATTTCATAAGGTCGGTCGAAACAGGATATCTCTCCTAGATTTCTAAAGAGAATAAGACCAAGTTCATCACATCGTGGTTTGCAGGTTCGGAGCTCCACTCATCATAATAGCCGACCTAGGCAAACAGTTTGATAATGCCCGATTCAGAGACTTCTGCCAAGGCTTGGGAATCGATCTCAGGCTCACTTCAGTAGCTCACCCTCAAACTAATAGGCTGGCCAAATCTACAACAAGTGTTAGGATTATGCTCGATAGCAAGAGTATAATAATGTATTTGACAGTCTTTTCATATTAATAAAGTGATTTCTAGTTTAACAAATCTTATAGCATTTATAGTTTAATTATTATAATTATCAAAAGTAAATAATCATAAGGTCAAAAGACTATGAGAAAAGAAGAATTGTTCATACATCTAGAAATGTATGAGGTAGACACAATTCTTTAGTTAGTTTGAATAATATTCACAACTTATGATAAAAGGTTGGGCGTTTTCATCTTGGCAGTGTTGTAGATTATTTTGCTAGCATTTAAGTGGGATCAAATGTGTTATGATGAGTCTAAAATCATCAAAGTATGGTGTCTTTTGGCTAAAGAATCTAGTGCACTGGGTGATTTGAATAGGATCATAACGAAATACTTTATCTAGAACCGTCAATGGATAAAAGTTTTCATTTGAAGACAATCGAAGATTCTATCTCAATCCTGAGATAAATGATGGATTTATGGTTGCAAGTTTTATCATTTGAGCTATCAATGAGTATGATTATATAGCATAGTCTATCTTCGATAGTTTTGTGGTATTCATTTGTTAATCGATAAAGGACTTCATTTATAGATATGGACATTGTGGCTCCTTTTATTAAATGAGAGTAGAATACCATCATATGGATGTTTTGAGGTATTGGATGTTAAATCTTAACATTAAGTTTTCAATAGTGTCTATTGAAACATGGCTTCTGGACAAGTCAAAATATCCAAGTTCAAATTGTGGTCATATAAGTAATTATGGTAACTTGGAGAGCTATAGGCGGCATATGAGCTCTTGGCGATTACTGGTATTCTTCACGAGGATACACTTTCCCCAATAAGGTTGTCTAGGGAATGAATGAATAACATCAACTTATTCTATCTTCATTTATGAGTTCAATTTTAGTTTTTTAGTGGAATGAACTAAAACTAAATAGATCGGACCTAAGCGAATCATTTGTTGATTGTGATTAGGTTGTGTATATTGGAGCTTAAATCTAGATAGCCCGCCAAGATCCCCAATCCACATGAACTTGCATGGATCATTTAATATATTCTACCGGACCAATTTTGGGGTCCATCTAGAATTGTATTGAGGCATGTGGACTTGTTTCTTTTTGTAAGATCGGGTCTAGTTCACATGTGAACTTTTTATAAAGGTCAAACGGATTTAATAAAATAAGAAAATAATATATTTGCCCATATATATGTGTTAGGCGGCAAGGCTATTTAGAATTACTTAATTATATTATTTTTATTTTATTATTTATTTAAATGGAAATTAATTAATTTGTTGATTAATTAATTATTTAATTAAAAGTCAAAATCTTGTTCCTAGTAGGAGATGGTCTCCTCAAATTATACTATTCTTGATAGTATAATTAATGTTAAATACTATATTTGATAAGTAGATAAATAAAAGGAATTATTTATCTAATCAAATTAGGAAGTCTTTAATATGGATACAAATACATTATTGAGTTGGATTAAGAGTCTTGGTGTAGGAAAGAATTCCTTTTTGAAAAGGAATCTTAACCACCAAGTAAATCTACCTAAAGAAAGGATTCTTAACTACCAAGTAAATCTTTCTTAGGAAAAGAATTAAGTTTCCTAATATATATCCTATGATTTTCGGCCAGCCCATGTATATATATATATATAAGAGAATAGAATTCCTTTTAGATAAGTATTCTTAACTACCAAATAAATCCACCTAAGGAAAGAATTCTTGCCAACCTAGTAAATCCTTCTTAGGAGTGGATTTATAATCCTATATATATCCCTTGTGATTTTCGGCCAGCCCTAGCATAATTTCAAGAGAAGATTTTGGGATACCCATCAGAAGTGATGATCCCTCCAAGGTCGTCAAGGAAGGATTGGTCAGGCTTCTCTAAAAATTTAGTGATGTCTTTGCATGGACTAATGATGAGATGCCCGGGATCCCCATATCATTGGGTGTTCATCGATTAGCAGTGGATCCAACCGTCAAGCTGAAACAACGTCAGTTTAATACTGAAAGCAACGCTACAGTTCAGGAGGAAGTGAACAAGCTGATCAGAGCAGGCTTCATCAAAGAGGAGTGCTACCCCGATTGGATCGCCAATGTGGTTGTGGTCACGAAGGCGAATAGAAAGTGGCATATTTGTGTCGACTACACCGATCTCAACCAGGCATGCCCGAAAGACAGTTTTCCTCTACCAATTATCGATCACTTGGTCGATTCCACATCTTGGAACAAGCTTCTGAGCTTCATGGATGCGCTCTCATGGTACAATTAGATTAAGATACACCCAGCAGACCAGGATAATACCAGTTTCATTGCCGGACATGGACTATACTGCTGTAAGGTGATGTCGTTTGGTCTTTAGAATATTGGGGCTACATACCAAGAGCTAGCTAATTGACTATTCAAGCCCAAAGTTGGAAGGTCGAAGGAGGTGTATATCGATGACATGATTGCATAATCACTATCCACGGAAGAAAATCAAGACAATCTTTACAGAACTTTCATGATCCTAAGGGAAAACCAGATGTGATTGAACCCCTCAAAGAGTGCCTGTGGGGTAACTACCTGAGAGTTTCTAGGCTTCATGGTTTAGGAGAGAGGTATAGAGGCCAACCAAGAAAAGATCAAGGCTATCTTGGACTTGGAATCCCAAAGTCACTTAAACAGGTACAAGTCTTGATCGGGCATGTAACTGCACTCAACTGGTTCATTTCACACTCCATCGATAAATTCCACCTTTTCTTCAAAGCTATCAAGCAGGGAAGAAACATGAAATTGAACCATGAAAGTGAGCAAGCCTTTCAAACCTTGAAGAAGTATCTAACGAGCCCTTCATTGCTAGTCAAGCCAATTACAGAAGAGGAGTTGCAAATCTACTTAGTTGTTTCAGAGACTGCAGTAAGTGGATCTTTGACAAAGGAATATCGAGACAAGGTCCAACGACCTATCTACTATGTGGGTCATGCTCTAACCAAGCTAGAGAAAAATTATACTCTATTAGTGAGGAAGCTCCGTCTCTACTATCAAGCTTAATCAATAGTAGTGGTGACGGATCAACCCCTCCGCCAAATTTTACAAAGATCGGATGTATCCGGAAGGTTAGTTTTATAGGCCTTAGAGCTCACCCAGTTTGACCTGAAGTATAAACCAAGGACGATAATTGAAGCCCAGGCTTTGGCGGACTTCACGGTAGAATTCTCAGTACTCTCAAGCCAAGCGACCTCTGAACAATGAATTTTGCTTCTGAGAGGATTTCAGAGATTGATAGTTGGTCAAAAGGTTGCAAGACATGGATCCTCTACATATATGTAGCGTCTGGACAAGCAAGGCAAGGAGTTGATATAATTCTAGTTGTCCCAGAAGTGACCGAATGTTGTCACTACTTCAGATTCGAGTTTAAAGCCATTAATAATGAGGTGGAGCATAAAGCCCTCCTAACCGGGATGAAGGCAGTCATCGAGCTTGAGGCCGACTGCCTGCAGGTCAAGAGTGACTCCTTTCTCTTGGTCAATTAGGTTTCCGGCATTTATCAGGTAAAAGGGGATAACATGGTCACCTACCTATGGCTTGTTCAGCTACTTAGGAACAAATTTAAGGGATTCAAAATAGAGCAGGTGCCTCAACAACAGAATATCGAGAAAATGTCCTAGCTAGATAACTGTGAATGGTGGCCAAGCTTTACTATGGGAAGTTCCCCTCCAATTGATCTCTTAACCAAGCATAACAGCAGGCAAGGAAATTTGTCCCATGGATCGTCAGCTTTATTGGATAGATCAATTAGTTGCTTATCTCTAAGAAGGAAAGCTTCCAGAGGAGCCCGATCAAGCCCAAAGAATTAAGAGACTTTCTATCCGATATTGTCTGGTAGACGGGTACCTCTACAGGAGGGGTAAGTCCCTCCATTTGCTTTGGTGTTTGCATCCTTATGATGCCAAATTGGCGTTGAGAGAGGTTAACTCCAGGGACTACGAGAATCATATTGGTGGTGAAGCTTTAGCGTATCAAGTGCTCTGTATAGGGTATTATTAGCCAACTTTTTACCAAGATGCAAATAGCTGTGTATAATCCTGCGAACTGTGCCAGAGGACATCGAACATGAGTCACCTCCCAATGGAGCGGTTATAATATTTCAGCTCACCTTACCCCTTTGCCATGTGGGGAGTCGACCTGATTGGACCGCTTCCTACCGCTCCTAGGCAAGCTAAGCATGCTATCGTGACAATCGACTATTTTACATGATGGGTCAAGGCCATACCTTTATCCTAAATATCAGAAGAGAATATGATGAGGTTTATTTAAACCAATGTGGTTTGCAGGTTCGGGACTCCTCTCATCATCATAGCCGATCTGGGAAAGTAGTTTGACAATGCCAGATTCAAAGACTTTGTAAAGGTTTAGGAATCGAACTCAGGTTTGCTTCAGTAGGCCACCCTTAGACGAACGGGCTTGTTGAATCCACCAATAAGACCATCACAAAGCTATTGAAGAAGAAAATACAACAGAGGAAAGGAAAATAGGCTGAAGAGCTTTTTGAGGCTCTCTGGGCATACCAGACTACAAAGAAAACAGTTATCGGAGAGACACCCAATTCTCTCACCTTCTGGGTTGAAGCAGTCCTCCCATCAGGCATAAGTTGACCTTTTTCAGGGTACATTACTTTGAACTTGGAAGCAACGAGGTCAAGCTCTGAGCTAATCTAGATCGTCTGGAAGAAAAACGAGATCGAGTAGCTGAGAAAGTGGAGATTTACCAGAGCAAGATCGCTAGGTTTTTCAACAGAAGGGTCAGAACCCTAAACTTCAAGGAAAGGGATCTAGTTCTAAAAAAAGTGACCTTGAATACCCAGAGAAGGTCGAATGGGGTCCTGGGACCCAACTGTGAAGGGCAATACTTGGTGAAGATAGTGGTTCACAATAAGGAATACAAGCTCAAGGATATGGATGGGTGACCCATCGATCACACCAGAAATACAAATCATTTGAGGAAAACTTTTCCCTAAGCCGTTGGCTCCAGAGTAGACCACCTAAATCTAGTTTTTAGTACAGTTCTCGACTATAATGTACTCCATTTTAATCATCAATAAAGTCTGTTATTTCTCCATTATAATCTACGTTAATTTCTCCATATCTGACTAGATTCTCCATGAGTGAATTCGCTATAACCCCTCGAGACCAGGGGTTAGCCGGGGAAGCCCCCCTCACTACCCCTGATGACATGGCCGAGCACTACCCCCCGTCACGAAGGGTCTGAGTTTAAAGGCATACCTGTCATCAAGATCTCGAGACCAGGGATTAGCCGGGCAAGCCCTCTCGCTACCCCTGATTCCTTATTCAGTCACTATCTCCCACAAATAAGGGTATGAGTGTAAGAGCATAGTTGCCACCCATATCTCGAGTTTAGGAAATAGCTAGACAGCCGTTCTGATGCCTTTGTCAAGCTATCACCCTAAGAATAGTCTGAGTGTAAAAACATAGTTGCCATCCAGATCTCGAGACTAGGAAATAGCTAGATATCCCTCCAGATGCCTTAGTTGGGCTACCACTCCCAAGAAGGATCTAAGTGTAAGTGCATAGGTGCTATCCAGATCTCAAAACTAGGAAATTGCCAGAAAGTCCTCCTGATGACTTGGTCGGGTTACAAACCAGGGTATTAAAGTGTGCACCTGAAGTCATCAGACATGGGAGGCATAAAGCAAGGGGAATCATCCCGAAGCTACAAATTCCTACTAAATACTGAGAATTGGAGCTAGATGCCTTCCTAACTAGTATATTTATAGATTCAGAATTCTTTCTTACCTGATTCAATTAAGTCAGGATTACTTAGGGGTCGCGTCTTGGTCAAGATCATGAATGAATCAAGGGATTATCAGCCAAGTTTGAAGTTCATGATTAGAAATAACCAAAGCGAGCATAAGTTAAAAGAAAAATAATTTTCGTTGATAGTAAGGGAGCCTATCCCTTTATAAGGCTACAATCATCACTCAGTGAGCCTAACCCCCGGTTCTGGGCTACACATACGAAAAAAAAAAGAATGGATTAAACTTGTCAAGAGTAAAGCGGCCATACCGGGCTATCAAATCAAGTAATGGATGGATTGCATCAATCTCCGGCATCCTCTTGATTTCCTTCATCTGCTCCTCTTCCATGATGGTCTTCACCCTCCCCTCTCGTTCCAGTGGCTGCTCATCTTGGTTGGCCGCTTCCACTACCCCTTCCTCTGGAGGTTCTTTGATTGCCTGCTGCTCAACAGGATCCTCGTCCAAGACCTCATTAACCACCACCATGACCTTAGAAGGGATGTGTAGGGAAAAAATGGTTCAAAAAGTAACGGAAGCGTAAGAAAAAAATGAAAATTAGGGTTTGCGTATAAATAAAAATTTTCCCTTTTAGTAACAAGAACCTTAACTCTAGATTAATTGATGTATATAAAAAGTATCGTACCTTTTTTTTCGTGACTATTGAACAAGCATCGAATTGAATCCGTAAGATCTTCCATTCCTATCACGAACGTAAATCACCTAGAAGTGTGGGCTCCCATTCTTTAAATTGTATACCTAAGGATGGAAACAAACAAAATCTTCTTTTTTGTTAGTCACAATAATCCTCCAAGAGAAAAACCAAGAACGTCTGGTCACTTTTGAATTATCAATCAATTTAATTGAAACTCGCGTGAACCTTGATTCGATGTTGTACACAAAACCCTTTTGATGCAAATGATACTAGTGTACTATCGAAAACAAAAACATTCTCCTTTTTCTCTTATTGGCCGAATTCACACTATCTCTATGAGTTGGTCGAATTTTGTCCAGAGTAAAAAATAATTTTTTCTCCCTCAAAATTCTCTCTTGCTAGGGCAAATTCCCTTCTTGAAAAATTGCTTAGCATGGCCGAAATTCATCTCATAGAAAACGTTAGGCTGGCCGAAATTATCATACGTATATATATAGGATCATAAATCCTCTCATAAGAAGGATTTACTTGGTTGGCAAGAATCCTTTCCTCAGGTGGATTTATTTGGTAGTTAAGAATCCTTATCTAAAAGGAGTTATATCCTATTATATGTATATATATATATATATATATATATATATATATATATATATAGGATGGCCAAAATTTCATTGGATATATATTAGGATCATAAATCTTTTCCTAAGAAGGATTTATATGGTAGTTAAGAATCCTTTCCTTAGGTAGATTTACTGGGTGGTTAAGAAACCTTTTCTAAAAGAATTCTATCCTACACCAAGACTCCTAATCCAACTCAATAGTATATTTATAACCATATTAAAGACTTCCTAATTTGATTAGATAAATAATTCCTTTTATTTATCTAATTATCAAATATAGTCTTTAATATTAATTATACTACCAACAGTAGTATAACTTTAGGAGACCAACTCCTATTAGGAAAAAGATTTTGACTTTCAATTAAATAATTAATTAAATTACATTTAATTAAATAATAATATAAAAATAATATAATTTAAGCTATTCTTAATAGCCGTGCTGCCCAACACATGTATTTAGGCCATATATTATTTTTCTTACTTTATTAAATCCGTTGGACCTTAATAAAAAATTCCACATGTGAACTAGACCTATTCTTACAAAAAGAAACAAGTTCACATGCCTTAATACAATTCTAGATGGACCTTTAAATTTGTCCGGTAGAATATATCAAGTAATCCATGCGAGTTCGTGTGGATTGAGGATCTTGGCGTGCTATCTAAATTTAAGCTCCAATAGACACAACCCAATCACAATCAAGAAATGATTCATTTAGGTCCAATCTTTTTAATTTTAGTTCATTCCACTAAAGAACTAAAATTGAACTCTTAAATAAAGATAGAATAAGTTGATGTTACTCATTCATACCCTAGACAATCTTATTGGGGAAAGTGTATCCTCGTGATGAATACCAGTAATCGCCAAGAGCTCATAGACTGCATATAGCTCTCCAAGTTACCATATTTACTCATATGACCATATTTTGAACTTGGATAATTTGACTTGTCCAGAAGCCATGTTTCAATAGACACTATTGAAAATTTAACGTTAAGATTTAATATCAAATACCTCAAACATCCATATGATGGTATTCTACTCTCATTCAATAAATGGAGCCACGATGTCCATATCTATAAATGAAGTCCTCTATCGATTAACAAATGAATACCACAAAACTATCGAGGATAGACTATGATATATAATCGTACTCATTGATAGCTCAAATGATAACACTTGCAACCATAAGTCCATCATTTATCTCAGGATTGAGATATACTCTCCGATTGTCTTCAAATGAAAACTTTTATCCATTGACGGTTCTAGACAAAGTATTTCATTTTGGATAAAAGTTTTCATTTTGATCCTATTCAATGCACCCAGTGCACTAGATTCTTTTACCCAAAGACACCACACTTTGATGATTTTAGACTCATCATAACACATTTGATCCCACTCAAATGCTAGTAAAAGAATCTACAACTTTGACAAGATAAAGGCGCCTAACATTTTATCTTAAGTTGTGAATGTTATTCAAGACTAACTAAAGAATTGTGTCTACCTCATACATATCTAGATGTATGAACAATTCTTCTTTTCTCATAGTCTTTTGACCTTATGATTATTAACTTTTGACAATTATAATAATTAAACTATAAATGCTATAAGATTTGTTAAACTAGAAATCACTTTATTAAAATGAAAAGATTGTCAATTACATTATTACACTCTTGCTATCGAGCATAATCCTAACAATCTCCCACTTGCTCTTTAGCAAATGTGCCATATCTCTCATCCCCATGTTCTCTAGATGCTCATCAAATCTTTTGTGGAAGAGTCTTTATAAAGGGATCTGCTAGATTTTTTACTGATGCGATTTTGGTAATCGTCACGTCACCCTTATGAATAATTTCCCTTAGAAGGTGATACTTTCTTTCAATGTGTTTCCCTCTTTTATGACTTCTTGGTTCTATCGAATTAGCCACTGCTCCACTATTGTCAGAATAGATAGCCATCTGCTTATTCTCATTAGGAACCACTTCCAAGTCAATCAAGAATTAGCAGAGCCAGACAGCCTCTTTTGTAGCCTCACATGCGGCAACATACTCGGCTTCCATGGTGGAATCGGCAATACAAGATTGCTTGATACTCCTTCATATGACTGCCCCTCCTCCAATAGTAAATATATATCCTGATGTTGATCTCCCGGAGTCAAAATCTGACTAAAAATCAAAATCAGTATACCCAATGAGAATTAAATCCCCCCCAGAGTATACAAGCATTTAATCTCTCGTTCTCCTAAGATACTTTAAAATATGCTTGACTACCGTCCAGTAATCAGGACCAGGTTTCGATTGAAACCTGCAAATTATGCCCACTGAAAAAAAAAATCTGGTCTAGTGCAGAGCATTGCATACATGAGACTTCTAACTGCCGATACATATGGAACCCTACTCATGAATTGCTCTTTATGCTCATTCTTGGGAACTTGTTCCTTAGAAAGTTTGATTCCATGTCTGAAAGGTAACATACCTTTCTTGGAATCTTACATGGAAAACCTAGACAAGATTTGATCTATGTATAAAGCTTGGGATAATGCAATCATTCTATTCTTTCTATCCCTTATGAATTGGATACCAAAAATATAACTTGCTTCTCCTAAGTTCTTCATATCAAATTGTTTTGCTAACCATTCTTTATTGATGTCAATACACCTACATCGTTTCCGATTAGTAATTTATCATTAACGTAAAGAACTAGGAAAACCAACTTGTCGCCTTTAATCCTTTTGTATACACAAGGTTCATCAAGGTTTTGAATAAATTCAAAACTTTTCACGGCTTGATCGAATCTTATGTTCTAGGATCTGGATGCTTGCTTCAATCCATATATGGATCTTTGCAACTTGCATACCCTTTCCTCTTAGCCCTTTTCAATGAATCCTTCTGGTTACATCATGTAGATGCTTTCATCAAGACTTCCATTAAGGAAAGCTGTACTGACGTCCATTTGCCAAATCTATAGGTCTAGAGATGCCGCAATGGATAAGAGTATCCTAATGGATTTAAGCATGGCCACAAGAGAGAAGGTTTCTTCATAATCGATACCTTCCCTCTGTGTATAACCTTTAGCTACCAATCTAGCTTTAAAGGTTTCCACCTTTCCATCCATTCCTTGTTTTTTCTTGTATACCCACTTGCACCCGATGGGTTTTATCCCTTTAGGCAAGTCCACAAGAGACAAGACTTTGTTTTTGAACATAGATTCAATTTTGGATTGCATTGCCTTTTGCCAATGCCGACAATCAACATCTTCCATTACTTCCGTGTAGGTATAGGGATCATCGTCGTCCAAAAGATTCTCTGCAGATTCTCCTAGACCGATGTATCTCTTGGGTTTTCTAACAACCCTCCCATTACGACGAGGTATGGTAGATTTTTGATCTTGTGTTGGTACTGAACTTACAATAGGGCTTGGTTGCGAAACCTCTTATGGAATTGTATATCCTAAAAGTTCATTCAGGACAATTCTACTTTTAGGTACAAAATTATTCATGTAGTCTTTTACCAGAAATTTAGCATCTGTCAAAACAAATACTTTAAGATCCGAAGGACTATAAAAATAATATCCTTTTGTTCCTTTTGTATACTCTACAAATATGCTTGTTTCTGAACGGGACTCCATCTTTTCTGTCTTTCCTTTTAACACATGTACAGAACATCCAAAATATCCTTAAGTGTTGTAAATTAGGCTTTTGCCTCGTCCACAACTCATGCGGTGTTTTAGGAACCGACTTAGATGGTACATCATTTAGAATGTACATTGCGGTTTGTAAAGCATATCCCCAAAAAGAATTAGGGAGCGTTGAATAACTCAAAATAGACCTAACCATGTCCAAAAGAGTTCTATTTCTCCTTTCTGCCACCCATTTTGTTGAGGTGTGCCTGGTGCAGAAAACTGAGAAATTATCCCATTATCAATAAGATATTGCTGAAACTTGCCAGATAGATATTCTCCACCACGATCAGACCTCATGATTTTTATACGTTTCTCAAGCTGATTTTCAACTTCATCTTTAAATGTTTTGAACATGTCAAAATCATCTGACTTATGTCTCATGAGATACATATAGCCAAATCTTAAGTGATTATCCTTGAAAGTGATGAAGTAATCATATCCACCTCTAGCTTGAATGCTCATGCGTCCACACACATCAGTGTGTATCAATCCTAAACATCTGATGGCTCTTACGCCTTTGGTCGTAAATGACCTTTTGGTCATTTTACCTTTAAAACAAGATTCACAAGTTGGTAGATCATAAACCTTTAAGTCATTTAGAGGATTGTCACGTACTAATCTTTTAATCCTATTTAGGTTAATATGACCTAAGCGCAAATGCCATAGATAGGTTTCATCTTTTGATAATTTTACTTTTTTATGATTAGGTTCCGCTGATTGTGTCTAACAAGAGAGAGATATTTCCATACAAATAGAATAAACCGTTTTCCGATGTACCTTTGCAATAATTTTGTCATTCTTGCTAATAGTAAAAGCTTTATTAAAAGTAACCGAATAACCAAATTTATTTAAACAAGAAACTAAAATTAAATTCCTCTTGAATTCAGGTACATAATAAAAGTTTAATAAATCTAAATGCCTACTAGAATCTTAATTGATTCTAGCATCTCCCATTACACTAGTAGACACCAATGCTTCAATGCCAAAATGCAAGTTGAATTCATTCTTATTCAGTCTATTCCTTTAACCCTTTTCACCACAAAGGAAACATTTCCCTTTGATCTTGGTTACTTTCTTGGTCTCCTTCAAAGAAGGCCCAAGTTGCTTTTTCCTTTGTTACTTCTTGACCTTCTAACGGGTCTTAACAGTAGCAACCTTGTCAACCATATGAATCCCTTGTTTAGAGATATCATAATATCGGCAGTAGTCTCCATTCCTTCATGCTGCTGTTGCAACACGTCGGAGATAATGGCCATAATGTAACGTACATTTAGCCATCTCATCCGAACACTTCCACTACTGATACTCATCTCTTTGCTCCAGAGTAGATTCATTAGTTTGGTGGTTAAGGAATAGGCCTAACGAATTTATGATTTTCAGCTTGCAATAACAAACCAATTTTCCATTTCTATGTGACATAATTATCATCAGTTAAAGTATTATCTTTTAGGATATTGATTAGGGATAGGGTTATGATTTTTTTATATTAACAAAAGTTATATAAGTAAATAATCATGATAAAGTACTTTTGAATATTTATCTTGAATTAAATAGAATAATTCAATCGTAAAAATTCAACGGTGATCCAACACCCATAAATGTCATGCCTCCTTTGGGAGTACGCACCATTTACTAGTTAGACTAGGTCCCACCTAATTGTTAACATAACAACCAACGTTTTCTATTTTAGCCTTGCAATTTTATTAACAAGAGCTCTTGGGAGGATATTAATGAAATTACATTGAGTGTGTTACCAAGTTATCGAACTTCAATATAATCCCTCACGAATATCCCTCCTTTGGGAGTAGATATCGTTTGGGCTAATTGTCAAGTCTATCATTCTAAGGAAGTATCTTGCTAAATTCCATTCATAAATACCTCTTGGGAGGTTATTCACGAAACATAAAGCTTAACTAAACTTGGAGGCTGTAGGTGTTCCAAAACACCTTCTCCCACTCAATTGTTTAAGGCATGTGATCGAATTCCAAAGAATGATTTACCAAGTTATCTAGATGCCAATTTAGATACTTAAACTATTCAATACATGTTCATACCAAAAGAGATATATGAGTGGCCCTCCTATTCTATAAGACATGTTATCAAACAATGACAAACATTGCAATTTTTACAAAATATTAATAGCTACAATTTTGGTCCATCCTAGAAAAACAAGTAAATTACATATATCTTGGAATACAAGAACTCCTTTCTTGGCGAACAAGTCTTCACGCGACCTTCATCGTTCGGACTTCCTCGGCTACCTCCTATGGGTGTGCGCACCCCTTGGCCCTTACCCATAGGCGTGCGCATGCCACAAACCCATAAAGGGCTGCCATGAGCAGCCCATGGCTACCAAAGGGCTGCCGTGCGTAGAACATGCCACAACAAACGTGGCTGCGCGCTCTTTGCACGCATGTTCGTTGTTACAACTCACACGGTCCCAAACTTGTTCCGGTTGCTCCTAATTCTTAAAACCTTTGAGTCTTCGAAACTTGAATGTATTACAGAAGAATTTAAATAATAAAATACTTCAGTTTTTTTTATTACAACAACAACAAAAAAAAAACTTAGTAACTACTAAGACGAAAATTATGGTGATGATAGACCACCCTCCTTGTTACAATCCCAAAACAAAATACATTGAAGTTCTAGGACCAAAATTGAGCAATAACAAACCACATATAAAACATATATATATCCCTATATTCCAATGTAAATATATATGTGAATACCTAGAGTGTAATATATTTCTAAAACATGTATATATACAATAAAAAGAAAAACATTCACGAACACATACATCAATTAATCAAGGGTACAACCAGACTTTGATACCAATTGTAAGGAAAAAACGGTTCAAAACGCAACGGAAACGTGATAAAAAATTAATGAAAATTAGGGTTTGCGTATAAATAAAACTTTTCCCTTTTAATAACAAGAACCAACCTTAACCCTAGATTAATTGATGTATATAAAAAGTATCGTACTATTTTTTTTCGTGACGATTGAACTAGCATCGAATTGAATCCGTAAGATCTTCCAATCCAATCACGAACGTGAATCACCTTGAAGTGTGAGCTCCCTTTCTTTAAATTGTATACCTAATTATGGAAACAAACAAAATCTTCTTCTCTGTTAGTCACGATAATTCTCCAAGAGAAAAACGAAGAACGTCCGGTCACTGTTGAATTATCAATCAATTTAATTGAAACTTTCGTGAACCTTAATTCAATGTTGTACAAAAAACCACCCTTGTGATGTAAAGGATACTAGTGTACTATCGAAAACAAAAACGTTCCCCTTTTTCTCTTCTTGGCCGAATTCACACTATCTCTATAAGTTGGTCGAATTTTGTCCAGAGTAAAAAACAAAATTTTCTCCCTCAAAATTCTCTCTTGCTAGGCAAAATTCTCTTCTTGAAAAATTGCTTAGCATGGCCGAAATTCATCTCACAGAAAAACTTTGGTTGGCCGAAGTTAACATATATATATATATATATATATATATATATATATATATATATAGTATCATAAATCCTCTCCTAATAAGGATTTACTTGGTTGACAAGAATCCTTTCCTTATGTGGATTTATTTGGTAGTTAAGAATCCTTATCTAATAGGAATTCTATCCTATTATATATATGGGCTGGCCAAAATTTCATTGGAGGATTTACTTGGTAGTTAAGAATCCTTTCCTTAGGTAGATTTACTTGATTGTTAAGAATCCTTTTCTAAATGAATTCTATCCTACACCAAGACTCCTAATCCAACTCAATAGTGTATTTATAACCATATTAAAGACTTTCTAATATGTTTAGATAAATAATTCCTTTTATTTATCAAATTATCAAATATAGTCTTTAATATTAATTATACTACCAACAATTGTATAATTTTAGGAGACCAACTCCTATTAGAAAAAAGATTTTGACTTTTAATTAAATAATTAATTAATCAATAAATTAATTAATTTCTATTTAATTAAATACTAAAATAAAAATAATATAATTTAATCTATTCTTAATAGCCTTGCCCCAACACATGTATTTAGGCCATATATTATTTTTCTTATTTTGTTAAATCCATTGGACCTTAATAAAAAAATCCATATATGAACTAGACTCATTCTTACAAAAAGAAACAAGTTCACATGCCTTAACACAATTCTAGATGGACCCATAATCGTACTCATTGATAGATCAAATGATAACACTTGCAACCATAAGTCCATCATTTATCTAAGGATTGAGATAGACTCTACGATTGTCTTCAAATAAAAATTTTATCCACTGACGGTTCTAGATAAAGTATTTCATTTTGATCCTATTCAATGCACTCAGTGCACTAGATTCTTTTACCCAAAGACACCACACTTTGATGATTTTAGACTCATCATAACACATTTGATCCCTCTCAAATGCTAGCAAAATAATCTACAACTTTGACAAGATAATGGCACCCAACCTTTTATCTTAAGTTGTGAATGTTATTCAAGACTAACTAAAGAATTGAGTCTACCTCATACATTTCTAGATGTATGAACAATTCTTCTTTTCTCATAGTCTTTTGGCCTTATGATTATTTACTTTTGACAATTATAATAATTAAACTATAAATGCTGTAAGATTTGTTAAACTAGAAATCACTTTATTAATATGAAAAGATTGTCAATTACATTATTACACTCTTGCTATCGAACATAATCCTAACAGAATGGACACATCGAGAAGGGTTGTCATTGACTCTATCCTGCTCTTCTCAACCTCCAGTTCTACTCTAAAGTGTTCTTTAGGGCGGTATCTAGCTCCTTCTCAAACTACTGGCTCGTCTCCCTCAGGTTGTGTAGGCTATACCTCACTTGAGTTTTACCTTGGACCTAAGACATGAAGGACTGGGGGAGGAGGAGGAAGATCCACCATGGCCGGTTGTTTCTTGACTCCGGCCAAGCCAGAAGTTTCTGCTCCATTACCTTCAGGTCGAGTCATCTCCATGACCTTGATCATGATCTCCTCTCTATCCCAACCAGCAATGGTGGAAAAGTTGAAGAGAAAAGGGAGAACTTCTGCAACCTTGAAGGAGGTATCAAAATACCCTTCGCTGAAGGATGCATCCACCTTCGCTTGTAGTTTGGCCACCTAGGCATGCAGACCATGGTTTTTGAGTCTAGCATTTTGGCATCAACTTTTTAGAAATCCCTTTGCTTAGCCCGGTGCTCAGATCGATGGGTTTCTAAGTCATGGGATCGCTTCAGCCTTTCACTATCACATTAAAGATCGATAAGCTTCTTTTCCATCTCTTTTTGGTTGGAGGTCATCTCCTGCACTAGAGATCAAACCTGGCCAAGTAGCCCTATACCCTCTCAGATTCAGCCTCTTCTTTCATATCACAGTCTCAAAAGATGGTGACTTGGTGGCCCATTGCCATATAGAATTTGAATGCCTGCAAATTGAAGAGAGCAAGTAAGAAATTGATCAAGCTAGCATTCGCAGGTAGAATACAGAGGAAGATGATTACCTCTGCAAAGAGAGCAGATCCCTTGGTAAGAAAAATATCGACGAGCATTAAAGCCATCATGGAAATCCCACCTCCCAGGCAAGACGTGATAAATTTCTATAAAACCTCATCTTACCTCGCCGAGCTCGGCTGACGTTGGGAGCGGGAAAAAGGAACCTCCTCATCGTCTACCTCAAGGTGAACATGGGATGAGTGTGGAAGAACAGAAATGTCGGGGGAGCTGGCAGGAGGAATAACAGGAATGAAAGTAGCAACATTGGGAGCAACCAAAGTAGGAATTGGAAAAGATGCAGTAGCAGCATGAGCAAGTAGCCCGCGACGCGAGGAGTACCTTCTTGGACTTGTAATAGGAAAGGGATGTGTAAGTGCCTCAGTTTTTTATTGGCTTATTTCGTTGACAACCACATTTGGGGATTAATGTGTAAGGGTAGTTTAGGCCATCATTGCTCAAGATTCAACTCAAGCTTCAAAAGGTAAATCACTTGCTTAACCTTGTTTAAAGAGTTTTTAGTGCACACACACACTATCATGCATGTCTTTGTTTATCTTGCATGAATGCTTAATTGCCTTAATTGTGTGCCTCTTTGCCATAAATCTTACTTGGGTGTTTGTTACATTTAGTTTGCCCTTAGAAGAGGATTTTCCCCTTGACCGTGGCTGGGACCGCTCCCTGTGCATTGCCTCCACTGCGGTATGCACAGCATTGCACGTTGCTGCTACTGTGGCCTGTGCACATTGTATGCACATCGGTCTCCCAAGCAGAGTTTCCCAAGCGGAATTTCCCAATCGATGCATCTCTTGCTCTACTGCGATCTGGACACTGCATGTACCGCGGCCCATACAGCATAGATTCCCAAGCGATGCACCGCTTGTTTTACCGCAGTCTGGACACTTGCCTAGGCCGCGACACGTACAACGATCATGACAGGAATAGGTTGCCCATTGTCTAAAACGATGCCGTTTCGTGTAGGGCACATTATATATATGTTCTCCTCTCTTCTCTTTGGTTTAGGGGAGTCTAAGAAACCATTTTTGAGAGACCAAGTTTTTTTTATGAGAGAAATTGACTCCAAGAGAGAGAGAGAGCTCCCAAGAACTCATTTTTACTCAACCAAATTCCAATCCATGAGCATCTAGCATCTTCCAAGCATGGATTTTCTTGTTAGTTATTGACTAGGTAATCTCAACATGCCCTAGAATTTATTGTTCAATTCTTATGACATGTATGCCTAGGTTTAGCAATTACTGTTCAATAAATGTATGTTATTGAGTTTAATTGCATTTATAACATGCTTGGGTTGTCGATTGTTGGTTGAGATTTATATTTTGTGATAGCTAGGGTTTGTGACCATTTTGCCTTTCTAGCTAAATCTCTATGCTTTGCATTTAGATATTGCTTAGGACTCATTGATTGCATTTTGTGATTGCATTATAGTCCTTGCCATGCTAAATGATAACTTGTGTTGATTGGCCTTTTGTTTGATAACTAGGATATATTGTTGCATAACTATATCTAGCTAAGTCTTTATGAACATTCATTTAGACATTGATATCTAGGAATAGTACTTAGTGACATTGTTTAGGAATTGCCTAGCATTACTTGCGTGTTTGAATACTTTATCATATTCACTTAGGTTGTGTTTGACTCTTTATTGAGGTTAAGTCTGGTGACTAGATGGTTAGTGCATAAGCAAATAGATCAAGAATCACTATTAAGGACCGTTGGGTAGAGTGAAAGGGTTAGTAACTGGAGGGTGTGACAGGAGGTCAACCTAGGTTGAAAACTTTCATTCAATAGTGGACTTGGGGATCTAGTATGGCGCACATATCAGCCCGTGGTTTTTCCCATTTGGAGGGTTTCCATGTAAATATTGTGTGTTGTTATTGCTTTAAGCATAATTGATTTTAGTGAATGCTTGTTTATTCGGGGTAATTTGTGTTAATATTGATTAATCGAAAAATCGGTAATTGATTCGATTAAAACCTATTCACCCCCCTCTAGGTTATAGAAACACACGTTTTTAGGGAATTTTCAGGATGGAATGAGAGCAGGTGAAGCCACAGCTGGGACAGTTGGCCCATATTTCTCTGAGGTAGCCAAAGGGTGCTCCTAAGTCAATCTGCCTGGAGGGGGAATGGTGCAAGCTAGCCGGGCTCTGCGGGAAGCTGGAGCAACAATAAGTTAAAAAAAAAGTGTCAGAATTAAGTTGGCCAACGAACTAAGCATGATGGTTTAGTATTACTTACGAGGAGTAGCATCAAATTTGTAAGTATTGATGCATCCTACGAGAATATCAGTGGTCGGGAACTATAGGTTCAAGAAGTTCCTAGCAAGGATGACCTTCAATACAACTTCATACTCGATGGGTAAAGAATCCATGCCCACGAAGGTTTGTCGTTGAAAGCTATGGGAATCGACGGGTAAAGAATCCATGCCCACGAAGGTTTGTCGTTGAAAGCTATGGGAACCTCGCATTCGTGCATGCCAATGGAGATCGAGCTCCTCCAATTATCCCCCACTAGAATCCACTCCTCCTTCCAGGCGAGGTCCTTCTTTGAAGCATCGGGAATGATGAAATTGAGCTTGTTCTTAGCTTTCATATAGAACTGACCTCGGGAGCACCAGACAAGCTTCCAATTTGAAAGAGGTAAGCCACCTCCTCTGCCTCGAGCTCCCTAATGACTTTGCTTAGCTCGCACTGTTCCCTTCATAGCATGAGAAATCCGATCAGATGCCTCCAAAAGCCGAGCATCAACTGGAAGGGAGCTAGCTATAAGGCGCTAAGAGCTCATCGGACGGTATGAAGAAGTGGAAGCCTGACCCCATTCTCGAGGGTTGCTACATGAATTGTGAGCACGCCTTTTGGAGGATTGAAGGTGTCATAATTTCTGTGAAGAAATGAGATAGAAACGCTATCGGGGATACCATACTTGGACCTTAGATGGACAATCGAATTCAGATCAACGGTGGAGTCTGGGATGACCCTGAAGTCATAGGGAGGAAGCCTCTTTTAAGAAGGACCAGCAACTGTGACTTGACCCTTCCCAGCAGTGTCATCCCTATTCTCCCTATCAGAGTCTACATCGAAAAAATTCATGGGACTATCAGATTGGTTATAGAACCCGGTCCCAATAGCTACGTTCCTATTTGACCGACGTCTTTACTGATTAGGTAGAGAGTCATCACTATCGAAGTTCTTTCACTTCCGTTTTCTAACGCGAGACTAGAAACCTCTTTGCCATTGACAATGGAGTGAACAGAATCGTGGCTGGCTTTTTGACATAATGGAGAAAGAGTTTCGAGTTAGACAAAAGAGAAAGTGAATATGTTGATCGAGAAGTCAGTAAGAGAATTCCTCTTTGAAAATTTTTGAAATTTGAAAGAAAAAAAGTGCAAAGACGGTGGTGAATCAACTAGGTTTAAATAGAGGTGAATGAAGCAGTGACATCGATGAAATATTTGACTGAGATTGCCTCAAATCTCCTAAGCTGGCGTAACGGAGCAGGACTATTTTGAAAAACGCACCGGTCTCTTCTCGCCACATCACTCGTGCATTTAATGAAAAGATTTTCACTAGGATTCATGTAGCAACATGGGTGGGAAAATTTCCTAATTAAAACCCCAACTCAATCACCGGTGTTCAAGTCAGAGAGGACTTCTGTTATTAGCCAAATTCGGCCAGGGACCAAAGAGAAATTTTCTACCATTCTTTCACGAGTCCAAACCCAAGATTACCCACCATGGAACCGTGGGTCCTGGGGTTGAGCTGTGGAACCATTCGATAGAAGTGAGGAAAGGTTGTCGAGCTTTTGAAGCACCCAAGGTAGAACCTAAAATAATCGGATCGAGCTCCTAACACTGAAGTAAGAATTCAGGGAAAGCTCGGTGCATGACGATCTAGGCTCTCTGAAGTCGAGATTACCTCGCAACCTCCCTAGAAGCCCGCCATCCTCTCTACACACAGAGAGAGACCCATTAAGCACCAAGCTCACACTACAGTAGGAGGAAGCTCGTTAGATTGCGACATCATTATATCGGCAGTAGTCTCTATTCCTTCATGTTGCTATTGCAACACGTCGGAGATGATGGCCATAATGTAACGTACATTTAGCCATCTCATCTGAAGACATCCACTACTGATACTCATCTCTTTTCTCCTGAGTAGATTCATTAGTTTGGTGGTTCAGGAGTATACATAATGAACTTATACTTTTCAGCTTAGAACAACAACCCAAAATTCCTTTTCCATGTGACATAATTATCATCAGTTAAAGTATTATCTTTTAGGATATTGATTAAGGATGGGGTCATGATTTCTTTTTAATAACAAAAATTATACAAGTAAACAATCATGATATAGTACTTTTGAATATTTCTCTTGAATTAAATAAAATAATTCAATCGTAAAAATTCAATGGTGATCCAACACTCATAAAAATCACGCCTCTTTTAGGAGTATACACCATTTACTAGTTGGACTAGGTCCCACCTAATTGTTAACATAACAACCAACATTTTCAATTTTAGCCTTGCACTTTTGTTAACAAGAACTCTTGGGAGGATATTAATAAAAGTACATTGAGTGTGTTACCAAGTTATCGACCTTCAATATAATCCCTCACGAATATCCCTCCTTTTGGAGTAGATATCATTTGGGCTAATTGTCTAGTCTTTCCTTGTAAAGAAGTATCTTGCTAAATTCCATTCATGAATACCTCTTGGGAGGTTATTCACAAAACATAAGGCTCAACTAAACTTGGAGGCCTTAGGTTTTCCAAAGCACCTTCTCCCACTCAATTGTTTAAGGCGTGTGATCGAATTCCAAAAAATGATTTACCAAGTTATCTAGATGCCAATTTAGATACTTAAACCATTCAATGCATGTTCATACCAAAAGAGATATATGAGTGGCACTCCTATTTTATATGACATGTTATCAAATAATGACAAACATTGCAATATTTAAGAAAATATAAATAGCTTCAATTTTGGTCCATCCTAGAAAAACAAGCAAATTACATATATCTTGGAATACAAGAAATCCTTTCTTGGCGAACAAGTCTTCACGCGACCTTTATCGTTCGGACTCCCTCGGCTACCTCCCATGGGCGTGCGCACCCTTTGCCCTTACCTATGGGCATGTGCATGCCACAAACCCATAAAGGGCTGCCATGCGCAGCCCATGGCTACCAAAGGGGCTGCCATGCGCAGCCCATGCCACAACAAACGTGGTTGGAGCTCTTCACACGCACGTTCGTTGTTACGGCTTGCACGGTCCCAAACTTGTTCCGGTTGCTCCTATTTCTTCAAACCTTCGTGTCTTCAAAACTTGAAAGTATTATGGAAGAATTTAAATAATAAAATACTGCAGTTTTTTTTTACAACAATAAAATAAAAAAAAACTTAGCAACTACCAAGAAGGAAATTATGACGATAATAGACCACCCTTCTTGTTACAATCCCAAAACAAAATTACATTGAAATTCTAGGACCAAAATTGAGCTATAACAAACCACATATAAAACATATATATATCCATATATTCCAATGTAAATATATATGCGAATACCTAGAGTGTCATCTCTTTCTAAAACATGCATATATACAATAAAAAGAAAAAGATTCGCGTACATACATCAATTAATCAAAAGTACAACCTAGCTCTGATACCAATTGTAGGGAAAATGGGTTCAAAACATAACGGAAGCGTGATAAAAAACTAATTTAGGGTTTGCATATATTAAAAAATTTCCTTTTAAGCAACGAGAACCTTAACCCTAGATTAATTGACGTATATAAAAGTATCGTACCTTTTTCTCGTGATGATTGAACAAGCGCCGAATTTATTCTGCAAGTTCTTCCAATCCAATCACGAACGTGAATCACCTAGGAGTGTGGGCTCACTTTCTTTAAATTGTTTTCCTGAGTATGGAGACGAAGCAAAAAAAATTCTTTGTTAGTTACAAATATCCTCCAAGAGAAAAATCCAAGAACGTCCGGTCACTTGTGAATTATCAATCAGTTTGATTGAAACTCGCTTGAACCTTGATTCGAAGTTATATACAAAACCCTTTTGGTGTAAAGGAGATTAGTATACTATCGAAAACAAAAATGTTCCCCTTTTTTCTCTACTTGGTCGAATTCACACACTATTGCTTAGAGATGATTGAATTTTGTCTACAGTAAAATCAAATTTTTCTCCCTCAAAATTCCTATGGTGGCCGAATTCTTAACTAATAAATATAGAGCTTGGCCGAATTCACCTCCAAATCACCTTAATCATGACCGAAATTCTCTTACATATATATAGGATTATAAATCCTTTCCTAAAAAAGATTCACTTGGTTGGCAAGAATCCTTTCCTTAGGTGGATTTATTTGGTAGTTAGAATCCTTTATCTAAAAGTAATCTATCATATCCCATATTGCATATGTGATAACCGAATTTCATGTCTTTGTTATAGATTAGGATATTTCAATCTTTCTAAAGAAGGATTACTTGATGGACAAGAATCCTATCCTTAGGTAGATTAACTTGGTGGTTATGAATCCTTTTCAAATAAGAGATCTACCACTAAGTAGTTTTGCTTGGTGACCAAGAATCATTTTCCAAAAGAATTATTTCCTACACAAAGACTCCTCATCCAACTCAATAGTGTATTTGTAACCATATTAAAGACATCCTAATTTGATTAGATAAATAACTCCTTTTATTTATTTACTTATCAAATATAGTCTTTAACATTAATTATACTACCAACAATAGTATAGTTTTAGGAGACAATCTCCTACTAGGAAAAGATTTTGACTTTTGATTAAATAATTAATTAATCAACAAATTAATTAATTCCTATTTAATTAAATAATAAAATAAAAAATAATATATTAAAGCTATTATTAATAGCCTTTTGCCGCCCATACCTTAATATAAGAGCCATATATTATTTTTCTTATTTTATTAAATCCATTGGAGCTTAATAAAAAGTCCACATGTGAACTAGACCTATTCTTACAAAAAGAAACAATTTCACATGCCTTATTACAATTCTAGATGGATCCCTAAATTTGTCTGATAGAATATATAAAGTGATCCATGCAAGTTCGTGTGGATTGAGGATCTTGGCGGGCTATCTAAATTTAAGCTCCAATAGACACAACCTAATCACAATCAACAAATGATTCACTTAGGTTCGATCTATTTAATTTTAGTTCATTCCACTAAAGAACTAAAATTGAACTCTTAAATAAAGATAGAATAAGTTGTTATTTGTTCATTCATACCCTAGACAACCTTTTTGGAGAAAGTGTATCCTCGTGAAGAATACCAGTAATCGCCAAGAGCTCATAGACCGCCTAGAGCTCTCCAAGTCACAATATTTACTCATATGACCACATATTGAACTTGGATTTTTTGACTTGTCCAGAAGCCATGTTTCAATAGACACTATTGAAAACTTAACTTTAAGATTTAATATCCAATACCTCAAAACATCCATATGATGGTATTCTACTCTCATTCAATAAACGGAGCCACGATGTCCATATCTATAAATGAAGTCCTCTATCGATTAACAAATGAATACCACCAAACTATCGAGGATAGACTATGCTATATAATCGTACTCATTGATAGCACAAATGATAACATTTGCAACCATAAGTCCATCATTTATCTCAGGATTGAGATAGACTCTCCGATTGTCTTCAAATGAAAACTTTTATCTATTGACGGTTGTAGATAAAGTATTTCATTTTGATCCTATTCAGTGTACCCAGTGCACTAGATTCTTTTTCCCAAAGACACCACACTTTGATGATTTTAGACTAATCATAACACATTTGATCCCACTCAAATGCTAGCAAAAGAATCTACAACTTTGACAAGATAAAGGCGCCCAACCTTCTTTCTAAGTTGTGAATATTATTCAAAACTAACTAAAGAATTGTGTCTACCTCATACATATCTAGATGTATGAACAATTCTTCTTTTCTCATAGTGTTTTGACCTTATGATTATTTACTTTTGACAATTATAATAATTAAACTATAAATGCTATAAGATTTGTTAAACTATAAATCTCTTTATTCATATAAAACAATTTTTAATTACAATATTTCACTCTTGCTATCGAGCGTAATCCAAACAACATCCCGATTCAATTTTCGTACACAAAATCCTTTTTATGTAAAGGATATTATAGCACTAACGAAAACAAAAATGTTCCCTCTTTTCTCTATGGTTTGCCGAATTCTACGCACAAGAGGCTAAATGAAGTCTTTTTTTAACTATAATAAGCAAATAAAAAAAATTCTATCAGGACTCCAAAAAGGCTTGACCGAAATCTTTATATTGATTTCATTATCCTTGGCCGAATTCTTCAATGCCATATATATAGGTGGCCAAATCCTCTCCTATGGAGATTTACTTAGTAGGCAAGAATCCTCTCTCTAGGAGGATTTGCTTGGTGGCCAAGAATCCTTACTCAAAGAAGAATTCTTTTCCACACCAAGATTTCTTTTCAAACTCATTAGTGAATATAAATTAAATTATGACTTTATCAAAAAAAATCCTAATTTGACCAATAGTCAATTAGAGTTTTGATAGATATCAAACATTTCCTAATTTGACTAGATAAATAAATTCCTCTTATTTATCTACTTTTCAAATAAAGTATTTGATACTTATCATACTACTAACAATAATATGACACTAGGAGACCTTCCCCTAATAGGAAAAAGATTTTGACATTTAATTAATTAAATATTTAATTATTAAATTAATTAATTTCCATTTAATTAAATAATAAAATTAAGCCTTGCAGCCAAAGCCTTATACATGGGCAAAATATTGTTTTTATTTTTCATTTAATTAAATCCATTGGACTTTTATAAAAAAAGTTCACATGTGAACTAGACCCATTCTTACTAAAAAGAAACAAATCCTCGAGCCATAAATTAATACATAAATATAATTTAAACAACCCATTTAATAAAAATGTGTAAATTATATTCTTATTGCATTAATGGAATGCTAATCGCACCCCATTTGGGCCACCCAAGGAATCCCACATCCTTGGCCGCCCAATCCAAGTATTTTGAAGAGTTTCATCACATATAACCGCACCTCTCCAAAACTTTTGGATTCCGAAATCCAAAAGCAATTCTGGATGGACCTAGAAATTGGTCAAGTAGAATATATCAAGAGATCTATGCAAGTTCTTGTGGATTGAGGATCTTGGCGGGCTGTCTAAATTCAAGCTCAAATAGACATAACCTAATCACAATCAATAAATGATTCACTTAGGTTCGATCTATTAATTTTAGTTCATTGCATTAAAGAACTAAAATTGAACTCCTAAATAAATATAGAATAAGTTAATGTTTCTCATTCTTACCCTAGACAATCTTAATGGAGATTGTGTATCCTCTTGAAGAATACCAGTTATCGCCAAGAGATCATAAACTGCCTATAGCTCTCCTAGTTACCATATTTACTCATATAACAATATTTTGAACTTGGATATTCTGACTTGTCTAGAAGCCTTATATCAATAGACACTATTGAAAACTTAACCTTAAGATTTAATATTCACAATCTCAAAATATCCATATGATGGCATTCTACTCACATTTAATAAATAGAGCCACGATGTCAGTATCTATAAATGAAGTCCTCTATTGATTATCAAATGAATACAACCAAACCATCGAGGATAGACTATGCAATATAATCGTACTCATTGATGGCTCAAATACATTATTGCACTCTTGCTATTGAGCATAATCCCAACAATCTCCCACATGCTCTATAGCAAATGTGTCATATCTCTTATCTCCTTATTCTCCAGGTGCCCATCAAAACTCATTTGTTGAAGAGCCTTTATGAAGGGCTCCACTATATTTTATGCTGACATGATCTTCGTTATCGTCACGTCTTCCCTTTAAACAATTTTCCTCGGAAGATGATACTTTCTTTCAATGTGTTTCCCTCTCCTATGACTTCTTGGTTCTCTCAAATTAGCCGCTGCTCCACTATTGTCACAATAGAGAGTGATCTGCTTATTCGTATCATGAGCCACTTCAATGTCAATCGAGAATTGGTAGAGCCAGGCAGCCTATTTAGCAGCTTCGCATATGGCAACATACTCAGCATCCATGGTAGAATAAGCAATACATGATTGCTTGGTACTCCTCCATACGACTGCCTCTCCTCCAAGAGTAAACATAAATCCTTATGTTGATCTTCTGTAGTCAAAATCTGATTGAAAATAAAAAATTATAAACCCAATTTGAATCGTATCTCCTCCAGAGTATACAAGCGTATAATCTCTCATTTTCCCGAGATACTTAAAAATATGCTTGATTGTCATCCAGTGAACAGGATCAGGTTTCGATTGAATCCTGTTAACTATGCCAACATCAAAACAAATATCTTGTCTAGTGTAGAGCATTACATACATGAGACTTTCAACTACCGAAGAATATGAAACCCTACTCATGAATTGCTCTTCATGCTCATTCTTAGAAGTTTGTTCCTTAGAAAGTTTGATTCCATGTCTGAAATGTAACATACCTTTCTTGGAATCTTACACGGATAACCTATACAAGATTTTATCTATGTATGAAGCATGAGATAAAGCAATCATACTATTCTTTCTATCCCTTATGACTTGGATACCAAGAATATAACTTGCTTATCCTAAGTCCTTCGTATCAAATTGTTTTGCTAGTCATTCTTTTACTGATGTCAATATACCTACATCGTTTTCGATGAGTAGTATATCATTAACATAAAAAACTAGGAAAACCAACATGTCGCCTTTGATCCTTTTGTAAACATAGGGATCGTAAAGGTTTTAAATAAATCCAAGACTTTTCACAGCTTGATTAA
Source organism: Dipteronia dyeriana (assembly GCA_032871835.1). Classification (NCBI taxonomy): domain Eukaryota; kingdom Viridiplantae; phylum Streptophyta; class Magnoliopsida; order Sapindales; family Sapindaceae; genus Dipteronia; species Dipteronia dyeriana. The sequence continues at coordinate 14,699,081 of CM065297.1, forward strand.
ACCTTATGTTTCTGGATCTGGATGCTTGCTTCACTCCATATGGATTTTTGATCATGTCTTTATTCAACTCGGTTGAATTCGAACATCCGATAAAATTAGTGCAAATGAATAGATGCAAAAATGCACTAGCCTTAGTTAACTCATGTTGACTAATATATGCTATACCTTTCCACTCAAAAGAGGCATTGTCATAGAGAGTTCTACCTATGATAGGAAGATTCTCAATGACATCTACTTCTAAAAAGTTCGAATCTATATCATTAGATAGCCTAAGAAACTTGTTAATGTTTTCCAGGTTAATTCTAAACACAACACCTCTAATCTCCATCAAAGCATCCAATAAGGTGGCACTCTCTCTATATTCAAAATAAAACACTATAACAAGAGTATCATTCACTATTCCTAACATACTTACCCAAGATTCCCAATTTCTATCCTTAATGCATTTAAGAACATAAGAATCTTTACATTTATCTAAGTTAATGCCTCTCTCTTGAAATATCTTCTTAGTTCCAAAGATCCCTAAATCCTTTTACCTTGAAGCTTTGGATCCCTTTGAGGTAGACTTGGCTTTAATAATGGGATTTGATTGATTTCCACTCCAGGTAACCTTGGTTCTTCCCATTTGTTCTTGTGATATAAGATGCTATATACATACAACAAAAGTGATTGAAAGACAAAACAAGCATATTAGTCACAAATATATAAACCAAAGACATATGACTTAAGAGTGAATCTCATGCAAGACAAAGATAGTGAGTAGTATCTTACAAGTATCATTAAGTCAAAATATGCCAACATGTAACAAAATGAAGCATGTGAACATATCATAAAAGAGAACAATGTCTAGCATACAATGCTCCCCCTTGATAAATGCTATAACTAAAATCAATGATAGCATAAAGTTCACAAAGATGTTCACACTATCACACATTCAAGCAATTTGAAGAAATATCAACAAAATAAGCTTCATATGCTAAGAGAGATATACAAAGATTTTTCAAGTTCTCTCATAATTCTTCAACAATTGCTAGAATATCATCATACTCATAAAAAAAGTGTGTGTGTTAAAGAGATATGCTTCAAATATATATCAAGAAGTAGTTTGATAATCAACATGCAAACACCTCTTGCAAAGCCTAAAAAGAAAAGGAGGTCTTGGATAGGAAGTCGGCCTATTAAATCACTGGGTTCAAGGGTTGAGTAAGAGTGATAGCTTGGAGAGCATGTGTTGATTTCTTGAGTGTGTAACTCTTATTTGAAATAGTGGATTTTCTTTTGCCAGTGGTTGTGGTATCAACCCATGGATGTTTCCTCTTAGGAGGTTTTACCACGTAAATATCTTGTGTTTATTTTTAGCATCTTTAATTTCTTTACTTAGTTGATTTGTGTTGTTTGAACATTTGCTTTGTCATATATCATTTTGGATATTATACTGAGTGTTGTATTAGATTGCTTGTGTTTTTAAAGAAGATTAAAATTTGAGCATATACCTATTCACCCCCTCTAGGTATATTTTACACTATAATTGGTTAAGAGAATTTACAATTGGTATCAGAGCTGGTGTCTAGAAGTAATTAGATAGGTCCATTTTATAGTGTTTATTTTTTTTGTGCTATAGGTGATTCTATGTTGGAAGGTGCATCTAGTGCTAGACCTCCACTCTTGAATTGTGGTAACTACTCCTTTTGGAAAATTAGGATGAGAGCCTACATTAGATACATCAATGAAAAGGCATGGATGAGTATTGAGGAAGGTTATGAGATACCTACCAAAAGGAAAGAAGATAGCACTATGATTTTGAAGCCGAGAGCCGAATGGACGGCTATTGAATTTGATAATGCTAAGTGGCATCATAGGGCAATTAATACAGTATTTGGTGGTTTAGATGGTACTCAATTTATCTGCATCCAAAACCTCGAATCGGCAAAGGAAGCATGGGATACTTTACAAACTATCAATGAGGGTACATTGGCGGTTCAAAGGTCAAGAGTACAAATGCTTACCTCTCAATTAGAAAGTCTTGTTATGGATGAGGATGAGGATGAGAAGTTAGTAGACTTTCAAACTAGACTCTTGAATATCACCAATCAAAGTCAAACTTTGGGAGACCCATATCCACAAGAGAGAATTAATTGGAAAATCTAAAGATCCTTACCTAAGAGATTTAAAGCAAAGGTGACCGCAGTTGAAGAAAGCAAAAACGCCAATCTTATGAGGGTTGATGAGCTTCTTGGGTCTCTACAAGCATAAGAGCTTGGGTTCAAGCCAAGGTTTGAGGATAAGGGAATAACACTCAAAGTGACTAATGAGAAGAGTGAAGATGATATGGTTAGTATGGTGACAACTTTCAAGAAATTTCTAAAGAACATATGTTTTAAGAGAGAGGAAGTTGATAAAAATGGCAGACTGTAAGGATAAATCTAAGAAGAAGCTAATTCGATGTCTTGAATGCAATGGGATTGGATTTATTTCTACCAAGAGTGCTAATGAGAAGAAAGAGTCTAAGAAAGTCTTAGCAATGGTGGCTACTTGGAGTGATGTGAGTGTGAGTGATGTAAAAGAGGAAGATGAGTCCTCGGATGATCGAAAATATTCTAGCAATTACATTGCTCATCTGACTATATATGAAGAAAGATTTGAGTATAGTGGTGAAGACTCCTCATGTAGTGAGGAAAGTGAATACTCTTCAAGTAATGAAGATAGTGAGTTCTCCTCAAATCATGATGAAACAAATTTAAATGACAAGATCCTTCAACTAACTAGTGAAAATGTCGAGAAGAATGATGAGAACAATAAGTTGAAGTTGATCAATGCCAATTTAGTGGTGATAATCAAAGCCCTTGAAAATGAGAAGAATATGTCTTTGGAGAAGATAAGCAAGCAAAGTGAAGTCATTAAGGAGCATAAAGAAACCATTGAAAAATATTTTTTAAAGATAGAAGAAAGTGCTCAAGAGCTAGATGATTTGAAAGAAGACTTTACTATAAAGTTGTTTATCATGGAAGGAGAGAATAAGCAAAAAGAGAATAAAGAGCTTAAAGACAAAATCTTTAGTCTAGAGAATAACTTGAAAGATAGTAATGAAAGACTAGAAATTTTGAAATAAGAAGTTGAGCAAAGAGATGATTCTTTTGGTCATGCTCAAAGGCTTGAAAATGTGCTTAGAGTCAAAATTAGTAAGCATGGGTGTCAAGAGAAGATGCTTAGTGATAAGCTTGATGAGGCTAACAAGATGATAGGTAAGAAGTCATCTAGTGCTAGTAAAGTAGAAACTCTCATCAAAATTGGTAAGCATCCTAGTGACAAACGAGGATTAGGTTATGTGAATGAAACTGTTACACCTTCATCTGACAATTCTACTTTTGTCAAAGCAAGTGGTAAAGTGAATGTAGGTACTCTCTCTAATGGTGAAGCTATAGATTCAACCAGAGGTGCCTCAACATCAACAAGGAGCAACAAAGGAAATTCTCAACAAGGTCAAAGATAAAAATCATCATTTTCTCATACAAAAGACAAAGCATCAAGGAATGAACATCAAAGAGGTAACAATGTGATAAGGTATACTACTTCAAATGCTCAGGCTAAAGGTAACCCTCTCAAATTTGTACCTGTTTGCCATTTTTGTAACATTGTAGGACATATAAGACCTAGATGCTATGAATACATTCGTAAATGCAAATATGAGAATGATTTGCATGATACGTCTTTGATGAATGGTCCTAGGCAATCATCAATGTATAGATCTAGATCTAGACCTAGGAAGACCTTGGAAAAGCATGTTGAGAAAATTATTATTGATGAATTGCTTATGAAAACACATGTTGTGCCTCATACTACTATGCATAAAAAGGTTGATAATGCTTTGTTTGACTTGTTTGAAAATGTGACTAATAAAGTCGATTTGCATGATAGTAAGCCAAAGAATAAGTCAAAGCATGTTGTTAGTAGTAATGAGAAGCATGGTGTTAGGAAAATTTGGATTAGAAAAGGCTCAACTACTATTTCTTTAAAAACCAAAGACAAAGACAAGAAGAGCTATGGAATTTCTCAACCAACTTCTCAACAAAAGCATGCACACTCAAAAGGTAATTTTTCTAAATTTATTTTGGTTTGTCATTATTGTAATGTAATTGGTCACATTAGACCTATATGTTATGAATATATTAGGCAATGCAAACTAGGAAATAATATGCATGCTAGTGAGTTGAACAAATCTTCTTTGAAAGATTCTAAACTTGATAAATCTTTGAATGTTGTGAATAATAATGATAAACATGTGAATAAGAATGTCAAGAAGATTTGTATGGATGAGAATGTGAAACAGCATGATGGTCATATATCGTGTATTGATGAAATATTTGTGCATGGCAATAACAATGAGTTTAAAATGAGTGATATTTTCATGAAGAAGATAGTTGATGATTTATCTTCTAGATTTCGTATTGACATGAGTAATGATCATGATGTTATTTGTGTTGGTTCACCTAAGACCAATATGGTCAAAGGAGAGTGCTCTCATACTTGATTGAGTAGCACATATGAGAATATATTTTTTTTCATGTTTGATAAGAGTTCTAAGTTTGATGTTTGACTAAGTCATTTGTAATATGCTCGATTTACTATTCAAACTTGGTGTCTCTAGTCAATACATGGACTTAATATTCTCATTCTTTTACTATGATGATCAAATTTTGTTGGTTGACTTTAGAGAAGTCCAATTTTAAAATCTATTTGGTGTAATTTGTTAAGACTTTTGGAGAAGGTCATTTTATATGTTTGTTTGAGTTGAGATGTTTAGTCTTTATTCTCTTGGGAAGACACACCAACAAGTTGTTATCATGAGGACAAACAAGCCAAGAGAGCTCATAAAAAGGGTGAAGACTTTACATTGATGAAAAAGCTTGCTAAGGTATATCTCTACTCTAAAGCTTGCTTTCTTGATTCATCTTTTCAACTCTATGTGTGCATTACATCATGTAACATGTCATATTAGAGAACTAGTATAGCTTTCATATGGTTCTTGATGACATTTGCTCTCTAAAGATCATTTAGTGATTTGTTAACAATGATCTTATATATGATGTGTGAAATGCTTGTTTGATTGATGAGTGGCATACTTTTGAAAAAAATATGAGCTTCGTATTCAATGAAAGCTACTCTATTGAGAAGTAAAGATCTTAAGTAAGTCTCTTTGCATTGCTTTTAGATCATGTGCTTTTAATTATTAAAAAAAATGGTTTTCAAAAGTGCACACTTTGCTTCTCTCATATGTTTAGTTTGAGTAAGTTGAGTTTGAAGATATGTGAGTTATGGATGCACCTTGAAGTCTTTTGACTAGTACATTTAAGATGACCTATGGTTAGTATCCATTTTGCTCTGGCAACTGCATAGAACTCAATGTGCACCTTCATGAAAAGGGCTACAAACTTTGGTTGTGAAGCCACCCAATGTAGGAAAGGGCTACACCATTGTGATGAGTGAAAGCCGTCATGAAGTGTATATTTTTATGTTTAAAAAAAAATTAAAGAAGTGTTGCAAAGAATCAATAAAAAAAAAATCGTTGATTCAAAGCCTAAAAAGAAATGAAGGAAGGCTTAAAGGAGTATAGTTGAAAATTGTGATTGCTCGGGTTGAAAAACAGAAATGGGATTACGAGCCACATGCATGCACACGCTCATATGTTGAAATCTATTCTCTTAAAAGCAAAACTTTCCGGATGATAATCGGTTTGACCTTTTATGGAAAAGCTTATGATGAATAGATGTTGATATGGTTTGCATGTTGATGATCCGATTACTCCTTTATATATGTTTGAAGCAAATCCACACACACACTTATTTTGCTTACAAGTGAATTTGATTTGCTAGAAATTTTAGAAGAATTATGAAAGAGATTGAAAATCTTGGTGTATCTCTCATAGTTTGTGGAGCTTATTTTGTTGAATTTCTTTAAAATTCTTAATTGTGTGATTGAGTGGATATCATTGTGAACAATATCCTATCTTAATCTTAGATAGAGCACTTACCAAGGGGGATCATAGTATGCTAGACTTTGTTCTCTTTTATGATAAGTTCACATGATTTTATTTTGATAAAAACATGACATAATTGAACATTGAGAATCCATGTTACTTATCTCATATATTTGACTATATTCCCTTGATTATCCCTTGTTTGTTTATTTGACTAATCCTTGACAAAAAAGGGGAGAAATGTATACCTCACCATGTGTGGAAAAAATGTACCTCTTTGTGGATTATTGACATTCTTGTATTAAGGGGGAGAGTTCTTTTCTTAAGGGAAGTAAAGAATTCTTGTATTTTGAGGTTAAGGAACTAAAGGAAGTGGTTTAAAGTGAACTTTTATATGAGATAAATGATTTCTTGTTTGATTTTTATGGATATATCTCACCAATCTTCTTTGTAGAAGATCTCTTGTTTTTTTGGTTGTGTTTGTCTTACAGTTGCATTGATGATTAAAGAGGAGAATCTTGAAGACTCTTGAAGACTTGAAGATATGTTAGTTTATGGTTCTCATTGTAATGTGAGGATGGTGAGGTTGAGGTTTTACCGTGGAATAGCCAAAGGAGGAGATTGTTAGGTTTTAGATTTGTGTTGGCTTGATTCTATAACAAAACGCTCTTTGTTTGTATTGCTTAGTTGCTTAGGTGATTCTGAAAATACAATCACGGTTAAATGCTCAAGGCTAACCTAGAGAGGGGGGGGGGGGGGGGGGGGGGAGTGAATAGGTTAGCCACCTTTTTCAACTCCCTTAGAAACAAACAAAAGTTTGTCCCTCTAGATTGCTTGTATCAAAATATATATATTATTAAAGACAATTAATCAATATATAAAGACAAATAAAGTGTGATACAAACAAGTAATTGTAACATACACAATCTATATTATAGAAAGGAAGTCAACTTACATAAAAAGTTCTATCCACAATACAAATACTAAAGAGATAGGGATAAAGAAAAGTTGACACAAGATATAACGTGGTAAACCTCTGAAAAGGAACCATCCATGGGCTAGTAGCCACCGGCAAACAAAATCCAATAGTAGATAAGACAAGTGCAATCTCTCAAGTGACCTCTTCACCTAGAAACTACCATTCTATCCTACTCTAGAAGTTGTCGCCCTATGCTAAACAATCCGAGGCTTCACACCTTTTGTCAAGACTTCCTTGCTCACCTTATCCGAATAATCATGACCCAAGGCAAGACTTCTTGCTCAACTATCTGAGTCCTCTCGACTCTAGTCAAGACTTCCGTGCTCACTTATCCGAGTTCTCCCAACTCTAGGCAAGACTTCTTGCTCAACTATCCAATGCTTCACATCTCTAGCCAAGACTTCCTTGATTGACAATCCGAGGCTTCAAACCTCTTGCCAAGACTTCTTGCTCAACACCATAGGTTTCACACCTACTGTCAAGACTTCCTTCTCATAAGGCATCTAGGTGATCTTGAATGCAAAACGTAAACAAGTACGCACCATAGAATGCTATGATCAACACATCCTATGGAAAATACTAGACATGAGCATGAATGCACAAATCACATATAGTCTAGTTAATCATGCATGTGTAAACAACCTAGGTTATGTAAGATATGTTCAATAACAATCACAACCTAGATACATGTATATATCTAAACTTGAATCACAATATATGTTCAATAAATCATAAGATCAAGTTTAAATCACACAAACCAAAAACATGCTAAAATCATATGACAAAGTCAATTAGATTTAGGCCCAGTTTGGCATTGTTGTGCTGTGTGGAGAAGTGCTTTTGAAATTGCTGTGGGGAGAATTGCTTTTGGAATTGCTGTGGGAAGAATCAGCTAAGTGTTTGGTAAACTGATTTTTAAAAGTGCTATGAGAACTAAAAGTAATTTCAATGTGTTTAGTAAACTGAAATAAAAAGTGTTGTGAATGTGTAAAATTACTAAAAGGACATAGACATCTAAATGGTACTAATGTGCTATACTTTACATTTTTCTTGTTTATTTGTGTTTAGTGTTAAGTGTTATATAATTATGGTACTTTATTGAATTAATTAGCCCCATTTTTATTCTACTTTATTTAATTAATTAGTCAAATTTCTTTATTTTATTCTACTTAATTTTTTAATTTCATTTTTATTCTACTTTATTGAATTAATTATCCCAATTTTTTATACAGTTATGGCAACATTTTTTTTTTACAAAAATATAAGTCCATTTTTTTTTAAATTTCATTAAAGTTAAGAACAAAGTTGGAAAGTTAGTAAAATTTCATTTAATATCACTGTAGCGCGTTTTCTAAAAGCAGAAGCCAAAATCCAAAAGCATGTATTTATAGCTTCTCAAAAACTCAATTGGGAGAAGCTAAAAGTGACAAAAAGCACTTCCCAGCAATTTTACCAAAAACCCTGTCTTAGGTCCATAATCACTTTTGGCCCAAAAAGCAACTGGGGAAGAAATGCCATACTGGGCCTTAAGCAAAAGTTCTAGAGCATATTCCTAATCATAGATTCAACAAATCACATGAATAGCTCAAAAGAACATAAGCACATGTATTATGTGAGAATTTTGGCCAAGAGAGACTAATACATGTGAGGAACTATTTTTCTCAAAATCAATCAATCAAAGATCATAAAATAGTCCTAGAATCAAAGCTAGCACAATACAATCCCAAACATGTGATAACATAGGCAAAATCAAAACCTAACTCAACATGTATGATTTCAATTGAAACTCAACCTAGCTTTAAAAGTGTTCAAAACACAAATCAAAACACTCACAATATACAAATATATGTAGAAGAAGAAAACCCAAGGCAATTGACCAAGTTTTAAAAGAAAACTTTGAGAGAAAATCAATACCTTAGTTGATTTAGGTGCAGTCCCGTTTTTGTATGATTAGACACCAAAAACAGCCGAAAAACGAACTCAAACCTTCAGAGAAACAATGAAAGATGAATAGATAAACACTCTCAACTTCGAATCACTCAAATCAAAGTTCAAATAAAGAAGTTATGGTGTTTGGAAGGTGAGAAAATTTAGAGAGAAAGTTTCTGCACACTTGATTTGAATTTCTTCTTAGAATGAAATGTGAGAGGGAAAGAGTTTATAAAGGAGTGGGAAACTTGGACAAGTGAAATGACCAAGACGGGAAAATGAAGCCAAGCAAGCTTTCTGCCTAAGATGGTGCATGGGCATCTCGGGGCAGCAAGCCTTCTGCCCCGAGATGGCCACGCGCCATCTCGGGAAAGAAGACCTTGCTTGCTTCTTTGTCCTTCGACCTTCCTTCGCGTTGTTCGACCGTTCTTCGGCCTCCGAACTCAGAATTTGAATCCTTTTATGGATTACGAACTGTAACTCTCACATGGATATGGTCATATAAGATTCTCAATTCAGACAATAATAATTTGACTTGATATACGAAGACGAAGACAATGTATGAAACATGAGTTGAAAGTGTAGTATCTTTTGACTTAGAACTTGAAATCAATAGTATGAGTAACCGAAATGACCGGAACTCAATCAAGAATGACTTAAGACTAAATTCAAGTTTAATATCCATGTTATACAAATATATACACACAAAAACACAATTCACACTAGAATGCAAACTACATAGAGATAGTTTCCAATCATACATTTTCCAAAACATGTTATTTTCATACCAATGCATGAGAATTCATCTGTAAGTGTGTGAATGTGTTATACATGGTACATAACGATGCAGGGACACATATGAATGAATTGTATGTTTGTGACTATAATGGTGCACAATGATGCAGGGACACAAATGTATGATATGTGTGTGTGTGCCTAAGCCTTGTAAGAGAAAGATAAGGTCTTAGTATACCTTTGTAGAACCAAATTCCATCCTTTCTTTTTGAAAACTTAGAACTTGCTTTGACTTGTTGTTTCTTCTTCCTTGAAGCTTGAATCATCATGAATCAATGCAACTAAATCATTACAAGTAAACATCATTTTGATATGGAATTAATTCCAACACAAACTAAAACCTAACATTCTCCCCCTTTGGCAAATTCCATGTCAAAACACCTATACATTTACTACAAATATAAAAATGAAGATAGGTCGCAAAGTCACTCCCTCTCATTACAATGAGAAAGATTTCTATAACTAATCTTCACCAACTCTTGAACTTCATCTTGATCTTCTCTTGAAGCAACCTACAAATCATCTCAAAGCACAATGCATATACAAGAGAAAAACAACAAATGGCAACATATAATATGGATAAGAATATACATTTAAGTCCACAAATACATGTATCTCCCCCTCAATACATGCCAAATACAAGAATTCTTAACCAAATCTTAAGACTAATTATTACAAGCTATTGAAAATTCAAAAGTTCACAAAAACAACATAAAAAGGAAACTAAGTAACTAGCAACTCTTAACTGCAACTCTTAACTACAACTCTTTCTCTCTCTTTTTGACATGCAATGATGACAAAAGGTAAGAAACATACAATGAGACTCAACTACTAGCTACTAGATCCACCAAAGAAAGATGTGCGTGTAGTTGACCTAACATAATGCTTGAGAGGTGGTCTTGAACTTGATGCAATACACTCCTCCAACTCTTTTATTCTAGCATCTTGTTTTTCAACTATAGCACTAAGCTAATCAACCTTCTTCTGCAAATGTAAAGCCCAATCCGGAAGAATGTTTATGCTAGTCTGTTGACAATCAACTTGTGAACTACTAAATTGTCCAAAGGTATCACATGTCTTACCCTTATCCTTATATGACATGTATGACACACGTTTATCACTATACTTTTCCAAGGGTTGTACCAACATATCATCTCCACTACTTTGAACACCATGAGCTAAACACAAAGAAGTTATAAACCCCGGTAATGCAAGCTTCTTATCTCCTCTAGTTGAGAAAGCCACATTATCTAAGTAAAACATAAGCAAATCCCCAAGGTTTATAGGTTGATTAGTCACTAAATCATATACTATTTTGATCTTGTCTTTATTCAACTCGGTTGAATTCGAAGATCCAATAATATTTGTGCAAATAAAAAGATGCCAAAATGCACTTGCCTTAGTTAACTCATGTTGACTAATATATGCTCTACCTTTCCACTCAAAAGAAGCATTGTCACATAGAGTTCTACCTATGATATTAAGATTCTCAATGATATCAATATCTAGAAAGTTTGAATCAATATCACTAGATAGCCCAAGAAACTTGTTAATGTTTACCGGGTTAACTCTAAATACAACACCTCTAATCTCCATCAAAGCATACAATAAAGTGGCACTCTCTCTATATTCATGATAAAATTCTCTAACAATAGTGACGTTCACTATTCCTAGCATGCTCACCCAAGATTCCCAATTTCTATCCTTAATGCGTTTAAAAACATAAGAATTTTTACATTTACCTAAGTCAATGCCTCTCTCTTGAAATATCTTTTTAGTTGCAAAGATCCCTAAATCCTTTGACCTTGAAGCTTAGGATCCCTTTGAGGTAGACCTGGCTTTCACAATGGGATTCGATTGATTTCTACTTTCAGTAACTTTAGTTCTTCCTATTTGTTCTTATGAAAGATGAAACAAGCATATTAGTCACAAATATATAAACACAAAGACATATGCCTTAAGAATGAATCATCATGTCTTTTACCTTGAAGCTTTGGATCCCTTTGAGGTAGACTTGGCTTTAACAATGGGATTTGATTGATTTCCACTACAGGTAACCTTGGTTCTTCCCATTTGTTCTTGTGATATAAGATGCTATATACATACAACAAAAGTGATTGAAAGACAAAACAAGCATATTAGTCACAAATATATAAACCAAAGACATATGACTTAAGAGTGAATCATCATGCAAGACAAAGATAGTGAATAATATCTTACAAGTATCATTAAGTGAAAAATATGCCAACATGTAACAAAATGAAGCATGTGAACATATCATAAAAGAGAACAATGTCTAGCATACAATGCTCCCCCTTGATAAATGCTATAACTAAAATCAATGATAGCAATTTGAAGAAATATCAACAAAATAAGCTTCATATGCTATGAGAGATACACAAAGATTTTCAAATTCTCTCATAATTCTTCAACAATCGCTAAGATATCATCATACTCATAAATAAAGTGTGTGTGTGAGAGATATTCTTCAAATATATATCAAGAAGTAGTTTGATAATCAACATGCAAACAATTTCCAACAACTATTCATTTTAAGCTTTTTCCATAAAAAGTCAAACCGGTTATCATCCGGAATTTTTTGCTTTTAAGAGAATAGATTTCAACTTATGAGCGTGTGTGTGCATGTGGCTCATCATCCCATTTCTGTTTTTCAACCCGAGCTCATTTGATTTTCAACTAAACTCCTTTTTAAGCCTTTCTTCTTTTCTATTTAGGCTTTGAATCAAAGATTTTTTTTATGATCTCATTTCAACACTTCTTTGATTTTTCCATTTTTTTTTACTCAAACAAAATTCACTTCATGACGGCTTTCACACATCACAATGGTGTAGCTCTTTCCAACATTGGGTAGCTTTCACAACCAATGTGTGTAGCCCTTTCCATGAAGGTGCTCGTTGAGTTCTATGTAATTGCCGAAGCAAAATGGATACTAACCATAGGTCATTTTAAATGTACTTAAGCACAAAAACTTCAAGGAAACATATAAGAGAAACAAATTGCAATTTTATAAAATCAAGATTTTATAGCTCTTAAGCACATGATCTAGGAGCAAAAAGTAGAGACTTATTCAAGATCATTACTTCTCTAATGAGTAGCTTTCAAAGAATATGAAGCTCATATTTTCAAAAGTAATGCCACTCAATATACTATACATAAACAATCATCAAAGTTAAGATCAATGTGAACAATATCACTATTAGATCCTAAAATAGCAAATGTCAATGAGAACCATATGTATGCTATACAAAATTCTCTAATATGACATGCTATGAGATGTAAGTCAAAAATTGAGTCAAAAGATGAATATCTAAGAAAACATGCATTAGAGTATAGAAATACCTTTTTGCACATTATATTCACCAAATATCATACTTCTGCTCTTTTTTTGAGCACTATTGCCTTGAATGTCCTCATGACATCAAGTTGCATTTTCAAGTTGAAGTTTAATCTTCTTATCTCTAGATTCATTTCCTAATTTTCATTTTTCAATATATTTATAGCACCTAGGCTTAATGTGACCTGTTGTGTTGCAATAATGGCAAATTGGAATAAAAGATGAGATTGTACCTTTTGGAGTTGAACTAGCTTCACTAGGATTTCGCAAAGATACCTTGTTCGCCAACTTCTTCTTGGCTTTTGATCTTCTCTTCTTGTGTGGTTTCTTGTCAATCACGACTCCATCAAAGTGAGTAGGAAGTGGTGCTTCCAAGAGTTCCTCTTCAACTACCACGTCATTTTAACCACTGTGAGATTTAACAAGATTCCTAACACTAGAAACATTAACCGAATCATTTACTAAGTCCTTGATAGCCTCCTTAGCCGTGTCTATCTCTTCCATCAATTCTTGTTCTCTCATCTTCAAAAAAGATATCATATTATCCTTCTCAAGGTTTATCTTTTCAAGTTATCTAAACTTTATAATATTACCTTTCTCACCAAGAATTCTACGAGTAACAACCACAAACTCATCTAATTACTTCTTGATCAAATCATCCTTCTCAACTACTTCTCTTTGAGCATTGTCTCTAGCTTTTTCAAGATTTTCTATTTTTTTCAACAACTCAAGATTACTAGGAACGGAACTAGAGCTTCCATCATGATTTGCATCAAAGTTCTTGATCAAAGATATTGTACTACTAACATCTAGTGAAGAATGAGAAGCCGTTAGAGCTACAAAGTTGCTCACCAACTCTTCATCACTTGAAGACTCACTACTAGAGCTTTCATTGTCACTAGAATTATCATCACTCCAAGTAGCCGTCAACACTTTGCCTTTCTTGTCTTTCTTAGATGGCTTCTTGGTGCTCTCACTAGCAAAGTGACCAAAACCTTAACAATTACAGCACTGAACCTCTTTCTTGTTCATGGCTTGACTATTCTTCACCAACCTTGGAGATGATGTTCTCTTGACTCCTTTTTCCTTAGAAGACTTGCCTTTAGGCTTGGCATTCTTCTTTAGAAACTTCTTGAACCTTCTAACCAAGAGTGCCATTTCTTCATTTTCATCATCACTTTCCTCCTCAATAGCATTAAAAGTGATTCCCTTACTCTTGATTTTTGGCTTCAAGCACATCTCATAAGTTTGGAGAGACCCAAGCAACTCATCGATATTCATACTATCCATATCCTTGCTTTCCTCAATAGCCATCACCTTTGATTTGAATCTCTTAGGAAGAGAACTAAGGATTTTCCAATTTAAACACTCTTTTGAGATAGGTACTCCAAGTACTTGACATTGGTTAACAATATTAAGAAGCCGGAATTGGAAGTCTTCGAACTTTTCTTCTTCACTCATACTTAAACCTTCAAATTGTGATGCCAACAATTGAAGCCTCGATTTCTTCACCGCTAAGGTTCTTTCATTAGTAACTTGGAGAGTATCCCAAGCTTCCTTTACAGATTCAAGATTTTAAATGTAGGAGAATTGATGCACATCAACTCCTCCAAAGATGGCATTCATAGCATGATAGTGCCATTTAGCAACCACAAACTCATTCGTTGTCCATTCACTCATTGGCTTGAGTATCATGGTTCCATCCTCTTGAACCTTGGTAGGAGGACTATAACCTTCTTAAACTACCATCCAAGCCCTTTCATCAATAGAGCAGATGTAGGATTTCATCCTCAACTTCCAATACACATAGTTAGTGCCACAAAGTAATGGTGGCCTAGTATTTGAGGCTCATTCCGCCATTACATCATCTTGTAAACCCATGACTTCAAACACATTGCAAAAACTGTGAAAGTATCACCCCAGACTCACACTAAGTGCAATCTAGTGTCCTGCTCTGATACCAATTGAAAATACAATCATGGTTAAATGCTTAAGGCTAACCTGTTGAATAGGTTAGCCACCTTTTTCGACTACCTTAGAAACAAACAAAAGTTTGTCCATCTAGATTGCTTGTATCACAATATATATTAATTAAAGACAATAAATCAATAGATAAAGATAATTAAAGTGTGATACAAACAAGTAATTGTAACATACACAATCTATATTATAGACAGGAAGTCAACTTACATAAAAATTTCTATCCACCATACAAATACTAAAGAGATAGGGATAGAGAAAAGTTGACACAAGATATGACGTGGTAAACCTCCAAAGAGGAGACATCCACGGGCTAGCAGCCACCGGCAAAAAAAATCCACTAGTAGATAAGACAAGTACAATCTTTCAAGTGACCTCTTCACCTAGAAACTACCCCCTATCTTACTCTAGAAGTTGTCGCCCTATGCTCAACAATCCGAGGCTTCACACCTCTTGTCAAGACTTCCTTACTAACCTTATCCGGATCCTCACGACCCAAGGCAAGATATCTTGCTCAGCTATCCGAGTCCTCCTGACTCTAGTCAAGACTTCCTTGCTCACATATCTGAGTTCTCCAAACTCTAGGGAAGACTTCTTGCTCAACTATTCAAGGCTTCACACCTCTAGCCAAGACTTCCTTGCTTGACAATCCAAGGCTTCACACCTCTTGCCAAGACTTCTTGCTCAACACCATAGGTTTCACACCTATTATCAAGACTTCAATCTCACAAGGCATCTAGGTGATCATGAATGCAAAACACAAGCAGACAGGCAACATAGAATGCTATGATATAACAATCACAACCTAGATACATGCATATATCTAAACTTGAATCACAATATATGTTCAATAAATCATAAGATCAAGTTTATATCACACAAACCAAAAACATGCTAAAATCATATGACAAAGTCAATTAGATTAAGCAAAAGTTCTAGAGCATAGTCCTAATCATAGATTCAACAAATCACATGAATAGCTCAAAGAACATAAGCACATGTATTATGTGAGAATTATTGCCAAGAGAGCCTAATACATGTGAGGTACTATTTTTCTCAAAATCAATCAATCAAAGCTAGCACAATACAATCCCAAACATGTGATAACATAGGCAAAATCAAAACCTAACACAACCTGTATGATTTCAATTGAAACTCAACCTAGCTTTGAAAGTGTTCAAAATAGAAATCAAAACACTCACAATATACAAATATATGTAGAAGAAGAAAACCCAAGGCAATTGACCAAGTTTTAAAAGAAAACTTTGAGAGAAAATCAATACCTTAGTTGATTTAGGTGCAGTCACGTTTTTGCATGATTAGACACCTAAAAAAGCAATAAAAAAAACTCAAACCTTCAGAGAAAAGATGGAGGATGAATAGATGAACACTTTCAACTTTCAATCACTCAAATCGGAGTTCAAATGAAGAAATTAAGGTGTTTGGAAGGTGAGAACATTTCTGCACACTTGATTTGAATTTCTTCTTAGAATGAAATGTGAGAGGGAAAGAGTTTATAAAGGAGTGGGAAACTTGGACAAGTGAAATGACCAAGATGGGAAAAATGAAGCCAAGCAAGCTTGCTGCCCAAGATGGCATGTGGGGATCTCGGGCCAGCAAGCCTTCTGCCCTGAGATGGCCATGCGCCATCTCGGGAAAGAAGACCTTGATTGTTTCTTTCTCCTTCGATTGCTTCTTTCTCCTTCGACCTTCCTTCACGTTGTTCGATCGTACTCCAATTTTGAAACTCAGAATTCAAATTTGTTTACGGATTATGAACTGTAACTCTCACACAGACATGGCCATATAAGATACTCAACCTAGAAAATAATAATTCGACTTGTTATACAAAGACGAAGACAATATATGAAACATGAGTTGAAAGTGTAGTATCTTTTGACTTAGAACTTGAAATCAATAGTATGAGTAACCAAAATGACTGGAACTCAATCAAGAATGATTTAAGACTAAATTCAAGTTTAGTATCCATGTTATACAAACATATACACACACAAACAAAATTCACACTATAATGCAAACTACATAGAGATAGTTTCCAATCGTACATTTTCCAAAACATGTTATTTTCATACCAATGCATGAGCATTCATCTTTAAGTATGTGAATGTGTTATACATGGTGTACAATGGATGTAGGGACACATATGAATGAATTGTATGTGTGTGCCTATAATGGTGCACAACGATGCAGGGACACAAATGTATGATATGTGTGTGTGTGCCTAAGCCTTTTAAGAGAAATATAAGGTTTTAGTATACCTTTGTAGAACCAAATTACATCATTTCTCTTTGAAGACTTATAACTTGCTTTGACTTGTTGTTTCTTCTTCCTTGAAGCTTGAATCATCATGAATCTAAACAACTAAATCATTACAAGTAAACATCATTTTGATATGGAATTAATGCCAACACAAACTAAAACCTCATAGGTTCGTGATTAGATCGGCCCTCAATGATGGAAAGTGACTTCGCATGCAAAGTTCATCTTCAAGAGGATATATGCTTACTTGGATGCTAAGGTATCAAGATTCTTCCTCCTCTTGCAAGGCGTAGGCGCACACACACACAATTCATTCATATATATCCCTACTTAGTTGTGCAATTTTAAATGCGGACACACATAAAATTCATACATTTATGTCCTTGCATCGTAGTACATCATTTGGTATAACACTTTCACACACTTGAAGTTGAATGCTCATGCATTGGTATGAAAGTAACATGTTTTGGAAAATGAATGACTAGAGACTATCTCTGTGTAGTTTGCATTCTTGTTGTGAAATGTGTTTGTATAACATGGATATTGAACTTGATTTTAGTCTTAGATTTTTCATGATTGAGTTTCGGTCATTTCGGTTACTCATACTATTGATTCAAGTTCTAAATCAAAAGACACTACACTTTCAACTCATGTTGCATATATTGTCTTCAACTTCGTATATCGAGTTGAATTATTATTTTCTGGGTTGATTATCTTATATTTCCATGTCCATGAGGGAGTCCCGGGGACTTGTAAGATTTTTTCTTTAACTTGGTCGTCTAAGTCTAAACTGTTAATCTTTTTCTTTTGGTCAGGATATTTATTAGCATAATGTCCTTCTTTGCCGCATTTAAAACACTTGTTTGTCTTTTTGTAATAAGTTTTCTTTTTAGGGGAAAATTTCTTGGATTTTTTAGGGGACCATATGGTTTCTCCTTTTTTGTTAGCTTTGTGATCTTTATCTATCCTGTAAGGATAGCGTTTTGCCCATTTATAATTAATCTTAGGATGTTTTCTAGTTTTATGAGAAGGTAATTTGTCGAAACCAAATTGCTCACACCAAGAGCCTAGCTCTTTTCTAGTTGTTAGCTTTTGTTGTTTAAGTTGGCTCTTAAGTCTAAGACCGTTACATAAAACTCTGGTTGCTTTGTTGCTTTAATGATTGTCGGCAAACCATGGTCAGAAAACTCTGGTTACTTTTGTCGGCAAACTATGGTCAATAAACTCTGGTTACTTTGTCGGAAAACCATGGTTAAGGAGTAAAGCATAGATAAGTCATGGATCATGACCAAAGAAAGTAGTTAGGTCTTCGCTGTCAAAAGCATGATTGTCATCATCATCATCATCTCTATCACTTTTTTCAGAACTGGTGTCAGCCTGTGAAATACTAGACATAGAATTCTTCATTTCCTCTGCAATCTTCATTAATTCTTCAGGCATGGATGCAACAACAATCTTAGCCTGGTTCTGAGATTTGGCCATTAAGAAACTTGATTGGTCTGGAATTTTGTTGTGGAGAGAAGGATTGTCACTGAACCATTTGGTTACTCTTTCTTTTCCAAGGTTGGTGAGATTCATCCCACTCTACCATTCGATCTCTATTTGTCTTCCAAAATATGGGACCTTGACATTTCCAATAATTTTATCTTGGATCGTATATTCCAGCATGAGGATCCAAGTTAAATTGAAGTTTACAAAAAATAAGAATAAGTCTGGGCAAATTTCCCAATCATAAGGTTTGTTAAGGTTAACAATCCAAAAAGAAAAGCCTTCCTTAACTTGAGCTGGTAAAAATTCAATGATAGGTCCAAATTTATCCCACCACTCAAGAAACCAAATTGGTAGGTTGCTTTTAAAATTTTTATCAAAATAGATAAACCAGGAAAGGGAATTTCCTGGGTTTTGTCCGTAAAGAAATTTAGTCCATGCATCAATATAATCCCAATAGGAAAAATCAGATACATGGAAAATTCTACTGAAATTTCTAGTAGAATTGGGGTCACCACCCCATTGTTCAAGGGAAATGATTTTACAAATCTTTATTTTCCTGAAAATGAGTTTTTCTTTGTCTATTTTGTCAAAAACGTCTGATATAAAGATTGAATCAGTGTCAACTAAAATGAATTCAATTCAAAAAACCCAATATATTAGACAATTACAATAAAAAATTATTGGTGAACCAAGTTCTAGTAACAACAATAATAACCTCTCTAACGAAACAAAACCTTTTAAAAATGCCCTTTTTGAAACTCCTGATTTCGAACAAAATGTTTTAGGGAAGTTCCAAGCTAAATCCAAAAAAGTGACCATCTCTGATTTACAAAAAGAAATTACTGACATTAAAGGAGAAATAAAAACATTAAAAACCCAGATCCAAGACCTACAAATCAAAGGAAGCTTAGAGAAACATTTTTCTAAAAAATCTCTTGAAAAACAGCCAAGCTTTAACAGCTCTAATGATTCTGATAAAGAACAAGACATTGACCAAAATCTTTTAAGTATAGACCAAATTAATACTATCCAAGAGGTCAAGATACAAAAATGGTTTGTTGAAATTGACATCAGAATTTCCTCTAATTACAATATTAGGCCTACTGCTCTTCTTGACACAGGTGCCGACTTAAATTGTATTGTTCAAATGGCATGACATTCCATTCCATTCATATTGTCTAAAAGGAACTGTAAAAGCTATTTTATAACGATCTTTTTCAGCAATCTGAATTTGCTAGAATCCTGATTTCATATCAAATTTTGAAAAAATAATGGAATCATAAAGTCTTTTTAATAAATCTAATTTATTAGGCATGTGATACCTAATCCATTGCAAAGCATTGTTTAAAGATTTATAGTTAATAACGAGCCTACGAACACCTCTTTCTATTTCTGCATTTTTCTGAACATAAAAGGCAGGACAACTCCAAGGAGATTTAGAAGGCCTAATAAGTTTTTTCTCAATTAAATCTTGTATTTCGTTTTTGCAATAATAAATTAGATTTGCAGACATTTGAATAGGTCTAGCTTTGGTAGGGATTCCCTTTTCATTAAAATCCTTGGTATAGGGAAGGGTAAAAATATGTATTTTCTATCCCAAAAGAATTTGGTAACTTCTTCAAACAGATTCGAATTCGGAGTTCGGAGGCCGGAGAACGGTCTAAGAACGCGAGTAAAGCGCAAGGGAAGTGGTGCGATGGCTCAAGCCATCATCTTGCACCATCCCGAGATGGCACCTGGCCATCTCAGCCCCAAAGGTGCTCTGCCCCGGGATGCCTACACGCCATCTCAGAGAGGCACTAAAGAAAGAGGGCAAGTTGGTCATTTGGTCATTCTCTCTTTAAAACCTCTCCTTCCCTCTCATTCTTTACAAGTTGAGAAAAACGAATTTGAAGAACAAGTGTAGAAATTTTCTCTCAACATTTTTGTTTTTGTGATAACTTCTTCATTTCAAGTCCAAATCACTTGATTCAAAAACCGATTTCGAGTGTGTTTAAGAGTTCTACAAACCCCAAGCAATTCCAAAACCAAAGGATGTCTAGATCTTTCATTGTGATCAGATCTTCTGTTCGTGATTTTCATCCTTGTTGGTAAAGTTATCTTCTTCTTAGTTTTCTTCTTAGATCTTCTTATTGATTGATGTCTTTTGATTAAGAAGCATGACTAAGATGATTTTGATATCATTTTTTTGTTTTTTTATTTGATTTTCAAGTTTAGCTAGACTTGTGATAAGTTGATTGATTTGTGCTAAACTTGATAAACATGAAATTGTTTCTAGAAATCTTTTGTTCTTATGCTTAATTGTCTATTTCTAGATTTAATTTCATTTTCTAAGAACTAGGTCTACATCAATTGGTATATTCATTTCATTGATTTGGTTCTTAGTTGATAACATGCTTAGGTTTCCTAGATACATTTGTGATTGTTCTTTGAAAGCATAATCTAGCTATCTAGTTGCATGTCCATAGAATTTGTTGATAATCATTTTCTATGTTGAGTGCTTGTTTGCGTTTTGCATTCATGATCACTTAGATTCCTTGCACAGAGGTAGAAAGTCTCATATCTTAGAGTGATTCTTTGATTTGAGCAACTGGAAGTCTTAGCTAGAGTCGGGAGGAATTGGATAGCTAAGCAAGTGGAAGTCTCGACAACAGGTGTGAGACCTCGAATTGTTGAGCAAGAAAGTCTTGACTAGAGTCGAGAGGACACAAATAGTTGAGCAAGAAGTCTTGCCTAGGGTCGGGAGGATCCGGAAAGGTGAGCAAGGAATCTTCCTAGAGATAGGAGGTCTTGGATAGGAAGTCAGCTTAGTTGATCACTAGGTTCAAGGGTAGAGTAAGAGTGATAGCTTGGAGAGCATGTGTTGATTGCTTGAGTGTGTAACTCTCATTTGAAATAGTGGATTTGCTTTTGCCGGTGGTTGTGGTATCAACCCGTGGATTTTTCCTCTTAGGAGGTTTTACCACGTAAATATCTTGTGTTGATTTTTGCATCTTTAATTTCTTCACTTAGTTGACTTGTGTTGCTTGAACATTTGCTTTGTCATATATCATTTTGGATATTATACTAAATGTTGTATAAGATTGCTTGTGTTTTTAAAGAAGATTAAAATTTGAGCATAAACCTATTCACCCCCCCCCCCCCCCCCCCCCCCCTTAGGTATATTTTACACTATAATTGGTTAACGGAATTTACAATGTTCTCTTGACTCCTTTTTCCTTGGAAGACTTGCCTCTAGGCTTGGCATTCTTCTGTAGAAACTTCTTGAACCTTCTATCCAAAAGTGTCGTCTCTTCATTTTCATCATCACTCTCTTCCTCAATAGCATTGAGAGTGATTCCCTTACTTTTAATCTTTGGTTTCAAGCACATCTCATAAGTTTGAAAAGACCCAAGCAACTTATTGATGTTCATACTATCCACATCCTTGCTTTCCTCAATGGCCATCACCTTTGATTTGAATCTCTTAAGAAGAGACCTAAGGATTTTCCAATTTAAACGCTATTTTGAGATAGGTACTCCAAGTGCTTGACATTGGTTAGCAATATTAAGAAGCTAGAATTGGAAGTCTTCGAAATTTTCTTCTTCACTCATACTTAAACCTTCAAATTGTGATACCAACATTTGAAGCCTCGATTCTTCACCGCTAAGGTTCCTTCATTAGTAACTTGGAGAGTATCCCAAGCTTCCTTTACGGATTCAAGATTTTGAATATAGGAGAATTGATGCCCATCAACTGCTCCAAAGATGGCATTCATAACACGATAGTGCCATTTAGCAACCTCAAACTCATTTGTTGTCCATTCACTTCTTGGCTTGAGTATCATGGTTCCATCCTCTTTAACCTTGGTAGAGGGACTATAACCTTTTTCCACTACCATCCAAGCCCTTTCATCAATAGAGCAGATGTAGGCATGCATCCTCAACTTCCAATACCCATAGTTAGTGCCTCGAAGTAATGTTGGCCTAGTATTTGAGGCTCCTTCCGCTATAACATCATCTTGTAAACCCATGACTTCAAACGCCTTGCAAAAACTGTGAATGTATCACCCCGGAGTCACACTAAGTGCAATCTAGTGTCCTGCTCTGATACCAATTGATAATACAAACACGGTTAAATGCTCAAGGCTAACCTAGAGGAGGGGTGAATAGGTTAGACACCTTTTTCGACTCCCTTAGAAACAAACAAAAGTTTGTCCCTCTAGATTACTTGTATCACAATATATATATTAATTAAAGACAATTAATCAATTTATAAAACAAGTAAAGTGTGATACAAACAAGTAATTGTAACACAAACACATTCAATACTATAGAAAGGAAGTCCACATACATAGAAAGTTCTATCCATGATACAAATATTAAAGAGATAGGGATAGAGAAAAGTTGACACAAGATATAACGTGGTAAACCTTCATGGGCTAGCAGCCACCGGCAAACGAAATCCACTAGCAGATAAGACAAGTACAATCTCTTAAGTGACCCTTTCACCTAGAAACTACCCTCCTATCCTACTCATGAAGATGTCGCCCTAATGCTCAACAATCTGAGGCCTTACACCTCTTTTCAAGACTTCATCGCTCACCTCATCTGGATCCTCATGACCCAAGGCAAGACTTGTTGCTCAACTATCCTAGTCCTCTAGACTCTAGTCAAGACTTCCTCGCTCACCTATTCGGATCCTCATAACCCTAGGCAAGACTTCTTGCTCGACTATCCAAGTCCTCCCGACTCTAGCCAAGACTCCTTGCTTGACAATCCAAGGTCTCACACCTCTTGCCAATACTCCTTGCTCAACAACATAGGTCTCACACCTATTGTCAAGACTTTCTTCTAACAAGGCATCTAGGTGATCATGAATGCAAAACGCAAACAAGCACACATCATAGAATGCTATGATCAACACATCCTATGGAAAATACTAGACATGAGCATGAATGCACAAATCACATGTAGTCTAGTCAATCATGCATGTATAAACAATCTAGATCATGTAAGATATGTTCAAAAATAATCACAACCTAGATACATGCATAGATCTAATCTTGAATCACAAGATATGTTCAATAAATCACAAGATCAAGTTTAAATCACACAAACCAAAAACATGCTAAAATCATATGACAAAGTCAATTAGATTTAAGCTAAAGTTCTAGAGCATATTCCTAATCATAGATTCAACAAAACACATGAATAGCTCAAAAGAACATAAGCACATGTATTATGTGAGAATTCAACAAAGAGAGCCTAATACATGTGAAGAACTATTTTTCACAAAATCAATCAATCAAAGATCATCAAATAGTCCTAGAATCAAAGCTAGCACAATACAATCCCAAACATGTGAAAACATGGGCGAAATCAAAAACCTAACTCAACATGTATGATTTAAATTGAAACTTAACCTAGCTTTGAAACAGTTCAAAACTCAAATAAAAACACTCACAATACACAAATATATGTTGAAGAAGAAAACCCAAGGCAATTGACCAAGATTTAAACGAAAACTTTGAGAGAAAATCAATACTTTAGTTGATTTAGGTGCAGTCCCGTTTTTGTGTGTTTACACTCCAAAAATCAGCAACAAAACTCATTCAAACCTTCAGAGAAAAGATGGAGGATGAATAGACAAACTCTCTCAACTTCGAATCACTCAAATCGGAGTTTAAATGAAGAAATTATGGTGTTTGGAAGGTAAGAAAATGTAGAGAGAGAAATTCTGCACACTAGTTTGAATTTCTTCTTTGAATGAAATGTGAGAGGGAAAGAGATTATAAAGGAGAGGGAAAGAAAGGAGCCAAATGACCAGTTTACCCTTCTTTGTTATTGCTTTCCCGAGATGGCATGTGGGCATCTCGGGGTAGAAAGGTGTTGCGGCCGAGATGACCACGCGCCATCTCAGGCTTGCACTCCTTCATGGCCTTCGGCCTTGATGCAATCCCCTGGCGCTTCTCTCACGTTCTTTAACCGTTCTCCGGCTTCTGAACTCGGAATTAGAATCCATTTGCAGATTACGAACCTTAACTCTCATACGGACATGGAAATATAAGATACTCAACCCAGAAAATAATAATTCGACTCGATATATGAATATGAAGACAATGTATGCAACATGAGTTGAAAGTGTAGTATATTTTGACTTAGAACTTGAAATCAATAGTATGAGTAACTGAAATGACATGAACTCAATCAAGACTCATTTAAAACTAAATTCAAGTTCAATATCCATGCTATACAACCATATACACACAAACACAATTCACACTAGAATGCAAACTACATAGAGATAGTTTCCATTCATGCATTTTCTAAAACATGTTATTTCCAAACCAATGAATGAAAATTCATCTTTAAGTGTGTGAATGTGTTATACATGGTGCACAACGATGCAGGGACACATATGAATGGATTGTATGTGTGTGCCTATAATGGTGCACAATGATGCAGGGACACAAATGTATGAATTGTGTGTGTGTGCCTATAATGGTGCACAACGATGCAGGAACACAAATGTATGAATTGTGTGTGTGTGCCGAAGCCTTGTATGAGAAATATAAAGTCTTAGTATACCTTTGTAGAACCAAATTGCATCCTTTCTCTTTGAAGATTTAGAACTTGCTATGACTTGTTGTTCATCCTTCTTTGAAGCTTGAATCATCATAAATCGAAACAACTAAATCATTACAAGTAAACATCATTTTGATATGGAATTAATGCCAACACAAACTAAAACCTAACATTAACTACCAAATAAATCCACCTAAGCAAAGGATTCTTTCCAACCAAGTAAATCTTTCTTAGGAGTGGATTAATCATCCTATAAAAATATGTGTTTGAAATTCGGCCAACCCATATGATTAATTGCAAGAATTAATTTCATTCGAGCTTGGGATTTTCTAAAGAGAGATTTCGGTCAAGCAAGAGAGAATTTTGAGGGAGAAAAAAATTGGTTTTTACTCTAAACAAAAATCGATCAACTTTAAGCAATAGTTTGTGAATTCGACCAAGAAGAGGAAAATGGGGAACCTTTTTATTTTCAATAGTATACTAGCATCCTTTACATCAAAAGGGTTTTGTGTACAACATCGAATCAAGGTTCACGTGAGTTTCAATCAAATTGATTGATAATTCACAAGTGACCAGACGTTCGTGGATTTTTCTCTTGGAGGATATTTGTAACTAAAGAAGAAAATATTTTGTTTGTCTCCATCCTCAGGTATACAATTTAAAGAAAGGAAGCACACCCTCCTAGGTGATTCACATTCGTGATTGGATTGGAAGATCTTACGGAATCAATTCGGCGCTTGTTCAATCGTCACGAGAAAAAGCTACGATACTTTTATATACGTCAATTAATCTAGGGTTAAGGTTCTCGTTGCATAAAAGGGAAAAAAAAATTATTTATATGCCAGCCATAATTTTTTAATTTTCTCACGCTTCCGTTGCGTTTTGAACCGTTTTTCCCTACAATCGGTATCAGAGGCAGGTTGTACCCTTGTTTAATTGATGTATGTGTTCGTGAATCTTTTTCTTTTTATTGTATATATGCATATTTTAGAAAGAGATGACACTCAAGGTATTCGCATATATATTTATATTGGAATGTATGGATATAAATATGTTTTATATGTGGTTTGTTATTGCTCAATTTTGGTCCTAGAATTTCAATGTATTTTTGTTTTAGGATTGTAATAAGAAGGGTGGTCTATCATCGTCATAATTTCCTTCTTAGTAGTTGCTAAGTTTTTATTTTTATTTTTTTTGTTGTAATAAAAAAACTGCAGAATTTTATTATTTAAATTCTTCTGTAATACACTCCAGTTTTGCAGACTCAAAGGTTTGAAGAATTGAGAGCAACCGGAACAAGTTTGGGACCGTGCGAGCCGTAGCAATGAACGTGCGTGCGAAGAGCATGCAACCACTTTTGTTATGGCATTGGCTACGCATGGCAGCCCTATGGAGGTCATGGGCTGCACATAGCAGCCCTTTATGGCTTTGTGGCATGCGCACACCCATGGGTAAGGGCTAAAGGTACGCACGCCCATGGGAGGCAGCTGAGAGAGTCCAAACGACGAAGGTCGCGTGAAGACTTGTTCGCAAAGAAAGGAGTTTTTTTTTGTATTTCTAGACTTGTAATTTACTTGCTTTTTTAGGGTGGACCAAAATTGAAGCTATTTATATTTGTTATAAATATTGCAACGTTTGTCATTGTTTGATAACATATCATATAGAATATGAGTGCCACTCATATATCTCTTTTAGTATGAACATACATAGAATGATTTAGGTATCTAAATTGACAGCTGGATAGCTTGGTAAATCATTCTTTGGTATTCGATCACACGCATTGAATAATTGAGTGGGAGAAGGTGTTTTGGAACACCTACGGCTTCCATGTTTAGTTGAGCTTTATGTTTCATGTAATACCCCCCTAAGGGGTATTCATGAATGGAATTTAGCAAGATACTTCCTTACAAGGATAGACTAGACAATTAGCCCAAACGATATCTACTCCCAAATGAGGGATATTCGTGAGGGATTATATTGAAGGTCGATAACTTGGTCTTACACTCAATGTAATTTTATTAATATCCTCCCAAGAGTTCTTGTTAATTAAAATTACAAGGCTAAAATTGAAAACGTCGGTTGTTATGTTAACAATTAGGTGGGACCTAGTCCAACTAGTAAATGTTGCGAACTCCCAAAGGAGGGGTGACATTTATGGGTGTTGGATCACCATTGAAATTTTACGTTTGAATAATTTTATTTAATTCAAGATAAATATTCAAAAGTGCTATATCATGATTATTTACTTATATAATATTTGTTAATATAAAGAAATCATGACCCCATCCCTAATCAAATTCCTAAAAGATAATACTTTAACTGATAATAATTATGTAACAAGGAAAAGGGAAAATTGGGTTGTTGTAAGTTGAAAAACCATATGATCTTTCTGTCTATTCCTAAACCACCAAACTAATGAATCTACTCAGAAGCAAAGATATGAGTATCAGTAGTGGATGTCTTCAGATGAGATGGCAAAATGTATGTTACATTATGGCCATCATCTCTGACGTGTTGCAACAGCAACATGAAGGAATGGAGACAGCTGTCGATATAAATGATGTCTCTATAGGAGATATTAGCTATGAGGTCTATGACGACTAAGAAGAGAGGCAGTGTCTACTTTCATGAATCTTATGATGAAACCTGGACAGGCTATGAAAGATCACATGATGAAAGTCATATCACATCTCAATATTGCTGAAGTGAATGGTGCTGAGATAGATGGTGAGACAAAAATTGACATGATTGTCAATTCATTATCAGATTCCTTTGATCAGTTCAAGTTGGACTACAACTTGAACAATAAGGAAAACATCTTACAAGGCCTGATACAAGATGATCAAAGCATCGAGAAGATCATTGTGAAAGGTAAGGGTCAAGAGATTCATATGGTTGGTAAAGCTGTTATTGTTAAGACCCGTTAGAAGGACAAGAAACAACAAAAGAAAAAGTAACTTTGACCTTCTTAGAAAAAGACCAAGAAACTAACCAAGATCAAAGGGAAGTTTTTCCTTTGTGGTGAAAAGGGTTAAAGGAATATACTGAATAAGAATGAATTCAACTTGCATTTAGGCAATGGAGCGATGGTATCTACTAGTGTAGTGGGAGATATTAGAATCAATTTAGATTCTTATAGGCATTTAGCTTTAATAAATGTTTATTACGTACCACAATTCAAGAGGAATTTAATTTTGGTCTCTTGTCTAAATGAATTTGGATATACGGTTATTTTTAATAAAGGTTTTATTATTAGTAATAATGACAATATTATTTGCATAGGTACATTGGAAAATGGTTTATTCTATTTGCATAGGAAATATTTCTCACTTGTTAGACATAGAATCAACGGAACCTAATCATAAAAGAGTAAAATTATCAAAAGATGAAACCTACCTATGGCATTTGTACCTTGGACAAATTAACCTTAATAGGATCAAAAGATTGGTGTGTGACGGACCTCTGAGTGACTTAAAGGATGATGATCTACCAACTTGTGAATCTTGTTTGGAAGGTAAAATGACCAAAAGGTCGTTTACGACCAAAGGCACAAGAGACATTGAATGTTTAGGTTTGATACACACTGATGTGTGTGGACCTATGAGCATTAAAGTTAGAGGTGAATATGAGTACTTCATCACTTTCACGGATGATCACTCAAGATTTGGGTATGTGTATCTCATGAGACATAAGTCGGATGCTTTTGACATGTTCAAAACATTTAAAGCTGAAGTTAAAAATCAGCTTGAGAAACCCATAAAAATCTTGAGGTCTGATCGTGTTGGAGAATATCTATCTGGTGAGTTTCAGCAATATCTTATTGATAATTGGATTATTTCTCAGTTTTCTACACCAAGCACACCTCAACAAAATAGGGTGGCAGAAAGGAGAATTAGAACTCATTTGAATATGTTTAGGTCTATGTTGAGTTATTCAACGCTCCCTAATTCTTTTTGGGGATACGCTTTACAAACTGCAATGTACATTCTAAACGATGTACCATCTAAGTCGGTTCCTAAATCACCACATGAGTTGTGGACCGAGCGAAAGACTAGTGTACAACACTTACGGATATTTGGATGTCCTGCACACTTGTTAAAAGGAAATATAGAAAAGACGGAGTCCCATTCAGAAACATGTATATTTGTAGGGTATCCAAAAGGAACAAAATAATATTATTTTTATAGTCCTTCAAATCTTAAAGTACTTGTTTCGACAAATGCTAAATTTATGGAAGAGGACTATATGAATAATTTTGTTCCTAAAAGAAGAATTGTTCTGAATGAGCTTTTAGGAGATACAATTCCATAAGTGGTTTCACAACCAAGCCCAATTGTAAGTTCCTTACCAACACAAGATCAACAATCTACCATACCTCGCCATAGTGGGAGGGTTGTTAGACAACTCGAGAGATACATCGGTCTAGGAGAATCTGTAGAGAATCTTCCGAACGACAATGATCCCTATACGTACAAAGAAGCAATGGAAGATGTTGATTGTCGCCATTGGCAAAAGGCAGTGCAATCCAAAATTGAATCTATGTTCAAAAACAAAGTCTGGTCTATTTTAGACTTGCCTAATGGGAAAAAACCCATTTTGTGCAATTGGGTATACAAGAGGAAAAGAGGAATGGATGGAAAGGTGGAAACCTTTAAAACTAGATTGGTAGCTAAAGGTTATACATAGAAGGAAGGTATCGATTATGAAGAAACCTTCTCTCTCGTGGCCATGCTTAAATTTATTCGGATACTCTTATCCATTGGGGCATCTTTAGACCTAGAGATTTGGCAAATGGACTTCAAGACAACTTTCCTTAAAAGAAGTCTTGACAAAAGCATCTACATGATGCAACCAGAAGGATTAATTGAAAAAGGCCAAGAGAAAAGTGTATGCAAGTTGTAAAGATCCATATATGGATTAAAGCACGCATCAAGATCCTGGAACATAAGGTTTGATCAAGCCGTGAAAAGTTTTGGATTAATTTAAAACCTTGACAAATCTTATGTATACAAAAGGATTAAAGGCGACAATTTGGTTTTCCTAGTTCTTTATGTTGATGATATACCACTCACCGAAAACGATGTAGGTGTATTGACATCAATAAAAGAATGGTTAGAAAAACAATTTGATATAAAGGACTTAGGAAAAGCAAGTTATACTCTTGGTATCCAAGTCATAAGGGATAGAAAGAATAGAATGATTGCATTATCCCAAGCTTCATACTTAGATAAAATCTTGTCTTGGTTTTCCATGCAAGATTCCAAGAAAGTTATGTTACCTTTCAGACATGGAATCAAATTTCTAAGGAACAAGTTCCTAAGAATGAGCATGAAGACCAATTCATGAGTAGGATTCCATATGCTTCGGCAGTAGGAATTCTCATGTATGCAATGTTTTGTAATAGACCATATATTTGTTTTACTGTGGGCATAATTAGTAGGTTTCAATCAAAACCTGGTCCTGATTACTGGACGGTAGTCAAGCATATTTTCAAGTATCTCAGGAGAATGAGAGATTATATGCTTGTATACTTTAGAGGGGATTTCATTCCCATTGGGTAGACAGATTCTGATTTTCAGTCAGATTCCGACTCTAGGAAATCAACATCAGGATCTGTGTTTACTATTGGAGGAGGGGTAGTCAGACGGAGGAGTATGAAGCAATTTTATATTACCGATTTCACCAAGGAAACAGAGTATGTTGCCGTATACGAGGCCGCTAAAGTGGCTGTCTTGCTCCGCCAATTCTTGTTTGACTTGGAAGTGATTCCTGATGCGAATAAGCCAATCACTATCTATTGTAACAATAATGAAGCAGTGGCTAATTCGAGAGAACCAAGAAGTCATGAGAGAGGGAAACACATTGAAAGAAAGTATCACCTTCTGAGGGAAATTGTGCATAGGGGTGACGTGACGATTACCAAGATCGCGTCAGCGGAAAATCTATCGGATCCCTTTACAAAGGCTCTTCCACAAAAGAGTTTTAAAAGGCATCTAGAGAACATGTGGATGAGAGATATGACACATTTGCTATAGAGCAAGTGAGTGATTTTTAAGATTATGCTCGATAGCAAGAGTATAATAATGTATTTGACAATCTTTTCATATTAATAAAGTGATTTCTATTTTAACAAAATTTATAGAATTTATAGTTTAATTATTATAATTGTCAAAAGTAAATAAGTATAAGGTCAAAAGACTATGAGAAAAAAAGAATTGTTCATAAATCTAGATATGTACGAGGTAGACACAATTCTTTAGTTAGTCTTGAATAACATTCACAACTTAAGATAAAAGGTTGGGCGCGTTTATCTTGTCAAAGTTGTAGATTGTTTTGCTAGCATTTGAGTGGGATCAAATGTGTTATGATGAGTCTAAAATCATCAAAGTGTGGTGTCTTTGGGAAAAAGAACTATTGCACTAGGTGCATTGAATAGGATTAAAATGAAATACTTTATCTAGAACCGTCAATGGATAAAAGTTTTCAATTGAAGACAATCGGAGAGTCTATCTCAATCCTGAGATAAATGATGGACTTATAGTTGCAAGTGTTATCATTTGAGCTATCTCTGAGTACGATTATATAGCATAGTCTATCCTTAATAGTTTGGTGGTATTCATTTGTTAATCGATAGTCTATCATCGGCTTCATAGTCTTGTAGTTGCTATTCTCTTCTAGTGCCTTCACCTTGGACTCAAATTTCTTGGAGAGTGACCTCAAGATCTTTTGCTTGATCCTTTTATTAGAATATGGGTCACGTAGTTGATTGCTTTGATTTGTAATGTCCATCAACTTCACTTGGAAGTCAATGAAGCACTCATGCTCCTCCATCCTAATTTTCTCGAATTACATTTGGAGAATTTGGAGTTTGGAGTCTTTAACTACCTCGGTTCCTTCATGAGCCGTCTCTAAGATTTCCCAAGCCTCCTTAGCACTTTTAGTTGTTTGAATCAACTTGTACTGGTTATCATCCATAGCATACAAGATGGCATGCTTTGCCTTGTGGTTCCATTTAGAGGCTTCAAATTCTTGTGTGTTCCATTGGGACTTAGGCTTGGAAACAACATTTTCATCTTCAGTGGTCATTGTTGGAGGAGTATAGCCGCTTTCTACCGCAATCCATGCACGGTCATCTATTTGGTAAATGTAGTACTCCATCTTGCCTTTCCACGTGGCATAGTTCACTCCATGAAGTAAATGAGGTCTTATGCCCGATGCTCCCTCTCTACTCATCCCAATCTCACTAATTATGTTTGGGTTATAAATGATATGCAAATGCAATGTCACACAATAACAAAATAGACAAACAAAATGCACCAAACAAGACACACACAGAACACGGATCACCTAAGTATATCTAGGCACCTGCTCTGATACCAATTGAAATTCCCTAGCAAGTGTGTGCCTATAAACCTAGAGGAGGGTAAATAGGTTTTAATCGAATCAATTACCAAATTTTTCGATTAATCAGATAATATTAAAAAACAACCCCAATCTAGTCACGATAATAAACAATTGTAATAAATGCGGAATTAAAAATGAACACTGTATCTTCACATGGAAACAATGGGAAAAACAATAGGCTGATATGTGCACCACACATTCAATCCTCAAATCCACTTTTGAATGAAAGTTTACAACCTAGGTTGACCTCCCGTCACACCCTTCAGTTTCTAACCCTTTCTCTCTACCCAGAAGGCCTTCATAGTGATTCTTGATCAACGTGCTTGTGCATTAAACAATTAGTCACAAGAATTAACCTCAATGAAGAGTCAAAACAACCTAAGTGAATATGATGAAATAGTCAAACATGCAAGTAGTGTTATGCTACACTAAATGTTTATCTAGGAATCCAAAGATGTTAATAAATGCAAGTGCAAGAAGACCTAACTAGATATAGCTACGAGAGTCTAATAACTAGTTATCAAACAAAAGCCAATCAACAAAATTTATCATGAAACATGTCAAAGAACAATCATTGCAATTAACAAATGTAGTCAATTAGACCTAAACAATATCTAAATGCAAAGCATAAAGATTTAGCTATAAGGGTAAAATCGTCCTAAACACTAGCTATCACAAACAAACATCTCAACCAACAATCAACAACCCGAACATGTTATAATTACAATTAAACATAAAATCATACATTCAATAAGCAATAAATGCTATTCCTAGGTAAACATGACCTAAGAATGAAACACCAAGTTCTAGGGCATGTTAAGATTACCTAGTCATGAAACATATGAAGACCCATGCTTGAAAGATGAAGAATGATGCTAGATGTTCATGGATGGGGATTTGGTTGAGTAAAAAAAGTGTTCTTGGGAGCTCTATCTCACTCGAAATTACTCTCTCTCTAAGGATAGATTTTTAGAGCTCTAGGTCTGATTCGGGGAAGAATATGATGTATTTATAGGGCCAAATCAAACTATGTCGTTTTGGGAGAGAAAACAATAATTTACTGGCGTCATAAGCGACCTTAGAGTGACTTGGATGATAGGTCGCTTCAAGGCCACTTTTCTCTCGGGTTTGGGTGCCAAAATATGCTTGAAAAAGCAACTTGGAAGTTAGGTTGCTCTGAGGTCGCCCTGAGGTCGCTAAGTTCTCAGGAAAAATCGTGACATCATAACAACTCTAGATTAGAGCTAGCAAAAACATGACCAAACAATATCCTAACCTTTCATATAATATACCGTTGGAAAGGTATGGAAGTCTACTTTCTACTCCAATTTACAAAACCTGATTTGGATGCATATAAGAAGAGTTATAGTCAAATGAGTGACCAAAAGGTCAGGTTTGGACAGCAACAAGAGTGCCCAAAGTCATGGAAACAACCATGTGACCAAAGACCAAAAGCAAGAGAACAATAAGATGGTAAGTCAATACGCTAAGACAAGCACACCACCGTGCAAGCGCGAACACACACAAAACAACACTATGAATGCACTTAGACAATAATAAAGCACATATGGATAACAAACAAAATGCAAGTGAGTGAGTGTGTTTGAGCAACACATAATGCATGTCAATACAAGTGCATAATATGTGAGTGTGTGTGAGCAACACATAATGCATGTCAATAAAAATGCATAATATGTGAGTGTGCATCCTAAACCTCTTCAAAGAAAGTTAAGCAAGTGATATACCTTTGAAGCTTGAGCCTGATCACGAACAAAGACGGTTTAAACTACCCTTACATTTTAATCCCCAGATATGATTTGTCAATCAAAATAAACCAATCAAAAACCGAAGAACTTACAAGACCAAAAGGAAATTTCACACTCTCCTAGCCTAAGTCCAAGCCCGGGATTACTCACCATGGAACCATGGATCCTGGAGTCGTGCTGTGGAGCTACCCCACAGAAGCGAGGAAAGGTCATCGAGATTTGGAACAATCCAAAATGGAGCTTGACAAAATCGAATCGAGCTCCTTACATTGAGGCAGAAATTCTGGGAAAGCCTGACGTGTGACGATCTAGGCTCTCTGAGGCCGAAACTACCTCGTAACCTCCCTAGAAGCCCGCCACCCTCTCCAAACGTAAAACGAACCTATAAAATGTTGATTTCATGCTATGGCCTAGCTCCACTTTGCCAAAGGAAGATTCGAACCTATCTAGGCAGGTAGGAGGAAGCCCACCGAAACTACATTACCACCGAAAAATGCCCTTATGGCAATCCCAGGCTCTAATAGACCTGGAAAGGTCAGACCAAGCTCCTAATGCCAAGAAAGGGTATGAATCTATCTCGCTCTACAAAACAATTAACACCATATACGATGACCTCCATGATGAATCACACCATAAAGGCACATGAGATCATATATACACTCCAACGAACATTGAAACACCGCATATGTGTTGGGCAAATGATTGAATCTAAAGAGGAAACAAACTTTTTTCCACCTAGGATATTCCAGAATCTGTTATTAATTCGAAGCCAATGACTTTCAAATAAAATATCTTGTCCGATAAGGTGGGAATGGATTCAGAGAATCATGGCGGGAGATTCACAAGTTTAACCTATTCGGACCGTGTATAAATACGCCCAACATGAACGAAGAAAATGAGGAAAAATCGACAACTAAGAAAAGAACACATAGAGTGACAAAACAACATACAAGGAAAGAGATCCTTCTTCTCGACAGGCACGAGGTTTCCACCCTACTGTACCCCTGTGAGATTGAGAATATTCAAGATATTTTTGTAAGACATATATGATTTATAATAAAGCATTATACTCCCATGTTCACTGTATTTATATTCAAATACCCACCTTTGTTCGAACGATCTAGGTACCAAAGGTACCAAACCCCAACCACCACCTCCGTGGTAGTGGTCTCGAGCGTGTTAACTGAAATTTCTCTTCCTGAGTAAATTTTTCGTTAATAATTTCTGGCTCCATCTGTGGGAAACCCATACCATCACTTTTACATTTATAAGTTTGTTGTTTTATAGTGATTATAAGGCTTTGATCCTCTCAAGGAAAGCCTGAGACCTCGGGTCATCAGTTTGCCCCTTTAACCAAGACAGGAGAAAGGAAAGAAATCAAATCACTATAAGCCAGCCTCATATCAGCCAGATGTGGCACGGGCTCCAACCCCTCAGGCAATGAACCAATCTATGATCAACCAACATGCTACGATCATCGTGGAAAATGTCCACCTCCGTCTAGCTACTGATGGAATTGCTACTCAACTGGTAGATCTTGGTATCCAATAAGAGATGAGCAGACCTACTACCAAGCAGTCTGTCTTAGATAGGCTGGGCCCTCTCCACCGATCACTACCTACAACAGACAAGATCTTTAACTTCCATCCGAGACAGGCTAGGGCTCAGGCCCCTAGTCCTAGATAGGCCGACCTACTATCAACCCAGGTAAGTCAAGTCAGCAGTCGATGCCTCACCAAGGGCACCTCCAGCCCCGTTAACTAGTGACTTCTAGAATAGAACCTCGAGTTGGGGCTGGTGGTAGCAAGCAAATAGCGTAAGTGGAGCCCACACAAGAAGAGGATAAATTTGAAGTATCCAGCTCATCGGGGAGGGGTGTCTGACAATGAGAGCTTTGAGGTTGATTCCAAGAAGCATAAAAATAAGCAGCTGAGGGACCAGCTGGCTAAAATGCATAAGGATATCAAACAGTTAAAATGAGGGAAAAGTAAGGGGGTCAAAATTGACACCATGAGTGAGATGAATGGTTCCTTTACCAGAAGGATTCGAGAAGCAAAACTTCCACCGAAATTTAAGATGCCCTCAGATAAGTTCTCTGGCACGGAGGACCCTTTGAGACACTTAGAGAGTATCGTCCAACAGATGGAGGTCTAGAACATAACCAGGGTCGCCATTTATCGGATGTTCCCTACCACTCTAACAGACTATGCCAAGACCTGGTTCAGAAAGCTACCTACTGGTATTATGGACTTCTTCACGAATTTGTCAACTGATTTCTGTTCACAATTCTAGAGTGTAAAACCCCAGTCAAAGGATCCCATCCATCTGCAGTAAGTGATCCAGGAGAGGGGGGAAACCCTCCAGGCTTATGTAAAGCGATTTCACAAGGAAGTTATCACGATAGGAGTTTCATAGAGAAATAAACCCTGGCCAATTTATGTAGAAACTTATGGGAAGGAAAGTTGTTTTGATCATTCACTAAGAACATTCAAAAACCTACCAAGATGCATACGATTAGGCTCTGGAGAATATAGAAATTGAGGAACAGCTGAAAGTCAAGTTGGGACATGATGAAATGAGAGCGGCGAAGCGCCAGAAGAAGGAGGTGCCTATATCGGCACCAGTTCATAAGATTCAAAACAAACTTCCTAACAGGTCGACATACAATCCTTTCCCTTTTCATCCTCAATTGGATCAGTTTCCTGTAAGAAGAACTCCTCCCCGAGTTTCCTCTCTTCTAAAGGGGGTTGCTCCAGTAACCTAGGATGAGAGGGGGTTCAGCCATTATACTTCCCTGATTCTTCCCGAGAAACAATCTACCTCCCATCCGAGATAAAGGGTTGCTAAGGAAGCCGGATATATGAAAGTACCAGCCGATGTAAAAAATCGATACAAGTATTATGACTTCTGTGAAGACATCGAACATAACATTTCAAAGTGTTACAGCCTACGCGACCAGATATAGGCTCTAGTAAGGGGAAGTTGTTTGGTAGAGTTCCTACAACAACTCAGGGACAACATCTCGACTAGGAAATAGGTGCAAGCAGAACTCTGGAAGATGAGAAAAAGCGAAGAGGTAAGCAGAAGGATTTGATACAGCAAATCCAAGTAATCCATACTATCAGTGGATGTCCCACCTTGGTTGGATCCTCCAACAATGCTCGAAAAAACCACTTAAGGAAGATTTCCCACATGGATGAAGGTCAAAGCATTCTCAGGCTAGAACAGAGCACTGCTAGCACGTGTCAGTCGGCTAATATTATTTTTTCCAAGGTAAACGTCTATGGCACTGTTTAGCCCCATGACAACCATTTAGTGGTCACAGTACAGATCACCAACTGCGTGGTCCATCGCGTGCTTATCGATTCCGACAGTAGCGTAGATGTCCTCTGGAAAGATACCTTGGAGAAACTTAACCTAAAGTAGTGGTGCTATAATAGCTGGATGACTCCTCTATATGGTTTAACAGGTGACTCTGTCATGCCAGTGGGATTAAAGATACTTCCCGCGATCGCAGAAGCCGTACCCCTCCGAAAGAAATTAATGATAGATTTTGTTGGAGTTGACCTTCCAACGGCCTACAATGCCATACTAGGAAGGCCATTCCAATTAGCCATCAAGGGAGTCTTGTCGATCAACATAAACACCTTAAAATTTCCAGTTGGGAACCAAGTAGGTGAGGTACGTGGTAACCAGTTAGCTACCAAAAAATGTTATGCAGTCTCTTCAAACCTGATAATACTGATAAGACAATTTTCACAAATGACAGCAATCCAAAGCCATGAAGTACCAGGGATGAACTCGGAGGACTCAGAGCCTGCTGATCATCCAAAAAATTATTCCAAGGTGACGGAGAAGGAAGGGCAAGGAATGGATTAGGCTAACGGTCATCCTATTAACAAGCTGGAAGAGTTTCCGATCGGAGAGGATGATTCTACCAAAATGGTGAAGGTCAGGCCTTTACTAGAAGTTGGGATAAAGGAGGGATTGATAAAGTTACTCAGGGAGT
The DNA here is from genome assembly GCA_032871835.1 of Dipteronia dyeriana. Taxonomy (NCBI): domain Eukaryota; kingdom Viridiplantae; phylum Streptophyta; class Magnoliopsida; order Sapindales; family Sapindaceae; genus Dipteronia; species Dipteronia dyeriana. Next base: position 14,737,609 of record CM065297.1, read on the forward strand.
TCAACGATATTTTTACATAGAGCCATGATGAGATGCCATGGATCCCCTTGTCATTGCCTTCCCATTGGTTAACGGTCAATCCCACTATCAAACCTTTTAAGCAAAAGAGGCGACATTTCAATACGAAGAGAAATGCTGCATTCCAAGAGGATGTTGATAAGTTAATTAAGTTCTGTTTCATTAGGGAAGCTCGATATCCTGACTTGCTCACCAATGTGATAATGGTCACTATGACGAATGGGAAATGACATATATGTGTCGACTACAAAGACCTAAATCGGACATGCCCGAAGAACAGTTTTCCTCTCCTAAAAATTGATCAACCGGTTGATTCCACTGTATAGAACAAGCTCCTAAGCTTTATGAATGCATTCTCGGGATATAACCAGATCATGATGCACCCTACCAACCAGGAAAAAACTAGCTTAATCACCATACAGGATCTATACTGCTACAAGGTAATGCGGTTCAGGCTTAAGAATGTGGGAGCTATATATTAGTAGCTGGTCAATCAATTGATCAAACCTGAAATTTGGATGTCGATGGCGGTGTACATCAACGACATGATTACCAAGTTCCAAACTGCAGAAGAGCATCATGACGACCTTCATTGAACCTTTATGATCTTGAGGGAAAACCATATGTGATTAAACCCCTCCAAATTTGCATTCGAGGTAACTGTAACGATTTTCTTAGGTTTTATGGTCAACGAGAGAGGTGTTGAGGCTAATCCAAAAAAGATCAGAGCTATCCTAGACCTGAATTCCCGAACTTCACTAAAAAGGTGCAGGTTTTGACAGGAAGTATCGCATCGCTCAACCAGTTCCTCTCTCGTTCCACTGATAAGTGTCTCCTATTCTTTAGAATTATCAAACAAGGGAAGAACAGGAAATGGGATCCAGAAACTGAGCAGGCTTTTTGGACTTTAAAGGAGTATCAAACCAGCCCACCACTGCTAGTTAAACTAATTCGCGGTGATAAGCTCCAGATTTACCTGGCTGTCTCTGAAATAGCAGTGAGCGAGGCTTTGGTCAGGGTAGAGATAGAGTCCAACAACCCATCTACTTTGTGAGCCATGCACTGACCAAGCTAGAGAAAAACTATACCCTCTTAAAGAAGCTCATTTTTGCCCTGATTACCTCAACTAGGAAGTTACGACCTTAATATCAAGCGCACTCAGTTACGGTGGTAATGAATCAACCTATGCGCCAGTTCCTGTGGATACTGGATGTACCCAGAAGGTTAATTTTATAGGCCTTGGATCTTACTCAGTTCGATTTGAAATACAAGTCCAGGACTATGATCAAAGCCCAAGCTTTAGCAAACTTCGTGGTGGAATTCTCAATGCTCCCTAGCTTGGGGAATTCCGCATTATCATATCTACCTCCTAGAAGCTCTTAGAGCAACACAATTTCCTGGATGATTACAAAACCTGGATCGTCTATACAGATGGAGCTTCCGAGCAAGCTGGAGGTGATGGGAGCCATCATATTTTAATAGATCCGGTGAAAACTGAAATCTACCACTGCTTCAGATTCGAGTTTAAGGTTACCAACAATGAGGATGAGTATGAAGCACTCCTAGCAGGGATGAAGGTAGCCATCAAACTTGGAGCTGGTTATCTACATGTCAAAATTGACTAATTATTGGTAGTCAATCAAGTTTTCGGGGTATAACAAGCAAAGCGAGAGAACATGATTGCCTATTTAAAGAAAGTACAGCAACTCAAGCATAAATTTATAGGATTCAGGATCAAACAGGTACCTCGACAAAAGAATCAGCAAGTAGTTGTTTTGGCTAAGATAGCTGTGAATGGAGGCCGTACCTTACCAAAGGGAGTTCTCCTTCAGGTGATTTCCCAACCAAGTATACCAGTGAGTAGAGAAATGTGTCCTATAGAGCAGACTAGGCCAGAGAATCAAAAGAGCTTTGGTCTGATATTTTCTAAAGGGTGGGTACCTCTACAGTACAAGCCAGTCCCTTCATTTGCTTCACTGCTTGTATCCTGATGATGCCAGCTGGATGCTGAGAGAGGTTCATACTAGGACTGTGGAAATCACATTGGTGGCAAGGCTCTAACCTACCAGGTGATTCGTATTGACAATCCACTAGGATGTAAATGGGTTCATCCAATCTTGCGAGCCGTGTCAAAGGACCTCAAAGCTAAATCATTTACCTCCTAAACGACTATCCTCTGTCAGTTCACCTTACACGTTTGCTATATGGGGGGTCGACCTGATTGGACCACTTCCTACAGCCCCTAGTCAAATGAAGCACGCTATTGTCGCTATCGATTACTTCACCCAGTGGGTCGAGGTAGGACCTCTTTCCTAAATTTTAGAAGAAAATACTACCAAGTTCGTCAGGACAAATGTGGTATGCATGTTCGGTACCTCTGGTCATAATCATCGACTTGGGAAGGCAATTTGATAATGTGAGGTTCATAGATTATTATGAGAGGTTGGGTATCAACCTCCGGTTTGTGTCGGTAGCTTTTTCAAAAACCAATGGTTTGGTTGAAGTAACTAACAAAACCATTAAGAAGCATTTAAAAAGAAAGCTACAACAGAAGAAGGTAAATTGGGTTGAAGAACTTCCCGAGGTCCTCTAGTTGTATTAAACCACACGAAGGACAGCAACCGGGGAAACACCCTATTCTCTGGCTTTTGGGGTCAAAGTTGTCCTCCCTATAGAATATACGTTGACCTTGTTTAGGGTAAAACACTTTGAACCAGAGAGCAACGAGGTCAAGTTCTGAGCTGGTCTGGACGTTTTGGAAGAAAAACAAGAACAAGTGGAAAAGAAGGTAGCAATCCACCAGAGCAAGATTGCGAGGTATTTTGACAAAAGGGTGAAGGTCAGGAGCTTTAAGAAAGGGGATCTAATTCTCAGAAAAGTTACACAGAATACCTGGGTGTGGTCAGACGGGGGTTTAGCACCCAACTGAGAAGGTTTATACTTGTTAAAGGTAGTAATTCAAAATGGGACTTACAAGGTAGAAAACATGTATGGTTGACCCATTGATCACACTTAGAATGCAGTCCATTTGAGAAGGTTTTACCCTTAGATAGGGGACTCCAGCAATAGGCTACATTTCCTTAGATATCAATAAGTTTGAAAAAAAAACAAATGTACTCCATTTCAGCCATTAATAAAGTCAACTATTTTTCTCTTCATCTCTAGTTGCGTTATGTTTTCTGATCTTGCCAAAATTGTTACATATTTTGGCAGTCATTTCCTTAGCCATTCTCCCATTTTCGGGTGTTTTTGCGTCTCTTATGGCCCTTTATTTGTGATTTAAGGTGATTAGGTACATTCCGATTAATTGGATAAAATATGCGATTTTTACACGGAAAAAGGTTGAAAAGTTGATGAAGCAGCTTCAGGGTTATGTGCTGGTCTTGTGCGGGTTCCAACAAGTGCATAACCCGCGCCTTATGAAGGAAGTATAGGATAAGGCATTGCATGGGTATACACCAGCGTACAATCACGCAAGTGTCCGCACATTTCTCTAAAATCGAGAGCTGGAATTGAAGCTTCAGATAATGCGCGGGTCATCATGCAAATGTCTATGCAATGCTCTTAAACCGGGAGAGGAAAATCAGAGCACCGGGTGTTTATGCGGGTCTCAACCAACACACAACCCATGCTTTTCTCTGGAAAGCTTGCCACATCAACATGTTTCAGCCATTTTGAAGGCATCTATAAATTGGATCCATTCTGTTAGGTGCCATACTCCTACACACCCATTCATAACCATTTTCTGTCTCTAGATCTAGGAATTCTTTCCTCCCCGAAACCCATTCAATTTTCACATCATCCATATCATCTACTCAACAAAAGGAATTGGGGAGATAATTTTGGAGCTTCAAGAGGAGGAATCATCTATGAGTTTACTTCTATCCTTTTCTTCTTGTCTCATTCTTATAATGGACATGAGTAGCTAAACATCCCACTAGGGGATTGATGTGATTCATTTGTAATCATGGGTTTGTAATTGAATTCTATACATATCATTTAATCTATCTAGTTTTTTTCACTCATAGGTTGTTAGTGATTTAGAGGATGATTTGCATTTGATTGTACTCTCCTTTCCTTGCATGTTATCTAAGAATTGATTAGAGTAGAGAGTTGAGTATACTCTCTATTTAATTCTCTTTGCTTATTTGAATGGAAGGATTGAATTAGAGTACCCTCCTCTTGTGAAATTCGGGCTTATTAATCTATATCCTTATCTAATCTCAATTGAGTAACAAATTCTATACCCTATAGATTAGTTGCTTGAGAGAGATTAAGCACCAATTTTATACCCTCTAGGCCGGTGAATTTACTAAGAGATTAGTCCTTATTTGATAGATATGCATTTTAATGAGCAATCACTTGTGGATAATCAATACTATACCCTCTAGATTGAATACTCACAAGGGATATACAACCAAGCTATACCCTATAGATTGGTTGCTTTGGATTAATGAACATTAACATGCATCTTCGTTTACTATTTGTTGTATTTCTAGTTAGTAGACTCATTTTGTGTTTTAATCATAATTGATTCAAAATGTCATTTCTATTGTTCTTCTTGCATATTAGCTTAGAGTATAATTTGATCAATTAAGGCATAACACGATCTTTGTGGAGGATACCCATACTTGCTACCATAGTGTTATCAAATCTGAGTGCAAATAGGGTTTTATAAATTTTGTTTGACAAGCTATTTAACATATACAAACCGACACTTGTCAAAATGGTGCCGGTGCCGGGGATCGGCGTATATGTTTTTCTTTGATTAAATTGCTTAAGTAGTTAAATTTAAGTTTTAGCCTTATAGTTTGTTTATTATTCTTATTTCTTTTACCTTGGTTCTTCTGTTTGTGTAGTCTCTGGTGTATGGGTATATGCACCGGAGATGTTCTTTACAAAGACCGACGATACCAACTCAAGACAACATTAACCGTGTTGGTAGAGTTGTTAGGCAATTTGAGCAGTATCAGTTTGAAGAAGAAATGGATAACGATCAGGTGCGTAATGTGCCAGTAGAGGCGGAAAAGACTCCTACAAATGACTTGGGTTTTACTATAGGGGAGTACACTCTTCCCTCAACTGGAGAGGAGATGCCCACTACTATATTTCTAGATTAGGTTACACAGCAGTATGAACTAAAGGGTATGCATGTCAACTTGCTTCCATCATTTCACGGATCACCTTCAGAGGATTGTTTACAATTTATTAAACAATACTGTGACGTTCTGGATACCTTTCCTGTTGTGGTTCACAATACCGTATTGACTAGGGGCAATTGCAAATGAGGTGTTTTCAATAATGCCCGGGACTCTCATAACTTGGCCTCAAGTCTGTAGAGATTTCTATAACAAGTTTTTCCAAACGGCTCTAGCAAGAGAGTTGAAAATTAAGATCGGCATCTTTAGCAAAGATGAGGGGGAGCCATTTAATGAAGTATTTGATAGATTCCATGTCTTGTTAGCGTAGGTCCCACCATACACATATACAAATGAATTGAATGTCAGCAGATTCTATGAGGGTCTTTCGACTAGTACTCAGGTAATGGTGGATAATGATTGTGGTGGATAATGCTTGTGGTGGAACAATTGCTGACAAGAGGGCACTAGAAGCTTACCAGGTCATGGAAAAGTTGGCTCAGAATTCTCAACAACGGTCTTCAAACATTTGAAGAGGTGGTAAGATTGGGATTGATGATAATACAAGGGTTGTTATTAAAATGACTAGGATAGAAAAAGATATTCAACCTATTAAGGACATGTTACACAACATGAGTAAGTTGGGAACTCACATGAATCAAGTTGGGAGTGACTCAATGAGTAGGGATTTTAATTATGAGAATGAGGAGGCTCAAATGTTGGGAGGGTTCCAATGCCAAAGAATTGATCCCTACTCAAATACCTACAGTTTGGGATGGAGGAATCACCCAAACTTCTCATGGAGCAACAACAACCCAAGCAAAGGGCAATGATTTAATAAGTACAACAATCAAGGTTGCCTAAGCAATCAATGGCAAAGAGCTCAACCCCAGCCTCCATCAAACTTCATTAATCAATCAAGTCAATTTTCGATAAAGACTAAGTCCCTCAAAGATATGATGAAATAGCTGCTACAAAGCCACCAAAAGTCCACTCAAGAATTCAACAATAGTCAGAATGCTACCCAACAAAAGCTCTAAAAATACATCGATTCGAATGATCAGAAAGTGCATGGTCTTGATGCCTCACTTTAAAGAATGGAGACTCAGATGACCTAGATAGCATACTACATTCTTAAGCAAGAAAAGTGGAAGTTTGTGAAAGGGAAATAACAAGCTAAAACTATGGAAGTAATGCAAGATAACAAAGAAGATTTGATGGATGAAGAAAAAGTGTTGGAGTCATTTGAAGCTAGTGAAGAGATTAAATAGAACGAACATGTAGATGAAAAAGGCAATATGGGAGTTAGTGAGGATCCCTTGGAGGAGATTGTACCATTAAAGTTAGAGGATCCCAAAAGTTTCAGCATTCAGGTGAGCATCGAAAGTTCGGGCCTGATAGAAAGAGTGTTCGACATAGGGGCAAGTATAAACATGAAACCCCTTCAAGTGTGTAGGCAATTAAACATTGACACATTGAAGCCTACATCCATTACCTTTGAAGATGGTCGATAATTCAATTGCAACTCCAGCGGGTATAATTGAAGATGTGCAATTAAACGTTCATGGGCTTAAGGTTCTAGTCGATTTTGTTGTTTTAGATATCAATGATGATGGTATCATAGATAGAGATTGGAAGCTTCTGCTAGAAAGGTCATTTATGGTCACAACTGGTATGATTGTTAATGTGGTTACAAGAGAATTGTCTTTTAGTTGTTGAAGTAAGACGGTGAACTTCATTGTGAAGAAACCAGAGAAGAAAGAAATTTGCAATTTGTGTCTAGCTTTAGAAGCTCCACGAAAAGGCAAGGAAAAGAGAAAATTTCTTGAACTTGTCAAGGAATTTGAATTAGCCTCAGAAAGGGAAGTAGCATATATTGATGGTGTCATGAAAAGGGAAGCAATCAAAGAAAAAGACAACATTGTCAATGAGGAAAGTCTGAAAACGAGTTTTAGTATCTTAGAGCAGGAAAAGAAAGGGTTAGAAGATAAAAACAAAAGGGCTTAATCAAGAAATCGATTGTCGAGAGAGAGAGAATGAAATGCTAAAAAGGAAATTGGGGTAAAACTTAAAGAAGGTGGAAGGAGAGAAAAAGGTAGTTGCACAAGACTTTACTATACTCGCTAAACTTTCGGGGTAAAAGTGTAAGAATTTGAGGAAGAGTACGAGAGAAATAAAAGAAAACTCTTGATAGAACTCGAGAGGAAATCGAACCTTTTAAAGGAAGTGAAGGAGACACTTAGTCGGAAAGAGGAATCCTTGAAGGTTGCAAGAGTAATGGTGACAACTTAACTTAACTCAACTCGACAAGATCGAAGAGGAGGTCAAAGTACTCCGAGCATAACATGCAAAGGAACCTTAAGGAGTGAACCATAGAGGGAGTTTTTCTCATACTCGACTTGTGTGCTTCTTTTGTTTTGATAGAGGTCACATTAGGGCTCAATGTTCAAAGTTTAAGGATAATAGAAGGAAGTGTCAAAAGATCCCACAAGTGGTTAAACAAATTTTGGTTAGGAAGGATTTATTAAAAAAATATATAACCAATAGGACAGGAATTGTTGAGAAACATTCGGCAACCATTTGGGTGGTTAAAAAGAAGCAATCTTCCCAATCAGTCAACCCACCTTCTGTGGATTCCAATTCTACTCATCATGCATAGAGTCCTTGTTTCTTCTAGTAGGATATTGATATAACAATTTGTTCTCTTTATGCTTAAGATGTCTTATGTTTAGAATTCATTATTTAGAGTGAGATTGGGGGCCATTTTAGGAGGAAGACAACTCATTGTGATATCTTTTGATTAATTGCTTTGAATTCTTAGTTTGTGTATTTATATCTTTTAGATAAGATTATCAAGTAATATAAGTTTTTTAAGAATAACTATATAAATCTGATGCAGTGGGGACACTAGGATTAGAGGAAAATTGATAGATGAGGCAAGTTGGCTGTGGAGGTTGAAAATACGTATGTCTCTCCAGAGCTTTACCTGCACGGCACCCGTGAACTTAAAGGAAGAAAACCAAATCAGTATATTGCGTGGGTTGTGTGCGGGTGCAGACCCGCACAAGACCCTCGCATTCCTCGTGCCTTCAAGCCTATAAAGGACACATCACTATAAAGAGTGTGCCCTACCACTTTCAAACAAATTTTATTTGTTTTCCCACTTCTCTTCAAATGTAATATCTATTTCTAGAAATAATCCAAGACCAAAAGAGGTAAGTTCAAGCCTTTTGATTCATAATTAAACACTTGCAACTTGAATTTCACCTTACTTCTCCATCTTGCATCTATGATTCATTCCTTGTAGTGTCATGTCCTATCCAAGACCCTACATTTTCATGCTAAATTTTAATGGGATAAGTATGAAGTGTTGGGAATTTGTGATTATTGCTGGAAATTTTTCATGATTGGTGAAATTAGAATCAATGTGAATTTTGATATGAATAAATCAATTCTAGGTTTTGAAATTTCTTCAATTTGTGAAACTATTTGATTGTGTGTTAGCATATAGTTGTTAGGAATTATATGTTGAAATATCCAGATGAAGTTTTGCTTAAGAACCTTATGCATGTGCAATTTAGGAGAGATCTTCTGCACGAGCTCTATCTGTAGAATCATCAGATGCGTGAGTCATGTGCGAGTCTGGACCCGCGCACAACTCGTGCATTACATGCCTTAATTCTAAAATTATGTTTCATCCTTGCTTCATGATTGTCTCCTGCCTGTGTAAATAATTATTCTTGCCCTATAATGAAACTATTTTATTGTAGATGTCATCCTGAACTAAGCATTCGACTCAAAAAGAAAGTCAAAGGAAGAAACGAGCTCAAACTCCCACTGTTCCTCAATGTATTAAGAATGAAGACTTCTCAAGAAGGATTGAAATCTTCAAAAGAAGACCATTTCTTCCAAAACAAGGGATTTATTTGGAAGAAATCAGAAACACGACTGTTTTCCATACAGTTGAGTGTCGGGGTTAGGAAACACTTGTCTCCACTCTAGCAAAGTACAGTTGGATATTGGTGGCTGAATTTTATACAAGTATGGTGCCAGATTACTTTCAGCTACACTCAATAGTGATGGTAAGAGAAGTGTGAGCATTGATGACATTCTGGACTATTACAGCGCTTGGCTTTCAGACGATCAAGAGAGTTTGCTTAGAATTCGATATGGTGTTATTGGGAACGATATTTTCGTTAGAAAAAATGTTGATTTTGCATAATCATTAGTCATTCATCCCATGGAGTTTTGGGTTGCTCCAGACTTCTATATCAAGCACAATAATCTAGAGATTGAGCTAGGCCTGTGGAACATACTCATCTCGCATTCGATTAGGACTAGGTCACATAGGACCACAGTACCATTTAAGGTGGCAACCATCCATCATTCCATAAAAAACAATGAGCTTATTAATGTGGGCTCCCTTATCAGATGGGAGATAGCACAGCTTGGATAAAGGAGGGTAGAAAGACAATCACTCATATTTCCTTGTCTTATTATAGATTTATGTAAAATAGTAGAAGTTGAAATGGGAGGGAAGTGTTTGGAGTCGCCGTCAAAAAATATTAGAATAGCCACTTTGACCAGTCTAATAGTGGAAAGAGACCTCACTAGTGATAGGAGAATGATAGGAAAGAATAAGAGTAACATAAGAGCGGGGTCAAGCAGGACACACCAGAGAGAGCCAGAAGACATGGATTTTGAACAATAGTAGCAGAGTTCAGGGGTAGGTGACCATAATGCAGTGCCATGGCAGACTTTAATTTCAAAGATGGAAGGCATAGAGAAATTCATGGATACAATGAACTTGAACATCGAAGATCTATGGTCCAATGTTATGAGTTTAAGGAAGGAGCTGAAGGTCATTCCCTATGAGATATATAACAAGAGACCCACTTCTTCAGTCCTTCCTGTTGGAGGACCAGTCATTGATCCATATGTTGCATAGCTCAGAGCGGCACAAGAGATATCACGGCGGGAGGTTAAAGAAAAAACATGAGCAGAAGGAGATCCGAAAGGAAAGGGTTAGAGCAGAGTCCTCAGATGATGAGTGAATTCCAACCGAACATTGTCTTTACATTACTACCCATCTTTATTTGTTTAGTACTGTTACTTTTATTCTAAAGTTATTATTAATTAGATTTCTTAGGGGTGTTATTATTTTGATTGAGTATAATATCTGATTGGTACCATTCAGATATTTTGGTTGAATTTGTGTGAATGAGTTGTGTGGTTTAGGATAATTGATATAAATTGATTAACTCTTATGAACAAGTTTTGCTTCAAGGCTAGGTTCTTCATCTATTGATTCAACACACCAGCCACTTGCAAGTCTTGGAGGGACGAGCAAGCCAAGAGTGCCCAAAAAAAGGGCGGGAACTTACTCAAGTTGTAGACAATTGAACAATCACATCGGTTCTATCTTTCTAATTCAATTCCAATTTTTTCCACATTATTCTTGAAATTTTGCATATAAAAGTGTGCATACGAATGGTTGTGAATAGTTCATTGAATATCATTTTTGGGTATTATGTGGATTCTCTTAATGGAAACTTGTTTCTATGTATTTTGCTTTTCTTGAGTTTCCTAAAATTTTGAGATTATTGAGTATTTCATTTTTTTTTTGGATAGGCTTGTTTGGATATGCATAGTATTTACAGGTTAATTTGTATATAACCGAACTCGGTTTGAGGGTTTGGAATTATTGCATATATCATGTACAGATTTTGGTGCATAAAATAGGGAACTGGTTTGGGGGTTATTTTACCTCTATACCATCAATTTTGAATGAAATGTTGAATGAAATTGCTTGATGTTGGTTTGTGCTTAAAGGTCAATACTGTATCGAATTGCCTTATTTTAGGTATGAGCCATTTTTGAGTCTTTATTTTGTTTTGAGTCATGTTAGGTGTGCTCCACTAGGCTGGACTCTCTAATCTTCAACATCGAGGACAATGTTGGTTTTTGTTTGGGGGTGTAGACGCCTTGTTGAGTCATCTTGAGTCTTTTATTCATCATTTTTGGCCTAAAATTTTCAATTTTGTCGCATTGGCCAAAATTTCGAGCTTTAACTAGCTTGGGTGTGATGCCTTTAGAGTGTGATTTTGGCGAGCCTATACATGCAATGTCAGCTTGTGTAACAAATTGTTGTCACTCATGGGTTATATTTGCATTGTCATGGGTTAGTCCCATCCTTGTGTGCTTGATTTGAAGGGACTCAGTGCTCTTACGCCTTGTTCTAATAGTGAAGACACCCATGAGTTCACAAACACAAGCCTATAAAAGTGTAATTGTGTGTACATTTTGTTCTATTCTTTAAACACTCTTCTCGTCATTAGTGTCACATGCCATAGGACATACATTGCATATATAGTGTGGATTGCTTGTTGGATGCATTTGTTGGGATTATGCTCGATAGCGAGAGTGTAATATTGTATTTGACAATCTCTTCATATTAATAAATTGATTTCTTGTTTAACAAATCTTCTAGCATTTATAGTTTAATTATTATAATTGTCAAAAGTAAATAATCATAAGGTCAATAGACTATGAGAAAAGAAGAACTGTTCATACAGCTAGATGTGTATGAGATAGAAACAATTCTTTAGTTAGTCTTGAATAATATTAACAACTTAAGATAAAAGGTTGGGTGCCTTTATCTTGTTAAAGTTGTAGATTCTTTTATTAGCATTTGAGTGGGATCAAATGTGTTATGATGAGTCTAAAATCATCAAAGTGTGGTGTCTTTGGGAAAAAGAATCTAGTGCACTGGGTGCATTGAATAGGATCACAATGAAATACTTTTTCTAGAACCGTCAATGGATACAAGTTTTCATTTGAAGACAATCGGAGAGTCTATCTTAATCCTTAGATAAATGATGGACTTATGGTTGCAAGTGTTATCATTTGAGCTATCAATGAGCACGATTATATAGCATAGTCTATCCTTGATAGTTTGGTGGTATTCATTCGTTAATCGATAAAGAACTTCATTTATGGATGTGAACATCGTGGCTCCATGTCTTAAATGAGAGTAGAATACCAACATATGGATTTTTTGAGATATTGGATATTAAATCTTAACGTTAAGTTTTCAATAGTGTCTATTGAAACATATCTTCTGGACAAGTCAAAATATCCAAGTTCAAAATGTTGTCATATGAATAAATATGGTAACTTGAAGAGGTATATGCGGTCTATGAGGTCTTGGCGATTACTAGTATTCTTCACGAGGATACACTTTCTCCAATAAGGTTTTCTAGGGTATGAATGAGTAACATCAACTTATTCTATCTTTATTTAAGAGTTCAATTTTAGTTCTTTAGTGGAATGAACTAAAATTAAATAGATCGGACCTAAGTGAATCATTTGTTGATTGTGATTGGGTTGTGTCTAATGGAGCTTAAATCTAGATAGCCCACCAAGATCCCCAATCCACACGAACTTGCATGGATCATTTGATATATTCTACTGGACCAATTTAGGAGACCATCTTGAATTGTATTGAGGCATGTGGACTTGTTTCTTTTTGTAAGAATGGGTCTAGTTCACATGTGGACTTTTTTATAAAAGTCAAATGGATTTAATAAAATAAGAAAATAATATATTGGCCCAAATAAATGAGTTTGGCGACAAGGCTATTTAGAATAGCTTAATTATATTATTTTATTTTATTATTTAATTAAATAGAAATTAATTAATTTTGTGATTAATTAATTATTTAATTAAAAGTCAAAATCATTTTCCTAGTAGGAGATGGTCTCCTAAAATTATACTATTGTTGGTAGTATAATTAATATGAAAGACTATATTTGATAAGTAGATAAATAAAATGAATTATTTATCTAATCAAATTAGGAAGTCTTTAATATGATTACAAATACACTATTAAGTTGGATTAAGAGTCTTGGTGTATGATAGAATTCCTTTTTGAAAAGAATTCTTAACCACTAAGTATATTCACCTAAGGAAATGATTATTAACTACCAAGTAAATCCTTCTTAGGAAATGGTTAAGTCTCCTAATTGAATTCTATAGAAATTTCGGCCAACCCATATATATATATATATATATATATATATATATATATATATATATATATGTAAGAGGATAGAATTCCTTTAAGATAAGGATTCTTAACTACCAAATAAATTCACCTAAGGAAATGATTCTTGCCAACCAAGTAAATCCTTCTTGGGCATTTATGATCCTATATATATATGTTAGGAAATTCAGCCAGCCCTAACGTTTTCTATGAGATGAATTTCGGCCAAGCTAAGCAATTTTTAAGAAGAGAATTTTGCCTAGCAAGAGAGAATTTTGAGGGAGAAAATTTTAGTTTTTGCTCTAGACAAAATTCGATCAACTCATAGATATAGGGTGTAGAATTCGGCCAAGGAGAAAAGAGAAAAAGAGAAGGTTTTTATTTTTGATAGTACACTAGTATCTTTTACATCAAAAGGGTTTTGTGTACAAAATCAAATTGGATTCACGTGAGTTTCAATCAATTAGATTGATAATTCACAAGTGACCGGACGTTCTTGGAATTTTCTCTCGAAGGATAATTGTAACTAACATAGATTTTTTTTTTGTTTGCTTCTATCCTTAAGTATACAATTTAAAGAAAAGGAGCCCATACTCCTAGGTGATTCACCTTCGTGATTGGATTTGAAGATCTTGCGGATTCAAATCGGCGCTTGTTCAATCGTCACGAGAAAAAGGTACGACACTTTTTATGTACATCAATTAATCTAGGGTTAAGGTTCTTGTTTTTTAAAAGGGAATTTTTTTTATCTATACGCAAACCCCAATTTTCTGATTTTTCACGCTTCCTCTGCGTGGGTTTTTCCCTACAGCATTCATTCCCTTGATACAATAATTACGGAAATGATTTTAGGCGATGTGTGTGATTAAGTACTTAAAATGCCTAAAAATATCCTTTATTCCTTATGTATGCTTCATTGGCAATTTACGACCAAACACTTACCTTTCATTTGGAACCAAAAATGAACCATATAGCCATAGCCAAACACAAGCCTACCCTTTATTGCCAATCATGTGAAGTAATTTAAAGATATGAGCTCTAAAGTTTAGATAGCATATATATAGGCAACAATGAAATTGTGTATGAAATGGCTTAGAACTGTAAAAGTGTCCAATTTGCACTTATGAGTGTGATTGTCAAAATGTAATGTGTAGGTGTGTAATAAGAAAAAAAAAGAAAAAGAAGAATCAAAAGAAAGAAAAAAGCAAAGAGGAAAAGAAAAGAGCATTGAAACTAATGTTAAGTACTCACAATGTAGAGTATAATATTGAATCACAATATGTGTATATTTGTAAATGCCTATTTGCTAAAGTGTGTAAATGTGTATTAGAGCTTTGAATGGGGTGTGTGAGTATATGTAAGCATAATTAGTGATCTTTGAACTCAAATTTTCCCATTTCGTTGCTCACCACATCTAACCCCATGGCCCCATTACAACCAAAGGGTAAACCCTGTCTGATCTATGATATGTGTTGATTGGGAATGTTTGTTGAAGCATGATCTTCCATGTTCATGGCATAGTGAATCATTCCTAGGCTATTTTATAGATATTATCTGTTTTTGAATATACAATGTATGCAATGCATTAGATTTCTATGCATAAACTCCATCATTGCATACCTTGAATGGGCTTGAACTTAGGATTATAAGTGGAAAATGAAGAGTGAAAGCGGGTAAGGTTTAGAGTCAAAATGAATTATGCTCAAGGTATGGGAGTGAGTAGCTCCCGATATGAGAGCGCTCTTAGGCATGGGATTCGTGGTAGTGTGAATTTCCCTTAAGTTCCTTTGAGTTGTTTTAGAGTGCCTTACATATGTTTACTCCTCTCTATCACACATCCTTGCATCTCATCATCGGTTAGACATGCGACTTATTGGATTATTTGATTTCGAGTCTTAGGTCCAATCTTTGTTATTTGAGTCCTTGTTTTGTTTTAAGTTTGCTCGAGGACGAGCAAAGGTGTGGTTTGGGGGTGTTTGATCGTGCCAAAATTGTTATATATTTTGGCCCTCCTTTTCTTAGCGATTGTCTCATTTTTAGGTGTTTTTGCGTCTCTTATGGCTCTTTATTTGTGTTTTTAGATGATTAGGTACATTTGGGTTAATTGGATAAAAGATGCGATTTTAACGCGGAAAAAGATTGAAAAGTTTATGAAGCAGCATCAGCACTGTGTGTTGGTCTTGCACGGGTTCCAACCAGTGCATAACCCGTGCACTATGAAGAAAGAATAGGCCAAGGCATTACGCGGGACTACACCGGCGTACCATCGCGCAAGTGTCCGTGCATTCCTCTAAAACCGGGATCTGGAATTTAAGAATTAGGGCAATGCGCGGCTCCACACCCGTGCACCATCGCGCAAGTGTCCGCATAATACTCTTAACCCAGAAGAGGAAAATCAGAGCACCAGGTGTTTGCACGGGTCATACATGGGTCTCAACCAGTGCACAACCCGTGCATTTCTTGGGACAGCTTGCCACATTAGCAGTTTTTAGCCATTTTGAAGGCACCTATAAATTGGATCCATTCTATTAGGAGTCATATGCCCACACACCCATTCATAACCATTTTCTCTCTCTAGATCTATTAATTCTTTCCTCTCCAAAACCCATTAAATTCTCACAAAAACCATATCATCTATTCAACCAAAAGGAATCAATGAGATCATTTTAGAGCTTCAAGAAGGAGGAATCATTTATGGGTTTACTTCTATCCTTTTCTCCTTGTTTCATTCTAATAATAGACATGAGTAGCTAAACATCCCACTAGGGGATTGATCTGATTCATTTGTGATCATGGGTTTGTACGAATTCTATACTTATCAATTGATCTATAAAGTTTATTTCATTCATTGATTGTTAGTGATTTAAATAATGCTTTGCATTTGATTGCATGTTATCTAAGAATCGATTAGAGTAGAGAATTGAGTATACCCTATATTTAATTCTCTTAGCTCATTTGAATGAATGATTGAATTAGAGTACCCTCCTCTAGTGAAATCCAAACTTACTAATCTCTATCCTTATCTAATCTCAATTGAGTAACTAATTATAGACCCTATAGATTGGTTTCTTCAGAGAGATTAAGCACCAATTCT
Source organism: Dipteronia dyeriana (assembly GCA_032871835.1). NCBI lineage: Eukaryota > Viridiplantae > Streptophyta > Magnoliopsida > Sapindales > Sapindaceae > Dipteronia > Dipteronia dyeriana. The sequence goes on from CM065297.1 coordinate 14,753,903, forward strand.
ATACCCTCTAGGTTAGTGAATTTATTAAGAGTTTAGTCCTTATTTGACAGATATACATTTTAATGAGCAATCACTTGTGGATAATAAATATTATACCCTCTAGATTGAATACTCATAAGCGATATACAACCAAGCTATACCCTCTAGATTGGTTACTTTGGATTAATGAGCATTAATGAGAATTCATACATAACCATGGCTACATGTTGAATCCAACATTCTCTTAGTCCCATTATCATACATCTTCGTTTACTATTTCTTCCAATTCTAGTTAGTAGACTCATTTTGTGTTTTAATCTTAATTGATTGAAAACGTCATTTCTATTGTTCTTCTTGCATATTAGCTTAGAGTATAATTTGATCAATTAAGGCATAACACGATCTTTGTGGACGATACCCCGAACTTGCTACTTTATTGTTATCAAATCTGAGTGCAAATAGGTTAGGGCATGGTTCTATCTCGAGTTTGCTCTGGAGGAGGAGGTCCTAGGCGATCAAATATGGGTTGTCTGGTCCCGTGTCTGCTTAACTCTCCCTGATCGTTGGGATTTGCTAGCTGGATTGCAATGCCTTCAGCGAGCAGGCAAATACGGACGCTCTCTATAAAGGTCACCAATTATTGATCGAGCACAACCTAGTATACCATAGGGGGACCAAAAGCCCGTGCAGCGGTTGGCTGGTCCGAAATCTGGCTGTGGTGCCTAAATTTTCTCCCCTTCTTAGGGGTTTTTAGTGTCGCTGCAGTCAAAGGTTGTCCCGAAACTTTGGACTGTCCTTGGTAGGAGCGAAGCATCATAATTACTGCAAAACAATAAACTTGTAAATATAAAAATGGTGGTGTGGGGTCCCCACAGACGGCACAAGAAAGTGTTAACGGAAAATTTACTCGAGGTGAGAAATTTCAGCTAACACACTCGAGATCGCTACCATGAAGGTGGCGACCAGGTAGTGTACCTCGTACCTAACTTGTTCGAATAAGGGTGGGTGTTTAAATGTGAATACAATGAAAATGGGAATATAGCTCTTTATTATAGATCATGTATACCATACAAAAATCTCTCAAACACTCTCAATATCGTTGGGATACAGTAGGGTGGCAACCTAATGCCTGTCGAATAGTAGAATACAACTTTTTTTTCCTCTATTCATCGTCTATCCCTCTTTTTATTGCATACTTGGGCGTATTTATACACAATCCAAATAGGTTAAATTTGTGATTATCCCGCCATGATTCTCTTAATCCCATCCCTCTTTATCGGATGAGATCTTTTATTTTTAATGTTGTTGACTTTTGTTTAATGACGGAACTGAGAATATCTTTAGAGATAAGTTTTTTTCCTCTTTGAACTCAAATGCTTGCTATGCACGTATGCTATGTTTTAATGTTCAATAGAGTGTAGATATGATCCTGTGTGTCTTCATAGTGTGATTCCTTATGAAGGTCGTCGTTTATTGTTTTGTAAAGCAAGGTAGATCTGTGCCCTGGTCTTGGTATAGACAGTTTGGCTAAACCCTTTCAAGTTCCTTAGAACTTGAGGTGGCCGCACGGGGCACTCTTTGGCCGTAATGGAGCTTTAGCGAGCTTCATCCCACTGATGCATATGGGTTTGATTCTTCCTTTAGAGAGAGATGAAGCAATACTGTAGTGCAAGCTACATGTTGAATGGGTCTCTCTTTATGCTTGAAGAGGATGGCTGGCGGGAAAGGTCGGTGGGCTTATAGGGAGGTTGTGGGGTGATCTCGAGTTTGGGGAGCCTTGTTCGTCATGTGTCGGGCCTTACCTGAATTCTAATTTTGGTGTGAGGAGCTCGACCCGATCATGTCAGGTTCTATCACGGATGCTTCCTAAGCTCGATGACCTTTCCTCGCTTTTACTGGGTGGTTTCGAAGCTTGACCCCAGGATCTGGGGCTCTAGGGTAGGTATCTCAGGCTTAGGTTCGGGTTGGCAGAGTGGAAAATTTCTCTCTTGTCCCTAGCCAAACTTGGCTATTAACAACAAGTGAAAGCTAGCCTGAAATCATATTTTATTAAGTTAAGTTATTTTAGAGGTCACATCATGGTCGTGGTCTGGAATGAAGCAAGGAGCTTGCAGTCGAGTAGGAAGCTCATGATAAAGATTAGTCATGACAAGCGTTAAGGAAATCAAAGCAAATTCTCATTAACAAAGAGGGAACCTATCCCCTAGCAAGGCTATATTCATCAAGCAATGAGCCTAACCTCTAGTTCAGAGCTACAAAAAAAAATGATGAAAAAGCTTAATAAAGTTTGCTTAAGTAAAACAGGGTGCCCAACCTTTTTTTCCGGGCAATCAAAACAAGTTATGGATGAACAGAATCAAGCCCCTGCATCCTCTTGATTCCCCCTGTCTGCTCCTCCTCCATGATGAACATCACCCTCTGCCCCTTCTTTCGGTGGTTGCTCATCCTGGTTGGCCACCTCTGCTACCCTTTCCTCCAGAGGTTCCTTAATTGCCCGCTACTTAGATGGGTCCTCCTCCAAGACCTCATTGACCACTGCTATAACCTCAAGTGGGATGGCCGCGTCAAGAATAGTAGCTATCGACTCTAACTCATCTTTAGAGGGCTCTTCATAATGGTTTTGGACCTCCTCCAAGGCTCCTGGCAGGCCCTTATCGGGTAGTGTAAATAGAACCCCATTAGAGGTTTCCTGTAGACCTGAGACTGGTAAGACCATAGGAGGAAGGGGAGGATCTGTCACGATAGGTTATTTCCCGGCCCCAGCTAAGCAAGAAGGACCCGCTCCGTTACCATCACGATAAAACAACTCTATAACCTTGATCATTATCTCCTCTCTATCCCATCCAGTGATAGTGGATAGGTCAAAGATAAGAGGGAGAGCTTCGACAACATGGAAGGAAGTGTAAAAATACCCATCACGGAAGAAGGCATCCACTTCCGCTTATAGATTGGCCACATGAGCATGCAAGGCCTAGTTCTCGATGTCCAGCATCTTAGCCTCAGCCTTCCAAGAATCACGTTGTTTTGCTCATTGTTCAAATCATAGTGCTTCTTGATCGAGGGATCACTTTAACCTCCCTCTGTCACATTGAAGCTCAGCTAGCTTTGCCTCAATCCCCCTCTGGCTGGAGGTTATCTTCTATAATAGATCTTGAGCCCGTGCCAACAACCCCATGGCCCACTCAGCTTCAGCCTCAACTTTGGCCGTCCGTGTAGAGAAAAAGATTCACAGGCGGTCAAACCTGAGGCCTTAATACAACCACGCATATATACAATAAAAGAAAAAGATTCACGAACACATATATCAATTAATCAAGGGTACAACCAGGCTCCGATACCAATTATAGAGAAAATCGGTTCAGAACGCAACAGAAGCATGATAAAAGCGAAATTTTTTCCTTTTTATGCAACGAGAACCATAACCCTAGATTAATTGATGTATATAAAAAGCGTCGTACCTTTTTCTCGTGACGATTGAACAAGCACAAAATCAATTCTGCAAGATCTTCCAATCCAATCACGAACGTGAATCACCTAGGAATGTAGGCTCCCTTTCTTTAAATCATATACCTGAGGATGGAAACAAACAAAATCTTTCTCCTTGTTAGTTAAAATAATCCTCCAAGAAGATAACAAAGAACGTTAGGTCACTTGTGAATTATCAATCAATTTGATTGAAACTCTCGTGAACCTTGATTTGATGTAACACACAAAACCTTTTGATGTAAAGTCTACTAGTTTACTATCGAAAACCAAATGTTCTTTCTTCCTATTTCTTCATTCCCGAATCACAGATTATTTCTTAGAGTTGATTGAATTTTGTCTAAAGTAAAATAAGATTTTTCTCCCTCAAAATTCCTATGATGGTCGAATTCTTCTCTCTTAGAAAAACTAGGCTAGCCGAAATCTCCTATTGAAATTATGCTAGGGCTTGCCGAAATTCACTCTTAGAATGCATTAGGGCTAGCCGAAAATCACAAGGGATATATATAGGATTATAAATCCTCTCCTAAGAAGGATTTACTAGGTTGGCAAGAATACTTTCCTTAGGTTGATTTATTTGGTAGTTAAGAATCCTTATCTAAAAAGAATTCAATTCTCTTATTTATATATATATATATATGTATATATATATATATATATACATGGGCTGGCCGAAAATCATAGGATATATATTAGGAGACTTAATTCTTTTCCTAAAAAGGATTTATTTGGTAGTTAAGAATCATTTCCTTAGGTAGATTTACTTGGTGGTTAAGAATCCTTTTTAAAAAAGAATTCGATCCTACACCAAGACTCCTAATCCAACTCAATAGTGTATTTGTAACCATATTAAAGACTTCCTAATTTTATTAGATAAATAATTCCTTTTATTTATCTACTTACCAAATACAGTCTTTAACAGTAATTATACTACCAACAATAGTATAATTTTAGCAGACCATCTCCTACTAGGAAAAAGATTTTGACTTTTAAGTAAATAATTCATTAATCAAAAAATTAATTAATTTTCATTTAATTAAATAATAAAATAAAAATAATATAATTAAGCTATTCTAAATAGCCTTGCCGCCCAACACGTATATATGGGCCAATATATTATTTTCTTATTTTATTAAATCAATTTGACCTTTATAAAAAGTCCACATGTGAACTAGAACCATTCTTACAGAAAGAAACAAGTCCACATGCCTCAATACAATTCTAGATGGACCCCTAAATTGGTCCGGTAGAATATATCAAGTGATCCATGCAAGTTTCAATAGACACTAATGAAAACTTAAAGTTAAGATTTATTATCTAATGCCTCAAAACATCCATATGATGGTATTATACTCTCATTAAATAAATGAAGCCACGATGTCCATATCTATAAATGAAGTCCTCTATCGATTAACAATTGAATACTACCAAACTATATAATCGTAATCATTGATAGCTCAAATGATAACACTTGCAACCATAAGTCCATCATTTATCTCAGGATTGAGATAGATTCTCCGATTGCCTTCAAATGAAAACTTTTATCCATTGACGACTCTAGATAAAGTATTTCATTGTGATCCTATTCAATGTACCCAGTGCACTAGATTCTTTTGCCCAAAGACACTGCACTTTGATGATTTTAGACTCATTATAACACATCTGATCTTACTCAAATGCTACCAAGAGAATCTACAACTTTAACAAGATAAAGGCGCCCAAACTTTTATCTTAAGTTGTGAATATTATTCAAGACTAACTAAAGAATTGTGTCTACCTCATACATATCTAGATGTATGAACAATTCTTTTTTTCTCATAGTCTTTTGACCTTATGATTATTTACTTTTGACAATTTTAATAATTAAACTATAAATGCTATGAGATTTGTTAAACTAGAAATCACTTTATTAATATGAAAAGAATGTTAAATACATTATTATACTCTTGCTATTGAGCATAATCCTAACAACTTGATCATGGAGAGAGGTCACCTAGTGGCCCATTGCCACGTTGAATTTGGAAGCCTACAAAGAAGTTCAAGTTAAAAAGTGACTAAACAAACTGTTGTAAGAAAAGATAAAGGTTGATGATTTCCTTGTCCAAGAGGGTAGACCTCTTTGTGATAAGGATATGTTCGGGCACCGAAGACATCATAGAAAGACTGCCACCGAGGCAGGAATCGATAAATTTCCCCAAGACCTCATCAAGCATGGCAGAGCTTGACTGATTTTATAGGCAAACAGGAGGGACCCTTCAACACCAGCCTCGGGGTCCTTCGTAGTTCGAGGGGCTGGGAATGTAGATGAAGGGGCATAAACGTCTGGCAAGTTAGAAGGTGAGGCGACATGAGTAAAAGTAGTAAGAGTAGGGACAACTGGAGCAATCATTGCAACATCAACTGCTTGAGAAACAGAAGCCCCTTTACCCCGTACCGTGGTAGCCTACGATCCTAAGAGTGCCATTTTAGACCTGTGCTGAGATAGGGATGGATCAAAAACAGATGAAGCCTCAGCTGGAATAGTTGGCTCTTCTTTCTCAGAGGAAGCCAAAGGGGTTTCTCGACTCTATCTAGTAGAGGAGGAAGAGGTGTGAGCTTGTTGGGCTTCACAGGAAGCTGGAACAAATAAAAAACTGTTAATATGTATATATATATATATGTGTGTGTGTGTGTGTGTGTGTGTGTGTGTGCGTGTGTTAGAACCAAGCTGGCCAAGGAAACAAAACAAAGTCGGTAAAGTGCTACTTACGAGAAGTAGCCGTAGAAATTTATATTTATCGATTCACACTGCGGGAGCCAAAAGGATCAGCGGTCGAAAACTTCTGGTTCAAGTAGTTCCTGGCGAGGATGACCCTCAAAGTTGCTTCAGACTCAACAGGTAAGGAATCTCGGCCCCATGATTGTTTATCATTAAAAGTTGTGGGAACTGTGAACTCATGCCCACCGATAAAGATCAAGCTTCACCAATCATCTCTTACCAGTATCCACTACTCCTTCCAGGCTGGGTCCTTCTTTGAAGTGCTAGGAATGATGAAGTTGAGCTTGTTCATAGCTTTCACATAGAACTCACCTTAGGGAGCTCTGGATAGACTTCTAATTTGAAATAGGTATGCCAGTTCCTCTACTCCGGGCTCTCTAGTGACCTTGCTTAGCTCTCACTGTTCACTTTATAACACAAGAAAGCCAATCAGATGCCTCTAGAAGCCGGACGTAAACTGGAGGAGAGCTAGTTGTAGGGCGCTGAGAGCCCATCAAAGGATAGGATTGAGAGAAAGCCTGACCCCATTCTCAAGAGCCTAAAGAAGTCTAAAGAAGTCTTAATTTCTGTGATGGAAACGCTATCGGGGATAACATATTTGGACTTTAGATGAGCGATTGAGTTCGGATCAACGGTGGAGTCCAGAATAACCCTGAAGTCATGAGGAGAAAACCTCTCCAGAGGATGACCAACAACTGTAACTTTATCCCTTATGGCAGTAACATCTCTAGGTTTACCAATGAAATCCTCGTCGACTAGGTTCAAAGGGTTATCCGGTCTGTTAGAGAACCCGGTCCCAATAGCTACATGTCTGTTCGACCATAGGCACTACTGGTTTGGAAGGGAGTCATTGCTATCGAAATCTTTTCATGCTCATTTTCCTTGGGCGATATTGGAAGCTTCCTCACCATCAACAATGGAGTCAACAGAATCACGGTTGTTTTTTGACATGCTAGAGGGAGTTTTTGAGTTCGACGAGAGAGAAGACAGAGGCATTGAAGGGAGGTTTTTTGTGAGAAAGTTGGAAATTTGAAATAAGGAAAGCGTGAAGAAGGTGGTAAAGTAACCGAGTTTAAACAGAGATGAATGAAGCTGTGACATCGGTGAAATCTTCGGTCGAGATTACCTCGAAACTCACTAGCTTGCATAACGGAGCCTGATTATTTTGAGAAATGCACAGGTCTCTACTCGCCACATCACTCACACATTTAATGAGAAGATTTCCCCCAAGGTTCTGGTAGCAACATGGAAGGAAAATTTCCCAATTGATATAGGAAATCTAACTCCAACCCAAACTCAATCACCGGTGTTCAAGTTAAGGGGACTTCTGTTAATAGCCAAATTTGGCTAGGAACCAAAGGGAAATTTTCTACTCTTCTATCCCGAGCCCAAGCTCGAGATTTCCCACCATATGGATCATGGGGTCGAGTTGTGGAGCCACCCTGCAGTAGCAAGGAAAGGTCATCGAGCTTTGGAAGCATCCAAAATGGAGCCCGACATGATCGAATCGAGCTCCTTACACCAAGGCAGGAATTCAGGAAAAGCCCGACGCTTGACGATCCAGGCTCCTCGAGGTTGAAACTGCCTCCCAACCTCTTTGGAAGCCCGCCACCCTTTCCAGACATAAAAAAGACCTATAAGACATTGAGTCCATGCTATAGCCTCGCTTCACTTCACCAAAAGAAGATTCAACCTATCTAAGCAGGTAGGAGGAGGCCCGCTAAAGCTCCATTACCACCGAAGAGCGCCCACATGGCCATCCTAAGCTCTAAGGAACCTGGAAAGGTCAGACCAAGCTCCTAATACCAAGACAGGGTATGAATCTATCTCGCTCTACGAAATAATGAACACTATATGCGATGTCCTCCATGAGGAATCACGCCATAAAGGCGCATGAGATCATATCTACACTCAAATGAACATCGAAACACCGCATACGTGTTGGGCAAGTGATTGAATCCAAAGAGGAAACAAACTTATTTCCACCTAGGATATTCCTGTAGGGAAAAAGTAGTTCAAAACGCAACGGAAATGTGAAAAATAAAAAAATTAGGGTTTGCGTATAAATAAAAAAATTTCCCTTTGACTAACAAGAACCTTAACCTTAGATTAATTGATGTATATAAAAAGTGTAGTTCCTTTTTCTCAAGACGATTTAACTAGCGCCGAATTAATTTTGTAAGATATTCCAATCCAATCACGAAAGTGAATAACCTAGGAGTGTGGGCTCCATTTCTTTTAATCGTATACCTGAGGATGGAAACAAACAAAATCTTCTTCTTTGTTAGTTAAAATAATCCTCCAAGAAGATAACAAAGAAAGTTAGATCACTGTTGAATTATCAATCAATTTGAATGAAACTCGCGTGAACCTTGATTCGATGTTGTACACAAAACCTTTTGATGTAAAGGCTACTAGCGTACTATCGAAAACTAAACGTTTTTTCTTCCTATTTATTCTTTCCCGAATCACACACTATTTCTTAGAGTTGATCGAATTTCATCTAGAATAAAATCAAATTTTTCTTCCTCAAAATTCCTATGATGTCCGAATTCTTCTCTTAGAAAAATAGGGCTGGTCAAAATCTCTCTATATGAAATCTCTTTGAGCAGGTCGAAATTTTCAGACCTATATATATAGGATCAGAAGTCCTCTCCTAAGAAGGTTTTACTTGGCTGGCAAGAATCCTTTCTTTAGGTTGATTTATTTGGTAGCTAAGAATCATTTTTTAAAAGGAATTATACCCTCCTCTTATGTATACAAAGTTGGCCAAAATTTCTATTGAATACAATTAGGAGACTTTAATCTTTCCTAAGAAGGATTTCCTTGGAGGTTAAGAATCATTTCCTTAGGTGGATTTACATGGTGGTTAAGAATCCTTTTCAAAAAGAAATTCTATCCTACACTAAGACTCATAATCCAACTCAATAGTGTATTTGTAACCGTATTAAAGACTTCCTAATTTGATTAGATACATAATTTTTTTATTTATCTTCTTATCAAATATAGTCTATAATATTAACTCTACTACCAACAATAGTATAATTTTAGGAGACCATCTACTACTAGGAAAAAGATTTTGACTTTCAATTAAATAATTAATTAATCACCAAATTAATTAATTTCCATTTAATTAAATAATAAAATAATATAATATAGTTAAGCTATTCTAAATAGCCTTGCCGCCCAAACCATATATATAGGCCAATATATTATTTTCTTATTTTATTAAAACCATTTGACCTTTATAAAAAGTTCACATGTGAACTAGACCCATTCTTACATCAAGAAACAAGTCCACGTGCCTCAATACAATTATAGATGGACCCCTAAATTGGTCCGGTAGAATATATCAAGTGATCCATGCAAGTTCGTGAGGATTGGGTTCTTAGCGAGCTATCTAGATTTTAGCTCAAGCAGACACAACCCAATCACAATCAACAAATGATTCACTTATGTCAGATCTATTTAATTTTAGTTCATTCCACTAAAGAACTAAAATTGAACTCTTAAATAAAGATAGAATAAGTTTATGTTACTCATTCATACCCTAGACAACCTTATTGGAGAAAGTGTATCCTCGTGAAGAATACTACTAATCGCCAAGGGCTCATAGACCGCCTATGGCTCTCCAAGTTACCATATTTACTCATATGACCACATTTTGAACTTGGATATTTTGACTTGTATAGAAGCCATGTTTCAATAGACACTATTGAAAACTTAACGTTAAGATTTAATATCCAATATCTCAAAACATCCATATGATAGTAATCTACTCTCATTTAATAAATTGAGCCACGATGTCCATATCTATAAATGAAGTCCTCTATCGATTAAAAAATGAATACCACCAAACTATCGAGGATAGACTATGCTATATAATCGTACTCATTTATTGCTCAAATGATAACACTTGCAATCGTAAGTCCATCATTTATCGCAGGATTGAGATAGACTCTTCGATTGTCTTCAAATGAAAACTTTTATCCATTGACGGTTCTAAATAAAGTATTTCATTTTGATCATATTCAATGCACCCAGTGCACTAGATTCTTTTGCTCAAAGACACCACACTTTGATGATTTTACACTTATCATAACGCATTTGATCTCACTCAAATGCTAATAAAAGAATCTACAGCTTTGACAAGATAAAGGCGCCCAACCTTTTATCTTAAGTTATGAATATTATTCAAGACTAACTAAAAAATTGTTTATACCTTATACATATCTACATGTATGAACAATTCTTCTTTTCTCCTAGTCTTTTGACCTTATGATTATTTACTTTTGACAATTATAATAATTAACCTATCAATGCTATAAGATTTGTTAAACTAGAAATCACTTTATTAATATGAAAAGATTGTCAAATACATTATTACACTCTTGCTATCGAGCATAATCCCAACAATCTCCCATTTGCTCTATAGGAAATGTGTAATATCTCTCATCCCCATGTTCTCTAGATGCCCATCAAAACTTTTTTGTGGAAGAGCCTTTATAAATGGATCTGCTAGATTATCTGATGACGCGATCTTGGTAATTGTCACGTCACCCCTATGCACAATTTCCTTGAAAAGGTGATACTTTCTTTCAATGTGTTTGCCTCTCTTATGACTTCTTGGTTCTCTCGAATTAGCCACTGCTCCATTAACGTCACAATAGATAGTGATCTATTTATTTGCAACAGAAACCACTTCCACGTCAATCAAGAATTGGCGGATCCAGACAACCTCTTTAGCAGCCTTCCATGTGGCAACATACTTGGCTTCCATGGTGGAATCGACAATACAAGATTACTTGATATTCCTCTATATGACTGCCCCTCCTCCAATAGTAAACACAGATCCTGATGTTGATCTCCAGGAGTCAGAATCTGAATGAAAATCAGAATCTGTATACCCAACGGGAATTAAATTTCCTCCAGAGTATACAAGTATATAATCTCTCGTTCTCCTAAGATATTTGAAAATATGCTTGGCTGCCTTCCGGTGATCAGGACCACATTTCGATTAAAACCTGCTAACTATGCCCACAGTTAAACAAATATCTTATCTAGTGCAGAGCATTGAATACATGAGACTTCCAACTGTCGACGCATATGGAACCCTACTCATGAATTGCTCTTCATTCTCATTCTTACGAACTTGTTCCTTAGAAAGTTTTGATTCCATATCTGAAAGGTAACATACCTTTCTTGGAATCTTGCATGGAAAACCTAGACAAGATTTTATCTATGTATGAAGCTTGGGATAATGCAATCGTTCTATTCTTTATATCCCTTACGACTTGGATACTAAGTGTATAACTTGCTTATCCTAAGTCCATCATATCAATTTTGTTTGTTAACCATTCTTTTATTGATGTCAATAAACCTACATTGTTTTCGATAAGTAGTATATCATCAACGTAAAAAACTAGAAAAACCAACCTGTCGCATTTAATCCTTTTGTATACATAAGGTTCGTCAAGGTTTTGAATAAATCCAAAACTTTTCACGGCTTGATCGAACCTTATGTTCCAGGATCTGGATGCTTGCTTCAATCCATCTATAGATATTTGCAACTTGAATTCCCTTTCCTCTTAACCTTTTTCAATGAATCCTTCTGGTTGCATCATGTAGATACTTTCGTCAAGACTTCCATTAAGGAAAGTTGTCCTGACATCCATTTACCAAATCTCTGGGTCTAGAGATGCCGCAATGGATAAGAGTATCCTAATGGATTTAAGCATTGTCACCTGAGAGAAGGTTTCTTAATAATCGATACCTTCCTTCTGTGTATAACCTTTAGCTACCAATCTAGCTTTAAAGGTTTTCACATTTCCATCCATTCCTCTTTTCCTCTTGTGTACCCACTTGCACCCGATAGGTTTTATCCCTTTAGGCAAGTATACAAGAGACCAGACTTTGTTTTTGAACATAGATTCAATTTTGAATTGCATTGCCTTTTGCCAATGGCGACAATCAACATCTTCCATTACTTCATTGTATATATAGGGATCATCATCGTCTGAAAGATTCTCTACAGATTGTCCTAAACCGATGTATCTTTCGGGTTGTCTAACAACCCTCCCACTACGACGAGGTATGGTAGATTATTGATCTTGTGTTGGTACAGAACTTACAATTGGGCTTGGTTGTGAAACCTCTTGTGGAATTGTATCTCCTAAAAGCTTATTCAGGACAATTCTACTTTTAGGCAACCCTATTTTTCTAAGAGAAGAATTCGGCCATCATAGGAATTTTGAGGGAGAAAAATCTGATTTTACTCTAGACAAAATTCGATCATCTCTAAGCAACAGTGTGTGAATTCGACCAAGAAGAGAAAAAGAGGAACGTTTTTGTTTTCGATAGTACACTAGTATCCTTTACGTCAAAAGGGTTTTTTGTACAACATTGAACCTAGGTTCACGCGAGTTTCAATCAAGTTGATTGATAATTCACAAGTGACTAGACGTTCATGGATTTTTCTCTTGGAGGATATTTGTAACTAACAAAGAAAATATTTTGTTTTGTCTCCATCCTCAGGTATACGATTTAAAGAAAGGGAGTCCACACTCCTAGATGATTCACGTTCTTGATTGCTTGGAAGATCTTACGGAATCAATTCGACGCTTGTTCAATCGTCACAAGAAAAAGGTATGATACTTTTATATACGTCAATTAATCTAGGGTTAAGGTTCCCGTTGCATAAAAGGGAAACTTTTTTATTTATACGCAAACCCTAATTTTCATTTTCTCACGCTTCCGTTGCGTTTTGAACCATTTTTTCCCTACAATTGGTATTAGAGCCTGGTTGTACCCTTGATTAATTGATGTATGTGTTCGTGAATCTTTTTCTTTTTATCGTATATATGCATGTTTTTGAAACAAATGGCACTCTTGGTATTCACATATATATTTTCATGGGAATGTATGGATATATATATATATATATATATATATATATATATATATATATATATATATATATATGTTTTATAAGTGGTTTGTTATTGCTCAATTTTGGTTCTAGATTTTCAATGTATTTTGTTTTGGGATTGTAACAAGAAGGGTGGCCAATCATCGCCATAATTTCCTTCTTGGTAGTTGCTAAGTTTTTTTTTTTGTAATAATAAAAAAAACTGCAGTATTTTATTATTTAAATTCTTCTGTAATACATTCAAGTATCGAAAACTCGAAGATTTGAAGAATTAGGAGCAAGCGGAACAAGTTTGGAACCCAGCGAGCCGTTACAACGAACGTGCGTGCGAAGAGCACGAAACCATGTTTTGTTGTGGCATTGGCTGTGCACGGCAGCCCTATGGAGGCCATGGGCTGCGCGTGACAGCCCTTTTATGGGTTTGTGGCATGTGCACGCCCACGGGTAGGGGCCAAGGGTGTGCACGCCCATGGGAGGTAGCTGAGAGAGTTCAGATGACGAAGGTCGAGTGAAGACTTGTTCGCCAAGAAAGAAGTTTTTGTATTCCAAGACATATGTAATTTACTTGTTTTTCAAGGATGGACCAAAATTGTAGCTATTTATATTTTTTAAAATATTGCAATGTTAGTTATTGTTTGATAACATGTCATATAGAATAGGAGTGGCAGTCATATATGTCTTTTGGTATGAACATTCATTGAATGGTTTAAGTATCTAAATTGGCATCTAGATAACTTGGTAAATCTTTCTTTGGAATTAGATCACAAGCCTTAAACAATTGAGTGGGAGAAGGTGTTTTGGAACACCTATGGCCTCCAAGTTTAGTTGAGCTTTATGTTTCGTGAATATCCCCCCAATGGGTATTCATGAATGGAATTTAGCAAGATACTTCCTTACATGGAAAGACTAGACAATTAGCCCAAACGATATCTACTCCCAAAGGAGGGATAATCATGAGGGATTATATAGAAGGTCGATAAGTTGGTATTATAGTCAATGTAATTTTATTAATATCCTCCCAAGAGTTCTTGTTAATAAAAATTACAAGGCTAAAATTGAAAACGTTGGTTGTTATGTTAGCAATTAGGTGGGACCTAGTCCAACTAGTAAATATTCCGAACTCCCAAAGGAAGTGTGACATTTATGGGTGTTGGATCACCGTTTAATTTTTACGATTGAATTATTTTATTTAATTCAAGATAAATATTTAAAAGTGCTATATCATGATTGTTTACTTATATAATTTTTTTTATTAAAAAGAAATCATGACCCCATCCCTAATCAATATCCTAAAAGATAATACTTTAACTGATGATAATTATGTCACATGGAAAATAAGTATTGGGTGGTTGTTGCAAGCTGAAAAGTATAAGTTCATTCTGTATATTCCTTAACCACCAAACTAATGAATCTACTCAGGAGCAAAGAGATGAGTATCAGTAGTGGAAGTCTTTAGATGAGATGGCTAAATATATGTTACATTATGGTCTTCATTTCCAACGTGTTGCAACAGCAACATGAAGGAATGGAGATTGCTGCTGATATGATGATGTCTATAGACAGGGATTCATATGGTGGGTAAAGTTGCTACCATTAAGACCCGTTAGAAGGTCAAGAAACAACAGAGGAAAAAGCAACTTGGGCTTCTTAAAAAGAGACCAAGAAAGTAACAAAGACCAAAGGAAAATGTTTCCTTTGTGGTGAAATGGGTCAAAGGAAATAGACTGAATAAGAATGAATTCAACTTGCATTTAGGCAATGGAGCGTTGGTGTCTACTAGTATAGTGGGGGATATTAGAACCAATTTAGATTCTTATAGGCATTTAGTTTTAATAAACGTTTATTATGTACCACAATTCATGATGAATTTAATTTTAGTTTCTTGTTTAAATAAATTTGGTTATTCGGTTACTTTTAATAAAGCTTTTATTATTATTAAGAATGAAAAAATTATTTGCAAAGGTACATTGGAAAACGGTTTATTCTATTTGCATGGAAATATCTCTCACTTGTTAGACATGGAATCAACGGAACCTAATCATAAAAGAGTAAAATTATTAAAAGATGAAACCTACCTACGACATTTGCGCCTAGGTCATATTAACCTTGATAGGAATAAAATATTGGTATGTGACGGACCTTTAAATGACTTAAAGGTTGATGATCTACCAACTTGTGAATCTTGTTTGGAAGGTAAAATGACCAAAAGGTCGTTTACGACCAAAGGCACAAAAGCCATTGAATGTTTAGGTTTGATACACACTGATGTGTGTGGACCTATGAGCATTCAAGCTAGAGGTGGATATGAGTACTTCATCACTTTCACAGATGATCACTCAAGATTTGGCTATCTGTATCTCATGAGACATAAGTCGGATGCTTTTGATATGTTCAAAGCCTTTAAAGCTGAAGTAGAAAATCTGCTTGAGAAACACATAAAAATCTTGAGGTCCGATTGTGGTGGAGAATATCTATCTGGTGAGTTTCAGCAAGAATAATTTCTCAATTTTCTGCACTAGTCACACCCTAACAAAATGGGGTGGTAGAAAGGAGAAATAGAACTCTTTTGGATATGGTTAGGTCTATGTTGAGTTATTCAACGCTCCCTAATTCTTTTTGGGGATATGCTTTACAAACTGCAATGTACATTCTAAACGATGTACCATCTAAGTCGGTTCCTAAAACCCCGCATGAGTTGTGGACAAGGCGAAAGCCTAGCTTACAACACTTAAGGATATATGGATGTCCTGAGCACGTGCTAAAAGGAAAGACAGAAAAGATGAAGTCCTGTTCAAAAACATGCATATTTGTAGGGTATTCAAAAGAAACAAAAGGATATTATTTTTATAGTCCTTTAGATCTTAAGTTATTTGTTTTGACAAATGCTAAATTTATGGAAAAGGACAATATAAATAATTTTGTGCCTAAAAGTAGAATTGTCCTGAATGAGCTTTTAGGAGATACAATTCCACAAGAGGTTTCGTAACCAAGCCCAATTGTAAGTTCCGTACCAACACAAGATCAAAAAACTACCATACCTCGTTGTAGTGGGAGGGTTATTAGACTACCTGAGAGATACATCGGTCTAGGAGAATCTGTAGAGAATCTTCTGGATGATGATAATCCCTATACGTACAAGAAAGTAATAGAAGATGTTGATTGTTGCCATTGGCAAAAGGCAATGCAATCCAAAATTGAATCTATGTTAAAAAACAAAGTCTGGTCTCTTGTAGACTTACCTAAAGGGATAAAACCCATCAGGTGCAAGTGGGTATACAAGAGGAAAAGAGGAATGGATGGAAAGGTGGAAACCTTTAAAGCTAGATTGGTAGCTAAAGGTCATACACAGAAGGAAGGTATCGATTCTGAGGAAACCTTTTCTCTTATGGCCATGCTTAAATCCATTAGGATACTCTTATCCATTACGACATCTCTAGACCTAGAGATTTGGCAAATGGACGTTAAGACAGCTTTCCTTAATGGAAGTCTTGACAAAAGCATCTATATGATGCAACCAGAAAGATTCATTGAAAAGGACCAAGAGGAAATGGTATGCAAGTTGTAAAGATCCATATATGGATTGAAGCAAGCATCCAGATCCTGGAACATAAGGTTCGATCAAGCTGTAAAAAGTTTTAGATTTATTCAAAACCTTGATAAAACTTGTGTATACAAAAGGATTAAAGGCGATAAGTTGGTTTTCCTAGTTCTTTACGTTGATGATATACTACTCATTGGAAACGATGTAGGTGTATTGACATCAATAAAATAATGGTTAGCAAAACAATTTGATATGAACGACTTAGGAGAAGCAAGTTATGTTCTTGGCTTCCAAGTCATAAGAGATAGAAAGAATAGAACGATTGCATTATCCCAAGCTTCATACATAGATAAAATCTTATGTAGGTTTTCCATGCAAGATTCCAAGAAAGGTATGTTACCTTTCAGACTTGGAATCAAACTTTCTAAGGAACAAGTTCCTAAGAATGAGCATGAAGAGCAATTCATGAGCAGGGTTTCATATGCATCGGCAATTGGAAGTCTCATGTATGCAATGCTCTGCACTAGACTAGATATTTGTTTTGATGTGGGCATAGTTAGCAGGTTTCAGTTGAAACCTAGTCCTGATAACTGGATGATAGTCAAGCATATTTTCAAGTATCTTAGGAGAACGAAAGATTATATACTTGTATGCTCTACAGAGGATTTAATTCTCTTTAGGTATACAGATTCTGATTTTCAGTCAGATTCTGACTCTAGGAGATCAACATCAAGATCCGTGTTTAATATTGGAGGAGGGGCAGTCATATGGAGGAGTATCAAGCAATCTTGTATTGCCGATTCCACCATGGAAGCCGGGTATGTTGCCGCATACGAGGCTGCTAAAGAGGATGTCCGGCTTCGCCAATACCTGATTGACTTGGAAGTAGTTCTTGATGCGAATAAGCAGATCACTATCTATTGTGACAATAGTGGAGCAGTGGCTAATTCGAGAGAATCAAGAAGTCATAAGAGAGGGAAACACATTGAAAGAAAGTATCACCTTTTGAGGGAAATTGTGCATAGGGGTGATGTGAAGACTACCAAGACCGGGTCAGCAGAAAATCTAGAGGATCCCTTTACAATGGCTCTTCCACAAAAGAGTTTTGATGGGCATCTAGAGAACATGAGGATGAGAAATATGACACATTTGCTATAGAGCAAGTGGGAGATTGTTAGGATTATTCTCGATAGCAAAAGTGTAATATTGTAATTAACAATCTTTTCATATGAATAAAGTAATTTTTAGTTTAACAAAACTTGTAGCATTTATAGTTTAATTATTATAATTGTCAAAATTAAATAATCATAAGGTCAAAAGACTATGAGAAAAGAAGAATTGTTCATACATCTAGATATGTATGAGGTAGACGCAATTCTTTAGTTAGTCTTGAATAATATTCACAACTTAAAATAAAAGGTTGGGCACCTTTTGAAGGGAAAAGAATGGTTTAAAACGCAACGGAAGCATGATAAAAAATCGAAAATAGGGTTTGCGTATATAAAAAAAAATCCCTTTATGCAACGAGAACCTTAGCCCTAGATTAATTGATGTATATAAAAGTATCGTACCTTTTTCTCGTGACATTTAAACAACCGCCGAATTGATTCCGCAAGATCTTCTAGTCCAATCACGAACGTGAATCACTTTGGAGTGTGGGCTCCCTTTCTTTAAATTGTATACCTGAGGATGGAGACAAACAAAATCTCGCGGGAACCTTGATTCAATATTGTACACAAAACCCTTTTGATATAAAGGATACTAGTATATTATTGAAAACAAAAACATTCCCCTTTTTTCTCTTTTAGGCCGAATCCACACACCCTTTATCTATGAGTTGATCGAATTTTGTCTAGAGTAAAAACTAATTTTTCTCCCTCAAAATTCTCTCTTGCTATGCTAAATTCTCTATAGAAATTTACTTCGGCATGGCAAATTTTTTTATCATAGAATACTTAGGGCTGGGCGAAAATCACACACACATATATATATAGGATCATAAATCCTTTCCTAAGAAGGATTTACTTGGTTGGCAAGAATCCTTTCCTTGGGTGGATTTATTTGGTAGTTAAGAATATCTAAAAGGAAATCTAACTTCTCCTATATCCATATGGGCTGGCCGAATTTCTCATTGATTTAGATTAGGAGAGTTTATTCTTTTTTCTAAGAAGAATTACTTGGTAGTTAAGAATCATTTCCTTAGGTAGATTTACTTGGTGGTTAAGAATCCTTTTGAAAAAGGAATTCTATCCTAACACCAAACTCCTAATCCAACTCAATAGTGTATTTGTAACCATATTAAAGACTTCCTAGTTTGATTAGATAAATAATTCCTTTTATTTATCTACTTATTAAATATAGTCTTTAACATTAACTATACTACCAACAATAGTATAGTTTTAGGAGACCATCTCCGACTAGGAATTTTTTTTTGACTTTAATTAAATAATTAATTAATCAACAAATTAATTATTTTCTATTTAATTAAATAATAATATAAAAATAATATATTTAAGCCATTTTTGATAGCCTTTGCTGCCCAGACCAAATTTATGTACCATATATTATTTTTCTTATTTTATTAAATCCATTGGACTCTAATAAAAAGTCCACATGTGTACTAGACCTATTCTTAGAAAAAGAAACAAGTTCACATGCCTTAATACAATTCTAGATGGACCCCTAAATCGGTCTGGTAGAATATATCAAGTGATCCATGTAAGTTCGTGTGGATTAGGGATCTTGGCGGGCTATCTAAATTTAAGCTCCAATAGACACAACCCAATCACAATCAACAAATGATTCACTTAGGTCCCGTCTATTTAATTTTAGTTCATTCCACTAAAGAACTAAAATTGAACTCTTAAATAAAGATAGAATAAGTTGATGTTACTCATTCGTACCTTAGACAACCTTATTGGAGAAAGTGTATCCTCATGAAGAATACCAGTAATCGCCAAGAGATCATAGACCGCCTATGGCTCTCCAAGTTACCATATTTACTCATATGACCACATTTTTAACTTGGATATTTTGACTTGTCCAGAAGCCATGCTTCAATAGACACTATTGAAAACATAATGTTAAGATTTAATATCCAATACCTCAAAATATCCATAAGATGGTATTCTACTCTCATTCAATAAATGGAGCCACGATGTCCATATCTATAAATGAAGTCCTCTATCGATTAACAAATGAATACCACCAAACTATAGAGGATAGACTATGCTATATAACCATACTCATTGATAGCTCAAATGATACCACTTGCAACCATAAGTCGAACATTTATTTTAGGATTGAGATAGACTATCAGATTTTCTTCAAATGAAAACTTTTATCCATTGACGGTTATAGATAAAGCATTTCATTTTGATCCTATTCAATGAACCCAGTGCACTAGAATCTTTAGCCCAAAGACACCACACTTTGATGATTTTAGACTCATCATAACACATTTAATCCCACTCAAATAATAGCAACAGAATCTACAACTTTGACAAGATAAAGGCCCCCAACCTTCTATCTTAAGTTGTGACTATTATTCAAGACTAACTAAAGAATTGTGTCTACCTCATACATATCTAGATGTATGAACAATTCTTCTTTTCTCATAGTTTTTTGACCTTATGATTATTTACTTTTGACAATTATAAAAATTAAACTATAAATGCTATAAGAATTGTTAAACTAGAAAACATTTTACTCATAAGAAAAGATTGTTAATTACAATATTACGCTCTTGCTATCGAGCATAATCCTAACAATCTCCCACTTGCTTTCATAGCAAATGTGTTATATCTCTCATCACCATGTTCTCTAGATGCTCATCTAAACTCTTATGAGGAAGAGCCTCTGTAAAGGGATCCGCTAGATTTTCTACTGACACGATCTTGGTAATCAACACGTCACCCCTATGCACAATTTCCCTTAAAAAGTGATACACTCTTTCAGAATCTGACAAAAAATTTGAATATGTATACCCAACGAGAATTAAATCCCCTCCAGAGTATACAAGCATATAATCTCTCGTTCTCCTAAGATACTTGAAAATATGCTTGACTGCCATCCAGTGATCAGGACTAGGCTTCGATTGAAACCTGTTAACTATGCCCACATGAAAACAAATATGTGGTCTAGTACAGAGCATTGCATACATGAGACTTCCTACTGCTGAAGCTTATGGAATCTATCTCATGAATTGCTCATCATGCTCATTCTAACGAACTTGTTCCTTAGAAAATGTGATTCCATGTCTGAATGGAAACATACCTTTCTTAGAATCTTGCATGGAAAACCTAGACAAGATTTTATCTATGTATGAAGCTTGGGATAATGCAATCGTTATATTCTTTCTATCCCTTATGACTTGGATACCAAGAATATAACTTGCTTCTCCTAAGTCCTTCATATCAAATTGTTTTGCTAACCATTCTTTTATTGATGTCAATATACCTACATCATTTCCGATGAGTAGTATATCATCAACATAAAGAACTAGGAAATCCTTTTGTATACATATGGTTCATCAAGGTTTTAATGAAATCTAAAACCTTTTACAGCTTGATCGAACCTTATGTTCCAGGATCTAGATGCTTGCTTCAATCCATATATGGATCTTTGCAACTTGCATACCCTTTCCTCTTGGACCTTTTCAATGAATCCTTCTAGTTGCATCATATAGATGCTTTCGTCAAGACTTCCATTAAGGTAAGCTGTCTAGACGTCCATTTTCCAAATCTCTAGGTCTAGAGATGCCGTAATGGATAAGAGTATCCTAATGGATTTAAGCATGGCCACAAGAGAGAAGGTTTCTTCGTAATCGATACCTTCCTTCTGTATAAAACCTTTAGTTACCAATCTAGCTTTAAAGGTTTCCACCTTACCATCCATTCCTCTTTTCCTCTTGTATACCCACTTGCACCCGATGGGTTTAATCCCTTTAGGCAAGTCTACAAGAGACTAGACTTTATTTTTGAACATAGATTCAATTTCAGATTGCATTGCCTTTTACCAATGGCGACAATCAACATCTTCCATTGCTTCCTTGTACGTATAGAGATCATCGTCGTCCAGAAGATTCTCTACAGATTCTCCTAAACCGATGTATCTTTCGGGTTGTTTAACACTACGATGAGGTATGGTAGATTGTTGACCTTGTGTTTGTACGGAACTTACAATTGGGCTTGGTTGCGAAACCTCTTGTGGAATTGTATCTCTTAAAAGTTTATTCAGGACTGTTCTTCTTTTAGGCACAAAATTATTCATATATTCCTTTTCCAGAAATTTAGCATTTGTCAAAACAAATAATTTAAGATCTGAAGGACTATAAAAATAATATCCTTTTGTTTTTTTCGAATTCCCTACAAATATGCATGTTTTTGAACGGGACTCCATCTTTTCTATCTTTCCTTTTAGCACGTGTGCAGGAAATCCATATATCCTTAAGTGTTGTAAACTAGGCTTTCGCCTGGTCCACAACTCATGCGGGGTTTTAGGAACCGACTTAGATGGTACATCGTTTAGAATGTACATTGCAGTTTGTAAAGCATATCCCCAAAAAGAATTAAGGAGCGTTGAATAACTCAACATAGACCTAACCATAACCAAAAGAGTTCTATTTCTCCTTTCTGCCACCGTATTTTGTTGAGGTGTGCCTGGTGCTGAAAACTGAGAAATTATTCCATTATTAATAAGATATTGCTGAAACTCACAAGATTGATATTCTTCACCATGGTCGGACCTTAAGATTTTTATACGTTTCTCAAGCTGATTTTCTACTTCAGCTTTAAATGCTTTGAACATATCAAAAGCATCTGACTTATGTCTCATGAGATACACATAGCCAAATATTGAGTGATCATCTGTGAAAGTGATGAAGTACTCATACCCACCTCTAGCTTGAATGCTCATAGGTTCACACACATCAGTGTGTATCAATCCTAAACATTCGATGGCTCTTGTGCCTTTGGTCGTAAACGACCTTTTGGTCATTTTACCTTCCAAACAAGATTCACAAGTTGGTAGATCAACAACTTTTAAGTCACTTAGAGGTCCGTCACATACCAATCTTTTAATCCTATTAAGGTTGATATGACCTAAGCGCAAATGCCATAGGAAGGTTTCATCTTTTGATAATTTTACTCTTTTATGATTAGGTTCCGTTGATTCCATGTTTAGCAAGTGAGAGATATTTCCATGCAAATAGAATAAACCGTTTTCCAATGTACCTTTACAAACAAATTTGTTATTCTTACTAATAATAAAACTTTTATTAAAGGTAACCGAATATCGAAATTTATTTAGACAAGAGACCAAAATTAAATTCCTCTTGATTCGTGGTACATAATAAATGTTTATTAAAACTAATTGCCTATGAGCATCAAAATTGATTCTAATATCTCTCACTACACTAGTAGACACCAACACTTCATTGCCTAAATGCAAGTTGAATTCATTCATATTCACTCTATTCCTTTGACCCTTTTCACCATAAAAGAAACACTTTCCTTTGATCTTGTTTACTTTCTTGGTCTCTTTCTAAGAAGGGTCAAGTTGCTTTTTCTTCTGTTGTTTCTTGACCTTCTTACGGGTCTTTAACAGTAGCAACTTACCAAGCATATGAATCTTTTTACCCTTGCCTTTCACAAGGATTATCTTGGTGCTTTGAATATCTTGCATCAGGCTTTGCAAGGTGCATTCCTTTTTATTCAAGGTGTAGTCAAACATGAATTGATCAAAGGAATCCGATAGTGAGTCGACTATCATGTTAATTTTGGTCTCACAATCAATCATAGCACCATTCAGTTCAGCAATGTTGAGATGTGCTATGACTTTTATCATGTGATCTTTCACACCCTGTCCAGGTTTAGTCCTAAGATTCATAAAAGCAATCACTACCTCCCTCTCTTAATCATCCTAGACCTCATAGCAAACATATCCTCTAGAGACATCATTATATCGGCAGCAGTCTCCATTACTTCATGTTGCTTTTGCAACACGTCGGAGATGATGGCCATAATGTAATGTATATTTAGCCATCTCATCTAAAGACTTCCACTACTGATACTCATCTCTTTGCTTCCTGAGTTAGATTCATTAGTTTGGTGGTTAAGGAATATACAGAATGAACT
Organism: Dipteronia dyeriana; assembly: GCA_032871835.1. Taxonomy (NCBI): domain Eukaryota; kingdom Viridiplantae; phylum Streptophyta; class Magnoliopsida; order Sapindales; family Sapindaceae; genus Dipteronia; species Dipteronia dyeriana. The sequence continues at coordinate 14,777,728 of CM065297.1, forward strand.
TATACTTTTTAGCTTGCAACAACAACCCAATATTCCTTTTCCGTGTGACATAATTATCATCAGTTAAAGTATTATCTTTTAGGATATTGATTAGGGATGGGGTCATGATTTCTTTTTTATAACAACAATTATATAAGCAAACAATCATGATATAGCACTTTTGAATATTTATCTTGAATTAAATAAAATAATTCAATCGTAAAAATTCAACGGTGATCCATCACCCATAAATGTCAAACTCCTTTGGGAGTACGCACCATTTACTAGTTGGACTAGTTCCCACCTAATTATTAACATAACAACCAACGTTTTCTATTTTAGCCTTGCAATTTTATTAACAAGAACTCTTGGGAGGATATTAATATAATCCCTCACTAATATTCCTCCTTTGGGAGTAGATATCATTTGGGCTAATTGTATAGTCTATCCTTGTAAGGAAGTATCTTGCTAAATTCCATTCATGAATACCTCTTGAGAGGTTATTCACGAAACATAAAGCTCAACTAAATTTGGAGGCTATAGGTGTTTCAAAACACCTTCTCCCACTCAATTGTTTAAGGCGTGTGATCGAATTCCAAAGAATGATTTACCAAGTTATCTAGTTGCCAATTTAGATACTTAAATCATTCAATGCCTATTTATACCAAAAGAGATATATGAGTGGCACACCTATTCTATATGACATGTTATCAAACAATGACAATTATTGCAATATTTACAAAAATATAAATAGCTACAATTTTCCTACAAAAACAAGTAAATTACACATATCTTGAAATACAAGAACTCCTTTCTTGGCGAACAAGTCTTCACGCGACCTTCGTCGTTCGGATTCCCTTGGCTACCTCACATCGGCGTGCGCACCCTTCACCCTTACCCATGGGCAAACGCATACCACAAACCCATAAAGGGCTGCCATGCACAGCCCATGGCTACCAATGGGCTGCCGTGCACAGCCCATGCCACAACAAACGTGGTTGCGCGCTCTTCGCACCACCCCCCTCTAAGAAGGGTCCGAGTGTAAGAGAATAATTGTCATCCATATCTCGAGAGCAGGATATAGCATGATAGTCCTCCAGATGCCTTGGTCGTTCTACCACGCAAAGAAACATCTGAGTGTAAGAGCGTAGTTCACATCTTGATCTCGTTACCAAGATATAGTTTGATAGCCATCCTGATGCCTAGGTCGGGCTACCACTTTGAAGAAGGGTCTAAGTGTAAAAGCATAGTTGCCATCAAGATCTCGAGACTAGGATATAGATTGATAGCCCTCTAGATGCCTTAGTCGGGCTACCGCCCCCAAAAAGGGTACGAGTGTAAGAAAATAGTTGCCATCCAGATCTCGAGACCAGGATATAGGTTGATAGCTCTCCTTATTCCTAGGTTGGGCTACAACCTTCAAGAAAGGTATGAGTGTAGAAGCATAGTTTTCATCCAGATCTCGAGACCAAGATATAGCTTGATAGCCCCTCATGTTGCCTTGGTCATGCTGCCTTGGTCATGCTACCACCCCTAAGAACTGAGTGTCAGAGAATAGTTGCCATCCAGATCTCGAGACCAGTGATCAGTCGAGAAAGACCCCTCACTAACCCTGATGCCTTGGTTAGGCACCACCCCCTACCAAGAAGGGTCTAAGTATAAGAGCATAGTTGTCATCCAGATCTCGAGACCAGGATATAGCTAGATAGCCCTCCTGATGCCTTGGTAAGGCTACCACCCCCAAGAAAGGTCGGAGTGTAAAAACATAGTTACTATCTAAATTTTGAGACCAGGATATAGCTTGATAACCCTCCTGATGCCTTTGTCGGGCTACCACCCCCAAGAAAGGTCTCAGTGTAAATGCGTAGTTGTCATCCAGATCTCGAGACAAGGATATAGCTTGATAGCCCTCCTGATGCCTTGGTCGGGCTACCACTCTCAAGAAGGGTCTAAGTTTAAGAGCATAGTTGCCATCAAGATCTCAATACCATGATATAGCTTGATAGCCTCCCTGATGCCTGGGTCGGGTTACCAACCTACAAAAGTGTCTGAGTGTAAGAGCACAGTTGCCATCCAGATCTCAAGACCAGAATATAGCTTGATAGCCCTCCTGATGCCTTGGTCGGGCTACCACCCCCAAGAAGGGTCTGATTGTAAGAGCATAGTTACCATCTAGATCTCGAGACCAGAATATAGCTTGGTAGCCCTCTTGATGCCTTGGTGGGGCTACCACCCCAAGAAGGGCATTTAAGTATGCACCAGTAGTTATCAAACATGTAAGACACGAAGCAAGGGGACTTATCCCAAGGGTTTGAATTCCTACCAAGTGCTGAAAATTGGAGCTTGATGTCTACCCAGCTAGCATACTTATGCTTAACAGATTCAGAGTTTTTCTTTAATAGATTAAGAGTTTTTCTTTATCAGATTCAATTAAGTAAAAATTATTTTGAATGTTTTTTCTTTACCAAATTTGATTTAGCCAGATTGTTTTAAAGGTGGCATCGAGGTCGAGGTTTGAAATCAAGCAAGGAATTCACAGCCGAGTTTAAAGTTCATGGTCAAAATTAATCAAAGTAAGCTTGAACGAAAGAAACTAATTTTCATTGACAGCGAGGGAGCCTACCGCCTCACAAAGGCTACATTCACAAAACGGGGAACCCAACCCCCCGGTTCTAGGCTACATAAAGAGAAAATAAAGAAGAAAATCTATTAAAATAGTCATGAGTAAAGTGGGGTGCCCACCCCCCTTTTTGGGATATCAAAACAAATAGAGAAAAGACTGTATCAAGCTCCAGCATCCTTCTAGTTCCTTCCCGTTACTCCTCCTCTATTATGGTCTTCGTCTTCTGCCCCTCCTTCCAATGGTTGCTCATCTTGGTTGACCACTTCCGCTGCTCTTTTTTCCTAAGGCGGCTCATCTGCCTATTGCTTCTCTTGATCCACCTCCAGGATCTAATTAACTACAACCATAACCTTAGGGGGATGGCTGCATCCCAAATGGTAGCTGCTACCTTTATTCCATTCTTCTCAACTTTCAACTCTACTTTAAAGGGTTATTAAGAGCAGTCTCAGACCTCCTCCCGAGCTTTTGGATAAATATCCCGTGACTGCCCGAGCTGAGCCCTGCTTGAGGATTCCCCGAGACCTGAGATTGGAAAGATTGGAGGAGGAGGAGGAGGAGGAGGAAGGTTTATCATGGCCGGTTGTTTCCCAACTCTAACCAAGACAGAAGAACCCACTCTATCACCAACAGGACTAGACATCTCTGTAATCTTAGTCATGATCTCCTCTCTTCCCCAGTTGGCAATAATGGACAGGTCAAAAGGAAGATGGATAGCTTCTACGACTTGGTAGGATGCATAAAAATGCTCATCACTGAAGGAGGCTTCTACCTCGGCTCGCAACTTGGCTACCTGATCATGCAGGTTCTGGTTCTCGATGTCTAACATCTTAGCCTCAGCTTTCCAAGTGTCTCTCTACTTAGCCTGAATTTCAGAGTGAATGGTTTCTTGATCAAATGACCGTTTCAACCTCTCATAGTCACAGTAAAGCTCGACCATCTCTATTTCCATACCCTTCTAGCTAGATGTCATCTCATGTACTAGATCTTGAGCTCGCGCCAGCAACCCCCCTAGCTTTAGCCTCAGCTTTAGCCTCCTGATCGCTGAGAGATGATACCTAGTGACCCATAGCTGTGTTGAACTTGAAAGCCTACAGATTGAAAAAAGCTCAGGTTAGAAAATAGTCAAGCTAGCCGTTACAAGAAAAGATAAAAGATGATGGTTACCTGGGCCAAAAGAGTGGATCCCTTGGTGATAGGGATGTCTACAGGCACTGAAGCCGTCAGGGAAAGACTACCACCTGGACAGGATGCGATAAACTGCCCCAAGACCTTGTCAAGCATGGCAGAGCTTGATTGTTGTGGGTGAGCGGAATAGACCTCCTTAACCCCGTCCTTCGAGCTCAATGAGTTGGGAGCAGAAATGGAGAGGCAGAAACATCTGGCAAGTTAACTACGGGGGCAGTAGAAATAACAGCAGCAGCGGAGGCAGCTAAAGATTGAGCAATAGTAGTTGTATCAGCAGCTTAAGAAATAAAACTCCCCCTGCCCAGTACCTTGGTAGCACGCGATGAGAGGAGCTCTATCTTGGACCTAAGCTGGGAAGGGGACAGAGCATGAGCAGGAGAAGCCCCAGCTGGAGTAGTTGGCCCCCCTTTCTCTGAGGTAGTCAAAGGGACTCCCCAAGTCAATTAGGTAAGAGGGAGAGGGGTACTAGCTTGCTGAGATTCGTGGGAAGCTGGAGCAACAACAAAAACTGTTAAAAAATTGTCTGAACTAAGCTAGCCAATGAAACAAAATAAAAAGGCCTAGCATTACTTTATTTGCAAGGAGTAGTGACCGAAATTCACAGGTATTGATGCAGCCTGTAAGAATCGAAGGGATCAGCGGTCAGGAACCTCAGGTTCATATAATTTTTGGCAAGGATGGCTTTCAAGATTGCATCAGATTCAGCGGGTAAAGAATCTCGATCCAATGATGGTTTATCATTGAAAGCTATATGGACCTTGAACTCGTGCCCACCAATAAAGATAGAGCTACCCCAGTCATCCCCCACAAGAATCCATTCCTTCTTTAAGGTGGGATCTTTCTTTGAAGTGCCAGGAATAATGAAATTGAGCTTGTTCTTAGTTTTTTCATAGAACTAACCTCGAGAGGCACCAGACAGGCTTCCAATCCATTCCTCTGCTCTGAGCCCCCTAGTAACCTTGCTCAGCTCGCACAATTCTCCCCATAGCATGAGAAAGCCAATCAGATACCTCCAGAAGCTGGGCATCATCTGGAGAAGGGCTAGCTGTAGAGCACTAAGAGCTCGTCGGAGGGTGGGATGAAGGGGAAACCTGACCCCACTCTCAATGGTTGCCACATGAATTGGAAGCAATCTTTTTTGAGGTTTAAAGGCATTATAATTCTTAGGAGGAACATAGATGGAAACTGTCGGGGATGCCATACTATGACCTCAAACGGATAATCGAATTCAGATCGGTGGTAGAATTTGGGATAACCCTAAGAACATAAGGAGGAAGCCTCTCCAGAAGAAGACCATTAACTATGACTTGACCCTTCCCAGCATCATCGTAGCTATTTTCTCTAATTGATTCTTTGTCGACCAAGCGCAAAGGGTTATCTAGTCTGTTAGAGAACCGACCCTATAGCTACATCCCTATTTGATTGGTGACATTGCAGGTTCAGAGGAGAGTCATCGCTGTCGAAGTCCATTCATTCTCGTTCCATGGTTGAGACTAGAAACTTCCTCGCTGTCAACAATGGAGTCAATAGAATCACAACTAGCTTTCGAAATGGTGAAGGAAGGTTTGGAGTTAGAAAGAAGGAAAGATAGAGGCGTTGCTCAAGACTTTAGCAAGAGAAAGATTTGTTTTTCCTATTTGAATATTTTTGAAATTTGAAAGAAATAAAGTGTGAAGAAGGCGGTGAAATATCCGGGTTTAAATAGAGATTAATGGAGCAGTGACGTTGGTGAGACGGAAGCAGAATCTTCGGTGAGATTGCCTCGAATCTCGCAAGCTAGCATAACAGAGCCGAATTATCTTAATTAACGCAACGGTCTTTGCTAAACACGTCACTCATGCAATTAATAAGAGGATTTCCAACAAGATTCTGATAGAAATAATGGAGGGAAAATTTTCCCAATTAAACGGGAAATCTAAATCCAACCCCAACTCAATCACTTGTGTTCAAGTCAGAGGGGTCTTCTGTTAGTAGCCAAATTTGGCTAGGGACCAAAGGGAAATTCTCCACTCTCCTAGCACCGGGTCCAAACCCGGGATTACCTACCATGGTACCACAGTTTAGGAGGTCGAGCTATTGGGCCACCTCGTAAAAGCAAGGAAATGAAGTCACACCTTGGGAACACCCCAAGTGAAGCCTGACACAATCAGATAGAGCTTCTTACATCGAAGCTGGAGCCCCGAGCACACCTGATACATGTTGATCCAGGCTTTCCGAGGTCATCAAACCCGCCACAAACCCGCTGTCCTCTCGAAAAGTAAAGAGGGACCTATAAGGATATCAAGTTTGAACAGTAATATCGTTTCACTTCGCCAAATGAAGATTTGAACCTATCTGGACAGGTAGGAGGAAGCTCGCCGAAGCTCCGTTACCACCAAAAGGCGCCCACACGGGGCATCTCAAGCTCTGAGGGACCTGGAAAGGTCAGACCAAGCTCCTGGTACCAAAACTAGAATACAGATATACCTCTCTTTGAGGAAGCGAACGCCGTACTTGACGACCTCCATGAGGCATCATGCCATGAAGGCATAATGAATCATATCCACACTCCAACGAACATTAAAACATCACGTATGTATAGGGCAAGTGATTGAGTCCAAAGAGGAAACAAACGTATCTCCACCCAAGATATTCTCGAATCCATTCTTAATCAAAGTCAATGACGTTTAAAATAGAGGATCCTATCCGATAGGGGGATTGGATTCAGAGAATAATGTCAGGAGTACCAAGTGTTTAACCTATTAAAACTGTGTATAAATAGCCCGATCATGCAAGGGGGATTTTTTTTAGCCTAAATTTTGTGATTAGGACACCACCATCGTTGTTATCTACTTTTTGACAGGCACGAAGCCGCCACCCCACTATACCCTGGAGAGATTGAGAGTATTTGAGGGATTTTTTTATGATAAACGTAATTGATTATAAAGGCATTATATTCTCTTTCTCATTGTATTAACATCTACTTTATACATCCACCGTTGTTCGATTAAACTAGGTACCCTAGGTACCATCCCCGACCACCACCTCCGCTGTAGTGGTCTCGAGGGTGTTAACTGAAATTCCACACCCAGAGCTATTTTTCCGTTAACAACTATCATTAGCCTAAACTTTTAAAAGTGTATTTAAAAAATAAATAAATATTTGAATTTAAAATTTTTACAAAACAGTTCAACCTGTTATTTGTTTTAATTAAGAGTAAATGTTAAAAAAAACGTTTTATATATACTTAATATGATTTAATAGAATAAAAGCATTCTTTTGAATATTGATAATTGATCATGTTTGCTAACAAATGTAAAACATTTTTTTATTTAAAAATTGAATTTTCAATATTTATTTCTTTTAATGATTGGTGTTAATGTGCTTTTCGGTTTATATTTGTTAATCCTATAAATAGGGGGCTTTGTTTATTCACAAGACACAACAATATTTTTGAGAAACAAAAGCTCTCTACAACTTTGAAAGAAATCCTTAGGTATTATTTTGTTAGATTTTTGAGCAATCTTTGAAAGAGTTTAAGTATTCCGGTTCTTCTTTTTGCAAAAAAGTTCTGAGACAGAGGTGATTATGGGTTGTTTTATCATGGGGACGATGTGGTAACTTTGGAACTGCTTGCACAATCAGGGCAAAGCCGCGAAACGTCATAAAAGGAACGACATTGTCCGCGACTCAGACATTTTCCAGGTTTTTCCATTCTAATTATATTTAGTACTATTTGAAATATTTTTCAAAACAGTTTTCAGCAACTAAGAAAAAAAATTTGAAAAACTTTCCAGCAACTATTTGCATTAAAGATTTTACAGCAACAATTTTAAGACATTTCTTAATCTTTTTTAAATCAAAAGTTTTTTTTCCAATGGTTTCTAAGTTATCCTATCTAAACCAACCATTTCGCTTTGAGGTTGTTCTATTTAAAAGTTGGAAACAAAAAAGGTTTTTTTACTTGACCACCAAAAAATTAGCCATTATTGTTAACACTGAAAAATCGGTTCTTCCTTAAAACCCAACTGTTGAACAAACCTCAGCTCCAGAGAAATAGTCAGCAGATGATTTTATTTACAAAAATTACATTCTTAATGGTTTTTTGATGATTTATATGACTACTATACTACTTTTGATACTGCAAGAGATGTGTGGGAGCCACTTCAGGAAAAATATGATACTAAAAAGGCTGGAGCTAAAACATTTGTTGTCAGCCGTTACCTAAAGTATCAAATGATAGATGACAAGTCTGTAAAAGCTCAGTCACATGAGTTGCAGAAGATTGCCCACGAGATCACGTCTGAAGGTATTAACCTGGATGATCAATTCCAAGTAGCAGTGATCATTGACAAGTTTCCCCCAAGTTGGAAAGACTTTAAGAACCAGCTGAGACACAAAACCAAGGAGTTTAAGCTAGAGAGTTTGATCACGCGCCTTCGAATTAAGGAAGAGGCTAGAAAACAAGAGCTAAAGGAGGAAATTCTAATTGTGCAAACAACAAGAATTTCAACATGAACAAGACCCCTGCTATTCTGAAACCAGGAGCTAAGAACATGAAGAACCAGAACCGAAATCAAAATAAGAACCGCAATAACAAAACACACAGTAAGACTCCACAAAATCAGAATAAGCAACAACCTCCCTCATGGAACAATGATTCGTCACAGTTTTCTTGCTATAACTGTGGCAAGCCAGGGCATCTTACTTGGAATTGCCAAAGTAAATGAGTTGCACATCCCGCTGCTTAGGCTAACTTGACCATAGACCAACCGGTTGCGATGATTTCGGAAGTCAACTTAGTTGATGGATCCGAGGGATGGTGGGTAGACATTGTTGCCTCTTGTCATGTCTGCTAATGTTATGGATAAAAAGGTGTTGTTGGGGAACTCACATTCCACCGTTGTTGCTGGTAGTGGGGAAGTTGAACTAAATTTTACTTCTGGGAAGACTGTCATTCTTAAAGATGTTTTACATACCCCAGAAATAAGAAAAAATCTGGTATCTAGCTATCTCCTCAACAAGGCAGGATTCACTATGACCATTGGAGTAGATTTGTTTACTCTCACCAAAAATGGAACTTTTGTTGGCAAAGGCTATGATACTGAGGGTATGTTCAAACTTAATGATGATGTTAACAAAGATAATATTTTTGCTTACATGATTTGTCCTTTTAATATCTGGCATTCTAGATTTTGTCATATAAACAAAAGACTAGTCAAAAATATGAGTAGCTTTGGATTAATTCCAAAACTATCTCTAAAAGATTTTGAAAAATTTGAATCATGTATTCAAAAGAAAATCTCAAAAACTCCTCATAAATCAGTAATTAGGGTTTCTGAACCTCTTGACCTAATTCACTCAATATTTGTGAATCTGAAAGAATTTTGACTAGAAATGGTAAAAGGTACTTTATTACTTTCATAGTTGATTGTTCTAATTTTCCATATGTCTATCTTTTGAAAAACAAAAGCGAAGCTATAGACATATTCAAAATATTTTTAAATGAAATAGAAAATCAATTTAACAAGAAGGTTAAAAGATTTCGTAGTGATAGAGGGATAGAATATCACTCAGATGAATTTGTCAAATTGTATAATTCACATGGAATTATCCATGAGAAAACTGCCCTTTATTCCCCAGTGATGAATGGGAAAGAAGTAAAAAAAATAGAAGTTGTTCTGAGTTAATAGTAGCTGTTCAACTTAGTTCTGGTGCTACCTCACATTGGTGGGGAGAAGTTCTATTAACTGTCTGTTATGTCTTGAATAGAGTTCCCAACTCGAAATCTAAAATTTCACCTTATGAAATTTGGAAAGCTAAAAAACCAAATTTTCTTATTTTAGAACAAGGTGTGGTTTGGCTTATGTTCGGAACCCTGATCCGAAAAGATCAAAGTTGGCAAGTCGAGCTTATGAATATGTTTTCATATGTTATGCAGTTAATAGTAAAGCTTATAGATTTTACAACTTAAAAGATCATGTTATTATTGAGTCAAATGATGTGTGATTTCTTTGAAGATAAATTTCCTTTTACATTAAGAAATAGTGGGGGGGTCAGAGTTTAGTAGTGTACCTAGATCTATTATGTCTGATTAAGTTGAGTTAGAACCAAGAAGGAGTAAAAGGGTTCGAACGTCCAATGATTTTGGGCCTGATTTTTATACCTACACCTTAGAAGACGACCCGAATTCTTTCCATTAAGCCTTGACTTCCTTGGATGCTAACCTATGGCAAGAAGACATAAATTATGAAATGGACTCTCTAGAGTCTAATGGAACATGACACTTAATAGTCCTTCCACCTGGTTGTAAAACTATAGGTTGTAAGTGGATTCTTAAGAAGAAAATAAACCCAATGGAACAGTTGAGAAATACAAAGCTCGGCTTATGGCCAAGGGTTACAGACAAAGAGAAAATGTAGATTTCTTTGATACTTATTCACCAGTAACTAGAATAACATCCATTCTAATACTTATAGCTTTAGCAGCTTTGCATGATTTAGTTATGCATTAAATGGATTTTAAAACCGCCTTCTTGAATGGTGAATTAGAATAAGAGATTTACATGGACCAACCTGAAGGATTTATAATTCCTGGTCAAGAGAACAAAGTTTGTAAGTTAGTCAAGTCTCTGTACGGACTTAAACAAGCACCTAAACAATGGCATGAGAAGTTTGATAATCTAGTCATCTCTAATGGTTTCAGAATAAATGAAAGTGATAAGTGCATTTATTATAAATCTGAAAAATATTTTTTGCACTGTTATTTGTTTATATGTGGATGACTTGGTTATTTTTCGCTCATATATTCATGTTGTGATTGTTGTTAAATGTTTATTGACTGCTAACTTTGCAATGAAAGATTTAGGTCAAGCTAGTGTAATCCTGGGTATAGAAATAACTAGGTCGAAAGGGGAATTTCTTTAGATCAATCTCATTATATTGAGAGAATTCTAAAGAAATATAATTACTTTGACTGTAAACCTACATATACTCCATATGATCTTAGTGTAAAGTTTTTCAAGAACACTGGTAATAGTGTTAGACAAAATGAGTATGCGAGCATCATTGGTAGTCTTCGTTATGCTACTGATTGCACTAGGCCCGATATAGCTTATGTTGTATGAGTACTTTGTAGGTTAGTAAACCTGGTAATGAGCATTGGCATGCTCTTGAGAGAGTAATGTGTTATCTCAAGAGAACAATGAACCTCAGATTACATTATGCAAGGTTTCCCGCTGTACTTGAAGGTTGCAGTGATGCTGATTGGAATACTCTTTCTGATGATTCCAAGGCAAGGAGTGGATACATTTTTAGTATCACTGGAGGTGCAGTATCATGGAAGTCTAAGAAACATACTATTTTGGCTCAATCCACTATGGAGTCAAATGATAGCACTAGCTACTGCTAATGAGGAAGCAGATTGGTTGAGAAATCTATTATCAGATACCCCATTATGGGAGAAGCCGATACCAGCTGTACTTATTCACTGCGATAGTACCGCGGCTATTGTAAGAGTCCAGAACCGTTATTATAACAGTAAGTGGGGACAAATACATCGCAAGCACAGTACAGTTAGAGATATTCTCTCAACTAGAACTGTAAGAGTGGATCATATATGGTCTGAGAAGAACTTTGCTGATTCTTTAACGAAAGGATTAGCACAAGAAAAATTTAGGAAAACCTCGAAAGGGATGGGACTAAAACCCATTGACAGTTGAGTCACTTGTGATGGAAACCCAACCTACAGGTTATAACAAGTCATGAATTGATATATGGAATCATGCTATTGTGATACGGGGTTAACACTCCAAGTCCATCCCTACAGAGCATGACATCCTGAGGCGATTTAAGGTTGAGTTTGATATAACTCTTAATGAGCTATATACTCCATGTGGAGTTGGGTACCTAGCTACAGGAGTATCTGTGATAGGCTCACCTATGTGAATGTGGAAGGGAGGTCGCTTCCTATGAAATTCTAAGCAAAATTTCTAAAGCGTTCACTATACCAGGATAAAAGCACAAGGCCGTAAAGTGCTGGTTTTAGAACTTAACTCTAGTATGGTTATATGTGTGGTGTCGTCTATGATAGAGTTCAAAACTACGAGTTACTCTAGTATATACAGAAGCATCGTCACTATGTACAGGTTCAAGTCACAAGACACATATACTTATGCACAATCATATAAAATATTGTTCGATGAACTTATTATTTTTAAATACAAGTGGGGGATTGTTAAAAGTGGATTTAAAAAATAAATAAAATATGAATTTAAATTTTGTTCATAACAGTTCAACCTGTTATTTGCTTTAATTAAGAGTAAATGTAAAAAAAAACGTTTTATATCTACTTAATATGATTTAATAGAATAAAAGCATTCTTTTGAATATTGATAACTGATCATGTTTGCTAGCAAATGTAAAACGTTTTTTTTTATTTAAAAATTGATTTTTCAGCTTTTATTTCTTTTAATGATTAGTGTTACTGTGTTTTTCAGTTTATATTTTCTAATCCTATAAATAGAAGGCTTTGTTTATTCACAAGACACAACAATTTTTTTGAGAAACAAAAGCTCTCTACAACTTTAAAAGAAATTCTTAAGTATTATTTTGTTAGATTTTCGAGCAATCTTTGAAAGAGTTTGAGTATTCCGGTTATTCTTTGTGTAAAGAAGTTTCGAGACAGAGGTGATTCCTGGTTGTTTTATCCAGAGGACAATGTGACAACTTTGAAACTGCTTGCACAATCAGGGCAGAGCCACGAAACGTCTTAAAGAGAGCGATATTGTCCGCGACTCAGCCACTTTCCAGGTTTTTCCATTGTAATTATATTTAGTATTATTTGAAATATTTTTTCAAAACAATTTTCAACAACAACAAAAAAAAATTTGAAAAACTTGTCGGCAACTATTTGCATTAAAGAAATTGAGCAATATAAACATCTGGCTTCATCTGTTTGATTTTTCTTAGGCTTTATGGAAAGCCTTTTGATCATTACTGCTTGTATCAGTAATGCCAGCGAGTTTCTCCACTTATATTGCCAAATCAAGATCCAAAACACATAAGTGGAATTGGACTTGTTCACACCAATCAAAGAAATTCAACCCATTAAATAAAGGAACACATGAGGCATGCAAATAAGATGAAATAGGAACAGATACTGCAAATTTATAAAATATTTATAAAACACATTAATCAGATTAAAATAAAATAAACAATAAGACAATAAGTGCAATATAAGTTATCCTTTGGGTGACACTAAGACATACAAACATAAAACATAATGATGCTAATTGAAATTTTAACTTAATTTAGTAAATTGTATATATCCTACTTAGACATGTTTATTATCTTTAAATGAACTAAACAAATCTATAGAACATATCAATTTCCACATTTATGTTCATTAGCTAAAACAATAATTGATCAACATTTGGGCAATCTCGAAATTTCTTATAATAGATGAACTTTCAACGACTCTGGAAAAATAGAGACAAAAAAAATACCATTACAACCCCTTTTTTAGCATCAATAAACCATGAGCAATTGAATATAATTTATACAATTCAAAATTTTATAAACTTAACAATTTGACCACTTTGGTGACTAACAAACAAATCATATTATAAAATTTCAGGTATTAATTTTTTTTTAATTATTGTGAGAACTCTATATATATATATATATAAACATTATAAAAACATAAAAGAAATTTTATCAGTTCTTAAAAAAAATGCAAACACACGTAAGGAAGAAAAAGCTAAGAACATATTTCTTGTTAGCAAATTTATGATTCATTTTGATTCTGCATATACATTTACAGCCCACATACTTAAATTATATGATGTAGAAGAAGTAGATGATTCCTACATGGCTTTGAGGGATCATTCTAAATTCAAGACAAGTGACTTCATCTTAAGCGAATCAACGAGATGTTTTCAAGTCACAGCCTTAGGCGGTGAGGCATGTCTTTTTTCGGCCAAATTCCATCGTTTAGGACCCGTAATTGCAGTTTTTGTCAATTTAGGAAAGTTTCCTTTTAAGTCATAAGTAGACTTTAACAAGTCAGAATCGTCTATCGTCAATTCTAGCTTGTTTAGGGTCGTTAGTATTATTTAATTCTACCATTATCTTAATTTTGCTATTTTTTGTAACTTTTGCTATGTAACCTCTTTTCTTGTCCAACAAGGATTCAGGTTATTAAATAGACTTGTAAACCGAAAGGCTCATCAATTTTTGATTCAAAAAAATTCCAGTGTTTGTTTTCTCTTTACTTCTGATGGATTCCACGATAATACAGAATACAGACATCGTTCTTATTCCTTTATGTTTTTTGTTGCGTCATTATCATGTTCAGTGAGGGAGCAAATAGAGAGGCCATCGATTTATCATGACAACAAGAAAAAAACACTGATCTCATTTAGTCAAGCTAATTCTTATAGACACCAAAACAAATTAGTGCAAATAAAACTGTATAAACCCTAATGTACATTTAAAATTACAATGAACTTATGTGGAAACATCGATATATTTATCAATAATGAATTTAGGGTTTCTAAATAAAAGAGAAGAATCAATACTTTAATAGAAAAATCATGAGTTCGTATAAACCAGGCTTTGATACCACATGTAAAACTAAATTAATTATGCAGATAACAATTATACATAAAACCTATTCTCAGGATTTGTAGAACTTCAAGATTTTCACATTATAATTAAATAAACTCAAAACATACCTTGGTTCATTGTACTTTATATGGAAAAGAACAAGTTGGATGAAGACAATTTGTAAAAGAAGTAATAATAATTATGTTAGGTTGAGAGAGGACCGTACTTCTGTATATATAAAATGTTAAATAGTGGCTTCCATCAGGACGCATCAGCTTAGAAGAGTCACATCTCTTCAATACAGAAGAGTAGTTTCTCTTCAACTAGAAGAGTCGAATCTCTTCAAGAGCCAATACGATTTATGTATTTAAATCGTTATTAACCTATGATGATAAATTATCAGACAAGTAAATTAATATTTATGATAGTTTATATATCAAATGTGTCATGTGAGTCACAATAAATTCTTACATAAAATTTAGAAAGCACTCGACGTAGAGCAAATTTTGGAGAGCTCGAAGTAGAACGATTTTTAGATCCATATAGCGATATTCATTTTTTTTCCTTAGAGCACTATTATTTATTAATCCATATAGCGCTTGTGGTAGCTTTTCATAGAGTGTTATTTATGGCTTCTCGTAGAGCACTTATCATTTTTCGTTGTAGAATGGTAGCTAGAAGTAAAGCTCAACGTAAAGCAGTTATATTTTCTCAAATATTAGGCTATAGCTCGTCGAAGGACGGAAAGTAATATAGTTCAAAACTTGTCACACTTTTATCATCATTTGGCATTGATATTTTTAGCTCTTTGCGAAGTGATAGTGATGATCCAGTTGAAATTCAAAAAACACAGATCTTCTTGACTGTTAGCCATATAAAACAGAAGACTTCCTTCGTTAGTGTTTGTTTGGATTCTATTAAGCACATGTCACCGCTTGCCTTTCTTTTGCATGGTTTTCAAATTGATCTGTTCATAAAAGGCTCACATGGTTTGACCTTGTAAGGTTTTGCTTGATGAACAAATATCAGGTCGACATGGAATTAATGAATTACTAAATCACAACTTGACATCTGGCCACGCTTATTCAGTGATATGATTCGATAGTCGTTGCTCGCATGGAGTATTGATATACCATTTTTCGCTTGACATACAATGAAATTTATAGCTCAACATAGAGCAGTAGAATACATTCATAAATTTGTATGTAATCAATGAAATTGATGATTGACTTGGAGGCAGAAATTCAACTTCATAATCTGAGTTCTAACTTCTAATTGATAATATAGCTCAACGTATAGCATAAAATTTCAACTTAATTTATTACATTTCCTCCCTAATCTTAAGCTTGTTCATGTTTTTGAGGAGATTTAGATCTGTGGGGTGTTTTTTTTTAGTCACACATTCTGGCTCTTTAAAAGTGGGCGTGGAAAATGTGAAAGGTCAAGTCGATTTAATCCTTGAAGGCAGGATTGTTTGTTCGACATTGAACTTGTTATTTCAATTTATAGCTCGTGTGTAGCAACGATTCTAGCTTTATTAATTGCAGTTCGACATGCATCTTGAATGCTTGATATGAAATTGTTAACGAAATATTTACTTGATGTGAGAAATTCTAGTTAACACCCTCAAGACCACTACCACGGAGGTGGTCGGGGGTTGGTACATTTGGTACCTAGTTTGTTCGAATAACGGTGGATATTGAAAGCATATGCTAACACAATATGAAAGAGAATATAATGGCTTTGTTATAAATCATGTATATCGTACAAAATTCTCTCTAATACTCTCAATCTCTCTGGGATACAATGAAGTAGGTAACGATAAAGGTCGTGTTATGAATACAGAATTTAGGGCGGAGGCCATTCTCTCTTTGTATCTTCTTTTTTTTTGTCAGTCGTCCACCTTTTACTTTATGCATGCTTAGGTCTATTTATGCAAAGTCCAACTAGGTTTAACTTGCAAACCTCCCGCCATTATTTTCTGAATCCAATTCCCTCCTTATCGGGCGGGATCCGCTATTTTGAATGTCGTTGGCTTTGATCTAATAATGGATTCGAGAATATCTTAGGTGGAGATAAGTTTGTTTCCTCTTCGGACTCAATCAATTACCATGTATGCACGCGATGTTTTAACGTTCGTTGGAGTGTAAATATTATCATGTGTGCCTTCATGGCGTGATGCCTCATTGAGGTTGTCGAGTATATCTTTTGCTTCCTTAAAGAGAGAAGTATCCTTATGTTCGGTTCTTGGTACTAGGAGTTAGATATGACCTTTCCAGGTTCCTGGTGCTTGAGATGGCCCTGTAGGTGCCTTTTGATGGAAATGGAGCTTTGGCGAGCTTCCCCCTACCTGTCCATATAGGTCTGAATCTTCCCTTGGTGAGATGGACCAATACTGTAGCACGAGCTTAGTGTCTAATGGGTCTCTCTCTGTGCTTGGAGAGAATGGTGAGCTTTTGGGAAGGTTACGAGGTGATCTCGACTTTGGGGAGACTAGAGCGTCATGCATCGCACTTTCCCTCAATTCTTGCTTCGATGTAAGGAGCTTGATCCGATCATGTCGGGCTTCTCCTTGGGTGCTTTCAAAGCTTGACGACCTTTATTTGCTTCTACGGGGTAGCTCCACAGCTCAATCTAAGACCCGCGATTCTGTGGTGGGTAATCTCGGGCTTGGACTCGGGATAGGTGAGTAGAAAAATTCCCTTTGGTCCTTAGCCAAATTTGGCTTTTAACATAATTCCCTTCTGACTTGAACATCGGTGATTGAGTTGGGGTGTGGGTTGGGGTTGGGGTTGGAGTCAGATTTCATAATTTAATTGGGAAATTTTCCCTCCAACCATTGATACCAAAATCTTGGTAGAAATCTTCTCATTAAATGCGCGAGTGATGTGGCAAGAAGAGACCGGTAAGCTTCTCAAAATAATCTGGCTCCGTCACGTCAGTTTATGAGATTCGAGGCAATCTCGACCGAATATTTCACCGATGTCACTACTCCATTCACCTCTATTTAAACCTGGCTACTTCACCATCTTCCTAACGCTTTCTTTCTTTTAAATTTCAATTTTTTTATGAGAAAATACCTTCCTCTCGTTATCTTCTCACTCCTCTCTTCTTTTGTCTTAACCCTAAGTTCTTCTTCCATCATGTAGAAAACCAACCGTGACACTGTAGACTTCATCATCGATGGTGAGGAGGTCACCAGCCTTGTTCAAAGGAAACGTACGTGAAAGAATATTGACAACGATGACTCTCCTCCAAACCCGCAACGTCACTGGTCGAATAGGAACGTTGCCATTGGAGCTGGGTTTTCTAACAAGCCCGATAGCCCTCTAAACCTGGTAAACGAAGACTCTGATAGAGAGCCCTAGAAGGCTATGGCTAGAAAGGATCAAACTGCAGTTGCAGTTTCCCTTCCAAAAGGATTTCTTCCCTTCGACTTCAGGGTCATCCTTAATTCTACCACTGACCCGAGGTCGATTAACCGCATGAAAGCCAAGTATGGCATCCTTGATAGCGTTTCCATCTCCTTTCCGCCCAAGAATTATAACTTTTTCAATCCTCCCAAGGGCATGCTTCCAATTCATGTGGTAGCCCTCGAGAATGGGGTCAGGCTTCCCCTTCACTCCACCATCCGACGAGCTCTTAACGCTCTTCAACTAGCCCCCATCCAGTTGACGCCTGGCTTCTAGAGTCATTTGATCAGCTTTCTCATGTTGTGGAGGGAACAATACGAGCTGAGCAAGGTTACTAGGGAGCCTGGAGCAGAGGAGTTGGCTTACCTCTTCCAGGTTGGAAGCCTATCTGGTAGCCTTCGAGGTCATCATTCCCGATGCTTCATAGAAAGACCTTGATTGGAAGGAGGTATGGATCTTGGCAGGGGATGACTAGAGAAGCTCGATCTTTATTGGTGGGCATGAGTTCGAGGTCCCCACGACTATAGTGACAAACCAACGTGGGCTCGGGATTTCATTATGGGCTAAATCTGAAACCATCTTGAAGGCCATCCTTGCCAAGAACTATTTGAACTTGAAGTTTCCTACCACTGATCACTTTGACTCTCGCAGGGTGAATTGATGCCTGTAAATTTCTATTGCTACTCTTCATAAGTGAAGTAGCGCTGAGCTATCATACTCTGTTGCAGCGGCTAGTTTGGTTCTAACTTCTTCTTCAAAAAAAAAAAAGTTTTTGTAGTTGCCCCAGCTTCTCGCGAAGCCCAGCAAGCTCACATCCCTCTTCCTCATGCCAGATTGCGTCGAGAATCATCTTTGGCTATCTAAGAGAAAGGGGGGCCTACTATTCCAGTTGGGTTTTGCATAATCTCACTATGTCCCCTTCTTAGCATAGGTCCAAGTTGGGGCACCTAGCATCGCGGGCTACCAAGGCACTGGATAAGGGGACTTTTGTTTCTCATGCTGCTGAAGTATCTATTTCAGTTCCTTCTTTGGCAATTCCCACCACTCATATTGTTCCTGTTGCCAGCCTCCCCAATGTTTCTACTTTTCCATTCTCATCCTCAGTTCTTCCTACTTCGAAGAACCTTGAGGCCGGCGTTATAGAGGTCCATCATGCCCTTCCAACATCATTCGAGCTCGAGGGAGTAAGATAAGGTTTTGGAGAAATTCATCGCGTCTTGCCCAAGAGGTGGGCTCTTCAGGATGGCTTTAATGACTGTCGATATTTTTCTTACCAAGGGGTTCGCACTCTTGGCTGAGGTAGTCACCTTCTTCTACATTTTACCTACGACTACTAACTTGATCATTTTTCGATTTGCACTCTTCAATCTACCGGCATTCAAATTCAATGTGGCAATGGGCCATCAAGTTGCCTTTCTTCATGACCGTGTTGTGAAAGATGAGGCTGAATACTAGAGGGCTACAGGGCTACTTGGCCAGGATCGATCTCTAGTGCAGGAAATTACCACCAACAGGAAAAAGATGGAAAAAGAGCTTTTTGATCGTCACTGCGATAATGAGAGACTGAAGCGGTCCCTCGACCAAAAGGCCCTCTGACCTGAACGTTAAGCTAAACAGCAGGATTCCTGGAAAGCAGGTTAAGATGCGAGACATTGAGAACTTGACCCGGCATGCTCCGATGGCCAAGCTGCAAGTTGAGGTGGATGCCGTCTTCAAGGTTGTAGAAGCTCTCCCTCTTCCCTTCAACATATCCATCATCGTCGATTGGGATAGAGAAGAGATAATGACCAAAGTTACAGATATGTCTCACCCTGATAATGATGGAATGGACTCTTCAAGTGTGGCTAAATTCGAGAAGTGGCAAGTTATGTCAGATCTTCATCCTCTTCTTCCAACCCTACCGGTCTCCAGCCCTAGGGAATCATCAAGCAGGGTTCAACTCGAGCAAACTGAGGGTATTTAACTTGAAGCCCGGGAGGATGCCAGTGACTGTATCACAGTACCCTCTAGAGAAGAGTTAGAGGTCAATAAGAGTAGAACGGAGGCGGGGGCTACCACTTTAGAGGTGACCATTCCCCTTGAGGCTATGGTCGTAGTTAATGAGGTCTTGGAAAAGAACCAAGTAGAGCTACAGGAAGATGGAGAGCCTCAGGAAGAAGGAACAACAAAGATGACCAACCAGGGTAAGCAACCACTAGAAGGGGGTGCAGAGGGCGAGGATCTTCATGGAGGAGGAGCAGCGGGAGGGGACCAGAAGAGTGCTAGAGCTTGATGCAATTTGTTCATGACTTATTTTGATTGCCCGGAATAAGGGGTGGGCTCTCTGCTTTACTCATGACAAGTTTAGTCAATCTTTTATTTATTTTTTCTTTTTTTGTAGCTCGAAACCAGGGGTTGGGCTCTCTGTTTGATGACTAATACCTTACAAGGGGATAGGCTCCCTTATTATTAATGCAAACTGGCCAGGATTTCTTCCCTGTTTACTTTGGTTGACTTTGATCATGAACTCTGACTTGGCTAATAACTCCTTATTTCAATCCCGACCACTATCTTGATGCGAACTCTGAAGTAATCCTGACTTAATCAAATTCGGTAATAGGAGAACTTCCATTTCATTAAGCGTAGGACTACTAGCTGGGTAGATGCCTAGCTCCAATTTTTGTCACTTAGCAGGAATTCCTACCTTTGGGGAAGAGTCCCCTTGTATTGTACCCTGCATATTTGATGATCCCTCGTTCAAATTTTAAATTGGCGATATCGGAAATCATAAGTATAGATAAAACTAATGAGTAGTTGCAATCAGGTGCTTGATATTTTGGCGAAAGGTGTGTTATAATAACCTAGATACCTTTTTTCTCGGCCTTCTGGAAGATATCTTATCATGGTGACCTTCCTCCCGTAGACAAAATTGTTATTGATGCTCGGATCCATTCCTGGGGTGGTAACCCGATTGAAGCATCAAGAGGGCTATATGGCTATATCCTGGTCTTGAGGTCTGGATGGCAACGATGATCTTACACTTAGACCCTTTTTTGGGGTGGTACTCGTCCAAGGCATCAGGAGGGTTATCTAGCTATATCCTAATCTCGAGATCTGGATGAAATTAGTTTTATCTTTATAGTGTGAATATACCTAGAGGGAGGTGAATAGGTATATGCTCCAATTTTTATCTTCTTTAAAAACAATGCAATTTAAACAATGCAATTTAAACAATGCAATTTAAACAATACTTAATGAAAATTGCAAACAATGACACACAATATTTACGTGGTAAAACCTTAAAAGAGGAAACATCCACGGGTTGATACTACAACCACCGGCAAAATCAAATCCACTATTTCAAATAGAGTTACACACTCAAGCAATCACACATGCTCTACAAGCTCTCACTCTCACTCTATCTTAAACCTAGTGATCTACTAAGCCGACTTCCTATCCAAGACCCCCTGTCTCTAGTAAGATTCCTTGCTCACCTATCCGGATCCTCCCGACCCTAGGCAAGACTTCTTGCTCGACTATCCAAGGCCTCACGCCTCCAGCCAAGACTTCCTTGCCTGACAATCCGAGACTTCACACCTCTTGCCAATACTTTCTTGCTCAACAATCCGAGGTCTCACACCTTTTGTCAAGACTTCCACTTGCTTAGCTATCCAAGTCCTCCCGAATCTAACTAAGAGTTACAATTGCTCAAATCAATGAACCACTCTAAGATATGAGACTTTCTACCTCTTCGCAAGGCATCTAAGTGATCATGAATGCAAAATGAAAACAAGCACTCAACATAGAAAATGATGATCTACAAATTCTATGGACATGCAATTAGATAGCCAGATTATTCTTTCAAAGATCAATCACAAATGCATCTAGACAACCTAAGCATATTATCAACTAAGAACATAGATATGAAGATATAGACATCAATTGAAACAAAACCTAGTTCTTAGAAAAAGAAATTAGATCTAGAAACAATCAATCAAGCTTAAGAACAAAGGATTTCTAGAAACAATTTCATGTTTATCAAGTTTAGCATAAATCATTCAATATATCACAAATCTAATGAAAATACCTACAAGGGTATAAGGGATGCATAATAAAACCATGAGATAGTGAGCAAACAAATTGT
This sequence comes from Dipteronia dyeriana, assembly GCA_032871835.1. Classification (NCBI taxonomy): domain Eukaryota; kingdom Viridiplantae; phylum Streptophyta; class Magnoliopsida; order Sapindales; family Sapindaceae; genus Dipteronia; species Dipteronia dyeriana. Next base: position 14,799,637 of record CM065297.1, read on the forward strand.
ATAGAGAACTAAGTTTAACAAACTAAGCCCCCCCTTAACATATGCACCACATATTATTAAGCAAGTAAACTTGTTCACAAGGGAATCACACAATCACACATTTGAAGCAATAAAAGATAGAAAACCATTATTTTTCAAAATTAACAAGAGAATCATAGACTTTCATTATTCTCTCAAAAATAATCTCTCATTGCTAATTAATCAAACACATTAAGCAAAAAAAAAATGTGTGTGTAAAAATGTTTCTAGCATATATAAAAGGAGTTATTGTGATATCAACATGCAAACTACTTCAACACCTATCCATCTAAAGCTTTTCCAATCAAGGTCAAACCGATTATCATCCAGATTTTTGCTTTAAAGAGAATAGATTTCAACATATGAGTGTGTGTGTGCATGTGACTCGTCATTCCATTTCAGTTTTTCAACCGAAGCAATAACAATTTTCAACTATACTCCATTTTAAGCCTTCCTCCATTTCTTTTTAGGCTTTGTATCAAAGATTTTTTTTAAAAGATTCTTTTTTAACACTTCTTTGATTTTTCTAACATAAACATATACTCTTCATGACGGCTTTCACTCATCACAATGGTGTAGCCCTTTCCTACATTGGGCGACTTCACAACCAAGGTGTGTAGCCCTTTCCATGAAGGTGCTCGTTGAGTTCTATGTAGATGCCGAAGCAAAATGAATACTAACCATAGGTCATCTATCATGTATTAGAGAATGAACTTCAAGATGCATCCAAAATCTACATGCTTTCAAACTTAATTACTCAAACTTAAACATATAAGAGAAGCATTTGTGCACTTTTAAAAATAAGATTTACAAAGACTTAAGTGCATGATCTAGAAGCAATAAAAGTTATTTTATCAAGATCATTACTTCTCACATGAGTAGCTCTCAAAGAAATAGATATATAATATAGTTTTGCTTATCAAGCCACTCATAATCACACACAATCATTAATAAACACAAATCATGCCAATGGATCTTCTAAGAGATACAAATCTCTCTTTGTCCAAGGGCTTTGTGAACAAATCCGCAAGTTGATTCTTAGTAGGCATATGTTCAAGAGTTACTATTGAATGTTCAACAAGTTCTCTAATGAAATGATGCCTAATGTCTATATGCTTTGTGCATGAGTGTTGAACCAGATTTTTAGAGATGTTAATGGCACTCATATTATCACAATAGAGAGTCATTTTACCTTGATCAATCTCATAATCCTTGAGAATTTGTTTTATCCATAGAAGTTGTGTGCAAGCACTTTTCACCGCAATGTACTCGGCATCGGATGATGAAAGAGAGATAGAATTTTGTTTCTTGCTTAGCCAAGCAATCAAATTATTCCCTAAGTAAAAGCAACAGCCAGATGTGCTTTTACGATCATCAATGTTTCCTGCCCAATTCGCATCACAATAGCCAACAAGAATATCATTAGTATCAAAGGAATAGAATAAACCAAGAATATATGTTCCTTTTATATACCTAATGATTCTTTTAACGGCTTTCAAGTGAGATTCTTTTAGATTAGCTTGAAACCTAGCACACAAACCTACACTAAAACAAATATCTGGTCTACTAGCAGTTAGGTAGATAAGGCTACCTATCATGCTTCTTATAGAGACTTTGATCAACATTTGTTCCTTTTTCATCTTTGTCAAGTTTTAAAGTTGTACTCATAGCTGTTTCAAATTCTTTTCCACTTTTAAGGCCAAATTTCTTAACAAGATTTCTAGCATATTTAGATTGAGACAACATGATACCATTGCTAGATTGTTTCACTTGCATGCCTAGAAAGTAATTGTGTTGACCTACCATACTCATTTCAAATTCTCTTGACATAGCATTCACAAAATCATCAACCTTGGTTTTAAATGTAGACCCAAACACTATATCATCAACATATATTTGTGCAATAAAAATGTAATTGTTATAATGCTTGACAAATAATGTTTTATCAATACCACCTCTTCTATATTGGTTGTCAATAAGATATTGAGTCAACCTATCATACCAAGCTCTAGGGGCTTGCTTAAGGCCATAAAGAGCCTTTTTCAACTTAAACACATGATTAGGAGAGTATGGGTCCTACAAAACCCTTAGGTTGTTCAACATACACTTCTTCTTGAAGGTATCCATTGAGAAAAGAACTTTTGACATCCATTTGAAACAATTTGAATTTCTTAAGACATGCAATGGACAACAAAAGCCTAATGGACTCAAGACGTGCAACGGGTGCAAAAGTCTCATCAAAGTCTACACCCTCAACTTGAGTGTATCCTTGAGCCATTAGTCTTGCCTTATTTCTCACAATCTTGCCACATTCATCGATCTTATTCCTAAACACCCATTTTGTACCAATCACTTTGAAGTCTTTTGGTCTAGGAACTAAGGACCATACTTCATTCCTCTCAAATTGATTTAGTTCTTCTTGCATGGCATTAACCCAATATTCATCAATAATTGCATCATTAATATTTTTGGGCTCAATTTGAGAAGTGTAGCAAGCATATGAAATTTGGTTAGCTAGTTGCCTTCTAGTTCTAACCCCTTCATTCAAATCACCTATGATGTCTTGTTGGTAATGCATGTTCCTAAGTTTAGAATTAGAATTTTCAACATCTTGTTAGTCATCATTTAAACCATTTTCTAACTCTTGACTTTCTTTTCTAGCAACACTACCATTACATCAATATGACTACACTCACTTTCATCACAACTAGTCACATCAATAGGTGTTTTAGTGTCATTCAACAAATGTTCTTTAGGTTCATTGACACCATGGTTATCACACAAATCAAGCATACTAAGATCATCTATTTTCACATTAATAGACTCCATAATAGTTTTAGTTTTCAAATTGAACACTCTATATGCACGACTATTATTAGCATACCTAAGAAAGAGACCAATATCACTTTTAGCATCAAACTTTCCTAAGTGATCTCTATCATTCAAAATAAATCACTTACTCCAAAAAGTGTGGAAGTAACTCACTTTGGGCTTCTTGCCCTTCCAAAGTTAATAGGAGGTTTGTTTTGTGCTGGGCCTTCTAAAAACTCTATTAATGACATAATATTCAGTATTGACCGTTTTGGCCGAAAGATTTCGAGGGACTTTCTTTCTATTGAGCATGACCCTAGCCATCTCTTGCAAGACAAGATTCTTCCCCTCAACAATACCATTTTGTTGAGGAGTTCTAGGAGCCGAGAACTCATGTGAAATCCTATAATCATCACAAAACTCACTAAATCTAGCATTTTCAAATTCATTCCCATGATCACTCCTAATGCGACATATTTTCTTGATTCCAAGACCTTTTACATTTTGAACTTGATTACAAAACTTCTTAAAGTAACCAAAAGGTTCGGTCTTGTCTCTAAGAAAATATACCCAAGCAAACCGAGAAAAGTCATCAACACATACAAAAATGTATTTCTTGCCATTTATGCTTTCGGTTTGAATTGTCCCTATTAGGTCCATATGCACAAGTTCTAAGGGCTTCTTGGTAGCAAAATTAGTGTTCTTTTTATGCGACACTTTTGTTTGTTTACCTAATTGACAAGGTTCACAAACACCATCAAGCTTCTCAAGCTTCTTTAAATCTTTATAATTCATGTGGCCCAATATTTCATGCCATAATTCAAGCTTGTTGCACTCATGTGCCATATTACATGTTAGTGGATCAACTTTTAAACAGTAGCAATTATCTGAAGATCTTTTGACATTCAAAACAATTTTTCCCTTTTTATCAATTATTGTGCACACATCCTTGTTAAAGCTAACCTCTTCAAAAATTTCACACAAGTGAGTGATGCTTATTAGATTAGCTTGTAGAATATCTATATACAAGGTGTCACGAAGTTTAGGCAATCCGGGGATACAAATTGTTCCCTTTCCTAGAACTTGCTTTTTTGTGCCATCACCAAATGTAACCCATCCACTATCATTCATAACAAGATTCTTAAAGAATTCCTTTTTACCGGTCATATTCTTAGAGCAACCGCTATCTAGGTACCTACAATAGGATGAATTAGCTCTTAAAGCATAGTGTGCAACCAAACGTTGTGTTGTGTTTTTCTTAACCCAAACTTTCTTGACAAGTTTCTCATTCCTACTTTTATTAACATGCTTTGACTTGTTTTTAGGCATATTGACTCCATTAGTCACATTTTCAAACAAATCAAACAAAGCATTATCAACTTTCTTATGCATAGTAGAACGAGGCACAACACAAGATTTAACAAACAAATCATCAACATATTTATTCTCAACATGCTTTTCCAAGGTCTTCTTAGGTCTAATTCTAGATCCATACATGGATGATTGCCTAGGACCATTTAAAGACATATCATGCAAATCATTGGCAATTCTACATTTACGAATGTATTCATAACATCTTATGTGTCCTACCATGTTGCAATAATGACAAATAGGTATGAATTTGAAAAGTTTACCATTTTCTTGAGCATTCAACTCATTTTGTATCTCACACTTTTACCTCTTTGGCGTCCAACACTAGATGTCTTGCCTTTTACATTTGATGATGATGTAGCTTGTTTTTGGCATTGTTGAGTCTTTTCCTTGACTTTCATTGTTGATGTTAGGGCACCTCCGGTTTGCATTCATGGTTTTACCGTTAGAGAGCATACCTACATTTATATTGCTACAAGCTTTGACAAAAGTAGATTTGTTAGATGAAGGAGTTGATTTTTCATTAACATATCCTAAACCTCTTTTGTCATTTGAAGGCTTTCCAATCTTAATGAGAGCTTTCACTTTGTTAGTGCTAGATAACATCTTGTTAATCATCTCTTTAGCCTCATTAAATTTGTCATTAAGCACTCTCTCTTGATTCTTATGCTCTTTTAGTTTTGCTCTAAGCACATTTTCAATTCTCATAACACGATCAAGAGATTCATCTCTTTGCTCAATGTCATGCTTCAAAATACTTAATCTATCATTGCTTTCAATCAAGTTTTTCTCAAGATTAAGAGTTTTGTCATTTAGATTAATAACACATTTTGAGCTACAATCATGATTTTCTAACTTCTTAGTTAGAGACTTATTGATCTTAGAGAAACTTTCATTTTCTTGAATAAGATCTTTGATCTTTTGATCATCTAAGTCAACAAACTCACCTTCAACAAAAGAAGCCACAAAAGAATACATTTCTTTAATCATGATGAAACAAATGAAGATAACAAACACTACAACGAAGATCTATCTAAGTGCGTCTAGACACCGGCTCTGATACCAATTCAAATTCCCTTTATCTTTATAGTGTGAATATACCTAGAGGGGGAGAGGGTGAATAGGTATATGCTCCAATTTTTATCTTCTTTAAAAACAATGCAATTTAAACAATACTTAATGAAAATTGCAAACAATGACCCACAATATTTACATGGTAAAACCTCTAAAGAGGAAACATCAACGGGTTGATACCATAACCACCAGCAAAAGCAAATCCACTATTTTAAATAGAGTTACACACTCAAGCAATCACACATGCTATATAAGCTCTCACTCTCACTCTATCTTAAACCTAGTGATCTACTAAACCGACTTCCTATCCAAGACCCTCTGTCTCTAGGAAGATTCCCTGTACACCTATCTGGATCCTCCCGACCCTAGGCAAGACTTCATGCTCGACTATCCAAGGCCTCAAGCCTCTAGCCAAGACTTCCATGCTTGACAATCCGAGGCTTCAGACCTCTTTCAAATACTTCCATGCTCAACAATCCGAGGTCTCACACCACTTGTCAAGACTTCCACTTGCTTAGCTATCCAAGTCCTCCCGAATCTAGCTAAGACTTACAATTGCTCAAATCAATGAACCACTCTAAGATATGAGACTTTCTACCTCTTTGCAAGGCATCTAAGTGATCATGAATGCAAAACGCAAACAAGCACTCAACATAGAAAATGATGATCTACAAATTCTATGGACATGTGATTAGATAGCTAGATTTTGCTTTCAAAGATCAATCACAAATGCATCTAGACAACCTAAGCATGTTATCAACTAAGAACATAGATATGAAGATATAGACATCAATTGAAACAAAACCTAGTTCTTAGAAAAAGAAATTAGATCTAGAAACAATCAATCAAGCAAAAGAATAAAGGATTTCTAGAAACAATTTCATGTTTATCAAGTTTAGCATAAATCATTCGATATAATACAAAGCTACCTAAACTTGAAAATCAAATCAACAAACCACAAAATAATATCAAAATCATCCTAGTCATGCTTCTTAATCAAATAACATCAATCAATAATAAGATCTAAGAAGAAAACTAAAAACAAGTTGATTTTACCAACAAGGATGCAAATCACAAACTTAAGATCAGATCACAAAGAAAACTGTAGACATCCTTCAGTTCTTGAAATGCTTGGTCTTTGTATAACTCTTCAAGACACTCGAAATCGGTTTTTGAATCAAGTGATTCGGAGTAGAAATGAAGAAGTTGTCACAAAAACAAAAAACAAAATTTTGAGAGAAAATTTCTGCACTTGTTCTTCAATTTCTCAACTTGTTCTTATCTTATGAAATGAGAGGGAATGTGAGGTTTAAAAGAGTGAAAATCCAAAAAGACATTTTTGACCTTCTTCCTTAGTGTCTCCTCGAGATGGCGCATGGGCATCTCGGGGCAGAGCACTCTTGTGGCCGAGATGGCCACACGCCATCACGGGATGGTGCTTGGTGATGGCTTAAGCCATCGCACCTCACCCCTTGTACTCTCCTCGGGTTCTTCTACCGTTCTTTGGCCTCCGAACTCTAAATTCAAATCCGTTTGTGCGCAAACAAGTTGCCATTGGAGCATAATAAAGGGATGCATAATACCTACAAGGGTATAAGGGATGCATAATAAAACCATGAGATATTGAGCAAACAAGTTGTATAGAGAACTAAGTTTAACAAACTAAGCCCCCCCTTAACATATGCACCACATATTAATAAGCAAGTAAACTTGTTCACAAGGGAATCACACAATCACACATTTGAAGCAATAAAAGATAGAAAACCATTATTTTTCAAAATTAACAAGATAATCATAGACTTTCATTATTCTCTCAAAAATAATCTCTCATTGCTAATGAATCAAACACATTAAGCAAAAAAAAAATGTGTGTGAAAATGCTTCTAGAATATATAAAAAGAGTTGTTGTGATATCAACATGCAAACTACTTCAACACCTATCCATTTAAAGCTTTTCCAATCAAGATCAAACAGATTATCATCCGGATTTTTGCTTTAAAGAGAATAGATTTCAACATATGAGTGTGTGTGTGCATGTGGCTCATCATTCCATTTAAGTTTTTCAACCGGAGCAATCACAATTTTCAACTATACTCCATTTTAAGCCTTCCTCCATTTCTTTTTAGGCTTTGTATCAAAGCTTTTTTTTTTTAAGATTCTTTTTATACACTTCTTTGATTTTTCTAAATTCTGAAGATTACAAGCTGCGACACATATGAATGAATTGTGTGTGTGCGTGCCTACACCTTGCAAGAAGAAGAAGAAGGATCTAGATACCTTAGCATCCAAGAATAGTACTAATCCATTTGAAGATGAACTTTACATCATGAGAAGTTGCTTTTCTTCCTTGAAGCTTTTATCATCACAAACCACTTAAGCAACTTAACATTACAAAGAAATGAAGTTTTGTTATGGAATCAAGCCAACACAAATCTAGAACCTAACACTAGATGGCAACTATGCTCTTACACTAAGACCCTTCTTGGGGGTGGTTGCCCGAACAAGGCATCAGGAGGGCTATCTAGCTATATTCTGGTCTCGAGATCTGGATGGCAACTATGCTCTTACACTCAGACCCTTCTTAGGGGTGGTAGCCCGACCAAGGCATCAAAGGTAGCGAGGGGGCTTCCCCGGCTAGTCCTTGGTCTAGAGATCTAGATGGCAACTATACTCTTACACTCAGACTCTTCATGGTGGGGGGTGGTGCCCAACCATGGCATCAAGGGTAGCGAGAGGGCTTCCTTGGCTATCCTCTGGTCTCATGGCATTTATGGTGAATTTACTCATGGAGAACAAAGTCGAATATGGAGAAATTTATAGCTTATAGAGAACAAAATCAAAGATGGAGAAAGCAGACTTTATTGATGATCATAATGAAGTACATTGTTATTGAGGATTTTTTTTAAAACCTAATTGGAGGTAGTCCGCTCGAGAGTTCCATGCCTAGAGATAAAACTTCTTCAAGTGATCTGCATTCCAGGTATGAGCGGTTGGTCAACCATCCAAGTCTTCGAGCTTGTATGCCCCATTGCGAACCACTTCCTTTACCAAGTATGGCTTTTCCCAGTTGGGTCCTAGGATCCCGTCCGACCTTTTTCGGGTATTCAAGGTCACTTTCTTGAGAACTAGATCCTCTTCCTTGAAATTTTAGGTTCTGACCATTCTATTGAAATACCTAGCGATCTTTCTCTGGTAAATCGCCACAGTCTCAGCTACCAGGTCTTGTTTCTTTTCCACGAGATCTAGATTAGCTCGGTGATTGACCTCATTGCTTTAAGATTCAAAGTGTTGTACTATGAAAGAGGTCATCTTATGCTCGATGGGAAGGGCTGCTTTAACCCCGAAGGCTAGAGAGTAAGGTGTCTCTCTGGTAGTTGTTCTCTCTACTGTCCGGTATACCCAGAGAACCTCGAAAAGCTCATCGGCCCATTTTCCTTTCTTCTACTGTAATTTATTCTTCAACATCTTCTTGATGGTCTTGTTGGTGGATTCAACCAGCCCATTAGTCTGAGGGTAGGCTACAAAAGCGGACCTAAGGTCGATTCCTAGACCTTTACAAAAATCTTTGAATCTGGCATTGTCAAACTGTTTTCCTAAATCGGTTACGATGATGACAGGGGTCCCCAATATATAAACCACATTGGTTTTGATGAACCTCATCGTACTACTGAGAGAGGTTTGGTCTTGACTCATTTTATAAAATAGTCGATTGTCATTATAGCATGCTTAGCTTGCCAAAGAGCGGTGGGAAGCAGTCCGATCAGGTCGACCCCCACATGGCAAAGGGGTAAGGTGAACTGAGAGATAACAGTCATTCCGGTGGAAAGTGACTCAATTTCAAGGTCCTCTAGCACGGTTCACAAGATTGTACAAAACTCTTTGCATCTTGGTAAATAGTTGGCTAGTAATATCCCATACAGAGCACTTGACATGCTAAAGCTTCACCACCAATGTGATTTTCACAGTCCCCATAATGAACCTCTCTCAACGCCCATTTGGCATCATCAGGGTGCAAACACTGAAGTAAAGAAAGGGACATATCCCTCATGTAGAGGTACCCATCTACTAGGTAATATCGGACAGAGAGCCTCATAATTCTTTGTGCTTGATCAAGCTCGTCGGGGAGCTTTCCTTCTTGGAGATAAGCCACTATTAGATCCATCCAGCAAGGTTGACGATCCAGGGAGCAAATTTCCTTGCTCGCTGTTATGCTTGGATAGGAGATCACTTTAAGGGGAACTCCCCTTGGTAATGCTTGGCCACCATTCGTAGTTATCTTAGCTAGGACATCTGCTCGATCATTCTGTTGTCGAGGCACCTGCACAATCATGAATCCCTTAAATTTATTCTTAAGTAGCTGAACTAGCTTCAGATAAGTGGCCATGTTATCGCTTTTTTCCTAGAAAATCCTAGAAATCTGATTGACTACGACTAATGAGTCACTCTTGAACTGTAGGTGGTCGGCCCCCAGCTCGATGGCTGCCTTTATCCCAGTTATGAGGGTTTCATACTCCGCCTCATTATTGGTAGCTTTAAACTCGAATCTGAATCAGTGACAGAATTCGGTCCCTTCTGGGTCCACTAGAACTATGATATATCCCCCCTAGCTTAACCAAATGCTCCATCTATGTAGAGGATCCAGAACTTGCAACCTTCCGGCCAGTTGTAGACCTCTGAAATCCTCTCAGGGGCTGGATTCGATGATGCGGAGGTCGGTTGGCCTGGGAGCGCTGAGAATTCTACCACAAAGTCTACCAAAGCCTAGGCTTTGATTATGGTCCTGGGTTTATATTTCAAGTCAAATTGGGTGAGCTCCAGTGCCCATAAAACTAGCTTTTCAGATACATCCGACCTTTGTAAAAATTGGCAGGGAAGCAGGTCCGTCACCACTACTATTAAGTAAGCTTGGATGTAGGTACGGAGCTTCCTCGCTGAGGTCACCAGAGCATAGGTGAGCTTCTTCAGGAGAGTATAATTTTTCTCTGACTTGGTTAGAGCATGACTCACGTAGTAGATTGGTCATTAGACCCTATCACCATATTCCTTTATCAAAGCTCCATTTACTATTGTCTCTGAAACAGCCCAATAGATTTACAGATTCTCTTCGGGAATTAGATTGATTAGCAATTGAGAGCTCAATAGATACTTCTTCAAGGCTTGAAAGGCTTCATCACTCTCCCGATTCCATTTCATGTTTCTTTCCTACTTGATAGCTTTGAAGAACGGTTGGCATTTATCGGTGGAATGAGAAATGAACATGTTGAGCACTGTTTTATTCCCCGCCAAGACTTGTACCAGTTTAAGTGACATGGGGGATTCCAGGTCCAAGACAGCTTTGATCTTTTCTAGGTTGGCCTTGAAGTCTCTCTCACGAACCATGAATCCCAAAAACTTCCTAGTAGTTATCCCGAAAGCGTATTTTGAGGGGTTTAATCGCATATGATAATACTTTAGGATCATAAAAGTTCTACGATGGTCTTCCTGATGTCGTCAATGTACACCTCCATCGAGCTTCAAATTTTGGATCTGAACAGTCGATTTACTAGCTGGTGGAATGTAGCCCTAGCATTCTCAAGTCCAAACGGTATCACTTTGTTGCAGTACAAACTTTGTCCGGTAATTAAATTTGTCTTATCCTGGTCTGTTGGGTGTATCCTAATCTGATTGTACCCTGAGAACGTGTCCATGAAGGTCAAGAGCTTGTTCCAAGATATGGAGTGGACTAACTGATCGATCTTTGGCAGAGGAAAGTAGTCTTTTGGACATGCCCGGTTAAGGTCAGTGTAGTCGAAACACTTACACCACTTCCCATTCGCCTTTGTGACCATGACCACGTTGGCAATCCATTCGGGGTAACGGGTCTCTCTAATGAAGCCTGCTCTAATCAGCTTGTCCACATCCTCTTGAACTATAGCATTTTTTTGGCGTTAAAGTGACGTTGCTTCTGCTTTAGGGGCTTGAAGGTTGATTCCACTGCTAATCGATGAGCAGCCAATGATATGGGAATCCTGGACATCTTGTCATGACTCCAAGCGAAGATGTCGCTAAATTCTTTAAGAAGCCTGATCAAACTTTCCTTCACTTCCAGGTCAAGGGTAACTCCGACCTTGATAACCTTAGAGAGATTGTCACTACTGATGGGTATCTCTTCTAGCTTGTCCACAGGGTGCCTGCTGTCCCATTCTCTGCTCTGTTCTTCTTTCTCTAGTGTTAAGGAGTCATCTTCTGGATGATTGGTGGGATCTGTGTCTTCCAAGGTCATCCTGGGTGTTTCCACATCCCAGATCGTTGCAACTTGTACTAACTATTTTGCTAAAGCTGTCGGATTGGCAGACACTGCATAGTACTTCATGACTGCTTGTTGGTCACCACACACCTCCTCTACCTTATCCCGTACTAGAAAATTTAGGACGTTATGGTAGATGGACAAGACTCCTTTTAGAGAAGATATGAATGGTCTTCCCAGTATCGTGTTGTAGGCCGACGGTGTATCAACCAAAATGAAGTTAGTCATAACATTTTGTTTGAGAGGTGTGGTTTCGGCGATCACTAGGAGGACATTCGATCCCACTAGTATGATCGAGTCCCTAGTGAATCCATACAAAAGGGTTGTACAGCTGTAGTAAAACCATTGCTTTAATTTCAACTTCTCCAAGTTATCTTTAAAGAGGATGTTGACTTTGCTGCCTGTCTCAACAAGCACATGCTGGACCACGCAATTTGCAATCTGTACCGTGATCACCATGGGATCATCATGAGGTTGCATGGTGTTGTAGACATCTGCCTCGGTGAAAGTAATTTGTGATAACTAAGAGGGGCCAGCCGAGCTCTGGTCGACCTTAAAGATACCCCGACCTTCATTACATGAGGAATATTTCTCGCATGGTTTTTTCTAAAATTATTATATGTGTCAGCCAGAGTAGACCCTCCGCCGATGGTATGTGTCACCTGGATTTGCTGCATCAGATCCGTCTATTCCTCCTTTCTCTTCTCAGCAAGCTCACAGATCTCAGCTTGTACTTCCCCTCTAGTTTGAATATTTTCCCTGACCTGCTACAAGAACTCTATCAAACATCCACCCTTTATCAAAGCCTAGATCTGGTTACGTAGGTTATAGCACTCTTAAGTGTTGTGACCCTCGTCCTTATGGAAGCAGCAATACTTGTACTGGTTCTTCCTATCGACTGGGACTTTCATGGGTGTGGGCTTCACAGTACCCTCTAGAGCAGAGTTTGAGGTCAAGAAGAGTGGAACGGTGGCGGGGGCTACCACTTTAGAGGTGACCATTCCCCTTGAGGCTATGGTCGTAGTTAATAAGGTCTTGGAAAAGGACCAAGTAGAGCTACAGAAAGATGGAAAGCCTCAGGAAGAAGGAATACCAAAGATGGCCAACCAGGGTAAGCAACCACTAGAAGGGGGTGAATGGGGCGAGGATCTTCAAGGAGGAGGAGCAGCGGGAGGGGAACAGAAGAGTGCTAGAGCTTGATGCAATTTGTTCATGACTTGTTTTGATTGCCCGGAATGGGGGGTGGGCTCTCTGCTTTACTCATGACCAGTTTAGTCAATATTTTATTTTTATTTATTTTTTTGTAGCTCAGAACCAGGGGTTGGGCTCTCTGTTTGATGACTAATACCTTACAAAGGGATAGGCTCCCTTATTATTAATGCAAACTGGCCAGGATTTCTTCCCTGCTTACTTTGGTTGACTTTGATCATGAACTCTGACTTGTCTAATAACTCCTTATTTCAATCCCTACCTCTATCTTGATGCGAACTCTGAAGTAATTCTGACTTAATCAAATTCGGTAATGAGAGAACTCCCATTTCATTCAGTGTAGAACTACTAGCTGGGTAGACTCCTAGCTCCAATTTTTGTCACTTAGTAGGAATTCCTACCTTTGGGGAAGAGTCCCCTTGTATTGTACCCTGCATCTTTGATGATCCCTCGTCCAAATTTTAAATTGGCGATGTCGGAAATCATACGTATAGGTAAAACTAATGAGTAGTTGCAATCAGGTGCTTGATATTTTGGCGAAAGGTGTGTTATAATAAACTAGATACCCTTTTTCCCGGCCTTCTGAAAGATATCTTAACATGGTGACCATCCTCCCGTAGGCAAAATTGTTATTGATGCTCGGATCCTTTCCTGGGGTGGTAACCCGTTCGAAGCATCAAGAGGGCCAAATGGCTATATCCTGGTCTTGAGGTCTGGATGGCAACGATGCTCTTATACTTAGACCCTTTTTGGGGGTGGTAACTCGTCCAAGGCATCAGGAGAGCTATCTAAATATATCCTAATCTCGAGATCAGGATGAAATTAGTTTTATCTTTATAGTGTGAATATACCTAGAGGGAGGTGAATAGGTATATAATCCAATTTTTATCTTCTTTAAAAACAATGCAATTTAAACAATACTTAATGAAAATTGTAAACAATGACACGCAATATTTACGTGGTAAAACCTTAAAAGAGGAAACATCCACGGGTTGATACCACAACCACCGGCAAAAGCAAATCCACTATTTCAATAGAGTTACACACTCAAGCAAGCGCTCACTCTCACTCTATCTTAAACCTAGTGATCTACTAAGCCGACTTCCTATCCAAGACCCCCTGTCTCTAGTAAGATTCCTTGCTCACCTATCTGGATCCTCCCGACCCTAGGCAAGACTTCTTGCTCGACTATCCAAGGCCTCACACCTCCAGCCAAGACTTCCTTGATTGACAATCTGAGGCTTCACACCTCTTGCCAAGACTTCCTTGCTCAACAATCCGAGGTCTCACACCTCTTGTCAAGACTTCCACTTGCTTAGCTATCCAAGTCCTCCCGAATCTAGCTAAGACTTACAATTTCTCAAATCAATGAACCACTCTAAGATATGAGACTTTCTACCTCTTTTCAAGGCATCTAAGTGATTATGAATGCAAAACGCAAACAAGCACTAAACATAGAAAATGATGATCTATAAATTCTATGGACATGCTATTAGATAGCTAGATTATGCTTTCAAAGATCAATCACAAATGCATCTAGAAAACCTAAGCATGTTATCATCTCAGAACATAGATATGAAGATATAGACATCAATTGAAACAAAACCTAGTTCTTGGAAAATGAAATTAGATCTAGAAACAATCAATCAAGCTTAAGAACACAAAGGATTTCTAGAAACAATTTCATGTTATCAAGTTTAGCATAAATCATTCAATATATCACAAATCTAACTAAACTTGAAAATCAAATCAACAAACCACAAAATGATATTAAAATCATCCTAGTCATGCTTCTTAATCAAATAACATCAATTAATAAGAAGATCTAAGAAGAAAACTAAGAAGAAGATGATTTTACCGACAAGGATGCAAATCATGAACTGAAGATCATATCACAACAAAACATGTAGACATCTTTTAGTTCTGGAAATTATTGGGGTTTGTATAACTCTTTAAGACACTCGAAATCAGTTTTTGAATCAAGTGATTCGGAGTAGAAATGAAGAAGTTATCACAAAAACAAAAAACAAAAAACAAAATGTTGAGAGAAAATTTCTGCACTTGTTCTTCAATTTCTCAACTTGTTCTTATCTCTTGAAATGAAAGGGAATGAGAGGTTTTAAAGAGTGAAAAGCCAACAAGAAATTTTTGACCTTCTTCCTTAGTGTCTCCTCGAGATGGCACATTTCCCTCTCGAGGCAGAGCACTCTTGTTGCCGAGATGGCCACGCGCCATCTCGGGATGGTGATTGGTGATGGCTAAAGCCATCGCACCTCACCCCTTGCGCTCTCCTCGTGTTCTTTGACTGTTCTTTGGCTTCCGAACTCTGAATTCAAATCCGTTTGAAGATTACAAACCAGGAATCCCTCATGGACATGTAAATATACTATACTCAACCCAAAAAAAATAATTCGACTTGATATATGAAGACGAAGACAATGTATGCAACGTGAGTTGAAAGTGTAGTATCTTTTGACTTAGAACTCGAAATCAATATGATGAGTAACCGAAATGAACGAAACTCAATCATGAATAATCTAAGACAAAAATCAAGTTCAAGATCCATGTTATACAAATATATAAACAAACAAACACATTTCACACAAGAATGCAAACTACATAGAGATAGTTTCCAAGCATGCATTTTCCAAAACATGTTACTTACAAACCAATGCATGAGCATTCAACTTCAAGTGTGTGAAAGTGTTATACTAAATGATGCGCTATGATGCAGGGACACAAATGTATGATTTGTGTGTGTGTGTACCTACACCTTGCAAGAGGAAGAAGGATCCCGATACCTTAGCATCTAAGAATAGTACCAATCCTCTTGAAGACGAACTTTGCATCATGAGAAGTTGCTTTTCTTCCTTGAAGCTTTCATCATCACAAGCCACTTAAGCAACTAAAAATTACAAAGAAATGAAGTTTTGTTATGGAATCAAGCCAACACAAATCTAGAACCTAACAATCTTCCCTTTCGGCATTCCATGACAAAACGTCTACCTCACCATACATTGATCACTCATAATCAACGGTGATTGCATTCTCACATCCTCACATTACAAAGAGATATTCCTAGACTAAAATGTCTTCATGAGTCTTTAAGAATATCTTCACACATTCTAAGCACCTGTGAGACAAGAACAACCAAAAGACATCTTCTACAAAGAAGATAGGTGAGATAAACAAACAAATATACAAACAAAAACAAAAGATCCCTTAACACTTCTTATCTCATGCAAACATAAATTTTTATCCCCTTTACTTTCTCCCTCTTAAGCCAAAAATTATCCCCCTTAATGGATTGACTCCCCTTTATATCAAAAGCAATAACATGGTGAGGAAAAACACTTTCTCCCCCTTTTTGACAAGGAATAGACAAAAACACATAACACAACTTAGAGAGAGCTAAATGTCAAATGAAAATACCTACAAGGGTATAAGGGATGCATAATAAAACCATGAGATAGTGAGCAAACAAGTTGTATAGAGAACTAAGTTTAACAAACTAAGCCCCCCTTAACATATGCACCACATATTAATAAGCAAGTAAACTTGTTTACAAGGGAATCACACAATAACACATTTGAAGCAATAAAAGATAGAAAACCATTATTTTTCAAAATTAACAAGAGAATCATAGACTTTCATTATTCTCACAAAAATAATCTCTCATTGCTAATGAATCAAACACATTAAGCAAAAAATAATGTGTGTGAAAATGCTTCTAGAATATATAAAAGGAGTTATTATGATATCAACATGCAAACTACTTCAACACCTATCCATCTAAAGCTTTTCCAATCAAGGTCAAACCGATTATCATCCAGATTTTTGCTTTAAAGAGAATATATTTCAACATATGAGTGTGTGTGCATGTGGCTCGTCATTCCATTTCAGTTTTTCAACAGGAGCAATCAAAATTTTCAACTATACTCCATTTTAAGCCTTCCTCCATTTCTTTTTAGGCTTTATATCAAAGATTTTTTTTTTAAGATTCTTTTTCAACACTTCTTTGATTTTTCTAACATAAACATATACTCTTCATGACAGCTTTCACTCATCACAATGGTGTAGCCCTTTCCTACATTGGGTGACTTCACAACCAAGGTGTGTAGCCCTTTCCATGAAGGTGCTCGTTGAGTTCTATGTAGATGCCGATGCAAAATGAATACTAATAATAGGTCATCTATAATGTATTAGACAATGAACTTCAAGATGCATCCATAATATACATGCTTTCAAACTCAATTACTCAAACTTAAACATATAAGAGAAGCATTTGTGTACTTTTAAAAATAAGATTTACAAAGACTAAAGTGCATGATCTAGAAGCAATAAAAGTTATTTTATCAAGATCATTACTTCTCACATGAGTAGCTCTCAAAGAAATAGATATACAATATAGTTTTGCTTATCAAGCCACTCATAATCACAGACAATCATTAATAAACACAAATCATGCCAATGGATCTTCTAAGAGATACAAATCTCTCTTTGTCCAAGGGCTTTGTAAACAAATCCGCAAGTTGATTCTTAGTAGGCATATGTTCAAGAGTTACTATTGAATGTTCAACAAGTTCTCTAATGAAATGATGCCTAATGTCTATATGCTTTGTGCATGAGTGTTGAACCAGATTTTTAGAGATGTTAATGGCACTCATATTATCACAATAGAGAGTCATTTTACCTTGATCAATCTCATAATCCTTGAGAATTTGTTTTATCCATAGAAGTTGTGTGCAAGCACTTTTCACCGCAATGTACTCAGCTTCGGATGATGAAAGAGAGATAGAATTTTGTTTCTTGCTTAGCCAAGCAATCAAATTATTCCCTAAGTAAAAGCAACAGCCAGATGTGCTTTTACGATCATCAATGTTTCCTGCCCAATTCGCATCACAATAGCCAACAAGAATATCATTAGTATCAAAGGAATAGAATAAACCAAGAATATGTGTTCCTTTTATATACCTAATGATTCTTTTAACGGCTTTCAAGTGAGATTCTTTTAGATTAGCTTGAAACCTAGCACACAAACCTACACTAAAACAAATATCTGGTCTACTAGCAGTTAGGTAGATAAGGCTACCTATCATGCTTCTTATAGAGACTTTGATCAACATTTTTTCCTTTTTCATCTTTGTCAAGTTTTAAAGTTGGACTCATAGGTGTTTCAAATTCTTTTCCACTTTCAAGGCCAAATTTCTTAACAAGATTTCTAGCATATTTAGATTGAGACAACATGATACCATTGCTAGATTGTTTCACTTGCATGCCTAGAAAGTAATTGTGTTGACCTACCATACTCATTTCAAATTCTCTTGACATAGCATTCACAAAATCATCAACCTTGGTTTTAAATGTAGACCCAAACACTATATCATCAACATATATTTGTGCAATAAAAATGTAATTGTTATAATGCTTGACAAATAATGTTTTATCAATACCACCTCTTCTATATTGGTTGTCAATAAGATATTGAGTCAACCTATCATACCAAGCTCTAGGGGCTTGCTTAAGGCCATAAAGAGCCTTTTTCAACTTAAACACATGATTAGTCTACAAAACCCTTAGGTTGTTCAACATACACTTATTCCTGAAGGCATCCATTGAGAAAAGCACTTTTGACATCCATTAGAAACAATTTGAATTTCTTAAGACATGCAATGGACAACAAAAGCCTAATGGACTCAAGACGTGCAACGGGTGCAAAAGTCTCATCAAAGTCTACACCCTCAACTTGAGTGTATCCTTGAGCCACTAGTCTTGCTTTATTTCTCACAATCTTGCAACATTCATCGGTCTTATTCCTAAACACCCATTTTGTACCAATCACATTGAAGTCTTTTGGTCTAGGAACTAAGGACCATACTTCATTCCTCTCAAATTGATTTAGTTCTTCTTGCATGGCATTAACCCAATATTCATCAATAATTGCTTCATTAATATTTTTGGGCTCAATTTGAGAAGTGTAGCAAGCATATGAAATTTGGTTAGCTAGTTGCCTTCTAGTTCTAACCTTTTCATTAAAATCACCTATGATGTCTTATTGGTAATGCATGTTGCTAAGTCTAGAATTAGAATTTTCAACATCTTGTTAGTCATCATTTAAACAATTTTCTAACTCTTGACTTTCTTCTCTAGCAACACTACCATTATCATCCTTATGACTACACTCACTTTCATCACAACTAGTCACATCAATAGGTGTTTTAGTGTCATTCAACAAATGTTCTTTAGGTTTATTGACACCATGGTTATCACACAAATCAAGCATACTAAGATCATCTATTTTCGCATTAATAGACTCCATAATAGTTTTAGTTTTCAAATTGAACTCTCTATATGCACGACTATTATTAGCATACCCAAGAAAGAGACCAATATAACTTTTAGCATCAAACTTTCCTAAGTGATCTCTATCATTCAAAATAAAACACTTACTCCAAAAAGTGTGGAAGTAACTCACATTGGGCTTCGTGCCCTTCTAACGTTCATAGGAGGTTTGTTTTGTGTCGGGCCTTCTAAAAACTCTATTAATGACATAACATGCGGTATTGACCGTTTTGGCCCAAAGATTTATAGTGACTTTTTTCTATTGAGCATGACCCTAGCCATCTCTTGAAAGACAAGATTCTTCCTCTCAACAATACCATTTTGTTGAGGAGTTTTAGGAGCCGAGAACTCATGTGAAATCCCATAATCATCACAAAACTCACTAAATCTAGCATTTTCAAATTCATTCCCATGATCACTTCTAATGCGACATATTTTCTTGATTCCAAGACCTTTTACATTTTGAACTTGATTACAAAACTTCTTAAAGTAACCAAAAGGTTCGGTCTTGTCTCTAACAAAATATACCCAAGCAAACCGAGAAAAGTCATCAACACATACAAAAATGTATTTCTTGCCATGTATTCTTTCGGTTTGAATTGGTCCCATTAGGTCCATATGCACAAGTTCTAAGGGCTTCTTGGTAGCAAAATTAGTGTTCTTTTTATGCGACACTTTTGTTTGTTTACCTAATTGACAAGGTTTACAAACACCGTCAAGCTTTTTTACCAACACTAGGAAGACCTTTAACAATGTTATATTTCCTAAGCTACTTTAAATCTTTATAATTCATGTGGCCCAATCTTTAATGCCATAATTCAAGCTTGTTGCACTCATGTGCCATATTACATGTTAGTGGATCAACCATTAAACAATAGCAATTTTCCGAAGATCTTTTGAATTTCAAAACAAATTTCTCCCTTCTTATCAATTATTGTGCACACATCCTTGTTAAAGCTAACCTCTTTAAAAATTTCACACAAGTGAGTGATGCTTATTAGATTAGCTTGTAGACCATCTACATACAAGGTGTCTCGAAGTTTAGGCAATCCGGGGATACAAATTGTCCGCTTTCCTAGAACTTGCTTTTTGTTGCCATCACCGAATGCAGCCCATCCACCATTATTCATAACAAGAATCTTAAAGAATTCCTTTTTACCGGTCATATTCTTAGAGCAACCGCTATCTAGGTACCAACAATAGGATGAATTAGCTCTTAAAGCATACTGTGCAACCAAATGTTGTGTTATGTTTTTCTTAACCCAAACTTTCTTAACAAGTTTCTCATTCCTACTTTTATTAACATGCTTTGACTTTTTTTTTAGGCATATTGACTCCATTAGTCACATTTTCAAACAAATCAAACAAAGCATTATCAACTTTCTTATGCATAGTAGAACGAGGAATAACACAAGATTTAACAAACAAATCATCAACATATTTATTCTCAACATACTTTTCCAAGGTCTTCTTAGATCTAATTCTAAATCCATACATGGATGATTGCCTAGGACCATTCAAATATATATCATGCAAATCATTGGCAATTCTACATTTACGAATGTATTCATAACATCTTATGTGTCCTACCATATTGCAATAATGACAAATAGGTATGAATTTGAAAATTTTACCATTTGCTTGAGCATTCAACTCATTTTGCCTTCTCACACTTTTACCTCTTTGGCGTGCAACACTAGTTGTCTTGCCTTTTACATTTGATGATAATGTAGCTTGTCTTTGGCATTGTTGAGTCTTTTCCTTGACTTTCATTGTTGATGTTGAGGCACCTCCGGTTTTCATTCATGGTTTTACCGTTAGAGAGAGTACCTACATTTAAATTGCTACAAGCTTTGACAAAAGTAGATTTGTTAAATGAAGGAGTTGATTTTTCATTAACATATCCTAAACCTCTTTTGTCATTTGAAGGCTTTCCAATCTTAAAGAGAGCTTTCACTTTATTAGAGCTAGATAACATCTTGTTAATCATCTCTTTAGCCTCATTAAGTTTGTCATTAAGCACTCTCTCTTGATTCTCATGCTCTAATTAGTTTTGCTCTAAGCACATTTTCAATTCTCATAGCACGATCAAGAGATTCAACTCTTTGCTCAATTTCATGCTTCAAAATACTTAATCTATCATTGCTATCAATCAAGTTTTTCTCAAGATTAAGAGTTTTGTCATTTAGATCAATAACACATTTTGAGCTACAATCATGATTTTCTAACTTCTTAGTAAGAGACTTATTGATCTTAGAGAAACTTTCATTTTCTTGAATAAGATCTTTGATCTTTTGATCATCTAAGTCAATAGACTCACCTTCAACAAAAGAAGCCACAAAAGAATACATTTCTTTAATCATGATGAAACAAATGTAGATAACAAACACTACAAAGAATATCTATCTAAGTGCGTCTAGACACCGGTTCTGATACCAATTCAAATTCCCTATATCTTTATAGTGTGAATATACCTAGAGGGGGAGAAGGGTGAATAGGTATATTCTCCAATTTCTATCTTCTTTAAAAACAATGCAATTTAAACAATACTTAATGAAAATTGCAAACAATGACACACAATATTTACGTGGTAAAACCTCTAAAGAGGAAACATCCATGGGTTTATACCACAACCACCAGCAAAAGAAAATCCACTATTTCAAATACAGTTACACACTCAAGCAATCACACATGCTATACAAGCTCTCACTCTCACTCTGTCTTAAACCTAGTGATCTACTAAGCCGACTTCCTATCCAAGACCCTCTGTCTCTAGAAAGATTCCCTGCACACCTATTTGAGTCCTCCTGACCCTAGGCAAGACTTCTTGCTCGACTATCCAAGGCCTCACGCCTCTAGCCAAGACTTCCTTGCTTGACAATCTGAGGCTTCACACCTCTTGCCAATACTTCCTTGCTCAACAATCCGAGGTCTCACACCTCTTGTCAAGACTTCCACTTGCTTAGCTACCCAAGTCCTCCTGAATCGAGCTAAGACTTACAATTTCTCAAATCAATGAACCACTCTAAGATATGAAACTTTCTACCTCTTCGCAATGCATCTAAGTGATCATGAATGCAAAACGCAAACAAGCACTAAACATAGAAAATGATGATCTACAAATTCTATGGACATGCTATTAGATTGCTAGATTATGCTTTCAAAGATCAATCACAAATGCATCTAGACAACCTAAGCATGCTATCAACTAAGAACATAGATATGAAGATATATACATCAATTGAAACAAAACCTAGTTCTTAGAAAATGAAATTAGATCTAGAAAAAATCAATCAAGCAAAAGAACAAAGGATTTCTAGAAACAATTTCATGTTTATCAAGTTTAGCATAAATCATTCAATATATCACAAATCTAGCTAAACTTGAAAATCAAATCAACAAACCACAAAATGATATCAAAATCATCCTAGGCATGCTTCTTAATCAAATAACATCAATCAATAAGAAGATCTAAGAAGAAAACTAAGAACAAGATGATTTTACCAACAATGATGCAAATCACAAACTGAAGATCAGATCACAAAGAAAACTGTAGACATCCTTTGATTCTTGAAATGCTGGGGGTTTGTATAACTCTTCAAGACACTCGAAATCGATTTTGAATCAAGTGATTCGGAATAGAAATGAAGAAGTTATCACAAAAACAAACAAAATTTTGATAGAAAACTTCTGCACTTGTTCTTTAATTTCTCAACTTGTTCTTATCTTATGAAAAGAGAGTGATTGAGAGGTTTTAAAGAGTGAAAAGCCAAAAAGACATTTTTGAATTCTTTCATAGTGTCTCCTCGAGATGGTGCATGGGCATCTCGGGGCAGAGCACTCTTGTGGCCGAGATGGCCACACGCCATCTCGGGATGGTGCTTGGTGATGGCTTAAGCCAACTCACCTCACCCCTTGTGCTCTCCTCGAGTTCTTAAACCGTTCTTTGGCCTCCGAACTCTGAATTCAAATCCGTTTGAAGATTACAAACTGGGACTCCTTCATTTACATGGAAATATAAGATAATCAACCCAAAAAATAAGAATTCAACTCGATATATGAAGAAGAAGGCAATGTATGCAACATGAGTAGAAAGTGCAGTATCTTTTGACTTAGAACTCGAAATCAATATGATGAGTTACCAAAATGACCGAAACTCAATCATGAATAATCTAAGACCAAAATCAAGTTCAATATCCATGTTATACAAACATATAAACAAACAAACACATTTCACATAAGAATGCAAACTACATAGAGATAGTCTCCAATCATGCATTTTCCAAAACATGTTACTTTCAAACCAATGCATGAGCATTCAACTTCAAGTGTGTGAAAGTGTTATAGTAAATGATGCGCTATGATGTAGAGACACAAATGTATGAATTGTGTGTGTGTGTGTGTGTGTGCATATAATGATACCAAACTAAGCAGGGACACATATGAATGAATTGTGTGTGTGCGTGCCTACGCCTTGCAAGAGGAAGAAGGATCTCAATACCTTAGCATCCAAGAATAGTACCAATCCTCTTGAAGATGAACTTTGCATCATGAGAAGTTTATTTTATTCCTTGAAGCTTTTATCATCACAAACCACTTAAGCAACTTAACATTACAAAGAAATGAAGTTTTGTTATGGAATCAATCCAACACAAATCTAGAACCTAACACTGGATGGCAACTATGCCCGAACAAGGCTACGGGAGGGCTATCTAGCTATATTCTGGTCTCGAGATCTAGATGGCATATATGCTCTTACACTCAGACCCTTCTTAGGGGTGGTAGCCCGACCAAGGCATCAGAGGTAGCGAGGGGGCTTCCCCGGCTAGTCCCTGGTCTAGAGATCTGGATGGAAACTATACCCTTATACTCAGACTCTTCATGGTGGGGGGTGGTGCCCAACCATGGCATCCAGGGTAGCGAGAGGGCTTCCTTGGCTATCCTCTGGTCTTATGGCATTTATGGTGAATTTACTCATGGAGAACCTAGTCGAATATGGAGAAATTTATAGCTTATAGAGAACAAAAT
This sequence comes from Dipteronia dyeriana, assembly GCA_032871835.1. Lineage (NCBI taxonomy): Eukaryota > Viridiplantae > Streptophyta > Magnoliopsida > Sapindales > Sapindaceae > Dipteronia > Dipteronia dyeriana. The sequence continues at coordinate 14,823,776 of CM065297.1, forward strand.
CAAAGATGGAGAAAGCAGACTTTATTGATGATCATAATGAAGTACATTGTTATTGGGGATTTTTTTTGAAAACTAAATGGTGGTAGTCCGCTCGAGAGTTCCCTGCCTAGAGATAAAACTTCTTCAAGTGATCTGCATTCTAAATATGAGCGATTGGTCAGCCATCCAAGTCTTCGAGCTTGTATGCCCCATTGCGAACCACTTCCTTTACCAAGTATGGCCCTTCCCAGTTGGGTCCTAGGACCCCGTCCGACCTTTTTTCAGGTATTCAAGTTTACTTTCTTGAGAACTAGATCCTCTTCCTTGAAATTTCAGGTTCTAACCATTCTATTGAAATACCTAGCGATCTTTCTATGGTAAATCGCCACTTTCTCAGCTACCAAGTCTTGTTTCTCTTCGGGGAGATCTAGATTAGCTTGGAGATTGACCTCGTTGCTTTTAGATTCAAAGTGTTGTACCCTGAAAGAGGTCATCTTATGCTCGATGGGAAGGACTGCTTTATCCCCGAAGGCTAGAGAGTAGGGTGTCTCTCCGGTAGTTGTTCTCTCTACTGTCCGGTATGCCCAGAGAACTTCGAAAAGCTCATCGGCCCATTTGCCTTTCTTCTACTGTAATTTCTTCTTCAACATTTTCTTGATGGTCTTGTTGGTGGATTCGACCAGCCCATTAGTCTGAGGGTAGGCTACAAAAGCGGACCTGAGGACGATTTCTAGACCTTCACAAAAATCTTTGAATCAGGCATTGTCAAATTGTTTTCCTAAATCGGTTACGATGATGACAGGGGTCCCCAATCTTTAATCCATATTTGTTTTGATGAACCTCATCATATTAGGGAGAGAGGTCTTGTCTCGATTCATTTTGTAAGATTGTCATTATAGCATGCTTAGCTTGCCCAAGAGCGGTGGGAAGCAGTCCGATAAGGTCGACCCCCACATGGCAAAGGGGTACGGTGAACTGAAAGATAACAGTCGTTCCGGTGGAAGGTGACTCAAGTTCAAGGTTCTCTAGCATGGTTCACAAGATTGTACAAAGCTCTTTGCATCTTGGTGAATAGTTGGCTAGTAATACCCCATACAGAGCACTTAATTTGCTAAAGCTTCACCTCCAATGTGATTTCCACAGTCCCCATAGTGAACCTCTCTCAACGCCCATTTGGCATCATCAGGGTGTAAACACTGAAGTAAATGAAGGGACATATCCCTCATGTAGAGGTACCCGTCCACCAGGTAATATCGGACAGAGAGCCTCATAATTCTTTGAGATTGATCAAGCTCATCGGGGAGCTTTCCTTCTTAGAGATAAGCCACTATTGGATCCATCCAGCAAGGCTGACGATCCAGGGAGCAAATTTCCTTGCTCGCTGTTATGCTTGGTTAGGAGATCACTTTGAGGGGAACTCCCCTTGGTAATGCTTGGCCACAATTTGCAGTTATCTTAGCTAGGACATCTGCTCGATCATTCTGTTGTCATGGCACCAGCTCAATCATGAATCCTTTTAATTTAATCTTAAGTTGCTGAACTAGCTTCAGATAAGTGGCCATGTTATCGCTTTTTTCATAGAAAATCCTGGAAATCTGATTGACTACGAGTAATGAGTCACTCTTGAACTGTAGGTGGTCGGCCCCTAGCTCGATGGCTGCCTTTATCCCAGCTCGGAGGGTTTCATACTCCGCCTCATTATTGGTAGCTTTTAACTCGAATCTGAATCAGTGACCGAATTCGGTCCCTTCTGGGTCCACTAGAACTATGATAGATCCTGCCCTAGCTTAACCAAATGTTCCATCTATGTAGAGGATCCAGAAATTGCAACCTTCCGGCCAGCTGTAGACCTCTGAAATCCTCTCAGGGTCTGGATTCGATGATGCGGAGGTCGCTTGGCCTGGAAGCGCTGAGAATTCTACCACAAAGTCTACCAAAGCCTAGGTTTTGATTATGGTCCTGGGTTTATATTTCAAGTCAAATTGGGTGAGCTCCAGTGCCCATAAAACTAGCCTTCCAGATACATCCGACCTTTGTAAAAATTGGCAGGGAAGCAGGTCCGTCAACACTACTATTAAGTAAGCTTGGAATTAGGTACGGAGCTTCCTCGCTGAGGTCATCAGAGCATAGGTGAGCTTCTTCAGGAGAGTATAATTTTTCTCTGACTTGGTTCGAGCATGACTCACGTAGTAGATTGGTCATTGGACCCTATCACCATATTCCTTTATCAAAGCTCCATTTACTGTTGTCTCTAAAACAGCCCAGTAGATTTACAGCTTCTCTTTGGGAATTGGATTGATTAGCAATTGAGAGTTCATTAGATACTTCTTCAAGGCTTGAAAGGCTTCCTCGCTCTCCCGGTTCCATTTCATGTTTCTCCTCTGCTTGATAGCTTTGAAGAGCGGGTGGCATTTATCGGTGGAATGAGAAATGAACATGTTGAGCACTGTTTTATTCCCCGCCAAGACTTGTACCTGTTTAATTGACATGGGGGATTCCAGGTCCAAGATAGCTTTGATATTTTCTAGGTTGGCCTTGAAGTCTCTTTCACGAACCATGAATCCCAAAAACTTCCTAGTAGTTACCCGGAAAGCGTATTTTGAGGGGTTCAATCGCATATGATAATACTTTAGGATCATAAAAGTTCTATGATGGTCTTCCTGATGTTGTCGATGTACACCTCCATCGAGCTTCCAATTTCGGGTCTGAACAGTCGATTAACTAGCTGCTGGAATGTAGCCCTGGCATTCTCAAGTCTAAACGGCATCACTTTGTTGCAGTACAAATTTTGTCTGGTAATCAAATTTGTCTTATCCTGGTCTGTTGGGTGCATCCTAATCTGATTGTACCCCGAGAACGTGTCTATGAAGGTTAAAGGCTTGTTCCAAGATATGTAGTGGACTAACTGATCAATCTTTGGCAGAGGAAAGTAGTCTTTTGGACATGCCCGGTTAAGGTCAGTGTAGTTGAAGCACTTACACCACTTCCCATTCCCCTTTGTGACCATGACCACGTTGGCAATCCATTCGGGGTAACGGGTCTCTCTAATGAAGCCTGCTCTAATCAGCTTGTCCACATCCTCTTGAACTATAGCATTTTTTCAGTGTTAAAGTGACGTTGCTTCTGCTTTAGGGGCTTGAAGGTTTGTTCCACTGCTAATCGATGAGCAGTCAACGATTTGGGAATCCTGGACATCTTGTCATGACTCCAAGCAAAGATGTCGCTAAATTCTTTAAGAAGCCTGATCAAACTTTCCTTCACTTCCAGGTCAAAGGTAACTCCGACCTTGATAACCTTGGAGAGATTGTCACTACTGAATGGTATCTCTTCTAGCTTGTCCACAGGGTTCCCGCTGGTCCATTCTCTGCTCTATTCTTCTTTCTCTAGTGTTAGGGAGTCATCTTCCGAATGATTGGTGGGATCTGTGTCTTTCAAGGTCATCCTAGGTGTTTCCACATCCTAGATCGTTACAACTTGTACTTACTATTTTGCTAAAGCTGTCGAATTGGCAGACACTGCATAGTACTCTCTGACTACTTGTGCTCGAGAGTAAGAGTCTGAGAATCACTAGAGGGTGTAACCTTTTTCTTATATAGTCGATTTCTGTGATCGTGTGTGGCTAGCAGAATAGCCCGTGATTTTTCCCATTTGGAGGGTTTCCACTTAAACATCAAGTGTTATTTATATTTATGCACTTTATAATTGATGTTGTATGTTTGTTTTATTGGGTGAATTTTGAATATTGACTAATCAAGAAAAATTGGTAATTAACTTGATTAAAAACCTATCCACCCCCTCGCCCCTCTAGGTTATTAGACACACACTTTATAGGGGGTTTTCAATTGGTATCAAAGTGGGTTTCGAGACATACTTAGGTGATCCATGCTTTTTTTTTGTGTCTTGCAATTGTTTGCACTTGTTTGTTGCATTTCATTTGCATTTATTGACTTTACCAAACATCATATGTGAGAGTGAAAAACTTAGAGCGGGTATTGCAAGATTGACCTCTAATGTTGAGAGAAAGGATTATGACTCTGATGAGGAGATGACTCTCATGGTTGAGATATTTAAGAGATTTACTAAATCTCAAAAGAAGGACATGACCTCAAAAGTGAATGAGGAAAAGAAAAGGTTAAGGAAGAGTGACCCTTGCCTTGAATGTGGTGGAATTGGCCACATTACCTCCTTGTGTGGTAACTTGAAGAACAAGAATGGAGAAGGTGGTTTAATCACTACTCGGTGTGATAGCGAAGTTAAAGTAGTTGGAGAGTGCTCTACAGGCTCGATTGATAGTAAGATCAACTACTTCGCATTTTTGGTTTCCTACCATGAAGAAATCCAAGCCACTACCAAATGTGTGTCACTTGAAGAGTTCAAGATTGGTGACTTAGAGTTTGGAAACCAAAGTGGAGCATGCTTTAGTAAAGCTAGCCTTAATGATATGACTCTCACAAGCATAAGTGGGAGAAGCTTTGCTAGCAATGACCCATGCTCAGGGAACTCTTGTCATAATTTGGTTGATTATCAAGAGTTAGTTAATTCTCTTCAAAAGTCTTTGAAGGAGAAAGATAATGATATCCTTAGATTGGAAAAGGATAATCTTCAACTAAGGATCATGTTGAATGCTCCTTAAAGACGGACGTGATTGATGTGTCCAAGTTTGAGAAGAAGATTGTAGATTGCGACCAACGGATGAAGGCAATGAAAGATGAACTTGCCATCAAAGATAACTCCTTGAAAATTGTCAAGGAAAGAGAGATGAGGTGCCTTAAAGAATTAAAGAAGGCCAAGGTCAAACAACCTCAAGCTCAAGGCAAGAGCAAAGCTTTATCCAAGCAACCTTCAACTCAAGGAAAGTCCACACAAGACTTGGCAACTCAACCAAAGCCTAGGCAATTCAAGAAGAAAGGACAAGTTCTTGAGAAGTCAATCACCTCCTCCAACAAACCAACAATAAGGAAATGAGGTGATCACAAGAAGCATGACCAACCAAGGAGACAAGATCAACCGGCTCAACCACCTCAAGAAGCTAGACCATAAAGATGCCATCAATCGGCTCAAGTTCTAAGGAGAAGCCAACTGGTGCATCATAAAAGACAACCTCATCAACATTGCAATGCCTCTATGAGAACACAATGCAATGGTATAAATTCTTACTTTGTACCTACTTGTCATTTTTATGGTATGATTGGTCACTTAAGACCAAATTGCTTTAAATATATTAAGAGGTATAGGTTAGAGAGCATGAAAGAAAAATGGTTGAATGATAGGGAAAGTTTACATGAACCTAAGGAACTTAGAAACATTTTTTTGACCATTAAAAATGATAAAGTGGAACCTAGGTGGGTTAGAAAGAATGAACCCGCTTGCCTTAGTGCTCATGAGACACCCGTAGATGCAACTAGGACATTTGGACTTGGTAGGTCTATAGGGGTTCATGTCTCCCATTGACTTGGTTGGATGTGACCCCATTTGCGGAGCTCAATCAAAGAGAGCAAACTTGCATGATTTGCTATGTGTAAAAAGTTAATTGATTTTATGTTCTTTTAATAATTGCTTGAGATTCTTGGTTGCATATGCTTATATATTTTTCTTTAATATGTGTGCAACATTGCTTTGTTTGCAATCCATGTCATATTTCTGTTTAAAAATGTATTTTTGGACTAGGAGAATTAATTGGGAAAGTACATTTGAATGACCTATAATTTATCTCCATGACATGTGAACTTGCTTTTAATGACATGTTTTAAAATGATATGCATGAATTGAGTTTGATTGCTTTAATGCAAATGTGTGTGAGTGCAAATGAGAGGACTAATCATTAAGGATCTTTTATCCAAGCAATTAATAAGGATTTTATATCCAAAATAGTCTTCTCTCTTTTCTTAATGGTGAAACAAGACTACTATCATACGGATAATTATCCGGAAAAATCAAAAAGGGTGCAATAGTCGCTCATGTCTTGATTTGCCTTTAAGGATTGATATAGTTGCTTTATTTTCAAAATTTTGAAACTATATCTTGTTAGCTTATGATAAAAGGGTACAAATTGGTTTGAATTCTTTTGGAAACCCTTTTGATGTTTGCTTTGTCAAATACCATTTGTTTTGGATTTGAATGCAACATGTCTTGCTTGCAAAGCATCCTTGTCACACATTTTTCTTTAAATAAAACTCCTTGAGTCTCTCTCAATAATTTAAGTTGCATAAAGTTTGTGTATATGATTATGCAATGTTCTTGTACGAATAGCTCTCTTTGCTAAAGCAACCGGATAGGGGGAGCTCATTTGCCTATCTCATGACAAAAAGGGGGAGAAGTCTTGAGAAATATAGTGGGAGCATTGGTTATACTTTTGGGGAGAGAATAACCCATTTAGGGGGAGCATTGTACATGTATTTTTTTTTATTACTTTATTAAGTGCAATTACTTTTTATGTTTGTTCACCTCACATGCACTTGTTCTTGGAAAGTGCTTTCTTGTTATTGTGTGTAGTTATGATGATCTACGAAGATATTGAAGACCTTGAAGACTTAGATTCTTAGGTATCTCTTTGTAATGTAGAATTAATCTCTTGGACAATAGCTTTATTTTTAATTTGTAAGGACATTTTTGTGAGTGGTTGTTTTGTCATGAAATATCCAAAAAGGGAGATTGTAATGACCTTGATTTTATGATTGACTTATTTCATGACAAACCACACCACATTGGGGATGATTGTGTAATGGATAGCTTAGGTCCTCATTGGCAAGCTTCCAAGCATCTCCATGACTTCAAGAGCTAAAAGTATATTCACTTGACTTTGCCTCTTGAAGAGTTTAGGTGCACACACACACCTCATGCATGCTTTGCTGATCTTGCATTTGTGTTGATATTGTTTATATGTGTGCATCTCTTCACAATCACACTTGCACTTCATTTATAGATTTAAGTGTGGTATTGTGTTGTGTTCGCACTTGCACGATGGTGTGCTTGTTTTAGTGCGTTGAGTGACCATATGAGAAGGTCTCATCCTTCTATTGGTTTGGTTATATGGAGTAAGGTGTCTAGTTTTAAAAGAGTGTATTTCAATGATTTAAATGTTTATTAAAACTGACCTTTGTATGGTCTTATGACCATATCTTTTTATACATTGATTCAAAATGAGTTTCAAAATATTCTGTACAAACTAGACCCCTATACCTTTCCAACGGTATATTATTCGTAATATTTCATGACCGTTTGGATTGGTTTTAAAATCTCCAAAGTGACCACAAAAACAGGGCATCTCTGTTGTTGTCCGTTTCTGACCTTTGGTCACTCAAATAACCATAACCTTTTCTACATAAGTCCAAATCTGGTTTTATAAATCGAAGTAGGAAGTAGACTTCCATACCTTTCCAACGGTATATTATAGGAAAGGTTTGGATGTCGTTTGGTCACGTTTTGGGTCGCTCGAATCTCAAGCTTTTGTGCTGTCGCGGCTGCGCCGGTGCACAAGTGCACCTCACCAGCGCCCCTGGACAGTAGGTGTGCGCTGGTGTGGCGCTTGTTGAACATCGCAGCTGACCAACGCACTGAGTAAAATTATGAGCATTTTCAAAACGATGTAGTTTTGTTCTAGGGCTCATATTTACATGCCATCTTCTTCCTCACTCGTTTTTCAGAGCTTCAAAACCATTTTTTAGTGTTAGAAAGTATTTTCTTTGAAAGAGAAGCTCCAAGAGTGGTTCCTTAACTCTCCAAACCCAAAACCCATTTCCATCTTTCATCATTCTTCATCATATGAGCATGGGTGTTATTGGTTTCATGACTAGCTAAGTAAGAACTTCATTGAACTTCTTTTATTGTTCTTCTTACTCTAGATTAGGTGTTTATTGCATGATTAAATAACTAGACTCTAGTTTATTGCATATATTTTTTAGTCTTGATAACATGATTGGGTTTGTTTGTTGATAGCTTGAATTTAGGACATATTTACCCTTATTGCTAAGTCTTTATGCATTGCATTTAGACATTATTAATTAGGACTCACTGATTGCATTTTCTGATTGCATTATAGTCCTTGTCATGCTTAATGACAACTTGTGTTGATATAGCTTTTGTGATAGCTAGCATTTAGGTCATTGTAGCCTGTACCTAATTAGGTCATATTGATTGCATTTTGATGATTGCATTTAATGACCATGTCATGTTTAATGACAACATATGTTGAAATGGTTTTGTTTGATAACTAGATTGTAATATTGCATATTCATATCTAGTTAAGTCTTTATGTATTGCATTTAGACATTATTGTTTATGCCTCATTAATTGCATTTATTTATTGCAATATTGCCCTTGATTATATGTTGTGACAACTTGTGTTGATTGGACTTTTATTGACAATTAGGTTGCTAGAATTCTTTTGCATCTAATTGAGTCCTTATGTACGGGCATGTAGGCATTGTTTGATAACTAGGTTGTTGTATTGCATTATCTACACCTAGTTAAGCATTGTATGTTTGGTCTAACATATTTTGCATTGAGCATTCATTGATTATTTCACTTAGACTATATACTCTTCATAGAGTCAAAGTCTTGTGGCTTCTTGGTGAAGTTGCACAAGCAAGTCAAGTCTTGCAACCAAGGGTAGGTTGGTAAGCAATTGGTCGGGTGTCCACTGTAAAAGGCCCGAGGGGTAGAGTCTGAGGTGCTCAATCCAAGAGTAGTGTATCAGGGGATATCACTAGGGACTGAACCAAGAGTGGTGAGTGGCGGTGTCCATAGCCTTAGGTTGTCGAGAGTGAGAGTCCGAGAATCACTTGAGGGTGTAACCTTTTTCTCATATAGTCGATTTATGTGATCCTGTGTGGCTAGTAGAATAGCCCGTTATTTTTCCCATTTGGAGGGCTTGCACATAAACATCAAGTATTATTTATATTTACGCACTTTATACTTGATGTTGTATATTTGTTTTATTGGGTGAATTTTGAATATTGACTAATCAAGAAAATTGGTAATTAACTTGATTAAAAACCTATTCCCCCCTCTAGGTTATTAGACACACACTTTATAGGGGATTTTCACTTACAATCCTCTCACCTTTATTTTCTGAATCCAATCCCCCCCCCCCCCCCTTTATCGGGCGGGATCCGTTATTTTGAATGTTGTTGACTCTGATTTAATAACGGATTCGAGAATATCTTAGGTGGAGATAAGTTTGTTTCCTCTTTAGACTTAATCACCTGCCCTGTACGCACGCGATGTTTTAACGTTCGTTGGAGTGTAGATATGATCCTGTGTGCCTTCATGGCGTGATGCCTCATGAAGATCGTCGAGTATGTCATTTGCTTCCTCAAAGAGATATGTGTTCCTTGTGAACTAGTGTTTGTACTAGGAGTTTGATCTGACCTTTCCAGGTTCCCTGGTGCTTGAGTTGGCCCTGTGGGTGCCTTTTGAAGGTTATTGAGCTTTGGCGAGCTTCCCCCTACCTATCCAGATAGGTCTGAATCTTCCCTTGGTGAGATGGAGCAATACTATAGCTCAAGCTTGGTGCTTAATGGGTCTCTCTATGTGCTTGGAGAGAATGGTGGGTTTCTGGGAAGGTTGCTAGGTAATCTCGACTTCCGGGAGTATGGATCGTCATGCACTGGGCTTTCCCTAAATTCTTGCTTCAGTTTAAGGAGCTTGATCCGATCGTGTCGGGCTTCACCTTGGGTGCTTCCAAAGCTCGACTACCTTTTTTCGCTTCTACTGAGTGGCTCTACAGCTCAACCCCAGGACCCACGGTTCTGTGGTGGGTAATCTCGGGCTAGGTGAGTAGAAAATTTCCCTTTGGTCCCTAGCCAAATTTGGCTATTAACAGAAATATTTTGCATTCTCAAGATACACCATATTGTAGGACAACGTTGTGTAGTGTGATTTGAATCATTTTTTGTTAGAATTTGTTATCCAATATATTTCGTGTCGACAATGTTGTTTTTTTGTCAGTGCATGGCACTTGAATCATCTCAACAGTTTTTTTTTAATCTGTTAACCAAGACAAACGAAGAAGAAGAACAAGGAAAACAATAAACGAAAAAGTGTTTTCATTAGTTTTGACAATACTGATCTATCAACCTTTTATGGAACGGTAAAATAGGTAGGAGTAACTTTGACATTAAAAATTGACAAAATATAAAGTGATGATTTCAAATGAATCAAATATATACTAACCAACAAGAAGCAATCATTTTTTATCAAGTAATTATGATTTGACATTGGAGATGCATAACACAATTCTAGACTATCCCACTCGACATGGAGTAAATGAAATTACAATGGTAAATCATCATAAAGCTTTGCAAAAATTTAGCTTGTTCGAATGTCGTAATTTTTTCGTCAAAGAGGATGATTGTGCCATTTTGCTTGGCGTCTGATCCTGCAAATACATTAGTTTTTCCAAAGTAATTGACATGGCCTAATCGTGGGTGCCAAACTTTAGACCTCAAAATTTCACAGTTGAATTTGGTAGAGCGAAGGGCACTGACAATCATACAAAACAAAAAAGCTAGCATAGAGTTAGGGTGGTCCCTTTGGGGGACTCGCTAACACTCAAGTCAGATATTTTTAGGAGAATCATTTATATTGAATAAAACCTGAATATAATCCATTTCAACAATTATTTTGAATTATTAAATATTAAAGTTCAAACTATAGACAAGGTTGGTTGAGTCCTGGGTGGTATTGTTCGAATAACGTTATGTTCACTTGGGTTGAGCTTGTAAATGGTTCGATAAGTAATAGAAAATGGTGGCTTTTAGTCGAATTCATCGAATGGGTGCTTATTTAGTAGAGATGGCAATTCTGATATAATATATTGAATGTGATACGATGACTTTGAATGAGTTATGAGAAATCAAAATATAAATTTAAAGGCAAATTGTCTCTGCTTTTGCGAGAGTTAGACCCTCCAAATCCAGGTCCCCCTTAAAGTGAAAGGGTTGCTGCTATTAATAGTCCATGAGAAGTTTTCCTCTAGTGAATTACTAGTATGATCCCCATTATCTTCAACTGAGATCATGGGTTGAGATTGTGATTTTATCCTTCAAGATATTAAGGATCTCAATATTTTAAATTTGTTTCAGTACTATTGACTTAGTCAGTTCCCTAAATTGCACACCTAACTTAGTCCTTCACTGGGGGTGGGCACAAAAGTGTGATCTAACCCGAACCGACCCTAAATTGAGTGTTTAGATTGGTTTTGATATTTAGTTTGGTTCAATTCAGTTTGAACCAAATGAATCGAATTGAATTTGGGTCGGTTTTGATTTGCATAGAGTCAAAATCGAACCGACCCGACGAACTAAGGTATAAACAAAAAAACCTAGATTTTTCTTATTCTGACTACTGAACCAGACCCTTCTATCTCTAACCTAGTCGCATCTCCAAACCCTCCCTCTCTCTCCGCCGCTGCTTCTTGATCCACAGCAACCAAACCCTCCCTTTTTATATTGATCGAATCTCTCTCTCTTGCATATGTTTATCATCTCGAATCCCTCTCTCACTCTCTCTATGGAATCATTTTATCTCTCACGAATCCCTCTTTCTCTTTCTCTCTCGCACTTGTTCATCATCTTTGACCGATGGATTTTGGATTTGAGTGGTTTGCGGGTGTTAGACTGGTGGTGGGTCATTTTGGTTTCTGATGGTAGTGATGGTGGGTTGTTTTGGTTTTTAGTTGTAGTGGTGGTTCGGCTCAAGGTATGATGGTAAAATGTTATGGTTCTAGTTTTCGGGAGGTGGTGTGGTGTTCTAAGTTTTGAGTTTGGTGTTGTTGATGATAGTGGTTTGGTGTTGTTGATGCTCTGGGTTCTGGGTTTTGTTTTGGTGTTGGTGATGATCTGGGGTTGATGTTGGTGTTCGTGTTCGTGTTGGTGATCTGGTGTTGGTGCTGGTGAATTGATGATGGTGGTGGTGGTGGACCGGTGGTGATATTGTGATGATGATGAATTGATGATGGTGGTGATGGTGGACCGGGGTGTTGGTATGATGATGATGAATTGATGGTGGTGGTGTACCGGTGGTTGTGGTGTTGATATCTTTGTTCTGAAATTCATTAATTGTAATTTGTTTTATTTTTTTAATTCATTAATTTCGGGTTTTTATTTTTCTCTCTTTACCATTAGAGCAATGAATTCCAGAAGGGTCCAATGAATCAGTGTTTTCTCTTGTATCACTGTTTTGTATGGCATTGCTTATTAATTTCATTAAGTGGATAGAAATGAAGCCCAATAGGCCCAATTACAATTATAATTGTTAAAATGTTAAAAAAATGAAGATTTAAAAAAAATAAAAAAACTAGAGGCCCAATATGCCCAAAGCCGAATTGAACTAACCCGAACCGAACCGAACCGAGAACAGGGTGTTCGGGTCAATTCGGCTGTTGGTTCAATATGGGTCGAACCCATTCACATTTTCAAAAATCGAATTGAATTTGGGTAGGCTCAGTTTTGACCAAAACTGAATCGAACCGACTCATGCCCATCTCTTTCCTTCACATACTTGGTCAAGGCTTGAGTCCTTTTTGGACCCACGTTACGCCTGTCTTTCGTTAGGCCTGACCATGCTTGAATTTTGATATCAACAGATCATTTGGCTTCTTATTTGGATTTCCAAAATTGGACCTCAATATTTGGTGTTCTATTTTTGGCTACCACACATCAAGGTCGGCCCGGACTTTTTAGGATCTTCGGGGTAAAATTCTAAGATGGGCCTTTTTTCATATTAATTCTAAGACTTTAGAGAGAAAGAGATGGAAAGAAATCATTCAATGGTAGCTGAAGAAAAAAAAAATTAAGAAACTCTAAATCCTTTAGTGATATAGATTAAATACTGAAATATGAATACTGATGTCTCATGTCTAGGAAAAAAATCAAAATATAATTCGGGCTTTAATTTGATAATTTTTTTTTGTTTTATTTTAAATTGTTGGCTTTAATGCTTTATCATACGGGCATTTTTTTAGACTAATATTCAAAATAGAAATTTGGACATTTTATGAACTAAAATAAAACAAAGAGATTTTAGCAAAAACGCCCAATTTGAGGGCCAAAATTGCTAATATACCCTACATAATAAAAAACATGCAAAAATGCCCCCAAACTTCTAAAAATACCACCATATAAATAATAATCACCACATTTATTACCATTATTACTTTTTACCAACAAATGATACAAAAATAAAAGAAAAGAAGTAAATTATACATTGTTTGAATAAGTAAAATTGAAAATAAAAACATGGTTAAATGCTCAAGACTAACCTAGAGGGGGGGGGGGGGGGGGGGGGGGGGGGGGGGTGGGAATAGGTTACACACCTTTTTCGACTCCCTTATAAACAAACAAAAGTTTGTCCCTCTATATTGCTTGTATAACAATATATATATATATATATATATATATATATATATATATATATATATATATATATCAATTAAAGACACTTAATCAATATATGAAACAAGTAAAGTGTGATACAAACAAGTAATTGTAACACATACACAATCTATATTATAGAAAGGAAGTCAACTTAAGTAAAGAGTTCTATCCTTAGTATTCAAATAACAAGTACAAATATAAGAAAGATAGGGATAGAGAAAAGTTGACACAAGATATAACGTGGTAAACCTCCGAAGAGGAAACATCCACGGGTTAGCAACCACCGGCAAACAAAATCCACTAGTAGATAAGACAAGTACAATCTCTCAAGTGACCCCTTCACCTAGAAACTACCCTCCTATCCTACTCATGAAGATGTCACCCTCATGCTCAACTATCCGAGTCTTCCCGATTCTAGTCAAGACTTCCTCGCTCACCCTTCTAGATCCTCACGACCCTAGGCAAGACTTTTTGCTTGACTATTCGAGTCCTCTCGACTCTAGCCAAGACTTCCTTGCTTGACAATCCAACGTCTCACACCTCTTGCCAAGACTTTCTTGCTCAACAACATAGGTCTCAAACCTATTGTCAAGACTTCATTCTCACTAGGCATCTAGGTGATCATGAATGCAAAATGTAAACAAGCACGCAACATAGAAGGTTATGATCAACACATCCTATGGAAAATACTAAACATGAGCATGAATGCATAAAACAAATGTAGTCTAGCCAATCATGCATGTTTAATCCATCTAGATCATGTAAGATATGTTCAACATTAATTACAACCTAGATACATGCATAGATCTAAAACTTGAATTAGAAGATATGTTTAATTAATCATATAATCAAGTTTAAATCACATAAACCAAAAACATGCTAAAATCATATGACAAAGTCATTTAGATTTAAGCTAAATTCTAGAGCATATTCCTATACATAGATTCAACAAAACACATGAATATCTCAAAAGAACATAAGCACATGTATCATTGTGAGAAATCGGTCAAGAGAGCCTAATACATGTAAGGAACTATTTTTTCACAAAATCAAACAATTAAAGATCATTAAATAGTCCTAGAATCAAAGCTAGCACAATACAATCTCAAACATGTGAAAACATAGGCAAAATCAAAACCTAACTCAACATGTAAGATTTCAGTTGAAACTCAACGTAGCTTTAAAAGAGTTCAAAACTCAAATCAAAACACTCACAATACACATAAATATGTTGAAGAAGAAAACCCAAGGCAATTGACCAAGTTTTAAAAGAAAACTTTGAGAGAAAATCAATACCTTAGTTGATTTTGGTGCAGTCCCGTTTTTGTGAGTTTAGACTCCAAAAACAGCAATAAAACTCACTTAAACCTTCAGAGAAAGATGGAGGATAAATAGAAAAATACTCTCAACTTTGAATCACTCAAATCAGAGTTCAAATGAGGAAGTTATGGTTTTTGGAAGGTGAGAAAATGTAGAGAGAAAATTTCTGCACTCAATTTTTAAATTTCTTCTTAAATGAAATGTGGGAGGGAAGAGGAATATAAATGAGAGGGAAAGAATAAAGCCAAAAGATCAAATTGCCCTTCTTTGTTATTGCTTCCCTGAGATGGTGTGTGGGCATCTCGGGGCCGCAAGGAGTTGCAGCCGAGATGGCCACGCACCATCTCGGGCTTGCACCTCTTGTTGTCCTTTGGCCAAGGTGCAACTCCCTTGCACTCCTCTCGCATTCTTCGACCGTTCTTCGGCCTCCAAACTCAGAATTTGAATCTGTTTGTGGATTACAAACCATAACTCTCTCACGGACATGGACATATAAGATACTTAACCCAGAAAATAATTTGACTCGATATACGAAGACGAAGACAATGTATGCAACATGTGTTGAAAGTGTAGTATCTTTTGACTTAGAACTTGAAATCAATAGTATGAGTAACCGAAATGAGCGAAACACAATCAAGAATGATTGAAGACTAAATTCAAGTTCAATATCCATGTTATACAAACATATACACATACAAACACAATTCACACTAGAATGCAAACTACATAGAGATAGTCTTCAATCATGCACTTTCCCAAATATGTTATTTCCATACTAATGCATGAGCATTCATCTTCAAGTGTGTGAATGTGTTATACATGGTGCACAATGATGTAGGTACACATATGAATAAATTGTGTGTATATGCCTATAATGGTGCAAAACGATGCAGGGACATCAAAGTTAGGTTTTAGATTTGTGTTGGCTTGATTCCATAACAAAACTTCATTTCTTTGTAATGCTTAGTTGCTTAAGTGGTTCATGATGATAAGAGCTTCAAGGAATAAAAGCAACTTCTCATGATGCAAAGTTCGTCTTCAAGAGGATTGGTACTATTCTTGGATGCTAAGGTATCGAGATCCTTATTCCTCTTGCAAGGCGTAAGCGCGCAAACACACACAATTCATTCATATGTGTCCCTGCTTAGTTGTGCATCATTATATGCGCACACACACACAATTCATACATTTTCATCCCTTCATCATAGCGCATCATTTGGTATAACACTTTCACACACTTGAAGTTGAATGCTCATGCATTGGAATAAAAGTAGCATGTTTTGGAAAATGCATGATTGGAGACTATCTCTATGTAGTTTACATTCTTGTGTGAAATGTGTTTGGTTGTTTATATGTTTGTATAACATAGATCTTGAACTTCATTTTAGTCTTAGATTATTCATGATTGAGTTCCAGTCATTTCGGTTACTCATACTATTGATTTCAAGTTCTAAGTCAAAAGATACTACACTTCAACTCATGTTGCATATATTTTCTTCGTCTTCGTTTATCGAGTCGAATTCTTATTTTCTGGGTTCGGTATCTTATATATCCATGTTTGTGAGGGAGTCCTGGTTCATAATCTTCAAACAAATTTGAACTCGGAGTTTGGAGGCCAAAGAACGGTCGAAGAACAGGTGTGATGGCTCAAGCCATCACCATGAACCATCCTGAGATGCCGAGGTGCCATCTCGGCCCCAAATGTGTTCTACTCTGAGATGCCCATGTGACATCTCAGGGAGACACTAATGAAAGGGGTTAAAAATTTCATTTGGTCATTCTCTCTTTAAAACCTCTCATTCTCTCTCATTCTTTAGATGTTTAGAAAATTTAAATTGAAGAACAAGTGCAAAAATTTCTCACAACATTTTTTATTTTTGTTTTTGTGATAACTTCTTCATTTCTACTCCGAATCACTTGATTCAAAAACCGATTTCGAGTGTCTTGAAGAGTTATACAAACCCCAAGCATTTCCAGAACCAAAGAATGTCTACATATTTCGTTATGATCTGATCTTCAGTTCGTGGTTTGCATCCTTGTTGGTAAAATCATCTTCTTCTTAGTTTTCTTCTTAGATCTTCTTATTGATTGATGTTATTTGATTAAGAAGCATGACTAGGATGATTTTGATATCATTTTGTGGTTTGTTGATTTGATTTTCAATTTTAGCTAGATTTGTGATAAATTGATTGATTTGTGCTAAACTTGATTAACATGAAATTGTTTCTAGAAATCTTTTGTTCTTATGAAAATACAAACACGGTTAAATGCTCTAGGCTAACCTAGGGGGGGTTAGGGGTGAATAGGTTAGACACCTTTTTCGACTCCCTTAGAAACAAACAAAAGTTTGTCTCTCTAGATTGCTTGTATCACAATATATATATATATGGGGTGAATAGGTTAGACACCTTTTTCGACTCCCTTAGAAACAAACAAAAGTTTGTCTCTCTAGATTGCTTGTATCACAATATATATATATTAATTAAAGACAATTAATCAATATATAAAGACAAGTAAAGTGCGATACAAACAAGTAATTGTAACATATACAAGAAAGGAAATCAACTTACATAAAAAGTTCTATCCTCAAGACAAATACAAGAGAAATAAGGATAGAGAAAAGTTGAAACAAGATATAATGTGGTAATCCTCCAAAGAGGAAACATCCACAGGCAAGCAGCCACTGGCAAACAAAATCCACAAGTCGATAAGACAAGTACAATCTCTCAAGTGACCACTTCACCTAGAAACTACCCTCCTATCCTACTCTAGAAGTTATCGCCCTAATGCTCAACAATCCAAGGCCTCACACCTCTTGTCAAGACTTCCTCGCTCACTTTATCTGGTTCCTCACGACCTAAGGCAAGACTTCTTGCTCAACTAAGTCCTCACGACTCTAGTCAAGACTTCCTCGCTCACCTATCTGGATCCTCACGACCCTAGGCAAGACTTCTTGCTCGACTATCTAAGTCATCCCGAATCTAGCCAAGACTTCCTTGCTCGACAATCCAAGGTCTCACACCTCTTGCCAAGACCTCTTGCTCAACACCATAAGTCTCACACCTATTGTCAAGACTTCCTTCTCACAAGGCATCTAGGTGATCATGAATGCAAAACGCAAACAAGCAAGCAACATAGAATGTTATAATCAACACATCCTATGGAAAATACTAGACATGAGCATGAATGCACAAATCAAATATAGTCTAATCAATCATGCATGTATAAACAATCTAGATCATGTAAGATATGTTCAATAATAATCACAACCTAGATACATCCATAGATCTAAACTTGAATCACAAGATATGTTCAATAGATCATAAGATCAAGTTTAAATCACACAAACCAAAAACATGCTAAAATCATATGACAAAGTCAATTAGATTTAATCTAAAGTTCTAGAACATATTCCTAATCATAGATTCAACCAAAACACATGAATAGCTCAAAGGAACATAAGCACATGTATTATGTGAGAATTTCGGCCAAGAGAGCCTAATACATGTGAGGAACTATTTTTCACAAAATAAATCAATCAAAGATCATCAAATAGCCCTAGAATCAAAGCTAGCACAATACAATCTCAAACATGTGAAAACATAGGTAAAATCAAAACCTAACTCAACATGTATGATTTCAATTAAAACTCAACCTAGCTTTGAAAGAGTTCAAAACTAAAATCAAAACACTCACAATATACAAATATATGTTGAAGAAGAAAACCCAAGGTAATTGACCAAGTTTTAAAAGAAAACTTTCAGAGAATATCAATACCTTAGTTGATTTAGGTGTAGTCCAGTTTTTATTTGTTTAGACTCCAAAAACGGCAACAAAACTCACTCAAACCTTCAGAAAAAAGATGGAGGATGAATAGACAAAACTCTCAACTTCAAATCACTCAAATCGAAGTTCAAATGAAGAAGTTATGGTGTTTGGAAGGTAAGAAAATGTAGAGAGAAAATTTCTGCAAACTAGTTTGAATTTCTTCTTAGAATGAAATGTGAGAGGGAAAAAGATTATAAAGGACAGGGAAAGAAAGGAGCAAAATGACAAAATTGCCGTCCTTTGATATTGCTCCCCAGAGATGGCACGTGGGCATCTCGGGGCAGCAAGGTTGTGCGGCCGAGATGGCCATGTGACATCTCGGGCATGCACACCATCATGGCCTTCGGCCATGGTGCAATCCCCTCTCGCTTCCCTCGCTTTCTTTGACCATTCTCCGGCCTCTGAACTCAAAATTCGAATTCGTTTACGGATTACGAACCATATCTCTCACACGGATATGTACATATAAGATACTTAACCCATAAAATAATAATTCGACTCGATATACGAATACGAAGACAATGTATGCAACATGAGTTGAAAGTGTAGTATCTTTTGACTAAGAACTTGAAATCAGTAGTATGAGAAACCGAAATGATCAACACTCAATGAAGAATGATTTAGGACTAAATTCAGGTTCAATATCCATGTTATACAAACATATACACACATAAACACAATTCACACTAGAATGCAAACTACATAGAGATAGTCTCCAATCATGCATTTTTCAAAACATGTTATTTCCATACCATGCATCTTTAAGTGTGTGAATGTGTTATACATGGTGCACAATGATGCAGGGACACATATGAATGAATTGTATGTGTATGCCTATAATGGTGCACAACGATACAGGGACACAAATGTATGAATTGTGTGTGTGTGCCTAAGCCTTGTAAGAGAAAGATAAGGTCTTAGTATACCTTTGTAGAATCAAATTGCATCCAATCTCTTTGAAGACTTAGAACATGCTTTGACTTGTTGTTCATCATTCTTTGAAGCTTGAATCATCATGAATCTAAACAACTAAATCATTACAAGTAAACATCATTTTGATATGGAATTAATGCCAACACAAACTAAAACCTAACAATCTCCCCCTTTGGCAAATTCCATGTCAAAACACCTATACATTTACTACAAATATAAAAATGAAGATAGGTCACAAAATCACTCCCTCACATTACAATGAGTAAGATTCCTATAACTAATCTTCACCAACTCCTGAACTTCATCTTGATCTTCTCTTGAAGCAACCTACAAATCATCTCAAAGCACAATGCATATATAAGAGAAAAACAA
Source organism: Dipteronia dyeriana (assembly GCA_032871835.1). Classification (NCBI taxonomy): domain Eukaryota; kingdom Viridiplantae; phylum Streptophyta; class Magnoliopsida; order Sapindales; family Sapindaceae; genus Dipteronia; species Dipteronia dyeriana. Next base: position 14,843,584 of record CM065297.1, read on the forward strand.
CAAACGGCAACATATAACATGGATAAGAATATACAATTAAGTCCGCAAATACATGTCTCCCCCTTAATACATGCCAAAATACAAGAATTAACCAAATCTTAAGACTAATTATTACATGCCATTGAAAGTTCAAAATTTCACAAAAACAACATAAAAAGGAAACTAAGTAACTATCAACTCTAAGCAACTCTTTCTCCACCTTTTTGACATTAAATGATGTCAAAAGGTAAGAAATATACCATGAGACTCAAATACTAGCTACTAGATCCACCAAAGAAAGGTGTGTGTAGTTGACCTAACATAATGCTTGAGAGGTGGTCTTGAACTTGAGGCAATACACTCCTCCAACTCTTTTATTCTATCATCTTGTTTATCAACTATAGCACTAAGCTCATCAACCTTCTTCTTCAAATGTAAAGCCCAATCAGAAAGAATGTTTATGCTAGTCTCTTGACAATCAACTTGTGAACTACTAAATAGTCCAAAAGTATCACATGTCTTACCCCTATCCTTATATAACATGTATGACACACGTTTATCATAATATTTTTCCAAGGGTTGTACCAACATATCATCTCCTCTACTCTTAACACCACGAGCCAAACATAAAGAAGTTATAAACCTCGGTAACGCAAGCTTCTTATCTCCTCTAGTTGAGAAAGCCGTATTATCTAAATAAAACATAAGTAAATTCCCAAGGTTTATAGGTTGATTAGTCACCGAGGAATATATTATTTTGATCTTGTCTTTATTCAACTCGGTTGAGTTCGAAGATCCAATAATATTAGTGCAAATAAATAGATGCCAAAATGCACTAGCCTTAGTTAACTCATGTTGACTAATATATGATCTACCTTTCCACTCAAAAGAAGCATTGTCACAAAGAGTTTTACCCATGATATTAAGATTCTCAATGACATCTACATCTAGAAAGTTCGAATCTATATCATTAGATAGCCCAAGAAACTTGTTAATGTTTTCCTGGTTAACTCTAAGCACAACACCCCCAATCTCCATCAAAGCATCTAATAATGTGGCACTCTCTCTATATTCAAGATAAAACTCTCTAACAAGAGTATCATTCATTATTCCTAACATGCTCACCAAAGATTTCCAATTCCTATCCTTAATGCATTTAAGAACATAAGAATCTTTACATTTACCTAAGTCAATGCCTCTCTCTTGAAATATCTTCTTAGTTCCAAAGATCCCTAAATCCTTTGACCTTGAAGCTTTGGATCCCTTTGAGGTAGACTTGGCTTTCACAATGGGATTTGATTGATTTCCACTCCCGGTAACCTTAGTTCTTCCTATTTGTTCTTGTGAAATAAGATGCTATAAACATACAACAAAAGTGAGTGAAAGACAAAACAAGCATATTAGTAACAAATATATAAACACAAAGACATATAACTTAAGAATTAATCATCATGCAAGACAAAGATAGTGAGTAATAACTTACAAGTATCATTAAGTCAAAATATGCCTACATGTAACAAAATGAAGCATGTGAACATATCATAAAAGAGAACAATGTCTAGCATACAATGCTCCCCTTTGATAAATGCTATAACTAAAATCAATGATAGCATAAAGTTCACAAAGATGTTCACACAATCACACATTCAAGCAATTTGAAGAAATATCAACAAAATAAGCTTCATATGCTAAGAGAGATACACAAAGATTTTTTAAGTTCTCTCATAATTCTTCAACAATTGCTAAAATATCATCATACTCATAAACAAAGTGTGTGTGTGTGTGTGTGTGTAAGAGATATGCTTCAAATATATATCAAGAAGTAGTTTGATAATCAACATGCAAACAGTTTTCAATAACTATTCATCTTAAGCTTTTACCATAAAAAGTCAAACCGATTATCATCCAGAATTTTTGCTTTTAAGAGAATAGATTTTAACATATAAGCGTGTTTGTGTATGTGGCTCGTCATCCCATTTTTTTTTCAACCCGAGCTCATTTGATTTTCAACTAAACTCCTTTTAAGCCTTCCTCTTTTTCTTTTTAGGATTTGAATCAAAGAAATTCTTTTTATGAATTCCTTTCAACACTTCTTTGATTTTTCCTTTTTTTTTTTACATAAACAAAATTCACTTCATGACGGCTTTCACTCATCACAATGGTGTAGCTCTTTCCAACATTGGGTAGCTTTCACAACCAATATGTGTAGCCCTTTTCATGAAGGTGCTCATTGAGTTCAATGTACTTGCAAAAGCAAAATGGATACTAACCATCGGTCATTTTAAATGTACTGAAGCACAAAAACTTCAAGGTGTATCCAATGTTTACATATTAGTAAACTCAACCTACTAGCAAAACATATAAGAGACGCAAGGTGCAATTTTTAGAAACCAATTTTTTTATAGCTCATAAGCACATGATCTAAGAGCAATAACTAGAGACTTATTCAAGATCATTACTTCTCTAATGAGTAGCTTTCAAAGAATATGAAGCTCATATTTTCAAAAGTAATGCTACTCAATATACCATACACAAACAAACATCAAAATTAAGATCAATGTGAACAATATCACTATTAGATCCTAAAATAGCAAATGTCAATGAGAACCATGTGTATGCTATACAAAATTTTCTAATATGACATGCTATGAGACGTATGTCAAAAATTGAGTCAAAAAATGAATATCAAAGAGAATATGCATTAGAGTATAAAGATACCTTTTTGCACATTATATTCACCAAATATCATACTTCCGCCTTTTTTATGAGCACTCTTGCCTTGAATGTCCTCATGACATCAAGTTGACGATGTTTCACAACAAGAGTATAAAAAGCATAATATCTCAACTCAATTAACACATATAACAAAAGAACTTCACTGAAGTTAATCAACAAATTTTGACCATCTTAACAAACATGATGTGAGATAACCAAGTTCATATCAATACATGGAGTATTTAAAGCTAACAAGCAAGAATTCTTAACACAATTGATATATAGCCTCAAAGTTATCTCACATGTGCTTATTATTTTGGTGATAAGAGCACTCACCCTTAAACTACTTGTTCTTGGTTGTACCTACACAAACATTTCCAATATCATCCTTGACAATAATGTTAAATCTAGAGTAAAGTCTTTCAATGACTTGATTAACAAGAAGATCATTAACACATTCTTTCTTAACATTATCAACACAAGCTTTGTCAAGTTGAACAAGATTATTATTCTTTCTACTCCATAACTTCTTCTCATGCTTAGCAATATTATCATGTTTCTCAAATATCAAGACCTTAGCATGTTCAAGTTGAAGTTTAATCTCCTTATCCCTAGATTCATTTCCTAATTTGCATTTTTCATATATTTATAACACCTAGGCTTAATATGACCTATTGTGTTGCAATAATGGCAAGTTGGAATAAAAGATGAGATTGTACCTTTTGGAGTTTAACTAGCTTCACTAGGAGTTTGCAAAGATACCTTGTTCGCCAACTTCTTCTTGGCTTTTGATCTTCTCTTCTTGTGTTGTTTCTTATCAATCACGACTTCATCAAAGTGTGTAGAAAGTGGTGCTTCTAAGAGCTCCTCTTCAACTACCAAGTCATCTTCACCACTATGAGAGTAAACAAGATTCCTAACACTAGACACACTAACCGAATCATTTACTATGACCTTGATAGCCTCCTTAGCCGTGTCTATCTCTTCCATCAATTCTTGTTCTATCTTCTTCAAATAAGATATCACATTATCCTTCTCAAGGTTTATCTTTTCAAGTTCTCTAAACTTCTTCATAATATCACCTTTATCACCAAGAATTCTACGAGTGACAACCACAAACTCATATAGTTGCTTCTTGATCAAATCATCCTTCTCAACTACTTCTCTTTGAGCATTGTATCTAGTTTCTTCAAGCTTTTCTATCTTTTTCAACAACTCAAGATTAGTATGAATGGAACTAGAGCTTCCATCATGATTTGCATCAAGGTTCTTGTTCAAAGATATTGTACTATCAACATCTAGTGGAGAATGAGAAGCCGTTAGAGCTATAAAGTTGCTCACCAACTCTTCATCACTTGAAGACTTTTTACTAGAGCTCTCATTGTCACTAGAATTATCATCACTCCAAGTAGCCGCCAACACTTTGCCTTTCTTGTCTTTCTTAGATGGCTTCTTGGTGCACTTACTAGCAAAGTGACCAAAACCATGACAATTATAGCATTGAACCTCTTTCTTGTTCATGGCTTGACTATTCTTCTCAATCCTTGGAGATGATATTCTCTTGACTCCCTTTTCCTTAGAAGACTTGCCTCTAGGCTTGGCATTCTTCTTTAGAAACTTCTTAAACCTTTTAACCAATTACAATGGGAGTGAATCCCTTACTTTTAATCTTTGGCTTCAAGCACATCTCATAAGTTTAGAGAGACTCAAGCAACTCATCGATGTTCATACTATCCACATCCTTGCTTTCCTAAATGGTCGTCACCTTTGATTTGAATCTCTTAGGAAGAGACCTAAGGATTTTCCAATTTAAACGCTCTTTTGAGATAGGCACTCCAAGTGCTTTACATTGGTTAGCTATGTTAAGAAGCCAGAATTGGAAGTCTTCAAACCTTTCTTCTTTACTCATACTTAAATCGTCAAATTGTGATGCCAACATTTGAAGCCTCGATTTCCTCACCGCTAAGGTTCCTTCATTAGTAACATGGAGAGTATCCCAAGCTTCCTTTGCAGATTCAAGATTTTGAATGTAGGAGAATTGATGCCCATCAACTCCTCCAAAGATGGCATTCATAGCATGATGGTGCCATTTAGCAACCTCAAACTCATTCGTTGTCCATTCACTTCTTGGCTTGAGTATCATGGTTCCATCCTCTTGAACCTTGGTAGGAGGACTACAACCTTCTTCCACTACCAACCATGCCCTGTCATCAATAGAGCGGATGTAGGCTTTCATCCTCAAATTCCAATACCCATAGTTAGTGCCTCGAAGTAATAGGGGCCTAGTATTTAAGGTTTCTTCCTCCAGTACATCATCTTGTAAACCCAGGACTTTAAACACCTTACAAAAACCGTGAATGTATCACCCCGGACTCACATTAAAAAAAAACACAGTTAAATGCTCAAGGCTAAACTAGAGGGGGTGAATAGGTTAGACACCTTTTTTGACTCCCTTAGAAACAAACAAAAGTTTGTCCCTCTAGATTGCTTGTATCACAATATATATATATATATATATATATATTAAAGACAATTAATTAACATATAAAGACAAGTAAAGTGTGATCTAAACAAGTAATTGTAACATACACAATCTATATTATAGAAAGGAAATCAACTTACATAAAAAGTTCTATCCTCAAGAAAAATCCAAGAGAGATAGGGATAGAGAAAAGTTGACACAAGATATAACGTGGTAAACCTCCGAAGAGGAAACATCCATGGGCTAGCAGCCACCGGCAAACAAAATCCACTAGTAGATAAGACAAGTACAATCTCTTAAGTGACCACTTCACCTAGAAACTACCCTTCTATCCTACTCTAGAAGTTGTCGCCCTAATGCTTAACAATCGGAGGCCTCACACCTCTTGTCAAGACTTCCTCGCTCACCTTATCCGGATCCTCATGACCCAAGGAAAGACTTCTTGCTCAACTAAGTCCTCACAATTCTAGTCAAGACTTCCTCGCTGACAATCCGGATCCTCACGACCCTAGGCAAGACTTCTTGCTCGACTAGCCGAGTCCTCCTGACTCTAGCCAAGACTATCTTGCTCGACAATCCAAGGTCTCACGCCTCATGCCAAGACTTCTTGCTCAACAACATAGGTCTCACACCTATTGTAAAGACTTCCTTCTCACAAGACATTTAGGTGATCATAAATGCAAAACGCAAACAAGCATGCAACATAGAATGCTATGATCAACACATCCTATGGAAAATACTAAACATGAGCATGAAAGTACAAATTAAATATAGTCTAGTCAATCATGCATGTATAAACAATCTAGATCATGTAAGATATGTTCAATAGATCATAAGATCAAGTTTAAATCACACAAACCAAAAACATGCTAAAATCATATGACAAAGTCATTTAGATTTAAGCTAAAGTTCTAGAGCATATTCCTAATCATAGATTCAACCAAAACACATGAATAGCTCAAAGGAACATAAGCACATGTATTATGTGAGAATTTCGGTCAAGAGAGCCTAATACATGTGAGGAACTATTTTTCACAAAATCAATCAATCAAAGATCATCAAATAGTCCTAGAATCAAAGCTAGCACAATACAATCCCAAACATGTGAAAATATAGGCAAAATCAAAATCTAACTCAACATGTATGATTTCAATTAAAATCCAACCTAGCTTTGAAAGAGTTTAAAACTCAAATCAAAACACTCACAATATACAAATATATGTTGAAGAAGAAAACCCAAGGCAATTGACCAAGTTATAAAAGAAAACTTTGAGAGAAAATCAATACCTTAGTTGATTTAGGTTCAGTCCCGTTTTTGTGTGTATAGACTCTAAAAACAGCAATAAAACTCACTCAAACCTTTAGAGAAAATATGAAGGATAAAAAGACAAAACTCTCAACTTCGAATCACTCAAATCAGAGTTTAAATGAAGAAGTTATGGTGTTTGGAAGGTGAGAAAATGTAGAGAGAAAATTTCTACACACTAGTTTGAATTTCTTCTTAGAATGAAATGTGAGAGGGAAAGGGTTTATAAAGGAGAGGGAAAGAAAGGAGAAATATGATAAAATTGCCTTCCTTTGATATTGCTCTCCCGAGATGGGGCGTGGGCATCTCAGGAGAGCAAGGTTGTGCAGCCGAGATAGCCATGCGCCATCTCGGTCATGCACACTTTCATGGACTTCGGCCATGGTGCAATCCCCTCGCGCTTCCCTTGCATTTCCCTCTCATTTTTCCACCGTTCTCCTGCCTTCAAACTCAGAATTCGAATCCGTTTATGGATTACAGACCGTAACTCTCACACGGACATAGACATATAAGTTACTCAACCAAAAAAAAATAATTCGACTCGATATACGAATATGAAGACAATGTATGCAACATGAGTTGAAAGTGTAGTATCTTTTGACTAAGAACTTTAAATCAATAGTATGAGTAACCGAAATGACCGGAACTCAATCAAGAATGATTTAGAATGAAATTCAAGTTCAATATCCATGTTATACAAATATATACACACACAAACACAATTCACACTAGAATGCAAACTTCATAGAGATAGTCTCCAATCTTACATTTTCCAAAACATGTTATTTCCATAAAAATGCATGAGCATTCATCTTCAAGTGTGTGAATGTGTTATACATGGTGCACAATGATGCAGGGACATATATGAATGACTTGTATGTGTGTACCTATAATGTTGCACAATGATGCAGGTACATAAATTTATGAATTGTGTGTGTGTGCCTAAGCCTTGTAAGATAAAGATATAGTCTTAGTATAACTTTGTAGAATCAAATTTCATCCTTTCTCTTTGAAGACTAGAACTTGCTTTGAATTGTTGTTCATCCTTCTTTGAAGCTTGAATCATCATGAATCTAAACAACTTAATCATTACAAGTAAACATCATTTTTATATGGAATTAACGCCAACACAAACTAAAACCTAACATCTTATGCTTGATTGATTGTTTCTAGATCTAATTTCATTTTTCTAAGAACTAGGTTGTGTTTTATATGGTGTCTATATCTTCATATCTATGTTCTTAGTTGATAACATGCTTAGGTTGCCCAGATATATTTGTTATTGTTCTTTGAAAGCATAATCTAGCTATCTAGTTGCATGTCCATAGAATTTGTTGATCATCATTTTCTATGTCGAGTGCTTGTTTTTGCATTCACGATCACTTAGATGCCTTGTGAAGAGGTAGAAAGTATCATATCTTAGAGTGATTCTTTGATTTGAGCAATCGTAAGTCTTAGCTAGAGTCGGGAGGACTTGGATAGCTAAGCAAGTGGAAGTCTCAACAAAAGGTGTGAGACCTCGGATTGTTGAGCAAGGAAGTCTTGACTAGAGTCGGGAGGACTCGGATTGTTGAGCAAGAAGTCTTGCCTAGGGTCAGGAGGATCCGGATAGGTGAGCAAGGAATCTTCCTAGAGACAGAGGGTCTTGGATAGGAAGTCGGCTTAGTAGATCACTAGGTTCAAGAATAGAGTGAGAGTGATAGCTTGTAGAGCATGTGTGATTTCTTGAGTGTGTAACTCTATTTTAAATAGTGGATTTGCTTTTGCCGGTGGTTGTGGTATCAACCCGTGGATGTTTCCTCTTTGGAGGTTTACCATGTAAATATTGTGTGTCATTGTTTGCAATTTTCATTAAGTATTGTTAAATAGCATTGTTTTTAAAAGAAGATAAAAATTGGAGCATATACCTATTCACCTCATCTCTAGGTATATTCACAGTATAAAGATAAAGGTATTTTCAATTGGCATCAGAGCCGGTGTCTAGACGCACTTAGATAGATCTTCTTTGTAGTGTTTCTTATCTTCTTTTGTCTCATCATGATTAAAGAAATGTATTCTTTTGTGGCTTCTCTTGTTGAAGGTGAGTCTATTGACTTAGATGATCAAAAGATGGCAGGACATATAAGACCTAGATGTTATAAATACATTCGTAAATGTAGAATTGCCAATGATTTGCATGATAGGTCTTTGAATGGTCCTAGGCAATCATCCATGTATGGATCTAGAATTAGACTTAAGAATACCTTGGAAAACCATGTTAAGAATAAATGTGTTGATGGTTTGTTTATTAAATCTTGTGTTGTGCCTCATTTTACTATGCATAAGAAAGTTGATAATTCTATGTTTGATTTGTTTGAAAATGTGACTAATGGAGTCAATGTGACTAATGGAGTCAATGTGCCTAAAAACAAGTCAAAACATGTTAATAAAAGTAGGAATGAGAAACTTGTCAAGAAAGTTTGGGTTAAGAAAAACACAACACAATATTTAGTTGCACAATATGCTTTAAGAGCTAATTCTTCCTATAGTTGGTACCTAGATAGCGGTTGCTCTAGGAATATGACCGGTAACAAGGAATTCTTTAAGAATCTTGTTATGAATGATGGTGGATGGGTTACATTTGGTGATGGCACCAAAAAGAAAGTTCTAGGCAAGGGAACAATTTGTATCCCAGGATTGCCTAAACTTCGTGACACCTTATATGTAGATGGTCTACAAGCTAATCTAATAAGCACCACTCACTTGTGTGAAATTTTTAAGGAAGTTAGCTTTAACAAGGATGTGTGCACAATAATTGATAAAAGGGCAAAATTGTTTTGAAAGTCAAAAGGTCTTCGAACAATTGCTATTGTTTAGAGGTTAATCCACTAACATGTAATATGGCACATGAGTGCAACAAGCTTGAAGTATGGCATGAAATATTCGGCCACATGAATTATAAAGATTTAAAAAAGCTTGAGAAATATGACATTGTTAGAGGTCTTCCTAGTCTTAGTAAAAAACTTGATGGTGTTTGTGAACCATGTCAATTAGGTAAACAAACAAAAGTGTCTCATAAAAAGTACACTAATTTTGCTACCAAGAAGCCCTTAGAACTTGTGCATATAGAGCTAATGGGACCAATTCAAACCGAAAGCATAAATGGCAAGAAATACATTTTTGTATGTGTTGATGATTTTTCTCGGTTTGCTTGGGTATATTTTCTTAGAGACAAGACCGAAACTTTTGGTTACTTTAAGAAGATTTGAAATCAAGTTCAAAATGAAAAAGGTCTTGGGATCAAGAAAATATGTCGCATTAGGAGTGATCATGGGAGTGAATTTGAAAATGCTAGATTTAGTGAGTTTTGTGATGAATATTGGATTTCATATGAGTTCTCGGCTCCTAGAACTCCCTAACAAAATGGTATTGTTGAGAGGAAGAATCGTGTCTTGCAAGAGATGGTTAGGGTCATGCTCAATAGCAAGAAAGTCCCTAGAAATCTTTGGACCGAAGCAGTCAATACCGCATGTTATGTCACTAATAGAGTTTTGAGAAGGCCCGGCACAAAACAAACCTCCTATGAACTTTGGAAGGGCAAGAAGCCCAATATGAGTTACTTCCACACTTTTGGAAGTAAGTGCTTTATTTTGAATTATAGTGATCACTTAGGAAAGTTTGATGCTAAAAGTGATATTGGTCTCTTTCTTGGGTATGCTAATAATAGTCGTGCATATAGAGTGTTCAATTTGAAATCTAAGACTATTATGGAGTCTATTAATGTGAAAATAGATGATCTTAGCATTCTTGGTTTGTGTGATAACCATGGTGTCAATAAACCTAAAGAACATTTGTTGAATGACACTAAAGCACCTATTGATGTGACTAGTTGTGATGAAAGTGAGTCTAGTCATAATGATGATAATGGTAGTGTTGCTAGAAAAGAAAGTCAAGAGTTAGAAAATGGTTTAAATGATGACCAACAAGATGTTGAAAATTATAATTCTAGACTTAGGAACATGCATTACCAACAAGACATCATATGTGATTTGAATGAAAGGGTTAGAACTAGAAGGCAACTAGCTAACCAAATTTCATATGCTTGCTACACTTCTCAAATTGAACCCAAAAATATTAATGAAGCAATTATTGATGAATATTGGGTTAATGCCATGCAAGAAGAACTAAATCAATTTGAGAGGAATGAAGTATGGTTCTTAGTTCTTAGACCAAAAGATATCAATGTGATTGGTACAAAATGGGTGTTTAGGAATAAGACCGATAAATGTGGCAAGATTGTGAGAAATAAAGCAAGACTAATGGCTCAAGGATACACTCAAGTTGAGGGTGTAGACTTTGATGAGACTTTTGCACCCGTTGCACGTCTTGAGTCCATTAGGCTTTTGTTGTCCATTGCATGTCTTAAAAAATTCAAATTGTTTCAAATGGATGTCAAAAGCGCTTTTCTCAATGGATACCTTCAAGAAGAAGTGTATGTCGAACAACCTAAGGGTTTTGCAGACCCACACTCTCATAATCATGTGTTTAAGTTGAAAAAGACTCTTTATGACCTTAAGCAAGCTCTTAGAGCTTGGTATGATAGGTTGACTTAATATCTTATTGATAACCAATATAGAAGAGGTGGTATTGATAGAATATTATTTGTAAAGCATTATGACAATGACATTTTTGTTGCACAAATATATATTGATGACATTGTGTTTGGGTCTACATGTAAAACCAAGGTTGATGATTTTGTGAATGTTATGTCAAGAGAATTTGAAATGAGTATGGTAGGTGAACTCAATTACTTTCTAGGCATGCAAGTGAAACAATCTAGCAATGGTATCATGTTGTCTCAATCTAAATATGCTAGAAATCTTGTTAAGAAATTTGGCCTTGAAAGCGGAAAAGAATTTGAAACACCTATGAGTACAACTTTAAAACTTGAAAAAGATGAAAAAGGAAAAAATGTTGATCAAAGTCTCTATAGGAGCATGATAGGTAGCCTTCTCTACCTAACTGCTAGTAGACCAGATATTTGTTTTAGTGTAGGTTTGTGTGCTAGGTTTCAAGCTAATCCAAAAGAATCTCACTTGAAAGTCGTTAAAAGAATCATTAGGTATATAAAAGGAACATAAAATCTTGGTTTATTCTATTCATTTGATGCTAATTATATTCTTGTTGGCTATTGTGATACAGATTGGGCAGGAAACATTGATGATCGTAAAAGCACATTGGGTGGTTGCTTTTACTTGGGGAATAATTTGATTGCTTGGCTAAGCAAGAAGCAAAATTCCATCTCTCTTTCTTCATCTGAAGCCGAGTACATTGCGGCCGTAAGTGCTTGCACATAACTTCTATGGATGAAACAAATTCTCAAGGATTATGAGATTGATCAAGGTAAAATGACTCTCTATTGTGATAATATGAGTGCCATTAACATCTTTAAAAATCTGATTCAACACTCACGCACAAAGCATATAGACATTAGGCATCATTTCATTAGAGAACTTGTTGAACATTCAATAGTAACTCTTGAACATATGCCTACTAAGAATCAACTTGCGGACTTGTTCACAAAGCCCTTGGACAAAGAGAGATTTGTATCTCTTAGAAGATCCATTAGCATGATTTGTGTTGTTTAATGCTTGTGTGTGGTTATAAGTGGCTTGATAAGCAAAACTATATTGTATATCTATTTATTTGAGAGCTACTCATGTGAGAAGTAATGATCTTGATAAAATAGCTTTTATTGCTTCTAGATCATGCACTTAAGTCTCTGTAAATCTTGTTTTTTTAAAGTGCACAAATGCTTCTCTTATATGTCTAAGTTTGAGTAATTGAGTTTGAAAGAATGTATATTATGGATGCATCTTGAAGTTCATTGTCTAGTACATGATAGATAACCTATGGTTAGTATCCATTTTGCTTCAGCATCTACATAAAACTCAACGAGCATCTTCATGGAAAGAGCTACACACCTTGGTTGTGAAGCCGCCCAATGTAGGAAAGGGCTACACCATTGTGATGAATGAAAGCCGTCATGAAGAGCATATGTTTATGTTAGAAAAATCAAAGAAGTGTTGAAAAAAATCATTTAAAAAAAATATTTTATACAAAGCCTAAAAAGAAATGGAGGAAGGCTTAAAATGGAGTATAGTTGAAAACTGTGATTGCTCAAGTTGAAAAATAGAAATGGGATGACGAGCCACATGCACACACATGCTCATATGTTAAAATCTATTCTCTTTAAAGTTAAAAATCTGGATGATAATCGGTTTGACTTTGATTGAAAGGCTTTATATGGATAGATGTTAAAGTGGTTTACATGTTGATATCACAATCACTCCTTTTATATATGCTTGAACCATTTTTCACACACACACATTTTTGCTTAATGTGCTTGATTCATTAGCAATGAGAGATTATTTTTGAGAGAATAATGAAAATCTATGATTCTCTTGTTAATTTTGAAACATAATGGTTTACTATCTTTTATTGCTTGAAATGTGTGTTTGTGTGAGTCCATTGTGAACAAGTTTACTTGCTTATTAATATGTGGAGCATATGTTAAGAGGGAGCTTAGTTTGTTAAACATAGTTCTCTATACAACTTGTTTGCTCACTATCTCATGATTCAATTATGCATCCCTTATACCCTTGTAGGTATTTTCATTTGGCATTTATCTCTCTCTAGGTTGTATAATATGTTTTTGTCTATTCCTTGTCAAAAAGGGGGAGAAAGTTTTTCCCTCACAATGTTACTTACTTTTGATGTAAAGGGGAGACAATCCATTAGGGGGGAGAAATTTTGGCTTTGGGGGAGAAAGTAAGGGGGAGAAAAATTTGTGTTTGCATGAGAACTTTTGTTTTTGTTTGTATATTGTTTGTTTATCTCACATATCTTCTTTGTAGAAGATTTATTTTGGTTGTTCTTGTCTCACAGGTGCTTTGAATGTGTGAAGATATTCTTGAAGACTCATGAAGACATTTTAGTCTAGGAATATCCCTTTGTAATGTGAGGATGTGAGAATGCAATCAACATTGATTATGAGTGATCATTGTATGGGGAGGTAGAGGTTTTGTCATGGAATAGCCAAAGGGGCAGATTGTTAGGTTTTAGATTTATGTTGGCTTGATTCCATAACAAAACTTCATTTCTTTGTAATACTTAGTTGCTTAAGTGGTTCATGATGATAAGAGCTTCTAGGAAGAAAAGCAACTTCTCATGATGCAAAGTTCATCTTCAAGAGGATTGGTACTATTCTTGGATGCTAAGGTATCAAGATCCTTCTTCCTCTTGCAAGGCGTAAGCACACACACACACAATTCATTCATATGTGTCCCTGCTTAGTTGTGCATCACTATATCCGCACACATACACAATTCATACATTTGTATCCTTGCATCATAGCGCATCATTTGGTATAACACTTTCACACACTTGAAGTTGAATGCTCATGCATTGGAATGAAAGTAGCATGTTTTGGAAAATGCATGATAGGAGACTATCTCTATGTAGTTTGCATTCTTGTGTGAAATGTGTTTGTTTGTTTATATGTTTGTATAACATGGATCTTGAAATTTATTTTAGTCTTAGATTATTCATGATTGAGTTCCGGTCATTTCGGTTACTCATATTATTGATTTTAAGTTCTAAGTCCAAAGATACTACACTTTAAACTCATGTTGCATACATTGTCTTCATCTTCATTTATCGAGTCAAATTCTTATTTTCTGGGTTGAGGATTTATATTTCCATGTTCATAAGGGAGTCCCGATTCGTAATCTGTAAACAGATTTGAATTCAGAGTTTGAAGCCCAAAGAACTGTCAAAGAACGCGAGAGGAGCGCAAGGGGTGAGGTGCGATGACTCAAGCCATCACCATGCACCATCCAGAGATGGTGCGTGGCCGTCTCTACCCCAAATGTGTTCTGCCCCGAGATGCCCATGTGCCATCTCGGGGAGACACTAATGAAAGGGGGCAAAAATGTCATTTGGTCATTCTCTCTTTAAAACCTCTCATTCCCTCTCATTCTTTAGATGTTGAGAAAATTGAAATTGAAGAACAAGTGCAGAAATTTTCTCTCTACATTTTTTATTTTTGTTTTTGTGATAACTTCTTCATTTCTACTCCGAATCACTTGATTCAAAAATAGATTTCGAGTGTCTTGAAGAGTTTTACAAACCCTAAGAATTTCCAAAACCAAAGGATGTCTACATTTTTTGTGATAACACGCTTAGGTTGCCTAGAGATATTTGTGATTGTTCTTTGAAAGCATAATCTAGCTATCTAGTTTCATGTCCATAGAATTTGTTGATCATCCTTTTCTATGTTGAGTGCTTGTTTGTATTTTGCATTCATGATCACTTAGGTGCCTTGTAAAGAGGTAGAAAGTCTCATATATTATAGTGATTCTTTGATTTGAGCAATTGTAAGTCTTAGCTAGAGTCGGGAGGCTTGGATAGCTAAGTAAGTGGAAGTCTCGACAAGAGGTGTGAGACCTCGGATTGTTGAGCAAGGAAGTCTTGACTTGAGTCGGGAGGACTCGGATAGTTGAGCAAGAAGTCTTGCCTAGGGTCAGGAGGATCCGGATAGGTGAGCAAGGAATTTTCCTAGAGACAAGGGGTTTTGGATAGGAAGTCGGCTTAGTAGATCACTAGGTTCAAGAATAAAGTGAGAGTGATAGCTTGTAGAGCATGTGTGATTGCTTGAGTGTATAACTCTATTTGAAATAGCGGATTTACTTTTGCTGGTGGTGGTGATATCAACTCGTGGATGTTTCCCCTTCGGAGATTTACCACATAAATATTGTGTGTTATTGTTTGCAATTTGCATTAAGTATTGTTAGAATAGTATTGTTTTTAAAAGAATATAAAAATTGGAGCATATACCTATTCACCCCCCCCCCCCCCTCTAGGTATATTCACACTATAAAGATAAAGGGAATTTCAATAAATATATGAATTGTATGTGTGTACCTAAGCCTTGTAAGAGAAAGATAAAGTCTTAATTTACCTTTGTAGAACCATATGGCATCCATTCTCTTTAAAGACTTCGAACTTGCTTTGACTAGTTGTTCCTTCTTCTTTGAAGCTTGAATCATCATGAATCTAAATAACTAAATCTTTACAAGTAAACATCATTTTGATATGGAATTAATTCCAACACAATCTAAAACCTAACCGTCTCCCCTTTTGGAAAATTCCATGTAACAACACCTATACATTTACTACAAATATAAAAATGAAGATAGGTCACAAAATCACTCCCACACATTACAATGAGTAAGATTCCTAGAACTAATCTTCATCAACTCTTGAACTTCATCTTGATCTTCTCTTTAAGCAACCTACAAATCATCTCAAAGCACAATGCATATACAAGAGAAAACAACAAATGGAAACATATACTATGGATAAGAATATATAATAAAGTCCATAAATTCATGTATCTCCCCCTCAATAAATGCCAAAACGCAAGAATTCTTAACCAAATCTTAAGACTAATTATTACATGCCATTGGAAGTTCAAAAGTTCACAAAACAACATAAAAAGAAACTAAGCAACTAGCATCTCTTTCTCCCCCTTTTTGACATGAAATGATGCCAAAAGTTAAGAAATATACCACAAGACTCAAATACTAGCTACTTGGTCCACCAAAGAAAGATGTGCGAGTAGTTGATCTAACATAATGCTTGAGAGGTAGTCTTTAACTTGAAGCAATACACTCCTCCAACTCTTTTATCCTAGTATATTGTTGAACAACTATAGCACTAAGCTCAACAACCTTCTTATTCAATTGTAAAGCCCAATCCGGAAGAATATTTATGCTAATCACATGAATATCAACTTGAGAACTACTAAATAGTCTAAAAGTATTACAAGTCTTACCCTTATCCTTGTATGACATGTATGACACACGTTTATCACTAAACTTTTTCAAGGGTTGAACTAACACATCATTTTCTCTACTCTTAACCCCACGAGCTAAACATAATAAAGTAATAAACCCCGGTAATGCAAGCTTTTTATCACCTCCAGTAGAGAAAGCCACACTATCACTATAAAGCATGAGAAGATCCCCAAGGTTTATAGGTTGATTAGTCACCAAGGCATACACTATTTTGATGTTGTCCTTATTAAACTCGGTTGAATTCGAAGATCCAATAATGTTAGTGCAAATGAATAGATGCCAAAATGCACTAGCCTTAAATAACTCATGTTAACGAATATATGCTCTACCTTTCCACTCAAAAGAAGCATTGTCACAAAGAGTTCTACCCATGATATTAAGATTCTCAAAGACATCAACATCTAGAAAACTAGAATCTATATCATTAGATAGCCCAAGAAACTTGTTAATGTTTTTCTGGTTAACTCTAAACACAACACCACTAATATCCATCAAAGCTGGCAATTTCTCTATATTCAAGATAAAACTCTCTAACAAGAGTATCATTCACAATTCCTAACATGCTCACCTAAGATTCCCAATTTCTATCCTTAATGCACATAAGAATATAAGAATCTTTACACTTACCTAAGTCAATGTCTCTCTCTTGAAATATCTTCTTAGTTCCAAATATCCCTAAATCTTTTGTCTTTAAAGCTTTGGATCCTTTTGAGGTAGACTTGGCTTTCACAACGGGATTCAATTGATTTCCACTTCCGGTAACCTTAGTTCTTCCCATTCGTTCTTGTGTTATAAGATGCTATATACGTACAACAAAAGTGAGTGAAAGACAAAACAAGCATATTACTCACAAGTATATAACAACAAAGACATATGACTTAAGAATGAATCATCATGCAAGACAAAGATAATGAGTAATATCTTACAAGTATCATTAAGTCAAAATATGCCAACATGTAACAAAATGAAGCATGTGAACATATCATAAAAGAGAACAATATCTAGCATCCAATGCTCCCCCTTGATAAATGCTATAACTAAAATCAATGATAGGATAAAGTTCACAAAGATGTTCACACAATCACACATTCAAGCAATTTGACGAAATATCAACAAAATAAGCTTCATATGCTAAGAGAGATACACAAAGATTTTTCAAGTTCTTTCATAATTCTTCAACAATTGCTAAAATATCATCATACTGATAAACAAAGTGTGTGTGTGAGAGATGTGCTTCAAATATATATCCAGAAGTAGTTTGATAATCAACATGCAAACAATTTCCAACAACTATTAATCTTAAGCTTTTTCCATAAAAAGTCAAACTGATTATCATCCGGAATTTTTGCTTTTAAGAGAATATATTTCAACATATAAGCGTGTATGTGCATGTGGCTCATCATTGAAGGGAAAAGAACGGTTCAAAACACAACGGAAGCGTAATAAAATCAAAAATTAGGGTTTGCGTATAAATAAAAAATTTCCCTTTTATGCAACGAGAACCTTAACCCTAGATTAATTGACATATATAAAAGTATCGTACCTTTTGTTTTGTAAAGATTGAACTAGCGTCGAATTGAATCCGTAAGATCTTCCAATCCAATCACGAACGTGAATCACCTTGGAGTGTGGGCTCACTTTCTTTAAATTGTATACCTGGGGATGGAAACAAACGAAATCTTTTTCTTTGTTAGTTACAAAAATACTCCAAGAGAAAAATCAAGAACGTTCGGCCACTTGTGAATTATCAATCAATTTGATTGAAACTCGTGTGAACCTTGATTCGATGTTGTACACAAAACCCTTATGATAAAAAGGATACTAGTGTACTATCGAAAACAAAAACGTTCTCTTTTTCTCTTTTTGTAGGGAAAAATGGTTTAGAAACGCAGCAGACCTTAATAAAGGCCATATATTATTTTTCTTATTTTATTAAATCCACCGGACCTTAATAAAAAATCCACATGTGAACTAGACACATTCTTACAAAAAGAAACAAGTTCACATGCCTTATTACAATTCTAGATAGACCCCTAAATTGGTCCAGTAAAATATATCAAGTGATCCATGCAAGTTCGTTTGAATTGGGGATCTTCGCGGGCTATCATAATGTAAGCTCCAATAGGCACAACCCAATCTCAATCAAAAAATGATTCACTTAGGTCCGATCTATTTAATTTTAGTTCATTCCACTAAAGAACTAAAATTGAAATCTTAAATAAAGATAAAATAAGTTAATGTTACTCATTCGTACCCTAGACAACCTTATTGGAGAAATTGTATCCTCGTGAAGAATACCGGCAATCGTCAAGAGCTCATATACCGCCTATAGCTCTCCAAGTTACCATATTTACTCATATGACCACATTTTGAACTTGGATATTTTGACTTGTCCAGAAGCCATATTTCAATAGACACTATTGAAAAATTAACGTTAAGATTTAATATACAATACCTCAAAACATCCATAGTATGGTATTCTACTCTCATTCAATAAATGGAGCCACGATGTCCATATCTATAAATGAAGTCCTCTATCGATTAACAAATGAATACCACCAAACTATCGAGGATAGACTATGCTATATAATCGTACTCATTGATAGCTCAAATGATAACACTTGCAACCATAAGTCCATCATATATCTCAGGATTGAGATAGACTCTCCGATTGTCTTCAAATGAAAACTTTTATCTATTGACGGTTCTAGATGAAGTATTTCATTTTGATCCTATTCAATACACCCAGTGCACTAGATTCTTTTGCCTAAAGACACTACACTTTGATGATTTTAGACTCATCATAACACATTTGATCCCACTCAAATGCTAGCAAAAGAATCTACAACTTTAACAAGATAAAGACGTCCAACCTTCTATCTTAAGTTGTGAATATTATTCAAGACTAACTAAAGAATTGTGTCTACCTCATACATATCTAGATGTATGAACAATTCTTCTTTTCTCATAGTCTTTTAACCTTATGATTATTTACTTTTGACAATTATAATAATTAAACTATAAATGCTATAAGATTTGCTAAACTAGAAATCACTTTATTCATATGAAAAGATTGTTAATTACAATATTACACTCTTGCTATCGAGCATAATCCTAACAATCTCCCACTTGCTCTATAGCAAATGTGTCATATCTCTCATCCCATTGTTCTCTAGATGCCCATCAAAACTCTTTTGAGGAAGAGACTTTGTAAAGGGATCCGCTAGATTTTCTGCTGACGCAATCTTGGTAATTGTCACAATAGATAGTGATCTGCTTATTCGCTTCAAGAACCACTTCCAAGTCAATCAAGAATTGGCGGAGCCGGACAGCCTCTGTAGCAGCCTCGCATGTGGCAACATACTCGGCTTCCATGGTGGAATCATCAATACAAGATTGCTTGATACTCCTTCATATGACTGCCTCTTCTCTAATGGTAAACACAGATCCTGATGTCGATCACCTGGAATCAGAATCTGACTGAAAATCAGAATCTGTATACCCAACGGGAATTAAATTCCCTCTAAAGTATACAAGCATATAATCTCTCGTTCTCCTAAGATACTTGAAAATATGCTTGACTGCCGTCCAGTGATCAGGTCCAGGCTTCGATTGAAACCTGCTAACTATGCCCAAAGAAAAACAAATATATGGTATAGTGCAGAGCATTGCATACATGAGACTTCAAACTACCGAAGCATACGGAATCCTTCCCATGAATTGCTCTTCATGCTCATTCTTAGGAACATGTTCCTTCGAAAGTTTGATTCCATGCCTGAAAGGTAACATACCTTTCTTGGAATCTTGCATGGAAAACCTAGACAAGATTTTATCTATATATGAAGCTTGGGATAATGCAATCGTTCTATTCTTTCTATCCCTTATGATTTGGATACCAAGAATATAACTTGCTTCTCCTAAGTCCTTCATATCAAATTGTTTTGCTAACCATTCTTTTATTAATGTCAATACACCTACATCGTTTCTGATGAGTAGTATATCATAACCGTAAAGAACCAGGAAAACCAACTTGTCGCCTTTAATCCTTTTGTATACACAAGGTTCATCAAGGTTTTGAATAAATCCAAAACCTTTAACGGCTTGATCGAACCTTAAGTTCCAGGATCTGGATGCTTGCTTCAATCCATATATGGATCTTTGCAACTTGCATACCCTTTCATCTTGGCCCTTTTCAATGAATCCTTCTGGTTGCATCATACAGATGCTTTCGGCAGGACTTCCATTAAGGAAAGTTGTCTTGACGTCCATTTGCCAAATCTCTTGGTCTAGAGATGCCGCAATGGATTAGAGTATCCTAATGGATTTAAGCATGGCCACAGGAGAGAAGGTTTCTTCATAATCGATACCTTCCTTCTTTGTATAACCTTTAGCTACCAATCTAGCTTTATAGGTTTCCACCTTTCCATCCATTCCTCTTTTCCTCTTGTATACCTACTTGCACCCGATGGGTTTTATCCCTTTAGGCAAGTCTACAAGAGACCAGACTTTATTTTTTAACATAGATTCAATTTCGGATTGCATTGCCTTTTGCCAATGGCGACAATCAACATCTTCCATTGCTTCCTTGTACGTATAGGGATCATCATCGTCCGGAAGATTCTTTACAGATTCTCCTAGACCGATGTATCTTTCAGGTTGTCTTACAACCCTCCCACTACGACGAGGTATGGTGGATTGTTGATCTTGTGTTGGTACGGAATTTACAAGTGGGCTTGGTTACGAAACCTCTTATAGAATTGTATATCCTAAAAGCTCATTTAGGACAATTCTACTTTTACGCACAAAATTATTCATACAGTACTCTTCTAGAAATTTAGCATTTGTCGAAACAAATACTTTAAGATCTGAAGGACCATAAAAATAATATCCTTTTGCTCTTTTTGGATACCCTACAAATATGCATGTTTCTGAATTGAACTTCATCTTCTCTGTCTTTCCTTTTAACACGTGCGCAGGACATCTAAATATCCTTAAGTGTTGTAAACTAGGTTTTCGCCTAGTCCACAACTCATGCGGTGTTTAAGGAACCGACTTAGATGGTACATTGTTTATAATATACTTGGCAGTTTGTAAAGCATATCCCCAAAAAGAACTAGGGAGCATTGAATAACTCAACATAGACCTAACCATATCCAAAAGAGTTCTATTTCTCCTTTCTGCCACCCCATTTTGTTGAGGTGTGCCTGGTGCAGAAAACTTAGAAATTATTCCATTATCAATAAGATATTGCTGAAACTCACCAGATAGATATTCTCCACTACGATCGGACCTCAAGATTTTTATAAGTTTCTCAAGCTGATTTTCCACTTCAGCTTTAAATGCTTTGAACATATCAAAAGCATCCGACTTATGTCTCATGAGATACACATAGCCAAATCTTGAGTGATCATCCGTGAAAGTGATGAAGTACTCATATCCACCTTTAGCTTGAATGCTCATAGGTCAACACACATCAGTGTGTATCAATCCTAAACATTTAATGGCTCTTGCGCCTTTGGTCGTAAACGACCTTTAGGTCATTTTACCTTCCAAACAAGATTCACAAGTTGGTAGATCATCAACCTTTAAGTCACTTAGAGGTCCGTCACATACCAATCTCTTAATCCTATTAAGGTTAATATGACCTAGGCGCAAATGCCATAGGTAGGTTTCATCTTTTGATAATTTTACTCTTTTATGATTGGGTTCCGTTGATTCTGTGTCTAACAAGTGACAGATATTTCCATACAAATAGAATAAACCGTTTTCCAATGTACCTTTGCAAACAAATTTGTTATTCTTACTAATAATAAAACCTTTATTAAAAATAACCGAATATTCAAATTTATTTAGACAAGAGACCGAAATTAAATTCCTCTTGAATATTGGTACATAATAAACGTTTATTAATATTAAATGCCTATAAGAATCAAAATTGATTCTAATATCTCCCACTACACTAGTAGACACCAACGCTCCACTGCCTAAATACAAGTTGAATTCATTCTTATCCAGTCTATTGCTTTGACCCTTTTCACCACAAAAGAAACACTTTCCTTTGATCTTGGTTACTTTCTTGGTCTCCTTCTAAGAAGGCTCAAGTTGCTTTTTCTTCTGTTATCTCTTGACCTTCTAACTGGCCTTAACAGTAGCAACTTTACTAACCATATGAATCCTTGTCTAGAGACATCATAATATTGGCAACAGTCTCAGTTCATTCATGTTGCTGTTGCAACACGTTAGAAATAATGGCCATAATGTAACATACATTTAGCCATCTTATCTAAAGACTTCCACTATTGATACTCATCTCTTTGCTTCTAAGTAGATTCATTAGTTTTGGTGGTTAAGGAATATACAGAATGAACTTATACTTTTCAATTTGCAACAACAAGCCAATATTCCTTTTCCATGTGACATAATTATCATTAGTTTAAAGTATTATCTTTTTAGGATATTGATTAGGGATAGGGTTATGATTTCTTTTTAATAACAAAAATTACATAAGTAAACAATCATGATATAGCACTTTTGAATATTTATCTTGAATTAAATGAAATAATTCAATCGTAAAAATTCAACGGTGATCCAACACCCATAAATGTCACGCCTCCTTTGAGAGTTCGCACTATTTACTAGTTGGACTAGGTCCCTCCTAATTGTTAACTTAACAACCAACGTTTTATTTTTAGCCTTGCAATTTTATTAACAAGAACTCTTGGGAGGATATTAATAAAATTACATTAAGTGTGTTACCAAGTTATCGACCTTCAATATAATCCCTCACGAATATCCCTCCTTTGGGAGTAGATATCGTTTGGGCTAATTTTCTAGTCTATCCTTGTAAGGGAGTATCCTGCTAAATTCCATTCATGAATACCTCTTGGGAGGTTATTCACAAAACATAAAGTTCAACTAAACTTGGAGGCCGTAGGTGTTCCAAAACACCTTCTTCCACTCAATTGTTTAAGGCGTGTGATCGAATTCCAAAGAATGATTTGCCAAGTTATCTAGATGCCAATTTAGATACTTAAACCATTCAATGCATGTTCATACCAAAAGAGATATATGAGTGGCACTCCTATTCTATATGACATGTTATCAAACAATGACAAACATTACAATATTTACAAAAATATAAATAGCTACAATTTTGGTCCATCCTAGAAAAACAAGTAAATTACATATGTCTTGGAATACAAGAACTCCTTTCTTGGCGAACAAGTCTTCACGCGACTTTCGTCATTCGGACTCTTTCGGCTACCACCCATGGGTGTGCGCACCCCTTGCCCTTACCCATGGGCGTGTGCAAGTCACAAGCCCATAAAGGGCTGCCATGCACAGCCCATGACTACAACAATGGATGCCGTGCGCAGCCCATGCCACAACAAACTCGGTTGCGCGCTCTTCGCACGCTCGTTCGTTGTTACGGCTCGCACGGTCCCAAACTTGTTCCGGTTACTCCTAATTCTTCAAACCTTTGAGTCTTCGAAACTTGAATGTATTACAAAAGAATTTACATAACAAAATACTGCAGTTTTTTTTTTATTACAAGAACAAAATAAAAAAAAACTTAGCAACTACCAAGAAGGAAATTATGGCGATAACAGACCACTCTTCTTGTTACAATCCCAAAACAAAATTACATTGAAATTCTATGACCAAAATTAAGCAATAACAATCCACATATAAGACATATATATATCCATGAATTCCAATGTAAATATATATGCGAATACCTAGAGTGTCATCTCTTTCTAAAACATGCATATATACAATAAAAGAAAAAGATTCACAAACACATACATCAATTAATCAAGGGTACAACCAGGCTCTGATACCAATTGTAGGGAAAAAAACGGTTTAGAAATGCAGCGAAAGCATGAGAAAAAATGAAAATAGGGTTTGCGTATAAAATAAAAAATTTCTCTTTTATGCAACGAGAACCTTAACCCTAGATTAATTGATGTATACATAAGTATTGTACCTTTTTCGCATGACGATTGAACAAGCGCCGAATTGATTCCGTAAGATCTTCCAATCCAATCACGAACATGAATTACCTAGGAGTGTGGGATCCCTTTCTTTAAATAGTATTCTTGAGGATGGAGACAAAGCAAAAATCTTTCCATTGTTAGTTACAAATATCCTCCAAGAGAAAAATCCAAGAACGTCCGGTCACTTGTGAATTATCAATCAATTTGATTGAAACTCGCGTGAACCTTGATTCAATGTTGTACACAAAACCCTTTAGATGTAAAGGATATTAGTATACTATCGAATACAAAAACATTCCCCTTTTTTCTCTTCTAGGCCGAATTCACACACACCCTTTATCTATGAGTTGATCGAATTTTGTCTAGAGCAAAAATAAATTTTTCTCCCTCAAAATTCTCTCTAGCTATGCCAAATTCTCTCTTGAAAATTACCTAGGCATGGCCAAAATTTTCATCATAGAATTCATAGGGCTGGCCGAAAATCACACACACATATATATAGGATCATAAATCCTTTCCTAAGAAGGATTTACTTGGATGCCAAGAATCCATTCCTTAGGTGGATTTATTTGGTAGTTAAGAATCCTTATCTTAAAGAAATTATATCCTTTTGTATATATATATATGGGCTGGACGAATTTTATATGATATAGATTAGGATCACAAATCCTTTCCTAAGAAGGATTACTTGGTAGTTAAGAATCATTTCCTTAGGTAGATTTACTTGGTGGTTAAGAATCCTTTTCAAAAAGGAATTCTATCCTAACACCAAGACTCCTAATCCAACTCAAAAGTATATTTGTAACCATATTAAAGACTTCCTAATTTGATTAGATAAATAACTCCATTTATTAATATACATATTAAATATAGTCTTTAACATTAACTATACTACCAACAATAGTATAGTTTTAGGAGACCATCTCCTATTAGGAAAAGATTTTGACTTTTAATTAAATAATTAATTAATAAATTAATTAATTAATTTCCATTTAATTAAATAATAATAAAATAAAAATAATATATTTAAGCTATTCACCATAGCCATTGCCGCCCATACCTAGTATAAAGGCCATATATTATTTTTTTTATTTTATTAAATCCATTGGACCTTAATAAAAAGTCCACATGTGAACTAGACCTATTCTTACAAAAAGAAACAAGTTCACATGCCTTATTACAATTCTAGATGGACCCCTAAATTGGTCCGGTAGAATATATCAAGTGATCCATGCAAGTTCGTGTGAATTGGGGATCTTAGCGGGCTATCTAAATTTAAGCTCCAATAGACACAACCCAATCTCTATCAACAAATGATTCACTTAGGTCCGATCTATTTAATTTTAGTTCATTCCACTAAAGAACTAAAATTGAACTCTTAAATAAAGATAGAATAAGTTGATGTTACTCATTTGTACCCTAGACAACCTTATTGGAGAAAGTGTATCCTCATGAAGAATACCGACAATCGCCAAGAGCTCATAGACCGCCTATAGCTCTCCAAGTTACCATATTTACTCATATGACCACATTTTGAACTTGGATATTTTGACTTGTCCAGAGGCCATATTTCAATAGACACTATTGAAAACTTAACGTTAAGATTTAATATCCAATACCTCAAAACATCCATATGATGGTATTCTACTCTCATTCAATAAACGGAGCCACGATGTCCATATCTATAAATGAAGTCCTCTATCGATTAACAAATACAACCACACTATCGAGGATAGACTATGCTATATAATCGTACTAATTGATAGCTCAAATGATAACATTTGCAACCATAAGTCCATCATTTATCTCAGGATTGAGATAGACTCTTCGATTGTCTTCAAATGAAAACTTTTATCTATTGACGGTTCTAGATAAAGTATTTCATTTTGATCCTATTCAATGCACCCAGTGCACTAGATTCTTTTGTTCAAAGACACCACACTTTAATGATTTTAGACTCATCATAACACATTTGATCCCACTCAAATGCTAGCAAAAGAATCTACAACTTTAACAAGATAAAGGCGCCCAACCTTCTATCTTAAGTTGTGAATATTATTCAAGACTAACTAAAGAATTGTGTCTACCTCATACATATCTAGATGTATGAACAATTCTTCTTTTCTCATAGTCTTTTGACATTATGATTATTTACTTTTGACAATTATAATAATTAAACTATAAATGCTATAAGATTTGTTAAACTAGAAATCACTTTATTCATATGAAAAGATTGTTAATTACAATATTACACTCTTGCTATCGAGCATAATCCTAACACTTTTCTCCTTGGCTGAATTCCACGCCCTATGTCTTATAGTTGATTGAATTTTATCTAGAGTAAAATACCAAATTTTCTCTCTCAAAATTCTTTCTTGCCAAGCAAAATTCTTTCTTAGAAAACTCTTAGGTTGGCCGAAATTTTCACTCTAAAAATCAGAGGGCTGGCTGAAATTCAAAAGGATATATATATATATATATATAGGATCACAAATCCTTTCCTAAGTTACTTGGTTGGCAAAAATCCTTTCTTTAGGTGGATTTAATTGGTAGTTAAGAATCCTTTTCTAAAAGGAATTCTATCCTCTTATATATATTTATGAGCAGGCCGAAATTCTTATGAATATAATTAGGAGATTTAATTCTTTTCCTAAGAAGGATTACTTGGTAGTTAAAAATTCTTTCCTTAGGTAGATTTACTTAGTGGTTATGAATCCTTTTCAAAAAGGAATTATATCCTAACACCAAGACTCCTAATCCAACTCAATAGATTATTTGTAACCATATTAAAGACTTCCTAATTTGATTAGATAAATAATTCCTTTTATTTATCTACTTATCAAATATAGTCTTTAACATTAACTATACTACCAACAATTGTGTAGTTTAAGGAGACCATCTCATACTAGGAAAAAGATTTTGACTTTTAATTAAATAATTAATTAATCAAAAAATTAATTAATTTCTATTTAATAACATAAAAAAATAAAACTAATATATTTAAGCTATTCTTAATAGCCTTGCCGCCCATACCATATATAAGGGTCATATATTATTTTCCTTATTTTATTAAATCCATTGGACCTTAATAAAAAGTCCACATGTGAACTAGACCTATTCTTACAAAAAGAAACAATTTCTCATGCCTTACTACAATTCTAGATGGACCCCTAAATTGATCCGGTAGAATATACCAAGTGATCCATGCAAGTTCGTGTGGATTGGAGATCTTAGCGGGCTATCTAAATTTAAGCTCCAATAGACACAACCCAATCACAATCAACAAATGATTCACTTAGGTCCGATCTATTTAATTTTAGTTCATTCCACAAAAGATCTAAAATTGAACTCTTAAATAAAGATAGAATAAGTTGATGTTTACTCACTCATACCCTAGACAACTTTATTGGAGAAAGTGTATCCTTGTGAAGAATACCAGTAATCGCCAAAGGCTCATAGACCGCCTATAGTTCTCCAAGTTACCATATTTACTCATATGACCACATTTTTAACTTGGATATTTTGACTTGTCCAGAAGCCATGTTTCAATAGACACTATTGAAAACTTAACGTTAAGATTTAATATCCAATACCTCAAAACATCCGTATGATCGTATTCTACTCTCATTCAATAAACGGAGCCACGATGTCCATATCTATAAATGAAGTCCTCTATCGATTAACAAATGAATACCACCAAACTATCAAGGATAGACTATGCTATATAACCGTACTCATTGATAGATCAAATGATAACACTTGCAACCATAAGTTCATCATTTATCTCAGGATTGAGATAGACTCTCTGATTGTCTTCAAATAAAAACTTTTATCCATTGGCGGTTCTAGATAAAGTGTTTCATTGTGATCATGTTCAATGCACCCAGTACACTAGATTCTTTTGCCCAAAGACACCTCACTTTGATGATTTTAGACTCATCATAACACATTTGATCTCATTCAAATGCTAGCAAAAGAATCTAAACTTTGACAAGATAAAGGCGCCTAACCTTTTATCTTAAGTTGTGAATATTATTCAAGACTAACTAAAGAATTGTGTCTACCTCATACATATCTAGATGTATGAAAAATTCTTCTTTTCTCATAGTCTTTTGACCTTATGATTATTTACTTTTGACAATTATAATAATTAAACTATAAATGCTATAAGATTTGTTAAACTAGAAATCACTTTATTCATATGAAAAGATTGTTAATTACAATATTACACTCTTATTATAGAGCATAATCTTATCAATCTCCCACTTGCTCTATAGCAAATGTGACATATCTCTCATCCCCATGTTCTCTAGAAGGCCATCAAAACTCTTTTGAGGAAGAGCCTTTGTAAGGGGATCCGCTAGATTTTCTACTGATGCAATCTTGGTAATCATCACGTCACCCCTATGCACAATTTCCCTTATAAGGTGATACTTTCTTTCAATGTTTTTCCCTCTCTTATGACTTCTTGGTTCTCTCGAATTAGCCACTGCTCCACTATTGTCACAATAGATAGTGATCTGCTTATTCGCATCATGAACCACTTCCAAGTCAATCAAGAATTTAAGGATCTAGACAACCTCTTTAGCAGCCTCGCATGCGGCTACATACTCGGCTTCCATGGTGGAATCAACAATACAAGATTACTTGATACTCCTTCATATGACTGCCCCTCCTCTAATAGTAAACACAAATCCTGATGTTGATCTCCTGAAGTCAGAATCTGACTGAAAATCAGAATCTGTATACCCAACGGGAATTAAATCCCCCCAGAGTATACAAGCATATAATCTCACGTTCTCCTAAGATACTTGAAAATATGTTTGACTGCCGTCCAGTGATCAGGACCAGGCTTTGATTGAAACCTGCTAACTATGCCCAAAGCAAAACAAATATCTTGTCTAGTACAGAGCATTGCATAGATGAGACTTTCTACTGCCGAAGCATATGGAATCCTACTCATGAATTGCTCTTAATGCTCATTCTTAGGAACTTGTTCCTTAGAAAGTTTGATTCCATGTCTGAAAGGTAACATACCTTTCTTGGAATCTTGCATGGAAAACCAAGACAAGATTTTATCTACGTATGAAGCTTGGGATAATGCAATCGTTCTATTCATTCTACCCTTTATGACTTGGATACCAAGAATATAACTTGTTTATCCGAAGTCCTTCACATCAAATTGTTTTTCTAACCATTCTTTTATTGATGTCAAAACACCTACATCGCTTCCGATGAGTAGTATATCATCAACATAAAGCACTAGGTAAACAAACTTGTCACCTTTAATCCTTTTGTATACACAAGGTTCATCAAGGTTTTGAATAAATCCAAAACCTTTAACGGCTTGATTGAACCTTATGTTACAGAATCCGGATGCTTGCCCAATCCATAAATAAATCTTTGCAACTTGCATACCCTTTCCTCTTGGCCCTTTTCAATGAATCCTTCTGGTTGCATCATATAGATGCTTTCGTCAAGACTTCCATTAAGGTAAGTTGTCTTGACGTCCATTTTCCAAATCTATTGGTTTAGAGATGCCGCAATGGATAAGATTATCCTTATGGATTTAAGCATGGCCACAGGAGAGAAGGTTTCTTCATAATCGATACCTTTCTTCTGTGTATAACCTTTAGCTACCAATCTAGCTTTAAAGGTTTCCACCTTACCATCCATTCCTTTTTTCCTCTTGTATACCCACTTGCACCCGATGGGTTTTATCCCTTTAGGCAAGTCTACAAGAGACCAGACCTTGTTTTTGAACATAGATTCAATTTCGGATTGCATTGCCTTTTGCCAATGGCAAGAATCAACATCTTCCATTGCTTCCTTGTAAGTATATGGATCATCGTCGTTTGAAAGATTCTCTACAGATTCTCCTAGACCGATGTATCTCTCAGGTTGTCTAACAACCCTTCCACTACAAAGAGGTATAGTAGATTGTTGATCTTGTGTTGGTACGAAACTTAAAATTGGGCTTGGTTGCTAAACCTCTTATGGAATTGTATCTCCTAATAGCTCATTTAGGACAATTCTACTTTTAGACAAAAAATTATTCATATAGTCCTCTTCTATAAATTTGGCATTTGTCGAAACAATTATTTTAAGATCTGAAGGACTATAAAAATAATATCATTTTCTGAATGGAACTCCATCATTTCTGTCTTTCCTTTTAACACGTGCGCAGGACATCCAAATATCCTTAAGTGTTGTAAACTAGGCTTTCGTATGGTCCACAACTCATGCAGTGGTTTAAGAACTGACTTAGATGGTACATCGTTTAGAATATATATGGCAGTTTGTAAAGCATATCCTTAGAAAGAACTAGGGAGCATTGAATAACTCAGTATAGACCTAACCATATCCAAAAGAGTTCTATTTCTCCTTTCTGCCACCCCATTTTGTTGAGGTGTGTCTGGTGCAAAAAACTGAGAAATTATTCCATTATCAAAAAGATATTGCTGAAAC
Organism: Dipteronia dyeriana; assembly: GCA_032871835.1. Taxonomy (NCBI): domain Eukaryota; kingdom Viridiplantae; phylum Streptophyta; class Magnoliopsida; order Sapindales; family Sapindaceae; genus Dipteronia; species Dipteronia dyeriana. Next base: position 14,874,430 of record CM065297.1, read on the forward strand.
TCACCAGATAGATATTCTCTACCAAGATCGAACCTTAAGATTTTTATGCATTTCTCAAGCTGATTTTCTACTTCAGCTTTAAATGCTTTGAACATATCAAAAGCATCTGACTTATGTCTCATGAGATACACATAGCCAAATCTTGAGTGATCATCCACGAAAGTGATGAAGTACTCATATCCACCTCTAGCTTGAATGCTCATAGGTCCACACACATCAATGTGTTTTAATCCTAAACATTCGATGGCTCTTGCGCCTTTGGTCGTAAACGACCTTTTGGTCATTTTACTTTCCAAAAAAGATTCACAAGTTGGTAGATCATCAACCTTTAAGTCACTTAGAGGTCCGTCACATACCAATCTTTTAATCATGTTAAGGTTGATATGACCTAAGCGTAAATGCCATAGGTAGGTTTCATCTGTTGATAATTTTACTCTTTTATGATTAGGTTCCGTTGATTCCGTGTCTAACAAGTGAGAGATATTTCCATGCAAATAGAATAAACCGTTTTCCAATGTCCCTTTGCAAATAATTTTGTCATTCTTACTTTTAAAAAAAAACTATATAAGTAACCGAATATCCAAATTTATTTAGACAAGTGACCAAAATTAAATTCCTCTTGAATTGTGGTACATAATAAACGTTTATTAAAACTAAATGCCTATAAAAATTGAAATTGATTCTAATATCTCCCACTACACTAGTAGACACCAACGCTCCATTGCCAAAATACAAGTTGAATTCATTCTTATTCAGTCTATTCCTTTGACCCTTTTCGCCACAAAAGAAACACTTTCCTTTAATCTTGGTTACTTTCTTGGTCTCCTTCTAAGAAGGCTCAAGTTGCTTTTTCTTCTGTTGTCTATTGACCTTCTTATGGGTCTTTAACAGTAGCAACTTACCAAGCATATGAATCTATTTACCCTTGCCTTTCACAAGGATTATCTTGGTGCTTCGAATATCTTGCATCAAGCCTTGCATGGTGTATTCCTTATTATTCAAGGTGTAGTCCAACTTTAATTGATCAAAGGAATCCGATAGCGAGTTGACAATCATGTCAATTTTTGTCTCACCATCTATCTTAGCACCATTAAGTTCAGTAATGTTGAGATGTGCTATGACTTTTATCATGTGATCTTTCACACCCTATCCAGGTTTCATCCTAAGATTCGTAAAATCAATCATTGTCTCTCTCTCTTAGTCATCCTAGACCTCATAACAAACATCTCCTCTAGAGACATCATTATATCGGCAGCAGTCTTCATTCCTTCATGTTGCTGTTGCAACACGTCGAAGATGATGGCCATAATGTAATGTACATTTAGCCATCCCATTTGAAGACTTCCACTACTAATACTCATCTCTTTGCTTCCTGAGTTAGATTCATTAGTTTGGTGATTAAGGAATATACAGAATGAACTTATACTTTTCAGCTTGCAATAATAACCCAATATTCCTTTTCCATGTGACATAATTATCATCAGTTAAAGTATTATCTTTTAGGATATTGATTAGGGATGGGGTCATGATTTCTTTTTAATAACAAAAATTATATAAATAAACAATCATGATAAAGCACTTTTGCATATTTATCTTGAATTAAATGAAATAATTCAATCGTAAAAATTCAACGGTGATCCAACATCCATAAATGTCACACCTCCTTTGGGAGTACGTACCATTTACTAGTTGGACTAGGTCCCACCTAATTGTTAACATAACAACCAACGTTTTCAATTTTAGCCGTGTGATTTTATTAACAAGAACTCATGGGAGGATATTAATAAACTCACATTGAGTGTGTTACCAAGTTATCGACCTTCAATATAGTCCCTCACGAATATCCCTCCTTTGGGAGTAAATATCGTTTGGGCTAATTGTCTAGTCTATCCTTGTAAGAAAGTATCTTGCTAAATTTCATTCATGAATATCTCTTGGGAGGTTATTCATGAAACATAATGCTCAACTAAATTTGGAGGCCGTAGGTGTTCAAAAACACCTTCTCCCACTCAATTGTTTAAGGCATGTGATCAAATTCCAAAGAATGATTTACCAAGTTATCTAGATGCCAATTTAGATACTTAAACCATTCAATGCATGTTCATACCAAAAGAGATATATGAGTGGCACTCTTATTCTATATGACATGTTATCAAACAATGACAAACATTGTAATATTTACAAAAAATATAATTAGCTACAATTTTGGTCCATCCTAGAAAAACAAGCAAATTACATATATCTTGGAATACAAGAACTCCTTTCTTGGAGAACAAGTCTTCACCCGACCTTCGTCGTTCGGACTCCCTCGTCTACCTCCAATGGGCGTGCGCACCCCTTTCCCTTGCCCATGGGCATGCGCATGCCACAAACCCATAAAGGGCTGCCATGCGCAGCCCATGGCTACCAAAGGGCTACCTTGCGCAGCCCATGCCACAACAAACGTGGTTGTGCGCTCTTCGCACGCACGTTCATTGTTACGGCTCGCACGGTCCCAAACTTGTTTCAGTTGCTCCTAATTATTCAAACCTTCGAGTATTCGAAACTTGAATGTATTACAGAAGAATTTAAATAATAAAATACTGCAGTTTTTTTTTTATTACAACAACAAAATAAAAAAAAACTTAGCAACTACCAAGAAGGAAATTATGGCGATGATAGACCACCCTTCTTGTTACAATCCCAAAACAAAATTACATTGAAATTCTAAGACCAAAATTGAGCAATAACAAACCACATATAAAACATATATATATCCATACATTCCAATGTAAATATATATGAGAATACCTAGAGTGCCATCTCTTTCAAAAACATGCATATATACAATAAAAGAAAGATTCACGAACACATGCATCAATTAATCAAGGGTACAACCAGACTCTGATACCAATTGAAGGGAAAAGAATGGTTCAAAATGCAACGGAAGCGTGATAAAACCGAAAATTAGGGTTTGCATATAAATAAAAAAATTCCCTTATATGCAACGAGAACCTTAACCCTAGATTAATTGACATATATTAAAGTATCGTACCTTTTTTTTCGTGACAATTGAACTAGCGTCGAATTGAATCCGCAAGATCTTCCAATCCAATCACGAACGTGAATCACCTTGGAGTGTGGGCTCTCTTTCTTTAAATTGTTTACCTGAGGATGGAAACAAACAAAATCTTTTTCTTTGTTAGTTATAATTATCCTCCAAGAGAAAAATCAAGAACGTTCGGCCACTTGTGAATTATCAATCAATTTGATTGAAACTCATGTGAACCTTGATTCGATGTTGTACACAAAACCCTTTTGATGTAAAGGATACTAGTATACTATCGAAAACAAAAACGTTCTCTTTTTCTCTTTCCTCCTTGGCCTAATTCCACACCCTATGTCTTAGAGTTGATTGAATTTTGTCTAGAGTAAAATACCAAATTTTCTCTCTCAAAATTCTCTCTTGACAACCAAAATTATTTCTTAGAAAACTCTTAGGTTGGCCGAAATTTTCAATCTAAAAATCATAGGGCTTGCTGAAATTCACAAGGATATATATATAGGATCACAAATCATTTCCTAAGAAGGATTTACTTGGTTGGCAAGAATCCTTTCTTTAGGTGGATTTAATCGATAGTAAAAAATCCTTTTCTAAAAGAAATTCTATCCTCTTATATATATTTATGTGTTGGCCAAAATTCATATGAATATAATTAGGAGATTTAATTCTTTTCCTAAGAAGGATTACTTGGTAGTTAAGAATCCTTTCCTTAGGTAGATTTACTTGGTGGTTAAGAATCCTTTTCAATAAGGAATTCTATCCTAACACCAAGACTCCTAATCCAACTCAATAGTGTATTTGTAACCATATTAAAGACTCCCTAAATTGATTAGATAAATAATTTCTTTTATTTATCTACTTATCAAATATAGTCTTTAACATTAACTATACAACCAACAATAGTATAGTTTTAGGAGACCATCTCCTACTAGGAAAAATATTTTGACTTTTGATTAAATTATTAATTAATCAACAAATAAATAAATTTCCATTTAATTAAATAATTAAAAAAAATTAAGCTATTCTTAATAGCCTTGCCGCCCATACCATATATAAGGGCCATATATTATTTTTCTTATTTTATTAAATCCATTAGACCTTTATAAAAAGTCCACATGTGAACTAGGTTTATTCTTAAAAAAAGAAACAAGTTCTCATGCCTTATTACAATTATAGATGAACCCCTAAATTTGTCCGGTAGAATATATCAAATGATCCTTGCAAGTTAGTGTGAATTGGGGATATTGGCGAGCTATCTAAATTTAAGCTCCAGTAGACACAATCCAATTACAATCAACAAATGATTCACTTAGGTCCGATCTATTTAATTTTCGTTCATTCCACTAAAGAACTAAAATTGAACTCGTAAATAAAGATAGAATAAGTTGATGTTTACTCACTCATACCTTAGACAACCTTATTGGAGAAAGTGTATACTCGTGAGAATACCAGTAATCGCTAAGAGCTCATAGACAGTCTATAGCTCTCCAAGTTACCATATTTACTCATATGACCACATTTTTAACTTGGATATTTTGACTTCTCCAGAATCCATGTTTCAGTAGACACTATTGAAAACTTAACGTTAAGATTTAATATTCAATACCTCAAAACATCCATATGATGGTATTTTACTCTCATTCAATAAATGGAGCTACGATGTCCATATCTATAAATGAAGTCCTCTATCGATTAACAAATGCATACCACCAAACTATCGAGGATAGACTATGCTATCTTATCGTACTCATTGATAGCTCAAATGATAACACTTGCAACCATAAGTCCATCATTTATCTCAGGATTGAGATAGACTCTCTGATTGTCTACAAATGAAAACTCTTGTCCATTGACGGTTCTAGATAAAGTATATCATTTTGATCATATTCAATGCACCTAGTGCACTAGATTCTTTTGCCCAAAGACACCACACTTTGATGATTTTATATTCATCATAACACATTTGATCCCACTCAAATGCTAGCAAAGAATCTACAACTTTGACAAAATAAAGCTTCCCAACCTTCTATCTTAAGTTGTGAATATTATTCAAGACTAACTAAAGAATTGTGTCCACCTCATACATATCTAGATGTATGAACAATTCTTCTTTTCTCATAGCCTTTTGATCTTATGATTATTTACTTTTGACAATTATAATAATTAAACTGTAAATGCTATAAGATTTGTTAAACTAGAAATCACATTATTCATATGAAAATATTGTTAATTACAATATTACACTCTTGCTATTGACCATAATCCTAACAGTCATCCCATTTCTGTTTTTCAACCCGAGCTCATTTGATTTTCAACTATACTTCTTTTTAAGCTTTCCTTCTTTTATTTTTAGGCTTTGAATCAAAGAATTTTTTTTTTAAGATTCCAATTCAACACTTATTTGATTTTTCCATTTTTTTAAACATAATCAAAAATTCACTTCATGACGGCTTTCACTTATCACAATGGTGTAGCTCTTTCCAACATTGGGTAGCTTTCACAACCAATGTGTGTAGCCCTTTTCTTGAAGGTGCTCGTTGAGTTCTATGTATTTAACGAAGCAAAATGGATACTAACCATAGGTCATTTTAAATGTACTTAACGTAAAAACTTCAAGGTGTATCCAATGTTTATATATTAGTAAACTCAACCTAGTAGAAAAACATATAAAAGAAGTAAGGTGCAATTTTAGAAAACCAAGATTTTATGACTCATAAGCATATGATCTAAGAGCAATAAGTAGAGACTTATTCAAGACCATTACTTCTCTAATGAGTAGCTTTCAAAGAATTTGAAGCTCATATTTTCAAAAGTAATGCCACTCAATATACTATACACAAACAATCGTCAAAGTTAAGATCAACGTGAACAATATCACTATTAGATCCTAAAATAACAAATGTCAATGAGAACCATATGTATGCTATACAAAATTCTCTGATATGACATGCTATGAGATGTATATCAAAAATTGAGTCAAAAGATGAATATCTAAGAGAACATGCATTAGAGTATAGAGATACCTTTTTGCATATTATATTCACTAAATATCATACTTCCGCCCTTTTTATGAGCACTCTTGCCTTGAATGTCCTCATGAGACCAAGTTGATGATGTTTCACAACAAGAGTATAAAAAGCATAATATCTCAACTCAATCAACACATATATCAAAAGAACTTCTCTAAAGTTAATCAATACATTTTGACCATCATAACAACCATGATGTGAGATAACCAAGTTCATATCAATACATGGAGTATTCAAAGCTAGCAAGCAAGAATTCTCAACACAATTGATATATAGCCTCAAAGCTATCTCACATGTGCATCTTATATTAGTGATAAGAGCACTTACCCTTGAACCACTTGTTCTTGGGTGTACCTACACAAACATTTCCAATATCATCCTTGACAACAAGGTTAAATCTAGAGTAAAGTCCTTCAATGACTTGATTAACAAGAATATCATTAATACACTCTTACTTAACATTTTCAACACAAGCTTTGTCAAGTTGAACAAAATTAGTATTCTTTCTACTCCAAAACTTATTTTCATGCTTAGCAATATTATCATGTTTTTCAACTTTCAAATCTTTAGCATGTTCAAGTTGAAGTTTAATCTCCTTATCTCTAGATTTATTTCCTAATTTGTATTTTTCAATATATTTATAACACCTAGGCTTAATGTGACCTATTATGTTGCAATAATGGCAATAAAGATGAGATTGTACCTTTTGGAGTTGGGCTAGCTTCACTAGAAGTTTGCAAAGATACCTTGTTCGCCAACTTCTTCTTGTCTTTTGATCTTCTTTTCTTGTGTGGTTTCTTATCAATCACGACTTCATTCAAGTGTGTAGGAAGTGGTGCTACCAAAAACTCCTCTTCAACTACCAAGTCGTCTTCACCACTATGTGAGTTAACTAGATTCCTAGCACTATACACACATACCGAATCATTCACTAAGTCCTTGATGACCTCCTTAGCCGTGTCTATCTCTTCCATTTATTCTTGTTCTCTCTTTTTCAAAGAAGATATCACATTATCCTTCTCAAGATTTATCTTTTCAAGTTCTCTAAACTTCTTCATAATATCACTTTTCTCACCAAGAAGTCTATGAGTGACAATCACAAACTCATCTAGTTGTTTCTTGATCAAATCATCCTTCTCAACTACCTCTCTTTGAGCATTATTTCTAGCTTCTTCAAGCTTTTATATCTTGTCCAACAACTCAAGATTAGTAGGAATGGAACTAGAGTTTCCATGATGATTTGCATCAAAGTTCTTGTTCAAAGATATTGTACCATCAACATCTAGTAGAGAATGAGAAGCCGTTAGAGCTATAAAGTTGCTCACCAACTCTTCATCACTTGAAGACTCACTACTAGAGCTCTCATTGTCACTAGAGTTATCATCGCTCTAAGTAGCCACCAACACTTTGCCTTTCTTGTCTTTTTTAGATGGCTTCTTGGTGCACTCACTAGCAAAGTGATCGAAACCATGACAATTGTAGCATTGAACATGTTTCTTGTTCATGGCTTGACTATTCTTCTCATTCCTTGGAGATGATGTTTTCTTAATTCTATTTTCCTTAGAAGACTTGCCTCTAGGCTTGGCATTCTTCTTTACAAACTTCTTGAACTTTCTAACCAAAAGAGCTATCTCTTCATTTTCATCATCACTCTCCTCCTCTATAGCGTTGAGAGTGGTTCCCCTAATCTTAATCTTTGGCTTCAAGCACATCTCATAAGTTTGGAGAGACCCAAGCAACTCATCAATGTTCAAACTATCCACATCCTTGCTTTCCTCAATGGTCGTCACCTTTGATTTGAATATCTTAGGAAGAGACCTAAGAATTTTTCAATTTAAACACTCTTTTGAGATAGGTACTCCAAGTGCTTGACATTGATTAGAAATGTTAAAAAGCCGAAATTGGAAGTCTTCGACCTTTTCTTCTTCACACATACTTAAACCTTTAAATTATGATGCCAACATTTGAAGACTCAATTTCTTCACCGCTAAGGTTCCTTCATTAGTAACTTGGAGAGTATCCCAAGCTTCTTTTGTGGATTCAATATTTTGAATGTAGGAGAATTGATGCCTATCAACTCCTTCAAATATGGCATTCATAGCATGATGGTGCCATTTAGCAACCTCAAACTCATTCATTGTACATTCACTCATTGACTTGAGTATCATGGTTCCATCCTCTTGAACCTTGGTAGGAGGACTATAACCTTCTTCCACTACCATCCAAGCCCTCTCATCAATAGAGCGGATGTAGGCTTTCATCCTCAACTTCCAATAAAAATAGTTAGTGCCTCGAAGTAATGGTGGCCTAGTATTTGAGTCTCTTTCCGCCATTACATCATCTTGTAAACCTATGACTTCAAAAGCTTTACAAAAACCGTGAATGTATCACTTGGACTCTCATTAAGTACAATCCAGTGTTCTGCTTTGATACCAATTGAAAATACAAACACGGCTAAATTCTCAAGGCTAACCTATAGGGGTGAATAGGTTAGACACCTTTTTCGACTCCCTTAGAAACAAACAAAAGTTTGTCCCTCTAGATTGCTTGTATCACAATATATATATATATATATATATATATATATATATATATCAATTAAAGACACTTAATCAATATATGAAACCAGTAAAGTGTGATACAAACAAGTAATTGTAACACATACACAATCTATATTATAGAAAGGAAGTATATTTACATAAAGAGTTCTATCCTTATTATTCAAATAATAAGTACAAATATAAGAAAGATAGGGATAGAGAAAAGTTGACTCAAGATATAACGTGGTAAACCTCTGAAGAGGAAACATCCACGGGTTAGCAACCACCGGCAAACAAAATCCACTAGTAGATAAGATAAGTACAACCTCTCAAGTAACCCTTTCACCTAGAAACTATCCTCATATCCTACTCATGAAGATTTCACCCTCATGCTCAACAATCTGAGGCCTTACAACTTTTGTCAAGACTTCCTCGCTCACTTTACCGGATCCTCATGACCCAAGGCAAGACTTCTTGCTCAACTATCTGAGTCCTCCCGACTCTAGTCAAGACTTCCTCGCTCACCCTTTCGGATCCTCACGACCCTAGGCAAGACTTCTTGCTCGACTATCTGAGTCCTCCTGACTCTAGCCAAGACTTCATTGCTTGACAATCCGAGGTCTCACACCTCTTGCCAAGACTTTCTTGCTCAACAACATAGATCACACACCTATTGTCAAGACTTTCTTCTCATAAGGCATCTAGGTGATCATGAATGCAAAACGCAAACAAGCACGCAACATAGAATTTTATGATCAACACACCTTATGGAAAATACTAGACATGAGCATGAATGCACAAAACAAATGTAGTCTAGTCAATCATGCATGTTTAATCCATCTAAATCATGTAAGATATGTTCAACATTAATTACAACCTAGATACATGCATAGATATAAAACTTGAATCACAAGATATTTTTAATTAATCATATAATCAAGTTTTAATCACATAAACCAAAAACATGCTAAAATCATATGACAAAGTCATTTAGATTTAAGCTAAAGTTCTAGAGCATATTCCTATACATAGATTCGACAAAACACATGAATAGCTCAAAAGAACATAAGCACATGTATCATTGTGAGAAACTATTTTTTCACAAAATCAATCAATCAAAGATCATCAAATAGTTCTAGAATCAAAGCTAGCACAATACAATCCCAAACATGTGAAAACATAGGCAAAATCAAAACCTAACTCAACATGTAAGATTTCAATTGAAACTCAACCTAGCTTTAAAAGAGTTCAAAACTCAAATCAAAACTCTCAATATACACATATATATGTTGAAGAAGAAAATCCAAGGCAACTGACCAAGTTTTAAAAGAAAACTTTGAGAGAAAATCAATACCTTAGTTGATTTTGGTGCAGTCCCGTTTTTATGAGTTTGGACTCCAAAAACAGCAATAAACTCACTTAAACCTTCATAGAAAAGATAGAGGATGAATGGACAAACACTCTTAACTTTGAATCACTAAAATCGGAGTTCAAATGAGGAAGTTATGGTGTTTGGAAGGTGAGAAAATGTAGAGAGAAAATTTCTGCACTCAATTTTTAAATTTCTTCTTAAATAAAATGTGAGAGGGAAGAGGAATATAAAGAAGAGGGAATGAATGAAACCAAAAGACAAAATAGCCCATATTTATTATTGATTCCCCGAGATGGTGCATGGGCATCTCGGGGCAGCAAGGAGTTGCAGCCGAGATGGCTTCGCGCTATCTCGGGCTTGCACCTCTTGTTGGCCTTTGGCCAAGGTGCAACTCCCTTGCACTCCTCTCACATTCTTCTACCGTTCTTCGGCCTCCGAACTCAGAATTGGAATCCGTTTATGGATTACAAACCAGAACTCTCTCACGGATATGGACATATAAGATACTCAACCCAGAAAATAATAATTCGACTCGATATACGAAGATGAAGACAATGTATGAAACATGAGTTGAAAGTGTAGTATCTTTTGACTTAGAACTTGAAATCAATAGTATGAGTAACCGAAATGACCGAAACTCAATCAAGAATGATTAAAGACTAAATTCAAGTTCAATATCCATGTTATAGAAACATATACACATACAAACACAATTCACACTAGAATGCAAACTACATAGAGATAGTCTCCAATCATGCACTTTCCAAAATATGTTATTTACATACCAATGCATGAGCATTCATCTTCAAGTATGTGAATGTGTTATACATGGTGCACAATGATACATGGACACATATGAATGAATAGTGTGTGTGTGCCTATAATGGTATACAACGATGCAGGGACACAAATGTATGAATTGTGTGTGTGTGCCTAAGCCTTGTAAGAGAAAGATAAGGTCTTAGTATACCTTTGTAAAACCATATTGCATCCTTTCTCTATGAAGACTTTGAGCTTGCTTTGACTTGTTGTCCATTCTTCTTTGAAGCTTGAATCATCATGAATCTAAACAACTAAATCATTACAAGTAAACACCATTTTGATATAGAATTAATGTCAACACAAACTAAAACCTAACATAAATGAGATGGAACTCTTTTTTATTTTTTACCTTTTGGATGCATAAAAGTGTTGAAGAAATATATATGAATTGGTGACAATATGAGTTTTTTAAAAAATAAATAAATAAAAACTCTTTTCTTTCATCACAATCCATAGGGTAGGGTTTTTTTTCTTGGGTTAATTTGTAAACGTTCTTTGGGTCAAGGATGACCCAAAGAACAATTTAGGAGCTTCGGGCAGAGTATGGGACAACTTGAAGCCCTAAATTTTTTCTTCGGGTCAAATTTGAACCGATATCAGGTCATCATTGACTCGAAGAACAATTCAAAGTTTCGGGTTGCCCTTACCTAACGCTATGAAATTTGTTTTTCAGGTAAGAACAATTTTTGAGATTCAAGTATGGGGCAATCTGAATTATTGAATTTGTTCTTCAAGTCAAGAACATTGTTTTATTTTTATAAAATAAATTAGTTTATATATTTATATATTAATTTACACTTCTTATGTTTGACGAGGTAAAAAGAAAATTAATTGATAATTTATATTTAAAATTTTCAAAGATTGAAAATGACAAATGAGCAATTAGGATGGGTGGTATGGATGGCTAAGGCAACGGATAACTAATTGAGGAATTGGGGGGGGGGATACATTATTATAGGTAGTTTATGTTGGGATTATGCTCGATAGCAAGAGTATAATAATGTATTTGACAATCTTTTCATATTAATAAAGTGATTTCTAGTTTAAAAAAATATTATTGCATTTATAGTTTAATTATTATAATTGTCAAAAGTAAATAATCATAAGGTCAAAAGACTATGAGAAAAGAAGAATTGTTCATACATCTAGATATGTATGAGGTATACACAATTCTTTAGTTAGTCTTGAATAATATTCACAACTTAAGAAAAATGTTGGCTTGTCAAAATTGTAGATTCTTTTGTTAGCATTTATGTGGGATCAAATGTGTTATGATGAGTCTAAAATCATCAAAGTGTGGTATCTTTGGGCAAAATAATCTAGTGCACTGGGTGCATTGAATCAAATCACAATGAAATACTTTATCTAGAACCGTCAATGGATAAAAGTTTTCATTTGAAGACAATCAAAGAGTCTATCTCAATCCTGAGATAAATGATGGACTTATGGTTGCAAGTGTTATCATTTGAGCTATCAATGAGTATGATTATATAGCATAGTCTATCCTCGATAGTTTGGTGGTATTCATTTGTCAATCGATAGAGGACTTCATTTATAGATATGGACATCGTGACTCCATTTATTAAATGAGAGTAGAATATCATCTTATGGATGTTTTGAGGTGTTTGATATTAAATCTTAACGTTAAGTTTTCAATAGTGTCTATTGAAACATGGCTTATAGACAAATCAAAATATCCAAGTTCAAAATGTGGTCATAAGAGTAAATATGGTAACTTAGAGAGCTATAGGCGGTCTATGAGCTCTTGGTGATTACTGGTATTCTTCGCGAGGATACACTTTCTCCACTAAGATTGTCTAGGGTATGAATGAGAAATATTAACTTATTCTATCTTTATTTAAGAGTTCAATTTTAGTTCTTTAGTAGAATGAACTAAAATTAATAGATTGGACATAAGTGAATCATTTGTTGTTTGTGATTAGGTTATGTCTATTGGAGCTTAAATTTTGATAGCCCGCCAAGATCCGCAATCCACATGAACTTGCATGGATCACTTGATATATTCTATCGGACCAATTTAGGGGTCCATCTAGAATTGTATTAAAGCATGTGGACTTGTTTCTTTTTGTAAGAATGGGTCTAGTTCACATGTGGACTTTTTATTAAGATCCAATGGATTTAATAAAATAAGAAAAATGATATATATGCCTATATAAAGTCATGGGTGGCAAGGCTAATATATAAAAGCCTAATATATTATTTTTTATTTTATTATTTAATTAAATGGAAATTAATTAATATTTTAATTAAAAGAAAAAATATTTTTCCTAATAGGAGAACGTCTCATAATATTATACTATTGTTGTTAGTATAATTAATATTAAAGACTATATTTGATAAGTAGATAAATAAAAGGAATTATTTATCTAGTCAAATTAAGAAGTCTTTAATATGGTCACTAATACACTAATAAGTTAGATTTGGAGTCTTGGTGTGGGAAAGAATTCTTTTTGGAAAAGGATTCTTGGTCACTAAGTAAATCCACCTAAGAATAGGATTCTTGCCTACCAAGTAAATCCTCTTTAGGAGAGGATTTGTGAACCTATAAATATAGTTTGTAAATTTTGACCAAGCCTTGATTTTTTGGTGTGAAAAGTTGTTTTTTATTGTTAAAAAACAACTTCGTCCAACTCATTGTGTGAAGAATTCGACCATGCATAGAGAAAAGATTGAACGTTTTTGTTTTTCGATAGTACACTAGTATCCTTTGCATCAAAAGGGTTTTGTGTACAACATCGAATCAAGGTTCACGTGAGTTTCAATCAAATTGATTGATAATTCACAAGAGACCAGACGTTCTTGGTTTTTCTCTTGGAGGATTATTGTGACTAACAAAGAAGAAGATTTTGTTTTTTTCCATCATCTAGAATACAATTTAAAGAAAGGGAGCCCACACTCATAGGTGATTCATGTTCGTGATTGGATTGGAATATCTTGCGGATTCAATTCGATGCTAGTTCAATCGTCATAAAAAAAGGAAGGTACGATACTTTTTATATACATCAATTAATCTAGGGTAAAGGTTCTTGTTATTATAAAGGGAACTTTTTTAAAATATACATATATATATATATATATATATATCAAACCCTGATTTTTATTTTTATGCTTCCATTGCGTGATTTTCCATACAATTGGTATCAGAGCTAGGTTGTACCCTTGATTAATTGATGTATGTGTACATGAATCTTTTTCTTTTTATTGTAAATATGTATGTTTTAGAAAGAGATGGCACTCTAGGTATTCGCATATATATTTACATTGGAATGTATGGATATGGATATATATATGTTTTATATGTGGTTTGTTATTACTCAATTTTGGTCCTAGAATTTCAATGTATTTTTGTTTTGTGATTGTAACAAGAAGAGTGACCTATCATCACCATAATTTTCTTCTTGGTAGTTGCTAAGTTGTTTTTTTTATTTTGTTGTAATATATATAAAAAAACTACACTATATTGTAATAATAAAAAAATGTAGTATTTTTTTATTTTAAATTCTTCTGTAGTACATTCAAGTATTGAAGACTCGAAGGTTTAAAGAATTGGGAGCAACTAGAACAAGTTTGGGACAGTACGAGCCGTAACAACAAACGTGCATGCGAAGAGCACGCGGCCACATTTGTTGTAGCATGGACTGCGCACGGCAGCCCTATGAAATCCATGGGATGCGCATGGCAGCCCTTTCTGGGGTTGTGGCATGAGCACACCCATAGAAGGGAGCCAAGGGTGCGCACGCCCATGGGAGACAGCCAAGGGAGTCAAAACAACGAAGGTCGCGTGAAGACTTGTTCACCAAGAAAGGAGTTTTTGTATTCCAAGAAATATGTAATTTACTTGTTTTTCTAGGATGGACCAAAATTGTAGCTATTTATATTTTTGTAAATATTGCAATGTTTGTCATTGTTTGATAACATGTCATATAGATTAGGAGTGTCACTCATATATCTCCTTTGGTATGAACATGTATTGAATGATTTTGGTATCTAATTGGCATCCAATAACTTGGTAAATCATTCTATGGAATTTGATCACACACTTTAAATAATTGAGTGAGAGAAGGTGTTTTGGAACACCTACGGCCTCCAAGTTTAGTTGAGCTTTATGTTTCGTGTAATAACCTCCCAAGAGGTATTCATGAATGGAATTTAGCAAGATACTTCTTACAAGGATAGACTAGACAATTTGTCCAAACAATATCTACTCCCAAAGGAGGGATATTCGTGAAGGATTATATTGAAGGTCGATAACTTGGTAACACACTCAATGTAATTTTATTAATATCCTCCCAAGAGTTCTTGTTAATAAAATTGCAAGGCTAAAATTGAAAAGGTTGGTTGTTATGTTAACAATTAGGTAGGACCTAGTCCAACTAGTGAATGGTGCAAACTCCCAAAGGAGGCACCACATTTATGGGTGTTGGTTCACCGTTGAATTTTACGATTGAGTTATTTTATATAATTCAAGATAAATATTTGAAAGTGTTTGTCATGATTATTTACTTATATAATTTTTGTTATTGTTCAGAAAGCATGACCTCATCCCTAATCAACATCCTAAAAGACAATACTTTAACTGGTGATAATTATGTCACATGGAAATGGAAAATTGGGCTTTTGTTGCAATCTGAAAAGCATAAGTTCATTCTGTGCACTCCTAAACCACCTACTCCTACTAATAAATCCACTTAGGAGCAAAGAGATGAGTATCAGCAGTGGGAGTCTTCTGATGAGATGGCTAAATGTTACATTATGGCCACCATCTCCGACGTGTTGCAACAGCAACATGAAGGAATGGAGACTGCTGTCGATATAATGATGTCTCTAGAGGAGATGTTTGCTATGAGAACTAGGACGACTAAGAGAGAGGCGGTGACTACTTTTATGAATCTTAGGATGAAACCTAGACAGGGTGTGAAGGATCACATGATGAAAGTCATAGCACATCTCAATATTGTTGAATTGAATGGTGTTGAGATAGATGGTGAGACCAAAATTGACACCATGGAAGCCGAGTATGTTACCGCATGTGAGGTTGCTAAAGAGGTTGTCTGGCTTCGACAATTATTGATTGACTTAGAAGTGGCTCATGATGTGAATAAGCAGATCACTATCTATTGTGACAATGGTGGAGCAGTGGCTAATTCGAGAGAACCAAGAAGTCATAAAAGAGGGGAAAACATTGAAAGAAAGTATCACCTTCTAAGGGAAATTGTACATAGGGGTGACGTGACAATTACCAAGATCGCGTCAGCAGATAATCTAACGGATCCCTTTACAAAGGCTCTTCTATAAAAGAGTTTTGATGGGCATCTACAGAACATGAGGATGAGAGATATGACACATTTGCTATAGAGCAAATGGGAGATTGTTGGGATTATGCTCGATAGCAAGAGTATAATAATGTATTTTCCAATCTTTTCATATTAATAAAGTGATTTTTAGTTTAACAAATCTTATAGCATTTATAGTTTAATTATTCTAATTGTCAAAAGTAAATAATCATAAAGTCAAAAAACTATGAGAAAAGAAGAATTGTTCATACATCTACATATGTATGAGGTAGACACAATTCTTTAGTTAGTCTTGAATAATATTCACAACTTAAGAAAAAGGTTGGGCATCATTATCTTGTCAAAGTTGTAGATTCTTTTGCTAGCATTTGAGTGGGATCAAATACGTTATGATGAGTCTAAAATCATCAAAGTGTGGTATCTTTGGGTAAAAAAATCTAGTGCACTGGGTGCATTGAATCGGATCACAATGAAGGAGGGAGACGGCAGGCGGAAGGAAAGGCCTAATTGCACCACTCCTCCTTCCCTTCGGTATGCGATATCAGTATGTAAAGTTCATTTCTCTCGTAGGCCCAGCCCAGCCCAGTCAAAAGCTTTTGAAACTTCTGGTTAGCTTCCCTTTCTGGTGGGATCGTAGCTCCGTAAGTCACAGGCTCTGGCTAAGCCGATCTCGGATCTTATCTATGTCCATCAGCTCACTAGCCCAACTGCGGCACTCACCTAAATAGAACCGTCAATGGATAAAAGTTTTCATTTGAAAATAATCGGTGAATCTATCTAAATCCTGAGAAAAATGATGGACTTATGGTTGCAAGTGTTATCATTTGAGCTATCATTGAGTAAGATTATATTCTTAGGATTATGCTCGATAGCAAAAGTATAATAATGTATTTGACAATCTTTTCATATTAATAAAGTGATTTATAGTTTAACAAATCTTATAGCATTTATAGTTTAATTATTATAACTGTCAAAAGTAAATAATCATAAGGTTAAAAGACTATGAGAAAAGAAGAATTGTTCATACATCTAGATATGTATGAGATAGACACAATTCTTTAGTTAGTCTTGAATAATATTCACAACTTAAGATAAAAGGTTGGGCGTTTTTATCTTGTCAAAGTTGTAGATTCTTTTTCTAGCATTTGAGTAGGATCAAATGTGTTATGATGAGTATAAAATCATCAAAGTGTGGTGTCTTTGGGCAAAAGAATCTAGTGCACTGGGTGCATTGAATAGGATCAAAATGAAATACTTTATCTAGAACCGTCAATGGATAAAAATTTTCACTTGAAGACAATCGGAGAGTCTATCTCATGAGATAAATGATGAACTTATGGTTGCAAGTGTAATCATTTGAGCTATCAATGAGTACGATTATATAGTATAGTCTATCCTTGATAGTTTGGTGGTATTCATTTGTTAATCGATAGAGGACTTCATTTATAGATATGGACATCGTGGCTCCATTTATTAAATGAGAGTAGAATACCATCATATGGATGTTTTGAGGTATTGGATATTAAATCTTAACGTTAAGTTTTCAATAGTGTCTATTGAAACATGGCTTCTGGAACAACTCAAAATATCCAAGTTCAAAATGTGGTCAATGAGTAAATATGGTAACTTGGAGAGCTATAGGCGGTCTATGAGCTCTTGGCGATTACTGGTATTCTTCATGAGGATACACTTTCTCCAATAAGGTTGTCTAAGGTATCAATGAGTAACATCAACTTATTCTATCTTTATTTAAGAGTTCAATTTTAGTTCTTTAGTGGAATGAACTAAAATTAAATAGATCGAACCTAAGTGAATCATTTGTTGATTGTGATTGGGTTGTGTCTATTAGAGCTTAAATCTAGATAGCCCGCCAAGATCCCCAATCCTCACGAACTTGCATGGATCACTTGATTTATTCTACTAGACCAATTTCGGGGTCCATCTAGAATTGTATTGAGGCACGTGGACTTGTTTCTTTTTGTAAAAATGGGTCTAGTTCACATGTGGTCTTTTTATAAAGGTCAAACGAATTTAATAAATTAAGAAAATAATATATTGGCCCATATATTTGTGTTGGGCGGCAAGGCTATTTAGAATAGCTTAATTGTATTATTTTATTTTATTATTTAATTAAATAGAAATTAATTAATTTGGTGATTACTTAATTATTTAATTAAAAGTCAAAATCTTTTTCCTAGTAGGAGATGGTCTCCTAAAATTGTACTACTGTTGGTATTATAATTAATGTTAAAGACTATATTTGTTAATTAGATAAATAAAAGGAATTATTTATCTAATCAAATTAGGAAGTCTTTAATATTGTTACAAATACACTATTGAGTTGGATTAGGAGTCTTGGTGGAAGATAGATTCCTTTTAGAAAAGGATTCTTAACCACCAAGTAAATTCACCTAAGGAAAGGATTCTTAACGACCAAGTAAATCCTTCTTAGGAAAGGATTTGTGATCCTGATATTTATTCTTGTGAATTTCGGCCAACTCATAAATATATATATATAAGAGGATAGAATTCCTTTTAGAAAAGGATTCTTAACTACCAAATAAATCCACCTAAGGAAAGGATTCTTGTCAACCAAGTGAATCCTTCTTAGGAAAGGATTTGTGATCATATGTATATACCCTTGTGAATTTCTGTCGGCCCTATGATTTTAAGAGTGAAAATTTCAGTCAACCTAAGATTTTTCTAAGAGAGAATTTTTCTTGGCAAGAGAGAAAAATTAGTATTTTACTCTAGACAAAATTCAATCAACTCTAAGATATAGGGTGTGGAATTCGGTCAAGGAGAAAAAAGAAATAGAGAACGTTTTTGTTTTTGATAGTATACTAGTATCCTTATCAAAAGGGTTTTGTGTACAAAATCAAATTGGGTTCACGCGAGTTTCAATCAAGTAGATTGATAATTCACAAGTGACTGGACGTTCTTGGATTTTTCTCTTGGAGGATATTTCTAACTAACAAAGAAAAGATTTTGTTTGTCTCCATCCTCAGGTATACAATTTAAAGAAAGGGAGCCCAAACTCCTAGGTGATTCACGTTCATGATTGGAATGGAAGATCTTCCGGAATCAATTTGGTGCTTTTTCAATCGTCACGATAAAGAAGGTACGACACTTTTTATATACATCAACTAATCTAGGGCTAAGGTTTTTGTTATTAAAAGGGAAAATTTTTATTTATACTCAAACCCTAATTTTCATAAAAAATTTCATGCTTCCGTTGCATTTTGAAACCGTTTTTTCCTACATATATAGCATAGTCTATCCTCGATAGTTTGGTGGTATCCATTTGTTTATCGATAGAGGACTTCATTTATAGATATGGACATCGTGGCTCCATTTATTAAATGAGAGTAGAATATCATCTTATGGGTGTTTTGAGGTGTTGGATATTAAATCTTAACGTTAAGTTTTCAATAGTGTCTATTGAAACATGGCTTCTAGACAAGTCAAAATATTCAAGTTCAAAATGTGGTCATATGAGTAAATATGGTAACTTGGAGAGCTATTGGCGGTCTATGAGCTCTTTGCGATTACTGGTATTCTTCACGAGGATACCCTTTCTCCATTAAGATAGTCTAGGGTATGAATGAGAAATATTAAATTATTCTATCTTTATTTAAGAGTTCAATTTTAGTTCTTTAGTGGAATGAACTAAAATTAATAGATTGGACCTAAGTGAATCATTTGTTGATTGTGATTAGGTTATATCTATTGAAACTTAAATTTAGATAGTCCGCCAAAATCCCCATTCCACACGAACTTGTATAGATCACTTGATATATTCTACCAGACCAATTTAGGGGTCCATCTAGAATTGTATTAAGGCATGTGGGTTTGTTTCTCTTTGTAAGAATGGGTCTAGTTCACATGTGGACTTTTTATTAAGGTCCAGTGGATTTAATAAAATAAGAAAAATATTATATGTGCCTATATGATGTCATGGGTGGCAAGGCTAATATATAAAAGCCTAATATCTTTTTTTATTATTTTATTATTTAATTAAATGAAATTAATTAATTTGTTGATTAATTAATAATTTAATTAAAAGTTAAAATCCTTTTCCTAATAGGAGAAGGTCTACTAATATTATACTATTGTTGGCAGTATAATTAATATTAAAGACTATATTTGATAAGTAGATAAATAAAATGAATTATTTAT
The DNA here is from genome assembly GCA_032871835.1 of Dipteronia dyeriana. Lineage (NCBI taxonomy): Eukaryota > Viridiplantae > Streptophyta > Magnoliopsida > Sapindales > Sapindaceae > Dipteronia > Dipteronia dyeriana. Next base: position 14,894,730 of record CM065297.1, read on the forward strand.
ATTGTCAAATTAGGAAGTCTTTAGTATGGTCTCAAATACACTAATGAGTTGGATTAGAAGTCTTGGTGTGGGAAAGAATTCCTTTTGGAAAAGGATTCTTGGTCAGTAAGTAAATCCACCTAAGAATAGGTTTCTTGCCTACCAAGTCATCTTTCGGAGAGGATTTGTGAACATATAACTATAGGTTGTAAATTTCGACCAAGCCTTGATTTTTTGGTGTGAGAAGTTGTTTTTTATTTGTTTTTCATTGTTATAAAATAAAACTTTGTCCAACTCATTGTGTGAAGAATTCGGCCAAGCATAGAGAAAAAAGAGAACGTTTTTTGTTTTCGATAGTACACTAGTATCCTTTGCATCAAAAGGGTTTTATGTACAACATCGAATCAAGGTTCACGTGAGTTTCATTCAAATTGATTGATAATTCACAAGTGACCGAACGTTCTTGGTTTTTCTCTTGGAGGATTATCGTGACTAATAAAGAAAAAGATTTTATTTTTTTTCCATCCTCAGGTATACAATTTAAAGAAAGGGAGCCCACACTCCTAGGTGATTCATATTCGTGATTGGATTGGAAGATCTTACGGATTCAATTCCACGCTAGTTCAATCGTCACGAAAAAAAAAAAGGAAGGCACGATACTTTTTATATACATCAATTAATCTAGGGTTAAGGTTCTTGTTATTAAAAAGGGATTTATTTTTAAAATATATCAAACCTTGATTTTTATTTTTGTGAAAATGGTGAGATAAGTCACCTTTTTTAACTTGTGATGTGATAATGTCACCCTTTTAATAACTTAAGTTTAAAAGACCCCTATTATGATGAACTACCCAAATTGCCCCTAAACTTTTATTTTTAAAAAGCAACTTTCTGAACTCGTCGGTATCTCTCCAAAAATATTGTCTGAAAAATTTGTCTCTCTCTCTAAAAAAGTTATCTCTCTCCAGATTCTGCACTAGAAGGTAACAAATATTTATGATCTTCACTTAAATTTCTTTTATGCATTTCATATATTTTGCATTTATTTCTGTATGAGTTAACAATGTATCCATTCCTCGATAATATATGTTGTTTTTCGTCTTTGTAGGAACATGTATGAACATTGAATAGATCCGAGATTTTTTCTTGTGTGACCGAGAATATTTAAAGATGAATCGAGCTTAATTTATATTGGAACGAGCTTTTGTTTATTTTGAAAAAATATCGATTATTTGAAAAAAATGCTCGATCCCTTAGGAAAAGTTCTCGATCCTTGGATAAAAGTTCTCGAACCGTTATAAAAGTTCTCGATAATTTGACAAATAATCTCGATCCCTTAAAATAGTTCTCGATCCCTTAAAATAGTTCTCGATCCCTTAAAATAGTTCTCGATCCCTTAGAAATGTTCTCGATCCCTTAGAAAAAGTTCTCGTTCCCTTAATAAAATTTCTCGAACCCTTATAAAAAGTTCTCGATAATTTGACAAATATCTCGATCCCTTAGAAAAAGTTCTGGATCCCTCGATAAAAGTTCTCGATCCCTTGATAAAAGTTCTCGATCCCTCGATAAAAGTTCTCGAATCGAACCGTTATAAAAGTTCTCGATCCGTTGTAAAATATTCTGTCGTATGTGAATTTTACCAAACATACACGTCATCGACAAGAGGGAGAAAATTGCCATGTGGATGCCCAAATAGGCACTCAGGAAACATCCTACAAGGCATCATTAAAGAGAAGAAGCCTGAGTAAACAAGTAGTATGGCAAGACTTACTCAGGATCAAACGGCGCTACTCGGGACCAGCAAGTGTTGTTCTTACTCGGGATAAATGTGAAAACCGAATAAGAAACTCAGTTCTTAGTTTACATGGATTAAGTTATAAAATACACGAAGATATCCATCAGGAAGGAATCCCAGAGAAAACAGAATACCGAGCTAGAAGAGTCCCCAATCAGGAAACAACTTGATTTCGTTACAAAGACTACATTCTTATAAGGAAACAAGTCCAAATTGGACTGCACTACTAGAATCCCATTCGACTTCCATACAAGACTCCGAAACAGGAAAGAAGAGAAATCTACTTCAAACAAGTAACCAAATCACAATTAAATACAAAGATCCTGCATTACTTGTACAAAGCAAATTAGTGTTCTATAAACATATAAATAGACCCATAATCTCGTCCAGAAAAAGATATAGGCAATATAGTATACACAATAAGCATCAGAAAAATATTGAGAGAAAAAGAGAGATCGAGAGCTTGTAAACATCATATTTTCATAGTGGATTTTGGCTCGGTTGATCCTTCAACCACTCGTGGACGTTTCTCCGGTCATCGGAGTTTTACCACGTAAAACTTGTGTCTTGGTTACTCTCTCTGAATCTCTTTCTCTTTGAATTTATAGCCGAAATCCAATCCTTATTGGCTTTTCTGATCAATCCAGAAATTAACGTCAACAATTGGCATTAGAAGGAGGGGCTGAACCTATGGTTTAGTTAATAGCCATTGGAGGAAGCAGAAGCGATTATGGGAATGGCCAAAAGTCACCTGATAACTTCCATGTTGGCAGTACATCACGAGATCTTGCAGCAAACACCGAAGATCAACCCACACACTTGGCAGGAATCCAGTAGGTTCCCCCAACCAGCAGAGACCTGACGCTGCATTTTCGAGAATCGTTACAGCAATTGGTGGCAAACGCAGCACGGGAAGGGGTTAATCTATTGGCCGCAGAAGCACAGACTATTGATCTAATGGCTGCGGAAGTACAGGCTCTTGATCCTCCACCTGCAAGGCTTCGCTCGGTGGTAGTAGGGCCTGAAATAAATATGCTGAAAACAGAAAGGAACTCAACCCCAATCAACCAGACTGGACGTAAGACGCCTGAAGAAGAACGACCACACCAAAACCAGGACCAGGATCAGACAGTCTGTATTAGACACCGTAAGCATGACCGGCATAGGGATCGGTCATCATCAAAAGATAGCGATCGGCATCATCGCAAACGTCATCACAGAGTCATGTGAGAAACTCGGCATCAAAGTGAAGAGCCAGAAAGAATGACAGTTACCCAATGGTTCAACCGTCGGGGTAGCCCGGTGGGGGACAGAGATATCATGATCCAAAGCCTAACTCAAGAAGTCGAGAACAATAAACGTCAGATGGATGCATTGGTCAGACGTTATGGCTACAACGATTTATCTAACGATGACTCTGACAGTCCATTCACCAAGGAAATCTTACGGACCTCTTTCCCAGAAGGTTCAGGATGCCTCACGTGGAGCAGTTTAAGAAAGACACGGACCCAAAAGAGCACGTCAGACGCTATAAAAGTGCCATGGTCCAGTATGCCCATAGCGATCCCTTACTATGTCTCAATTTCCCACAAACTCTGGGAGACATAGGTTCGAGGTGGTTCGGGAGGTTACCCTCAGCAAGCATCAAAAATTTCAGTGAACTGAGCAATGTTCATAGGAAAAAGTCAGTGGCTCACCTTGCTCAAATAAAATAAGGTAAAGATGAGTCACTGAAGAAATACCTAGAGAGATTCGGCCAAGCGGTATCAAATATTGGCAGTGCAAACGATGAAGCAATAATCGCTGCATCAATAACTTACAGAATGGACGGCTATCTTTTGATTTGAGAAGAGCTCAGCTGACCAGATATGCTGACATGATGGATATGGCTGGAAGATATGTATTGGCCGAGGAAGAAAAGTTAGCTACAGGAGGAAGCTATATGCACGGAGGAAAGCTTGAACAGAAGGATACCGAATCCAATGGGCAGAATCAAAAGGGAAAACATAAGGGAAACGGCAAGGAGAAAAGCAAAGACGGGGGCAATGGGTGTAATGCTGAACAATCCACAGAGAAGTACCGAGGCAGATACACCAATTATACCCCTCTTCAGAAAAAACAAGAAGAAATCCTGGCCAACCTAGAAAAGAAGAACATGGTACAAGAACCACGGTGACAGTCTCAATTTGCCCGGAAAGATACAACCAAGTATTGCAGATTTCATAAGGAAACCGATCACGAGACTTCAAAGTGTTTCTAGCTCAGAGATTACATAGAAACTCTTATTCGGGAAGGGCACCTGCGGGATGTAATCTTGAAAAAAGATGAGAGATCAGAAACTAAGAATGAGGTTAAGGCTGATCTCAACCCTGGTCGAAATCAAAGAACCAGCCCGAAGCCAATCAGATAATACATACAATATTTGGGGGACCATCTACTGGAAAAAGCAACCAAGAACGAACTCAAGAAATCAGATAAGCGATAGAAGCAAGGGATAACTTTGACGTGAACTCGGTTGAACAAGACCCGAAAAGGATAAAGGAATTATGGGACCTGATAATTTCACTGAGGCAGATTACCATGGCATCGATGTTCGGCCCAATGATGCATTGGTCATAAGTGCCCGGGTTGGTCACCGGGAGGTCAGGAGAATCCTGATTAATAATGGGAGTTCGGCGGACATCCTTAATGTAGCCGTCTACGATCAACTCAGGTTAGACCAAAAAGATCTACAGCCCTTCCATACTCCACTCAGAGGATTTGGTGGGATTGAGGTAAGGTCACTCGGGACAGTTAAACTACCTGTAAAAATTGGAACGACACCATGCCAAAGAACCATCCTACTCGACTTCGTGGTGGTGGATTTAGACAATTGGTCGTATAATGCATTATTGGGTCGACCATTCCTAAATAAAACAAGAGCCGTGACAGCCACTTATGCATTAATGATCAAGTTCCCGATAGAACAGGGGGTTGGGGTAGTCAAGGGATCCCATGAGATGGCCCGAAGAGCAAACTTGTCAGTGTACAAAGACAAAAAAAGATGTTGAACAGGTGTGCACCATAACGTAGCCAAGTCAGCTCAGAGAATTCTTATCATTTGAATTTGATCCGAGGGAAAGGTCGAATGAAACTAAAATAGAACCAGTTGAAGAAGTGATATTAAAAGAAGGAGAACCAGATAAGGTGGTCAAGAACAAGGCTAACCTGGGAGGAAAAGTCAAACAAGACCTCACCAATCTGCTTAAAGAATACAAAGATGTATTCGCCTGGAGTCAGAAAGATATGATCGGGATAGATGCCTGGATAATGTCTCACCATCTCACAATAGACCCAAATGCGAAACCAATGAGACAAAAGAGAAGATCGTTCAATCCTGAAAGGAGTCGGGCTATCAAACAAAAGGCAAAAAAGCTATTTTCTACAGGATCAATTAGAGAGGTTAACTACCCTCAATGGGTAGCCAATGTAGTCCTTGTCCAAAAGAAAAATGGGCAATGGAGAATGTGCGTAGATTTTACGGATCTGAACAAGGCATGCCCAAAAGTCAGCTTCCCACTTCCAAGGATAGATCAGCTGGTGGACGCCACAGCAGGCCACGAATTGCTCAGCTTCATGGACGCCTACTTGGGATACAACCAGATCAGGATGAACAAGGCCGACGAAGAAAAGACAGCATTCATAACAGATCAAGGTTTATACTGTTACACAGTAATGCCTTTCGGTTTGAAAAATACGGGTGCTACATATCAAAGGCTGGTCAACAAAATCTTCACTTGGTAAATAGGAAGAAACATGGAAGTGTACATTGATGACATGCTGACTAAAAGCGTCTCGGCTGATAAGCATGCCCTGGACCTCCGAGAAACATTTGATGTCCTAAGGAGATACCAGATGAAGTTGAACCTGAACAAATGTTTATTCGGTGACCCTTTAGGGAGATTCCTGGGATTTCAGGTTCACCAAAGAGGAATCGAAGTTAATCCCGAGAAAATTCGGGCCCTGCAAAAAATGACCTCACCAAAAACATTAAAAGAAGTACAGCATCTGACAGGGTGTTTAGCTTCCTTGGAAAGATTCATCTCAAAAGCTACTGACAGGTGCGCGCCTTTCTTCAAAATAATCAAAAAAGGGAAAGGACTTGAATGGAATGAAGAGTGCGAACAGGCATTCTTAAAAATAAAAGAGTACCTGAGACAGGCCCCAATTCTCTCAAAACCACAAATAGGGGAAGTATTTCAGTTGTATATGTCAATAACCGAGCTTGCAGCAAGCTCAGTCTTAGTCCGAACAGAAGATGGAGTGCAGAAACTAGTATATTATACCAGCAAGGCACTCCTACCAACTGAAACAAGGTACTCACAGGCAGAGAAAATGGCCTTAGCATTGGTTTCAACAGTAAAAAAGCTAAGACCGTATTTCCTGGCCCACACAATCCAGGTTCTCACCGACTGCCCATTAAGAAAAATTTTGCAAAAGCCAAAAATTTCAGGAAGATTGACCAAATGGGCAATCGAGCTAAGTGAATTCGACATTCATTATATCCCCAGAACATCCCTCAAAGGACAGGTCGTGGCAGACTTCATAGCCGAGTTCACAGAGCCAAACCTAGAAGTAAAAAGAATGTTGGGTAAAGATTTCCCAAGGAAACTATATGTTGATGGTTCTTCAAATACTCATGGCAGCGGGGCAGGGATCGTAGTATATACTCCAGAAGAAGATGATGTTAAATGTGCCATGAGATTTGATTTCAAAGCAACTAATAATCAAGCCGAGTACGAGGCACTATTAGCTAGACTCAGAGTCTGTATAGCTCTCGGGGCAGATGAAGTTGAGATATTCAGCGATTTACAGGTAATTGTCAACCAGGTCATGAACGAGTACCAGGCCAAAGATGAAGATATTATAGCCTACCGTGACATCGTGAAACAGCTCCTCCAAAAATTTAAAGAATACAAGATCGCTCAGATCCCCAGGGAGGAAAATGAAAAGGCAGACGCACTGTCTAAACTACCGTCAGCAACAACCACAATCATATTAAAGACCATTCCGGTCGCACATCTCTTTAAACCGAGTACAGCTGAATAGAAGCACTTAGAAATTTTAGAAATTGGAACACCGCAAGACGGTTGGATGATTCAGCTGAGAAGGTTCCTGGAAGAAGACGTGCTCCAGGAAGATCCCGTACTAGGAAAGCGCATCAGGTATCGATCAACAAGGTACACCTTGATCAGAGGAGAATTATACAGAAGAGGGTTTTCCCGAGCTCTCCAGAGATGTGTACCAGAAGAATATGCACATCGAATACTTCAGAAGATCCACAGAGGAGTTTGCGGAAACCACACTGGGGTAGAAGTTTACCACACAAGGTGCTCAAGCAAGGCTATTATTGACCTACACTTTTCTCAGATGCATACTAGTGGTCAAAAAGTTGCAATACTTGTCAAAGAATCGCCAACGATATCTGACAGCCTCCAGAAAAACTCAGAAACCTCACAGCCCCATGGCCATTCGTAATGTAGGGTTAAGACCTGATTGGTCTAATGCCAACTGGAACAAGGGGTGGAGCAAAACACGTCATAGTAGCTATTGATTATTTCACAAAGTGGGCAGAAGTTGAAGCACTAGTGCATATCACATAAGCAAAATACCACAAATTTTGTGAAGAAGAATATATTTTATAGGTTTGGAGTTCCAGACACAATAATCACAGACAACGGCACCCAATTTGATAACATAAAATTCAGACAGTTGTGTTAGGAAATATCATATTGCCAATTACTATGCCACACCTGCCCACCCTCAAACCAATGGTCAGGTAGAAGCGGTAAATAAAATCATCAAGCACACTATCAAGGCAAAGTTAGATGACAAAAAAGGTAGCTGGTTGACAAGCTACCTGAAGTATTATGGGCATACCGGACGACAGCAAGGACTTCAACAGGAGAGACTCCGTACAATTTAGCATTCGGAACAGAAGTTGTTATCCCCATAGAAACATCGTATGTATCACCTCGGGTCAGGCTATACGATAAAGAACAGAATATTGATATGCTATTACAAAGTCTGGATGAACTAGAAGAAAAAAGGGAGAAGTCCCGAATAAGAAATATGGCATATCAGCAAAGAGTAGCTCGCCACTACAACTCTCATGTTCGGATCAGGAAATTCCAGCTAGGAGACCTGGTGCTCAGGAGGGTGTCCTTAAACATAAAAAATAGAGTTGCAGGTTCCCTGGCTGATAAATGGGAAGGTCTATACAAGATCGAGGGAGTAGCTGGCCATGGAGCTTATTGGATTGCTCGACCCAATGGAGGGGTTTTACCTCGACCATGCAATGCCCAATATCTGAAGATTTTCTATCCTTAAATTCTTTTCTTTTTCTCTTTCTAGTCAGGACAATATTAGTTAGGGTAAATATAATCTATGGAATTTAAATCTTTGTTGATTTTTTACAGTAATAAATAAAATTACTCGGAATTTCCTAAAGAAAAGCATTGTGCTCGGGATTTCCAAAAGAAAGCATATGATAATAAGAACATATGGGAGAAGTGAATGATAATAAGAACATGCAAATAGAATTCTCGGGACCATCAAATCCTGAATAGGCGGAGAAGCTCGTAGGAGCATGCCAGCCGAGCATGGTCAAAATGACCTTAGCAAAAAGGCAAACCCAATGCACCAGACTCTGGAAAAATGCTAGGGACGCTATAGGGAGAAATTTCGGTGAAATGCGTAGCTGTGTTGAGCAATTTTTTAAAAGAGCTCAACGATTCGGCAAACCCTTGCGCATAAAAACTGGGGAGACGTCCTTGGTATTGCGTAAGGACTCGAACATATGGTCATGGTAAGCCTTGATGTAATGTTCGGAGTAGCAACTGTGTATGAAACACAAGTGTAAACTTGCCTGCTTTAAGATGACTCGGTTAATAATAAAGAGCCAGTTTAATAAGATACTTGGAAATTAAAGTCATTCGGGTAATAACCGGTTTAATAAGATACTCGGTTAAGTTACCCGAACATCGAAGAGCCAGTTTAATAAGATACTTGGCAGTTAAAGTCATTCGGGTAACAACCGGTTTAATAAGATACTCGGTTAAGTTACCCGGATATCGAAGAGCCAGTTTAATAAGATACTTGGCAGTTAAAGTCATTCGGGTAACAACCGGTTTAATAAGATACTCGGTTAAGTTACCCGAACATCGAAGAGTCAGTTTATTGAGATACTTGGCAATTAAAGTTATTCGGGTAACAACCGGTTTAATAAGATACTCGGTTAAGTTACCCGAACATCGAAGAGCTAGTTTAATAAGAGACTTGGCATCTAAAGTTATTCGGGTAACGATCGGTTTAATAAGATACTCAGTTAAGTTACCCAAAACGTCAACCAGTTTAATAAAACACTCGGTAACAATCAGCAATGAACAAGATCAAAACCATTCAATTCAGAATAAAATAGAACTTTATTGATCTCTTAAAAGAATGGTTACATTTCAAAGAATGGTTCTTTATAAAGAATCAAAGAATTTTCTATAGTTCTACAAAATTAAGGTTGTGAGGATTTCAAGCCTTTGCCGATACTCGGGTCTGGCACCATCTCATATTCACAGAGCAGGCTTTCATTAGATGGCCAAGCAATAGTGTCGATAGTATCATCCATCCATTGGATGTAATCCTCGTCTGGGACCGATCCAATATCTGGTACAACACCCTCAACCGACTCTTGATTAGCGAAAAAGGTCAAGAGGGAGTGTTCTAACTGAATCTCCAAGTGCATGGGATGGGGCTCTTTGCTTTAGCTATGATAGTAAGCTCTCCATTCCTTCATCTGAGTTCGAATAAACTCCAAGAACCGGTCTACGTGATGTTTGACTAACAGTTCCCAATTGGCTCAGGCCTTCTCAGTCGCTCTATTCTTAACTTTAAAGAACTCACCAGCTGAAACTAGTCCGCGCTGAAACTCCCGAAGGAGTAGGGCATCATAAGCAGGGGATCTTTTAAAGCGATCCACCCCTTGTACTTTAAGTTCCAGCCTAGCCTCTCGGGATAAAGATGCAACTGTCAACACTTGGCGCTCCAGGTTTTCAATCTTTTGCTCATATGCCGACCTCGACTGCTCCGCTTCCTGCTCTGCTTTAAGCACGGATTCTTCGATAGAGGATAAGAGATTTTGAAGTGATGTTGCATTCTCTTCCGCCAAAGACGCCCTCTCCTCGGCCTCAACTTGCTTTGCCAGACAGTGGTTGGCAAATATTTGTACAGATCCGACCTCTTACTAACAAGCCGCATCGGCCTGAGCACGTCCTTCCTCACTTTCCTTCAGTTGAGCCTCTAGACGCCTTATTCAATCAGCTTGATATTGCTGCGTCTGAATTAGCTCAGCAAATTCAGCCACCGTCTGTAAAAGAATACGATTAGAAATTTGGCAGATAAGCAAAACATTAAAGAAGCCAGATAACTTACATAAGATGCACCGTTGAAGACATTTTGAAGACGTTCGGTCATGGAGCCATCCTGAAAACTGCTCCATCTGTTTTCCCCAATGAAAGCCCGACCGAAGGACATCTCCCGCAGCATATCCTGGAGGGAAGGATATGAAGGAACCCCCGAGGGTTCAGCCCCAAGATTTTCGACCTCAGGGGTAGGGGTAGGGGTAGGGGTAGGGGTAGGGATAGGGAGAGGGGTAGGGGAAGGGGAAGCCTTGTCTGGTTTTTGGCACTACAGCATCTACTGACGCTCCAGGACCAACGCTCGGGGGGATCTCATATGCAGCATATTCATCGCTGAAATCAATGAATAAAACCACCCGAGGGACTTTCAGTGGACGATTCGATGAGCTGAGTGCCTTCCGCTTCTCACCCCGAGAACGGTGGAAGCTAAGATCAGCAGCAGGATCTTCCTAGACATCATCTCAAAAAGACTCAAAAAAGTCAGGACCTATAGGCACTTGACTCATAGAGGCATAACCCCCTTCACCGGTTTCTAACCGCCCAATAGGCTCCTCACCAGGACCTTTACACTGCCTCTCCCTATTATCAGGCAATTGAGTATCAGTCGGCTCACTCGGTCCACTCGGACCAGCAGTCTCCCCAGCGGTCGGCTGAACATGCCCTGGGTTCTGCTCCGCCGCAACGTCAATCTCCTCTTCAGACTCAGGCGGAGCGATGCCTTCATTGCTCTGACAAGAAGCCTCTTTCCTGCTCGTCTGAAGAATTGACTTCACCTGGCAAACCTAAAGATCACAGACGATGTCCGTATTGTACACTTAAAAAAAATATCAGGAAACGAAAAGCAGAAAATTACAATAGAAAGAAAAAGGTTGCAAAAGGTCACTTACATCGCCTGCGCTAGCTTGAAATCTGTTTAAAGAAACCGAGCTCAATCATCTTCTACTCAACGAAGAGATAAGTCTTGCTCCTCTTCTCCAGTGTGTGAACTGCCGCCCGAGTAAGTCTGGTAAGCTCACCATCACTGTATTCAATTTCCTTCTTGTTCCATGCTTCGGGGGAACAAAAGAATCGTGGGACTTTTAACACCATCACAACATCCCCGATCGTGACGGTGACATCAAGCCCGAGACTCCCTCCTGTAAAAAACCAACTGTTCTTCCAGAACTTGTTGGATGTAGGGAATCCCTATATAAAACCCTTCTTCTAAGGGTCATCAAAAATGTCTACATCCCGACTCACTTCTGTCCCATCGGGGATCCAGCAGTCTGATGGATTAGACATGAGGAAATAGGTCCCCGTCTTGCCCGATTGCCTCAACGTAAAGAAATGCCTGAATTCAGTTGGGGAAGGAGGCGAAAGGTTCATCCGGCTATACATGTTCCACATGCACATTAAGATTCTGTAGTTGTTCGGTGCCAGCTGAGCCGGAACGATCCCTGCTTCAGCTAGAAACCAAGCGATAAATGGCTGAAAGGGAAGTGTGACGCCGCAACAAAGCATGGATCCATAAATTGCTACCATGCCCGAGGGAGGATTCCATGTAGCTCTATTCCCCGTATGAACCAAAGTAACCGAGTCGGGCAGGTCGAATCGGAAGCGATACTTCTCTATTTCAGCAAGCCCGACCACATTCGGCTCAGTATCGAACCCACTCGGACGTTCGGCAGTAAATGTAAGGCAAGAAACCCCAGATGCCTCAACGTTCTCGTTGACAGCCTGCTCCCTGATCAGAACGCTGCCTAAGCCGTGCTTGCATACTTTACTTTTGCTCTGATGTTTTCTCATCCTTCGCAAAGGTACCCTGTGATTAGAAACATCAGATTCAGAACTGGATGAAGAATCAGAACTGGACACAAAAAATTCAACATCAGGGTAAAGCCCTGAGATATCAACTCCTAAAAATGGAGGTTCTTCATCAGGGATTTCCCCCAGTAACCTACGAATACAGGGAACCGGTCAGAAATTTCCCCGATCTAGTTCATCAAGAGTAACGTTAAAAGGATGATGACGGGAAGATGGGTCCATCGTTACTAACCTTGAATAGGAAAACTGGTACAAAATCTTCTATGGAGAACGATTCGCTATAAAGTTAGGGCTGGCAAGAAAAATCTCTAGTTTTCTCAAAGTTTTCAGAATGAGCCAATGCTTACTCACATTGAAGAATTTAAAGGAAATAGCGGCACGAAACCCTAGAACTTTGAGGCGGGAGAAAAAATGATGAGTTTTGATTACAAAGGCGGCGCTTGGGGAAACGCGTGTGTCATTTTCTCATAAATGACATCGTAGAATGAAGAGGCAAAGGACACGTGTCGAGAAAAAAATGGGCGTTTGACATTAGAAGCTAAAATGTTGCCATCAAAGAAGATCTCGCATGAGGCGACAAATCGAATTTATAGGGTCACCATTAAGACACGCCATTATGATAAGACGTTTACTCTGGCACAAATAAAAAATTGAGATGATTAAAATACTCTTGCCTGAAACAAAATTTTATTCGGTAAAAATATTTTAAAGGGGTATTATCGTATGTGAATTCTACCAAGCATACACGCCATCGACAAGAGGGAAAAAATTGTCAGGTGGACCCAAATAGGCCCTCAGGAAACATCCTACAAGGCATCATTAAAGAGAAGAAGCTTGAGTAAACAAGTGGTATGGCAAGACCTACTCGGGCTTAAACGGCGCTACTCGGGACCAGCAAGTGTTGTTCTTACTCGGGATAAATGTGAAAACCGAATAAGAAACTTAGTGCTTAGTTCACATGGATTAAGTTATAAAATACACGAAGATATCCATCAGGAAGGAATCCCAGAGAAAACAGAATACCAGGCTAGAAGAGTCCCCAATCAGGAAACAACTTGATTTCGTTACAAAAGCTATATTCTTATAAGGAAACAAGTCCAAATTAGACTGCACTACTAGTCACTCATTCGACTTCCATACAAGATTCCGAAATAGGAAAGAAGACAAATCTACTTCAAACAAGTAACCGAATCACAATTAAATACAAAGATCCTGTATTACTTGTACAAAGCAGATTAGGGTTCTATAAACATATAAATAGACCCATATTCTCGTCCAAAAAAAGATATAGGCAATATAGTATACACAACAAGCAATAGAAAAATATATAGAGAAAAAGAGAGATCGAGAGCTTGTAAACATCATATTTTCATATGGATTTTGGCTCGGTTGATCCTTCAACCACCCGTGGACGATTCTCCGGTCATCGGAGTTTTACCACGTAAAACTAGTGTATTGGTTAGTCTCTCTGAATCTCTTTCTCTTTGAATTGATAGCCGAAATCCAATCCTTGTTGGCTTTTCTGATACAATCCAGAAATTAACGTCAACATTCTCGAACCCTTGAAAAAGTTCTCGATCCCTTATAAAAAGTACTCGATCCATTTGAAAAAAGCTCGATCACTTAGAAAATATTCTCGATCCCTTTCCAAAAAGCTCGATCTGTTTGTAAATGTTCTCGATCCATTACAAAAAAAGCTCGATCCCGAATAACATGTTCTCGATCCTTTACAGTTGAGAAATTTTTGTAATTCTTAGTAATTGTAAAAGTAATTTTTTTTATTTGTTAATAATTGTTTGTGATGATGATTTTCACAGGACAATGGATCAGGTTAGATTAGTCATATCTTACAACGGTCGATTGGAGCAATTACTTGATGGAAGTCAGAGGTTTCTTGGTTCCGATAGCCAAGGAATGTATGTGTCTAGAAATATGACTTACGAAGAACTGGTGTCGATCGTACAAACCATTGTGAAGTACGATGTGAACAAATACATTGTTGATCTACAATCTATATCAATCGTTCCTGGGATAACATGTCGCACATTTATAAGAAATGACGACGATGTTTTGTTTATGCTATGGGAAGATAGGGTGATCCCTCAAGTATGTGTCAGTTTAATTGAGAGGGCTGCAGGAGGTGTCATCGGTGAAGAAATCCATCCTCATGATAACACCCAACATTTTTGGTCTTCAGGCCGAAGCAACCAGTTGTTCACAGAAAGAAGTGGGATTGACGGTAGGGAAAACCTATATGGTGTCTCACCGGAAGTAGCCGACCATGGTGATATAGTTGGAGCTCAATTGGACGATGATTTCGGTTGTCAAATTGAAATGAATGTTGGGCAGTACAACCACCAGTACAATGAGATGTACAATGACATGAACAATGAGCGGAACAATGAACCTCATAACTTACCAATTAATGAGGTGGCTAATGAGCCAAATTTGCATCTGGTACATAATGCAGCGAACAATGAGGAAGATGAAGAACCATTCGAAATGGAAAGACGTACAAGACTTGTATACAAATGTAGTTCCACTGCAGTAGATATAGCTGGGACATCTAAGGTCTGGCCTGATGTAACTCCAGCTGATTCTGAGAATGCCAGAACGTGGGTTATTCCAGGAGCAGAATCATACTTGAAACAAATATTATGGTGTGTAATATTAATCTAGAAAGGGGTACCCAATTTTCGTTAAAGGTCAAGTTGACAAAAATGCCCCTATCTAGTTACAGAAATACCACAAGTGTAATAAATACGGAAATAGTAAAGACACTTGAGATATACGTGGAAACCCTACAAATGGGAAAAACCACGGGCTGATGAGTGTGCCACACTAGAACCTCGAATCCACTAATGGCAAAGGAATTACAACCTAATCCCGGTTTAATCCACCACAACTACCTAATCCCGGTATAAGTGAACCTATTCCATCGTGATTGCGATTTAAGCTACCTACTCCCGGAAGCAACACAAGTCTTACTTCTCAATGAAGAGATAAAGAGTCATATGTGAATATATGATGATATTCAATGAACAAACAAGGCTAGGAAACCCTATATGCTTATCTAGGATAATGAGATGACAATTAATGCACTCCTAGATATCATGAGCTAAATGACATGTTCAAAAAGCTTAGCTAAACATAGATCAAACAATCCTATGGAGCTAACACAATACAACACTCAATCATTTCATCACAACAATCTCTAATTTCTATCTAGAATATGTTCTAAGAGCATACAAATAATTAAAGAGATGGCTTAGCAAGTAAAACACTTAACTTGTAGAAAGATAGTGAAGAACTTACCAAACAAGATGTGATAAAGCAAACCTATCCATTGATGCACTCTAAATGAACTTATATGATGCAAGATGAAGTTTTTATGCACATGGGAATGCTTTGAGTGATTAAAAATGAGTTCTTAGAAGAGTTTTTCCTTTGAAATATGTTCTAATGAAAATATATGATATTCTGAACTCTTACACGACCTTAAAGCAATGAGTTATATATATATATGAGATCCAAACAAAGTGAGGTCATTTTAGAAAAAACGTTTCAGCTTCCTCTGTGTGCGCTGGTGACGTGCGTTGGTCGAGTAGCTCACCACCAGCGCACAGCCTAATTTTACAATAGGCGCTGGACGATTGGCGCAACTCAATGGCGTAACACATGCGATGAACCACTGGAATGTTGCGCTTGTGAGGTTGCGCTAGTCGAGTAGCACACCACCAGCGCACTGCCCATTTTTGCATTTTTACGCTGGTACAGCAGCGCAACACATGCGACGATCCACTGGAATGTTACGCTGGTGAGGTACGCTGGTCGAGTAGCGCACCACCAGCGCAATGCCTATTTTCAACACTCAAACACACACAATCAATAAGGTCTAGAGTGATGAAAAAAGCATCATATTCTAATGCCAAACATGACATAAAAACATTTAATTACAATATGCAAATAAATCAACAAGAGTCATTTAAACCAAAATGCACATAAGAATAAACACACAACATATATGAATAAGAGTTATGCATGAATTTGTGAGTGTGTGCAACTATCTCTTCAAAAGTAAGTAAGCACAAGAATTTTACCTTCGGTGTTTCTCCTCTTGAGGTCTTGAGAGCCTAAGCTACCCTTACATATACCTCATAAATGTGGTTTGTTCACGAAATAAGCCAATCAACAAATGAGGACTTTACAATACTTGTTTGGTATAGGTGGAAGCAGGAATTTGGTAGAAGATGAACCTACCAGCATGATATATAAAGGTCCATTTTTTCCTACTAAAAAGGATTTGAGGAGATTGGCTGGGCATTTTGCAATGTGGTACAACTTCGAGTGGAAGGTGAAAAGGTCGAATAAGACAATATTACATCTGGTTTGTTTGATAGACAACTGTACGTGGAAGTTAAGAGTGGTTAGGAGAGATGAAGCGACATACTTTCAAGTAAGAAGTTTTATCAATGAACATATTTGTCCGTTGGAGAAGATTCACCGTCGCTATCGACAAGCTAGTGCAATCATAATTGGAGAAGTGGTTGCACCTAGATTGCAGCAACAGGATGGTCGATTAATTCGTCCGAAGGACATAATCACCGACATGAAAACAATGAATGGCATCCAAAAAATGTACAGTAAGGCACATCAAGCCCTTGATTATGCATTGTCACTGATCTATGGAACGCATGAGGAAAGCTTCCAACTGCTGTCATCCTTCGGTTACGTGTTGGAACAACAAAATCCCGAAACAATCACTGACTTACAATGCGATGAAAATGGTAAATTCCTATACTTTTTCATGTCGTTGGTTGTCTTACTCAGAGGATTCCAGAGGTGTATACATCCAGTTATTGTCGTTGATGGTACCCATTTAAAGGGTAGATTCGGGGGCACAATGTTTGTTGCAACTGCACAAGATAGGAATGAACAGGTTTATCCAATTGATGAATAACACCACCTAAAAACTTCAGCTCCCAATGCATCGATATGAAATGCCCGAAACAGGAGGCCATGAATTGACGTCGATCCTCAACAGCAAAATCTTCAGGGACCCGGTTAAGTGCATCGTCTATACGGGCGAGCGCTTCATAATGGTTGTGTCGATTCAATTTTCCCTTGAACCAATCTCCCTCTGGAGTTTTAAGGAAATCTTTCAACCTGCTCGTCATCTACAATGTCACAGAAACAATAAATCAGTAAACTGGAAAAAAATTAGAAAATATTCTCGATCATTTGAAACAAATTCTTGATACTTAAAAAATATTCTCGATCCTTTGAAAAAGTTCTCGATCCTTTGAAAAACCTCTCAATTCATTGAAAAATCTTCTCGATCATTTTAAAAAATCTCGACCCTTTGAAAAACATTCTCGATAGTTTGAAAATATTCTCAATCGTTTGAAAAAACCTCTCGATCCTTTGAAAAACCTCTCGATTCATTGAAAAATCTTCTCGATCATTTTAACAAAATCTCGACCCTTTGAAAAATACTCTCGATCGTTAAAAAAATATTATCGATCAATTGAAAATATTCTCGATACTTTGAAAATATTCTCGATCCTTTGAAAAACCTCTCGATTCTTTGAAAAATATTCTCGATCATTTTAAAAAATCTGGACCCTTTGAAAAATATTCTCGATCATTAGAAAAATATTCTCGATCGTTTGAGAAATATTCTCGATCGTTTGAAAAAATTCTCGATCCTTTGAAAATAGTCTCGATCCTTTGAAAAACCTTCTCGATTCTTTGAAAAACCTTCTCGATTCTTTGAAAAATCTTCTCGATCAATTTAAAAAATCTCGACCCTTTGAAAAACATTCTCAATCGTTAGAAAAATATTATCGATCGTTTTAAAAAATTCTCGATCCTTTGAAAATAGTTTCGATCCTTTGAAAAACCTATCGATTCTTTGAAAAATCTTCTCGATCATTTAACAAAATCTCGACCCTTTGAAAAACATTCTTGATCGTTAGAAAAATATTCTCGATCATTTCAAACAATTTCTCGATCCTTTAAAAATATTCTCGATGCTTTGAAAATGTTCTCGATCCTTTGAAAAATAATCTCGATCGTTTGATAAAATTTTTTGAATCTTTCTAAAAAATTTCCTCGATTTCGCTTGAAATATTCTCGATTTATATGTTTTTTTAAAAAAAAAAAACAATCCTCGATACCAAAATTTCATCTTCCTCATCACATATTCAACCTCATTTCATACCCAAACCTAAACCACAACCATTGCCAACCCTAATCTACAATTTCAATCAACAAAACAAGTCTAAAATGCAATGATAAGTTATCAACAATAAATCGATAAAGAAAACAAATTGAACTTACCTCAGTCAATCGTTGTGAAATCTACTGTATTCCCGTTCCAGTCAATTAGCCGTCGATTTCCTTACCGTTGGTTTCGTTGTCGTTGGTTTCTTTCTCACTCTTGCTTTTCTCAGACTAACAAAGCGACAACTTTCTCTCTTTTTCAATTTTATCGGGGTATTCTCGTCTCTTTACGTTAAATTGTGCATTTTAAACTTACATTACTAAACTGGTGATATTTGAACATCACCCCTCTTAAATAGTGTCATTTATTTTTTGAGCCCTTTTATTTTTTACGCTTCCGTTACGCGATTTTCCTTACAGTTTAGTCTTTTAGGGTCAATTTTACTAAAAAAAATTATTCTGAGGGTAAGTTTGCAAATCAGCCCCTCAAGTATGGTATTTTTGCTAAAATCCCTAAAATAAATTGGGCCCTTAAACTAATACTGAAATCATATAAGGATGACGATATTTGCACCCTTCAAAAACTGTATGTACACCCCAAACTAGTATGTTTTTGAAAATCCAATAATACCCTTTAGTAAAATTACCAATAAGACTAAATAATTTGTAAGAATACATACCAATAATTATTAATTAGTTTTCAATTTTTATATTTTGTGAAAAAAAAATCATTCCTTTTAATGATTTGATTTTATATTAACATATGTCACTAAAATTTCTTTCCATTTTTGTAAACCCTGGATTCTCTTTCAAAATATAATATTAAATATATTTTCAATTTCTTTTAAGGAAATACAAATTCACTTTGAGAGAATGAATCAAAATTTTCCAAAATTGATTTTAAAAAAATAAGTTTTAAATTATTTTTATTAGAAAAACAACATCAGTATAAATCGTTTTCTCTATAATATTTGTTTTTTTCTTTCAAACACGCTTTAAACATTGTTTTTTTTTTCAATATTAGATGTTCTTTGATTTCATTAGACATTTTTCTACTTCCAAATTAATTGATACATGGCATAAAGGATCTTCAATAGGAAAAACATTAAATTAGAGCGATTTTGTTGATAGAAAACAGTTAAGAAAAATGGTGAGAGCTACTTAACATGAGGAGAGAGAAAAAGAAATAAAGAAAAATAGAGTTTGATTTATGAAAGGAAAACATGGAAGAGAAAAAGAAGTAAGGGAAGCGAAAGAACAATGATAGATTTATTTTTTAAAGAACAGTGATATAATATATTTATTTTTTTTGAAATAACCGTGATAGAATTAAAAAAATTAAAAGATAATAACATAATTTTAAATAATAATAAAGTTGATTGAATAATATTATAATATATGTAGGTGGTGTATACTTATAAAACTATAATACAATATAATTAATGAAATGATATTTTTAACATTAAGTGGGGTTTATTTACGAAATATAAATTTTTAAAAATTTTGATACTTGTGATCACAAAATGAATGGGTATATAAACAATTTTTAAAGGGTATTATTACCGATGCTCATCATATAAATATGGGCATTTATTTTTTTTTATTGTTGTGAACTAAAATAAAATAAATTTGTGCTCCTAAATTAATACCGAAATCATTTAAATATGGCCTCTTTAAAAAGAGGTTCAGGGCAGCCGCCTCTCCTACTAAAATCTAGGGCCGGCCCAGCCACACATATATATATCCGATGGAGGAAAATTTTTAGAAATCGTCCTTTGAACTATTTTTGCTACTAGCCTAAGTACACTATTAGATTGGGCATTATCAAGTTAACCAAAAGCCGGGGCAATTGCTTACAGTCCATGAAGTCTAGAAAGACCAAATTCGTATTACTGTCCATGCTAGCTTTTATTGTTTGTTCATGCAAATTCATAAAAGAGCGATAATATTTGCACAGATAAAAATCGTAAATTAGTATATTTTTAAATTTTAAATATTCATCTTAAGTATTATTATTAAAATAATTATAAATACTCTTCATATATTATATCATTACAATATATAATACTTAGAGTATTTTAACAAACATTTAAAAAAAAATTATCAGAATATTAACTATATATTAATTAATATCTTAAAAAATAATTATTAAAAATATAAATAACTGTTTTAATAATTAAAGAAACTGAAAAAAATAAAATTGTACCTAACTAAAAATCTAAGCTAAAATAAATATAAAATAAAATGGGGTTTGATTGAAAATCTGGAAGGAGCCACGCCCTCATACTAGATTTTTTATTTGTTTTTATTTCAATAAATTTTTTTATTTCCAAAAAACAAAAATCCAAATGTTTTAGGTTTTCTTTTTATAGAAGAACCTTTTACCGTGTACTCATATAGTAGGGTGCCGATATTTTTACCCATAAAACTAATTAGTACATTCATATTTTATTAAAAAAATTAATTACAAAAATATCTTAATATAAATTTATAAATAAAGATAAATTAATTTAATTAAAATAAACCAAATACTATGTACACTCCGTTAATTACACTAATATCTTCAAATATATCTCATTATTAAAAAAAAAAAAAAAACCTTACGATAAACCCTAATTTTTATGATAAATCGTAACTAAACTCTAATTTTATTTAATGTATCAAACTTTATTTTAATCACATGATTATCATATAACAAAGCAACGGAAAAAGAATTTTCAGAAAACTCTGATCTTAAAATAGAGGTAGGTATTATTCGAGTAAATTGGTTTAAATAGCACTTTTTTAATATTGAAGAGTGAAACTATCACCGTTTTAATAACTCTTGTTTTATTAGCCTCAAAATATGTGATGAAGTCATAATACCCCCACTTATTCTTTTACTTTAACTTTTTATTTTTTAGTTTCTCTACTTTTCTCTCTCGTTTTTCCTTTCCTTTCACCATACACAAAAATTATTTTGTCTTTAAATTTTTTTCTTCGTTTAATTTGTTCTCATTGAACGATTTCTAAAGATAAATAAGAAATATATTTTCAAATTCAAAGTCCACATAGGTTTGAAGAGTATATCCATTGCCCTCACTTCGTTTTTTTCCTTTGTATATTTTTTTCTTGTAAATTCGAGACTTACTTTGCAAATTCAAGACTTATTGGGACAAAATCGAGACCTATTGAGTCAAATTTGAGACTTATTAGGATAAATTAGAGACATATTGGTCAAGTTAGAGACTTATTAAGACAAATTTGAGTCTTATTTTAAAAATTCGAGATTTACTTGAGAATTTTATTTTTTTGGGTCTTCTTCTTAATCACGATGGACGTTTGCTCGACCTCCATCAATGGTGAAAGTGGTGCGCTGATGACGGCATTGGTTGACTATTGCAATAGTCCGATCTGGAAGATTAGACGAAGCCGAGTTCGTTGGTGCTATCAGTTTCATAGGATTTGTGATGGATCGTCACTAATCAGACAATGAAGGTTTGATAATGGTTCAAGTTTGGCTTCATTTTTCTATCCATACAACTCGAAACTGAAAACGAACTCTTCAATTACAACGGCTGGCACCTGACGAACGATTTCCCAGTGGTTTTGTTGGTCATCTCACGGGTCGGTGGCAGAAACTCCATTGATGGAGTTATGATCCATCAATCGAGGTTTATGAAAAAAAAAGGGACCGGTAAGAGAAAATGATAAAAGAGTGAGGGTACTTTTGTCTAGATTCCATATTTGATGCTATTAAAACTAGAATTATTAGGGTGTGTTTGTTGCATAGGATGAGACTGGGATTGGACTATTTTTATGTCAATCCCAAGTTTGGTGAGTCCAACCAGTTGGGACTATTTTTTATCCCCATGTCAATTTTTTCCTACCAGAGTAGGATAAAATATCCCCCTCCAAATTGATGGGATTATTTTATCCCATCTCTGATTCATTAAATTTCAACCAATTTCAAAAAATAAAATCATATTGTTCATGTTGATTCAATAAATTCACCCACTTCATTCAACAAATTTCATCCAAAATAAAATCAAACTCAGCACAACTAGATCTCATAATCATCGTGTTCATCGATTCCAAAAAGAAAATAACAATAAAATTAAAATCAAAATTCTCTCAAACAACCCCGATCATATCACCCATCACCACCGACCTGGAAAGCATCGTGGGTAACCGATCACCAAACCTCGGCCATCAACATCACCGATCTATTTTGTTTTTTATTTTTTTGGCGGATCTGATAAAGTTGCAGTGTTGTGTGAAGGAAGAAGAAAGTAAATAAAGCAGAGAATGAGGAGAGCAGTTACGTGTTTGATCAAGCAGATCTGATTTTGGTTGTGTGTGAAGGAAGAGAGAACAAAGAAAGCATAGAAAGATAAGCAAGAAGAGAGAAGAAAAGGAGAGAGATCGTGATTCGTGGATTGATTTTGGATGTGTATTGATTACAGTGATAGTGGATGTGGATTGATTCTTTTATTTTATTTTTTTGTAAAATTTATATTTTGTCCAATCTCATTACTTAACCAAACACAGTATTGGATTATTTTTAGTTCAATCTCATATTGCACCAAACACGGGAAACAATATAATTAATCCAATCCAATCTAATCTCATGTCTTAAAAATAGTCTAATCCTATCCCGCACACAAAACACACCCTTAAAGTGGTCCTAATTGTTTAAATCACTGCCCAAAAAGTGCTATATAAATTTTCAGCTCGGTATTTTTTTTATCTTTAATTTATGTATAGTTATTAACTCTATCAATAAACAAAATAATTTTTAAAAATATAGTTTTATTTTTTTCTTAAAAAAAATGTATATAATGTATAAGAGAGTTCCATATTAAAAATCTATTGAACTTATATACAATTCGATTTTACATCTTCCCTTTCATAAGACTCCTATATTTGAGACATTTCCAAAAGTAAATTGGGTCATCAAGATGATTTGATTCTAAAAATAATATGATTTCTTTTATATATAAATTGGGTGTGTTAATAATGTTAGAGAGTTTATAAACAAAGGATAACAGTAGATATCCAACACTTTTGTCTATCATTTATATCCAACATGATGTGTTTGCTGACATGACACTTCGTTGTCAATTTCAGCGTTGTCGTATGTGAATTTTACCAAGCATACACGTCATTGACAAGATGGAGAAAATTGTGAGGTGGATGCCCAAATAAGCACTCATGAAAAATCTTACAAGGCATCATTAAAGAGAAGAAAGCCCGAGTAAATAAGTAGCATGGCAAGACCTACTCGGGATCAACTAAACTACTCTGAATCAATTAAAAGTACTCGAGGTCAGCTAAAAAGCATCTTCTACTCGGGTTCAAGCGGTGCTACTCGGGACTAACAAGTGTTATTCTTACTCAGGATAAATGCGACCCGAATAAGAAATTTGGTGCTTAATTCACACGGATTAAGTCATTAAATACACAAAGATATCCATCAGGACGAATCCCAAAGAGAACAGAATACTGAGCTAGAAGAATCCTCAATCAAGAAACAGTTTGATTTCACTACAAAGACTACATTCTTATAAGGAAACAAGTCCAAATTGGACTATACTACTAGAATCCCAATCGACTACCATACAAGACTCCGAAACAGAAAAGAAAACAATCAGCCTCAAACAAGTAAATAATTGTAATTAAATACAAAGACACATTACTTGTACAAGGTAGATTAGGGCTCTATAAACATATAAATAAACCCATAATCTCGTCAAAAAAAGATATAGACAGCAAGCAACAGAAAAATACAGAGAGTAAAAGAGAGATCGAGAGCTTGTAAACATCTTATTTTCATAGTGAATTTTGGCTCGGTTGATCCTTCAACCACCCGTGGACGTTTCTCCAGTCATCGGAGTCTTACCACGTAAAACTTGTGTCTTGGTTACTCTCTCTGAATCTCTCTCTTTGAATTGATAGCCGAAATCCAATCCTTGTTGGCTTTTCTATACAATCCAGAAATCAACGTCAACAAGCGTCATCACACTTCATAAACTTTTCCAAACCCTAATGTTTAACTCCATTCAATTTTTTAATAATTATATATATATATATATATATATATATATATATATATATTCATTAATTCTATTGAACAAAATAAGCATAAAAAGCTTGAAGAGATATGGAATTGAAGAAATTTGGAACTTCAATTCTGTAAAAAAAATCAGATTTCTACATACAAAATAAAAATCTGAAGAGATTCAGATAAAAAAAATTAAAAAAGTTTTTGAAAATCAAACAAAATAAACAAAAAATAAATAAACTTGAACTTGAAGAAATTTGTAAAAATACACTAATGCTCATCAACCCAACAATTTAGCCCAAATTTCAACTTAAATAACGTGCCAAGTGATTTTTTATTAAGCATCTTATATTATGTGTGGTGATAACAATTCACTTGTCACATCATTTTTGTTGAATTTGAGTTAATTATTTGGATTGTATAGTGCTACTTGGAAAAATATACAAAATAAAAAATATATAAAAAAAAAACCTTTGAAGAAATCTAGAGAGACTTCTCTTCAGAAAAAAAAAACACTTGAAGAGATATGGAAATTTATCCAAATTTCTTCAATCTACAACTCAATCTCGCACATCAAAACTTCATCATCACTATCCATCTCCAATTTATAACCCATAAGCCTAACATCAAACTAGAGATCCAACAGCGGTGGAGGATCTCTGTCCATTTTTTATGTTTTTCAACTTTTCTCCCTAACAACAGTTTCAAAGACAACTTATTTCACCAAAAATCAAACACACACATTCCGCCAATTTTAAGAGACAGAAGAAAGAGAAGAGTGAAAGAGAGATCTGAAATAGTGAGAGAGAGAGGCTTGAAAGATAGAAAGATTAGACTAGGTTAATTTTTTTGGGTGGTGTTGGGAAGGTTGAAGGTAGAGGTGTCCACGGTTGGGTTTCGGTTCCGTGGAATGATCTAATCGTAACCGTAATCGGAGTAAGACGGTTTGGTTCTGTTACGTAACCACTGGTTTGGCGGTTAAGGTTAGGTTTCAGTTACGACCGGGTTTTTTTTTCCAAATGAAGTGTCACATGTCACAATACTATTGGTCAATTTTTTTTTATATAAAATATATCAAAACTAACGGTTAAACCGTCGGTTTTGAGACAGTTTTTGGGGAAGGATAACCGTAACAGAACCATCGAAAAATCGATTTCCAACCGATTTCGTAACTTGCGGTTTCTACTCGGTTTTGGTTACGGTTTTGGGAAGACCTTTTCGGTTCGATTTCGAATGGTTTAACCGAACCGTGGACACCTCTAGTTGAAGGTCAATGATGATGAAAGGTTGTTTTTTCACCGGTTGTTGTTTTCTTTTTTAAGAATGTTTTTTTTTAATACTATATTTAAAGAACACATTTTTTTTAAATTTCAACTCATTTAGGGTTGCGGACAAAGTAGTGTGATGATGTGACAGCTGATAAGGAATTGCCACGTTAGTCTCCATATCAAGATAGATGTAAATGATGGACAAAAGTGTTGGATGTCTACCATTATCCTTAAATAAATGTATTTAAATGAATATATTCGTTTCAATAATGGTAATATTGGCATTAGGATGGATACTTATAGTAATATTTATTTTTTATATTTTAGAAATGGGTATATTAATTAATTTTATGGGTGATAATATCTGCACTCTATAGTATTTAATAATAAAAGGGAAAAAAAACTATATGGGGTGTACTTGCAAGTTATAACATTTTATAAGAATTTAATAGGGATATACATACAAAAACCGGTTCACATACAGTTTTTGAGGAGCTAAAATATCTTTTCTCTTCACCAAAGTCCATTTTTTAGACAAACACGAGACATCATATAAATATTTTCCTTTTCTTGATATTGAGAAGAGTGTTGTTGCCTTATTAGTTGATTTCTCGTTTGCCTTATAGTTTTTGTTTAGATTATAACTACTTATCTCCAAAATTTTAGGGTCTCTTTTTTATTTTATTTTTCAATTTTTACTTATAGATAGTATTAAATTAAAAGGCCTCTTATTATATAGCAATGAAAATATAAATATCCCCTAAAGCTAAGGATAACAATTCTTATATATTATCATCTTTTATACAACAACTTATTATACTTATCTTTCACCAAAAAAATATATTATTTATTTAAAATTTAATTGCTTATTAATTCCAAAACAACTCTTTATATATATTTTTTTATGAAAAACCCCTTACTTAGAATTTAATTATTTTCTTGTTCTAAAAGAACTCTTAATATTTTTTTATTTTTAAACAGTTCCAGATAACATAGTAAAAACGAAAAAAAAAAATTATTTATTTAATGATCATAATACTTTTTTAGAACACATGCTTCTGAACGTTATTTTTTTTATTAAAACAAAACGTCATCAGGTTAAAACTTTTGTCTTACATCTATTTTATTCATTTATTTTGTTTTCTACTAATTTTGTATTCACTTATCTATGTTTTCTCTCTAACTTAGCTTCAAGTTGTTTCAATAACTTTCTTTAAAATCAAATCTTAATATTTTGAGTTCTTTAAAGGTAACTTGTTTAGGAGGATCATTATTTCGACTTTGGTATTTTCTAAGTTCTATAACTAATATTTTTGTATAATACAAAGGAAGAAAAATAAATCTTTAGTAATTTTTTTTGCTAAAAAAATGATTTTACGATAAATATAAAATAAGGCAATCATTCAAAGTTTTAGTCTAGGGCCTCCAATATTATTGAGTCGGCACTGAATATACCATATCAAGCAACATTATGTTGTCCTTAATGGTGTTAGACTCTGAATTACCAAAATTATTGTCTCACCTATTAGGGATTAACGGTCATGAGTAGAGGTGTATTTTGGGTCGTGTTAGACCGAAAAGCTTCATTTTCTTGTGGCTCAAATGGGATATGGGTCTTGACGACCAACAAGGCAACAACCCAGTTTTGAGGACCATGGCCCAACATGACATGAGCAAACTCCAATAAGATCTTCGCGAGATGAAAATTAATTTTTAATTTTTTTGAACTATAAATTATGAAATTACTATTTCACTGTTACAAATATAAATTTTTTAATTTAGCATAAGGATAAAAATTACTTATTTTAAATATTAATAAAAAAAATAAACTATTTCGTGCTTATTGTGCCCATCATTTTGGCCTAACACAATTTATATATCATGTTGTATAAAATTGGATCCAATTGTGTTATGTTCATATTGGCTCAACCTAGGGTGCTGTCTTTGGAGATGGAGAGAGTCGAGCTTTCAACTAATAAAATTAGCACCCTATCATCACATTCCTCATGGTCATTAGTTAAAAATAAAGACCGAAGAATAAATGTTAAATGAAATATGTGATATTGCATTTGCATGGGGTTGTAGCTGTTTTTATAAAATAAAAAAACTGGCAAGACTTAATCCAGATGATTTCAAACATGTTTTTTCTTTCACATTCATAATCTCATCGATTAAGACATGTGATTCAGTAAAATCTCAACAAAGTAGTTTTGATTTTGACAATGACTATGATATGGAAAATCCCATCATAAAACTACAATATGTATTATAGATAGATGATTAGGTCACTCATATCAAAAAGCCCAATCATCAAATTTTATAAATTTAGTACAGGTCGACCCATGCCCTCATGCTCGACCAACATTAATTGTAAGAAAAACTAAGGTAACTTTTATTTATTATAACCATTAATTAGTACACATTAATATAACACCTTACAGAGTCGCATTCTCTCTCATGTCATCACACCCTCGTCACGTATTTATAAAGGAAAAGCTTAACCACTCGAACCAAGAGCGTTTATGCATTGTGTTTTCGTTACTTAAAAGATTAATTTAAATTGTATTTCTAACATCTCTATAAAATTTGACTGTCACATAATTTTGGAAATAAGAAGCAGAATAGATATACACTATCAAGTAACATAATATTGTCCTCAATAGTGTCACTCTTGAATACCAAAATTATTGTCTCACCTGTTAGGACTTGATAGCCATGAGTATAGATCTAATCTGGGTCGTGTTAGGCCAAAATGATCCATTTTCTTACAGCTCATATGGGATATAGGTTGTGTCGACCAACTACCCATTTGAGGATCATAGCCCAACATGACATGATCAACCTCGAATCAGATCTCTATGGGATGAAAAATAATTTTTAATTTTTAATTTTTTTTATCTATAAAATATTAGGATAAAATTTAATTTAACATAAGAATAAAATTTATTTGTTTTAAATATTAATAAAAAACTATTTCGTGACTGTCGTACCCCAACATATTTCATATATCGTGTTGTGTGGTGTCGTGCTAGTCGTGCCCAACAAAATTCATATATTGTGTTGTGTCGTATTATGCTATACCGTATAAAATCGTATTGGATCGTGTTTTGCTAATATTGGCTCGACCTAGGGTGATATCTTTAGAGATGGAGAGAGTTGAGCTTTCAACTAACAAAATTACCACCCCGTCAACACATTCCTAATGGTCTCGACCTACAAAAAAAGATTGAAGAAGCAATGTACAATGGAATATGTGATATTGCAATTGTATTGTAGCTGTTTTTATAGATAGTTTTGGTAGACTTAATCCAAACCATATGATAATTTCAAACATGTCTTTTCATTCACATTTATGATCTCATCGATTGTGACATGTGAAAAATGACACCAATTCGGTAAAATCTCAACAAAACAGTTTTTATTTTAACAATAACTATGATTATGAGAAATCTTACCATAAAACTTCACTATGTATTATAGATAGATGATCAGGCCACCCATATCTAAAAGCTCAATCATTAAATTTTATAAATTTAGATCAGGTCGACCCATACCCTCATGCACAACTAGATATGACCATTGTTTGGTTCAAACAGTGAAACCGAATCGAACCGTAACCATGGTAAAAAAAACTAAAATCAAAATTGGATTCGAAGTTTCGGTTCTGGAATCGGAGTTTCGGTTATAGAACCGGAACGAAACCATGAACCTTAAGGTTCTGGTTTCGGTTAAAAAAACAAACTGGAACCAACGGTTCAGTTTTGGTTCTAGAACCGTTGGTTCCAGCCATTTTTTTTATTTTTTTATTTATTATTTATTTATTTACGTTTTTTTCTCACTATTTCTTTCATTTTTTTCTAATCTCTTTCTTTCATTTTTCTTTCCAGAATCCCCATATCCATCCTAGATCCACAGATCCATCCTAGATCCACAGATCGATTCCATCCACATCCAGAATCCACCGATCCACAGATTGATTTCATCGATCTCTCTCTCTTTCATAGATCCACATCGATTCCATCGATGATAGATCCACGGACGAAGAAGAAAGAAGAAGATGATGATCGAATGAAGAAGATGTGATGGGTGATTTGTGATTTGGGATTGATTTGTGTGTGTGTGAGAGAGAGAGAGAGTTAGAGAGAGAGAGAGAGAGGGAAAATCTGAGAAGGTGATTTGAGAAAATCTGGGGGAGATTTGGGGTTGATGTATATAACTAGTGATTCTAAAATTTGGGTAAACATGGGGAAATATGGGTTGGGGAGATTGGGAGATTTGGGTTTCGATAATCTAATATTCGGTTAAAAAAATTAGAACATCGGAACCAGGGAACTGGACCGGAACCGGTTGAACCGAATTCGAAACCGAAACCAGAACCTCCCTCCAGGCGGTTTCGGTTTTGGTTCCAGGTCATTTTTGGAACCGGAATCGACAGTTTAGAATCGAAATCAACCCGCAGTCATGTCTATGCAAGACTAATATTAATTATAAGGAAAAAGAGTAATTTTTATATATAATAACCAATTGTACATATTAATATAACACCTCATAAAGTTACATTCTCGCCCTTGTCACATATGTGAAAAGGAAATGCTTAACCACTCGAACTAACAACAGTTATGCATTGTGTTTTCATTACATTAAATATTAATTTAAATTATACTTTTAATATCTCTATAAAATTTGACCGGTACATAGTTTTAGAAATAAATTATGCTAGCTTAAGGGAAAAAATGTTTAATTTTTTTAGTCCCTATGTTCTAACTAAACATCTCTTTTTTATTCAATATATTGGGTATTAGAGTCTTTCATCCTCAATTCCTCGTCATTTTAAAAATACATCAAATATTCCCTTTCACTAAAGAAGTAACGGTCCAACATAGCACATGGCATGAAGATACTATTTTACCATCCGATTAAAATAATTGTATATTTTCAAAACAAATTAAGTGAAAACTTATAACTAAACCGAAAATGAATCAAATAAAATTTAAAAGATTGTTTTAGATAGGGATGGGTAAAAAACCAATAAACCGAACCGAACCGAACCAGTGGATTAAACCAGTCCAATTGGTTTTTTACCGGTTTTGATTGGGTGATCGGCTCGGTTCGGTTCTAATTTAAAAAAAAAACCGGTTGGATCGGTTTTTGTCCGGTTTAGTTATAAAAACCAGATAACCGAACCGGTATCCGACTTTAAAGTAAAAAAAAAAAAACTAATTCTAACTTCCACTCTTCACTCTTCAATTATTAAGTATATTTTATTGGATTTTAAAATGTAATTGGACTTTGTTTGGTATTGACTATTGTATTAGCTATCAATAAAAAATTTGACTGACATGTATTTTGAAATATATTTACTATTTTGTATTGAATTTTGTAGTTTTTTAATATGTTTTTATTGTGATATAAATAAATGTGGCACAATAGATTCAAAAAAAATGAACTAGATATGTTATAAATGAAATTTAAAATTTTGGCCCATCATGTCAAAAACCAAAAAAACCGAACCGAACCGAACCGGTCCAATTCGATTGGTTTTTTATCGGTCAGTAAATGTCAATTTGATTAGATCGGTTCATTTGTTTAAAAACCGAATTTTATCGATTTTTTATAGGTTCTATAAAAAACCGAACCGGTCCAATCAATACCCGCCCCTAGTTTTAGAGCCGTGTAAAAGGGTTTTGGTACCTTGCTGTACCTTTTGTTTTATATATTATTTTAAATCTATAAATCTTTAAAATTAGTCTAGTAAAAACCCATATGGCCATATCCTCTTATTTAATTATTAATTAGTAAACTTTACCTTGATTATGATCCGTGGAGGCCCAACACGTAATGGGCCCACGGTGGCCAGAAGGTAACAGTGAATTCTGGTTTCTGACAAAAACCTGCGACCTGACAGCAAGACTGGCATACGAAAAGGCCCACAACAAACAAGACAAACACAGGAGTGGTTGTTTGAAGGAACAGCGACACGTCACCATCAGGCAGTTTCAGTCATTACATAATTTGGATGTCTGTCTTGTCGTGACTGAGCTGTATCTGATTCACTTCTCTTGCAGAATGGCCTTGGGATGGGGACCACCCCTCAAAGCGTGGCTTTTTGCCACGTCATCAAGAATCTCTGTCTTTTTTGGACGAGCCTTTTTCTTTTTTCTTTTGGTGAAACGGAACACGGACTTTGATAGAGACCGGTAGTGAAGAAGACAAAAATATGTTAATAAACTGGGTCCATGTCCATGCCTCTGTTAATCTATTTCTTGTTTCAGACGCATTCCCTGACTCTCGTTAATTATTGACCTATAATTTGCCTTTCTTTTTATCCTTTTTTTATCAGTCAATTATTATTTTTGTTTTTGTACTATTTTTCAGAACTTTTAAGTTAATCACGAGTATTGAACGTCCAATAACTAGGAAAACAAGTTGTCGATGAACATAGATATTAGATAGTTAAACAAGCCATTTTTGTACAATTCTAGTAGCATAATTAATGGATTCTTGATTTCATTTAAAATTAAGTAAATGCAATTAATGGACAAAACCCATTTCAGGAGTCACTTTTTAGCTGCCATTTATTAATTATAACAGAGCTCATTAGATGTTCTCATCTTCATTAAAAGAAAATTTTCCACAGATAAACTTTAGTACAAGAAGTAGTTTTTCTGTGTTTTTGACCAGAAGTTATCTCTACTACCGTACCCTAGCAAGAGATCATTGACAAAAAGGTCATCAAAAAGAAAAAAAAAACACATGCATGCAGCCGCAGCCGCAGCCGCTAGTACTACAAATCTACTAGACTTACAAGGCAATTTCTGTTTCTTTTTTGTTTTTTTGGAGATGGAATTATGAAAAGATAAAAGTCTAATGGAGAAGACAATTATATAAAAGCATATATAACTGATCATTCAATGTTGATGACGCAGTTGTTCCATGTACCATGCCCTATTTCCCGTGACTTGGATCTTTCAAAACACACCACCACCAACTACTCTTTTAATTAATTTCAATTTAATTTTTCCTTTTTCTGTGTTTCATAACTGACACTGATATATATATAAACATCTCTTGACGTAATTCTAAAGCCAACCCATTAAAACCCTATAAGAAGATAGAAGTCCCACTCTACAAGACACCACCAAACCAATAATTATGCCCACTATTTTTAATTTAATTTTAAAAAACTTAGCTTTATTTGTTTAGTAATTTATTTTTCTTCTAGGTAGAAACCATGGCATGTATAGTGGAAAAGTGGGAACTGAAAACAAAGTAGTATTAAAGCCACATATTAATATATCAATGCTTCGGGAATGGCTTTGTCTCCCTATTTTTCTTTATTTTTGTGCTTTGACCATTCGTTTTATGAGTTGCATTTTTGGACACCCCCACATGTGAACTTGAGTTGTTGTTTGTGAGATTTATTAGTCTTCAATTGTGTGATGGATTGGATGGTATCGTTTTCTCCATGAGTAAACATTATGGTGGGAGAACCAATTAATTGTATTTAGGGAAGCCGTTGATCAAACGTTATCAGCAATTTCACATGATCCCACCAAGGATCTGGTCTACATGTAAATGCTTCTGTTTCGGGCTGTGTTGTTTGTCGGTTAATGCATGTTAAATCAAGTCATTAAGGATGTCTAATTATTTAACATATTCATGTACCATACACCGATTAATTAATATTTGAATTATTAGTCGTGTGTGACAGTGCGATATGTATCCATTGCTTTGGTATTTATATTTATTGCAAAACTATTACTACAAAAGCCTATACCTCATTTATCTCACATATATATATATATATATAATATAGTTAGTTTTTTTTTTTTTCGGTACACACTGATATAAAATATATCAGTATATTGTATATAGACCATAAATTATAGATAAATGCTAATAAGTGTAAATAAACTGGATCAAAGTAATTAAATTTAATGGTCCACATTTAATATATATATCGATACATACTAAAGAAAAAAATCCTATATATAAGCGACACTTTTCTTAAAGTATAGCGGCTTGCATATCAATAATCATTGATACGATAACAATGTCAAGTTAGTTACTTTCTATGTGACATAAAAATAGACTTGATAAACAATCAATTTAAAATTTGATCTCTACTGCTTATGCCTAAAACACAATTTTTGTAATGATGTGTCTATTTTTTTATTTTTCTGTTTTAATTTTATTTTATTTCTTTATAAAAAATAGATTAAAAATTAATGTCAATTTTAAATACTTATTGAGTAAACAGAAAAAACAGATGTCAAATTGACAATACTTTTTTAAAAAAATTACCACGTCAATTTTATATTGAATATGTACGGTTGCATTGGAGAAAGATTTATTAACATAATGTATATTAATCCTACGTGACATTTTTTTTTCACAAGTCACTCTTATATTGAAGATGCTCTTAAACATAATATATATATATATAAAACCGTGTTGCATGTGAGTCATTAGATACAACTGCTTTAATTTAATCTGTATTGATGTATTGATGTATTTTACATCCATACGTACTGAGAATAAAAAGACCGATATATAAAATGATATTACTATTTTATATAAATTTAATATCCAAATGATATGGCATCATTTGAATCTATTCATTTAAATTGTATTAGATTTATAAAATTTAAATAAATATATAATATTGATATCACATCATTTTAGCATAAGATTTTAACAAAATGATAAATAAATATTGATCTAAACAAAATATGCATTTTTGTGAAAATAACTTAAATAATTATTGAACAAATATTGTTGGATGTCTTTATGTCTTTTATTAAATGGATTTTTTTTTTCATTTGATTATAGTTCCCAATTGGGAGAGAAAATGGAGAAAGAAAAAACAGCAAACAAAGTTCCCGCGAAAACCGCAGTCAAAGATTGTTGTTAAAAAAAAAACAGTCCAGTCATCGAAACGCCGAAACAGAAGCTAACTCAGGTCAGCTGACGTAGGCCACACGTGAATCATTATTACCTTAACTTATCATATATTGTGGGACCCACCAACCACTGTCTCACGTGCGGTTGATTTCGGTTTCTATACAGAATGTGTTGTGTTGTCCACCTCCAGACTTTTTTTTTGGTTTTTTTTTTTGGCAACAAAACTCTATATTTTGACTTTGTGTGTGGATAAAAATGTTTTCTTTAATCAAATTTCACGATCCCGATGCTTACGTTTAATTATTTGTTTAATACCACCAGGATGGGACATTTATTTCGCTGTCAAATAGATTAATGAGATTGTTTTTCATTTCTTTTTTTTTTTAAATAAACCGTCTTAAAAATATATATAATAATTATTTTTTTATTATCTCTTTTATTAGTAGGTTATATTAAAGCATTAAAAATATATATAATTTAATGCGGTGGTCCGGTTCGTTTAATAAATAATTATTTTGTTATTATCTATTTTATTAGTATGTTATATTAGAATATCTTTTATATAAATATGTATTTAGAGAAAAATTGATTATCATATATTATAGATAGTTAAAAAGTTAGAAAAAGTTTGTTCAATGCAATTATCTAATTTTAATATGGAGATGTTGTGATAAATAAAAAGTTAGAAATTATGGAGTTGAGTTTCTAATTGTAGAAACTCTCCTAGAAATGCTAACTAGGATTTCTAACTTATTCAACCAATAATATTAAAGCTAACTTATTCAATCAATAATATTAAAGCTTATTTTATTGTAAACTAAAAGAGGATAGAGAATGTAATGATTGTTTTATTATGATTGGTTATAAAATGGATGCATATTTGATTTTATATAATTGCATCGGAGATGTGAATATGCATTTCTTTAATTTTTTTTTTAAAAGTGGGACTATAATAAATAGAAATACTGATGTAAGACCATTTAGAAACTCAAAAATAAATATTTGCAATAGGGATGCTTCTAGATTGTATATATTTTTAGGATAATTTATAAAAAAAATACACTGTTACCCTTTTCATTTCTTTTGGATAATTTTATGAAACAGGTGGCGTTCATTTATTTGTTGAGAAAATACCTGTTGAGATAATCTCCAAGAATCTCTTGTCGTGTGAAACATCTGATACTTAATCAACAATCCCAGTTGCCCATTAGTCAAACTTAAACTGTGTTTGTTTTCCTTTTCCTGATCTTTAATTCATGCACGGAACATGTAGTTTTTTCTTCCATGGACTTTGACAATTTTCTACCGGTGATTTAAATTTGTTTTTTTAGAAGAAACATTTGTTTGCAATTTTGTTTTCCTCTCTGACCGTGACATTTGACAATGATTCAGAAAAATCCCAGCGAAAAAAATTGCAACTTTTGTCAAAGGAGTTTGGCTGCTGGTAGACGTAATGGGTAGAGATGGATATTAATTGCGTGGCAATGCATTCACTCAATTGTTTGCTTGCTGTTTCTGGTGGTTTCAATTCGCACCACCTGTTCTTTTTCAAAGAACAGAGATATGATAACAGTGACAGATTAAAAAGTTAGTTTACATGGGACCAAAATCAGTGGTCAGAAAGTTGCAACTACTTGCTAAAAAGTAAATAAATTTCAGTGTATCTTTCTCTTGCTTACAACTCACACTACAAAAGCACATCAAAAGAAACCCACCCAGTTAGGGTTATTGTTACTTGAAAATGTTCAAATTTCAATACATAGTGACAGACCATTTTTCTTATAATGGTTTTTTATCTTCTAGGCTTTGCAAAACCAAAAGCAAAGAGCAAAAAGAAATTATTGCAACAAAATGAATCAGCTATACGACACTTAAAGGAGTTCTTCAAATGTCAAAACTACTTGTTCGAAAAAAATAATAATAATTATGAGAAACAAGAACCCTGGAGGATTTAGACTGGGATCATACGTCGTAGCAGCAGCTCCTCTCACAACTTGAAGAAGGATAAAAAGGTCAGCAGGGGAACAAAAGATTCAATCAACAGGCTATACAACTGAAAACCAAACTTTATTTTTCGTTACTCTAAATTCCTACATTGTCACTGCTTGAATCCATTAGAATTGTCAACCTCCTAGTTGTTTTCATGAAGTCACTGCAACAGCAACAAGGAATTGTTCAGAACAAATGTACATATGTTCAAGGAAAGCATAAATGGAAATCAATCAAAGGCAAATGACTTATTGCACCTGAATGGTTCATCGCCGATGTGCTTGACTGCACCTGTAATATCACGATAGAGTACATGGCTCAGTGTCTCGGAATTCTCTATGCCAAACATGTTTGCGAGCTTTTTGTACAATTCATCATAAGAACCAAGAAGCGAAAGGTCAAGAGTTCGACCTACATCCTCAGATTCCATGAACACTTTACAATGACCAGTAGTCTCCAAATTGGGATCTATTTCTTGACAATGATTGTCCTTGTACCAATGAAACCCTTCGCTGAATGATCGCTCTGGTAGGCCTTGTTGATGAATTGCAGAACCAGAATTGTCTGAAAAATTTGCCATCTTATCTAAATTCCCTTCTATCGAACTATTTCCGGTAAGAACGGGAGAAACTGTATCGCCAGAGCAGCTGAGAGAGATCTGCTGCTCTGTAAGAATTTGTTGGCCAAAAAGTACAAAATGGGGTGTCTTTACACAATCAGTTTTTTTTGAAGTCTGTGTAGAATGTGCCATGGTGAGCAAGCAAGAAACATTCTCACTAATGCTAGGCTTCTGTATGGTTGGGCTATTGAAGGCCCTACTGGGTGGAACTGCAGCACAATCAAGCGGCTGGAAACCAGCCGGAAACAGACCTGACTGCAGTTTGTTGAAATGGATATCTGATAAAGATAGACCATAGTGAGCATGCCTGGCTCCCTGCATGCCAGCAGGAGTGTTGTTATTGGGTAGACACCCAAAGGGGCTATTATTGTGCCCAAGGAGGTTGCCGGGAAATGTCGGCATTGGAATTTGGCCGTCAAGGGGGAAATCTGGATGCTGTGGCAATCTCGATTTCTTCCTAGGTGGCGAAAAGGTCGATAGATGGAAGGCGGGCATGTTTGGTACCAATTCCACCAGCCACGGGCTAACACGTTTCACGTTTTGCAGCAAATCCGGTTCATCCCATGTAACCTGCAACACATGGATTTCAACAAATAAGACTAGATCAATGGAAAATGTAACGACATGTATCAAATGTATGCACATTAATCAAAAATTGTTTTAAGAAAACCTAGTGTGAACGGTATCAGCAGAAGTATCTGACCAGGTCAGAAGGAAACATCATAAAATTGATAAGTATGCACTTAGGAACCTTAATCAAGCAAACAATCATATATATTTGACACAAAAGTTCAACCATAGAGTAATTTATACATGTCATCATTCATTGTTGCATAAGCACACCACAGAATTATAATTCTCTTGATGCATTTAGCAGAAACTCATATACTAAGAAAAGACACTGCATATTCCTAAACATTGGTCATCAATTTTAAGCATCAAAACAATGTTTAAACGGAACTAATTGTAATGAAAATTCAACCTAATAGGAAGAACAATATAGCTGAATTTGATTCAGATCAAGAAAAAAAAGAAAGACTTTACCTGAAGAAGCCTCCAAGGTGAATCAGGCCAATAGAGAGCATCGGAAACCTGAACAGAAGATATAGTTCCCATAAACCAACTAATCCTTGAAGCATCCTCTGTTTCGAAGGCCATCTTAAATCTCATCCCAGAACACCACCGGATCTGCAATGCTGCTTTCACCATTGAAGCCTTGACAAAGAACTCCGGAGTACTAGCTCGAGGGTAGAACACAACCTCAAACGGCTGTCGATTTGCGGCAAGCGTTGCAGCTCCAATGACAGATTCAGGCTTCACTTTTCCTTTCCCAATCAAACCACCATTCCCATTACTCGAACTCGACCCATTTCCATTTCCATTTCTCATCAACTTGTTCTCTTCCTCCCTCAAAAAAGCCGAAAAGCCCCCGTAAGGCGATACGCAATTCCCGTTCCACCCGGAAGAAACCTCCAGTCCACCTCCGATCCCTCTCTTTGCACGTCGAATTCCAACACAGAGATCTCCATTCTCTGCTCTCAAAAACACAATTGAATCCCCAGCTACAAGCTTCTTGTGATTGACAAAAGTACTCCACCCAGTTGTCAACAGATGTCTCCTCGGCGTCCCTCTGTAAATATGCCTAAACTTCCATGTCTCGCCATGAACATCCTTCGCGAGAATTGTCTGTACAGGTGGATCCGCCGAGTAATCCAATCTGGGGAAAATCGTCTCCGCACAATACCTAGGAACAGAGAACCCACCACCATTGTTAGCATCCGATTGCGTCAATGTCTTGGCAAACGACGGCGGTTTATCTTGCTCGGTGTTGTGAATTGTATCGTCATCAAAAACAGGCTCGTTGTTGCTAATTGGGACCAACTTAATTTTGGCAAAAACTTCATCTGTTTCAGGATCAGCCATGAATTTGATGTTTGAGACTCTGCAGAGAATGTAAGGTGGAATTCTCTGGCAGTTCCTGAAATCTACAGGACCACAAGCGTGCTCGGCGTGGCCTTGAGGGAAATAGAAGACTCTGGTGTTCACCGGCGGCATTTGCACCATCCCACCGGCGCAGGCGTGCCATAGTTGAGAGTCCAAGCACTTGTCCAAGCACTTGTCCATGTCTTTTATTTTCTCTTTTGAGTCCATGAAAGTAATCATCTCAAGTCTCAACCAACACCAACAACTCAATGACTTTCAGTGCATAAAAATCCAATCTTTTTCTTATTGCTCGTCTCTAACTGGCTGCAGCAAAAACCAGACAGAATTGTTAAAAGAAAATCAGAAAACAGATATTCTAAATAATCAAGTGATGGGTTCGATTATGGAAGTGAATTCATGAAATTCCATACCTTATGATATTATAAATCCAACAAAAACAGAACAGAGGCTAGTAGTTCCAGAGAAGAATCTCAACATTTCCAACAAAAAAAAAAAACTCAAAGCTCCATACATCTGTCAATCCCGCACTGGAAATTCATCATTCAGCAGTAAAAAAAGAATTAACTGTTTCAAATTATGGAGTTGTGTGAACAGCTTCGAAACTCAAAAAAACTGCCTTCAATGTAAAAACCAATCTTGCTCCATGCTCTTCCAATCCGAAACACGAGATTTTCCCGCAAAATTCATAAGAATCCACAGAATTGATTCAGGGATTTCCCCGTTAATCAAACACTATGTATTCCCAGAAAACGAAATCAAAGATCTACACAGAAATTACTCTCTTACCTCACCTTCGACCCAATTTTTTTTTTTTAAATCTCAGCAACTAACTACACACTTCACTGATCACTGCAAATAATTAAAAAACAAAAATCCCCTTCAGAAAATCACCCACAAAAGAATATAAAAAGAAGAACTGGGTTACTATAATGAATCTTTTACTTCTTTTAAGATTCAATCAAAAAGCACTATATGGCCGACACAAAAGTAGATAACAAGCCATAAGCACAGACACACACAGAAAAAGGGAGAGAAAAATAAAACCTTTTCGGATCATGCAAGAGACCAAAAGGCACACACGCAGTGAACAGAAACTGAACAAGCTTTTTAACAAAAACAAAAGAGAAAATAAATAAAAATATCAACTTGTATATAGTTATAGCAGTACTAATACTATAGTTTATTTAAGTGTTCAACTGTAGTAATAGCAGCCCAAGCCCCTCCTTTTTTTAAATTTTCACCTTTTTCTTCGGATCTGAAGAAACTGTGTGTATCTTCAGAGGCCAGCAAAACAACAAAGATCTTTAACGAACCTATCCATTTTTATTTTATTTTGATTTTAATAATAATAGTATTAAAATATTTATTTATTAATTCTCTTTCTTGTTACACTAAACAGATAGTTCTTTGTTTTTTTTTTTTATTGTTATTATTAATGGGAAGTGTGGGTTTTCTTTTAATATCACGATATTCTTGTAAATGTGTGATATGTCTCGCGAGATCTTTTTTATGAACGCACGATTGTTGTTGTTGGTTAGTTGCGGTCGTTAACCAGACATGTTAACTTTGGTTAAACGGCCACGAAGTCTTGGTCAACTAGAGTTAACACTTTGAAAAACTTGAGTTCACTTGAAAACTGTTTGCTGTACTTTCGATTTCTAGTTTGCGGAGGAGATAAAATGGTTTTTGTTTTCGCTCTCACTCTCTCTTTCCAAGCGCGTGGAACACATATGGAGGACTAATTGTCGGCCTTTTTCTACGGAACGAAACGCTAATCACAATATAAGAAGCACTTACGGTGTAGTTAAGAATACATTTAAGTACCATTAGAAAATAATTGAGATAATTAATGTTATAGAAGTTAATGAAGAAAATAAATATAATAGGCTAGTGTTAAACATCCCTAATATGTTAGAATGATTTGTAATTAAGCACATGATTTGTAATTTTATAGTTAGAATGAAAACTCTCTTTTTGTTATATATATATATTAAAGACAATATCTTTTTGGGTGAAATCCGTTTTAGTCCCTTGAGCTTGATCTATTATACAAACTGATCCATCTTGTTTCAGTATTGTCTCCTTTGGTCTTTTTATAACGATTTTCGTTGATAAAGTGCTTTCTGATACAGACAAAGGGTCAAATGACCCTCCTGCCCTTGATTATTTTTACATAAGAGAGATGAATTTCATCTCTATTTTAAAAACTTTAATTTAAAAGAAAAACAATTAACAAAACAATGGAGATACAGATTGCCTCTATACTCCATCACCTCCAAAATCAAACCTAGATAATCTAACTCATTCAAACCCATTCAAACACATAAAACCGAAACCATCAATAACAAAATCAGACTCCTTTCAACAAAACCCACATTCAATCCACCATCACATCATTCATTAAAAAAAAATAACGTCACCAACATCAAAACCATACCCATCAAACTTCAAAAAATCAATGGGCTTCTCTAAACCTCCCTTGCCTACTCAAAAGGCAAATACAAATCGAAAACACACATGAAGAAACCTGACCTTTATGAGACAATAATGTCAACAAGAAACTTCATATCATCATAATGCTTCCTCCTATCCAGAAAATCAGCTATGTACTCAGTTACACGG
Organism: Dipteronia dyeriana; assembly: GCA_032871835.1. Classification (NCBI taxonomy): domain Eukaryota; kingdom Viridiplantae; phylum Streptophyta; class Magnoliopsida; order Sapindales; family Sapindaceae; genus Dipteronia; species Dipteronia dyeriana. The sequence goes on from CM065297.1 coordinate 14,936,371, forward strand.
TCATTAAACTGGAAACCCATCCCTATTCCAACCCTAAGAAAAGAACTCCAGAGTCTTTATCGTACCCAACCGTCTATAATTCATCAAAATTTCAAGTACAGTGGTGGAGTTCAACTTGTCTTTGTAACCCTTTAACAAACAATCAAAGTCATTAAAGTCAAGTGTTTTACGATCAGAGAATAATAGAGAACATATGTTGGTGGCATCTGAGAAAATTACAACAGATTTTAAAGGATTTCGTGGGTCTTGTGTGGAAAGTGAAATGGGTTTTTTAGAGGTGGCTTTTGGATTTTTTGAGGTTTAGAGATCTGGGTTTGGTGACAATGAAGAGGAATGAAGACAGAGAGTGAAAATTTTGAAGAGATTTGAAGAGAAAGAGAGGCCTCCATATTTGGCCAAATCAAGAGCAACAACCGAACCCAGAAAATCAAACATATTCCACACCAAAATTAGATCTGTGAGTGAGTGACAAAAAAAAAAAGTTTTATTGTGATATCATATATGAAAGAAGAGTTTCATACAGAGATATGATGGGGTTCGACTGGGTTTAAGTTTGAATGTAATTAGGGTATTAGAGTGAATTGTTTAATTTTGAAATCTGATTTTTTATTAAATCAATTTTAATTTTTTTTTTCTATCATCAATTAAAGAGAGACATACATGTGAGAGGGATATATTTTTTATTTTTTAATTTGATTTTTTTTAATATTAGTTTATTTAGAAAATCGATTTTTTAATTGTTTTTTTATTTTCAATTATTAATATATCATTAATTATGTAATTTACATTTTTATCCTTCTAACTTTGATGGAATCGTTTAAAAACCTAACGGAATCAAACGGTAGGGACGAAAATACGGTTATTCGATAATGTGAAGGACCTGTCTAGACAATACTGGAACTAGATGAATCAGTTCGTATAATAGGTCAAACTGAATAGACTAAAATGGATTTCACCCTATCTTTTTTTATTCAAACTGCTGATTTAAGAGTTATTTATCCAAGTTCTAAGTTTATCTATCTACCAATTGAGCTTCATACTACTTCATATTTCAATATACATTTCATCATTCTACATATTCCTTTTTTTTAGGTCAAAATCCAAGATAAAATTGTTGAAAACTTGTGCCCATGGGCTGTGATAAGAGCGTAAGAATAATTGAATTGAAAGAGCGCGTGGGGATGAAATTGAGGTTGAAGCATTTGTTTTGGTCGGGTAGAGAGGAAGCCACCATGACGACCTTGTTTTTCTGTTATTATCTCTTAGAAGCACTAAAAGGTCAGTGAGTCTTGCAACCTTGACTCTCTTCTCCAATCTTCACTCGAGCCATTTTGTTGTTAGGCTTTTTTGCCACTTTTCGTTTGAACATGATGAGCAACTTTACTACTCGCTTTCAACGGCGCGTGTGTTGAACAACCAAATCGTTGCCCGACAACAGCCACAAAATTGTCGACTAGTGTTGATGTGTTCTAGGTTGGAAAAATTGAAATCAGAAAAACCACACCGTGATTACTACTTTTGGTCAAAACTCAGTGACATCGAAGAATTGACCATTAACTAATCAAGAGATATCAAAGAATAGCAAAAGTTGGTTTAATAAAATTTTAGGAGCAAGTAAAAACCCTATTGTGTTGGTCTTAATGAATATAAATAATTAATTCCCAAAAAGGCTTCTCGTGATCAACTTTTTCAAGCGGCAAAAGAAAAGAAGAAAATAACCTAAAGTAAAAAGAAACAAATTAAAGCAAGTATAAGTGCATAACTACTAAGTAAGCTGGTTGGGACCTGAATGTTGTTGGAAATTTTATGATAATCTCTCATGTTGAGGGAAAAAATTGAATATGATAAATTCTATAGAAATGGAAGATTAAAGTGAATTCGAATTCTCCTCCGTGAGAACTTCGAAATGGTATACTCAAATTCACAAAATGGTTAATGGGTGAATGAGAAATCGAATCTCAAAGTGGACCCATTGTGTAGGGATTAAAAGGAATCCCACATTGCTTAGGGAAATCATTTATAAGTAGTTTATAAGTGAATGTGTGATATGAGCTTTCAACATGTGTGTGGCATATAGGCTCTCTATCGAATGCGCAGGGGGGGGGGGTGCAAATCATGGACCCCAAACCTTGGAATGCACGACTCGTGTGTGGGCACGAATGCCGCTCCGATTGGACCGTGAGAGTACAGTTAACCTTTTGCCACTTCCCTAAGTCAACGTTTTTTTATTGTGATGAATAATGAAAGCTTTAATTGTTTGGATTCTGATTTCTTACTTGATCACTAAGAATACAGAATCGAGTTTTAATTAGAAATAAATCTCTTCGGAGAATATTATCTAATTAAATTATTTCCTTATTAAGTCAAAACGAATTTTCCAATTATAATCCCGAATTAATCCAAAAACCCTAGTGTTTCGGTTTGGGTATTTAATCCCTCTTATATTCTGTTCAACACATATAGAAAAATAATTCAAGTTTCTTTTGAGCAGCCGAATTCGTTTCTTCTCTCTGTTTTCTTGGTAAGTTCGAAACTCGGTTTGAGTTCGCTGGTAGTGGATAATGCTTAGGCCTTCCACTGTTGAACCGTTGTATCCTGGGAGACAATCGCCTAATACACATACGGTGTTGTCCGGTGAAATTGTCTTAAGGACACCGTGTGAAACACGGGTCTCGGATCAAACTCCTTTTCTAACGTTACTTTCTGTTTTCATTGATACCAGTCAGGTTTGTTTGCAAAATACGTTTTACAATCTTAAGACAATTTTCGTTTTCTTTTCTGTTTTCAAATTATTTCAAACAACGTTTGGTTATTCAAACTTTCTGGTATCAGATTTCTGGTTCAGATCGTAACAGACTTGAAAAATCAATCAGCTTGTAAAACTGTGGTAATCGGGTTCCTCTGGAACACTGATTCAATTTGGAAATCGGGTCCTTTGGAACACTGATTTCAATTGTATAACCTGTGGAAATCGGGTTCTTTGGAACACTGATTTCAATTTGAAAGATATATATTAATCTGTGGAAATTGGGTCTATTATTAGACACTGGTTTCGAAATCAATTGTGATTTCAATTGTGTTATCGGGTCTGCAATATCAGACGCTGATTCTGATTTCCATCGAGAAATCTGATTTGATATCAACTGATATCTTTACTATTATTTATGTGATACTAAAACGATTCTGTTTTTGTTTCAGATATTATGGCAAACAAATCGAATGTGAACTTCAGTGTTCCACTAGAGACTCTAGAAGTTAATCCAAGTATGGGATTAGATACTTCAACTATGAACTCTGTGCTTATGGGCCAGGTACCAGTAGTAGTACCTACTGTGGCTACAACGACTCCGGCCATCAACTTCTTCGTGAGAAACATGCCTGATCCGGTGATGAGCCAATATATGAGTCAAGGGAATGTTCCCATGGCAAATCCCTACATGAATTCGGTACCTTTACCGATGAATCATATGGAGAAGCCTGATAAGTTTAGTAGACCGAATTTTAAACGATGGCAGCAAAAGATGCTGTTTTATCTGACCACACTGAACCTTGGCAGATTCTTGACTGAAGATACTGCTAACCCTAATAATGGTGAAGAGCGAGATGTTCAGGTATGGAATGCAATTGATGCATGGAATCACTCAGATTTCCTATACCGTAATTACATACTGAACGGGCTGTCAGATTCGCTATATAGAGTTTATTTTTCAAAGAAAACAGCCAAAGAACTGTGGGAATCATTAGACCGCAAATACAAAACTGAGGACGCTGGTTCCAAGAAGTTTATTGTCGGCCGATTTCTTGATTACAAGATGGGGGATTCCAAGACAGTTATGAGTCAAGTCCAAGAGCTACAGATGATTCTGCATGAGATACATTCCGAAGGGATGACCCTGAGTGAAACTTTCTAGGTGGCTGCAATCATTGAGAAGCTTCCTCCTTCATGGAAAGAGTTCAAAAACTATCTCAAAAACAAGCGAAATGAGATAAAGATCGAGGATCTAATTCTCAATCTTCGTATTCAGGAAGATCACATGAAGTATGACAAGAAAGATGTCAATGCGCCTGAAGCGAAGACAATGTGGTTGAGCATGGGCAAAGTTCTAAACCAAAGAAGCAAAAGCCTGGGAAAGGATCCAAATTGGGTCCTAAGGGAGGAGTCTCTAAGAAGCCAAAATTCCAAGGGAAGTGCTTCAACTGTGACAAGCTGGGTCACAAATCTTCTGAGTGCAGGTTGCCAAAGAAGAAGAAGAACCACGAGGCATACGTGGTTGCTGGGATCTCAAGAGATATAACCGAGATCAATCTCTCTGCAGTTATGACAGAAGAAAACCTTGTTGAGTCAAACCCAAGGGAGTGGTGGTTGGATACTGGGGCCACTCATCATATATGCTCTAACAGGGAGATGTTCAATATATTTGAAGAAATGAAGAATGAAGAAAAGTTGTATATGGGAAACTCAGCCACATCTGACGTGAAGGGACGTGGTCAAGTCATTCTCAATATGACATCTGGTATAACCCTGAGCTTGATCAATATACTGTATGTACCTGATATACGTAAGAACTAGGTTTCCGGTTCGTTGCTCAATCAACATGGGTTCAAGATGGTGATTGAATCAAATAAAGTGGTTTTAACCAAGCAGGGAACTTATGTAGGTAGGGGATATGTAACTGAATGGCTGTTTAAGCTTAATCTATCTGTTGTCAAAAGAACAATCAATAAAGATAATTCTTCAGTTTATTTGCTTGAGTCTTCCAATTTATGGCATGGTAGACTAGGACACGTTAATTATGATACTCTGCGTAGATTAATTAACTTAAATCATATTCCCACATTCAATATTGATCCTAAACATAAGTGTGAAGTTTGCGTTGAAGCAAAACTAACAAGGTCATCATTTCAAACTATTGAAAGGAAATCTGAACCTCTTGATTTAATTCACACAGATATATGTGATTTAAAATTTGTTCAAACAAGAGGTGGCAACAAATATTTCATCCCATTTATAGATGATAGCACCAAATACTGCTATGTATATTTGTTGAAAAACAAGGATGAAGCTATAGAGAAGTTTAGTCTCTATAAAACTGAAGTTGAGAATCAACTCAACAAGAAAATCAAGGTACTGAGAAGTGACCGAGGTGGTGAATATGTAGCACCGTTTGGTGAATTCTGTGCTCAACACAAAATCATACATCAAACTACTGCACCATATTCCCCTCAGCAAAACGGTATTACAGAACGTAAAAATCGTACCTTGAAAGAAATGATGAATGCAATGCTGATAAGTTCTGGAGTGCCTCAAAACATGTGGGGTGACGCTATATTATCTAGCAATTACCTTTTAAACAAGGTACCCTGAAAGAAAGAAGACAAGACACCATATGAACTATGGAAAGGAAGAAAGCCTTCCTATAAATTCTTACGAATGTGGGGGTGTCTTGCCAAAGTAGCAGTACCTATACCTAAGAAGGTGAAAATAGGTCCTAAAACTGTTGACTGCATTTTCATTGGATATGCACAAAACAGTAGTGCTCATCGATTCTTGGTCTATAAATCTGACATATCAGATATACACAAAAACACGATAATGGAATCTAGAAACGCGATGTTCTTTGAACATGTTTTTCCATATAAATCCAATGATGAAGCAAGTTCGTCAAAACGAACACATGATGATCGTTGTGAGGACCAAGAACAAGGAAATGAAGTAGATGATGAACCTAAATGTAGCAAAAGAGCAAGGACGGAAACATCTTTTGTTCCAGATTTTATGACCTATTTGCTGGAAGGTGAACCTCGAACCTTCAAAGAAGCGGTAAGCTCTTCTAAAGGACTCTTGTGGAAAGAGACAATCAAGAGCGAAATTGATTCCATCCTTCAAAATCATACTTGGGAATTAGTGGATCTTCCTCCGGGATGTAAACCGCTAGGATCCAAATGGATTTTCAAAAGAAAGATGAAAGCAGATGGAACAATTGATAAGTATAAGGCCAGACTTGTAATTAAAAGTTACAATCAACGAGAAGGCCTAGACTACTTTGATACATATTCTCCTATGACAAGAATAACCTCCATTAGAATGATACTTGCAATCGCAGCTTTGCGAAATCTTGAAGTACATCAAATGGATGTGAAAACGGCTTTTTTAAATGGAGATTTAGATGAAGAAATTTACATAGAACAACCTGAGGGTTTTTCCGCTCCAGGATAAGAAAAGAAAGTCTGTAAATTGGTGAAGTCTTTATATGGTTTAAAGCAAGCACCAAAACAATGGCATGAGAAATTTGACAATGCTTGATGTCAAACGGATTTAAGATCAACGAATGTGACAAATGTGTTTATGTCAAGGACAAGGAAAATGTCTATGTCATTGTGTGCCTTTACGTTGATGACATGCTCATTGTTGGTAGTGATGATAAAATGGTCAAATCTACCAAGGATATGTTGAAATCAAGATTTGATATGAAAGATATGGGACCGATTGATGTAATATTGGGAATGAAAATCTCAAGGACATCTAACTGACTCATACTAAGTCAATCACACTATATTGACATGATTCTTGAGAAATTCAACAAAAATGATTCTGGAATTTCTAGAACACCAGTAGATACAAATCTACATCTATCTAAGAATAAGGGTGAGAGCATCTCTCAACTAGAATATTCTCAAGTGATAGGAAGTCTGATGTACTTAACCAGTTGTACAAGACCAGACATAGCGAATGCAGTCAGTAAATTAAGCAGATATACGAGTAATCCAGGAACCGATCACTGGAAAGGAATAGTAAGAGTACTGAAGTACTTACGATTCACTCATAATCATGGACTGCATTATACCAGATATCCAGCTGTCCTAGAAGGATACACTGATGCTAACTGGATATCTGATATAAAGGATTCAAAATCCACTAGTAGGTATGTGTTCACACTGGATGGTGCGGCGGTATCTTAGAAATCCTCCAAACAAACATGTATAACCAGATCCACCATGGAATCTGAGTTTATAGCATTAGATAAATGTGGAGAGGAGGCTGAATGGCTATGCCAATTCTTAGAAGATATTCCAAGATGGCGAAAGCCTGTGCCGGCGATTTGCATTCACTGTGATAGTCAATCAGCAATAGGAAGAGCACATAGCAGTATGTATAATGGGAAGTCTAGATATATACGTCGAAGACATAATACCATTAGACAACTAATCTCAACTGGGGTTATCACTATTGACTATGTAAGGTCAAAAGATAACATTGCGGATCCGCTAACTAAAGGGTTAAACAGAGAACTAGTTGAGACATCATCGAGAGGAATGAGACTAAAGCCCATTAGATAAAAGGTCGATACAATGGACACCCAACCTAGTTGACTGGAGATCCCAAGATCTAGGTTCAATGGGACAACCAAGTTGTAAGACTCAGTTGGATCACTGTGGGGGTTACCCTCAAGTCCATTCCTATGATGAAACAGTGATGCCCGTAGGGAAAAGGTTAAACTGTGGTTTTTAATAATTCTTATGCATCAAAATTCCTAACTATGGAAATCCAAGCAGAGTAAAGCGGGTTACTCTTAATTAAGAAATCACCTATGTGAGAGAGAAGTGGGGCCGCTTCTAAAAGAGAACAGTGAAGGGTTATATTCTCCAAAGACTCTCACAGAACCAGGCGCATGTTCATGGCCAAAACGAACATAAAAATGAGAACCAAATCGGGTCTGAAAGATACCTGTGTAAGGTGTGTGATCATTTATACAAAACGGCAGAACAGTTCAAGGATATCACATCTACTGATCAGCCAGTAAAGTAAGCATACCTTTACAAGAGAAGGTTCAAAGGGTAACACCTACCTATCCTATGCAGGCTTCGATCGTTTGAACTTACCAAACATCTTCTTTGTGTCTCTTAGGTCAATTTCATTCATGTGGGGGATTGTTAGAAATTTTGTGATAATCTCTCATGTTGAGGGCAAAATTTGAGTATGATAAATTCCATAGAAATGGAAGATTAAAGTGGATTCGAATTATCCTCCGTGAGAACTTCGAAATGGTATACTCAAATTCACAAAATGGTTAATGGGTGAATGAGAAATTGAATCTCAAAGTGGACCCATTGTGTAGGGATTAAAAGGAATCCCACATTGCTTAGGGAAATCATTTATAAGTAGTTTATAAGTGAATGTGTGATATGAGCTTTCAACATGTGTGTGGCATAGAGGCTTTCTCTCGTGAGCGCAGGGGGGGGGGGGGGTGCAAATCATGGACCCCGAACATTCGAATGCACAACTCGTGTGTGGGCGCGACCCGAGGACACGAATGCCGCTCCGATTGGACCTTGAGAGTACAGTTGACCTTTTGCCACTTCTCTAAGTCAACGTTTTTTATTGTGACGAATAATGAAAGCTTTAATTGTTTGGATTCTGATTTCTTACTTGATCACTAAGAATACAGAATCGAGTTTTAATTAGAAATAAATCTCTTTGGAGAATATTATCTAATTAAATTATTTCCTTATTAAATCAAAACAAATTTTCCAATTATAATCCCGAATTAATCCAAAAACCCTAGTGTTTCGGTTTGGGTATTTAATCTCTCTTATATTCTGTTCAACACATATAGAAAAATAATTCAAGTTTCTTTTAAGCAGCCGAATTCGTTTCTTCTCTCTGTTTTCTTGGTAAGTTCGAAACTCGGTTTGAGTTCGCTGGTAGTGGATAGTGCTTAGGCCTACCACTGTTGAACCATTGTATCCTGGGAGACAATTGCCTAATACGCATACGGTGTTATCCGACGAAATTGTCTTAAGGACACCGTGTGAAACACGGGCCTCAGATCAAACTCCTTTTCTAACGTTACTTTCTATTTTCATTGATACCAGTAAGGTTTGTTTGCAAAATACGTTTTACAAATGTACCATCTAAAGAGATTAATTATTACTTTAATGTAACCCTTTTGTGACCTGTGGCCATTTTATTTCTCTCTCAACATGCCCAAACCTATAAAAATAGCTAGCCAGCAAGCCATAACTTAATTAACATTCACTTTTAGATATGTAGTTGTTTTAATTTGTATTTGAACATGCTCGAGGCCAATCAAGTACTCTTGTCATGTTAGAATTTTGTTAAAATATGAACTATCTGAAATTAAATATAGGTTGAATTAAATATGAACTATTGGTTAAATATGAACCATGGATTTCAATTGATATATGAATAGAACCGATAAGATTTCTTGGTTGTTATGCGGAAAACAACGAAAAAGATATATAAATATAGATTTATGGAAATGGTGAGATATGTCACTTTTTTTTTTGTGTTCTAATGATGTCACCGTTTTAATAACTTAAGTTTAAATGAAACCTATTATGGTGAACTATCTAAATTGCCCTTAAATAATCTATATTTTATTTTCATTGTGCTTCCATCTACACATTGAAAACGACAACTCTTCTCTCTCTCTCTCCAAAACACGTGTCTCTCTCCAGATTATGCACAAGAAGATAACATATATTTGTGATCTTCGTTTATATATTTTCATATATTTCTGTGTGGTTTAAGAATGTATCAATTCATTCTGACTTGTTGTACGGTCTTTGTATGAACATATATAAACATTTTATTTTTCAAAAGATTGAACATTTTATTTTTCAAAATAAGGTTTAGTTAAATCGAGCATATTTGTAGCCAAATCGAGCACTTTTTAAAATATGACCGAGCTTATTTTTGAAAGAATCGAGCATTTGTTAAAGGATCAAACTTTTTTTTTCAAAGGATCGAGAATATTTTTTCAAAGGATTGAGAATATTTTTTAAAGGATCAAGATTTTTTTTCAAAGGATCGAGAATATTTTTTAAATAATCTAGATTTTTTTCAAAGGGTCGAGATTTGTTTCAAAGGATCGAGATTTTTTTTCAAAGGATCCATAATATTTTTCAAAGGATCGAGATTTTTTTTTCTAAGGATCGAGATTTTTTTTTTAGAAAATTAGGTTTAGTTAAATTGAGTATATTTGTAGCGAAATCGAGCATATATTAGAAAGAATCAAAGATTTTTTTTTTTAAAGAATTGAGCATATTTTTCAAAGGATCGAGAAGTTTTTTTTTTTTAAAATTGGTTTAGTTAAATCGAGTGAGCTTTTTAGTAAACGTTTCGATCCTTTTAAGTACTGACCAGAAAAAAAAAGATCTGGGGACGTTGCCCCTGCCCCTCCGCGAGCTGACCGGGCAGCTCGACCATCGCAAGCTCGGCGGGCAGCTCGACCATTGCAAGCTCGGCGGGCAGCTCGACCATCGCAAGCTCGGCGGGCAGCTCGACCCCCGAATGCGTCTGCGTAGCGCCTGAGTTTCAACAAAACTTTCTCTCTCTATTTTACAACTCTCTCTTTAAAAAAAGGAATGAAAGAAATCTGATGGAATAACTATTGAGGGTATTTTTATCCGTTAACTATAATAGGTGTCTTTTAAATATAAATTATTAAAACAGTGACAATGTTGAATGACACCTCCAAAAAGTGTTATTTAATTTTTGAACTTTATAATTTTTTTTGATGTTATCGAAAATATATATATCGTTTTAGTGATATATTTAGTGATTGGAATTTGATATTTCATAGTTTTGTTAATATCTAGGAATTAAATAAGTCAAAAGTTTACTGGGACATGTTAATATTTATCTTCACGGGAGAAAACCCACGAATAACGTAAAATGGAAGGTGTGTACCACTTGAGCAGAAAGATCCTCTCTTATTAATCATTCAGAAAACAAAAACTTAGAAGGAAGATAACGAAACATTTAACTTTATAATGTGCATGTGATAATGCCATGATAGTGTGAATAGACTAATTGATTTAATTTAATAACTCTAAAATACTAGTACACAACCAATCATTTATAGGCGTATATAACCTCACATTATTGGTAACATGTCACGTTTAATTTTTTGGCTGAAGTGTTCAAAATCGAACCTTATCAAACAATTCATTTATAGAAATACTTGAAGCAGTAGAAGCTAAGCAGAACAATCTTGAAGCTTTAAAATATTATATTTATGATCGCTAGCTATTAAATGTGGCTGTGTAATTTTTAGAAAACAAAAAAAATAAAAGAATGTGGCTAGGTGATATATGATACTGATCTAGTTAAATAATATCTTAAATTGATAATGGTACATCAATAAAGAAGTAAAAAGATATAGATTAATGGGTTCTGAATCTGGTGCATCAACCCAACATGAGAACATTAGGTTAAACACGAGAAAGGAGAGTGTTTTGAACAGGATAATGTAACACACAATTGTCATGTAAAAATATTACTTGTTAAATTGAGATATTCCATCAAATCAAGCCGTTGATTCTCAGTGATTTGCCCCTTCCAAACCCATCACCAAATTATGAACATGAAGCCCATTGCCAGTGCCAGATTTGGAAACATTTGTTGCTTTTTCTTTTTGTTTTGGTTGGTCACGTTGTTATTTTGCATGGTTATTATGACTTTATTCCTTCTGGTTTACGTTTATCTGGTTTTAATCCACTAGTTTTTAAAATTACTTAATTCAGTCCATTAGTTCTTTGATGATACATAATCAAGTCATTTTCCGTCCAATTCTATTTGTTTTTCGTTGACTTCTGTTAGGTCAAAGGGGTATTATAGGAAACTCGATTAATGCATCTAAAAGAGTGACTGAAAAAAGGCTAATTTCAGAATTTTACTAATTTTTTTAATAATAAATTTAATTCAATAAATAAAAACAACTAAAAATTTAATTCCTTCCTCTCTCCCTCACTCTCAGTCTCACCGCCCGATTCATCTCCCTCACTTTCAGTCTCCACCATTATATTCCATATCTCTCAAACCCTAGCCACCCATAAATACACCACCACCCACACCATCAACGACCATCACTGTCAAACCCAACGACTAACACTTTCTCTCTCTCTCATAATATACAAAACCCAATACCAGATCGGGTTTTGTTCGGCCGTCAATATCTCTCTCTCTTCATTGCCCTGTCAATATCTCTCTCTCGATGTCGCTCTCCGTCGATCTCTCTCTCCTCGACGTCGCGTTCTCATCAGCGTCGCACTACGTCGATCTCTCTCTCCTTACTCCGTCGATCTCTCTCTCTCTCTCCTTACACTTGAAAATTGGATTTATTTGATTGAAATAATAAATAATTTTTAGATTAGTTATGTGCGTGTGATTTTTGATTTTATCCTCTGGGTTTATTTTCTATTGTTGCTTTATGATTTAGAGATGTTGATGTTGTAGATGGAATTTGAAAAATCAAACTAGTGTATGGAGTTTGGTTAATTTTATTGTGGATGGATTGATTTTTGTAATTAGTTTTGAAGATTTTTTGCATATGAACTGGTGATGATGGAAATCCATCCGGATCTCCAATCCTATTTTTTTTTCTTTTTTCTTTTCAATTAATTTATATATTTTAATTTTAAATTTAATTTGTTTTTATTTTTTATAATATTTTAATTAAATACAAAATTACCATACTGCCATTTATCAGAAACCTTCATTCGGGGTATTTTGGTCATTGTACCCTCTGACAACGTCGGTTTGTGTATTTTTACGGAATTTCTAACGGAAGGAGTAAATTTAGTAATTCTAATAACTAGTGAACCAAACCTAGATAAACACAAACTAGATGGATTAAAATCTTAATATCCCTATTTTTTAAACTAGTAAACAAGATTGTTGTTAAAAAAAAAGTAAATTCGATTATTATTATTATTTTGGAATATTATTTATTTTGTTTATATATATACACAGTCACACATATTCCGACGACTCAATTTTTGAATAACGCTGGTTAATTACCTTCGAGCTAGGTTAGTGGTGTAAATAAAAATTGTTATAAATATAGCTATTATTAATTTTTTGTATAAGGTTACAAAATAAAAGAATTTTTACAAAATAAAAGATTTTTCTCTTCGGTGTTATAAAGATAGATATATCATGATTATGTAGTAGATATTTGGGTAGCAGATGTATTGTTTAATATCGACAGATCTCGATTCGTTCGGAGTCCGATTAAATATAAAAGTTGTTATACCCATTTTTGATAGGTTAGATTAAACAACACCGATAAATATGATAAGCACACCTATAATTATAAATACACTCATGTCTAAAATTTAAAATTAAAATTAAAACATTACTATAAACACCATCTTAATGCCAATAGTATCCTTATTTTTTTTTTGAAAAAAATAATATCCTTATTTAAATAAATGCTTTAATTTTAATATAATTTATTTATAAACTCTGTCAAGTTATATCTCCATTGGAGATGGAAGATTTTCCCACATCAAGCTCCTTGTGGTTGCTTTGATTAGAATCTGTCACAGTTGATTGTACATTTTGAGAATCACCAGCAATATGGCGAGTCAAAGTACCTTTCCAAGTAGTTATATCTCCATCAATCGGTTCAACATCATCTCTCTTGACACAACGGAAAACACAAAATGAATAAGATCAATGTATGTTTTCAGTAATATTCTGGAATCCACTAGAAACAAAGAGAAAACCCTTGAAAGAAACGAACTCTGAAATTTTATTGAATTGTAAGATAATAACCCTCTCGGCTTTACAAGTCTATTTAAAGCGAATAAACACTAACCCGAATCCTTATTGGACAAGAAACATGATTAATTAGTAAAAGTTACCAAAAATAGCAAATTGAGATAATTACGGAAATAAATACTACTAACGACCCTAATCAAGACAGAATTGACGGCAGACGATTTTGACTTGTCAAAGTCAACTTTTGACTAAAAACGAAACTTTCCTAAAATGACAAAATTGCAATTTAGGGGCTTAAATTATGGAATTTGGCCGAAAAAAGACGTTTCTCACCGCCATAGGCTGTGACTTGAAAAAATTTGGTCGATTCGCATCACATGAAGCCATTTAGCCTTGAAATTATGATGGTCCATCAAAGCCATATAGGACTCAGCTACTTGACATAATCTCTTCTTGGCAGCTCCTAGTTGCTTCTACAGAACCCTCAACTTGAACCTCATGTGCATTAGTTTGATACCCTTTGGATCCTTCTTGATGAGTTCCCGTAGCAATTACTAAGTTGCTAGAACCTTCAATTTGAGTATCTTTCTTTTTTCGTTCTCAAAGATTTTCCTTTTCGCCATTTTTGATACCATTTGCTTTTGGTACACTTCCAGTCTCCTCCGACTTATTAGCTGACTCTATTGCCCTATTTTTGCATGGAATTACATTAAATTGAGAGTTTCTAATTGGTTTACTAGATGATTTAGGTTCAATCTTTTTAATAGCTAGTAGAGCAGTTCTAGCAGCTTTGATCCTTGCTTGCATTTTGGTTCTAGCTGCACCACCAATATACCGAATTCCTCCAATCTCAACCATACAAATGGATGTGCATAGTTTAATTCTTCCAATTTCACAAATGATAAATAGAAGTCCTCTAGAAATTCTTTTTCCATTGCTTTGTTATGATAATAAGAGATTTTGATACTTGAAATATAATTAGGGTTTCGTTTTTATTTTATTTTAAAAAAAGTGATAAAGTTGAAGATATGGGTGTAATTAATGGGTATACATAGTTGTTGACGGTGATTTTCGGATCAATCACTCATCGAACAGATAATATGAAAACAAATTAAACTACAAACCAAAATAAATAAAAAGCATATAGCAACACAATGTTTTACTGTTGGAACCCCGTTCACCGGTCACGTAGCGGAAATAGGTTACAAATTTTTTATACAGATCATAATTTGTATCTGGGACCAATGAACGTTGGATCGTAATTCTTTTTTGGAACTTATACATATAAAAATTATTACAATAATAAAATATATGTATATACAGGAAATTGAAATCAATATAAAGAGTAGAAAATCATACCAACGTTTAGAGACTCCTTCACTTTACGTTATGCTCCTGTCTGAACCACTCGATATTCCTCGCTATATCGCTGGACTGGTAACTGCGTGTGGGCGAATCATAGACTCAGGAACTTAGAATGGAGGATGTAGAGAAAATATTTAAATAAACTCTTTCTTTAATATTAGTGCACAACACTTGCACACAAAATCTTTTCTCTTTTTGGTGTTATTTCATGCTCACACTTGTATATAAAATCACGCACACACTGCTTCTCTTTTTTAAAACTTGTAGAATAATGTGTATATATATATATATGTTTGATCTGGGCAAGTATTAAAAGCAAATCACATTTACTGATTTAGTGTGTTAACTTTTTTTTTATTTAAATAATATATATATATATATATCAAATATATATTTTCTTTTTAATTGATATCTTGTTTTGATCGGTTTTCAAAGAATATATATAACATATATATTTCCTCTTTTAACAAACCTCATGATATCTTTTTTTATTAAAATATGCCATCTATTTTGAATTTAAACTATTTAAATTTAAAAATTAAATATTTAATTTAATAAAATAAAATAATCATATTATCTTATTTTATTCAAAAACAAATATCAACAAATATCCTCCATTTAGTGATTAATAACATAATTAAATAATCTCATTATTTAATTTATTTAATCATCATTATTTATTAATTAAACAATCTCATTATTCAATTAATCTCCTGGATAAATATGTGTAACTTTTGTAACATAATTAATTGGACAATCCAATTAATTTACCATGACCCTTGTTACCTAAATCGATCGGGCTAGCACGGGGACTTAATGAACTCACAGTATTTTGAGCTCCAATAATCCTCAGATTCATTAATTAAACTCTTTAATTAATATTCCTTGATTACTAACTCCGGTGTTATTCCATTAAAAACCCAAAATTGCACTCTCTCAACTGTAAACGGTTTTACACAGACCGATACAACTCGATGTCCATCGACATAGCGATTACATATGGTGTGATCCTCCACAGTAGTTCATAATTAGAGATGGGACATAATATCCATTATAACCCTCTAATTACATATATCCTTTAAGTACCGTTGATTATCTAATGGACAATAAATCCTATTTCCTCACGGAATTAGGAGAGCGCTCATACTGTCTAAGCCCTGAATCAACTCTTAAGAGAACTACCATCTACTTCTCACAAGAAGGAGTGGATTTCACTTTTGTGTACAAACCTTCCCAGCCACAAGCCAAACTGTAATCCCATCACACGGAGTATATTGATCAAGAAATGTATCTGACCTCACCCATGATATATCAAAGACCACGATCTAACGTGAAGGAGTCGATAAGACATTCAGGATTAAAATCACCCACATATAGCCATCATTAGTTGATATTATGAATCTCATTGGTAAACGGATCTTGGTGAGAGATTCATATAGATCATGGCCTAGTTCTATATGATCACTTCATACAAGGTGCCTCAATTCCCATATCTCATATGAATGATTCAAGATAGAATCACCGTATATTACGGAATGGACAACAACTATAGATTAACCACAAATAAAGTACCCAACTTTATTTGCTATCTATAAATGTGACATTATACTCATAACCACCCCTAGCTTTAACATTCATCGGTCCGCAGACGTCTGTTTGTATAAGATCTAACGGGTTTTTAGCTCTAAGTCCTTTTTCAGTAAAAGGTCTCTTAGACATCTTACCTTCTAGCTAAGTCGCAGACAGGTAAGGTGCCATTAACTTAGTTAAAGGTCCATTTTTTACTAGTCTGTCTATTTGGGTAAGGTTTATATGACCAGGCCTTAGATGCCAAAGATACGTGTCATTATCTGGAAAAAATTTATGTTGTTTAGTTTTTGGTTTTTCAACCTTTAACATTTCGGTGTTAATGGTCTTAACACATTCAAATTGTTTTCATTAATTCCTGAACAAATATTCAGACCATTCTTTCCAATAATAACAGACTTATTATTAAAAGAAACATAATACGATTGTTCTAACAATTTAGAAACAGAAATCAAATTCCTTGTAAATACAGGAATATAAAAAACATTGTTCAATAATAAAAAACTATTATTATTATAAAATTGCAATCATATTTCTCCCACTAGTTTGGCTGATACGACATCTCTCGACCCCATACGCATTGAGAAGTCTCCCTCCTCCAACTGTTTCCAAGAATCAGTCAACCGCAAAGAAGAACAAACATTGTTAGTGGCATTTGAATCAACTATCCAGGGTAAAGAATCATCTTCCACTAAACAAGATTCAAGAATAAGTAAATCATATATTACCTTTCATCTTTTTGTTTTAGGATACCTCCTCCAGGTACTAAGGACAGTTTCTCTTTCAGTGCCCAACCTTGTCACAAGGGAAACATTTTCCTTTGCCTTGGTTGGTGGAGGTTCCCTTCTATTTGCTTTAGGCTTTCTTGGGTTTGAGCATACCTTTCGCCTTCCCAGCAGACCTCTTCCTCTTTTTATTATTTAAGGAGGAAGATGGTTCGGTAACATTTGCCTCACGGGTCTTACCCTTTTTGTCCTTAATCAAGGACTCAAAGGTAGCAAGCTCATTAGGCAACTGTGTAAAACTGAACTTTAACTTGTTCATCCCATAGTTGCTCTTAAACTGATCGAAACTTTTCGAAAGAGTCTTCAGTATGATGCTCACTTGACTATGTTAGTCAATGGCCTCGCGATTGACTTCTGTCGTGTTGAAGTATGACATCATACTTAAAACATGTTCTCGAACTGACGTACCTTCCTTCATGCGAGCGAGCATAGTGGAACGAAAAGCTTCGTGTCGCTTTTACTCGGAGGGTTGCCCGAACATTTCTTGCAATGACTCTATGATTTCGAACGCTGAAGTCATTGCTTCGTGCTTTGTGAAAAGCATGTCTATCATAGAAGCCAACAAATATGTTCGAGCCTTCTCATCAGATGAGACCCATCGCTCTTATGCTTCATGAACAATTCGTGTGTCATTGGCAGCAGGCACTGGAGGATATTCCTCCATAAGCACAAACTTGAGATCTTTGGTGACCAAAATTGCATTAATGTTAAGTTTCCACTTAGTGTAGTTATCACCAGTTAATTTGTAGTTTGCCAGAATTTGAAGTAATGCAAAAGACATGATTGCTGAAATAAATAAAACATCCATTCAGTCATTTATTTAAAACAAGTGCGAGTTCTTTGGCATAAATTTAAACAGGATGCATGAACATGTTTAACGAACTAGAACTACCCTAAAACTAGTTACTATACCACGACAATCCAACATACAACAAAGAAGTGCCGCCTTAGAGTCGGTCAAGTCTTTGCATGTTGGACAGAGGTATTCTCAATCAAATGATATTCTAAAATAACTCTTATTCCATATCATTCAATCATCGTTTATTCAGTCAGGTATTTAATTAACAAACTTAATAAAAACCTTCATAAGTGTAACCCACCATTTAAGATCTCACGAGCTTAACTTGAGAATTGCCTCCTTAGGTTCGGTTAATCCCAAAATACCCATAGAAATCCTATTCGTTAGGAAGTCAACCTTGGTATTGACCTTTATAGAAACTCTCCTTAGGGAGGAAAGCTGTCATGAGGCCCCACTCGGATCTCACGGTGTTGAACTAATGATGGAGACCGCGGGATATATATGTTATATATCCCTCTCCCGCTCACTATTTTAAAATTAGGGTTTTCTATTATCTGTTAAAGCACCTAAACTCTATATGATCAAACGGCTAACTTTAATCAAGTTATCTAGCGCATTAACAGGTTCATTATTATAAACAAATTCTAATTAACTAATAAATTATTTATGATTTTTAACTATTAAATATCTAATATATTAGTGAATAATCTAAGCCTTTGTAAACTATTTACTAAGGTTTGATTATTATGTTAGTGTTTACCAAGTTTTAGCTATTAAAACTCTTAACACTTTATTCAGTTAATTTATTATTAAGTAATTAATCATGTTAATCCTAATTACAATAAATGACCATATTAATATAACTTATTAAACACTTTAATAACCAGATTAATATTTAATGAGAATTACAAAGTTTTTACCATTAAAAAACTAATCTCATTTTCATAGCCAATTATGTATTTACCCATTTTAATCACATTAAAAAAATACATAAAAAAATTGGGCTATGATGCATGTATGACATATCAAATATATTTGTGTAGGCATATCTAATCTAAATGACATACGTATGCATGACAATGCTTTTATTATCACATAATATAAAGCATACATGAATTAAACGAGTACCGTGGATTATTTAACCTAAAAAAATAGAATATAAAATTACAAAAATACCCCCAAGGCATTCCTTGGTCTTCTTGTATTTTTCGAGTCTTCCAGTCTCTTCAAGTCACTCCGATTCATCTCATGAATCTTTCTTTGCAATTTTTCCAGATCTTCAATATAGGTTACAATTTGTCCAAACCCTGAATCAACTCTTAAAGGAACTGCCATCTACTTCTCATAAGAAGGAATGGATTCCACTTTTGTGTACAAACCTTCCCAGCCACAAGTCAAACCGTAATCCCAACATACAGAGTATATTGATCAGGAAATGCATCTGACATCGCCCATGGTATATCAAAGACTATGATCTAACCTGAAGGAGTCAATAAGACACTCAGGATTAAGATCACCCACATTTAGCCATCATTAGTTGATATATATGAATCTCATTGGTAAACGGATCTTGGTGAGAGATTCATATAGATCATGAACCAGTCCTATATGATCACATCATATAAGGTGCCTACATTCTCATATCTCATATGAATGATTCAGGATAGAATCACCGTACATTACAGAATGAACCGCAGCTATAGATTAATCTCAGATAAAGTACCCAGCTTTATTTGCTATCTATGGACTCTTTAGATTGCACGTCTCTTACTATATCCATCCATATATGACACTCATATATACAGTTTGAGATAACATCTGGCAATCCAGGATGTTAATATGCACAAGTTATAAAATAAACAACACAACAAGAATGAATTGAACTTTTTCTTTTATCTATTTCATAAATCCATTTACAAATTACATATTTAGGGCATAAACCCCAACATTTACGTGGTAAAACCCCAATACGGGGAAACATCCTCAGTTGCAGGTAATAGCGAGAGAAGAAGAATTCATTAGTAATGAAAAGAGTATACACACAATCTCCCCTACTCTCTCTCAACTATACTTAATTAACCTTCACCCTTTTTTGGGTGTTATTTAGGTCTATTTATACACGTATAAGACCCTAATTCTTGATGTACAATATGGGAAGTTCTCATAATTAAATAAAACTCTAACTTATTGGAGTCATGTTTCCCTTCTTCCTTATATCTCGTTGATTGTGTCTTGATTGTATTAGGTCTCTTGCCTAATCTAGACTTTGATATCTACAATGAAACTAACTTCCCTATCAAAGTATACGTATAGGCACCTTATTTAAGTAGGATTCATTCTTTACATGTTTTGGGCCGTAACTTCATTAAATCTGAACGCTGTTTACGTGTCATGCAAACGACCATCTGCTAAACCCAACCAGCCCTATTTTCCCTGACCGATGATCTTACCCGATCACATTCTTCACCCCGACCATCTTGATGGCCCCGATCGGGTCTTCCAGCTCGATCGTTTGTGTTGTCTTGGTCGGTGGGTTTGACCAGTGCTCTTTGGTCAACTTGAGTTTATTCAATTGGGTTATCTTTTGGTGACGTGACATCGTCTAAATTTTACCAAAAACAATACCCCTTTAAACATACGAGACCGAGTATCTCATTCCAAATGGACCTAGCTCGGCGAAGTGTGTTTAATTTGTTCTTTTTTCTTGTCTCGTAGCCCATCAATGTGCCTACGAGGGGTTCTTCCAATGAAAATGGCCATCTAGCGAATGACTTGAAAATAGTTTCGAAGACGCTAAGGATGAAGGAGGTCCCGAGGGAACGACGGGCATGCATGCTGAGATTTACAGCCGATCACCTTTGTACATTCGATTATGAGATTAATGTGGTGACAAATGATGAGCTTAAGAAGTTTAAGGATCAGTTCGACCATCCACGTTCAGTGCAACTATCTTGCAGCAACGAACGTGCTATATGGAATCCTTCTTCGGGTGCCGTTGCTGTTTATGGGGCCATGTTGTCCTCTGGGGTCACTTTCCCTAATCAGCTCTTTATTGCCTGATTCTTGGCAAATACAGGGATTGCCTCGACACAGTTAACCCCCAACTCATACCGGGTGTTGATCTGTTAGGTTTTAGATTGTGTTGGCATTAAATCCATATCAAAATGATGTTTACTTGTAACGATTTAGTTGTTAAGATTCATGATGATTCAAGCTTCAAAGAAGAAGGAACGACTAGTCAAAGCAAGTTCAAAGTCTTCAAAGAGAAAGGATGCCATATGGTTCTACAAAGGTATATTAAGACTTTATCTTTCTCTTACAATGCTTAGGCACACATACAAAATTTATACATTTGTGTCCCTGCATAGTTGTGAACCATTAAAGACACACACATAATTCATACATTTGTGTCCCTATATAGTTGTGCACCATTAAAGGCACATACACACAAATCTTACATATGTGTCCCTACATAGTTGTGCCAATTTATAACATATTCACACACTTGAAGATGAATGCTCATGCATTGGTATGAAAATAACATGTTTTGGAAAATACATGATTGAAGACTATCTCTATGTAGTTTGCATTCTAGTGTGAATTGTGTTTGTATGTGTATATATTTGTATAATATGGATATTGAACTTGATTTTAGTCTTAAATCATTCTTGATTGAGTTCCGGTCATTTCGGTTACTCATACTATTAATTTCAAGTTCTAAGTCAAAAGATACTACACTTTCAACTCATATTGTGTACATTGTCTTTGTATTCGTATATCGAGTCAAATTCTTATTTTCTGGGTTGAGTATCTTATATGTCCATGTCCATGTCCATGAGAGAGTTATGGTTTTTTATCCGTAAATGGATTCAAATTCCAAGTTCGGAGCCCGGAGAACGTTTAAAGAACGCCAAGGGAGGTCAAGGTAAAAAGAAGACAGCACAAAGCTCTTCTTTCCCGAGATGACGTGTGGCCATTTCAGGCAAGAAAGCTTGCAGCCCTGAGATGCCCACGTGCCATCTCAGGCGGCAAGCAAGCTTGGCTGCTTCTTGTCCCTTTTGGTGATTTCATACTCTATTCTTTCCCTTTCCTTTATAAATCCTTTCCCTCTCACATTTCATTCAAAGAAGAGATTCAAAATTTGAGTGCAGAATTTTCTCACCTTCCAAATACTATAACTTCTTCATTTGAACTCCGATCTGAGTGATTCAAAGTTAAGAGTGGTTGTCTATTCATTCTCCATCTTCTCTCTAAAGGTTTGAGTTATTTTATTGTTGTTTTTTGAGTCTAATCTCACAAAAACGGGATTGCACCAAATCAACTAAGGTATTGATTTTCTCTCAAAGTTTTCTTTTAAAACTTGGTCAATTGCCTTGGGTTTTCTTATTTAATATATATATATATATATATATATATATATATATATATATATATATATATATGCGTCTGATGATTGTTTTGATTTGAGTTTTAAACTCATTTAAAGCTAGATTGAGTTTCAATTGAAATCTCACATGTTAAGTTAGGTTTTGATTTTGCATATGTTTTCTTTCACATGTTTGGGATTGTATTGTGCTAGCTTTGATTCTAGGACTATTTGATGATCTTTAATTGATTGATTTTGTTAAAAATAGTTCCTAACATGTATTAGACTCTCTTTGGCCGAAATCTCACTATACTACACGTGCTTGTGTTCTTTTAAGCTATTCATGTGCTTTGTTGAATCTATGAATAGGAAATATGCTCTATAACTCTTGCTTTAATCTAAATGACTTTGTCACATGATTTTAGCATGTTTTTGGTATATGAGATTTAAACTTGATTATATATTAATTGAACATATCTTATGACTCAAGTTTTAAATCTATGATTGTATCTAGGTTGTTATTAATATTGAACATATCTTACATGATCTAGATGAATTAAACATGCATGATTGACTTGACAACATTTGTTATGTGTATTCGTACTTATGTCTAGTATTTTCTATAGGATGTGTTGATCGTAACATTCTATGTTGCATGCTTGTTTGCGTTTTGCATTTATGATCACCTAGATGACTTGTGAGAAGGAAGTCTTGACAATAGGTGTGAGACCTATGTTTTTGAGCATGGAAGTCTTGGCAAGAGGTGGGAGACCTTAGAATGTCAAGCAAGGAAGTCTTGCCTAGGGTCGTGAGTATCTAAAAGGGTGGACGATGAAGTCTTGACAAGAGGTGTGAGGCCTCAGAATGTTGAGCAAGAGGGTGACATATTCATGAGTAGGATATGAGGGTAGTTTCTAGGTGAAGGGGTCACTTGAGAGATTGTACTTTTCTTTTCTACTAGTGGATTTTGTTTGCCGGTTGTTGCTAACCCGTGGATGTTTTCTCTTCGGAGGTTTATCACGTTATATCTTCTGTTAATTTTTCTCTATCCCTATCTCTCTTATATTTGTATTTGTTATTTGAATACTATGAATATAACTTTATATGTAAGTTGACTTCTTTACTATAATATAAATTATGTATGTGTTATGGTTGCTTGTTTGTATCACACTTTACATGTTTTATATATTGATTAAGTGTCTTTAATTGATATATATATATATATATATATATATATACATATATATATATATATATATATATATTGTGATACAAGCAATCATGAGGGACAAACTTTTGTTTGTTTCTAAGGGAGTCAAAAAATGTGTCTAACCTAGCCACCCCTATCTAGGTTAGCCTTGAGCCTTTAACCATGTTTGTATTTTCAATTGGTATCAGAGCAGAACACTAGATTGTACTTAGTGAGATTCCAGGTGATACATTCACGCTTTTTGCAAAGCTTTTGAAGTCATGGGTTTACAAGATGATTTAATGGCAGAATGAGCCTCAAATACTAGACTACCATTACTTCGGGGCACTAACTATGGGTATTGGAAGTTGAGGTTGAAGGCCTACATCCGCTCTATTGATGAGAGGGCGTGGATGGTAGTGGAAGAAGGTTATAGTCCTCTTACCAAGGTTCAAGAGGATGAGACCATGATACTCAAGCCAAGGAGTGAATGGACAACGAATGTGTTTAAGGTTGCTAAATGGAACAATCGTGCTATGAATGCCATCTTTAGAGGAGTTGATAGGCATTAATTCTCCTACATTCAAAATCTTGAATTCACAACAGAGGCTTGGGATACTCTTCAAGTTACTAATGAAGGAACCTTAGCGGTGAAGAAATCATGGCTTCAAATGTTGGCATCACAATTTGAAGTTTAAGTATGGGTGAAGAAGAAAAGTTTGAAGACTTCCAATTCCGACTTCGTAACATTGCTAACCAATGTCAAGCACTTGGATTACCTATCTCAAGAGAGCGTTTAAATTAGAAAATCCTTAGGTCTCTTCCTAAGAGATTTAAATCAAAGGTGATGGCCATTGAGGAAAGCAAGGATGTGGATATCATGAACATCGATGAGTTGCTTGGGTCTATCGAAACTTATGAGATGTGCTTGAAGCCAAAGATTAAGAGTAAGGGAATCGCTCTCAATGCTATTGAGGAGGAGAATGATGATGAAAATGAAGAGATGGCTTTTTTTTTTAGAAAGTTAAAGAAGTTTCTAAAGAAGAATGTCAAGCCTAAAGGAAAGTTTTCTAAGGAAAATGAAGTTAAGAAAACATCATCTCCAAGGATTGCGAAGAATAGTCAAGCCATGAACAAGAAAGGTGTTCAATGCTACAATTGTCATGGTTTCAGTTACTTTGCTAGTGAATGCACCAAGAACCATCTAAGAAAGACAAGAAAGGCAAAGTGTTCGACTACTTGGAGTGATGATAACTCTAGTGATGATGAGAGCTCTAGTAGTGAGTCTTCAAGTGATAAAGAGTTGGTGAGCAAGTTTGTAGCTCTAAAGGCTTCTCATTTTCCACTAGATGTTAATAGTATAATATCTTTAAACAAGAACTTTGATGCAAATTATTACGGAAGTACTACTTCCATTCCTACCAATCTTGAGTTGTTGGCTAAGATAGAGAAGCTTGAAGAAGCTAGAGATAATGCTCTACGAGAGGTAGTTGAGAAGGATGATTTGATCAAGAAACAACTAGATGAGTTTGTGATTGTTACTCGTAGACTTCTTGGTGAGAAAGATGATATTATGAAGAAGTTTAGAGAACTTGAAAAGATAAACCTTGAGAAGGATAATGTATATATTCTTTGAAGAAGAGAGAACAAGAACTAATGGAAGAGATATACACAGCTAAGAAGGCCATCAAGGACTTAGTGAATGATTCGGTAAGTATGTCTAGTGTTAGAAATCTTGTTAACTCTCATAGTGGTGAAGACAACTTGGTAGTTGAAGAGGAGCACTTTGAAGCACCACTTCCCACTCTCTTAGATGAAGTCGTGATTGACAAGAAACCACACAAGAAGAGAAGATCAAAAGCCAAGAAGAAGTTGGCAAACAAGGTATATTTGCAAACTCCTAGTGAAGCTAGTTCAACTCCAAACGGTACAATCTCATCTTTTATTCCAATTTTCCATTATTGCAACACAATAGGTCACATTAAGCCTAGGTGTTATAAATTTATTGAAAAATGATTAGGAAATGAATATAGAGATAAAGAGATTAAACTTCAACTGTAACATTCTAAGGCTTTGAAAATTGAAAAACATGATAATATTGCTAAGCATGAAAAGAGGTTATGGAGTAGACAGAAAGCTAATCTTGTTCAACTTGACAAAGCTTGTGTTGAAAATGTTAAGGAAGAGTATATTAATGATATTCTTGTTAATCAAGTCATTGAAGGACTTTACTCTAGATTTAACATTGTTGTCAAGGATGATATTGGAAATGTTTGTAGGTACACCCAATAACAAGTGGTTCAAGGGTGAGTGCTCTTATCACTAATGTAAGAATCACATGTGAGGTAGTTTTGAGGCAATAAATCAATTGTTTTGAGAATTCTTGTTTGCTAGCTTTGAATACTCCATGTATTGATATGAACTTGGTTATCTCACATCATGTTTGTTATGATGGTCGAAATTTATTGGTTAACTTTAGAGAAGTTCTTTTGATATATATATGTGTTGGTTGAGTAGAGATATTATGCTTTTTATACTCTTGTTGTGAAACATCATCAACTTGGTGTCATGAGGACATTCAAGGCAAAAGTGCTCATGAAAAGGGCGGAAGTATGATATTTAGTGAATATAATGTGCAAAAGGTATCTCTCGACTCTAATGCATGTTCTCTTAGATATTCATCTTTTGACTCAATTTTTGATATACTTCTCATAGCATGTCATATTAGAGAATTTTGTACAACATATATATGATTCTCATTGACATTTGCTATTTTAGGATCTAATAGTGATATTGTTCACATTGATCTTAACTTTGATGATTGTTTGTGTATCGTATATTAAGTGGCATTATTTTTAAAAATATGAGCTTCATATTCTTTGAAAGCTACTCATTAGAGAAGTAATGATCTTGAATAAGTCTCTATTTATTGCTTTTAAGATCATGTGCTTATGAACCATAAAATCTTGGTTTTCTAAAAATTGCACTTTACTTCTCTTATATGTTTCGCTAGTAGGTTGAGTTTACTAATGTGTAAAATTTGGATACACCTTGAAGATTTTGTGCTTACGTACATTTAAAATGACCTATGGTTAGTATCCATTTTGCTTTGGCAAATACATAGAACTCAACGAGCACCTTCATGGAAAGGGCTACACACATTGGTTGTGAAAGCTACCCAATGTTGGAAAGAGCTACACCATTGTGATGAGTGAAAGCCGCCATGAAGTGAATTTTGTTTATGTTAAAAAAAGAGGAAAAAATCAAAGAAGTGTTGAAATGGAATCATGAAAAGAAAACTCTTTGATTCAAAGCCTACAAAGAAAAGGAGTAAGGCTTAAAAAGAAGTATAGTTGAAAAATCAAATGAGCTCGGATTAAAAAACATAAATGGGTATGACGAGCCACATGCACACACATGCTCATATGTTGAACTCTATTCTCTTAAAAGCAAAAATTCCGGATGATAATCGGTTTGACTTTTTATGAAAAAAGCTTAAGATGAATAGATGTTGAAAATTGTTTGCATGTTGGTTATCAAACTACTTCTTGATATATATTTGAAGCATATCTCTCTCACACACACTTTGTTTATGAGTATGATGATATTTTAGCAATTGTTGAAGAATTATAAGAGAACTTGAAAAATCTTTGTGTATCTCTCTTAACATATGAAGCTTATTTTATTGAGATTTCTTCAAATTGTTTGAATGTGTGATTGTGTGAATATGTTTATGAACTCTATGCTCTCATTGATTTTAGTTATTGCATTTATAAAGGGGCAGCACTGTATGCTAGACACTGTTATCTTTTATGATGTGTTCACATGCTTCATTTTGTTACATGTTGACATATTTTGACTTAACGACACTTGTAAGATATTACTTACTATCTTTGTCTTGCACGATGATTCATTCTTCAGTCATATGACTTTGTTTTTATATTTTTGTGACTAATGTGTTTGTTTTGTTTTCACTCACTTTGGTTGTTTGTATATAGCATCTTATCACACAAGAAAAATGGGAAGAACTAAGATTACCGGAAGTGGAAATCAATTGAATCCCATTGTGAAAGCCAAGTCTACCTTAAAAGGATCAAAAGCTTCAAGGACAAAAGATTTAGGGGTCTTTGGAACAAAGAAGATATTTCAAGTGAGAGGCATTGACTTTGGTAAGTGTAAAGATTCTTATGTTCTTAAGTGCTTAAAGGATAGAAAATGGGAATCTTGGGTGAGCATGTTAGGAGTTGTAAATGATATTCTTGTTAGAGAGTTCTATCATGAATATAAGGAAAGTGCCACCTTGTTAGAGGCTTTGATGGAAATAAGGGGTATTGTATTTAGAGTTAACCCGAAAAACATTAACAAGTTTCTTGGGCTATCTAATGATATAGATTCTAATTTTCTAGATATGGATGTCATTGAGAATCTAAATATAATGGGTAGAACTCTTTGTGACAATGCTTCTTTTGAGTGGAAAATCAGGGCATACATTAGTCAACATGAGTTAACTAAGCTAGTGCATTTTGGCATTTATTCATTTGCACTAACATTATTGGATCTTCGAATTCAACTGAGTTGAATAAGAACAAGATCAAAATAGTGTATTCCTTGGTAACTAATCAACCGATAAACCTTGGAGATCTTCTTATGTATTACATTGATAGTGCAACTTTCTCTACTAGAGGTGACAAAAAACTTGCATTACCCGGGTTTATTATTTCATTGTGTTTAGTTCGTGGGATTAAGAGTAGAGAAGATGATATGTTAGTTCAACCCTTGGAAAAGTATTGTGATAAACGTGTGTCATACATGTCCTATAAGAATAAGGGTAAGACTTGTGATACTTTTGGACTATTTAGTAGTTCTCAAGTTGATAGTCATGTGATTAGCACAAATATTCTTCCGGATTGGGCTATACAATTGAAGGAGAAGGTTGATGAGTTGAGTGCTATAGTTGTTCAACAAGATGCTAGGATAAAAGTGTTGGAGGAGTGCATTGCTTCAAGCTCAAGACCACCACTCAAGCATTATGTTAGATCGACTACTCACACAACTTTCTTTGGTGGAACAAGTGGCTAGTATTTGATCTTTAAGGTATATTTCTTAACCTTTTGGCAGCATTTCATGTCAAAAAGGGGGAGAAAGAGATGCTAGTTGCTTAGTTTATTTTTATGTTGTTTTGTGAATTTTTGAACTTCCAATGGCATGTAATAATTAGTCTTAAGATTTGGTTAAGAATTCTTGTGTTTTGGCATTTATTAAGGGGGAGATACATGTATTTGTGGACTTTATTGTATATTCTTATCCATAGTATATGTTGCCATTTGTTGTTTTCTCTTGTATATGCATTGCGCTTTGAGATGATTTGTAAGTTGCTTCAAGAGAAGATCAAGATGAAGTTCAAGAGTTGATGAAGATTAGTTCCCTCATTGTAATGTGAGGGAGTGATTTTGTGACCTATCTTCATTTTTATATCTGTAGTAAATGTATAAGTGTTTTGACATGGAATTTACCAAAGGGGGAGACTGTTAGGTTTTAGATTGTGTTGGCAATAATTCCATATCAAAATGATGTTTCTTTGTAAAGATTTAGTTATTTAGATTCATGGTGATTCAAGCTTCAAAGAAGAAGGAACAACTAGTCAAAGCAAGTTCAAAGTCTTTAAAGAGAAAGGATGCCATATGGTTCTACAAAGGTATATAAAGACTTTATCTTTCTCTTACAAGGCTTAGGCACACACACATAATTCATACAATTGTGTACTTGTATAGTTGTGCACCATTAAAGGCATACACACACAATTCATACATTTGTATCCCTGCATAGTTGTACACCATTAAATGCACACACACACAAATCATACATATGTGTCCCTGTATCGTTGTGCCCATTTATTACACATTCACACACTAGAAGATGAATGCTCATGCATTGGAATAGAAATAACATGTTTTGGAAAATGCATGATTGGAGACTATCTCTATGTAGTTTTCATTCTAGTGTTAATTGTGTTTGTGTGTGTATATGTTTGTATAACATGGATATTGAACTTGATTTTAGTCTTAAATCATTCTTGATTGAGTTCCAGTCAATTCAGTTACTCATACTACACTTTCAACTCATGTTGTGTACATTGCATTCGTATTCGTATATCGAGTCAAATTATTTTTTTCTGGGTCAAGTATCTTATATGTCCATGTCCGTGAGAGAGTTACAGTTTGTAATCCGCAAACGGATTTGAATTCCAAGTTCAGAGGCCAGAGAACCGTCGAAGAACGCCAAGGGAGGTCGATGAAAAAAGAAGACAGCACACAACTCTTCTTTCCCGAGATGCCCACGTGCCATCTCGGGTAGCAAGCAAGCTTGGTTGCTTCTTGTACCTTTTGGTCATTTCATACTCTGTTCTTTCCCTCTCCTTTATATATCCTTTCCCTCTCACATTTCATTCAAAGAAGAGATTCAAAATTTGAGTGCAGAATTTTCTCCCAAATTTTCTCACCTTCCAAATACCATAACTTCTTCATTTGAACTTCGATATGAGTGATTCAAAGTTGAGAGTTGTTGTCTGTTCATTCTCCATCTTTTCTCTGAAGGTTTGAGTTAGTTTTATTGCTGTTTTTGGAGTCTAATCTCACAAAAACGGGACTGCACCAAATCAACTAAGGTATTGATTTTCTCTCAAAGCTTTCTTTTAAAACTTGGTCAATTGCATTGGGTTTTCTTCTTCAATATATATATATATATATATATATATATATTTATATGTGTGTGTGTGTGTGTGTGTGTCTTGTGATTGTTTTGATTTGAGTTTTGAACTCATTTGAAGTTAGATTGAGTTTCAATTGAAATCTCACATGTCGAGTTAGGTTTTGATTTTGCCTATGTTTTCACATGTTTGGGATTGTATTGTGCTTGCTTTGATTCTAGGACTATTTGATGATTTTTAATTGATTGATTTTGTGAAAAATAGTTCCTCACTTGTATTAGGCTCTCTTTGGCCGAAATCTTACTATAATACATGTGCTTGTGTTGTTTTGAGCTATTCAAGTGCTTTGTTGAATCTATGAATAGGAAATATGCTCTAGAACTCTTGCTTTAATCTAAATGACTTTGTCACATGATTTTAGCATGTTTTTGGTATTCGAGATTTAAACTTGATTATATATTAATTGAACATATCTTATGACTCAAGTTTTCAATCTATGAATGTATCTAGGTTGTTATTAATATTGAACATATCTTACATGATCTAGATGAATTAAACTTGCAAGATTGACTAAACAACATTTTTTATGTGCATTCATGCTTATGTTTTCCATAGGATGTGTTGATCATAACATTCTATGTTGCGTGCTTGTTTGCATTTTGCATTCATGATCACCTAGATGCCTTGTGAGAAGGAAGTATTGACAATATGTGTGAGACTTACGTTGTTGAGCATGGAAGTCTCCTCGGAATGTCAAGTAAGGAAGTCTTGCCTGGGGTAGTGAGGATCCGAAAGGGTGAGTAAGGAAGTCTTGCCTTGGGTCATGTGGATCCGGAAGGGTGAGCGAGGAAGTCTTGACAAGAGGTGTGTGGCCTTAGAATGTTAAGCAAGAGGGTGACATATTCATGAGTAGCTTAGGAGGGTAGTTTTTAGGTGAAGGTGTCACTTGAGAGATTGTACTTTTCTTTTCTACTAGTGGATTTTATTTGTCGATGGTTGCTAACCCATGAATGTTTTCTCTTCGGAGGTTTACCACGTTATATCTTGTGTCAATTTTTCTCTATCCCTATCTCTCTTGTATTTGTATTTGTTATTTGAATACTATAGATAGAACTTTATATGTAAGTTGACTTCCTTACTATAATATAATTTGTGTATGTGTTATGGTTGCTTGTTTGTATCACACTTTACATGTTTTATATATTGATTAAGTGTCTTTAATTGATATATATATATATATATATATATATATATATATATATATGTTGTGATATAAGCAACCTAAAGGGACAAACTTTTGTTTGTTTCTAAGAGATTCGAAAAATGTGTCTAACCTATTCATCCCCCCTCTAGGTTAGCCTTGAGCATTTAACCGTGTTTGTATTTTCATGATCACCTTATGGCACCTATGGAAGAAAATCGGGGCCAAGTATCCAATGACCCCTCAGTAGATACATAATTTTTACACCCTAGTGCGATCAAATACCTGAGGGTCCTTTTATCTTCAATCGACCTCCCTAAGCAACTGGATTCCCTATGGCTACAATGACAAGCCTACTCCTCCCACACATAAGGATTATAAAGGTTTTATCTAGGGATTCCCTTAATCAAACTAGTACTGGAAGAATAGTTGGTTTTTTATTAGTGGCGACTGGGGCGAGATCGTGGTTGCTAACTCCACTCATCCGTTAGCTCGAAGCAGTGTCTCGAGGCACTTTTGTAGCCCCGAGCTATGGAACAAAACTATGCATGTGATGACCAGAGACCAGGGCAATACTGTTATGAAGGTAGCTCAAACTTCTTAGTAGGTCAGAGATCGCCATAATTTTTACTCAGAGAAGAAGTTGATCAACCTCGGACTTTTTCCAGAGATTTTTACTCGATGCAAGCATTGTAGGCTCTTATTTATATATTTCTTAGTGCTTTGTTATATGTACCTATTCTTACCGCTTTTCTTTATGTTTATCTTTTCAGTATTTGAGGTGGACATCGTCGTTGGTGAGCAGGTCGAAAAGACTAAGAACCTTGATCAGGTGAGCCGAAAAGCTGCTGCCGATCAAGTGGATCAGGGAATCGCTCCCTCCGAGCATGACTTGGTGGAGTATATATATGAGTATGATCGTGATTCTTTGGCAGTTCCTATTGGAATGGCCGAGACAAGTTATTGTGAAGTTGCTCCACCTCGAGGTGATCGGAGAGGATCGTCTAGAGATAAATATGCCCGAGTGCAATCTGCCCCCGAGGAATTTGATTGAGAAAGATCCAATAGAGAGAGATCGAGCCAAGATAGACCCGCTAGAGATAGGCAAAGCAAATATGAACCAAGTAAGAGCCAGTCTCGTAAGGTGGAATCTGGTGAAAATACCACAGGTAGCAAAGTTATAGTCTAAGGGGTCTTTCGCCCCTGAGGCCATTCGTAAAAGGCAGAGGCTTCACGTGATGCTGATCCATTACCATCACGGCAAGAGATTAGCCATATCATTCTTGATGATGAATAAGAGGATGATCATAAGACCTTGACCGACTTAATTTTACGAGAGCAGCGATCGAAAAAGAGGGGTGATAGAGTTGCCATTGTAACTTCTTCCCTTTCTTTTCATTCGGTTAAGGATATTGATTCGGTTAAGGATATGGATTCGGTCATACCTCTCACTTATCCTGAGTCTTTTCAAGTTCAGACTAATCGTCTTTCCTCAGAACTGCTCACACATGGGCCAGGGAAGGCTCTCATGCAGTTCTCCGCTAAATGTCAAATAGCCTTTGCTGACTCTAATTTCGATGATGGTGGACTCAACTCGGATGAGAAATTTATTGATGATGATTTACTAGACGTTACTGATTAGCAAGAACTCCTCGTGGTGCTCAAATCGAGGATTGGCGCCGCAGTTAATCTGGCTGAAGATGTAGGGGTGAGTCAGTCTGGGAATGTCTCCTCCATTGCACCTTCTAGGTCTCTTCTGTAGGCTAGTGTAAGTGAAGGTCAAGCCCCTGTGGGACAAGATTTAGGAACCTCTGCACTATCTCTCAGGCTGGGAAGGGTCTTGTTATTTCATGGGGGCAAACTGTTATAGACTAGACCCAACCCTTTTAGCGATGCCTCCTGTCACTTCCACTTCCACTTCCACTTCCACTTCTGGCCGTGATCTTCCTACTCCTTCGGTTCTCTCATCTGTTCCTATTTCCAGGTCCTCCCCTCATCCTCATTAAAGTAGCTCTCACACTGATCCCCTATCTATGCTTCGATCGATGTCAATTGGCGATGGGTACATTGGTGATGGGTACTGGAAAAAAGTCAGAGCTGCCAGTGTCTTCCAACGGATCCGTATGATTTTCAATAACAGAGTCTTTGTAAGTGCTTTTTATATCGTCCTTTGCCTGTGTTTTTGTCTGTTTTCCTAATTCTTACTTTCTTTTACAGTCGGTGGAGGAGTTGACTCGTGCCTTGGCTGAATAGAAAAAGCAGGATACTGAGATATCTCGACTAAAAAAGGCTCTTGTTGAGAAGGACGATACTCTTAAGTCTTTATCTGCCAATGCCTCTAAAGTTAAGCAGTATGAGAAGAAGCTGAAGGCCCATGCCTCGACCGAGGTTGCCCTGAGGAAAATCATATCCCACGTTCAGGATAGAGCTTCTGCGGCCGAGGAAACCCTCAGAGTACTCACCACGAGGAATGCTGAGTTAGAGAAGAGGGTCACCAAGGCAGACTCGGATTGCCTAAGACACCCTTACCTCTACCCAGCAAATCATGCTTGAGACTCAATAGGCATCTAAAGAAGCTCATATCTACTATGAGAATTTGACAAAGGACCTTGAGCAGTAACAAGTCAGCATGGAGGTACTTTCCTAGGAAGCACCCATTCTCGAGGTCCAGAATATGGACCGCTATAAAAGATCCTCAGCCTTTGATGCTGTCATGCTGAGGGAATTCAAGAGAAGGCTAGCCACTGCTTGAGTTTTCTTTGGCGGCAATGAAAGGTTATCAAAGGAAGCTTATTAAAAATAGGACAGGACTATCATGAATCATAAGAATGAGTCACTTGAAGCCGTCAAGAATCAAAGGATCAAGTGGAGGGCCTACTGTAGATCCATCGGAAAGGATCCCCATCCTATGCACTTAGAGCTTCCTTCGATGTCTTTCCTGGTGGTTTTTTATACTGGCGAAGAGAGCAGTGCCTTGACCAAGGGGGTTGATCTTGGCCCTTTGCCTGGAACAAACTATTCTCCATTCATGAAAGGCGACCCAAAAGATCACATCACTTGGTTAGATTTTGGAGACCTTATCCAAGACCATGAGGGTGGTAACCTTCCTCCTAGTTGATCTAGGCCTGTAGGCCCTTCTAATACCCCATATGCTTAGCTCTTTCTTTACTTTTTGCCACCATTAACTGTGTAGCCACTATTTTGTAATCTCTTCATTTTCAATGTAAATAACATCATTTTAATATATACATATACTCATTTCCTGTAGTTTCTACTTAGTAAGCGACTTAGCATGGATTGTTCCTCTCATTGTATAAATGAGATAATCCATGATCTAGGCCAGAATAGGTAACTAACTAAAAACTGGGTAACTTATGAATGGCTATGGCTGCTTGTTATCTTGAACTATGCATATCTCGCCATATCGATCTAATCATCTCGGTTACAACCGTACCTTTTCATCTGTCATGAATGTTCTCACAATTTAATCCCATTGTTGTGTTGAATCGAATGATCAATTTTTAGAACAGGTATGTTTACCTTGGTCTTCACTTTAGGTTAGCTCGAACTGTGTGTAATACCTTACACCGAGCCAACTGTCTCAACTGAGACCACACTAGTGCAATTGGTTGTGACTACTACTTAGCCTGGTATCTATTTTTTAGTCGCGTCTGGTTTGGATGTGTCACTACAAACCCGGTTTATCTAGCTTGGCTAGGATTGTTTATTAACTCAAAGTGTATTAAGTCTATCGCCCTTACTTTGGCCAAGTAACTTCATATGGCAGGGTTTGTCATTATCATTTATTTGGGCAGCGTCGGGGAGAACACTCATGTTAGCCAATTGATTGCTCGAACCCCCGATCGACTCATTACTCCCATTTTTGCATCAAGAAGTGCTCTTTCATAACCCATTTGCATGGTATCTAGTTTATAGACCCCTGTCTTTTATCTGTCAACTAAGTCACAATATCTTCAAATAGTCTATTGATCAAGATTAGTTGTACTGGGGCATTTTATATTTCTACTAACTTTACAGGTGCTTAACATTAAATATTTATCCCTCACTCAACTTTTGGCACATCCCTTCAAGTGCTTATGACTTGAAGGCGCCCTAACAGTATTTTATTGCACCCAGTTAGTTT
Source organism: Dipteronia dyeriana (assembly GCA_032871835.1). NCBI lineage: Eukaryota > Viridiplantae > Streptophyta > Magnoliopsida > Sapindales > Sapindaceae > Dipteronia > Dipteronia dyeriana. The sequence continues at coordinate 14,972,044 of CM065297.1, forward strand.
CGTTGAGTACACTATTTTTGCAACATGTGTTTTTAGCCCCCTCATTGGGCCTCTCAGTCGCATCTAACTGCACTGAACGGTTTCTAGGTGCCCTGAGAATGCTTTTGTGTATGAAAGCAAGTTTAAAGCGTTATTATTGACATTTGAAATTGTTCCATCATAGGGGTTTTTATTAAATGCTAAAAGGAAACATCAAACGATCAACTAATAAAACAAACTTATTTCCGAACTAAAAAGAAACATTAACAAATAGCAAATTCCTATGGGTAGAACATCTTTAGGCACTGAGCGTTACATGGCCATTGGTTTGAGTGTGAGCTGGTGTAGCATAATAATTTTTAATGTCAAAATCCTGACAAGTGTTCCTGAAGTTTTCATTGTCAAACTGGGTTTCGTTGTCTTTGATTATTGTATCTGGGATCCCAAACTGATAGATGATATTCTTTTTCATGAAACTGGTTGTGTTAGCTTCGGTTATATGCACCAATGCTTCTACCTCAACCCACATTTTAATGTAATCTACAGCTACAATGGCATGCTTTGCTTCTCCCTTGGTTGCCATTGGCATCGGCCAATCAAATCTAACCCCCACATGGTAAATGGTCAAGGTGACGATAGGTTCTTCAACAGCTCGGGGGGGGGGGGGGGGGGGGGGTCTTGATGTCATTAGCTATCCTTTGGAAGCCACCACATTGATCTACGGCCTCCTGAGCATCTTGACATCAGGTCGACCAGTAGAAGCCTTGTCTGAGAGTTTTATGTGCTAGGATTTTACCTCTGGAATGATTCCCGAACACTTCCTCATGGATGCTTTCCAATATCTGTCTGCCTTCTGCTTAGCAAACACATCTCTGTAAGGCCTTTGAAAATCCTCTATTATACAACTCTCCTCCAATTATTGAGTATCTGGCTGCTTGGTACCTGAGACATTTTGCATCAGTAACTTCCATCGGGAGAGTCTCGTTCTCTAAAAATTCCCTAATCGGGGTCATCTAAGTGGCCTGTTCACCTTATACTGCCCCTACCTCTAGTATTTCCGCTTGATCCTCAATGCTCGGTTTCTCGAGGTGAGCAACTGGAATGGTCTTTGACCGTATACCAATAGTAGCTGACTCCAATTTTGACATAGCATCTACCTTCTCATTCTTTTCCCTTGGGATCTGAGTAATCCTGTACGCCTTGAACCTTCCAAGCAACATTTTAGTTGCCCAGATATGCAGCCATGTTGGTGTCTTTGCCCTGGTATTCATCTAAGATTTGGTTTACCACTACTTACGAATCACTAAATATCTCTAACTCATCTGCCACTAGAGTTATGCAAACCCTAAGCCCTGCCAAAAGTGCCTCATACCCAACCATGTTGTTAGTGGCTTTGAAGTCAAATCTCCAAGGCACATTCTACCTGGTCACCTTCTGAGGTGGATATGACTATCCCAACCCCACTGCCTTGCATGTTTGACAATCTTACCACATGCAATTTCCAGATAAATTCCTTATTTTCTTTCAACATTCTGATCACTTCATTGTTTGGTTCAGCGAATTCTGTAATCAGATCGGCCATGACTTGTCCCTTTATAGAGGCTCTTGGCAGATATGTTATGTCAAATTCACTCAGCTCCACTGTCTATTTGGTCAACCTTTTAGATACTTCAGGTTTGGACAGAATTTGCTTCAGTGGGTAGTCTATGTAGACCTCAATCTTGTGGGCCTAAAAATATGGTCTCAACTTCCTCACCGCAGTCACAAGTGCCAGAGCCATTTGTTTGGATAGAGAGTTTCTTTTCTCAGCTGGTAGCAAAGCCTTGCTTGTGTAATATATTGGATTATGTACGCCCTCATCGAACCTAACTAGTACCGACCCTGTTGCCACAATTGTTACTGATAGGTTTAAGTAAATCACTTCTCCTTCAAAAAGTTTAGATATAATTGGTGCTCTACCTAGGTACTAATTGATCTTTCTAAATGCCTGCTTGCACTCATCATTCCATTCTACCCCTTGCCTTTCTTGATCGCCCTAAAAAAGGAGAGTCACTTGTCTGTTAACTTGCTTATGAATCAGTTTAGAAATGCTAAGCAACCGGTTAGTCTCTGAATTACCTTCAATGTCTTCAGAGACCTCATCCCTTCCAACGCCATTATTTCTTTCATGTTTACTTTGATTTCTCTATGATGAACTTGAAATCCTAGGAATTTGCCCGAGGGAACCCCGAACACACACCTTTTTGGATTGAGCTTCATGTTGAACTTCTGTAACACTCTAAATGTTTCTTTGAGATCTTCCACATGATTTTTGGACGTTGTGTTTTTTGCCATCAAGTCATCCACATACACCTCCATATTTCTACCGATCTGTTGGGCGAATATCTTTTTTACCAGTCTTTAATAGGTCACCTCGGCATTCTTAAGACCAAAAGGCATAAATTTGTAACAGTATAACCTCTGATCAGTTGTGAAGGATGTTTTGTCTTCATCGGGTTAGAACATTCAGATCTGGTTGTATCCCGAGTAGACGTCAATGAAGCTTAACAATTCGTGACTGGCTGTTGAATCCACCAGTTGGTCGATCCAAGGCAAGGGGAAGCTATCCTTTAGACACACTTTATTAAGGTCGGTGAATTCAAAACACATCCTCCACTAACCATTCTTCTTCTTTACTGTCACCACGTTTGCATCCCACCCAAGGTACCTTATCTTCCTTATGAATCCTACTGCCAACAACTTTTTTACCTCTTATTTGATTGAGTTGCTTCTTTCTGGATTGAACTATCTTCTCTTCTGAACAACTGGCCTCTATTTGGGGTAGAATGAAAATTAATGTCAAATTATTTTCGGGTCGATCACATGCATATCTTCATGTTTCCATGCAAACATGTCTTTATATTCCTTCAGTAAGTTGACCATTTCATCCCAAACTCGCTCTACCAGTTGAGCCCTGAGCTTTATAGTCGTTTCGGGATTATTGTCATCAAGTGCAACCTCCATGGTTGGTTCATCTTCCTGGCTTTTCCCATCTACAGGAGATGTCTCTCTCGGGTCTAAGTCGAACTGGGTTGGAGTTTCGGCTCCAGCTTCTATATCATCCAATTTCAGGTCTCTATTTTTTTCAAGTGTATCTATCTGTATTACCCTCAATTCTGCTATTTCCATATACACAGCCAAATTAGCCTTTCTTGTCTATTCTTGTGTGCTTTTCATGATACCTGCTCCAGCTTCAGTTGGAAATTTCACTGTTAATGCGTAGGTGGTAGTCACAACCTTCCTCTTGTTCATGAAGGGCCCAACAAGGTATTTTATCGTCAATTATCTACATTCACGACCATAAAATCTAATAGTACTGTCTTGGTGTAGGGGGAATTCCTGATCTCCATGGTAATTTTACCTTTCCCAGCAACCTTACTTTTGCTCTTCCAATGCTTTTAATGGGACTCTGAGGGGCTGGAGGTCTTTTCTTTGCAACCCAAGTTGATCGAATGCTTCCACACTCAAGATATCTGCTGAGCTCTCATTATCAATCAATACTCTTCTCACTTCCCTGTGCCCTATGTGAACTGACACGACAATCGCATTGTTCTGCTTCACCTCTGATCGATGTGTATCCATTTCGGTAAAGACTATGGGATCCCATCCTTGTTTTATCCTTTTATGATTGGGGCCCAATAAATTGACCTCTAAATTCTTTTGCCCATCTATGGCTTCTCTGACCTCGGTTATTCTTTCCCGACTACTGGCCCTAGTGTTCGATCCGTCAAAGATGGTGTTAATTGCCCCATTGTCCTGATTCCTTCAAGGACTCCTCTGGTTTCTGTCGTGCTCCTTCTTTGGGCTATCCTTGTACTGATCATCTCTACTTCTAAGGATCACGTCTTTGAGGTGTCCTTCTCTGATCAGCTTTTCGATGTAGTCCTTCAATTGGTAGCACTTAGAGGTCTCGTGGCCATTGTCCTGATGAAACCTGTAATATTTGGTGGTGTCTCTCCTAGCAAAGCTTGACTATTTTGGGGGCTTCCTGTACAAATTTTAATCCTCTATCACATTTAAGACCTCATCTTGCCTCTTAGACAACAGGGTATAATTGGTGTATTGTCGCTTGTAGTGCTTGCCACCTTTGTCATCATCTTTACGTCCATCATTACCCTTTTCTTCGTTGCCTTTCGGGTCCTTTTTTCTACTATTCTTCAAACCACCTTCCTTATTCTTTTGGCTACTCTCGGGCCGACCCTCATGTGTGAGTTCTCCACCATGGGCTATCTGTCATGGCGTACGCTCCCACATTGTCTACCATGCTCGCATATGTCATCGGTCCCTTTTGCCTCAAACCCAAGGTTAAATGGCTATATTGTAAACTGTTCACAAATGTTGACACCACCACATCATCATTAGGATCCTGCACTTCAGACACTTATTGTGAAAATCTGGCAAGGTAATCCTTTAGTTTCTCATCATTCCTTTGCTTTAAGGTTGACAAAGCTGATATGGACTTCCTTCGCTAGATATTTCCTATACATTGCATGGTGAAAGCTTGTACCAATTCCTCAAAGTTCCTAACGGAGCCTTCTATTAATCCTCCGAACCACCTGGATCATTGGTCCCTAAAAGTCTATGTGAACATTCGCCACATGAGGGCATCATCATAGTCGTACTACGCCACTATGCTCTGGTATCTTCTTATATGTTTCTACGGGTCAGTATTGGCCTTGAATTGATCTACATGCGGTATCCTGATTTTTTCTAAAAAAGCAAGCCCACTTTATAGAGTTTACAAACGAACTTCCAGAACTTGCGATCAGTGGATTCCCCAAGTTCTGACTTCACTCAAGGGCTTCTATCCTTCTAAGGAGGACTTCTCGTTCACCTTTCGGCTCTCCATACTCATCAAACCTCTAGTGGATAGTGAACACGTATGGGTCCCTAGGAATTCGTCTACTGATCTGAGCATAATGAGATCACGTTCGGACATGGGGGCTGGTTCTCTAAGCCTCCTAGGGGCAGCTTCATTGTCACTCAAATTCGAGTGGGACCTTTTCCTCCGACCATCGTACCTATCTACCCGTTCGAGGTGAGCCTTCATTCCATCATACTCCTCTACGTCTTCCCGTTAACTAGAATCCCTGTGTTCCCCAACTTTCCGGTCTTCTTGGTGATCATTTCTTCTATGAGAACGCTCAATTTTCTCACGGCGCTCCACCCTATCTCTCTTGAGTTTCTGGGGTGCTCCCATAGTTATTGCAACTATTTCAGAGCGTACCTTGGGATCGTGAGCCACCACCAGTATAGAGAGTTGGTGTGGAAAGCTTAAATTGGCAGTGGCCATTATGTTGATTCCATGTCTAGCGGCGTCGTCAATGACTTTCCGCAGGGACTCCTGGATTTGTCAAACGCGTTTGGGGAAATACCTGTGGTTAAACCGATAGATGTTACAACTTCAAGTCTAGTTGATGGTGGTGTCTTTGAGGACAGAATTTCTCCAACAACGATGTCATTAATAGGATTGACAACTTTGGCATTGTACGGAGACAAACTTGTCTGTGCTAGTGGCCATGATATTGCCTCTCAAGAACCTTTCTCAGAGTTAACTATCCAAACTCAATGCCTGGGGAGGTTCGGCCCCTCATTCTAGCGTCAATTGTTGACGACGATTTTCGAATCAACCACGCGTCGAACAGATAATATAAATAAAAATTAAACTAAAAACAAAAATAAATAACAAGCAAATAGCAACGTATGGTTTTACGTGGTAAAACCCTGTTACGGGGAAACATCCACGGTTACCGGTAACGGCAAGAGAAGAAGAATCCACTAGTAATCAAAAGAGTACACATACAATATCCCCTGCTCTTTCTCTTCTATGCTTAATTAACCTTCACCATTTTTAGGTCTATTTATACATTTATAGGACCATAATTCTTGATGTACAAGTAAGGGAAGTTTCCATAATTAAATGAAACTTTAACTTATTGGAGTTGTGTTTCCCTTCTTCCTCATCTCTCGTTGATTGTGTTTTGATTGTATTAGGTCTTTTGCCTATTATTTACTTTGTATCTACAAGGAAACTTACTTCCTCATCAAAGTATACTTCTAGGCACCTTATTTAAGTAGGATACATTCTTTACATGCTTTGAGCCACGACTTTGTTAAATCTGAACGATGTCCACGTGTAACGCAACCGACCATATGCTAAACCTAACCAGACCCGCTTTTCCCCGACTGATGGTCTTACCCGATCACAGTTTTCACCCCAACCATCTTGACGACCCCGATCGGGTCTTTCAGCCCGATCGTTTGTGTTGTCTTGGTCGGGGGGTTTGACAAGTGCTCTTTAGTCAAATTGGGTTTATTCAATAGGGATATCTTTTGGTGACGTTTCATCGTCAAAATTTTACCAATAACAATAGTATTAATATTTGGTTTATTTTTATTTAAACTAATTTATCCTTATTGATAAATTCTTGTTGGGATATTTTTATAATTAATTTTTTTATTAAAATATGTGTGTGTTTATTATATTTATAGGTGTCAATATTGGTACCCTAAACTATTATACTGAAAAATCTATTTGAATACTTATTATTAAATAAAAATGTTGGTTTTCATATTAAAATAAGTTATCATCTATTTAAACATTAATTAAATTTTAAAAGGAAATAAAAAATCGTTGTTGATACTATAAAACACATTTAAAATCATATTATCAAGATTCAAGAACCTTATTATGATTCTCTTAATAATATTTTTAAATTAAATATTGTAAAATTACCAATGAAAATAATAAAATAATTATCTAATGAAACGTACAACTTAATGCCATTTTTTAAAAACATTGGAGCAACTTAATGCCATTTAAATGATATTATATTTGATCAAATTGTAATATAAATATAGAGTAATACACTAATACTAGACTTTTTAATTGTTTTCCCAAATTCCTCTCAAATGGTGTTGATATGTGAGGTGCCAATTTCTTGTAAATCATGAGATTATGTGTTGAGTAATATGATTGTTATTTGCCAAATTTGGCTAGGGACCAAAAGAAAAATTCTCCACTTTCCTAGCCCGAATCCAAGCCCGAGATTACCTACCATGGAGCCATGGATCCTGGGGTCGAGCTGGGGAGACCGCCTGCCCCGCAGATGCGAGGAAAGATCGTCCAGCTATAGAACACCCGAGGTGGAGTCCGACACGATCGTATCGAGCTTCTTATACCAAAACATAAACTTAGAGAAAGCCCGATGCGTGACGGTTCAGGCTCCCGGAGGTCGAAGCTACCTCGTAAACTCTCCAGAAGCCAACCATCCTCTCCAAGCACAGAGAGAGACCCATTAAGCACCCAACTTGCACTACAGTATTGCTTCGTCTCTCCGAAAGAGGATTCAAACCCATCTGGACCAGTGGGACGAAGCTCGCTAAAGTTCCATTACGTCAAAGAGCTCCCACGTGACCACCTCAAGTTCTGAGGGACTTGGAAAGGTCTAGCTAAATTCCTAGTACCAAGACCAGGGCATGGATCTACCTCGCCCTACGAAACAGTGAACGTTTTGTTCGACGATCTCCATGAGGAATCACACCATGAAGACACACAGGATCATATCCATACCTAATAAACATTAAATTTTCACGTACATGCGGGGTAAGAGATTGAGTCCAAAGAGGAAACAAACTTATCTCCAACAAAGATATTCTCAACTCTGTCATTAATCTAAAGTCTATGACTTTTAAATAAAAGATCCAGCCTGATAAGAAGGGAACATATTCGGAGAATCATATCGAGAGATTCGCGAAGTTTAACCTACTTGAACCATGTATAAATACGTCTAAGCATAGAAGAAAATGAGGGCTTCTTGACCAAAATTCTGTAATCAGAACACGACCGTCATTGTATTCTATTATTCGACAGGCACGAGATTGCCACCCTAATGTACCCCAACGAGATTGAGAGTGTTTAAGAGATTTTTGTATGGCATACACGATCTATAAAAAGAGTTATATTCCCATTTTAATTGTATTCACATTTAAACACCCACCTTTGTTCGAACAAGTTAGGTATTAGAGGGACTGAGCCCGATCGCCACCTTTGTTGTAGTGGTTTCGATGGTGTTAACTAGAATTACTCGACTCGATTAAATTTTCTGTTAACACTTTCTAGCGCCGTCTGTACCTAGTTAATTAAATCAACAGTTACGTGTTTGTTGTTTTTAAGGAGTTATGAGGCTCCGCTCCTCCCAGGGAAAACCTGAAGCTTCGGGACAACCTTCAGCTGTATCGACATGAAAGGCCCCGAGGAAGGGTAGAAAATCCGGGTGCCACAGCCAGGTTTCGAGCCAGTCATCTGCTGCATGGGTTTTTGGTCCCTCTATGGTAAGCCAGGCCACGCTGGACCAGCAAATGGTGACCTTCTTGGAGAACGTCCGTCTCTGTCTGCTCACTGAAGGCATTACAGTCCAGCCAGTAAATCCTAACAATCAGGGAAAGTCGAGCAGACACAGAGCAGACAGTCCATCTTTGATCGCCTATGACCTCTTCCTCTAGAGCCAACCCGAGATAGGATCGGGCTTAACCTTCGATCAAAGATAGGCTAGGGCTCATGCCCCTAGTTCTTGGAAGACCATCACATAACCAGGCCAAGTGAGTTAAATCTGCAGCGGACACCCTATTCTAGAAGCAGCGAGAGGCCTTACACCCAGCGACATCAAGGAGAGAAGCTCGGGCTAGAAGAAATGGAAGCCAGCAGGCAGATCCCATTCATAGAGAGGATCGGGTAGAGATTTCCAGTTCATCAGAGGGATTTGACAGCGAAGAGTCTGAGGTCAACTCAAAAAAACCAGGGAACAAGCGCTTGAGACACCATCTGGCAAAGCTACAAAATGAGATCTAACAGATAAAGAAGGGAAAGTTCAAGGAGGATAAAAATACCTTTTAAGTGAGATAAATGCTCTCTTCACCAGAAGGATCCGGGAGGCGGAACTTCTGTAGAAATTCAAGATGCCGACTGATAAATTTTCTAGGACAGAAGACTCCCAAAGCCACCTGGAGAGCTTCATCTAGCAAATGGAAATCCAAAAGACCACCAGGGTTGCCATGTGCAGGATGTTCCCTACCACCCTGATCGACTACGTAAAGATTTGGTTCAGGAAGTTGCCTGCTGGTATCGTGGATTCTTTCACAAAGCTATCAACGGATTTTTGCTCGCAGCTCCAAGGGGTCACACAGTGTCCAAAGATCCTATACACCTTTTGTATGTGATCCAGGAGCGAGGTGAGACACTCTGTTCATACTTGGAACACTTCCATAAGGAAGTCATCTAGATGGTGGTCTTCACTGAGAAAGAGACCCGTGCCAATTTTAGGCGGAACCTATGGGCGAGTAAGCTTTTTCGATCCTTTGCCAAGCAACCTCCAGAGAGCTACCTAGAGGCCTATGATCGGGCTCTAGAGCAAGTCAAAGTTGACGAATAGCTCAAGGTCAAGACGGAGCATGACAATATGAGAACAGAGAAGCGTTAGAAGAATGAAACTCCTAAACCTGAGCTAACTCAAAAAAATCAAAACAAACCTCCTAATAGATCGACATACCGCTTCCCCATTTCTCAACATGAACAAGAAAGGTATCCAGTAAGGCGAACCCTTCCGCGGGCTTTGCCTCCTCTTAGGACAGTAGCCCTTGTAACGCGAGATGAGAGAGGGTATGATCATTACACCCTCTTAAGCATCCTGTGAAATAATCTATCTCGCCATTTATGATAAGGGGCTACTGCAGAAGTCCGCACCCATGAAATCCCTGGTCGATAGGAGGAACCGGTTCAAGTACTGTGACTTTCATGAAGATATGGGTCACAACACTTCAGAGTGCTATAACTTGCGTAATCAGATCGAGGCTCTGATAAGGGGAGGATGTTTGATAAAGTTCTTGCAGCAGGTTAGGGATAATATTCAGTCTGGAAGGGAAGTACAGGCTGAGATCCATGAGCATGTCGAGAAGAGAAAGAGGGAGTAGACAGATCTGATACAGTAAATCCAGGTGATACATACCATCAGCGGAGGGCCTATTTTGGCTGGCACCTCCAATAATTCTAGAAAAAACCATACGAGGAAAATCCCTTATGTCGATGAAGGGCGAGGTATCTTCAAGGTCTACTAAAACACGACTAACCCCTCCCAGTTAGCACCGATTATTTTCGTCGAGGCATATGTCTATAATACCTTGCAGCCTCATGACGATCCCATGGTGGTCATGGTACAGATTACCAACTGTATGGTCCACCGCGTGCCTGTTGACACAGGCATCAGCGTTGACATCCTCTTTTAAGATACCTTGAAGAAGCTGAATTTGAAATAATGGTGTTACAACAGCTGCAGTACCCCACTGTATGGATTCACTTGGGACTAGATCATACATGTGGGATCAAAGATCCTCCCAGTAATCACTGGAACAACACCTCTCCAGTAAAATGTTATGACAGGCTTCGTGGTGCTAAATACCCCATCGGCCTATAATGCGATACTAGGAAGACCTTTCTTATCATCCTTAAAAGGGGTCCTATCCACTTACCATAACATCCTAAAGTTTCCAGTTGAAGACAAGGTGGGGGAGGTACGTGGTGACCAGAAAGCAGTTAGGAAGTGCTATGAGTATCTGTCAACTAGACATCTCTAACAAAACAGTTTGCATAGGTTACAACGATCCAGAATGGGGTAACACTCGGGATGAACTTAGAAGATATAGAGCCCTCAGATCACCCAGAGGATGACCCCGTGATGCTAGATGTAGTAGAATAAAGTAGGGAATGTGCCAGCGGGCATCCTGTGGACAAGCTAGAAGAGATACCCATCTGGATGGACGATCTTTCGAAGGTCGTCAAGGTTGGAGCTACCCTTGAGCCGGGAGTGAAGGAGGGTATGATCAGAATCCTCAAAGAATTCATTGACATCTTCGCTTAGAGTAACGACGAGATACCCATGATCCCATTGTCATTGGCTACTCACCGATTAGCAGTGGATCTGACCTTCAAGCCTGTCAAGCAGAAAAAATGTCACTTTAACGCCAAAAGAAATGATACGGTTCATGAGGAAGTAGATAAATTAATCAGAGTAGGCTTCATCAGAGAGGCCCACTACCTCGAATGGATCACCAAAATGGTCATAGTCATGAATGTGAATGGGAAGTGGAGTATGTTCTTTGACTACACCGACCTTAACCGGGCATGTCTAAAAGACAGTTTTCCTTTACCGAAGATCGATCAGTTGGTTGACTCCATTAGCTTCATGGCTGCATTCTCAGGGTACAACCAGATTGAGATGCATCCAGTAAACTAAGATAAGACCAGTTTCATTACCGAACAAGGTATGTACTGTTATAAAGTGATGTCGTTTGGTCTTAAGAACGCTAGGGCTATATACCAACGACTAGTTAACCGACTGTTCAGACCCGAGATTGGAAAGTCAATGGAGGTGTATATCGATGACATGACTACAAAATCACAATCCACAGAAAGACATGAGGACTACCTTTACAGAACTTTCATGATCCTAAGGGAAAACCATATGAGATTGAACCCCTCCAAATGTGCTTTCAGGGTAACTGCGGGGAGGTTTCTGGGCTTCATGGTTCATGAGAGAGGCATATAGGCTTACTTAGAAAAGATCAAGGCTATCTTTGACCAAGAATCCTCTACGTAACTTAAGCAGGTACAAGTCTTGACCGGACAGGTAGCTGTGCACAGCAGGTTCATTTCTCACTCCATCGATAAATGTTTTTTTTTTCAAAGCTATCAAGCAAGTAAGAAACATGAAATGGGATTAGGAGAGCGAGTAAGCCTTTCAATCCTTGAAGAAATATCTGACGAGCCCTCCATTGCTAGTCAAGCCAAGTCCTAGAGAGAAGCTACAATTCTACTTGGTTGTTTCAGAAACTGCAGTGAGTGGGGCCTTGGTCAAAGAATATGGAGATAGTGTCCAGCAACCTATATACTATACAAGTCACGCTCTAACCAAGCCGGAGAAAAATTATACTCTTCTGAAGAAGCTCACTTATGCTATGGTGACTTTGGTAAGGAAGCTCTTTCCCTACTTTCAAGCTAACTCAATAGCAATAGTGACGGACCAATCTCTTCGTTAATTTTTACAAATACTAGACGTATATGAAAGACTGGTTTTATGGGCCCTGAATCTCACCCAATTTGATTTAAATTATAAACCTAGGACCACAATCAAAGCACAGGCTTTAGCAGACTTTGTGGCAGAGTTCTCAGCACCCCTAGGCCAAACGACCTCTGTAGTGGCATATATAGCTCCTGAGAAGATTCCAGAGTTTGACAGCTGGCCGATGGGTTGCAAGACCTGGATCTTCTACACAGATAGAGCATCCGGGCAAGCCAGGGAAAGAGCTGACATAGTGCTAATAGACCTAGAGGGGACTGAGTGTTGCCACTATTTTAGATTCGAGTTTAAGGCCACCAACAATAAGGCGGAGTATGAAGCCCTCCTAGCTGGGTTGAAGGCACCCGCCTAGCTCGGGGTCGATTACCTACATGTCAATAGTGACTTGTTACTCATAGTCAATCAGGTTTTTAGGTTTATTAAGCAAAAGGGGATAACATGATCACCTACTTGAAGCTAGTTCAACCTCTTAAGAATAAGTTTAAGGGATTCAAGATCAAGCAGGTGCCTCGACAACAGAATCATCGAGCATATGTCCTAGCTAAGATAGTTGTGAATGGTGGCCAAGCCTTATCACTGGGAGTTCCCCTCCAAGTGATCTCCCGGCCAAGCACTGTAGCGGGTAAGAAGATTTGTACCCTGGATCGTCAGCCATGCTGGACAGATCTGTAAGTTCCTCGGTGTTTGATTGACTTATTTCGTTGACAACCACATTTAGGGATCAATATGTAAGGGTAGTTTAGGGCATCAATGTTCGTAACCAAGCTCAAGCATCAAAGGTAAAATCACTTGCTTAACTTTCATTGAAGAGGTATTAGTGTACACACACACACTCATGCATTTTCTTTTGATTATCTTACATGCTTATTTGTCCTCATGTGTGCCTTGTGTGTCTTAATTCTTGCTTGAGTGTTGAATGCATTTTTTGTGCCTTAAAAAGAGGATATTTTCCTATTGTCCACGATTCAGAATGCTTTTTGTACAATGCCTACGCTGCGATCTGCACAGCAGTGTTTTCCAAAGGCTGCACACTGTCGCTACCGCTGCCTGTGCTTGTTGCATGCACCGTGGTCTCCCAAGCCATGTTTCACATGCGTTGTACGCTGTCCAGACCGCGGTCTATGCACTTGCATGCACAACAGCCTACAGAGAGGTGTTGTCATGGCGATGCATCGCTCTCTGAGCCACGGTCTGGACACTTACCTGTACCCTAGTACAGCCAGCGGTCCTGACCGGATTTGGTTGCCTTTCATCCAAAACAATGTCACTTTGAGTAGGGCACCATATATATATATATGTTCTCTTCTCTTCTTTTTGGTTTTTGAGAGTTCAAGAATCCATTTTTGTATGACCTAGCTTTTCTAGAGAGAGAGGGACTCCCAAACACTTATTTTTACTCAACCTAACTTCATCTCATGATCATCTAGCTTTATTCTAGGATCATATAAGCATGGAGCGTCATCTTCTTCTTGACTAGGTAACTTCTACATGCTTTAGACTTTATAGTTTCATTACTAAGACATGTATACCTAGTCCTTATTGCATATTAAATGCTTGCTTGTATGTTCAATTGCTTTTATGACATGCTTGTGTATTGATGGTTGGTTGAGAAGTATTGATTTGTGATAGCTAGAATTTAGGACGGTTTTACCCTTCTAGGTAATTCTTCTTGCCTTTGCATTTAGAACATTGATATATAGGATTTCCTTTAATTGTCATTATTAATCATATATAAGCATTAATGTCTTGACCTATCATTTTTGCATATTGAATATTCTTGCATATTCACTTAGGTTGCCATTATCTCTTCATTGTTGATTAAGCTTGTGGCTATGTGATTAGTGCACAAGGTTGGTGATCCAAAAACACTATTAAGTCCAATTGGTAGAGTGAAAGGGTTCGTAACTGGAGGGTTAGACGAGAGGTCAACCTAGGCTGTAAACTTTCTCTCAATAGTGGATTTTGAGGATCGAGTGTGGCGCACTGAACAGCCCGTGATTTTTCCCATCTGGAGGGTTTCCACTTATATATTGCTTGTTGTTATTGTTTTATGTTTGTTGTCTTTTATTTGAACACTTAGTAGAATGGGGTAGAATTGATAATATTGATTAATTCACAAAAATGGTAATCTATCGATTTAAAACCTATTCACCCCCCCTATAGGTTATAGACATACACTTTCTAGGGAATTTCAATTGGTATCAGAGCTGGTGCCTAGATATACTTAGGTGATCCGTACTCTGTGTGTGTCTTGCTTGTGCATTTTTGTTGTTGCATCTTGTGTGGTGCATTACATTTGCATCTCATTCATTTATAACCCAAACACTATGAGTGCGCTTGGGATGAGCAAAAAGGGAGCATCAAGTATAAGATCACCTTTGCTTAAAGGTGATAATTATGCCTCATGGAAAGGTAAGATTGAGTCTTATATTTTGCAAATAGATGACTGTGCATGGATGGCGGTTGAAGATGGGTACACTCTTCTAAAGATGACCAATGATAATGTAGATAAAGTTCCCAAGCCTAAGTCTCAATGGAGCACACAAGAATTTGAAGCTTCCAAGTGGAACAACAAGGCTATGAGTGCAATCTTGTGTGCCATGGATGACAATCAATACAAGTTGGTTAAAAATACTAGGTATGCAAAGAAGGCTTGGGAGATTCTACAAGTGGCTTATGAAGGAACCGAAGTGGTCAAGGACTCCAAGCTTCAATTCTTTCAAATGTAATTTGAGACAATTCGGATGGAAAATGACGAATGCTTTAATGACTTCCAAGTGAAGTTGATGGACATCGTAAATCAAAGCCATCAACTAGGTGACCTATATTCGGATAGAAGGATCAAATAAAAGATCATGAGGTCACTTCCTCTTAGATTCGAATCCAAGGTGACAGCTCTTAAAGAAAATAGTGATTACAAGTCAATGAAGCCGAGTGAAGTGATTGGAAGGCTTCTCGCCTATGAGTCTAGGTGGACCTCTACACCCACACCTTCCATGAAGTAAGAGAGCATGGCTTTAAAGCCCTCTAAAGTGGAAAAGGAGGAGGATGACTCATATGAGGAAATGGCCCTTATGTTGAAGAAATTCAAGAAGTTCATCAAAATTAACAAGAAGGGCTTTGGATCTAAAGGAAAGGAATTGAAACATAAGAATCCCTTCAAGAAAGTGGAGAAATCTCACAAGATGGATTCCAAGAAGGGAATTCAATGCTATGACTGTAGTGGGTTTGGTCACATAGCCACCGAGTGTGCTAATTCAATGTGGTGGCTGCCTCATCAAGTTATAGTGGAAGAGAAGAAGATTCCTCAAGTGATGAAGAGGTTATTTTTAACTACACGGCTTTTGGAGCCTCCTTTGTGGAAGATGTAGAAAAAGGTAAAAGCCTTAAGTAGTGACCTTGAAAACAGAGTAGATAAAGAGGTAGCTAGAAGTAATTTTTATGATGCTACCAAGAGGGAAAGTGATGAGAGCATCACATCCTCGAGTGATGAAAAGGTGGAAATAAAAAAAGAAGATGACTCGAGTAATGAGAGTTCCTCATCTCACTCTTTAATTGGAATTATAGAGAGTATGAACCTTGAAGGGTTCATTGAGCATTTTCAAAGCTCAAGGTTGAAGTTGAATAAAGAGGTTCGAAGGCTAAAGGAATAGAGCCTCAAGCTATCAACCGAGATGACTCACTTAAGTGAGAAAGTGAGTAATGGAAGAAAGGTGGAAGAAAGCTTGAAGGAGGAGCTTAAAGAGGCTAGAGAGTTTATTTCTAAGATGACTTCGAGTATGAATAAGCTTGACCATATGTTGGAAGTTGGCAATAAGCCAAGTGACAAGAGAGGTCTAGGGTTTGAAGAAAGCAATGAGACCTCAACTCCTAGCAAGACGAATTTGTCAAGAGCATGGACTTTAAAGAACCTCTTTCTCCATTTCATCATAGGAATAAAATTGAACTAGGAGAGTGCTCTAAAAATGTCCAAGTCAAGGTGGCACCAAGGAATCAAGCTGAATCTCAACCAAGGAGAGCACATCAAGCAAGCTTTCCTCAACACAAATTCCACCAACCAAGGAAACAAACTTCTCCAACTCAACAACAAAGGAGAAAAGAACCGATACCACACCAAAGGCAAGCTCAAAGACATAGGAAAGCTCTTGTTCTCACAAAAGAATGTTATGACCCCTCATTTTATTCCTACCTGTCATTTTTGTGAGGTAGATGGTCATATCAGACCAAATTACTTCAAGTATATTAACATTTGTAGAACCAGAAGCATGATTGAAAAGAATAGGGCTTTACCCAATATGCATGTGCCTAGTAAGTCTAGAGTTAATGATCCTAGGAGAAATATGATGACTATGACTACTAGGAATGCCATTGTGTCACCTAAACGGATTAGAAGAGATGAACCCACATGTCATTGTGCTAAGATTTCACCCATATGCTCAACTAGGTCCAATGGACTTGGAAGGTCTATAGGACTCATATCCCTTTTTGACATGATTTGGATTGACTCCATATGGGAAGCTCAAGCAGAGAGAGCAAACTTGCATTTCAATAAGCAAATAATTGTTCAATTTTATGCTCTTTAAGTTCCTCGGTGTTTGATTGGCTTATTTCGTTGATAACCACATTCGGGGATCAATATATAAGGGTAGTTTAGGGCATCATTGTTCGTAACCAACCTCAAGCATCAAAGGTAAAATCACTTGCTTAACTTTCATTGAAGAGGTATTAATGCACACACACACACTCATGTAATTTCTTTTGATTATCTTACATGCTTATTTGCCCTCTTGTGTGCCTTATGTGTCTTAATTCTTGCTTGAGTGTTGAATGTATTTTTTGTGCCTTAAAAAAAGGATTTTTTCCTCTGGCTCGCGGTTCAGACTGCTCTCTGTGCAGTGCCGACGCCGCGGTCTGGACAACAGTGTTTACCAAAGGCTGCATACTGTGGCTACTGCGGCCTGTGCTTGTTGCATGCACCGTGGTCTCCCAAGCAAAGTTTCACAGGTGTTGCATGTTGTCCAGACCGCGGTTTGTGCACTTGCATGCACAGCGGCCTACAGAGAGGTGTTATCCTGGCGATGTACTGCTCTCTGTGCCGCGGTTTGGACACTTACCTGTATCGCGGTACAACCAGCGGTCCTGACAGGATTTGGTTACCTTTTTTCCAAAACGACGTCACTTTGTGTAGGGCACCATATATAT
Source organism: Dipteronia dyeriana (assembly GCA_032871835.1). NCBI lineage: Eukaryota > Viridiplantae > Streptophyta > Magnoliopsida > Sapindales > Sapindaceae > Dipteronia > Dipteronia dyeriana. The sequence goes on from CM065297.1 coordinate 14,989,395, forward strand.
ATGTTATCTTCTCTTCTCTTTGGGTTTTAAGAGTCCAAGAAGCCATCTTTGTGTGACCTAGCTTTTCTAGAGAGAGAGGGACTCCCAAACACTTATTTTTACTCAACCCAACTTTAACTCATGATCATCTAGCTTCGTTCTAGGATCATTTAAGCATGGAGCATCATCTTCTTTTTTACTAGGTAACTTCTACATGCTCTAGACTTTATAGTTTCATTACTAAGACAAGTATACCTAGGGTTTTAGTCCTTATTGCATATTAAATGCTTGCTTGTATGTTCAATTGCTTTTATGACATGCTTGTGTATTGATGGTTGGTTGAGAATTATTTATTTGTGATAGCTAGAGTTTAGGGTGGTTTTACATTTCTAGGTAATTCTTCTTGCCTTTGCATTTAGAAAATTGATATATAGGATTTGCTTTAATTGTCATTATTAATCCTAGATAAGCATGAATGTCTTGACCTAGCATTTTTTCATATTGAATATTCTTGCATATTTACTTAGGTTGTCGTTATCTCTTCATTGTTGATTAAGCTTGTGGCAATGTGATTAGTGCACAAGGTTGGTGATCCAAAAACACTATTAAGGCCCCGTTGGATAGAGTGAAAGGGTTAGTAACTGGAGGGTTAGACGTGAGGTCAACCTAGGCTGTAAACTTTCTCTCAATAGTGGATTTTGAGGATCGAGTGTGGCGCACTAAATAGCCCGTGGTTTTTCCCATTTGGAGGGTTTCCACGTATATATTGCGTGTTGTTATTGTTTTATGTTTGTTGTCTTTTATTTGAACACTTAGTAGAATAGGGTAGAATTGATAATATTGATTAATTCGCAAAATCGGTAATCTATCGAATTAAAACCTATTAACCCCCCCCCCCCCCCCCCCCCCTCTAGGTTATAGACACACTTTCTAGGGAATTTCAAGATCCAATAGTGGTTTATCTCTAAGAAGGAAAGCTCCCCGAGGAGCCTAATCAAGCCAGAAGAATTAAGAGGCTTTCTGTCCGATATTTCCTAGTAGACGAATAGCTCTACAGGAGGGGCAGGTCCCTTCCCCTGCTTTGGTGTTTGCATCCCGATGATGTCATATGGGCGTTGAGAGGTTTACTCTGGGGAATGCAGGAACCACATTGGTGGGGAAGCTCTAGCATATCAGATACTTCGCATGGGGTATTACTGGCCAACTATTCATCAAGATGGGAAGAACTTTGTACAATTCTGTGAACCATGCCAGAAGACCTCGAACTTGAGTTACCTCCCACCAGATCGTTTGTAATCTCTCAGCTCACCTTACCCCTTTGCTATGTGGGGAGTCGACCTAATCGGACTGCTTCCCACCGCTCATGGACAAGCCAAGCATGCTATTGTGGCGATCGACTATTTGACAAGGTGGGTCAAAATCAGACGGCTATCCCAGATATGAGAAGATAATACGACAAGGTTTATAAAAAACAATACAGTTTACAGATTCAGAACTCCTCTTATAGTTGTACCTAACCTAGGCAAGTAGTTTGATAACGGCCGATTCAAGGACTTATGCGAAGGCTTGAGAATCGACCTTAGGCTCGCTTCAGTAGCCCACCTCACACTAATGGGCTGGTGGAATCCACCAATACGACTATCAATAAGCTGTTAAAGAAGAAATTACAACAGAGAAAGGGTAAATGGGCCAAGGAGCTTTCCGAGATTCTCTGTGTTTGCCAGACTATAAAGAGAACAACCACCAAAGAAACACCCTATTCCTTAACTTTCGGGGTTGAAGCAGTTCTTTCCATCGAGCAATAACTAATCTCCTTCAGAGTGCAACACTTTGAACATAGAAGAAATAAGAATAAGCTCTGAGTTAATCTAGATCTCTTGGAAGAGAAACAAGATCGGATAGATGAGAAAGTAGCGATTTACCAGAGCAATATTGCTAAGTACTTCAACAAGAAGGTTAAAGCTCGAAACTTTAAGGAAATGGATCTAGTTCTTAGGAAAGTGACCTTGAATACCAGGAAGAGGTCAGATAAGGTCCTAGGACCCAACTGGGAAGAGCCTTACTTGGTAAAGGTAGTGGTCTGCAACGGGGCATACAAGCTCGAGGACATGGATGGCTAACCTATCGATCACACATGGAATGCAAATCACATGAGGAAGTACTACCCCTAAACAGGGGACTCGTGAGCAGACTACCTACATTTAGGTTTCAATAAAATCCCCAACAACAATGTACTCCATTTTTTATCAATAAATTTTGCTTTCTCCATCTTCGATTATATTCTTCGTTAATTTCTTTGTATCCAATTAGGGTTTACATGGGTAAGTTCGACATAACCATCTTAAGACCAGAGATTAGCCGAGGAAGCCACCTTGCTATCCTTGATGCCACGGTCGGGTACCACCACATGCCAAGAAAGGTCTGAGTGTAATAGCATAGTTTCTATCCAGATCTCGAGATCAGGAAATAGCTAGACAGCCCTCATGATGCCTTGGTCGGGCTACCACCCCCAATAAGGGTCTGAGTGTAAGAGTATAGTTGCCATCTAGATCTCAAGACCAGGAAATAGTTAGATAGCTCTTCTGATGCCTTGGTCGGGCTACCATCTCCAAGAATGGTCTAAGTGTAAGATCATAGTTGTCATCCAGATCTCGAGACCAAAATAGCTATCAAGTCTTCCTGATGCCTCGGTCGGCCTATAACCCTCTAGAGGGACCTAGGCTTGGAAAGTTCTCCTACCTAAGCTCCAATGTCCAAGTTATTACTGGTTACTAATCCTCCATGTGCATATGATTGCTTATTGTGACAGGTGCAAACTAGGCTGAAATCATATAAGGGGACTACTCACTAGAGTCATCGAGCTACAAGTTTCTGCTGAGAGTTGAGAGCTCGAGCTAGCTGTCTACTTTCACACTTAAACAAATTTAAGATCCCATTATTTTTGTCAAATTCGATTAAGTCAAGTTTTTTCAGAGGTTGCATCTAGGTCGAGATCAGGAATGAATCAAGGAGATGTCAATCAAGTCAAAATTCATTGAAGCAAGTATGAATGAAATCTAAAGCCATTCTTCATTAACGATACGGGAGCCTATCTCCTAGAAAGGCTACAGTTATCAAGCAAGGAGCCCAAACCCCGGTTCCAGGCTAGAGAAGATAAAAGAATGGTAAAGGAAAAGCTAACTAGATATAACATAAGTAAAGCAGGGTGCCCACCCCTCTTTTCGGCCAATAAAATAAAGTTGTGAATAGACTGTATCAGGTCGCAGCTTTCTCATAATTTGCTCATGTTGTTCCTCATTCTTGGTGGTCCTTGCCTCCTGCTCCTCCTTCTAGTGGTTGCTCATTTTGGTTGGCCCATTTTGCTACCCCTTCCTCCGATAGCTCCACGATTGCATGCTGCTCAACTGCGTCCTCTTTCAAGACCTCATTAACCACCACTATAACCTCAGACGGGATATCCGCATCAAGAAAGGGGGCTATTGACTCCATTATGCTCTTCTCTGCCTCTAGCTCATCTATAAAAGATTCTTCATGGGGGTCTCAGGCTTTTGGTTGGCCTCTCTCGGAGATTGGAATAGGAGGGGGAAGATTTAGCATGACTGCTTGCTTCCCAGCCCCAGCCCCGCTAGAAGGACTAGCTCCGTCACCCTCGGGGCGAGACATCTCTGCAGCCCAGGTCATGATTTCCTCTCTATCCCAGCTGGCGATACTAGAGAGCTTAAAAGGAAGAGGGAGGGCTTCAGCAACCTGGAATGAGGTATAGAAGTATCCCTCGCTAAAGGAATCATCCACCTCGGTTTGCAACTTCACTGTTTGAGCACTAAGATCCTAGATCTTGACATCTAGGAGTCTCTCTGCCTAACACGTCTTTCAGATATTAAGATCTCTTGGTCAAAGGACCGCTTCGTCCTGTCATGTTCACACTGAAGCTCGATCAGTTTTGCCTCTATTCTCTTCTGGCTGGAAGTCATCTCTTGTACCAGAGTCTTAGCTTGCGTAAGTAGCCCCATGACCCTCTCAGCTTTGGCCTCAGCTTGCATAGCCCGGTCACGGAAGGAGGCTACCTGGTGGCCCATCGCCATATTGAATTTGAAAGCCTATAGGGAGAAAAGCCAAGGTTAAAAAACGTTCAGCGCCCACAGTAATAGGAAAGATATAGAAGAAGATAGTTACCTCAGCCAAAAGAGAGGACCCCTTGGTAAGCAAAATGTCCACTGGAAATAAAGCCATTCTAGAGAGCCCACCACTTGGGCAAGATATGACGAACCTCTCCAAGACCATCCCCACTAAGCTTGACTAATGGTTGGAGCGGGCAGGGGGAATCTCTAGAACACCAGCCTCGGGTCTGTCGAAGCTTGAGGAGCTTGGAGCGTAATTAGAGAGGCAGAGGCGTCGGGTAAAGTGACTGAAGGGGTAACAATAGTAGCAGGGGGTAACCAATGAAGAGGCAGCGGTGGTCGTATCAATAGCCTAGGAAGTGGGTTTTTCTTTGTTTAGAGCTCTGAAAGCCCGCGATGCAAGAAAAGCTAACTTGGACATAGCTTGGGAAAGAGGCAGAGTGGGACCTGACAAAACCCTAGTTGGATTAGTAGACCCTTCTTTCTCTGAAGCAGCCAAGAGGACTACCTGGGGTAATCTGACAGGACTAGAAGGGGTACGAGCTTGCCGGATTTCTTGGGAAACTAGAGCAACGACAAAAATTGTTAAAAAAAGGGAAGCAGTTAGAGTCATGCTAGTCAACAAAAAGAAACAGGATGGCTCAGTGTTACTTACGAAGAGTAGCATCAGAAATTCACAGATAATGATTTACTCAGCAGTGAGAAACTTTAGGTTCAATTAGTTCCTAGCGAGGATGGTCTTCAGTGTAACCTCTGACTTGGCAGGCACGGAATCTTGGCCCTACGAGGGTTTAACGTTGAAAGCGGTGGGAATCGTGAACTCATGCACACCAATAAATACCGAGCTTCCTTAATCATCCCCCGCCAAGATCCACTCCTCCTTCCAGGTAGGGTTTTTCTTTAAAGCACCATGAATGATGAAGTTGAGCTTGTTCTTAGTTTTGCATCGAATTGGCCTCAAAGAGCTCTAGACAGGCTTCAAATTTGAAAATGATAAGCCAACTTTTCTACTCCAGGCTCCCTAGTAACCTTGCCCAGCTCGTATTGTTCCCTCCACAGCATGAGAATGCCAATCAGATGCCTCTAGAAGTCGGGAGTCATCTAGAGAGGAGCTAGCTGTAGGACGCTGAGAGCCCGTAGAAGAGTAGGATGGAGAGGAAGTCTGACCCCATTTTTAAGGGCCGCCACGTGGATCAAAAGCACGCCTTTAGGAGGATTGAAGATGTCATAATTTTGGTGAGGAACTAAGATGGAGATGTTGTTGAGAGTGCCATACTTAGACCTCATACGATCAATCGTTTGAGGATCGACGGTGGAGTCCAGAATGACCCTAAAGTCATAAGGAGGAAGCCTCTCCAGAGAAGGACCAATAATTATGACTTGGTCCTTCCTAGTAGGAGTATCCCTATTTTCCCCGTCAGAATTTTCATCGACCAAGCTCAATGGGTTATCTGGTCGGTTAGAAAACCCAGTCCCGATAGCTACGTTCCTGTTCGACCGGTAACATAACCGGTTTAGAGGTGAGTAATCACCGTCGAAGTCTCATCGAGCCCGCTTTCCATGTGTAAGACTGGAAACTTCCTCACCATCGACAAGAGAATCAATGGAGTCATGGCTGGCTTTCGACATGGTAAAATAAGACTTGCAAGTTTGACAAAAGGAAAAAAAAAGATGAAGAACTGATCGAGAGGATTTTTTTCTTCGTCGAGAATTTGAAATTTGAAAAAAGAGAAAGTGTGAGGAAGGCGGTGAAACAGCCGAGTATAAATATGAGTGGATAAAGCGATGATATCGGTGACACAGAAGCAAGATCTTCGGTGGGATTGCCTTGATTTTTAGGATCGGCTGTAACGTAGTTAGATTATTTTGGGAATGCACCGGCCTATGCTTACCACGTCACTTATAAAATTAATAAGAAGATTTCCACCAAGATTCTTGTTAACGATGAAGAAGGGAAATTTTCCCAATTAAAATAAGGAATCTGACTCCCTAACTCAATCACCGATGTTCAAGTCAGAGGGGACTTCTATTAATAACCAAATTTGGCAAGGGACCAAAATAGAAATTCTCCACTTTCCTAAGCCAAATCCAAGCTCAGATTACCCACTATGGAACCATGGATCCCAGGGTCGAGCTGGGGAGACTGCCCCGTAGATGCGAGGAAAGATCGTCGAGCTTCGGGACACCAGATGTGGAGCCCGACACGATCGTATTGAGCTCCATACACCAAAACAAGAATTTAGAGGAAGCTCGATGTGCGATAGTCCAGGCTCCCCGAGTTCAAAGCTACCTCTTAACCTCTCTAGAAACCAGTCATTCTCTCTAAGCACAAAGAGAGACCCATTAAACACCCAGTTTGCACTACATATTGCTTCGTCTCTCCGAAGGAAGATTCAAACCCATCTGGACCAGTGGGACGAAGCTAGCTAAAGTTCAATTACGCCAAAGAGCTCCCACGTGACCACCTCAAGTCCTGAGGGACTTGGAAAGGTCTAGCCAAATTCCTAGTACCAAGACCAGGGCATGGATCTACCTCACCCTATGAAACAATGAACGTTTTGTTCGACGACCTCCATGAGGAATCAAACCATGAAGACACACAGGATCATATCCATACCTAATAAACATTAAGTTGTCACGTACATGCGGGGCAAGAGATTGAGTCCAAAGAGGAAACAAACTTATCTCCAACAGAGATATTCTCAATTCTGTCATTAATCCAAAGTCAATGACTTTTAAATAAAAGATCCAGCCCGTTAAGGAGGGAACATATTCGGAGAATCATAGCTGGAGATTCGCGAAGTCTAACCTACTTGAATCATATATAAATACGCCTAAGCATAGAGGAAAATGAGGGATTCTTGACCTAAATTATGTAATCAAAACAAGGTCGTCATTGTATTTTATTATTCGACAGGCATGAGGTTGCCACCCAACTGTACCACAACGAGTTAAAGAGTGTTTGAGAGATTTTTGTTTAGCATACATGATCTATAACAAAGAATTATATTCCCATTTTAATTGAATTCACATTTAAACACCCACCTTTGTTCGAACAAGTTAGGTATCAAAGGTACCGTCCCCGGCCGCAACCTTCGTGGTAGTGGTCTCGATGGTGTTAACTGGAATTACTCACCTCGAGTAAATTTTCCTTTAACAATGATGTTGACTAATCGGTATATTTCTGTACATGTTTTAGGTCCCTATTTCCTATTATTTGTGCTTTGTTCTTAGGTAAAATTAGGTATTTTATGTGTTTGTTGAGCATGTGTAGGTCACATTTCATTCAAGAGGTGTTAGATGTTATTTTGGAGAAAATGAGCAAAAAGATCAATTTTCGGACCAGTGCAAAACAGTCAATTTGCTGGGCCAATATCACTCATCTCAGATCAAATTGTGTGTCCTAATACCTATGGATTGAAAGCCCCGGAAGTCTAGTTTCTGGCGCACTTTACGGATTGCAATTCTGATATTCCTAGAAGAAGTTATGCGTAATTTAGTAACCGAAGGTCAGTGCTGGATAGTCAACAGTGGCCTAGACCGCCGTCCAGGCACAAGACCTAGCCAGCGGTCTACGGAGCGGTGGCAGAGGAATTTAGCGGTCTGGACCGTGGTGAGCTCCAGAGCGACCCAGACCGCGGTTAGACGAATTTTTGGTGGAAAACCACTCCGAATTGGTCCAAAACTTCCCAAATCAAATTGTAATGATTTTAGAAGACCAAAACAAGTTTGGGAAACTTCCAAAACTCAAATTATCAGTCAAACATCAATAGAGGGAATTTCAGTAAGAAAAGGATTCTCATTCCTTGTTTCATTCTACTTTCCCACTTGATGGATTTCCTAAACCTAAGAAGAATTAGGGGTTTAGAAGGAAAAATTACAAATAAATACATCCTATTCTTTGCAATTCAAAGAGTTTTTTCCAGCCATCCCCCACCACTCCATCACCATACAATTTACATTCATCTTTTCACATCGAAGATTTGAAGAATCCGTTTGAGGCCTCAATGGGTTTTATTGTTTCTTTCTCTTTTCTTTTTATTTTCTCCATGTGTAACTAATTCCATACCGGGGAATCAATGTGAACCTTTATGAACGCTCTTTGCTAGAATTGACTATATTTAATTTAATTAAGTCTTGATTCATTTAATTCATCATATGTCTTAATTCTTTATTCTTGTTAATGCATGATCATACGTTGGCATGAATTTAGGGTTTTGATAATTTAATGATTGTGGTTGGAGTATTGATCTATACGTAATCTTAATTGATATTCACTTTAATGGATAAAACTGATCTTATTATTGATCTATGCAAGTAGGTTTTGGTTCATTGTTCTTGCACTTAATGGGTTCTCGATTGTAGTTTGCACCATTGATCTATGGCTAAATTGTAATTGAGAACACTTGATTCATCCCAAGATCATACGGTAACAATCATACTTAAAATAAGAACGAACCCTTAACTTGATTAATATTCTGTTTTCACAGTCAATTCGAAACATTGAGTAAACATAGTAAGGGAGCATTGATGACCTAGTACTTTCTCACCTTTGATCACAACCAAATCTTTTTAATTGCTTTCTTAGTTTTAATTTAATTTAGTTTTAGATTTAAATCAACTCAACAATCTTCTTGTTACTTTAATTTAGCTTTAATTAGAATTAGTTTTAATCGATAAATCTCTAGTCCTCATGGGAACGATCCTTACTTGCCGATGTATGATATCTTCACGATTCGTGCACTTACGAGTATTGTTTTTATAAAACACGAATTTACACATCAAGTTTTTGGCACCTTTGCCGGGGATTAGTTGAATTTATTGGTTAATTCTAGTTTTAGTTTTAGTAATAGATTTGATTAGTTAGGTAGTAGAGTCATTAATTTTAGATTTTTAGTTTCATTTTATTTTATTTTATTTTTTCTTCGCAGTTTACTATGTGTTTACCTTTTGTTTCACGTTTCGACGGTGAATGCAAGGTAGAAGATCACTGCAAGGAGAATTACTACCGTTGAACGACAACATTGATCGTATTGGACAAAGAACAATAGGAGACGACATAAATCGCAACATCCAAGAGGTTCCAGATCTACCAGTTGTACCTATCAAGACCATGATGGATTACAGCAGGCTCATTGTTGATAATCACCCTCTATGCATTGCACTGGATGAGGCAACTAGAAACTATGAAATGAAAAGTTTCCATTCTAATCTGTTGCCTGCTTTCTATGGACTTCCGAATGAAGATGTGCTAAAATTCCTTAGAGAGTTCTATGCAGCAATTCAAGCTTTTCCAAACACCAGGGTGACAAAAAACCAGCTGCATATGAGGTGTATTCCACATGCTCTCAAGGAAAAGGAAAAGGCGAAGACATGGCTTCTGACTTTACCTCCAGCTTCACTGACAACATGGGAAGAGGTAGTAGGTAGACTTGCTGATCAATTTTATTCACCTCAGAAAACCAGTGAGATCAAGTCCAAGATTACAAATTTCTTTCAAGGGGTCCAAGAGTCATTCTATGATGCCTGGGAGTGTTACAATATGCTTCTGTTTGATTGTCCTAAGCATGGATATCAAATGCACCAACTCTAGCAGTGGTTCTATGATGGTCTAAATGACATTTCAACTGTCTCCGTGGATAACGCATGTGAAGGATCCATGACTGACAAGACTCCAGAATAATTGCAAACTATCTTCGAAAAACTTGCTAGAAATTCCCGAGAGAAGAACTCTAGGAGAAGGAAGGGAGTTTATGAAGTAGATACGAATGCCGGGAACTCAATGCAAATGTCACAAATGCAGAAAACTATGGAAGTACTTGTCAATTAGGTGGGAAAAATGAGAGAAGAACATTGCAAGGGATATGAGCAACCAGGGTACGGTGCGAAAGTTTATCAAGCAAGAGGTCATGGACCTAATGATGAAGAAGAAGTACAAGCTATGAACAATTTCAACTCTCGACCTCAGAATGATCCTTTTTAAAACACATACAATCCAGGGTGGATAAATCATCCAAACTTCTCTTGGGGAGATAATCAAGGCCTCGAGAATCAGTAGGGAAATAACAACAATTATGGCCAAAAAGAGTATAATGCTGGTACTCAGTAGATTCTTGTATCTCAACCCACAAATCTATCATTGGAAGATACAATGAAGCAATTTATACAAGCTATGGACCATAGAATGAATCAAAAAGATAAAAGATTCCAAGACACTGATATGAGAATGTAGAATTTTGATGCTTCATTAAGAAAGATAGAAACACAAATTGGGCAACTAGCTGAAGCTAATCAAAGGAATGAATCAAAAAAATTTACAAGCCATACTGAGCAAGCAAGGGCCATTACAGCTCATTGGAATGGTAAAGATTTAAATAAAGATAAACCTGCTAAACTATTTAATGCTTTTATTAATATTTCAGGTTTCTCGAAGAAGAATAGTGAACTAGGAGAAAAGGAAGAGCTTAAGGTCGAGAAGTCCAAGAATACATCAAAAATTCACAAATCGCCTATTCATTTTCCATCCAGAGTTTAAAGGAACCAGCTCAACCAATCATTCAAAGAGATCTATAATATCCTGTCAAATGACAATGTTAGTCTACAAACCATGGAAGAGATTCATAAGATGCCAGCCTACGCAAAGTATTTCAAAGAACTCAATTAGAGAAGTAGGAAGACTGATTCACACGAGACAGTACAAATTCTAGATGGAGCAAGTGCAATACTCTAAAATAAGTTGCCCCCGAAACTCAAGGATCCTGGAAGTTTCAACATCACCGTCACAATAGGAGAAACAAGGAAGAAGAGAGCCATACTGGATCTATGGGCGAGTATTAATTAGATGCCGTATGTTGTATATGAAGAGATGGGGCTGAGTAATCTAAAACCAATCAACATGGAGCTTTCACTTGCCGACCGATCTATTAGGTATCCTCGTGGAATTGTGGAAGTTGTTCTAGTCCAAGTTGGCAAGCTTATTATACATGCAGATTTTATTATACTAGATATGGAAGAAGAAAGTGCCAATACAATTGACTTCCCTATCTTGCTCGGTAGACCATTTATGTCAACAGCGAAGGCTATTATAAATGTGAATAATGGGAAGGTTTCCATGACTGTGTTTGATGAGACAATCAATGTTGATGTTTTTTGAACATTTGAAACATCCGGTGGGTGTTGCTGATTGTTTCAATGTGGAAGTAGTAGATCCATGAGTTTGTACAGATTCAACTTTGGCCTTAAAAGAATCCCAAAATGAGAAAAGAAGCAAAATTTCACATTGTGCAAGATATGAGAACATGATTGAACAATTAAAAGAAGACAAACAGATGATTGCTGCTCTTAACTCTAAATTGACAACAAGGATCACTGAATTACTGGAAGAAAAAGAGTCTTCATTACAAAGGTATGCAGTACTTTCTTAAAAGGTTGAAAAGCTCAAAGAGGAGTTTGATCACCGGATGAAGCTAATGAAGGCTGAGATTGAACAAATAGATTAAGCCTTAGAGATTATGAAGATTAAAGAGCTTGAAGACATTGCAAACCTTAAAAGGGCGAAGCTAGAGATCAAGTCAATGGTCATGGATGAGAAGAAGCAATTGGAGGAAGTCAAGATCAATGAGGTGAATAATGACGAGTCAAGTGATTCCATCACCAAAAAGGAAGATCCAATTCCAAAAAGAAGAAGGAGAAACAGAAGGAATCAAGATCGATCATTGAACAACAACTACCAGAGAGGTAACTTTCATAAATTTATTCCCGTTTGTCACTTTTGTAACAGGAAAGGTCACATTCGACCAAGATGCTACGATTATATAAGACAATATAAACAAGGGAGAATGAATCCAATGAATGTGAAGAAAGTATGGATCAATAAGGCTGAGCTAAGAAACATTGAGAGTGATGGAACTTTCAAGTTGAAGAAAATAGGTGATGAATATGAGATTTTTGCATCACCATTAGAGCCATAGCACTCTCCTACTTCTCGCCTCGACGTTAAATAAAGCGCTTGGTGGGAGACAACCCACCCAGGTTTATTTCGTTTATTTTTGTTTTGACTTTTTTTTCTTTTTTTTTTCGAGTCATAATTAGTGTGTCACAAGAACCTTTATAGTCAAAATTAAATATTGTTAAATTTTTAATCTTGTGCTTAATTTTGGGACATTGTTTAATTTAGGTTTGAGGGTATCTTGTGGTTTTTAATAAAAAGAACAGGTGCTTCTGATGTGTGCGAATTTGAACTGTGCAGATGAAGTTTGAGAACAATCTTGTTCCTGCACCGCTGGCTAGGCCGCTCTCTAGACATATGTCTAGACCGCGGTACACAACGCATGAAGGCTTTGCCAATTAGCGCGGTGCACACCGCCCTCGCGGCATATGCATACACTGTGGCCTAGCAAGCAGGTACCCACTGGAATTTCTCACGGCACAGATCGCTCCGCATACAAGGTGTCTAGGCCGCGGCACATAGAACGTTGGATCCACTGTGAATCACCGCTGCCCAGATCGTGGCCAAGGTAAGTGACCCAGACCGCGGTAGGACACGATTTCACGCACCTATATAAGTGTGTTGTCTGGACTATTTTTCCTCCAATGTTCTTCTTTGGCTGCACCCGTTCCTCTTCTCCCTCCACTTCCCTTTTTGTTTCATTTTAAAATTTTGTTTTTATAAACATTGAGGACAATGTTTAGATTAGGTTTGGGGCTGTGAATTTGTGTTTATTTTAATTTTTCAGCGATTTGTTCAAATCTACGAAAAGGGCCTGTTTTGAAAATTTTTGAGGCAAACGTTTTGTTTAAACTGCATTCATTGGTGTAGAAATAATTTTTTCTGTCTATGAAGGGTTATTTGTTTTTTTGATATGAATCTAACGGTATAAATAACGTAAAATTATGGGCGGTGGTTAAAAAGTTATGAATGTTTCTTCGACCAAAGGTCATGGGTGATGCCCTGTTTTTGCAAATCTGCACGTGGACTGTTTTCAACGCCTGTTTTCTAATTTTTATGATTCGAATTTTAAATTCTTTTCTAAATGAAAAATGTGAATTTATATGTCTATTTTCTTGTGTTAAAATATGGTTAACGTTTATTTATTCATCTAAGAGATATACATAAGAGAACAGATGTAAGTCGTTTTAGAAAGTCACCGGTTTTTGAATTGTTTGTCCTCTATTTTTCGATGCTTTTTTGTGTGCTTTATTCAATGAGTTTAGACTAATGTCTTTCCACTTAGAGTAGTGCATCACATTTTTCAAAATTTATGGCATGCTTTCGATATGATGGTGGATAGGATGCTTAGTTGGATAACAATGATTAATAGTGGAGACTACCCTTGTGAGTTGACTAAGCCAAAAAGGCAAAAGCGTACATAATTATCATTATAGAGGGTTTTTTGTTTCTACTCCTAAACACTCATTAGGTTCTTAGCATTAGAAATTGATCTCAATAGGTTATGCATTGGAAATTAAAGAACATTCATCATAAAAAGATAACACATGTGGACTTTGCTCTTGTTTTGGTTGAACCATTAGAAGTGATATAGACAATGTGTGCTTTAACTCACATAAAAGGCCTTAAATATTTTCAACCTTATGTGTGTGCTCCATAGCCAATTTTGAAGTCAAACACTATAAGCCTTTTTCTTTCATCACCCATATTAACTTAACCCCAATGAGCCATATATTAGCCATACCTTATAGCTTGGGATCATATTGAGGTGATGAAGATAATTGAAGAGAGTTCGAAATGGGTGATTTGTGATGTGCATGTACCAAGACAAAGCTAGAAGATGAAATGCAAAGAAGGTGTTCGAAGAATTATGTAATTGATGTACAAATTCTCATCTAAAAAAAGGGTAAAAAAAAAGTAAAAAAAAAAAAAAGATAAATGACTGAGATGATGAATCAAAAGTAAGTGACAATGGAAAGAGCTTTACAATGAACTCAAAATCTACTCAAGAAGGAGAATGTACGAAAATTGTTCAAGAAGCTTGGATGCAAGTGGAATGAAGAATTTGTAGAAATTCAACCGAGTATAAAGATTACCGAAGAATTTCTCTATATGATCCTAGGTTTGTTTGCTATCATTTTCCCGTTTTTCTTAACCTTCACCCAATGGCCCCGTTACAACCAAAGAAAATACATAATTGATCTTTTGGGAATGCTAGCTTGAGAGTAAAGGTAATTATGTGCTCTATCTTGTTCTTAATGTCTGATTCCGTTCATAAGATCCTTTGCATGAAATCAAACTTTCTTTCTGTTATATATTCTTATGCGATTATATCTTGAAATTTCTTGTGCATAAACTTACCTCGCATATGCTTGATGAGTGTATCTGCCTAGGTTCTGGTGAAATTAAAGAGTGACATCCTGTGAGAATTAGAGTCGAGGCGAATTATATCTATGGCATTTGACGAATGCGTTTTTGAAGTTAGAGTGTCTTGAGTATTGGATTTTCATTAAAACTAAGTAGTGCATTCAAATTTGTGACATAATTTCAGTCTTTATTCAGTGGCTCTAGCATGTATTGGCTTTGAATGGTACATTTGAGTTTGCATCTTGATAATTTTTCTTTACGTAGAAATATGATTGTGGGTAGCATAGCTGTAAACCTTCAGGAGATAACAAACCAATAATTCTCAACGTCAATGATCAACACCTTTCAAACAAACCAGATTGAAATAAGAAGAGAAAAGGCAATGCCAAAATTGTCTAAAGTTGCCTTCCGGTAGCTCAAAATAAGAAATCTTTGATGCATCAAATGGACCGTTAAGGATATAATATACGGAAAGAAAATACATATACATCGATAGTGTTGGCTCGTCCAATGCAATGAAGATTTTTCCTTTAAAGATTGGTTCACATTAGGGAGGGATAGGCCGGTATGGCCATGTTAGACGGAGACGGACCAACGCGACCATCCCACACAAGTTTTTGAGAGAAAGAGAGATAGAGTGGTTGGTATTTTTTTTTTATTGAAGGAAAAAAAAAACATAAAAGACTTGAAAATGGTGCCCACCTCCCTCTCTAGTATCTAACTTCATCATTTGAAGGGAGAAAATCAAGGCCATTTTACCATCCTTCAATTAGGGTAAGTATTACCTCCCCTCTAAAAAGATGACATTTGCCTATGGAGGGGTAATTTTGTCCAAACATATGATAGTTTTTAGATAAAATTACCCCTCTCTAAACACATGTCAGCTTTCTGGGAGAAGGGTAATGCTCATCCCTTTGAAGGGGCTGAGCAAAAGTGAACTCTAGACAAGTTGCTATAGGTCCGTCTCATATGTGATGTTAGTGAGACGACCCAATGAGAGAGTGACATTTGTCACAGCTCTTAAAAAACAACCCATACTTTTTATTCATCAACTAGACACTGACACCCATATAAGTTATTAAAAACAAAATTTTCACAAACCTTTCACTTCGTTGGACAATCCGATTTCTTTCCTTTCCTCAACCAATTTCATCTCCTCCCGTCTTCTTGCACCCTTTCACTCAAGAAATTTCATCTCCTCCTCCACCATTTCACTATTTTAATGGTAAGTTTTATATTTATTAATTATTATTATTTGAGGTATGATAAATAAAAGAATTAGAAAAAAAAAAAGAAATATAAAAAATTAAATGTATGGCCACACAAAGATGTTGGATTTGTATCACCAATGTTTATTATATATGATTTCACCAATTCGATGTTGCGAATGTTGTGGATGTTACGGATGGGCATGGTTGAGAAGCCTGACAATGCTGAGCATTCTTACATGACAGGTTATTGTCATTCTCAATTCTAGGACGAGCAGTACCATTATTTGTGAAGGCTAATGAGCATAATTGTAAGTTGTACCTAGCAGCATCAACTTTGGCAACATCTTGTACCAACTTTACCAAGGCATCATAACTCAAACTTCTACGAACATTGACCCATTTTATCATACCACCCTCGTAACAATTGCCCACCAAACTTCCACCGTGATAGATGTCTAATTTCGTTGCTCCCATATTCCTACATGTAAAGTAATTGACATTTAAAGCATTTGACATGTAACTTTAAAAGGAACTGACATGTAACAAAACAGGATTTGGATGACATGTAACTTCAAAAATAACATGGCATGTAACTTCAAAAATAAACTAGCATGTAACTTCAAAAATAACCTAACATGTAACTTCAAAAATAAACTAGCATGTAACTTGGGTACAAAAACAACCTAGCATGTAACTTCGAAAATAACATACATGTAACTTTAAGAAATACTAGCATATAACTTTACAATAGCTGGGATTCACTCTAAACCCAAATTACTGAAAGACATGTAACTTTGCAATAAATTGACACGTAACATCGAATTGACCTAGCATGTAACATTAAAATAGCTTGGCATGTAACCTGGGAACAAAAAATTACAGAACATGGATTCCACTCAAAATCGTAACCATCTTCAAATCAAACTTAATGATTCTTGTCAAAAACAAGTGGGAAAGGGTTCCATACCTTCAAAAGCAGTTGGGTTTCGGATATGGATCTTCCTTTCAAGATTGGTGTGACCCAAATTAGTTGACAGAGATGAAATGTTGAGCCAAATACAGAGACGAAGAGCTGAAATGACGAGACGAAGACCTAAAGTACAGAGACGAAATGTTGCGGTGAATACCCAAATCAGTTTAGAGAGAGAGATGCCCAAATCGGTGTAGAGAGAGATGCCCAAATAGGTGTAGAGAGAGAGAGAGATGAAGACCAAATCGGTGTAGAGAGAGAGAGATGAAGATGACCCAGTCTGGAGAGAGATGAATCGGTGTCCACAAAGAGAGAGATGAAAATCTGATTTTCAAACAAAAATGGAGGTTGAAGACATTGATAACCCAAATTTTTGGGTGAGAAATTTTGGGTCAAGTAAAACAAAAGTGAGGGTATACTTGTCACTTCAAGGTTAAATATGCTAATTATAATAAAAAATAAACTTTTGGTTAAAAACAATAACTCAATAATTTTTTTGGGTTATTTCTTATAATTACCTCTATATAATAAGTAAATAAAAAAAAAATAGTTCAGTTTAAATGAGATATGTGGGTGGGTCGGGTGGCACTGTACTGTTGCACTGTAGGTATTTTTTAAGTGGACACGCTTTTAATGGTCATTGATTAATATATATTAATAATTTAATATATGTACTGCAACACTGTAGGTATTTTGTTTTAGTAAACACGTTTTTAATTGTCAATTAATTTTAGTTATAAATTTAGGATCTATAATAATTTTGTGATTCAGTTTCGTACGGTATCTTTTTGTCAATTTTATGAATAAATCTAGGTAATATAATAGTTTTGTTACTCTATTTTTTTTTTAAAAAAGAAAATAATAATAGTTACTCTATTATAATTCTTTTGATATAATTTTTTAATTATTGGATTTATGTTATGTCATATGTAAATTTTATCAGATGTACACGTCGTTGACAAGGTAGATAAGATTGCCAGGTAGATATCCGAATAGGAATTCAGAAAATTCCTCGCAAGATATCACCAAAGAATCGGAACCCGAGTAAGTATAAATGCAAGTATTGAGTAAGACCTACTCGGGATCAGCTGACGTCATGTTCTACTCGGGATCAGCTGACGTCAATTTCTACTCGGGACAAATATGAAGAAATCCGAATAAAGAAGTCCAGTACATAACTCGCGTACGAACCAAGAGTCATATTAAAATACGTAAAGATATTCACATCGAAGAAGAATTCCAAGAAGAATAGAATACCAAACCGGAAAAATTTTCCAAATCAGGCAACAACTTTATTTTTTCAAAAAGACTACGCATTTGTAAAGAAATAAGTCCTAAACAGACTATATCACTAGAGTTCCATTCGATCTCTATACAAATCTCTGAAATAGAAAAGAAGATAAAGACTATTCCAACAAGTAACCAATCATAATTAAATACAAAAATCTTTCATTACTTGTACAAAAAGGATTAGGGTTCTATGTATATATAAATAGACCCATAATCTCGTCAAAAAAGAGATAGAAGAGTACAGAGAGAAAAAAGAGAGATCGAGAATTGTAAATCTTTATTTCAATAGTGGATTTTGGCTCGGTTGTTTGTTCAACCACCGTGGACGTTTCTCCGATCACCGGAGTTTTACCACGTAAAACGTGTGTCTGACTAGTTTCAAATTGCATTCTCCTTAACTTTCTCTTTGAAGTCACGACTAAAAATCCAATCTTGTTGACTTTCTCACATATTGAGAAATCGACATCAACAATCGGCGCTAGAAGGAGGGTGCGTCTGAACCTCCGATTTGATTAAAATAATGGCTAGAAGTGGAAGCGGAAACAGGTATGGGATATCCAAAAATCTCCAGATAATGTTCATATTGGTAGTAGTTCATGAGATGTTGCCATGCCACCGAGAACCAACCAACATCCCTAGCAGGGATCCAACAAATCCCTCTGACCAGTGAAGACCTGACACGACGTTTCCATGAGGCACTACAATAGCTGGTATCGGAAGCGGCAAAGGAAGGAGTTGATCTACTGGCTATAGAAGAAACACAACCTTCCAATCCCTCACTTACAAGGTTTCATTCGGTTATAGTTGGGCCAAAACCAAATGCACCAGAAGCCGGTAGGAACTCCGTTCCAATTAATCAAGCTGGATGTGAAACACCCGAAGAGGAGCGACCATGCCTAAGGCAGAGCCATGGTCAAATAGCCTATGATAGACACCGAAAGTATGACCGGCACAGGGATCGGTCGTCATCATCAAAGGATAGTAATATGCACCATCGCAAGCATCGTCACGGAACCATACGCCTGCAAGGATCAACCCGTGAGACTCGACAACGAAGTGAAGAGGAGCTGGAAAAAGGCATGGCAGTCACTCGACGGTTTAACCATCATGGAGATCCGATGGGAGATAGAGATGTTATAATTCAGAGCCTGACCCGAGAAGTTGAAAATAATAGGCGTCATATGGACGCACTGGTAAGACGATATGGGTACAATGACTTATCCGACGACGATTCTGATAGTCCATTCACTAGGGACATCCTGCTACCCCATTTCCAGAAAGATTCAGGATGCCACACGTAGAACAGTTCAAGAAGGATACAGATCCTAAATAACATGTCAGACGGTATAAAAGCGTTATGGCTCAGTATGCCTACAGTGACCCTTTACTATGTTTCAACTTTCCACAGACTCTAGGAGACATACACTCAAGATGGTTCGGAAGATTGCCCCCAGCCAGCATCAGAAGTTTTGGTGAATTAAGCAAAAGTTTCTCAAGACAATTTTTGGGCAACGTACACAGGAAAAAGTCAATGGCTTACCCTTTTCAGTTGAAATAAGGGAAATATGAGTCGTTAAAAAAATAACTGGGGAGATTCGGCCAGGCGGTATCAGAAATCGGCAGTGCAAATGATGAAGCAATAATTGCTGCATTCATAAACAACTTACAGAATGAACGACTATATTTTGACTTAAGAAGGGCCCGTCTAACCAGATATACAGATATGATGAACATGGCGGGAGGATATGCACTAGCCGAAGAAGAGGAGTTAGCCACGGGAGGATGCTACATGCACTAAGGAAAACTCGAACAAAAAGATGTTGAGTCAAAGGTACAGAACCAAAAGGGAAAACAAAAAGGAAACGATAAAGAAAGAAGCAAGGATGGAGGAAACGGGCGTAATACTGACCAAACCACGGAGAAATTCTGAGGAAAATACACAAACTACACCTCTCTCCAAAAAAAGTAGGAAGAAATCCTGGCTATATTGGAAGAGAAGAATCTGGTAAAAGAGCCACGCCGACAGTCTTAATTTGCCCGATGAGAAACAATAAAGTACTGCAGATTCCACAAGGAAACCGGTCATGAGACTTCCAAATGTTACCAGGTTAGAGACTACATAGAGACCCTCATTCGGGAAGGACACTTACAAGATATAATCTTGAAAAGAGATGAGAGGCCAGAAATAAAGAAAGAGACTAGGGCCAATCATATCTCCGGTCAAAACAAAAGGGCCAGCCCTGAGGCCAATGAAGTAATACAAACAATCTTTAGAGGACCATCAACTTGAAGAAGTAACCGAGAGTGAACTCAGGAAATTAGAGAAGCGGTGGAGGCAAGAAAGAACTTTGATGTCAACTCTGTCGAACTAGACCCGAAAAGGGTAAAAGAAGGATGAGACCCAATAATATTCATAGAAGCTGACTCAATTGGGGTCGATGTTCGACCAAATGACACCCTGGTCATAAGTGCCCGAATTAGACATAAGGAAGTCAGGAGAATTTTAATAGACAATGGTAGTTCAGCTGATATTCTCAATGTAGTTGTCTACAATCAACTCAGGTTGGACCTAAAGGATTTACAGTCTTTTCATACCCTACTCAAAGGATTCGGGGGAGTTGAGGTCAGGTCTCTCGGGACGGTAAAGTTGCCCATAAAAATTGGAGTAGCACCTTATCAGAGAACAGTATTACTCGATTTCGTAGTGGTAGACTTAGATAATTGGCCTTATAATGCATTGTTAGGTCGGCCATTCTTCAATAAAACTAAGGCCGTAACAACTACCTACACCCTAATGATCAAATTCCCAACCGAACGGGGGGTCGAAGTAGTCAAAGGGTCCCAAGAGATGGCCCGAAGAGCTAATCTGTCAGTTTACAAAGATAGAGACAATGATGGACAAGTATGCACTATAACACATCTAAATCAGAACAAAGAGTCACTATCATTCGAGTTTGACCCAAGGGAAGAACCGAAGGAGTCCAAAAATGAACCAGTTGAAGAATTTATCTTGAAAAAGATGAACCAGACAAGAAGATCAAAATAGGGGGCAATTTGGAAAGAAAAGTTAAACAAAGCCTCATTGATATGCTCAAAGAATACAAGGATGTGTTCGCCTGGAGTCATGAAGACATGGTCGGGATAGATGCCCGAATAATATCACATCATCTCGCGGCAGACCCGAATGTAAAACTAGTAATACAAAAGAGAAGGTCATTCAACCTCGAGAGAAGTCAGGCAATCAAGCATAAAATGGAGAAGTTACTCATTGTAGAGTCAATTAGAGAGATCAGCTACCCTCAATGGGTATCTAATGTGGTCCTCGTCTAGAAGAAAAATGGTTAGTGGAGAATGTGCGTAGATTTCATAGACTTGAATAAAGCATGCCAAAAAGACATTTTTCCACTACCAAGGATAGACCAACTGGTTGATGTCACATCAGGCCACAAATTACTCAGTTTCATGGACGCCTACTCAGGATATAACCAAATCCGGATGAATAAGGCTGATGAGAAAAAATGGCGTTCACAACCGATCAGGGCTTATACTGTTACACAGTAATGCCCTTCGGGCTAACAAATGCAGGAGCAACATACCAAAGACTGGTCAACAGAATCTTCGCACACCAAATAGGAAGAAACATGGAAGTTTACATAGATGATATGTTGACCAAGAGCATCTCGGCAGACAGGCATACCTCATACCTACGAGTGACATTCGACGTCGTGAGGATATATCAAATGAAGTTGAATCCGAACAAGTGCCTATTTGGAGTTCCTTTAGGAAGGTTCCTGGGTTTTCAAGTTCACCAGAGGGGAATCGAAGTAAACCCTAAAAAGATCCAAGCCCTATAAAAAATGACCTCACCAAGGACGCTAAAAGAAGTGCAGCGCTTAACTTAACATGATACTTAGCTTCTTTGGGCATATTTATTTCAAAGACCACAGACAAATGTGCTCCATTTTTTAAAGCAATTAAAAAAGGAAAAAGACTCGAATGGAACGAATAATGCGAGCAGGCGTTCTTAAAAATCAAAGAGTACATAGGGCAAGCTCCCATCATTTTGAAACCAAAAATGGGAGAGATACTCCATTTGTACTTATCAATTACGGAATTAGCAGCAAGCTCAGTTCTAGTCAGAACAGAAGATGGAGTACAAAGGCCAGTGTACTATACCAGTAAGTCACTTCTTCCAGCTAAAACCAGGTATTCACATGCAGAAAAAATGGCACTAGTATTGGTTTCGGCAGTAAGGAAGTTACGGCCATACTTTCAGGCTCATACAATCCAGGTTCTCACCGACTGGCCACTTAAGTAAATTTTACATAATCCATAAATTTTAGGAAGACTAACCAAATGAGCAATCGAACTAAGTGAATTTGATATCCAATACGTCCCCAGCACATCTCTCAAAGGCTAAGCAGTGACAGATTTCATAGAAGAATTCACAAAACCAAACCTGGAAGCAAAAAAGATATTGGGCAAGAGTTTCTCATGTAAATTATATGTCGATGACTCTTCTAACACACACGGCAGCAAGGTAGAGATCGTAGTATGCACCCTGGAAGGAGATGATGTCGAGTGTGCCACGAGATTCGACTTCAAAGCAATGAATACTCAAGTCTAGTACGAGGCGCTAGTAGTTGGACTTAGAGTCTGCATAGCCCTTGGAGCAGATGAGGTCAAGATATTTAGCGACTCACTTGTAGTTGTTAACCAAGTCCTGGACGAATACCAAGCTAGAGATGAAGGTATGATAACTTATCGTGACATAACAAAACAACTACTTCAGAAATTCAAAGAATATAAGATTGCCCAGATCCCCAGGGAGGAGAATGAAAAGGCAGATGCCTTGTCCAAGCTAGCACCAACAACGACCACAATCAGGCCAAAAACTATTCGGTCGCACATCTCCTTAAGCCGAGCACAGCTGATCCAAAAAACTTTGAAATCTCAAAAATCTGAACACCGTTAGATGGTTGGATGATTCAGCTAAAAAGGTTTTTGAAAGAAGACATACTCCCGGAAGATCTCTTACAAGCCAAACGTATCAGGTATCGGTTAACAAGATACACATTGATCGGAGGAGAACTGTACAGAAGGGGGTTTTCCCGAACACTCCAAAAATGTGTATCAGAGGAAGATGCAAATCAGATACTACAGGAAATCCATGGTGGAGTATGCAAAAACCATACTGGGGGAAAAAATTTAACATACAAGGTACTCAGACAAGATTATTATTGGCCCTCTTTTTTCTCGGATGCACAGTGATGTTCGAAAAGCTGCAATGCATGCCAAAGGATTGCTAACGATATCTGAAAACCTAACTTAGAAGCCTTACGTCCCCATGGCCATTTGCCATGTGGTGCTTGGACTTAATTGGCCCAATGTCAGTAGGGACATGGGGTGGAGCGAAGCATGCAATAATGGTTGTTGACTGTTTCACAAAGTGGGCATAAGCTGAAGCATTAGTGCATATTATATAAGCAAATACCATAAATTTCGTGAAGACAAATATACTCTACAGGTTTAGAGTCCCAAACACTATCATCACTGACAACGGCACCCAGTTCGATAATCTGAAATTCAGACAGCTATGTAAAGATTACCAAATTACAAATTATTACACCACACCTGCCCATCCTCAAGCAAATGGGCAAGCTGAAGCAGTAAACAAAATCATCAAGCATACACTCAAAGCAAAGCTAGATGCCAATAAAGAAAGTTAGGTTGAAAAACTTCCTGAGGTATTATAGGCATATCGGACGATAGCAAAAACTTCAACAAGAGAGACTCCATTCACTTTAGCGTTTGGAACAGAAGTTGTTATCCCCATAGAAACATCGTATGCATCACCTAGGGTCAGGCTATATAATGAAGACCAGAATGTTGATATGTTGTTACAAAGTCTAGATGAGCTAGAAGAGAAAATGGAGAAGTCCCGAATATGAAATATGGCATATCAACAAAGAGTAGCTCACCGCTACAATTCTCATGTTCGAATCAGGAAATTCCAACTAGGAGACCTAGTACTCAGAAAGGTGTCGTTGAATACAAAAAACAAAGCTGCAAGTTCCTTAACTGACAAGTGGGAAGGCCCGTACAAGATTGAAGGAGTAGCTGGTCATTGAGCATATTAGATTGCACGACCAGATGGAGGGGTCTTACCACGGCCATGCAACACTCAATATTTGAAGATTTGTTATTCTTAAAATTTTGTTTCCCTTTTAGTTAGGACAATTTTAGTCAGGTTAATTATCAGCTTTGAAATTTAAATCATTATTGGTTTTTGCAGTTATAAATAAAAATCAAACTCGGGATTTTCGAAATATAAGGCATACGAAAGACGAGCATGATAATAAGAACATGCAAATAGAATGCTCGGGACCATTAATTTGGTAAAATTCCCCGAATGGGTGGAGAAGCTCGAAGGAGCACGCCAGCTGAGCAAGGTTAGTCGATCTTAGCAAAAAGGCAAACCCAATGCATCGGATTCTGGAAAACGGCTCAGGGCACTGTCAGGAAAAATCCAGATGAAATGCGCAGCTGTGTTAAGTAGTTCAAAAGTTTAATGATTTGGCAAACCCTTGCACAAACAAAACTAGAGAGACGTTCTTGGTAACTTGTGCGAGGACTCGAACATATGATCATGGTGAGCCTTGATGTAATATTTGGGTAACAACCGAGTATTAAATGCGAGTAAATCTACTTGCTTGTTTCAAGATGGCTCGGTTAATATAAGCCAGTTTAATAAGATACTTGGCGTTAAAAATGGCTCCGGGTAACGAAACCAAGTTTAATAAGATACTCGGTGAAGTTACTCGAACAAAATTGGCTAGTTTAATAAGATACTTGGCACTAAGAAATTGCATTAGCCAGTTTAATAAGATATTTGGCAGAGATTGTGTTAGCTAGTTTAATAAGATACTTGGCGTTAGAAGCTATTCCAAATAAAAAAAACAAGTTAGATAAGATACTCGGTATTCAGTGAAATTACTTGAGCAATAAGTCGACCGGTTTAGACAACACTTGGTTTTCTGAATTAAACAGTTCACAAAAATATGAAACTTCATTGATCAAAATCTTTACAAAGGTGGACTTTTTTTTACAAAAAATGACTATGGCTGGGAAGAGGATTTGGAACTCTTCCCGATGCTCGGGTCAGGCACCATTTCATACTCACAGAGGAGACTTTCATTTGAATTCCAAGCAATTGTGTCAACCAAATCATCCATCCACTCGCTGTAATCTACTCCAGGGATCAGGCCAACATCAGGCTTCGAACCTATTGAGGTTTATGCCCTAAAGATGTAATTTGTAAATGGATTTAAGAAATAAATAAAAGGAAAAATTCAATTCATTCTTGTTGTGTTGTTTATTTTATAACTCGTGCATATATTTAACATCCAAGATTGCCTGATGTAATCTCGAACTGTGTATATGAGTGTCATATACAGATGAATACAGTAAGAGACGTGCAATCTAAAGAATCCATAAATAGGAAATGAAGCTGGGTACTTTATTTGTGGTTAATCTATAGTTGCGGTACATTCCGTAATGTATGATGATTCTATCCTGAATCATTCATATGGAGATATGAGAATGGAGGCACCTTGTATGATGTGATCATATAAGACTGGGCCATGATCTATACGAATCTCTCACCAAGATCCGTTTACCGATGAGATTCATATATATCAACTAATGATGACTATATGTGGGTGATCTTAATCCTGAGTGTCTTATCGACTCCTTCAGGTTAAATAGTGGTCTTTGATATATCATGGGTGAGGTCGGATGACAGTTCCCGATCAATATGCTCCGTATGTTGGGATTACGGTTTGGCTTATGGCTGGAAAGGTTTGTACACAATAGTGGAATCCACTCCTTCTTGTAAGAAGTATATGGTAGTTCCTTTAAGGGTTGATTCGGGGCTTGGACAATATGAGCGCTCTCTTAATTCCGTAAGGAAATAGGATTTATTGTCCATTAGAGAATCAACGGTACTTAAAAGATATATGCAATTAGAGGGGTATAACGGACATTATGACCCAGCTCTAATTATGAACTATTGTGGAGGATCACACCATATGTAATAGCTATATCGATGGACACCGAGTTGTATCGGTCTGTGTAAAAGCGTCTACAGTTAAGAAAGTGCAGTTTCGGGTTTTTAGTGGAATAACACCGGAGTTAATAATCAAGGAATATTAATTAAAGAGTTTAATTAATGATTTCGAGGATTACTGGAGCTCAAAATACTGTGGATCCATTAGGTCCCCTTGCTAGCCCGATCGATTTGGGTAACAGGGGTCACGGTTAATTAATTAGATTGTCCAATTAATTGTGTTACAAAAGTGACACGTATATATTCGGTAATTAATTGAATAATGAGATTATTTAATTAATGAATGTTAATAGTTAAATTAATTAAATATTTAGATTATTTAATTATATTGATAATTATGAATTGTTAATTAACTATTAATTGGAGGGTGTTAGTTGATATAAGGATTTAGGTGAAGATAAAAACATAGGATTACTTTATTTTACTAAATCATTTATCTAAGTATTTGAATTTAAGTTTAAATTTAAAATACTTATTATTACTTTTAATATATTGGATATATTATAAAAGGATAATTAAAAGATATATATTAATTATAACACAAGAGATTGCATTAGATGCAAATTGGTGTGTGCACATATATAAGTGTTTGTATAGGATACAAATATATATATAAAAAAGGGGGTTGATTTTGTTTTGTTTTGTACTTGATACACGTTAAACAAACAAATAAAAAGTTGTTTTTTTAGTTTTTTTTTTGTACCTGATAGGCGTGAAACAAAGAATTTTTTTTTTTTTTTTGTTTTTGATTTTTGGTACCTTATAGGCGTGAAACAAAAAAAAAAGGTTGATTTTGTTTTGTTTTGGTGTGTATTTAATATACACGAATCAAAGAAAAATAAATGTATAAGTTTTGCATGAGATGCAATTTATGTGTGCGTGAAATCAATACACCAAATTGAGAAGAAAGAGTTTCTTCAAGAGTTTCTTCAAGTATTTTTTTACATCCTCTATTCAAGTTCCTGAGACTGTGACGCGCCCATACGCAGTTACCAGTTCCCGAAGATAGCGAAGAAATCGAGTGGTTCAGACAGGAGCACATCGTAAAGTGAAGGAGTCTCCAAACGTTGGTAAGAGTGGTTCAGACAGAAGCATATCGTAAAGTGAAGGAGCCTCCAAACGTTGGTATGATTTTCTTCTTCTCTTTATATTGATTACTATTTCCTGTGTTTACATATTGTATGTATTAGTTTTTAAAAATAATTACAATCCCAAGTTCACTGGTTCTAGATACAGATTATGATCTGTATAATTTTTTTTAAAACCTAGTACCGCTGCGTAACCGGTGAAACGGGGGGGGGGGGGGGGGGGGGGGGGGGTTTCCAACAATTAGTACCAGAGCCAATTTTATTTTCGGAACATGAAATTATTTTCGATGCTCCTGTATGTATGATTGTGTAGGCACGATTTAAATTGACTGTATGTTATTTTTTTAAATTTACAAAAACATGATTGATCGTTCATTATATGGTACTGTGGATTTAGTGTTTATAGGTTATAATATTATTATTTTTTGTTTATATTTTTTTTACTATTATTTTATTGTAAAAAAAATTTGTAACATATATTGAAGACTTGAAAAAATCGCGAAGAAGGATTCATGAGATGAATCGGAGTGACCTGAAGAGACTGGAAGACTCGGAAATTATAAGAAGACCAAGTAATGCCTTGGGATTTTTTTTTGTAATTTTAGATTCCAATTTTTTTAGGTAAAATAATCCATAGTACTCGATCAATTCATGTATGCTTTATATTATGTGATGATAAAAGCATTGACATGCATACGTATGTCATTTATATTAGATGTGTCTATACAAATATATTTGATATGTCATACATGTATCATAGCCTGATATTTTTATGTATTTTTTAAATATGATTAAAATGGGTAATATACATAATTGGCTATGAATAATGAGATTAGTTTTTAATGGTTAGAAAACTTGGTAATTCTCATTAATATTAATCTAATTATTAAAGAGCTTAATAAGTTAGATTAATAGGGTCATTTATTGTAATTAGGATTAATATGATTAATTACCTAATAATAAATGAACCGAATAAAGTGTTAGAGTTTTAATAGTTAAAACTTGGTAAAAACTAACATAATAATCTGACCTTAGTAAATAGTTTACAAAAGCTTAGATTATTCACTAATAGATTAGATTTTAAATTGTTAAAAATCATTAATAATTTATTAGTTAATTAGAATTCGTTTCTAATTCATTAATACGCTAGATAACTTGATTAAAGTTAGTCTTTTAATCCTGTTGAATCTAGGTGCATTAACGGTTAATAGAAAACCTTAATTTTAAAATAGTGAGTGGGAGAGGGATATATGACATATATATCTCGAGGTCTTCATCATTAGTTCAACACTGTGAGATCCGAGTGGGGCCTCGTGACGGCTTTGCTTTCGTCCTCCCTAAGGATGGTTTCCACAAAGGTCAATACCAAGGTTGACTTCCTAACATATAGGATTTCTGAGGGTATTTCAGGATTAACCGACCCTAAGGCGGCAATTCTCGAGTTAAGCTCGTGAGATCTGAAATGGTGGGTTACACTCACGAAGGTTTTGATTAAGTTTGTTAATTAAAAACCTGACTGAATGATTGGTGGTTGAATGATATGGAATAAGAGTTATTCTAGAATATCTTTTGATTGAGAATGTCTCGGTCCAACATGTAAAGACTTGACTGACCCTAAGCCGGCAATTCTTTATGGTATGTTGGATTGTCGTGGTATAACAACTAGTTTTAGGGTAGTTCTAGTTCATTAAACATGTTCGTGCATCATGTTTAAATTTATGCCAACGCACTCGCACTTGTTTTAAATAAATGATTGAATGAATGTTTTATTTATTTCAGCAGTAATGTCTTCTGCATTACTTCAAATTCTCGTAAACGATAAATTAACTAGTGATAACTACACTCAGTGGAAACTTAACATTAATACAATATTGGTCACAAAAGACCTCAAGTCTGTGCTTACGGAGGAATGTCCTCCAGCGTCTGCTGCCAATGCCACACAAATTGTTCGTGAGGCATATGAGCGATGAGTCTCATCTGATGAGAAAACCCGAACATATCTGTTGGCTTCTATAACAAAAGTGTTTGTCACAAAGCATGAAGCAATGACTTCAGCATTCAAAATCATGGAGTCATTGCAAGCTATGTTCGGGCAGCCCTTCGAGTAAAAGCGATATGAAGTTGTTCGTTCCGCTATGCTCACTCGTATGAAGACATGTACGTCAGTTCAGGAACATGTCCTGAGCATGATGTCCTACTTCAATAAGGCAGAAGTCAATGGCAGGGCTATTGACGAACCTAATCAAGTGAGCATCATACTGACGACTCTTTCCAAGAGTTTCGATCAGTTTAAGAGCAACTACGGTATGAACAAGTTAAGGTTCAATCTCACACAATTTCTTAATGAGCTCACTACCTTTGAGTCCTTGACTAAGGACAACAAGGGTAAGACCAGTGAGGCAAATTTTACCGAACCATCTTCCTACTCTAATAATAAGAAGAGAAAGAGGTCTACTGGGAAAGCGAAGGGTAAGCCCAAACCTAAGAAAGCCCAAAGCAAGAAGAAGTCCAAGAAAAGTAAATATGATTTACTTGTTCTTGAGTCGTGTTTCGTAGAAAATGATTCTTCACCATGGATAGTTGATTCGGTGGTCACTAACCATGTTTGTTCTTCTTTACAATGGACTAATTCTTGGACACAGCTAGAGGAGCAAGCCTTCTCAATATGTGTGGAGTCAAAGGATGTCGTGTCGGCACGAGCAGTGGGCGTAATTAGATTACATTTTTGTAATAATTATATATTGTTGGACAATGTATTTTATGTTCCTTGATTTACATAGAATTTGATTTCTGTTTCTAAGTTGTTAGAACAAAAATATTATGTTTCTTTTAATATTATTATTATTATTGGAAAGAATGGTATGAATATTTGTTTAGGAATTAATGAAAAAAAACTGTATGTGTTAAGACCGTTAATACATACTACACTGCTCAACACCGAAATTTTTAAGGTTGAAAAAACCAAAAACTAAACGACATAATATTTCTCCAGATAATGACAAGTATCTCAGGCATCTAAGGCTTCGTCATATCAAACTTGACCGGATAGACAGACTAGTAAAAAGCGGACCTTTAAGTGAGTTAAAGGTTGGCACCTTATCTGTCTGCGAATCTTGTCTGGAAGGTAAGATGACTAAAAGACCTTTTACTAGAAAAGGGCTTAGATCTAAAGAATTGCTAGAGCTTATACATACAAACGTCTGTAGACCGATGAATGCTAAAGCTAGGGGTGGATATGAGTATTATGTCACCCTTATAGATGACTACTCAAGATACGGATATGTCTACCTAATGCAACGAAAGTCGGAAACATTTAAAATATTCAAAGAATTTTGAGATGAAGTTGAGAATCAATTAGGTAAGACTATCAAGTCACTGCGATTAGATCGTGGAGGTGAGTACCTTGACCAAGAGTTTGAAGACTTTATGGTTGAGCATGGGATCGTTTCCCAACTCACGGCTCCTTGTACACCTCAGCAAAATGGTATAGCAGAGAGGAGAAATAGAACCCTAATGGAAATGGTGAGATCTATGATTAATTTCTCATCATTACCAAATTCCTTCTATGGATATGCGTTACAAACAATGGCATACATTTTGAATATGGTGCCATCCAAATCTGTTCCTAAGACTCCCCTAGAGTTGTGGAATGGTCGTAAAGCTAGTTTGTGAGATTTTCCCATATGGGGTGTCTAGCACACGTGCTGAAGAATAGAACTGGAAAGCTAGACTAAAAGTCTGTGGTCTGCCTGTTTGTAGGATACTCCAAGGAGATCAAAGGTGGACACTTCTATAGTCCCGAAGATAACAAAGTATTTGTATCGACAAATACAACGTTTCTTGAGGACAGTTATATTAGTGACCATAAACCTTGTTCTAAGATTGTATTGAATGAGTTGAAGCCTGGTGAGACTAGTGCTTCATTAACAAGAGTTGTTGATCCATAAACATCTGAGAGTCAGATGGTTCCTGATCAGGATACACTACCACTTAGACGTAGTGAGAGGTTGTGAGACAACCTGAACGCTATTTAGGTATAGGTGAGGGACAAGGTGTTGTCTCTACTGATAGTGTTGATGATCCATTGACATTTAAGAATGCAATGGAAAATCCTGATAAAAGGAATGGCTTAAAGCCATGAATCTCGAGATGGAGTCCATGTACTCTAACTCAGTCTGGGATCTTATAGACTTATCGGATGGGGTAAAACCCATAGAGTGTAAGTGGATCTACAAGAGAAATAGAGGAGTAGATGGGAATGTAGAGACCTTCAAGGCAAGGCTAGTGGCCAAGGGTTATACCCAGATATAGGGGGTCGATTATGAAGAGACCTTCTCTCCAGTAGCCATGTTTATGTCTATTAGGATTCTCTTATCTATTGTCGCCTTTTTATATTAAGGAATTTGGCATATGGACGTCAAGACTGTATTTTTGAATTGCAATCTTGATGAGAGCATCTATATGATGCAACCAGAGGGATTCGTGTCTCCAAATCAAGAGCAAAAGGTTTGCAAGCTGCAAAGGTCCATCTATGGGCTTAAACAAGCATCTAGATCTTGGAACATCTATTTTGATGATGTGATCAAAACCTATGGCTTCGAGCAAAATATCGATGAGCCTTGTGTCTACAAACGCATCATTGATAAGAAAGTAGTTTTCTTTGTCCTGTACGTAGATGATAGCCTACTCATTGGGAATGATGTGGGAGTGTTATCTGATGTGAAGGGCTGGCTGGCTAGCCAATTCCAAATGAAAGATTTAGGAGAGGCGAGTTATGTTCTTGGGATCCAGCTTATAAGGAATCGTAAGAACAAACTCATAGCACTGTCTCAGACATCATATATCGACAAGATTCTTGTGCGATTTTCAATGAAAGACTCCAAGAAAGGTAATTTACCTTCTAGGCATGGAGTTAACTTGTCTAAGGAACAATGTCCTAAAACACCTCAAGAAGTTGTGGATATGAGACGTGTAACCTATGCATCTGCAGTAGGTAGTCTTATGTATGCTATGTTTTGCACAAGATCGACATCTGTTATACAGTGGGAATAGTCAGTAGATACCAGTCCAACCCAAGATTGGATCATTTGGTTGCTGTCAAGATAATTCTCAAGTATCTTCTGAGAACGAGAGACTATATTCTAGTGTATTACGGGCAGGATTTGATCCCGTTAGGATACACGGATTCTAATTTTCAGTCAGACATGGATTTTAGAAAATCCACGTCTGGATCAATATTGACCCTGGGTGGTGGAGCCATTGTGTGGAGAAGTATCAAGCAATCTTACATTGCTGACTCCACTATGGAAGTCGAATATGTAGCCGCTTGTGAAGCTGCTAAAGAGGCTGTTTGGCTCTGTAAGTTCTTGAGTGATCTGGAAGTTGTTCTAGATTTAGATAGGCCCATCACACTTTACTGTGATAACAGTGGTGTTGTGGCAAATTCTAAAGAACCAAGAAGCCACAAAAAAAGGAAGCATATAGAGAGAAAGTATCATCTCATTAGAGAGAGAGTGCAGAGAGGAGATGTGATCGTCACCAAGATAGTCTCTCAAGACAATCAGGCTGATCCATTTACGAAGACCTTACAGGCTAAAGTGTTTTTGGGTCACCTAGATGGTCTAGGGTTAAGAGACATGCCTCACATGCTTTAGTGCAAGTGGGAGATTGTTGGGGTTTATGCCCTAAAGATGTAATTTGTAAATGGATTTAAGAAATAAATAAAAGGAAAAGTTCAATTCATTCTTGTTGTGTTGTTTATTTTATAACTTGTGCATATATTTAACATCCAAGATTATCGGATGTAATCTCGAACTCTGTATATGAGTGTCATATACGGATGGATACAGTAAGAGACGTGCAATCTAAAGAGTCCATAGATAGCAAATAAAGCTGGGTACTTTATTTATGGTTAATCTATAGTTACGGCCATTCCGTAATGTACGGTGATTCTATCCAGAATCATTCATATGGAGATATGAGAATGGAGGCACCTTATATGATATGATCGTATAAGACTAGCCCAT
This sequence comes from Dipteronia dyeriana, assembly GCA_032871835.1. Lineage (NCBI taxonomy): Eukaryota > Viridiplantae > Streptophyta > Magnoliopsida > Sapindales > Sapindaceae > Dipteronia > Dipteronia dyeriana. The sequence continues at coordinate 15,022,520 of CM065297.1, forward strand.
GATCTATATGAATCTCTCACTAAGATCCGTTTATCGATGAGATTCATATATATCAACTAATGATGGCTATATGTGGGTGATCTTAATCCTGAGTGTCTTATCAACTCATTCAGTTAAATCATGGTCTTTGATATACCATGTTCCTGATCAATATCCTCTGTATGTTGGGATTACAGTTTGGCTTGTGCGTGGGAAGGTTTTTACACAATAGTTGAATCCACTCCTTCGTGTGAGAAGTAGATGGTAGTTCCCTTAAAGGTTGATTCGGGGCTTAGACAATATGAGCGCTTTCCTAATTCCGTAAGGAAATAGGATTTATTGTTCATTAGAGAATCAACGGTACTTAAAGGATATATGTAATTAGTGGGGTATAACGGACATTATGACCCAACTCTAATTATGAACTATTGTGGAGGATCACACCATATGTAATAGTTATATCGATAGACACCGAGTTGTATCGGTCTGTATAAAAGTGTCTACAGTTGAGAGAGTGCAGCTTCGAATTTTTAGTGGAATAACACCAGAGTTAATAATCAAGGAATATTAATTAAAGATTTTAATTAATGATTCCGAGGATTATTGGAGCTCAAAATACCGTGGGTCCATTAGGTCCCCTTGCTAGCATGATCGATTTAGGTAACAAGGGTAACGGTTAAATAACTGGATTGTCCAATTAATTGTGTTACAAAAGTGACACTTATATTTTCGGGAATTAATTGAATAATGAGATTATTTAATTAATGAATGTTAATAGTTAAATTAATTAAATAATTAGATTATTTAATTATATTGATAATTATGAATTATGAGTTAACTATTAATTGTAGGGTGTTAGTTGATATATGGATTTAGGTGAAAATAAAATAATAGGATTATTTTATTTTACTAAATCATTTATATATGTATTTGAATTTAAGTTTAAATATAAAATACTTATTATAACTTTAAATATATTAGATATATTTGAAAAGGATAATTAAAAGATATATATTAATTATAACATAAGAGATTGCATTGGATGCAAATTGGTATGTGCACACACACACATATATATATATATAAGGGGGTTGATTTTTTTTTTGTTTTGTACTTGATACACGTGAAACAAACAAATAAAAAGTAGTTTTTTTTTTGTTTTTGTTTTTTGGTACCTGATAGGTGTGAAACAAAGAAAAAAAAAGGTTTTTTTTTTTGTTTTTGATTTTTGGTACCTGATAGACGTAAAACAAAAAAAACGGGGTGGGTTGATTTTGTTTTGTTATGGTGTGTATCTAATATACACGAATCAAAGAAAAAAAAAGTTATAAGTTTTGCATGAGATACAATTTATGTGTGCGTGAAATCAATACACCAAATTGAGAAGAAAGAGTTTCTTCAAGTATTTCTCTACATCTTCCATTCAAGTTCCTGAGACTGTGACGCGCACATATACAATTACCAGTTCCCAGAGATAGTGAGGAAGTCGAGTGGTTCAGACAGGAGCACATCGTAAAGTGAAGGAGTCTCCAAACGTTGGTAAGAGTGGTTCAGACAGCAGCATATCGTAAAGTGAAGGAGCCTCCAAACGTTGGTAAGATTTTCTTCTTCTCTTTTTATTGTTACAATTTCCTATGTTTACATATCGTATGTATTAGTTTCAAAAAATAATTACGATCCCAAGTTCACTGGTCCCATATATAGATTATGATCTGTTTAAAAATTTTAAAAACCTAGTTCCACTGCGTAACCGGTGAACGGGGTACCAACAGAACCTTCTACGCCGGATTCCTTACTGGCATAGAAGGTCAAGAGAGAATGCTCTGATGGAACCTCCAAATGCATAGGATGGGGCTCTTTACCTCGGTTGCGGCAGTAAGCTCTCCACTATTTCATCTGAGTCCGAAGAGATTTTAGGGATTGGTCCACGTGGTTCTTGATCGACAGCTCCCAGTTGGTTCGGGCTTTATTATTTGTCCAATTCTTGACTTTAAAAAATTTACCAACTAAAACTAACCCTCGCTGAAATTCCCAAATGAAAGGGGCGTCATAAGCTGGGGACCTTTTGAATCGATCGACCCCCTGGACCTCAAGTTCTAGCCTGACCTCCTTTGGTAGGGACTCGACCGTCAAAGCTTGGCGTTCCAAGTCTTCAATATTCTGCTCATAGGACGGCTTGGACTGCTCTGCTTCCTGTTCGGCTTTGAGCATCGATTCCTGGGCAGCAGACATTAAGTTTTGAAACGACACATTAAAATAGCTTGGCATGTAACCTGGAATAAAAAATTACAGAATACGGATTCCACTCAAAATCGAAACCATCTTCAAATCAAACTTAATGACTCTTGTCAAAAACAAGTGGGAAAGGGTTGCATACCTTCAAAAATAGTTGGGTTTCGGATATGGATCTTCTTTTCAAGATTGGTGTGACCCAAGTTAGTTGACAAAGATGAAATGTTGAGCCAAAATATAGAGACGAAGAGTTGAAATGCTGCGATGAAGACCCAAATCAGTTTAGAGAGAGAGATTTCCAAATCGATGTAGAGAGAGATGCCCAAATCGGTGTAGAGAGAGTTGAAGACCAAATCGGTGTAGAGAGAGAGATGAAGATGACCCAGTTTGGAGAGAGATTAATCGGTGTCCAGAAAGAGAGATGAAAATCTGATTTTCAAACAAAAATTGAGGTTGAAGACATTGATAAGCCAAATTTTTGGGTGAGAAATTTTGGGTCAAGTAAAACAAAAGTGAGGGCATACTTGTCATTTCAAGGCTAAATATTCTAATTATAATAAAAAATAAATTTTTGGTTAAAAACAATAACTCAATAAATTTTTGGGTTATTTCTTGTAATTTACTCTATATAATAAGTAAATTACAAAAAAAAAAGATCAATTTAAATGAGACATGTGGGTGGGCCGGGTGGCACTGTACTGTTGCACTATAGGTATTTTTTAAGTGGACACGCTTTTAATGGTCAGTGATTGCTATATATTAATAATTTAATATATGTACTTCAGCACTGTAGGTATTTTTTTTTTAGTAAACACGTTTTTAATTGTCAGTTAATTTTAGTTATAAATTTAGGATCTATAATAATTTTATGATTCAGTTACCTACTGTATCTTTTTGTCAATTTTATGAATTAATCTAGGTAATATAATAGTTTTGTTACTCTATTTAAATAAAATAGTTTTATTATCTCTTTTGGTATAACTTTTTAATTATTGGATTTATGTTATGTCATATGTAAATTTTATCAGATGTACACGTCATTAACAAGGTAGATAAGATTGCCAGGTAGATATCCGAATAGACATTCAAAAAAATTCCCGCAAAATATCACCAAAGAACATCAACCCGAGTGAGTATAAATGCAAGTATTGAGCAAGACATACTCGGAATCAGCTGACGTCATGTTCTACTCGGGATAAATATGAAGAAATCCGAATAAAGAAGTCCAGTACATAACTCGCGTACGAACCAAGAGTCATATTAAAATACGTAAAGATATCCACGTCGAAGAAGAATTCCAAGATGAATAGAATACCAAACAGGAAAAAGGTTCCAAATCAGGCAACGACTTTATTTTTTCAAAAAGACTTGCTATATATTAATAATTTAATATATGTACGTCAGCACTGTAGGTATTTTTTTTTTAGTAAACACGTTTTTAATTGTCAGTTAATTTTAGTTATAAATTTAGGATCTATAATAATTTTATGATTCAGTTACCTACCGTATCTTTTTGTCAATTTTATGAATTAATCTAGGTAATATAATAGTTTTGTTACTCTATTTAAATAAAATAGTTTTATTATCTCTTTTGGTATAACTTTTTAATTATTGGATTTATGTTATGTCATATGTAAATTTTATCAGATGTACACGTCATTAACAAGGTAGATAAGATTGCCAGGTAGATATCCGAATAGACATTCAAAAAAATTCCCGCAAAATATCACCAAAGAACATCAACCCGAGTGAGTATAAATGCAAGTATTGAGCAAGACATACTCGGAATCAGCTGACGTCATGTTCTACTCGGGATAAATATGAAGAAATCCGAATAAAGAAGTCCAGTACATAACTCGCGTACGAACCAAGAGTCATATTAAAATACGTAAAGATATCCACGTCGAAGAAGAATTCCAAGATGAATAGAATACCAAACAGGAAAAAGGTTCCAAATCAGGCAACGACTTTATTTTTTCAAAAAGACTACGCATTTGTAAGGAAATAAGTCCTAAATGTACTATATCACTAGAGTCCCATTCGATCTCTATACAAATCTCTGAAATAGGAAAGAAGATAAAGACTACTCCAACAAGTAAACAATCATAATTATATACAAAAATCTTTCATTACTTGTACACAAAGGATTAGAGTTCTATGTATATATAATAGACCTATAATCTCGTCATAAAAAGAGATAGAAGAGTACACAGAGAAAAAAGAGATATCGAGAATTGTAAATCTTTATTTCAATGGTGGATTTTTGCTCGGTTGTTTGTTCAACCACCCGTGGACATTTCTCCGATCACCGGAGTTTTACCACGTAAAACTTGTGTATGACTAGTTTCAAATTGCATTCTCCTTTTCTTTCTCTTTGAAGTCACGACTAAAAATCCAATCTTGTTGACTGTCTCACACATCGAGAAATCGACGTCAACATGTTATATTCAAGATTATTTCAAAGATGATAAAGAATTGAAAGTGGGAATGCAAGTGCACTCGGATGATGAAGCTTATAACTTTTGCAATTCATATGTTTTGAGAAAGGATTTAGCATTCGTAAAGGGTATATATAAATCAAACAATATTTGACAACGTGATTTCTTATACTAAAAACCGGGATCTCTAACGGATCAAGAGGTATGTAAAAATAAAAAGATAATAAGACTAGATAAAAGTACATGTTGAAAAGCTATAATACGGTTCACTGTGTTCCATGGAATATGGAGTATTTCTCATATCAACTTTGATCAATACCCCATGAAATGGCTAAACCCAAAGAGAGATAATTTTTATGACCCGGTCGAAAAGTTTCTACGACACAAAGCTTACTGAATCATTTCAAACGTAAACAATGTGAGGATCCTAATTTTTTTTATTCAATTCAAGTGGATCAATATAACCGAACCAAATGACAAACATTTTTTGAAGAGATAGTACATCAAAGTTGAATTATGAATTTTTTGGTGACGTTGTGTGTTTTGACACTACATTTCGAACAAATAAATATAATTTAATTTGTGCTCCTATATTGGGAGTTAATTATCATTGGAAAAATGTGTTGTTTGGTTGTCCGTTTCTACTAGATGAGACCACTTAATCATTTGTTTGGTTGTTTGAGTTATTTTTGTAGTCGATGGGAAATAAACAACCAAACACTATATTTACAGATGAAGACAAAGCAATGGAAAAATTAATTAAGATAGATTTAAAAGAGACACATCATCGATTGTGCACTTGGCACATTGCCAAGAATGCTACTTAACATCTTGCTAGTCTTTACTGTAAGCCTGACTTCAAGAAAAAATTCAATTAGTGTTTTCATGGTGTGAGAATGAAAAAGAATTTCAAGATTCATGGGATGATATGATCAAACAATTCAATCTTCAAGGTCATTCATTGCTTGAAAAGTTGTACTCCTCTCGAGAAAAATGGTGTTCGGCTTTTAGTTTGGATACTTTTTTTTGCATCTATTGTATCCACCCAACATAGAGAGAGTACAAATAATTATTTCCATCAAATTTCCATAAAAACAATAGGTCTTATTAAATTTGTGCATCATTATGAAAAGAAAACAAAAGAGATGAGATTAGTGGAGTTGGAAAAAGATTATCATTGTAAAAATGGCACACCTCATATTAAGGTACGTAGTGGAATCTTAATCCATGGAGCTCACGTGTGCACAAATAAAATGTTTAGGTTTTCTACAAAAAGAGTTAACGGCTGGTATAGGAGTGAGAATGATAGAAGTTTTTAGTGATAGTGAGTTGTTTATTTATGAAGTCGTGGGGAAAGGTAGACAAATGGTGTATGAAGTAATGTTTCATTCACTTACTTTTGATGTTTCATGTAGTTGTAAATTATTTGAGTCAATGTGGATGTTGTGTCTTCATGCATTAAAGGTGTTTGATTAAAAAATATGACTAGTATACCGGATCATTACCTACTAAAGAGGTGGACCAAAAGGCAAAAAAAAAATATTTATGATTTGTGACAAATATGCTCAATCAAGCGAAAATGGAAAGTCTCTTCAATATTTACATCTTAGAGAGTTGATGCATGAAATGAGTAATGTGTACAACATAGCTTTATTAAGTGATCATGGAACTAAGATTATTAAAGGTAAATTAGCAGAGGCATTGAGGTTACTTGCGCAAGATATGGAAACTATTAATTTACTAAATATTCTTAAGACGGTAAATGTGTAGCCCGGTGATGATATACTTAATACTGCACCGATATTGAATCCACGAATTTTTAAGACCAAAGGACAAACAAATGCTAGGTTAAAGAGTAACGTGAAAAAACGTGAGAAAAGCAACAAAAAGGTATGAATATGTATAATATACTTTGTGTAAGAATTTGTTTTTTTAAATATTATTCTTTATCAATAAATAATTCTTATCAATATATACATTATGTATACAGGGGGAACACAAAGAAAAATTTACTTTTGGTCCATCTTATCAATATGCTTCATCTTAACTAGGAACATTGACTCCGTGTTCTCATTCTAGTCCACCAAGTTTAAGTGTGCCTTTTGGAAGTTCTGACTTTTACTTTGCTAAACTTCTTCATGGAAATCACTTAAAAAATGCTATGAATTCTTCATTTGGGCAATGGACTCACACATTTGGACAATTGATCGGACGATTTATATACATATTTTAGGTCTCTTTTCTTAGCTTTTGTGCTCGCTTTTGAGCATGTTTGTATATATAATATGTTTTTTCATCTTGTGTAGGTTATATTCCATATATAAGGTGTTAGAGCTTAAATAAAGAGTTTCAGAGGTTAATTGGGCTAAAATTGTAAAGGTTTGTGCAGAATATCCATCTTGTGGAAGCCATGTCTCCTTCCTCTAATAGAAACATGTTGAGATCCATATATATTAAGAAAGCCCGAGGTGTCAAGTTTCCAACTCTTTTAACGGATTGAAATTCTAGGATTTCTAAAGGGAGTCATGCCTATTTTCCTAACGGTATGCAATGTTGAAAATATTCTCCGGAGGGCAATGCAACTTGAAAGCGACGTGGGAGGTTAAGTTGCTTCCAACTCATATTTTGCTCTATCAAATCTCAAATTTAGTTTAGAAAACATAGAAACTTTGGCCAAGTTTCTTTTCTAATCGCTTTTTGAATAGAATTCAAAAAATTACCCATTTACCCTTACCCTAATTCACTCTTCTATATAAACCTCTCTTATTTTTAGACCTCCCACACCCTACACACCTCTTACTATCAAATCACACCACCTTCAAACCCGTCTTCAACATCCTTCATCTTCTTCACCAAATATGAGAGAGATTCAAGCTCCCATAGAGGTTCTTCCTCAATTAGAGCTCACCATACATTTCCACCACCATATCATACACTTCTTCCACCCACCTTAGAGTAGATTGTTAGGAGAAATGAGTGGTCTCTTTACCAATTTCGAGCCAAGCAACAACAAAGGAAATAAAGAGGCTTTTGAGGAGATTTCTTCAAGAGTTTTCTCTACAGCTCATTGTATTTCTTGTTTTTCTTGATGTGCATCACCAATTAGGAATTTTATAAACCTACACGTGTGCTATATATGTATGATTTTTTTTAAATTTGTTTGGGTTTTGTTGTATTTTTAATTTATCCATGATTTAATCTCTTATTATGATATGTATGTTTGTGGCGAGTTGGAAATTAATGTGCATCCATGAATGAGATTAGGATCGGAGTAGAATAACTTAATTTAAGAGTAGTGTAGTGTAATTTAGTGTCCCATGATTGTTTGTATGTTGATGGATGACTCAAAATGCTATGTTTAAAATGATTTGAGTGATTGAGTATAGCTCTAAAGAGTGGGAAAAGTTTGGTTAATGTATTTACATGCTAGATTAGGCTTTGGTTTCATATTCTTTTGCTTAATGGGTCTTTATCTTAAGGCACAATTGCTCATATCGGGGCTTAGGTTGGGTGATGAATTGATTTTTGTGAATTCCTTAACAAGAGAATGAACTGATAACTTGAATTGAATGTTCTTAATATTTAACAATGAACCTATTGTACAGAGTTGTTTGGTGAACTTGTTAGCTATCCATCTTAGGGAGATTTGAGAAATAGAGAGAGAACTTTCTCTTTTAATGAGAGAGTTGAGCATTCAAGAAGATCGGAGAGTCGCCATGATCGTTTAGTTGTAAAGAGACCCGATTGACAACTGTAAAAACCTGATGTTCAAATCCTAGTATCGGAAGGGTTCTCCTTTCTATTTGTTTTGTGTTTCTTTCTTTGTATTTTTTGTCTCTTCTTCGATGTGTACTTTCATTCATTAGGGATTTGATGAAACCTATCATTGATGCCTCTTTCATTGAATATGTTTGTTGATGACTGAGTGGTTATTTAAGTTCTTAATGCATCTAAGTGGTTGGTCACCACTTGAATTAACTTTGGTTGTGTGTGATAAACCGAGGGGTGAAGCACACAACGTGTACAAATAAATCTTCACTACATGTAGAGTAAGGTAGAGATACGCGAGACTTTGCACGTATAGTCACTAAATGTGTCTCATAGTTCTTAATGAACTTGTGTGCAACTCTGGTAATCATTCATTGATAGGTTGCCGGTGCATGTAGGTATAGCCTTTGTTGCTCGATAAAGAATATTAGCGAGAATTAAGTGAGCATGAATTCAATATTGATAGACATGTTTGTATGGAATTGTGTGATTGTTATGGTGGAGTTACTTCTTAGTGTAACCATATACATCATGCATCTCTCTAATCCATTATATCAGTTTAAATACTATTGTATATAATTTATATTTTCATAGTAATATGTACATATAATGCACAAACACACACACACACACACACACACCACAATTCAATTAAACTAGGAATAGTTGACAGATTACATCTCCTTATAGGAACAAATTTAACTTATCATTGTACTACTCTAACAGCCTCGTACTATTGTGAGAGCTCATTCTGGAGTGGTCAATAATGGCCTCACTTAAGTTAGTTTTGTGTTTCCTTCTTGTCAGTCGTTATTGTTAATCGAAAATTTACTCGGGGTGAGGAATTTCGGTTAACACCCTCGAGACCACTACCACGGAGGTAGCTGCCTGGGTTGGTACCTGTTTTGTGTATTTGATAGTGAGTATAATGGTGAATGATAGCTCAAAATATTAAGACACGAAAGGGAAAATGATACTATGTTACTATTGAATCATATGGTGTATACAGAAATCATTCAGATGCTCTCAATCTATCTTGGGTACAATGCGTGTGATAGCTTCATGCCTGTCGAGAAGTAGATAACAACTATAGCCGTGTTCTACGAATAGAATTTAGGCCAAAGTCAGATCTCTTACTGTTTGTCCCCTATTCGATCATCCTCTCACTCTCGTGCATGCTTGAGCATATTTATGGATAGTCTAACTAGGTTTAACTAGTATCAAGATAAGAGCATGGATCTACCTCGCCCTTCGAAACAGTGAATACCATATTCGGTGACCTCTATGACGTATCTCACCAGGGTAATATACAGAATCGCCTTCACTATCCAAATTGCAATGAAACACTACATACGTGTAGGGCAAGTGATTGAATTCAAAGAGGAAACAAACTTATCTCTCTTAGATATTCTCAATTTCGTCATTAAGCCAAAATCAATGACATTCAAACAAAAAATCCTGGCCAATAAGGATTGAGCTGATTGAGATTTTTTTTTTTGAAAAGATATATGAGCATGATTTGACCTTTCCATGTCTCTTTTTAAGCTTGAAATGACCATGTTAATGCCTGTTAGTGATGAAGAAGCTTATGCGGGCTTCTTCATGTTGGGATTTATGCTCTAAAGATGTAATTTGTAAATGGATTTATGAAATAAAAAAAAAGTTCAATTCATTCTTGTTGTGTTGTTTATTTTATAACTTGTGCATATATTTAACTTCCAAGATTGCCGGATGTAATCTCGAATTGTGTATATGAGTGTCATATACGGATGGATACAGTAAGAGACGTGCAATCTAAAAAGTCCATAGGTAGAAAATAAAACTGGGTACTTTATTTGTGGTTAGTCTATAGTTACGGTCCATTTCAAAATCTACGGTGATTCTATCCTAAATCATTCATATGTAGATATGAGAATGGAGGCACCTTGTATGATGTGATCATATAGGACTGAGCTTTGATCTATAAAAATCTCTCACCAAGATCTGTTTACCGATGAGATTCATATATATCAACTAATGATGGCTATTTATGGGTGATCTTAATCCTGAGTGTCTTATCGACTTCTTCAGGTTAAATCGTGGTATTTGATATACCGTGGGTGAGGTCAGATGCATTTCCTGATCAATATACTCCATATGTTGGGATTGCGGTTTGGCTTGTGGCTGGGAAGGTTTGTACACAATAGAGGAATCCACTCCTTCTTGTGAGAAGTAGATGGTAGTTCCCTTAAGGGTTGATTTGGGGCTTGGACAATATGAGCACTCTCCTAATTCCGTGAGGAAAAAAGATTTATTGTTCATTATAAAATTAATGGTACTTAAAGGATGTATGTAATTAAGGGGGGTATGATAGACATTATGACCAAACTCTAAATATGAACTACTATGGAGGATCACACCATATGTAATAGCTATATCGATTGACACCGAGTTGTATCGGTCTGTGTAAAAGCGTCTGCAGTTGAGAGAGTGCAGCTTCGGGTTTTTAGTGGAATAACATCGGAGTTAATAATCTAGGAATATTAATGAAAGAGTTTAATTAATGATTCCGCGGATTATTGGAGCTCAAAATACTGTGGGTCGATTAGGTTCCCTTGCTAGCCTGATCGATTTCGGTAACAAGGGTCACGGTTAATTAATTGGACTGTCCAATTAATTGTGTTACAAAAGTGACAAGTATATATTCGGGAATTAATTGAATAATGAGATTATTTAATTAATGAATGTTAATAGTTAAATTAATTAAATAGTTAGATTATTTAATTATATTGATAATTAAGAATTATTAATTAACTATTAATTAGAGGGTGTTAGTTGATATATGGATTTAGACGAATATAAAATAATAGGATTATTTTATTTTACTAAATCATTTATCTAAGTATTTTAATTTATGTTTAAATTTAAAATACTTATTATCACTTTTAATATATTAGATATATTTGAAAAGGATAATTAAAAGATATATATAAATTATAACACAATAAATTGCAATGGATGCAAATTGGTGTGTGCACATTAATAAGTGTTTGTATATGATACAAACAAGGATATATATATATATATATAAAAGAGAACACAAAAAAAAAAAGAATTTATATATATATATATATATGCAAGAGCAGGCGTGTGGTATAGATGAGACAAAAGAAAGTTGATTTTGTCTTTTTTTAGTGTGTACCTGATACACACGTAAAAAAAAGAAAAAAAAAACATAAGTTTTGCATGAGATGCAATTTATGTGTGCGTGAATTCAATACACCAAATTGAGAAGAAAGAGTTTCTTCAAGTATTTCTCTACATCCTCCATTCAAGTTCCTGAGACCGTGACACGCCCACATGCAGTTACCATTTCCGGGAGACAGCGAGGAAGAACGAGTGGTTCAGACAGAAGCACATCTTAAAGTGAAGGAGTCTCTAAACGTTGGTAAGAGTGGTTCAGATAGAAGCATATCGTAAAGTGAAGGAGCCTCCAAACGTTGATAAGATTTTCTTCTTCTCTTTATATCGATTTTAATTTCCTATGTTTACATATTATATGTATTAGTTCCGAAAAATAATTACGATCCCAAGTTCACTGGTCCCAGATACCGATTATGATCTGTATTAAAAAATTTAAAACTTTACTTCCGCTACGTGACCGGTGAACGGGGTTCCAACAATTGGTATAGAGCCAATTTATTTTTCGGAACATGAAGTTGTTTTCGATGCTCCTGCATGTATGAATGTGTAGGCACCATCTATATGATTGTATGAGTGTTTATAATTAAATTGTTTAATTTAAACATGGTTGATCTTAATTTTTTATGGTACTGTGGATTTAGGGTTTATGGGTTGTATTTTATTATTATTATTATTATTATTATATTTTTATTTTACTGTTATTGTGTTGTAAATTAAAAAAACAATTGTAACCTATAAACGAAGAACTGTTCACGGCGGTATTGTTCATGCGTTACTGTTCACCGATACTGTTCATGCGGTAATGTTCACCGGCACTGTTCACCGGGTACTGTTCATGCACGATTCCGTTGGCAAGTGTTGCCTTGTGTGTTCCGTGCAGATTTCCCGTTTCGTATTCATGAGATGAATAGGAGTTATCTGAAGAGACTGGAAGATATCTGAAGTTACAAGAAGACCAAGGAATGCCTTGGGGGTAATTTTTGTAATTTTAGATTCCAATTTTTTTTAGGTTAAATAATCCACCGTACTCGGTCAATTCATGTATGCTTTATATTATGTTATGATAAAAGCATTGTCATGCATACGTATGTCATTCAGATTAGATGTGCCTACACAAATATATTTGATATGTCATACATGCATCATAGCCTGATATTTTATGTATTTTTTTAATGTGATTAAAATGGGCAATATACATAAATGGTTATGAATAATTAGATTAGTTTTTTAATGGTTAGAAAACTTAGTAATTCTCAATAATATTAATCTAGTTATTAAAGAGTTTAATAAGTTAGATTAATATGGTCATTTATTGTAATTATGATTAATATGATTAATTACCTAATAATAAATGATCCAAATACAGTGTTTGGGTTTTAATAGTTAAAACTTGGTAAACACTAACATAATAATTTGACCTTAGTAAATAGTTTACAAAGGCTTAGATTATTCACTAATAGATTAGATTTTTAATTGTAAAAAATCATTAATAATTTATTAGTTAATTAGAATTCGTTTCTAATCAGTTAATGCGCTAGATAACTTGATTAAAGTTAGTCGTTTAATTCTATAGAGTCTAGGTGCATTAACGGTTAAAAGAAAACCCTAATTTTAAAATAGTGAGTGGGAGAGGGATATATGACATATAAATACCGCGGTCTCCATCATTAATTCCACACCGTGAGATCCGAGTGGGGCCTCATGACGGTTTTGCTTTCGTCTTCTCTAAGGAGGGTTTCCACAAAGGTCAATACCAAGGTTGACTTCCTAATGGATAGTATTTCTGAGGGTATTTCGGGTTTGACCGACCCTAAGGCAGCAATTCTCGAGTTAAGCTCGTTAGATCTGAAATGGTGGGTTACACTCACGAAGGTTTTGATAAAGTTTGTTAATTAAAAACCTGAATGAATGAATGATGGTTGAGTGATATGGAATAAGAGTTATTCTAAAATATCATTTGATTGAGAATGTCTTGGTCCAACGAGCAAACACTTGACCGACCCTAAGGAGGCACTTCTTTGTGGTATGCTAGATTGTCGTGGTATAGCAACTAGTTTTAGGGTAGTTCTAGTTTGTTAAACATGTTCATGCATCATGTTTAAATTTATACCAAAACACTCGCACTTGTTTTGAATATATGACTGAATGGATGTTTTATTTATTTCAGCAATAATGTCTTCTGCATTACTTCAAATTCTAGCAAACGACAAATTAACTTGTGATAACTACACTAAATGGAAAATTAACATTAATGCAATATTGGTTACCAAAGACCTCAAGTTTGTGTTTAAGGAGGACTGTCCTCCAGCGTCTGCTCCCAATGCCACAAGAACTATTCGTGAGGCATACGAGCGATGGGTCCCATCTGATGAGAAGGCCCGAACATATCTGTTGGCTTCTATGACAGACGTGCTTGTCAAAAAGCATGAAGCAATGACTTCAGCATTCGAAATCATGGAATCATTGTAAGCTATGTTTGGGCAACCCTCCAAGCAAAGCGACATGAAGCTGTTCGTTTCGCTATGCTCGCTCGTAGGAAGGAAGGTACGTCAGTTTGGGAACATGTCCTGAGCATAATGTCTTACTTCAACACGGTAGAAGTCAATGAAGGGGCCATTGACGAACCCATTCAAGTGAGCATCATACTGATGACTCTTTCGAAGAGTTTCGATCAATTTAAGAGCTACTACGGGATAAACAAGTTAAAGTTTAGTCTTACACAGTTGCTCAATGAGCTTGCTACCTTTGAGTCCTTGATAAAAGACAACAAGGGTAATACCGATGAGGCAAATGTTGACGAACCATCTTCCTCCTCAAATGATAAAAAAATGAAGAGGTCTGCTGGGAAGGCGAAGGATAAGCCCAAACCTAAGAAAGCCCAAAGAAATAAGAAGTCCAAAAAAGGTAAATATGATTTACTTGTTCTTGAGTCTTGTTTAGTGGAAGATGATTCTTCGCCCTGGATAGTTGATTCAAGGGCCACTAACCATATGTGTTCTTCTTTACAATGGACTGATTCTTGGAAACAGTTAGAAGAGCAAGCCTTCTCAATGCGTGTGGGGTCAGGGGATGTCGTGTCGGCACGAGCAGTGGGTGTAATTAGATTACGTTTTTGTAATAATTATATATTGTTGGACAATGTATTTTATATTCCTTGATTTACACGGAATTTGATTTCCGTTCTTAAGTTGTTAGAACAAAAATATGATGTTTCTTTTAATAATAAGTCTGTTATTATCGGATAGAATGGTCTGAATATTTGTTTAGGAATTAATGAAAACAATTTGTATGTGTTAAGACTGTTAACACATACTACACTGCTCAATACCAAAATGTTTAAGGTTGAAAAACCAAAAACTAAACGATGTAAGATTTCTCCAGATAGGGACACGTATCTCTGGCATCTAAGGCTTGGTCATATCAACCTTGACCGGATAGACAAACTAGTAAAAAGCGAACCTTTAAGTGTGTTAAAGGTTGGCACCTTACCTTTATGTGAATCTTTTCTAGAAGGTAAGATAACTAAGAGACCTTTTACTAGAAAAGAGCTTATTAGAGCTAACGAACCGCTAGATCTTATACATACTGATGTCTGCGGACCGATGAATGTTAAAGCTAGAGGTGGTAATGAGTATTATATCACCTTTATAGATGACTACTCAAGATACGGATACGTTTACCTAATGCAACGAAAGTCGAAAACATTTGAAATGTTCAAAGAATTTCGAGCTAAAGTTGAGAATCAGATCGGTAGGACTGTTAAGTCACTACGATCGTGAAACAAATATTATGGTGTGTAATATTAATCTAGAGGGGGGGAATAGATTTTAATTAACTTTTACCCAATTTTCGTTTAGAGTCAAGTTGACGAAAATACCCGTATCTAGTTACAAAGATACAACAAGTGTAATAAATGAGGAAATAGTAAAAACACTTAAGATATACGTGGAAACCCTCTAAATGGGAAAAACCACAGTCTGATGAGTGCGCCACACTAGAACCTCGAATCCACTAATGATATAGGAATTACAACCTAATCCCAGTTTAATACTTCACCACTACCTAATCCTGGTATAAGTGAACCTAGTTCATCATGCTTGTGCTTTAAGCTACCTACTCCCGGAAGCAACACAAGTCTTACTTCTCAATGAAGAGATAAAGTGTCCTAAGTGAATATGTAATGATATTCAATGAACAAACAAGGCTAGGAAACCCTATATGCTTATCTAGGTTAATGAGATGACAATTAATGCAATCCTAGATATCAAGTGCTAAATGACATGTTCAAATAGCTTATCTAAACATAGATCTATCAATCAATCCTATTAAGCTATCACAATACAACACTCAATCATGGCATCACAACAATCTCTAATTTGTATCTAGAAATAATCTAAGAGAATACAATTAATTAAAGAGATGGTTTAGTAAGCAAAACACTTAACTTGTAAGAAGATAGTGAAAAACTTACCAAACAAGATGTGATGAAGCAGCCCTATCCATAGATGCACTCTAAATGAACTTAGATGATGCAAGATGAAGATTTAATGCTCATGGGAATGCTTTGAGTGATTAAAAATGAGTTCTTGGAAGTGTTTTTCCTTTGAAATGTGTTCTAAGGAAGATATGTGATATTCTGAACTCATATACGACCTTAAGGCATTGAGTTATATATATATATAAGATCCAATCAAAGTGAGGTCGTTTTGGAAAAAACGTTCCAGCTTCCACTGCGTGCTCTGGTGACGTGCACTGGTCGAGTAGCGCACCACCAGCGCACAGCCTATTTTTAAAACAGGTGCTGGATGAGTGGCGCATTTCAGTAGCGCAACACAAGCGCAGATCCTCTGGGAAGTTTACACTGGTGAGGTGCGCTGGAAAAGTAGCGCACCACCAGCACACGCCTACATTTTTCAACTACGTTCGGGTGCAGCAGCGCAGCTCAGTGGCGCAACACTAGTGACAGGGCACTGTGAAAGTTGTGCTAGTGAGGTGCGCTGGTCGAGTAGTGCACCACCAGCGCAATGCCTATTTTTCCAACACTCAAATGCACAAAACAATAAGTTCAAGAGTGATGAAATTGCATCCTATTTTAATGCCTAGCATGACATACAACTTTCATAGCAAGATGGAAATAGGTCAACAAGAGTCAATTAAAATAAAATGCACACAAGAGAACACTTAACATATAAGATCAAGAGTTATGCATGAATATGTGAGTGTGTGCAATTATCTCTTCAAAGTAAGTAAGCACATGAATTTTACCTTTGATGCTTCTCCTCTTGAGGTCTTGAGAGCCTCAGCTACCCTTACATGAACCCCAACAATGTGGTTGTTCACGAAATAAGCCAATCAACAAATGAGGACTTTTCAATCTACCTCTTTGGTTATTTCGTGACAAAACCACCACTCACATTGATCCTCCCAAAATAAAATAGTAAAACACTGGGAAGATATTCTACATTACAAAGATATAAACATAAAAAAACTTCAAGTCTTCAATCTCTTGTAGAACTATCAACCCTACACGTAAGGCAAGCACAAATACGCTTTCTAAACCAAGTGCATGTGAGAAGATCAAGTGACTATAAAACAAAAGCATTTGCATTTAGAAATATAAGTATGATATCATGAAATGCTCATGCAATGCTCCCCCTCAACGGGTTACTCTCCCTACATGTGATCTCCCCCTCAAACAAGCAATGCTCCCCCTCAAAGCTAACACACGCTACTCCCCTAACATCACATTGCTAGGTCAATGCTACTCCCCCTTTTTGTCATGATATAGACAAAGGAGAAGTCCCCAACCGGGTAACTCAAGGCAAAGAAAGAAAAGAGCATACACGATTGTTGCATAATTATATAAGCCACATTTATGCAACCTCAATTGATAGAAGAGACACAAGGAGAATTATTTGAAAGACAATGTGTGAATCAAAAAAGTGTTTTGCATACAAGACATGTTGCATTCAAGTCCAAAAACAATGGTATTTGGCAAAGCAAATGACAAAGGTTTCCAATATAATTCAAACCAAATTCACCATTTGACATGAGAGAAGCATGGATATAGAGTTCTTATAAATATCAAGTTTTAAAGGCACTATATCCAACTTTATAAACTAAACATGGCATGAGCAACTTTGCACCCTATTTGATTTTTTCGGGAGGATACCCGTATGATAATAGCCATGTTCAACTAATAAAGAAAGAGAGACATGGATTAAACATTTTAGTCTCACTAGCATTTTCACACAATGTTGCATTTAACAATTGCAATCATCAATTCATGCTTTATCATTTTTCATTAGCATGTCATTTAAGAATCATCATGTAATGGAGATAATTATAGGTCATTTAACATGTACTTCCAATGTATATCTCCTAGTCCAAAAATGCATGTTTGAACATAAATATGACATGGATTGTAGTCAAAGCAAAGTCCACACTTATTTAAGAAAATACAATATACTATAAGTGCAACCAAGCTACTCAAGCAATCAATAAAGAGGTATAAACATATTTTTAAGAAAAAATTGCATGCAACAAGTATACAGTAGCTCTCTTTGCTTGAGTTCCTCATATGGGGTCAAAGACCACAACACATCACTCTATTAAACAAATCCCAATAGATCTACTAAGAGTCTTGAATCTAGTAGCATCTAAGAGTTTAGTAAATAGATCCGCCAGTTGATCATTGGTACCTACATGCTCAAGTACAATGCATTTGTTCTCAACTAGTTCTCTAATGAAATGATGACGAATGTCAATATGCTTAGTCCTAGAATGCTGAACCAGATTCTTTGAAATATTAATTGCACTCATGTTATCACAAAAGAGAGTAAGAGTACCTTGATTGAATTCATGGTCAACTAGCATTTGCTTCATCCGAAGAAGTTGTATGCATCCACTCCCAGTAGCAATGTATTCGGCCTTAGCCGTAGATAAGGAAATCAAATTTAGCCTCTTGCAAAACCAAGAGACAAGGTTGTTCCCAAGGAAAAAGCAACCGTCCGATGTACTTTTCCTATCATCACAATTTTCTGCCCAATCTGTATCACTAAAGCCTACAAGACTAGCATTAGTGTCAAAAGAGTACCGAATCCCATAGTTGGATGTCCTATTCACATATTGAATGATTCTCTTAACAGAAGAGAGATGGGACTCCTTAGGATCCGCTTGGTACCTAGCACACACACCCACACCCACACTAAATGAGATATCGGGCCTACTTGCGGTCAAATAGAGCAAGCTTCCAATCATGCCACGATATAAAGTTTGGTCCACATTTTTACCATTAGCATCCTTGCTTAGCTTCAAAGTGGTACTCATGGGTGTATCACAATGTTTGCCACTTTCAAGGCCAAATTTCTTCACTAGGTTTTTGGCATACTTAGCTTGAGATATGAAAATCCCATCATCCATTTGCTTAATTTGTAAACCTAGAAAGTAACTTAACTCACCAACAAGGTTCATCTCAAATTCATGAGACAAGACATCAACAAATTGTTGGACTTTGGTGTCATTTGTCTAGCCAAAGACTATATTATCAACATAGATTCGAGCTATAAAAAGCTTATCTTTGTTTTTCTTGATGAATAAAGTCTTGTCAACAGTACCCCTAGTGTAGCCATTGTCTATGAGATATTGAGTAAAATGCTCATACCAAGCCCTAGGTGCTTGTTTCAACCCATACAAAGCTTTCTTGAGGTGATAGACATGGTTAGGGTGGTGAGGATCCACAAACCCTTTGGGTTGCTCAACAAACACTTCCTCTTGATAGAAACCATTGAGGAAGGCACTCTTAACATCCATTTGATATAATTTGAACTTGTACAAACAAGAAATGGATAAAAGAAGCCTAATGGACTCAATCCTAGCAACGGGAGCAAATGTCTCCTCATAGTCAATACCCTCAATTTGAGAGTATCCTTGTGCTACAATCCTAGCCTTGTTTCTCACAATGTTGTCATCCTAATCGGATTTGTTCCTATATACCCACTTGGTGCCTATCACATTGGTATTCTTAGGCCTAGGAACTAGAGTCCAAACTTCATTCCTTTCAAATTGGTTAAGCTCTTCTTGCAGAGGAAGAACCCAAAATTCATCTTTTAAGACTTCATCAATTTTCTTGGGTTCTTCCTATGAAAATTAAGACTAGCCATTTGACGCCTAGTCCTAACACCCTCACTAACTTCACCAATAATGTCATCTTTGTCATGAAGTTTCCTAACCCATAGAGCAGGTTCTTTTGAGTCCAAGTGAGGAATTCTATCACTAAGTTGTGCTATGTCATCATCAAGATTAGCCTTTTCAACATTAGAGATATCAACTACCTTCTACAAAGGGGAGTCATCAACTAAATCTACCTCCTCCTCATGGTCATTAGTTTTAAGCCTAGTATCATCAATGACAACATTAGATGATTCCATTACGGTCTTAGTTCTTAGATTAAAAACTCTATAGGCTATACTATTCAAGGCATAGCCAATGAAGATACCCTTATCACTTTTAGCATCAAATTTGCCAAGTTGATCACAGTCATTCAAAATGTAGCATTTGCTTCCAAAAGTGTGGAAGTAGCTAACATTTGGCTTCCTACCTTTCCATAACTCATAGGAGGTTTGCCTAGTGTGGGGCCTAAGAAAAACTCTATTTTCTATGTAGCATGCCGTATTGACGGCTTCAGCCCAAAGATTCCTTGGGACATTATTTCTAAGCAATATCACACGGGCCATTTCTTGAAGAACCCTATTTTTTTCTCTCAAAAACTCCATTTTATTGAGGTGTCCTAGGAGCCGAAAACTCATTAGAAATGCCTAGACTATTGCAAAAGTTTTAAAGTGGGCATTCTCAAATTCCTTCCCATGGTCACTCCTAATTCTCTTAATGCTTTTAATCTTGGAGTTCATTTCATTTTGAATTTTAGAGCAAAGCATTTTAAACTTGTCAAAAGTTTCAGATTTTTCTCCAAGGAAATAGGTCCATGTGTACCTAGAGAAGTCATCTACACACACAAATATGTATCTCTTTCCACCTAAACTCTCGGTTTTCATAGGATCCATAAGATCCATGTGGAGAAGCTATAGAGGTTCTTTGGTGGTTATATACTTGCCCTTTTTGTGCATACTTTTAGTTTGTTTCCCTTATTGGCAAGGTCCACAAACACCATTAACCTTATTCCCAAGCTTGGGAAGGCCTCGCACAACATTGAACTTATCTAAGAGTCTTAAATCCCTAAAGTTCATGTGACCAAGTCTCTATTTGTTCATCCTTGGACACATTACAAAACACACTCCTAGCCTCAAGACAATAGCAATTGTCATTAGACTTTATACCTTTTAACAAGGTTTGTCCATTAGGCAATAGGATAGAACAATCATTTTTCCTAAACAAGACGGAGAGTCCATCATCACTAAGATGTGAAATGCTTATCAAATTGGCTTTTAGGCCATCAACATACAAAGCATTAGATAAGGAGGGTAATCCGGGAATGGAAATGGTTCCCTTTCTTTTGACCTTCTTTTTGGATCCATCACGAAAGGTGACATTTTCTCCCTCCTCCATCACAAGAGTCTCAAATAAACTCTTATTTCCAGTCATGTGCCTAGAGCACCCACTATCCAAATACCAAAAATCACAAGAATAAGCTTTCAAAGCAATTTGTGCAACATGGCAAAAGTGTTCATCCTCTCTAATCCACCTAGTTGCATTATTTTTCTTCCTAGTGGTCATTGGTATATGGGCTCTAAATGTCCTAGGATCATGCAAAGGTGTTCCATTTTTCCTAGTGACATGCATCATGGCTCTAGATTTCTTAGGATCATGCATCATGGCTCTAGATGTCCTAGGATCATGCTTCATGGCTATAGCCTTTTTCTTTTCTATCATGCTTTCAATCCTACACAAATTGATATACCTAAAGCAATTTGGTTTAATGTGACCATCAATACCACAAAAATGACATGTAGGTACAAAGTTAGAAATTATACCCTATTCTTAAGGATGCATTGGAGCCTTCCCATGTCTTTGTGGTTGTCTTGCTTGTTGTTGAGGAGCTTTCCTTCTTTATTGTTGAGCAAGACTTGATTGCTTCCTTGGTTGAGCTTGCATGATAGGTGCCTTCATTTTGTGAGCTTTTGCTTGAAAGAGGTTAACTTGAGGAGCCCTTGTAGGATGAGCTTGAGGTAGACTTCTTGGTGCCACATTCACTTGAGCACTATTTGAACACTCTCCTAGATCAAGCTTCTTCATAGGAGTTTGATGAGAAGAAGACCCATTGAAGTTCATGCTTCTTACAAAAATGGTCTTGCTTGGAGTAGAGGACATCTTGTCATCTTTAAACCCAAGCCCCTTCTTGTCACTTAGCCTTTTTCCAAAATCTAGCATATGGTCAAGGTTCTTGGTGCTAGGATTCATCTTGGCTAATAATTCTCTAGCATCTTCAAGCTCTTTCTTCAACCCTTCTTCACTCCTCTTTAATCTTTCCAACTCTTTATTTAGTTGGTCAACTTGAGTTGAAAGATCTAGATTTTCTTTTTTAATCTCTTGATCTCATTCTTGTTCTTTAATCTTGAGCTCTAAAACTTGGCCATGTAGTCTTTGAGATCCATCATATCCACACTTCCATTTGTGGTTTGTGATGAAGATCCATCATCACTTGAGTAGTCTCCCTCTTGACTATCATTCTCTTTTTCACTAGCATCTTTGCTCCTAAGAGAGGATGTAAATGCTATGAAGTTAGCCATGAGTTCTTCATCATCCAAAGACTCATCTCCTTCATTAGAGTCATCACTTTCACTCCATGTGGCAGCCATCACTTTTCCCTTCTTCTTGTTCTTGTGATTTGAACTTTCTGGGGCAAAGTGACCTATTCCACCACATTCATAGCATTGGACTCCTTTCTTCTCGGTCTTCTCTTTCCTAGGCTCAAAGTCTTGACCCTTGGATCCAAAGCATTTCTTCTCGGATTTATAGAATTTCTTAAACTTCCTCATTAGCAAGGCCATATCTTCATCTGAGTCATCACCTTCCTCCTTCTCAAATTTTGAGGCTTTCAAAGCAATATATTTTTACTTCTTTGATGGTGTGGGGTTAGGACATTTCCTAGATTCATATGCTAGAAGCCTCCCAATCACTTCTTTTGGCTTCATGTCCTTGTAACCACTATTTTCTTCCAAAGCCGTCACATTGGACTCAACTCTATCGGGTAGAGATCTCATAATCTTCTACTTGATCATCCTAACCGAATAAGGATCACCAAGTTGATGACTTTGGTTCACAATGTCCATCAACCTTACTTCAAACCATTGAAGCACTCATTCTCATCCATCTTGAGCAATTCGAATTGCGTTTGGAGAACTTGAAGGTTCGATTCCTTAACCACGTCGGTTCCCTCATGTCTAACTTCTAGGATGTCCCATGCTTCCTTAGCTATCCTAGTATTTTGAACCAACTTGTATTGGTTATAATCTATTGCACAAAGGATGGCATGCATTGCCTTCCTATTCCACTTTGAAGCTTCAAACTCTTGTGCATTCCACTGAGCCTTTGGTTTTTAGTAGATCATCTCCTCCATCTGCGGGAGTTATCATGGGTGGTGTGTAACCATCTTCAACTGTCATCCATGCCCTGTCATGAATTTGGCATATGTACGACTTCATCTTGCCTTTCCAAGAGGCATAATTCAACCCGGTGAGGAGTGGAGGTCTAGTGCTGGAAGCTCCCTCATTGCCACCGTTTCCACTAATTGTGTTTATGAATGAATGATATGAATGCAAGTGTATGAATGGTCAACACAAACAAACAAAATACAACACACACCAAAATGAGCAAGGATCACCTATGTATGTCTAGGAACCTGCTCTGATACCAATTGAAACAAATTTTATGGTGTGTAATATTAATCTAGAGGGGGGAATAGATTTTAATTAACTTTTACCCAATTTTCATTTAGAGTCAAGTTGATGAAAATACCCCTATATAGTTACAAAGATACCACAAGTGTAATAAATGCTGAAATAGTAAAAACACTTGAGATATACGTGGAAACCCTCTAAATGGGAAAAACCACTGGCTGATGAGTGCGCCACACTAGAACCTCGAATCCACTAATGATAAAGGAATTACAATTTAATCCCGGTTTAATCCTTCACCACTACCTAATCCTGGAATAAGTGAACCTAGTTCATCATGCTTGTGCTTTAAGCTACCTACTCCCGGAAGCAACACAAGTCTTACTTCTCAATGAAGAGATAAAGTGTCCTAAGTGAATATGTAATGATATTCAATGAACAAACAAGGCTAGGAAACCCTATATGCTTATCTAGGTTAATGAGATGACAATTAATGCAATCCTAGATATCAAGTGCTAAATGACATGTTCAAATAACTTAGCTAAACATAGATCGATCGATCAATCCTATGAAGCTATCACAATACAACACTCAATCATGGCATCACAACAATCTCTAATTTGTATCTAGAAATAATCTAAGAGAATACAATTAATTAAAGAGATGGTTTAGTAAGCAAAACACTTAACTTGTAAGAAGATAGTGAAGAACTTACCAAAGATGAAGATTTAATGCTCATGGGAATGCTTTGAGTGATTAAAAATGAGTTCTTGGAAGTGTTTTTCCTTTGAAATGTGTTCTAAGGAAGAAATGTGATATTCTGAACTCATACACGACCTTAAGGCATTGAGTTATATTTAAAGTGAGGTCGATTTGAAAAAAACGTTCCAGCTTCCTCTGCGTCCGCTGGTCAAGTAGCGCACAACCTATTTTTAAAACAGGCGCTGGACGAGTGGAGCATCCTAGTAGCGCAAAACAAGCATAGATCCTCTGGGAAGTTTGCGCTGGTGAGGTGCGCTAGATGAGTAGTGCACCACCAGCACATGCCTACATTTTTTAACTACGTGTAGGTGCAGCAGCGCAGCTCAGTGGCGCAACACTAGCTACAGGCCACTGTAAAAGTTACGCTGGTGAGGTGCGCTGGTCGAGTAGCGCACCACCAGTGCAATGCCTATTTTTCCAACACTCAAATGCACAAAACAATAAGTTCAAGAGTGATGAAATTGCATCCTATTTTAATGCCTAGCATGACATACAACTTTCATAGCAAGAGGCAAATAGGTCAACAAGAGTCAATTAAACTAAAATGAACACAAGAGAACACTCAACATATAAGATCAAGAGTTATGCATGAATATGTGAGTGTGTGCAATTATCTCTTCAAAGTAAGTAAGCACAAGAATTTTACCTTTGATGCTTCTCTTCTTGAGGTCTTGAGAGCCTAAGTTACCCTTACATGAACCCCAATAATGTGGTTGTTCATGAAATAAGCTAATCAACAAATGAGGACTTTTCAGATCGGATCATGGAGGTGAGTACCTAGACCAAGAGTTTGAAGATTTCATGGTCGAGCATGGGATAGTTTCCCAACTCACAGCTCCCGGTACACCTCAGCAAAATGGTGTAGCAGAGAGGAGAAATAGAACCCTAATGGAAATGGTGAGATCTATGATTTGTTTCTCATAATTACCAAATTCCTTCTAGGGATATGCGTTACAAACAGCGGCATACATTTTGAATGTGGTGCCATCCAAATCTGTTCCTAAGACTCCCCTAGAGTTATGGAATGGTCGTAAAGCTAGTTTGCAATATTTTCACATATAGGGGTGTCCAACACACGTGCTGAAGAACAGAACTGCAAAACTAGACTCCAAGTCTATTGTTCACCTGTTTGTAGAATACTCTAAGGAGACCAGAGGTGGACACTTCTATAGTTCCGAAGACAACAAAGTATTTATATCGACAAATGCAATATTTCTTAAGGACAATTACATTAGTGACTATAATCCTCGTTCCAAGATTGTATTAAATGAGTTAGAGCCTAGTGATACTAGTGCTTCATCAACAAGAGTTGTTGATCCACAAACATCTAAGAGTCAGTTAGTTCCTGATCAGGATACACTACTGCCTAGACGTAGTAAGAGGGTTGTGAGACAACCTGAATGTTATTTAGGTATAGGTAAGGGACAAGGTGTTATCTCTGCTGATAGTGTGGATTATCCATTGACATTTAAGAATGCAATGGAAGATCCTGATAAAGAGGAATGGCTTGAAGCCATGAATCTCGAGATGGAATCCATGTACTCTAACTCACTCTGGGATCTTGTAGACTTACTAGATGGGGTAATACCCATAGGGTGTAAGTGGATCTAGAAGAGAAAGAGCGGAGTAGACGAGAAGGTAGAGACCTTTAAGGCAAGGCTAGTGGCCAAGGTTTATACCCAGAAATAGGGGGTCGATTATGAAGAGACCTTTTCACCAGTAGCCATGTTTAAGTCTATTAGGATTCTCTTATCCATTGCTGCTTATTTCAATTACGAAATTCGGTAAATGGACGTCAATATTGCATTCTTGAATGGCAACCTTGATGAGAGCATATATATGATGCAACCAGAAGAATTCGTGTCTCTAGATCAAGAGCAAAAGGTTTGCAAGCTGCAAAGGTCCATCTATGGACTTAAGCAAGCATCTAGATCTTGCAACATTAGGTTTGATGATGTGATCAAAACCTATGGTTCAGAGCAAAACGTCGTTGAGCCTTCTATCTACAAGCTCATCATTGACAAGAAAGTAGTTTTCTTGATCCTGTAAGTAGATGATATTCTACTCATTGGTAATGATGTGAGAGTATTGTTTGATTTAAAGGGCTAGGTTGGCTAGCCAATTCCAAATGAAAAATTTGGGAGAGGCGAGTTATGTTCTAGATATCCAACTTATAAGAGATCCAAGTCATAGCATTATCTCAGCATCATATATCGACAAGATTCTTATGCGATCTTCGATGCAGAACTCCAAGAAAGGTAATTTACTTTTCAGGCATGGAGTTCACTTGTCTATGGAACAGTGTCCTAATACACCTCAAGAAGTTGAGGATATGAGACGTGTACCCTATGCATCGGCATTAGGTAGTCTCATGTATGCTATGTTATGCACGAGACATGACATCTGCTATGTCGTGGGAGTAGTCAGCAGATACCAGTCTAACCCAGGATTGGATCACTAGGTTGCTGTCAAGAGAGACGAGGTGAGTAGAGACCGGTGCGTTTCTTAAAATAATCCGGATGCATCACACCAGTCTTCGAGATTCGAGGCAATCTTTGCTGAAGATTTTGTTTCCGTATCACCGGCGTCACAGGTTATTGACTATTCACCTCTATTTAAACCCGGTTGTTTCGTTGTCTTCTCCACGCTTTCTTCTTTTTAAATTTCAAATGGAAAAAGCCTTTCTTTCTTTATCTTCTCAAGCAACGCCTTCATCTTTTCTTTCGTCTGAATCAAAACCTTTCACCACTATGTCGAAAACAAGGTAAATGGCGAGGAGGTCACTACTCTCGCTCATGGGAAACTAACGTGAAAGAGCTTTGACAACAATGACTCTCCTCCTAACCCGCAACGTCGCAGGTCGAATAGATATGCGGCTATTGGTCAAAAAAGATTTTGATAGAGAACCCGGGAAAACTACTGTCGGAAGATATCAAGCTGCGATTGCTTGTCCCCTTTTGAAGAGACTTCCTCCCTACTCGTCTGAAGGCTAAGTATGGCATCTCCGACATGGTTTCCATCTTCTTTTGCCCTAAGAATTACGATGTCTTAAGCCTTCCTAAAGGAATGCTTCCAATTCATGTCGCGGCTCTCGAGAATGGGGTCAGGCATCTCTTTCACCCCACCCTCTGACGAGCTCTCAATGCCTTTCAACTAGCTCTTTTCCAGTTGACGTCTGGCTTCTGGAGACATCTAATCGGTTTTCTCACACTGTGAAGGGAATAATGTGAGCAAAGCAAGGTTACTAGGGAACCCGAAGAGGAGGAACTGGTCTACCTTTTCCAGATTTGCAGCCTATCCGGTGGCCCTAAAGGTCAGTTCTATGCAAAACCTAAGAACAAACTCAACTTTATCGTTCCTGACGCTTCAAAAATGGACCCAGTCAGAAAGAAGGAATGAATTCTGGCAGGGGATGATTGGGGAAGCTCGATCTTTATCGGCGGGCACGAGTTCGAGGTCCCAACCGCTTTCAATGAGAAGCCTTTATGGGGCAGGGATTCTCTGTTCAATGAATCCAAGGCTATCTTGAGGGTCTTCATCTCTCGAAACTACTTGAACTTGAGGTTTCCTACATCTGATTCTTTTGATCCTCGCAGGGTGGATCTGTACCTGCATATCTCTACTGCTACTCCTCGTAAGTAAAATCAGACGGAACCACATTGCTTCCTTTCATTAGCTAGCTAGGTTCTGACATCCTCTTTTTTTAAAATAGTTTTTGTTGTTGCTCCAGCTTTCCACGAAAACCAGCAAGCCCGCACCCTTCCCCCTACAAACAGATTGACCCGGGGAATCTCTTTGGTTGCTTTCTCCTGCTCATGCTCTTGCTCCTGCTCCGTCCTTTTCCCAGCTTAAGTCCAAGATTGTGCTCCTCGAATCGCGGGCTTCCAATGTACGAATCAAGGGGACATATGCCTCTCATGCTACTAATACAACTATTTCTGCTCCTCCTTCTGTTGCCCCATTTACTGCTATTTCTACATTTGTCTCCCCCACGGTTCACTTACCCAATGTTTATGCCCCTCCATTTTCGTTCCCAACTCATCGAGCTTCAGAGGACCTCGGGGTTGGTGTTGATGAGATTCCTCCCGCTCGCCCTCAACATCAGCAAAGCTTTGCTATGCATAACGAGGTCTTAGGGCTGTTTGTTGCATTCTGCCTAGGTGGCAGCCTTTTCCTGATGGCTTCAATGCCCGTGGATATCTTGATCACCAAGAGGCCCACTCTTTTAGCCGAGGTAACTATCTTCTTTCGTCTTTTCTTATGTCGGCTAGCTTGATCATTTTCTAACTAGGACTTTTCAATCTGTAGGCTTTCAAAATCAACGTGTCCATGGGTCATCAGGTGGCCTCTCTTCACGACCGTACGGTAAAAGCTGAGGCTGAGGCTGAGAAGGCCATGTTATTACTTGCAGAGATGACATTCAGTCAGAGGAGAGTGAAGGCAGAGTTGGTCGAGTTTCATTTAGACTTAAAGAGGCTGAAGCGGTTCTTTGATCAAGAAACCCTTCAATTTAAATGTCGGGCGCAACAGAGGGACTCTTAGACAGCTAAGGCCAAGATGCTAGACATCGAGAACCAGAGCCTACATGCTTAAGTGGCCAAACTGCAGGCCAAGGTGGATGCCTCATTTAGTGATGGGTATTTTTATACCTCATATCAGGTCGTTGAGGCCCTATCTGTCAGTTATTGATGATTAGGACAGAGAAGAGATTATGACAAAGGTATCGGAGATTTCTCATCCTGCTGGCGATGGAGCGGAACCTTCAAACTTGGTTGGAACTGGGAAAAAACTATCATGGCAGATCTTTCCTTTCCTCCTCCAGTCCTTCTAGTCTCAGGTCCCAGGAATCTTCAAACGGAGTTTAGCCTGCGTAGCTCGAAGGGGTCGACCAGAAGCCCAGAAGCGAAGAAGGAAGCCAGAGACCAGTTTAAAAAGTTATCCAGAGAAGAGTTAGAGGTTGAACGGAGCAGAATGGAGACAACAGCTACCCTTCTAGATGGGGACATTCCCCCTGATGTTATGGTTGTGGTTATTGAGGTCTTGGAGGATGACCAAAATGGGCAGCAAGCAGTTAAGGATTCTCCGGAGGAAGGAATGGTCGAAGTGGCCAACCAAGATAAACGACAACTATATGGATGAGAATCAGGCAGAAATCAGCAATGAGGGGGAGCAGCGGGAGAGGACCAGGAGGAAGCCGAAGCTTGATATGGCCTGTCTTGATTGCCTGGAAAGGGGTTGGGCACCCCGCTTTACTCATGACCAGTTTATTCTTATTTAGCTCTTCTTTACAAATGTTGCCCGGAATTAGGGGATGGGCTCCTAAATTGACTTATATAGCTTTGCAAGGGAATATTATCCCTTATCATTAATGAAAATCTTTTATGACTTCCTTTATACTTACTTTGATTGATCCCTGTTAAGTATAAACTTACTAGCTAGGTAAAAGTCCAGCTTCAATTTTAGGTACTTGGTAGGAATCCATATCTTGGGGAGGAGTCTTCTTACACTGAGTCTCGCATCTTTAATGATTCCGCTTTCAAACTTTAAGCTGGAGATATAAGAAGTCACACGTTTATGAAAAACCAATGGTTAGTAGTAATCAAGTATTTGATACTTAGGCAAAAGCTGTATGGTAACAACATAGATTCCCCTTCTCCAGGAATTTGGGGAAGTATCCTGTCATGGCGACCTCAATCTAACAAGAATTTTTTTATTAAAGCTTAGATTCTTCTCAGGGGTGGTAACCCGCCCGAGGTATCAGAAAGATTATCTAGCTATCCTGGTCTTGAGATCTAGATGGCAACTACGCTCTTACACTCAAACTTTTCTTAGGGTGGTAGCCTGACCTAGGCGTCAGGAAAGCTATCTAGCTATCCTTGTCTGGAGATCTGGATGGAAACTATGCTCTTACAATCAAACCCTTCTTGGGGGTGGTAGTCCGACCAAGGCTTTAGGAGAGATATCTAGCTATCCTAGTCTCGAGATCCGGATGGTAACTATGCTCGTACACTCAGACCCTTCTTTGGGGTTGTAGCCCGACCAAGGCATCAGGAAAGCTATCTAGCTATCCTGGTTGCAAAATCTAGATGGAAACTATGCTTTTACAGACCCTTCTTGGCAGGGGGTGGTGCCCGACCAAGGCATCAGGGATAGTGAGGGGGCTTCCCCGACTGATCCCTGATCTCGATTATGGTGAATTTCTTGTGGAGAACATAATCGGATTTGGAGAAATTAACAACTCACAGAAATAACAATCGGAGATAAAAAAAATTAATAACAGACTTTATTGATGATGAAAATGGAGTACATTGTTATTGAGAACTTTATTAAAACCTAAATGGAGGTAATCTGCTCAAAAGTCCTCTGCCTAGGGATAGAACTTTCTCAAATACTCAGCATTCCAGGTATGGTCGATGGGTCGACCATCCATGTCCTTGAGCTTGTATTCCCTATTTCGGACCACTACCTTCACCAAATATGGCCCTTCCTAGTTGGGTCCTAGGACCCCATCCGACCTTTTTTGGGTATTCAGGGTCACTTTCCTAAGAACCAAATCCCTCACCTTGAAGTTACTAACTTTGACCTTTTTATTGAAATACCTAGCGATCTTGCTCTGGTAAATCGCCATCTTCTCAACTACTAGGCCTTGTTTCTCTTCTAAGAGGTCTAGACTGGCTCGGAGCTTCACCTAGTTGCTTTGCGGTTTAAAATGTTATACCTTGAACGAGGTTAGTTTCGGCTTGATGGGAAGAACTGCTTCAACCCCAAAGGCCAAAGAGTAAGGTGTTTCCCCAGTAGCCATTCTTTTCATGGTCCGATATGCCCAAAGAACCTCGGGGGGGCTCCTCGGCCTACTTGCCTTTCTTCTGCTGTAATTTGTTTTTTAACAACTTCTTGACAGTCTTGTTATTGTATTCAACTAGCCCATTAGTTTGAGGGTGGGCTAAGGAGGTGAACCTGAGGTCGACTCCCAAGCCTTCACATAAGTTTTTGAATCAAACATTGTCAAACTGCTTGCCTAGGTCAACTATTATGACAAGTGGGGTCCCAAACCTGTAAACCACATTGGTCTTGATGAACTTCATCGTATTTTCTTCTGAAATCTAGGAGAGAGGTTCTGCTTTGACCCACCTTATGAAATAATTGATTGGCACAATAACCTGCTTAGCTTGCTTGTGAGTGGTAGGAAGCGGACCAATCAGGTCGACGTCTCACATGGTGAAGGGGTAGGGTGAACTGAGAGATGATAGTCGCTATGGTTGTAGGTGATTCAAGTTTGAGGTCCTCTAGCATGGTTCACAAGATTGTACAAACCTCTTTGTGTCTTGGTGAATGGTTGGCCAGTAATACCCCATACGAAGCACTTGATATGCTAAAGCCTCCAACCATTATGATTACCACAGTCTCTAGAATGGACCTCTCTTAGTGCCCAACTAGCATCGTCTAGATAAAGACATCGAAGTAGAGGAAGAGATTTTCCCCTCCGATAGAGGTATCCATCTTTCAGGTACTACCGAACTGATAATCTTTTAACTTTTCGGGCTTGGTCGGGGTTCTCGGGAAGCTTTCATTCCTGGAAGTAAACAGCTATCGGATACATCCAAAAGGGCAGCTGATCCACAAGGTAGATTTTTTTACCAGTAGTTATGTTCGATTGGGAGATCATCTAGAGGGGTACTCCTTTAGGTAGAGCTTGTCCACCATTCACAACTATCTTTTCCAAGACGTCCGCCTAGTGGTTTTGTTGTCGAGGCACCTACTTAATCCGAAACCCCTTGAACTTTTCATTTAGTTATTAGACCAGCATCTGGTAGGCGGCCATGTCTTCGCCCATGGCTTGGTAGAGTCTCGTAGCCTGGTTGACGATGAGCAATGAGTCACTCTTGACATACAAATAATTGGCCCTTGCCTCATTACTAGTTGCTTTAAATTCAAACCTAAAACAGTGGCAGCATTCCAACTTTTCTGGGTCTATTAGGACTATGCCGGCTCCTCCCCCTGCCTGTCTAGATGCTCCATCAGTATAAAGAGTCCAGGCTTTATAGTCTTCTGGTCAGTTGTTGTTTTCCAGAAACTTACCGAGAGCTGGAGTTAAAGCTATTAAGGTCCCTTCACCTGAGAAGGCTGAGAACTCGGCTACGAAGTCTGCAGGAGCCTGAGCCTTGATTGTTGTTCGAGATTTGTACCTCAGGTCAAACTGAGTGAGCTCTAAAGCTCACAAAACTAGTCTCCTGGATAAGTCTGGCCTCCGTAAAAATTGGTGAAAGGGGTTGATCAGTCACTATCGCCACTGTATGGCTTGAAAATATGGGTGAAGCTGCATGGTCGAGGTAACCAAGGCGAGGGTGAGCTTCTCAAGGAGAAGGTAGTTCTTCCCGGGCTTGGATAGCACATGGCTGACATAATAGATAGGTCGCTGGACCCCATCCTCACACTTCTTGACCAAAGCCCCGCTTACTGTAGTTTCTGATACTTTCAGGTATATCTATAACTCTTCTCCTAGTATTGGCTTAACTAGCAGTGGTGGGCTGGCGAGGTACTCTTTTAAGTCCTGGAAAACTTGCTCGCTTTCTTGGTCCTATTTCATGTTCTTCCCTTGTTTGATGGCTTTGAAGAAAAGAAGACACTTATCTGTGGAACGCGAGATGAACCTGTTGAGAGCTGATGTACGCCTTGTCAACACTTAGACTTATTTGAGAGTGGTAGAAGAATCTAGGTCCAGGATAGCTTGGATCTTTTTAGGGTTTGCCTCAATTTCTATCTCATTCACCAAGAAGCCCAAGAACTTCCCCTTGGTTACCCTGAAAGCACATTTGGTGGGATTCAACCGCATTTGGTTCTCCCTCACTATCTGGAATGTTCTACGGAGACGATCGTGGTGCCCTTCTGCTTCCTAAGATTTGGTGATCATATCATCTATGTACACTTCCATTTTATTTCCTATCCCTAGCTTGAATAGCTAGTTAACCAATCGCTGGTAGGTAGCGCCCTCGTTCATGAGGTCGAAAGGCATCACCTTATAACAATACAGACCCTGCCCCGTGATGAAACTGGTCTTCTCTTGATTGGTGAGGTGCATCTTAATCTGGTTATACCCCGAAAATTCATCCATGAAGCTAAGAAGCTTGCTTCCAGCCATGGAACCTACCAGTTGGTCAATTTTTGGTGGAGGAAAACTATCTTTTGGACACGCCAGATTGAGGTCGGTGTAGTCGACACACATACGACACTTCCCATTCACTTTTGTGACCATGACCACGTTGGTAATCTACTCAGGGTAGCGCGCTTCTTTGATAAAGCCTACTTTGATCAACTTATCAACTTCCTCTTAAACCGCAGTGTTCCTTTCGATGTTAAAGTGATGCCTCTTCTGCTTGACAGGCTTGAAGTTTGGATCCACTGCTAATCGGTGAGCAGTCATGATATCGGGATCCCGGGCATCTCGTCATGGCTTCAAGCAAATATGTCAGTGAATTCTCAGAGGAGCCCGATCAAACCTTTCTTCACTATTTGTTTAAAGGTAGCTCCGACCTTCACATCCTTGGAAAGGTCGTCAATTCTGATGGGTATCTTCTTCAGTTTATCCACTGGGTACCCACTTGCCCATTCTCTGCCCGGTTCTTCCCATATAGCACTAAGGGGTCATCCTTTGGATGATCGGCTCGCTCCGTGTCTTCTAGGGTCATCCCGGGTGTTTTGATATCTTGGATCGTTGTAACTTGTACAAGCTGTTTTGCCAAAGCCGTCGAATTTACAGATATTGCATAGCATTTCCCGACCACTTACTGGTCATCACTCACCTCTCCTACCTTGTCCCTCATTGGAAAATTTAGGACATTGTGGTAGATGGACAAGACCTCTTTTAATGACAATAGGAATGGTCTTCCTAGTATAACGCTGTTGGACGGTGGGGTATCAACCACAATGAAGTCTGTCATGATATTTTATTGGAGAGGTGCGGTTCTGGTGATTACTGGGATGATATTTGACCCCACCGATATGATCGAGTCCCTAGTGAATCCATACAGCGAGGTTGTGCAACTATTGTAGCGGCAAAGCTTTAAATTGAGATTTTCTAAGGTGTCTTTAAAGAGGATGTCTACATTGTTATTTGTGTCAATGAGCATGCAGTGGACCATGCAATTGGCAATCTGTACCATGATCAACGTGGGGTAATCGTGAGGCTGTACAGTATCGTAGATATCTACCTCAATGAACGCTATCTGGGTTGTCTGAGATGGGTCAGTCAGGCTCTGGTCGACCTTAAAGATACTTTGACCCTTATCAATACGGGGAATCTTCCTTACATGGTTTTTCCTGGAATTATTGGAGGTGCCAGCTAGAGTAGGCCCCCCACTGATAGTTTGTATCACCTGGATTCGCTGCACCAAATACTTATGTTCCACATTACTCTTCTCAGCATGGTCATGGATCTCTACTTGTACCTCTCTTCCAATCTGGATGTTGTCCCTGACATACTGTAAGAATTCTATAAAACATCCTCCCCTTACCAGAGCCTCAATCTGGTTGCGCAGACTATAGCACTCTGAAGTGTTATGCCCTACGTCTTCATGAAAGTCACAGTACTTGTACATATTCCACCTATTTACCAGAGCTTTCATGAGTGCTGGCTTCTGGAGTAGCCTCTTGTCCCAAATGGCATGGTAGATCGTCTCACTGGACGAATTCAAGAGAGTATAGTGATCGTACTCCCTCTCATCTCGTGTTACAATGCCCTAGTTTTTGGAGGAGGCGAAGCTTGCGGAGGAGTTTGTCTTATCGGGTACCGCTCTTGTCTAGATTGGGAAAGGAGAGAGTGATATGTTGATTGGTTAGTGGGTTTATTCTGGTTTTTCTGAGCTAGCACGGGTCTGAGAGCTTCCTTCTTCTGGCACTTCGCCATTCTCATATCTTCATGCTCCATTTTAACCTTGAGTTATTCGTCATTCTCAACCTGCTCGAGAGCCCGATCATAGTCCTCTTAATAGGTTTTTGGAGGTCGCTTGGCGAAGGATCAAAAAAGCTTTCCCACCAACAGGTTCCGTCGACAAAGACTCCCATCTGGATGAATTCCTTGAGAAAATGTTCCAGATATTACTGGAGAGCTTCACCTCGCTCTTGGACCACGTACTGAAGATGTATGAGATCCTTTGGATGCGGCTTGACCCCTAGGAACTGTAATTATAAATCAGTTGATAGCTTTGTGAATGAATCCACACTACCAGCAGGCAACCTCTTGAATCAAGTCTTTAAATAATCAGTCATGGTGGTAGGCAACATTCTGCACATGGCAGCCCTGGTGGTATTCTGGACTTCCATTTGTTAGAAGAAACTATCTAGGTGGCTCAGGGTCTTCCGTTCAGGAGAATTTTTCTATCGGCATTTTTGAACTTTGGCGGGAGCTCAGCCTATCGGATCCTTCTGGTGAAGGGAGTGTTCATTTTGCTCACTGGATCCTTCTTGGCCTACTTGTGTATTCCCTTCTTTAACTGCTGGATCTCATTCTATAACTTTGCCAACTGATCCCTCAGGCGCTTGTTCCCGGGTTTCGTTGAGTTGACCTCAGACTCTTCACTAACGGATCCCTCCGATGAACTGGCAATTTGTGTTACAGCCCCGTTCACCGATCATGCAGCGGAAGTGGGTTTTAAATTTTTTATACATATCGTAAACGATCTGGGACCAGTGAACTTTGGATCATAATTCTTTTTTGAAACTTATACATATAAAAATTATTACAATAATAAAATATATGTATATACGAGAAATTGAAATCAATATATAGAGAAGAAAATCATACCAACATTTGGAGGCTCCATCACTTTATGTTATGCTCTTGTCTGAACCAATCCTACCAAGGTTTGGATGCTTCTACACTTTATGATGTCCACCTGTCTGAACAACTCGATCTTCCTCGCTATCTCCCGGGACTGGTAATTATGTGTGGGTGCGTCACGATCTCAGGAACTTGAATGGATGATGTAGAGAAAATACTTGAAGAAACTCTTTCTTCTCAAGAGGAAAAACTTAGAACCATTCTAGTTCTTAAAAATTAAAATAAAATCATTATTTTTTTTTGTGTTCTTGGTGTACGTTCATTCTAATTGCATCTTATGCAATGCCATTTTTTTATGTGCACCAATTTGTATATTATACAAATCCTTGTTTTTCCCCATTTGTCCTTTTCCTTTTTAAAGAATATATATATCATATATATATATATATATATATATATATATATATATATATATATATATATATGTTTCATTTTTAACTGATATCTTGTTTTGATCGGTTTTCAAAGAATATATAACAAATATATATTTCCTCTTTTAAAAACCTCATTGTATCTTTTTATTTAAAACAAAATCTTTATTTTTGTTAACGGGAAATTTGCTTAAGATGAGAAATTCCAACTAGCACCCTAGAGACCACTGGCACGAAGGTGGTGGTCGGGGTCAGTACCTTAGATACCTGACCTATTAGGATAGAAATGAATATTCGAATGCTACTATGATGGCAAATGAGAATTTTATTAATAATCACTTATGGTGTACAAAAATCTATCAAATACACTCACAATCTATCTAGAGCATATGAGGGTGGCAACCTCGTGCCTGTCGAATAGTAAATACAGTGGTGGCCGTGTTCTGATAACTGAATTTAGGTTTGGCTTAACACGTATGCAGAGTTTGAATGTTCGTTGGAGTGTAGATATGATCTAGTCTTATGCCTTAGTTCTAGTCCCAGAAGCTTGGGACGACCTTGTGGGCACTTTCTGGGGGTAGTGTGGATTAGGCAAGTTTCTTCTTTCATGTCCAGGTAGGTTACAAATGTCACTCACTTAGCGAATCGGAGCATTAGCTATTTACGAATTTGATCCACTTAAAGGCTCTCTTTTTGTATCTGGTGGGGACAGCGGGCTTCTGGAAATGTTGATGGGCTTCTGGTTCAGGCTACAAGTTTAATTTGACATTGGGAAGTCTTAATCTAGAAGATGCTCACTTTGTTTGTCGCGCTTTACTTCGAGTGCTTCCTGAGCTCGGAGACCTTTCCTTACTTTTATGGGGTGGTTTTAGAGCTCGACCCCAGGAATCGGGGTTCCAGGATAGGTGATCTCGGGAAGCCTGGACCACAACGTATCGGGCTATGTCCGAATTCTAAGGTAAGTGTGAGGGGCTAAACCTGATCGTGTCGGGCTCTATTCCTGATAGTTCTGAAGCCCGAAGACCCTTCCTTGCTTCCGTGGGGTATCTTTATGGCTTGCCCACGGTTCAATGAATGGTAAACTCGGGCTTTGATTTGAGCTAAGAGAGTGGAAAATTTCTCTTTGGTCCCCTAGCCAAATTTTACTATTAACAGAAGTCCCTCTAACTTGAACACCGGTGATTGAGTTAGGGTTGGAGTCGGATTCCTTATTTTAATTAGAAAAAAAAATTACCGTTATCTAATCTGGGTGGAAATCTGCTCATTAATTAATCCAGTGACGTGGCATGAAAAAACCGGTGTATTCCTCAAAATAATTCAGCTACGTTATGGCCGCTCCGCGATTCGAGGAGATCTATCCCAAGATTTCGTTGACGTCACTGGCCCTCTCAACTCTATTTAAACTCGGCTTTCACATCACTTTCCTCAAGCTTTCTTTCAAACTTTAAACTTTCAAAAACCCCTCTCTTTCACTACCTTTGACAAGATCTTCATTGTTTCCTTTGTTCTTCAAGCCCTTCATTTGACAATGTCAAACTCTTCTGACAGTATTGAAGCCATGGTTAAGGGCACTGGTGCCCCCAATTTGGTTCCCCAAAAGCGGGTACTTTGAATTTCGAGCGACGAAGACTCTTCCTCGGTCCGTCAACACCGCCACTCTGGTAGGAATGTCTCGATCGGTTTCGGCTTCACCAATCAACTCGACAACCCTCTGAACTTAGTCGTTGAAGACTCCGATAAGAAGGTAGGGTCGACGCCGCTGGAAGGGGTCAAGTCACCGTCACTGGTCCTCTTCCAGTGGAGCTCTTGCCCTGTGCTTTCAGGGTCATTTCCTAAATCCACTTTTGATCCAGACTCTCTCGATTGTATGAGATCCAAATATGGTATTCCTGACAGCGTCTCCCTCATAATTCCTTATAGAGATTATGATGTCTTTAACCCTCCCAAGGGTGTCATCTCAATTCATGTGGCGGCCTTTGAGAGTGGGGTCAGGCTTCCCCTTCATCCTACCCTACGGCGGGCCCTCAATGCTCTTTAACTAGCTCCTCTCAAATTAACGCCCAGCTTTTGAAGGCACCTAATTGTCTTCCTCGTACTGTGGAGGGAACAGTGCAAGCTAAGTAAGATAACCAAAGATCCCGGAGTAGAGGAGCTGGCCTTCCTTTTTCAAATTAGGAGCCTGGTTGGAGCCCTCTGAGGTCAGTTCTAAGCCAAGGCCAAGAACAAGCTTAATTTCATCATCTTTGAAGCTTCAAGGAAGGACCCAGCCTGGAAAGATGAGTGGATATTGGATGGTGGTGATTAGGGGAACTCGATCTTCATAGGAGAACACAAGTTCGCGGTTCCCACAGCTTTTAACTATAAACCATCATAGGATCGGGACTCCTTGCCCGCTGAATCAGAAACGATGTTGAAGACTATCCTCGCTAGGAACTATCTAAATTTGAAGTATCCAATTGCTGATCCATTCGATCCCAGTAGGGTAAATCGATACCTGCGGATCTCCGATGCTACCCCTCGTAAGTAACACTAAGTCATTATGCTTCGTTCCGTTAGCTAGCTCACTTCTGATATCCTTTTTTTTTCTTTTTTTTTTCTCTAAACAGTTTTTGTTGTTGCTCCAGCTTTCCCTGAAGCCCAACAAGCTCGGATCCCTCCCTTTCTTGCCAGATCGACCAGGGGAGTCTTCTTGGCTACCTCAGAGAAAAGAGGGCCAACCATTCCAACTGCTGCTCCGCCTGCTCCTGCTCCTGCTCCTGCTCCTGCTCCTGCTCCATCTCCTACCCAAGCTAGGTCTAGGATGGCCATTCTTGCGTCACGGGCTTCCAAGGCACTAACTAAGGGAGGCTCTACTTCCCAAGTTACTGATCCAACCATCTCTACCCCCTCACCAGTTATCCCTACTACCGTTGTTGCTTCTTCAATCACCTTACCATAATCTTCACCCCCTCTGTCTAAGCTTCCAACTTCTCGAGCTTCGACAGGTTTAGAGGCTGGTGTTTCTGAAGCTCCTTCTACCTGCTCTCAATGCCAACCGAGCTAGGGGTGGAGGGTGGAGGGTAGAGGGTGGGGGGTGGGGGGTGGGGGAAGATGAGGTTTTGGAGTAGTTCATTGCATATTGCCCGGGATGTGGTCTCTCCAGGATGGGATCAATGCCCGTTGGGGTCCAGCTTACCAAAGGGTATTCCCTCATGGCTGAGGTAGCTTTCCTCCCTTATACTTTTCTGTGATTGCGAGCTTTGATTGCGAGCTTTGATTGCGAGCTAACCTATGCTTCATACTTTGCAGGCTTTTAAGTTAAATATAGCAACAGGTCACCAGATATCCTTTCTTCGTGATCGGGCTGCCCAAGCTGAAGTTAAAACTAAAAAGGTCATGGGGCTTCTCGTGCAAGCTCGGTCTCTTGTAGAGGAGATGACCTCTAA
The DNA here is from genome assembly GCA_032871835.1 of Dipteronia dyeriana. Classification (NCBI taxonomy): domain Eukaryota; kingdom Viridiplantae; phylum Streptophyta; class Magnoliopsida; order Sapindales; family Sapindaceae; genus Dipteronia; species Dipteronia dyeriana. Next base: position 15,062,366 of record CM065297.1, read on the forward strand.
CCAAAAATAGATGGAGGCTGAACTAGGCGAGTTTCATTGTGATCATGAGAGAATGAAGCGATCTTTTGACTAGGAAACCCTCAAGGCAAAGCGGTGGGCCAGGTAGAGAGACTCCTGGATAGTTGAAGCCAAGAAGCTGGACACCGAGAATCAGGATATGCATGCCCAGGTTACCAAGCTTCGGGCAGAGGTGGATGCATCCTTCAGTGAAGGATACTTCTATGCTTTCTACCAGGTTGCTGAAGCCCTCCCTTCCCTTTTCGACCTATCAGTTATTGACAAATGGGATAGGGAGAAGATTATGTTTAAGCCTGCAGAGATGTCTCATCCTGAAGGTGATAGGGCTGGAGTTGGGAGGCAAACGGTTGTGACAGATCCTCCTCTTCCTCAAGTCTTTCCAGTCCTGGGTCCCGGAGAAACCTCTAGTGGGGTCTGATCATCACAACCTGATAGGGGACCTACCAGAAGCCCGGAAAGGGGTCTACAATTGTCTGGAAAAAACCCCTAAATAATAACCGGAGGTTGAACAAGACTGGGTAAAATCCTTGGCAAACCTTCTCGATGCGGCCATCCCTCCTAAGGTTATGGCAGTGGTTAATGAGGTCTTAGAGGAGGACCCCCGCTGAGCATCAAGCAATCGGGAATCCTCCGGTGGTACGGGTAGTAGAGATGGCTTTCTGAAATGATCCACCACCGGAAGAAGAAGAAAGGGGCGAGGTCCACTAGGAAGGGGGAGCAGCAGAAGGGAACCAGGAGGAAGCAGGAACCTGATGCAATTTATTCACAATTTTCTTTTGCAACCCGGAAAGGAGGGTGGGGGGGTCGGCACCCCGCTATATTCATGCCATTCTTAATTAGCTTTTTCATCTTCATTTTTTTTAGCTTATATAGCCCGAAGCCTAGGGTTAGGCTCTTTGTTTGATAATTGTAGCCTTTCCGGGGGATAGGCTCTCGTTCCATTAATGGAACCTGACATTAGATTTCATCCATGCTTTCTTCAATAAATTTTGATTTTGTTTGATATCTTCTCGCTTCATTCCTGACCTCGATCTAGGTGCAGCCTCTAAAATAACTTGACTTAACCTGATTTGGAAAAATAACGAGATATAAACACTGCTTAAGTGTGAAAATAGACAGATAGCTCGAGCTCTCAATTCCCAACATAAACTTATCTTGTAGCTCCGTGACTTTAATGAATAGTCCCCTTGTGTGATTGCAGGCTAGTTCGCACCTGTCACAGCAAGTAACCCCAAATACATGGAGGATTAGCAACCAGTAACAATTGGGGCATTGGAGTTTAAGTAGGAGAGCTTTCCTTACTTGAGCCCCTCTAAGGGGTTATAGCTCGATCAAGGCATCATGAGGGATATCAAGCTATTTCTTTGTCTCGAGATCGGGATGGAATTTGTGCTCTTAAATTCGAGTCCTTCTTGGGGGTGATAGCCCAACCAAGGCATCAGAGGGCTATCAAGCTATTTCCTAACCCCGTGATCTGGATGGCAACTATGCTCTTACACTCATATCCTTCTTGAGGGTGGTAGCCCGACCAAGGCATCAAGAGGGCTACCTAAGTTATATCATGGTCTAGAGATCAGGATGGCAACTATGCTTTTACACTCAGACCCTTCTTAGGGGTGATCGCCTGACCAAGGCGTCATGAGGGCTATCTAGCTATATCATGGTCTCGAGATCTGGATGGCAACTATACTCTTACACTTAGACCCTTCTTGGGGGTGGTAGCCCGATCAATGCATCAAGGATAGTGAGGAAGCTTCCTCGGCTAATCCCTAGTTTTGTGACATTTATGTCGGACTTACCCATGTAGACCCTAGTCAGATGTGGAGTAATCATGGTGGAATATAATTGAAGATGGAGAAAGCATACTTTATTGATAAAAAATGGAGTACATTATTAACCGGGATTTCATTAAAACCTAAATTAAGGTAGCTTGCTATCGAGTTCCCTGCTTAGGGGTAAATTTCCTCAGGTGATCTGCATTCCAGGTGTTGTCGATAGGGCGTCCATCCATATCTTCGAGCTTGTATGCCCCATTTTGGACGACTACCTTTTTTAAGTAAGGTCCTTCCCAATTAGGTCCCAGGACCCCGTCTGACCTCTTTCAGGTATTCAAGGTTACATTCCTAAGAACTAGGTCCCCTTCCTTAAAGTTTTGAGCTTTATCCCTATTGTTAAAGTACCTAGCGATCATGCTCTGGTAAATTGTTACCTTTTCAGCTACTCTATCTTGTTTCTCTTCCAAGAGATTTAGGCAAGTTTGGAGCTTATCCTCATTGCTTCTGTAAAGTGCTCATTTGTTGATTGGCTTATTTCGTGAACAAATCACATTTTTTGGGTATAATGTATGGGTACCTTAGGCTCTTAAGACCTCAAGAGGAGAAGCACCGAAGGTGAAATTCTTGTGCTTACTTGCTTTGAAGAGATGTTGCACACACTCACATATTCATGCATAACTCTTATTCATATATGTTGAATGTTTATTCTTGTGTGCGTTTTGATTTAAATTACTCTTGTTGATTTATTTGCATCTTGTAATTAGAGTTTTATGTCATGCTAGGCATTAGAAGAGGATACACTTTCATCACTCTTTGACTTGTTAAAAATGTGTGTTTGAGTGTTGAAAATCAGGTTGTGCGCTACTCGACCAGCGCAACATTTCAGTGGAACACCGTTAGTCATGCGCCACTGAACTGTGTTGTTGCACTCGCGCACAGTTGAAAAAAGTGGGTGTGCGCTGGTGATACGCTACTCGACTAGCGCAGCCTTACCAGCGCAAACATTCCAGAGGATTTGTGCATAAGTTGCACCACTGGGATTTGCCACTCGTCTAGCACCTAGATTAATATTACACACCATAATATTTGTTTCAATTGGTATCAGAGCAGGTTCCTCGACATACATAGATGATCCTTGCTCATTTTGTATGTGTATTGATCATTCATACATTTGCATTCATATCATTCATTCATTAAATATAATGAGTGGAAACGATGGCAACGAGAGAGCTTCTAGCAGTAGACCTCCACGTCTCACCGGAGTGAATTATGCCTCTTGGAAAGGCAAAATGGAGTCGTACATTTGCCAAATTCATGACAGGGCATGGATGGCAGTTGAAGATGGCTACACTCCGCCCATGATGACTCCTACAGATGGAGAAGATGATGTACTCAAACCAAAGGCACAGTGGAATGCATAAGAGTTTGAGGCTTCAAAGTGGAATAAGAAGGCAATGCATGCCATCCTATATGCAATGGATGATAACCAGTTCAAGTTGGTTCAAAATACTAGGATAGCTAAGGAAGCATGGGATATCCTAGAAGTCGCACATGAAGGAACCGATGTGGTTAAGGAGTCGAAGCTTCAAGTTCTCTAAACACAATTTGAGTTGCTCAAGATGGATGAGAACGAGTGCTTCAATGACTTTAAAGTAAGGTTGATAGACATTGTGAATCAAAGTCATCAACTTGGTGATTCTTATTCGGATAGAAAGATCAAGCAGAAGATTATGAGATCTCTACCCAATAGATTTGAATCTAAAGTGACGGCTTTGGAAGAGAATAGTGGTTACAAAGACATGAAGCCAAGTGAAGTGATTACGAGGCTTCTAGCTTTTGAATCTAGGAAATGTCCTAACCACACACCATCGAAAAAGCAAAAAGACATTGCTTTGAAAGCCTTCAAAGTTGAAAAGGAGGAGAGTGATGACTCGGGTGAAGAAATGGTCTTGCTAATGAGGAAGTTCAAGAAATTCTACAAGTTCGAGAATAAAGGTTTTGGATTCAAGGGTCAAGACTTGAAGAAAAAGGCTCCCTTCAAAAAGTTTGAGCCTAGGCAAGAAAAGACCGAGAAGAAAGGAGTCCAATGCTATGAATATGGTGGAATAGGTCACTTTACCCCGGAATGTGCAAATCATAAGGTCAAGAATAAGGGAAAAGTGATGGCTGCCACATGGAGTGAAAGTGATAACTTTAATGAAGGAGATGAGTCTTCGGATGATGAAGAACTCAAGGCTAACTTCATAGCATTTACATCCTCTCTTAGGAGCAAATATGCTAGTGAAGAAGAGAATGAAAGTCTAGAGGAAGACTACTCAAGTGATGATGGATCTTCTTCACAATCCACAAATGGAAGTGTGGATAGGATGGATCTCAAGGACTACATGGCTAAGTTTTAAAGCTCAAGGTTAAAGAACAAGAATGAGATCAAGAAATTAAAAGAAGAAAACCTAGACCTCTCAACTCAAGTTGACCAACTAAATAAAGAGTTGGTGAGATCTAAGAGGAGTGAAGAAGGGTTGAAGAAAGAGCTTGAAGATGCTAGAGAGTTGTTGGCCAAGATGAACTCTAGCACCAAAAAACTTGACCATATGCTAGATGTTGGAAAGAGGCCAAGTGATAAGAAGGGGCTTGGGTTTGAAGATGACAAGGTGCCTCCACTCCAAGCAAAACCATCTTTGTAAGAAGCATGAGCTTCAATGGGTCCTTTTCTTATCAATCACCTAGGAAGAAACTTGACCTATGAGAGTGTTCAAGTAGTGCTCAAGTGAATGTTGCACCAAGAAGCCTACCTCAAGCCCATCTTACAAGGGTTCCTCACGCTAACTTCCCTCAACCAAAAGCACATCAAGGGAAGATACCTATCATGCAAGCTCAACCAAGGAAGCAATCAAGTCTTGTTCAACAACAAAGAAGAAAAGCTTCTCAACAACAATCAAGACAACCTCATAGACATGGGAAGGCTCCTATGCATCCTTAAGGTTATTGTATGATTCCTAACTTCATTCCTACATTTCATTTTCATGGTATTGATGGTCACATTAGACCAAATTGCTTTAGATATATCAAATTTTATAGAATATAAAGCATGATAGAGAAGAAAAAGGCTAGAGCCATGATGCATGTCACTAGGAAAATGGAACACTTGTGCATGATCCTAGGACATCTAGAGCCATAATGCATGTCACTAGAAAAAATGAAACAACTTTGCATGATCCTAGAACACTTAGAGCCAATGTACCATTGACCACTAGGAAGAAAAATATAGCACTTAGGTGGATTAGAAAGGATGAACACTTTTGCCATGTTGCACAAATTGCCTTGAATGCTCATTCTTGTGATTTTTGGTATTTGGATAGTGGGTGCTCTAGGCATATGATTGGAAATAAGAGTTTCTTTGAGACTCTTGTGATGGAGGAGGGAGGAAATGTCACATTTGGTGATGGATCCAAAAAGAAGGCTAAAGGAAAGGGAACCATTTCCATTCTAGGATTACCCTCATTGTCTAATGCTTTGTATGTTGATGGTTTAAAAGGAAATTTGATAAGCATTTCACATCTTAGTGATGAAGGACTTTCTGTCTTGTTTAGGAAAAATGATTGTTCTATCCTATTGCCTAATGGACAAACCTTGTTAAAAGGTATGAGATCTAGTGACAATTGCTATTGTCTTGAGGCTAGAGGTATCTCTTGCAATGTATCCAAGGATGAACAAATTGAGTTGTGGCACGAAAGACTTGGTCACATGAACTTTATGGATTTAAGAATCTTAGATAAGTTCAATGTTGTGCGAGGCCTTCCCAAGCTTGGGAAAAAAGTGAATGGTGTTTGTGGACCTTGCCAACAAGGGAAGCAAACCAAAAGTATGCACAGAAAAGGCAAGTATGTAACCACCAAGGAACCTCTAGAGCTCCTCCACATGGATCTTATGGGTACTATACAAACCGAGAGTTTAGGTGGAAAGAGATACATTTTTGTATGTGTAGATGACTTCTCTAGGTACACTTGGACTTATTTCCTTAGAGAAAAATCTGAAAATTTTGACAAGTTTAAAATGCTTTGTTTTAAAATTCAAAATGAAATGAACTCCAAGATTAAAAGCATTAAGAGAATTAGGAGTGACCATGGGAAGGAATTTGAGAATGTTCATTTTGAAAACTCTTACAATAGTTTAGGCATTTCTCATGTGTTTTCGGCTCCTAGGACACCTCAACAAAATGGAGTTATTGAGAAGAAAAATAGGGGTTTTCAAAGAAATGACCCGTGTGATGTTGCTTAGCAACAATGTTCCTAGGAATCTTTGGGCAAAGGCCGTCAATACGGCTTGCTACATAGGAAATAGAGTCTTCTTTAGGCCCCACACTAGGCAAACCTCCTATGAGTTATGGAAAGGTAGGAAGCCAAATGTTAGCTACTTCCACACTTTTGGAAGCAAATGCTACATTTTGAATGACTGTGATCAACTTGGCAAATGTGATGCTAAGAGTGATAAGGGTATCTTCATTGGCTATCTAAGAACTAGGACTGTAATGGAATCATCTAATGTTGTCATTGATGATACTAGGCTCAAATCTGATGACCATTAGGAGAAGGTAGATTTAGTTGATGACTCCCCTTTGGAGAAGGTTGTTGATGTCTCTAATGTTGAAAAGACTAACCTTGATGATGACATAACACAACCTATTGATAGGCTTCCTCCCTTGAACTCAAAAGAACCTGCTCCGTGGGTTAGGAAACTCCATGACAAATATGACATTTTTGGAGAGGTTAGTGAGGGTGTTAGGACTAGGCATTAAATGGCTAATATAATTAGCTACACTTGTCACACCTCTCAAATAGAGCCCAAGAAAATTGATGAAGCTTTAAAAGATGAATTTTGGATTTTTGCCATGCAAGAAGAGCCTAACCAATTTGAAAGGAATGAGGTTTGAACTCTAGTTCCTAGGCTCAAAAACACCAATGTGATAGGCACCAAGTGGGTTTATAGGAACAAATCCGATGAAGATGGCAACATTGTGCGAAACAAGGCTAGGCTTGTAGCACAAGGGTACTCTCAAATTGAGGGTATTGACTTTGAGGAGACATTTGCTCCCATTGCTAGGATTGAGTCTATTAGGCTTCTTTTATCCATTTCTTTTTTGCACAAGTTCAAATTATATCAAATGGATTTTAAGAGTGCCTTCCTTAATGTTTTCTTGCAAGAGGAGGTGTTTGTTGAGCAACCCAAAGGGTTTGTAGATCCTCACCACCCTAATCATGTCTATCACCACAACAAAGCTTTATATGGGTTGAAACAAGCACCAAGGGCTTGGTATGAGCGTCTCACCCAATATCTCATAGACAATGACTACACTAGGGGAAGTGTTGACAAGACCCTATTCATCAAGAAAAACAAAGATGAGCTCTTTATAGCTCAAATCTATGTTGATGATATAGTCTTTGGTTCCACAAATGACACCAAAGTCCAACAATTTGTTAATGTCATGTCTCATGAGTTTGAGATGAGTCTTGTTGATGAGCTAAGTTACTTCCTAGGTTTACAAATTAAGCAAATGGATGATGGGATTTTCATATCCCAAGCTAAGTATGCCAAAAACAAAGAAATTTGGCCTTGAAAGTGCCAAACATTGTGATACACCCATGAGTACCACTTTGAAGCTAAGCAAGGATGCTAGTGGTAAAAGTGTGAACCAAACTTTATATCGTGGCATGATTGGTAGCTTGCTCTATTTGACCGCAGGTAGGCCTGATATCTCTTTTAGTGTGGGTGTATGCGCTAGGTACCAATCGGATCCTAAGGCGTCCCATCTCTCTTCTGTTAAGAGAATCATTCGATATGTGAATGTGACATCCAACAATGGGATTTGGTACTCTTTTGACACTAATGCTCGTCTTGTAGGCTTTAGTGATGCAGATTGGGCAGGAAATTGTGATGATAGGAAAAGTATATCGGGCGGTTGTTTTTTTCTTAGGAACAACCTTGTCTCTTGGTTTTGCAAGAAGGAAAATTCGATTTCCTTGTCCACGGCTGAGGCCGAATACATAGCTGCTGGGAGTGGATGCATACAACTCCTTTGGATGAAGCAAATGCTAGTCGACTATGGATTCAATCAAGGTACTCTTACTCTCTTTTGTGATAACATGAGTGCAATTAATATTTTCAAGAATCTTGTTCAGCATTCTAAAACTAAGCATATTGACATCCGTCATCATTTCATTAGAGAACTAGTTGAGAACAAATGCATAGTGCTTGAACATGTAGGTACTAATGATCAACTAGCGGATCTATTTACTAAACCCTTAGATGCTACTCGATTCAAGACTCTTAGTAGATCTATTGGGATTTGTTTAATGGAGTGATGAGTTGTGGTTTTTGACCCCATAAGGGGAACTCAAGCAAAGAGAACTATTGTATACTTGTTGCTTCTCATTTTTTTTAAATGTTTATGCTCTTTTATTGATTGCTTGAGCAGCTTGGTAGCACTTATTATAGTATATTGTTTTTTCTTCAATAAGTGTGAACTTTGCTTTGATTACAATCCATGTCCTATTTATGTTCAAACATGCATTTTTGGACTAGGAGATCTACATAGGACGTACATATTGAATGGCCTATAATTATCTATGTGACATGATGATTCTTTAATGACATGCTAATGAACAATAATAAAGCATGAATTGATGATTGCAATTGTTGAATGCAAAAATATTGTGTGAAAAAGCTAGTGAGACTAAAATGTTGGATCATTGTCTCTTTCTTTATTAGTTGAACATGGCTACTATCATATGGGTATCCTCCCGGAAAAATCAAATAGGGTGCAAAGTTGCTCATGCCATGTTTAGCTTATAAAGTTAGATATAGTGCCATTAAAATTTGATATCTATAAAATCTCTATATCCTTACTTATCTCATGACAAATGGTGAAATTGGTTTGAATTATATTGGAAACCTTTGTCATTTGCTTTGCCAAATACCATTCTTTTTGTACTTGAATGCAACATGTCTTGTATGCAAAGCATTTTTGATTCACACATTTTCTTTCAAAAAAATCTCCTTGTTTCTCTCCTATTAATAGAGTTGCATAAATGTGGCTTATATATTTATGTACCAATCTTGTATGCTCATAGCCTTCTTTGCCTTGAGTGACCCGGTTGGGGAATTCTCCTTTGCCTATATCATGACAAAAAGGGGGAGTAGCATTGACCTAACATTGTGGTGTTAAGGGAGTAACATGTGTTGCCTTTAAGGGAACAGCTTGTGCTGGCTTTAAAGGGAGTAGTACTTGTTTGAGGGGGAGAGTACGTGTAGGGGGAGTAACCCGTTGAGGGGGAGCATTGCATGAGCATTTCACGATGTCATACTCATATTATTGAATGCAATTGCTATTGTTTTATATTCACTTGATCATCTCACATTCACTTAGTTGGAAAGTGTATTTGTGTTTGCTTTGTATGTAGGGTTGATAGTTCTACAAGAGATTGAAGATTTAAAATTTATTTTTTGTTTATCTCTTTGTATTGTAGAATATCTTCCCGGTGTTTTATTTTGTAGAATATCTTCCCAGTGTTTTATTTTGTTTTGTGAAGATCAATGTGAGTGGTGGTTTTATCACGAAATAGCCAAATGGGGAGATTGTAAAGTCCTCATTTGTTGATTGGCTTATTTCGTGAACAAATCACATTTTTGGGGTATTATGTAAGGGTAGCTTAGGCTCTCAAGAACTCAGAAGGAGAAGCACCGAAGGTAAAATTCTTGTGCTTACTTGCTTTGAAGAGATAGTTGCACACACTCACATATTCATGCATAACTCTTATTCATATATGTTGAGTGTTTATTCTTTTGTTCATTTTGATTTAAATGACTTTTGTTGATTTATTTGCATCTTGTAATTAGATTTTTATGTCATTCTAGGCATTAGAATTGGATGCACTTTCATCACTCTTGAACTTGTTGAAAATGTGTGTTTAAGTGTTGAAAATCAGGTTGTGCACTGGTGGTGCGCTACTCGACCAGCGCACCTCACCAGTGTAAAATTCCAGTGGAACGCGGCTAGTCATGTGCCGTTAAGCTGCGCAGTTGCACCCGCGCACAGTTGAAAAAAGTAGGCTTGCGCTGGTGATACGCTACTCGACTAGCGCAGCCTCACCAGCTCAAACATTTCAGAGGATCTGTGCATGGGTTGCTCCACTGGGATGCGCCACTCGTCCAGCGCCTATTATAAAATTAGGTTGTGCGTTGGTGGTGCGCTACTCGACCAGCGCAAGTCACCAGCGCACACAGAGGAAGCTAGAACATTTTTTCTAAAACGACCTCACTTTGTTTGTATCTTATATATATATATATATATAACTCAGTGCTTTAAGGTCGTGTATGAGTTCAGAATATCACATATTTTCCTTAGAACACATTTTAAAGGAAAAACTATTCCAAGAACTCAATTTTAATCACTCAAAGCATTCCTATGTGCATCAAAACTTCATCTTGCATCATCTAAGTTCATTTATAGTGCATCAATGGATAGGGTTGCTTCATCACATCTTGTTTGGTAAGTTCTTCACTATCTGCTTACAAGTTATGTGTTTTACTTGCTAAACCTTCTCTTTAATTATTTGTATACTCTTAGAACATTTTCTAGATACAAATTAGAGATTGTTGTGATGCCATGATTTAGTGTTGCAGTGTGATAGCTTCATAGGATTGTTTGATCTATGTTTAGCTAAGCTTCTTGAACATGTCATTTAGCTTTTGATATCTAGGATTGCATTAATTGTCATCTCATTATCCTAGATAAGCATATAGGGTTTCCTAGCCTTGTTTGTTTATTGAATATCATCATATATTTACTTAGGATATTTTATCTCTTCATTAAGAAGTAAGACTTGTGTTGCTTCTGGGAGTAGGTAGCTTAAATCACAAGCAAGATGAACTAGGTTCACTTGTACTGGGATTAGGAAGTGGTGGCGGATTAAACCGGGATTAGGTTGTAATTCCTTTGCCATTAGTGGATTCGAGGTTCTAGAGTGGCGCACTCATCAGCCCGTGGTTTTTCCCATTTGGAGGGTTTCCACGTATATCTCGAGTGTCATTTATATTTCTGTATTTTTTACACTTGTGATTTTATTGTAACTAGCTAGGGGCATTTTCGTAAACTTGACCTTTAACAAAAATTTGGTAAAATTGGTTAAAATCTATTCACCCCCCCCCCCCCTCTAGATTAATTCTATACACACCATAATATTTGTTTCAGCTTCCTTGTTTGAAATGTTGAACTCTGAAGGAGGTTAGTTTATGCTCGATGGGAAGAACTGTTTCTACCCTAAAGGTTAGAGAATAGGAAGTTTCTCCGGTGGCTGTTCTCCTTGTAGTACGGTAAGCTCAGAGGACCTCGGGAAGCTCATCGACCCATCTGCCCTTTCTCTGCTGTAACTTCTTTTTCAACAGCTTCTTGATTGTCTTAATGGTGGATTCCACTAACCCGTTATTCTGATGGTGGGCTATTGAGGCAAATCTAAGGTTGATTCCCAAGTCTTGGCAAAATTCCTTGAATCGGCCGTTATCAAACTGCTTGTCGAGGTCGGCTACAATGATAAGAGGGGTCCCGAACCTACAAAATACGTTGTTTTTGATAAACCTTGTTGTATTCTCTTCCGATATTTAGGATAGTGGTCCGGCTTCGACCCGCCTCATGAAAAAATTGATCTCCACAATAGCATGCTCGGCTTGTCCAAGAGCGATAGGTATTGGTCCGATTAGGTCGACTCCCCACATAGCAAAAGGGTAAAGCTAGCTGAGAGATGACAATCGCTTTGGTGAGAGGATGCTTAAGTTAGAGGTCTTCTGGCATGGTTTATAGGATTACACAAAGCTCTTCGCATCTTGATGGATAGTTGGCCAGTAATACCCCATATGGAGTACCTGATATGCCAACGCTTCCCCACCAACGTGGTTTCCGCATTCTCCAGAATGAACCTCTCTCAACGCCCATTTGGCATTATCAGGATGCAATCAATGAAGCAGGGGAAGGGACCTGCCCCTCTTGTAGAGGTATCCATCCACCAAGTAGTATCGGACTGAGAGCCTCTTGATTCTTCTGGCTTGGACGGATTCCTCGGAAAGCCTTTATTTTTAGAGATAGACTACTATTTGGTACATCCAGCAACGAAGTCGATCCAAGACATAAGTCCCATTGCCTGCTGTTATGCTCAATTGAGAGATCACTTGGAGAGGAACTCTCTGTGGTAAGGCCTGGCCACCATTGGTAGCTATCTTGGCAAGAACGTCAGCTCGATGGTTCTGTTGTCGAGGGACCTGCTCGATCTTAAATCCCTTAAACTTATTTTTAAGTAGCTGAACTAGCATCAAATATGAAATCATGTTATACCTTTTTGCCTGATTATCCCCTGAAACCTGATTGACTATGAGTAATGAGTCACTCTTGACCTGTAAGTAATCAACCCTGAGCTCGGCGGCCACCGTCATCCCGGTAAGGAGGGATTCATACTCTGCCTCATTGTTAGTGGCCTTAAACTCGAATCTAAAACAGTGGCAGCATTCAGTCCCTTCCGGGTCTATTAGAACTATGCTAGTTCCTCATCCGACTTGCCTTGACGTTCCGTCCGTGTAGAGGATCCACAATTTGTAACCTTCCGGCAAACTGTCGGACTCTGAATCTTCTCAGGAGCAATATCTATCGTTGCTGAGGTCGCTCGGCCCGGAGAAACTGAGTGCTCTGCCACAAAGTCCACCAAAGCCTGGGCTTTAGTTTCGGTTCTAGGCATATACCTTAAATCAAACTGAGTAGGCTCCAATGCCTATAAAACCAGTCTTTCGAACACATCCGGCCTTTGCAAGAATTTACAGAGGGGTTGGTTTGTTACTATTGCTATTGAGTGAGCTTGAAAGTAGGGACGGAGCTTTCTTGCCGAGGTCACCAAGGTATAAGTGAGCTTCTCCAAAAGGGTATAATTCTTCTCTGGTTTGTGTAGGGAAAAAAAAACCCCGCACAGCGGAAGCGTGAGAAAATTTAATAAAATTAGGGTTTGTGTATAAATAAAAAATTTCCCTTTAACTAACAAGAACCTTTACCCTAGATTAATTGATGTATATAAAAAGTATCGTACCTTTTTCTCGTGACGATTGAACAATTGCCGAATTAATTCAGTAAGATCTTCCAATCCAATCACGAACGTGAATCACCTAGGAGTGTGGGCTCACTTTCTTTAAAATGTATACCTGAGGATGGAAACAAACAAAATCTTTTTCTTTGTTAGTTACAATAATCCTCCAAAAAGAAAACAAAGAACGTTAGGTCACTTGTGAATTATCAATCAATTTGATTGAAACTCGCTTGAACCTTGATTCGATGTTGTACACAAAACCTTTTGATGTAAAGGCTACTAGCGTACTATCGAAAACTAAACGTTCTTTCTTCCTATTTCTTATTTCCCGAATCACACACTATTTCTCAAAGTTGATCGAAATTTGTCTAGAGTAAAATCAGATTTTTCTCCCTCAAAACCTCTTGAAATTATGCTAGGGCTGGCCGAAATTCACTCTTAGAATGCATAAGGTTGGCCGAAAATCACAAGGGATATATATATATATAGGGCTCTCCTAAGAAGGATTTACTTGGTTGGTAAGAATCCTTTCCTTCGGTGGATTTATTTGGTAGTTTAAAATCCGTATCTAAAAGGAATTCTATCCTCTTATATATTTATACATGGGCTGGCCGAAAATCACAGGATATATATTAGGAGACTTAATTCTTTTCCTAAGAAAGATTTACTTGGTAAAAAGAATCCTTTCCTTAGGTAGATTTACTTGGTGGTTAAGAATCCTTTTCAAAAAGGAATTATATCATACACCAAGACTCATAATCCAACTCAATAGTGTATTAGTAATCATATTAATTAGATAAATAATTTCTTTTATATCTACTTACCAAATATAGTCTTTAACATTAATTATACTACCAACAATAGTATAATTTTAGGAGACCATCTCCTACTAGGAAAAAGATTTTGACTTTTAATTAAATAATTAATTAATCAACAAATTAATTAATTTCTATTTAATTAAATAATAAAATAATATAATATAATTAAGCTATTCTAAATAGTCTTGCCGCCCAAACCATATATACGGGCTAATATATTATTTTTTGAATTTATTAAATCAATTTGACCGTTATAAAAAGTCCACATGCGAACTAGACCTATTCTTACAAAAAGAAACAAGTCCACATGCCTCAATATAATTCTAGATGGACCCTTAAATTGGTCCGGTAGAATATATCAAGTGATCCATGCAAGTTCATGTGGATTGGGGATCTTGGCGGGCTATCTAAATTTAAGCTCCAATAGACACAACCCAATCACAATCAATAAATGATTCACTTAGGTTCGATCTATTTGATTTTAGTTCATTCCACTAAAGAACTAAAATTGAACTCTTAAATAAAGATAGAATAAGTTGATGTTACTCATTCATATCCAAGACAACCTTATTAGATAAAATATATCCTCGTGAAGAATACCAGTAATCGCCAAGAGCTCATAGACCGCCTATAGCTCTCCAAGTTACCATATTTACTCATATGACCACATTTTAAACTTGGATATTTTGAATTGTCCATAAGCCATGTTTCAATAGACACTACTAAAAACTTAACGTTAAGATTTAATATCCAATACCTCAAAACATCCATATGATGATATTCTACTCTCATTTGATAAATGGAGCCACGATGTCCATATCTATAAATGAAGTCCTCTATCGATTAACAAATGAATAACACCAAACTATCAAGGATAGACTATGTTATATAATTGTACTCATTGATAGCTCAAATGATAACACCTGCTACCATAAGCCCATCATTTATCTCAGGATTGAGATAGACTCTCCGATTGTCTTCAAATGAAAACTTTTATCCATTGACGGTTCTAGATAAAGTATTTCATTGTGATCCAATTCAATGCACCCAGTGCACTAAATTCCTTTGCCTAAAGAAACCACACTTTGATGATTTTAGACTTATCATAACACATTTGATCCCACTCAAATGCTAGCAAAAGAATCTACAACTTTGACAAGATAAAGGCGCCCAACCTTTTATCTTAATTTGTGAATATTATTCAAGACTAACTAAAGAATTGTGTCTACCTCATACATATCTAGATGTATGAACAATTCTTCTTTTCTCATAGTCTTTTGACCTTATGATTATTTATTTTTGACAATTACAATAATTATACTATAAATGCTATAAGATTTGTTAAACTAGAAATCACTTTATTAATATGAAAAGATATTCAAATACATTATTACACTCTTGTTATCGAGCATAATCCCAACAGTTTGGATAGAGCATGACTCTGTAGTAGATAGGCTGTTAGACCCTATCTCCACATTCCTTGACCAATGCTCCACTTACTGCAGTCTCTGAAACGGCCAAGTAGATTTACATCTCTTCTCCAGGACTTGGCTTGACTAGTAACAGAGGGCTTGACAGATATTTCTTCAAGGCTTGAAAAGCTTGCTCACTCTCTTGGTCCCATTTCATGTTCCTTCCCTGCTTGATGGCTTTGAAGAATGGGAGACATTTATCGGTAGTCCGAGAAATGAACCTGTTGAGCGTTGCCATATGCCCGGTCAAGACTTGAACCCGTTTAAGCGATGTGGGGGATTAAAGGTCCAGGATAGCCTTGATCTTTTCTGGGTTAGCCTCTATACCTCTCTCATGAACCATGAAGCCCAAAAACTTCCCGCAGTCACCCCAAAGGTGAATTTTAAGCAATCTCATCTGGTTTTCCCTTAGGATCATGAAAGTTCTATGAAGGTCATCCTGATGGCTTTCATCAGTTGTTGACTTGGTGATCATGTCATTGATGTACACCTCCATTGATCTTACAATTTCGAGCTTGAACAGCCGATTGATCAACCATTGATATGTAGCTCCCGCATTCTTAAGCCCGAACGACATCACCTTGTAGCAATACAAACCCCGCCCGGTGATGAAGCTGGTTTTTTCTTGGTCAGTGGGGTGCATCATAATCTGGTTGTATACTGAGAATGCGTCCATGAAGCTCATAAGCTTGTTTCTAGATGTGGAGTTGACCAACTGATCGATTTTTGGTAAAGGAAAACTACCTTTCAAACATGCTCGGTTGAGGTCGATGTAATCAATGCACATGCACCACTTCCTATTTGCCTTTGTGACCATGACCATATTGGCAATCCATTCAGGGTAGCGTGCCTCTCTGATTAAGCCCGTTTTGGTCAATTTGTTCACTACCTCCTGAACCGCAGCATTTCTTTCGGCGTTAAAGTGACATTTTTTTTGTTTGACGAGCTTGAAGGTCGGATCCATTGCCAATCGGTGAGCGGCCAAAGACATCAGAATCCTAGGAATCTCATCGTGACTCCAAGTAAAGATGTCATTGAATTCTCTGAGGAGCCCAATCAAACCCTCTTTCACTCCCGGTTTAAGGGTGGCTCTGACTTTGACTACCTTCGAGGTATCGCCCATCCGGATGGGAATCTCTTCTAGCTTTTCCACTGGATGACCGCTGGCCCTTTCCCCCCTCTGCTTCTCTTTGTCTTGTACCACGAGTCATCCTCTGGGTGATTTGTGGGTTCTACATCCTCCAAGGTCAATCCAGGTGTTGCCCCATCCTGGATCGTTTTTACCAGTGCAAGTTTCTTTGCTAGAGCTGTTGGGTTGGAAAACACTGCATAACATCTCCTAGCTTCTTGCTGGTCACCCCGTACCTCCCTCATCTTGTCTTCTACTAGGAACTTCAGGATGTTGTGGTAAATGGAAAGGAACTTCAAGGATGACAGGAAAGGTCATCCCAGTATCGTATTGTAGGCCAATAGGGTATCAACCACCACGAAGTTCATCATAAAATTTCGTTGGATGGGTAATGTTCCAATAATTACTAGAAGAATCTTTGATCCCTCAGGTATGATCGAGTCCCCGATGAATCCATACAATGGGGTGGTGCAACTATTGTGACACCATTGTTTCAAATTTAGTTTTTCCAAGGTATCTTTGAAAAGGATGTCGACGTTGTTGCCTGTGTTAACAAGCACGCGATAGACCATGTAGTTGGCAATCTATATCGTGACCACTATGGGGTCATCATGAGGCTGCACAGTGTTATAGACATCCGCCTTGGTGAAAATGATCTGTGACAACTGGGAGGGACTGGTCGGGCTCTGGTTGACCTTGAACATACCTCGCCTTTCATCTACACGGGGGATCTTCCTCGCATGGTTTTTCCTTGAATTATTGGAGGTACGAGCCGGAGTGGGCCCTCCGATGATGGTATGTATTACCTAGATTTGTTGCATCATATCCACCTATTCCCCTTTTCTCTTCTCAGCATTATCGCAGATCATAGCTTGTACTTCCCTTCCAGTCTGAATATTGTCCCTGACCTGCTGCAAGAACTCTATCAAACATCCTTCTCTTATCAGAGCCTCGATTTGATTGTGCAGGTTATAGCACTCTAAAGTATTATTTCCCACATCTTCATGGAAGTCGTAGTACTTATATTGATTTCTCATATCAACCGGAGCTTTCATGGGTGTGGGCTTTTATAGTAGTCCCCTATCCTGAATGGTGAGATAAATTGTTTCACGGGATGCGTTTAAGGGGATGTAATGATCATACCCTCTCTCGTTTCGAGCTATAGGGGCTACCATCCCGAGATGAATAGGTAAAGCCCACGGAGGATTTCTCCTTGCTGGATACCTCTCTGGCCTAGGTAGAGAAATATGGAAATGGTACATCGACCTATTGGTGGGTTCATTCTAGTTTTTCTGAGCTAGCTTTAGCTTGGGTGCTTCATTCTTCTGTCACTTTATCGTTCTCATATCGTCATGTTCCATTTTGATCCTAAGGTGTTCGTCGATTTCGACTTGCTCTAAAGCCTAGTCGTAGGCCTCCTGGTAGGTCTCTGGAGGTTTCTTGGCAAGGGATCGGAAAAGATTGCCCGCCCACAGGTTCCTCCTGAAATTGGCCAGGGTTTCTTTCTCAGTGAAGACCACATCTGGATGACTTCCTTATGGAAGCGTTCAACATATGACCGGAGCATCTAATTTCAATCTCGAATCACATACTGTAGGTGTATGGGGTCCTTCGGATGCAGTTTGACCCCCTGGAACTGAGAGCAGAAATAAGTTGACAGCTTTGTAAACGAATATATGCAACCAGCAGGCAGCTTTCTGAACCCAGTCTTGGCGTAATCAGTCAGGGTGGTAGGAAACATCATGCACATGGCATCCCTGGTGGTATTTTGGACTTCCATTTGCTAGACAAAGCTCTCTAGGTGGCTCAATGGGTCTTCCGTTCCAGAGAATTTATCAGTCGGCATCTTGAATTTCGGTAGAAGCTCTGCCTCTCAGATCCTTTTGGTGAAGGTAGCGTTTATCTCGCTCAACGGATCTTTCTTGTCCTCCTAGTGCTTTCCCATCTTCATCAGTTGGACCTCTTTCTGCAGTCTTATAGGCTGATCTTTCAGGCGCTTGTTTCCGGGTTTCTTTGATTTGACCTCAGATTCCTCGCTATCAAATTCCTCTGATAAGCTGGTGACCTCCACCCGATCATTTTTATGGGCGGGGTCTGCTCGAGGGCTTTTCCGGTTACCTTCCTCTCTAACCCGGTCTTCTCTCCCTGAGGCCAACGGGAAAGAAGCCTCTTGTTATTCCCAAGGTAAGGCATCGGCTGCAGATTTAACTTGCATGGGTTGGTAATGTGATTGTTTACCCTGATCTGGGGGTATGTGCCTTAATCTATCCCGGATTGATGGTTGAAGCTCAGACTCCTCACGGGCGGGCTCCGGAGGAGGAGGTCCCAGACGATAGAAGACAGGTGTCCTGGTTTTAGGCCAGCTCGGCTCTTCCTGTAAGTTGGGTTTTACTAGCTGGACCGCAATGCCCTTAGCAAGAAGAAGAAGACATATATTTTTCACAAGGGTCACCGCCTGCTGATCGAGCATGTCTTTGCTTGGCTTATCGTAGGAAGAAAAAAGCCCGCGCAAGGGTTGGCTGGACCGAAATTTTGCTACGGTGCCCAAATATTTTTCCTTTCTTCCAGGCATTTCACGTTGATGTCGTTGAAGGCTGTTCTGAAGCCTCGGGTTGTCCCTGTAAGGAGCGGAGCCTCATAACTACTACAAAACAATAAATTTGTAAATGTAAAAATAACGGTGTGGTTTGTTCCCAAAGACGGTGCCAGAAAGTGTTAACAGGAAATTTGCTCAAGATGAGAAATTCCAACTAACACCCTCGAGACCACTACCGCGGAGGTGGCGGCCAGGGTCAGTACCTTAGATATCTGACCTGTTAGGATAAAAATGAATATTTGAATGCTACTATGATGGAAAATGAGAATTTTATTATTGATCACTTATGGTATACAAAAATCTCTCAAATACGCTCACAATCTCTCTAGGGCATAGAAGGGTGGCAACCTCGTGCTTATCGAATAGTAGATACAGTTGTGGTCGTGTTCTGATAACATAATTTAGGCTCGGCTTAATTCTCTCAATCTCTGTTTTACCTATTGATCTATCTCTCTCTCCATGATTCTTTGAATTTGTTCCCTCCTTATCGGTAGGGATCCTCCATTTAAAAGTCGTTGACTTCGAATAAATAAAGGACTCAAGACTATCGTTGGTGGAGATAAGTTTGTTTCCTCTTTGAACTCAATCTCTTGCCTTACATGTATGAAGATTTTTAATGTTCGTTGGAGTGTAGATATGACCTAGTCCTATGCCTTAGTTCTGGTCCTAGAAGCTTGGGACTGCCTTGTGGGCACTTTCTGGGGGTAGTGTGGATTAGGCAAGTTTCTTCTTTCATGTCCAGATAGATTATAAGTGTCCCTTAGCGAATCGGAGCATTAGCTATAGCACGAATCTTATCCACTTAAAGGCTCTATTTTTGTATCTGGTGGGGACAGCGGGCTTCTGGAAAGCTTGGTGGGCTTCTGGTTCAGGCTACGAGTTAAATTTGACCTCGGAAAGCCTTAATCTGGAAGGTGCTCACTTTGTTTGTCGGGCTTTACTTCGAGTGCTTCCTGAGCTCGGAGACCTTTCCTTGTTTTCATGGGGTGGTTTTAGAGCTCGACCCCAAGAACCGGCATTCTAGGATAGGTGATCTCGGGAAGCCTGGACAACCACGTACTGGGCTATGTCCGAATTCCAAGGTAGGCATAAAGGGCTCGACCTGATCGTGTCGGGCTCCATTGCTGATAGTTCTGAAGCACGAAGACCCTTCCTTATTTTCGCAGGGTATCTTTATGGCTCGCCCGGGGTTCAGTGAATGGTAAACTCGGGCTTTAATTTGAGCTAGGAGAGTGGAAAATTTCTCTTTGGTCCCCTAGCCAAATTTTGCTATTAACAATTTTATTTTTATTAAAAGATACCATCTATTTTGAATTTAAACTATTTAAATTCAAAACTTAAAAATAAAATAATCATATTATCTTATTTTATTCAAAAACAAATATCAACAAACATCCTCCATTTAGTGGTTAATAACATAATTAAATAATCTCATTATTTAATCACCATTATTAATTAATTAAATAATCTCATTATTCAATTAATTTCCTAAATAAAAACGTGTCACTTTCGTAACACAATTAATTGGACAATCTAATTAACTAACTGTGACCCTTGTTACCTAAATCAATCGGGCTAGTAAGGGGACCTAATGGACCCACAGTATTTTGAGCTCCAATAACTCTAGGAATCATTAATTAAACTCTTTAATTAATATTCCGTAATTATTAACACCGGTGTTACTCCACTAAAAACCTAAAGCTGCAATCTCTCAACTGCAGACGCTTTTACACAAACCGATACAACTTGGTGTTCATCGATATAGCTATTACATATGGTGTGATCCTCAACAATAGTTTATAATTAGAGTTGGGTCATAATGTCCGTTATACCCCTCTAATTACATATATTCTTTAAGTACCATTGATTCTCAAATTGACAATAAATCCTATTTCCTCACGGAATTAGGAGAGCGCTCATACTGTCCAAGCCCTAAATCAACCCTTAAGGGAACTACCATCTACTTCTTACAATTTGTGTACAAACCTTCCCCGCCATAAGCCAAACTGTAATCCTAACATACGGAGTATATTGATCAAGAAATGCATCTGACCTTACCCATGGTATATTAATGACCCCGATCTAACATGAAGGAGTCGATAAGATAGTCTGGATTAAGATCACCCATATATAGCCATCACTAGTTGATATATAATAATCTCATCGGTAAACAGATCTTGGTGAGAGATTCATATAGATCATGGCCCCGTCCTATATGATCACATCATACAAGGTGCCTCCATTCTCATATCTCATATGAATGATTCAGGATAGAATCATTGTACATTAGGAAATGGACCGCAACTACAGATTAACCACAAATAAAGTACCCAGCTTTATTTGCTATCTATAGAGTCTTTAGATTGCACGTCTTTTACTATATTCATCTGTATATGATACTCATATACATAGTTCAAGACTACATCCGAAAATCTTGGATGTTGAATATGCACAGGTTATAAAATAAACAACACAACAAAAATGAATCGAACTTTTCTTTTTATTTATTTCATAAATCCATTTACAAATTACATCTTTAGGGCATAAACACCAATAATCTCTCACTTGCACTAAAGCATGTGAGACATGTTTCGTAAACCTATACCATCTAGGTGACCCGAAAACACTTTAGCTAGTAAGGTATTTGTAGATGGATCAGCATGATTGTCTTGTGAGGCTATCTTGGTGACGATCACATATCCTCTCTGCACTATCTCTCTTATGAGATGATACTTTCTCTCTATATGATTTCCTATTTTGTGGCTTCTTGGTTATATGGAATTAGCCACAGCACTACTGTTATCACAATAAATTGTGATAAGCTTATCCAGATCTGGAACAACTTCCAGATCACTCAAGAACTTACGGAGCCAAACAGCCTCTTTAGCAGCTTCACAAACGGCTACATATTCGGCTTCCACGGTAGAGTCAGCAATGTAAGATTGCTTGATACTTCTCCACACAATGGTTCCACCATCCAAGGTGAATACTGATCCATAAGTGGATTTTCTAGGATCCCTGTCTAACTAAAAATCAAAATCCGTGTATCCTAACGGGATCAAATCCTGTCTGAAATACACTAGCATATAATTTCTCGTTCTTCGAAGATACTTAAGAATAGTCTTGACAGCAACCCAATGATCCAATCTTGGGTTGGACTGGTATCTGCAGACTACTCTCACTTCATAGCAAATGTCAGGTCTCGTGTATAATATAGCATACATGAGACTATCTACTACCAATGCATAAGGTACATGTCTCATATCTTTAACTTCTTGAGGTGTCTTAGGACATTGTTCCTTAGACAAGTGAACAGCATGTTAGGATTATGCTCGATAGCAAGAGTGTAATATTGTAACTAACAATCTTTTCATATAAATAAAGTGATTTTTAGTTTAACAAATCTTATAGCATTTATAGTTTAATTATTATAATTGTCAAAAGTAAATAATCATAAGGTCAAAAGACTTTGAGAAAGGAAGAATTGTTCATACATTTAGATATGTATGAGGTAGACACAATTCTTTAGTTAGTCTTGAATAATATTCACAACTTAAGATAAAAGATTGGGCGCCTTTATCCTGTCAAAGTTGTAGATTCTTTTGCTAGCATTTGAGTGGGATCAAATGTGTTATGATGAGTCTAAAATCATCAAAATGCGGTGTCTTTGGGCAAAAGAATCTAGTGCACTGGGTGCATTGAATAGGATCAAAATGAAATACTTTATCTAGAACCGTCAATGGATAAAAGTTTTCATTTGAAGACAATCGGAGAGTCTATCTTAATCCTGAGATAAATGATGAACTTATGGTTGCAAGTGTTATCATTTGAGCTATCAATGAGTACGATTATATAGCATAGTCTATCCTCAATAGTTTGGTGGTATTCATTTGTTAATCGATAGAAGACTTCATTTATAGATATGGACATCGTGGCTCCATTTACTGAATGAGAGTATAATACCATCATATGGATGTTTTGAGGTATTAGATATTTAATCTTAACGTTAAGTTTTCAATAGTGTCTATTGAAACATGGCTTGTGGATAAGACAAAATATCCAAGTTTAAAATGTGGTCATATGAGTAAATATGGTAACTTGGATGGCTATAGGCGGTCTATGAGCTCTTGGCGATTACTGGTATTCTTCAAGAGGATACACTTTCTCCAATAAGGTTGTCTAGGTTATGAGTGAGTAACATCAAATTATTATATCTTTATTTAAGAGTTCAATTTTAGTTCTTTAGTGGAATGAACTAAAATTAAATAGATCGGATCTAAGTGAATCATTTGTTGATTGTGATTGGATTGTGTCTATTGGAGCTTAAATTTAGATAGCCCGCCAAGATCCTCAATCTACACGAACTTGCATAGATCACTTGATATATTCTACTGGACCAATTTAGGTTCCATCTAGAATTGTATTAAGGCATGAGAACTTGTTTATTTTTGTAAGAATATGTCTAGTTCGCATGTGGACTTTTTATTAAGGTCCAATGGATTTAATAAAATAAGAAAAATAATATATGGCAAATATATATGATATGGGCAGCAAGGCTATTAAGAATAGCTTAAATATATTATTTTTATTTTATTATTTAATTTAAATGGAAATTAATTAATTTGTTAATTAATTAATTATTTAATTAAAAGTCAAAATCTTTTTCCTAGTAGGAGATGGTATCCTAAAACTATACTATTATTGGTAATATAGTTAATATTAAAGACTATATTTGATAAGTAGATAAATAAAAAGAATTATTTATCTAATCAAATTAGGAAGTCTTTAATATGGTTACAAATACACTATTGAGTTGGATTAAGAGTCTTGGTGTAGGAAAGAATTCTTTTTGGAAAATGATTCTTGGTCACTAAGTAAATCTACCTAATGATAGGATTCTTGTTCATCAAGTAAATTCTTCTTAGGAAAGAACAAACTCTCCTAATCTATATCAAACAGAAATTCAGCCAGCCCATGTGTATATAGGAGAGGATAGATTTCCTTTTAGATAAGGATTCTTATCTACCCAATAAATCCACCTAAGGAAAAGATTCTTGCCAACCAAGTAAATCTTTCTTAGTAGAGGATTTATGATCCTATATATATGTGTATAAGAAATTCGGCCAGCCCTAAGGCAATTGAGAGGAGAATTTCGGCCAGCCCTATTTTTCTAAGAGAAGAATTCGGCCATCATAGGAATTTTGAGGGAGAAAATCTGATTTTACTCTAGACAAAATTTGATCATCTCTGAACAATAGTGTGTGAATTCGGCCAAGAAGAGAAAAAAGGGAACGTTTTTGTTTTCAATAGTACACTAGTATCATTTACATCATAAGGGTTTTGTGTACAACATTGAATCAAGGTTCACGCGAGTTTCAATCAAGTTTATTGATAATTCACAAGTGACCGGACGTTCTTGGATTTTTTCTCTTGGTGGATATTTGTAACTAACAAAGAAAAGATTTTGTTTTGTCTCCATCCTCAGATGTACAATTTAATGAAAGGGAGCCCACACTCCTAGTTGATTCACGTTCGTGATTGGATTGGAAGATCTTGGGGAATCAATTCGGCACTTGTTCAATCATCATGAGAAAAAGGGACGATACTTTTATATACGTCAATTAATCTAGGGTTAAGGTTCTCGTTGCATAAAAGGGAAAAAATTTCTTATACGCAAACCCTAATTTTTGTTTTCTCACGCTTCCGTTGCATTTTGAAACCGTTTTTTCCCTACAATTGGTATCAGAGCCAGGTTGTACCCTTGATTAATTGATGTATGTGTTCGTGAATATTTTTCTTTTTTTGTATATATGCATGTTTTAGAAAGAGATGGCACTCTAGGTATTCGCATATATATTTACATTTGAATGTATGGCTATATATATGTTTTATATGTGGTTTGTTATTGCTCAATTTTGGTCCTAGAATTTGAATGTATTTTGTTTTGGGATTGTAACAAGAATAGTGGTCTATCTTCGCCATAATTTCCTTCTTGGTAGTTGCTAAGTTTTTTTAATTTTGTTGTTATAATAAAAAAAAAACTGCACTATTGTACTAAAAAAACTGCAGTATTTTTTGATTTATAATTCTTCTGTAATACATTCAAGTATCGAAGACTCGAAGGTTTGAAGAATTGGAAGTAGCCGAAACAAGTTTGGGACCGTGCGAGCCGTAGCAACGAACGTGCGTGCGAAGAGCGCGCAGCCACGTTTGTTGTGGCGTGGGCTGCGCACGGCAGCCCTTTGGTAGCCATAGGCTGCGCATGGCAGCCCTTTATGGGTTTGTGGCATGCGCACGCCCATGGGTAAGGACGAAGGGTGCACACACCCATGGGAGGTAGCCAAGGGAGTCCGAACGACGAAGGTTGCATGAAGACTTGTTCGCCAAGAAAGGAGTTCTTGTATTCCAAGAAATATGTAATTTACTTGTTTTTCTAGGATGGACCAAAATTGTAGCTATTTATATTTTTGTAAATATTGCAATGTTTGTCATTGTTTGATAACATGTTATATAGAATAGGAGTGCCACTCATATATCTCTTTTGGTATGAACATGCATAGAATGATTTAGGTATCTAAATTGGCATCTAGATAACTTGGTAATCATTCTTTGGAATTCGATCACATGCCTTAAACAATTGAGTGGGAGAAGGTATTTTGGAACACCTACAGCCTCCAAGTTTTGTTGAGCTTTATGTTTCGTGAATAACTCCCAAGAGGTATTCATGAATGGAATTTAGCAAGATACTTCCTTACAAGGATAGACTAGACAATTAGACCAAACGATATCTACTCCCAAAGAAGGGATATTCGTGAGGGATTATATTGAAGGTCGATAGATTGGTAACACACTCGATGTGCGTTTATTAATATCCTCCCAAGAGTTCTTGTTAATAAAATCACAAGGCTAAAATTGAAAGTGTTGGTTGTTATGTTAACAATTAGGTGGGACCTAGTCCAACTATTAAATATTGCGAACTCCTAAAGGAGGAGTGACATTTATGAGTGTTGGATCACCGTTGATTTTTTACGGTTGAATTATTTCATTTAATTCAAGATAAATATTCAAAAGTGCTTTATCATGATTATTACTTATATAATTTTTGTTATTTTTCAGAAATCATGACCCCATCCCTAATCAACATCCTTAAAGACAATACTTTAACTGGTGATAATTATGTCACATGGAAAATGAAAATTGGGCTTTTATTGCAATCCGAAAAGCATAAGTTTGTTCTGTGCACTCCTAAACCACCTACTCCTACTAATGAATCTACTTAGGAGCAAAAAGATGAGTATCAGCAGTGGGAGTCTTCTAATGAGATGGCTAAATGTTACATTACGGCCACCATCTTCGATGTGTTGCAACAGCAACTTGAAGGAATTGAGACTGCTACCAATATAATTATGTCTCTAGAGGAGATGTTTGTTATGAGGTCTAGGACGACTAAAAGAGAGGCAGTGATTTCTTTTATGAATCTTAGGATGAAACCTGGACAGGCTGTGAAAGATCACATGATGAAAGTCATAGCACATCTCAACATTGCTGAACTGAATGGTGCTGAGATAGATGGTGAGACCAAAATTGACATGATTGTCAACTCATTGTCGGATTCCTTTGATCAATTCAAGTTGGACTACACCTTGAATAATAAGGAATACACCTTGTAATGCCTTATGCAAGATGTTCAAAGTGCGAAAAAAATCCTTGTGAAAGGCAAGGGTCAAGAGATTCATATCGTAGGTAAAATTGCTACTGTAAAGACCTGTAAGAAGGTCAAGAAACAATAGAAAAAAAAAGCAACTAGGACCTACAAAGAAGGAGACAAAAAAAGTAACCAAGATCAAAGGGAAGTGTTTCCTTTTTGGTGAAAATGGACATTGGAAAAGAAATTGCCCAAAGTCTCAAGACAAAATGGAAGAAGGTAATATTAATTAACTTGAAACATGTTTTTTTGGCGGATTCTATGGATTCTTGGATCATAGACTCCAGAGCCACTAATCATGTGTGTTTTTCCTTACAGGGGTTCAAGGAAAGAAGAATGCTTAATGAGAACGAATTCAACTTGCGTTTAGGCAATGGAGCATTGGTGTCTGCTTGTTCAGTGGGAGATATTAGAATTGGTTTAGATTCTTATAGGCAACTAGATTTAATAGACGTTTATTATGTACCTCAATTCAAGAGGAATTTAGTTTTCGTTTCTTGTTTAAATAAATTTGGTTATTTGGTTACTTTTAATAAAGCTTTTATTATTAGTAAGAATGACAAAATTATTTGCAAAGGTACATCGGAAAATGGTTTATTCAATTTACATTGAAATATCTCATTTATTAGACACGGAATCAACGGAACCCAATCATAAAAGAGTAAAATTATCAAAAGATGAAACCTACCTATGGCATTTGCGCTTAGGTCATATTAACCTTAATAGGATTAAAATATTGGTAAGTGACAGACCTCTAAGTGACTTAAAGGCTGATGATCTACCAACTTGTGAATCTTGTTTGGAAGGTAAAATGACCAAAAGTCATTTACGACTAAAGGCGCAAGAGCCACCGAATGTTTAGGATTGATACACACTGATGTGTGTGGACCTATGAGCATTCAAGGTAGATGTGGATATGAGTACTTCATCACTTTCATGGATGATCACTCAAGATTTGGCTATGTGTATGTCATGAGACATAAGTCAGATGCTTTTGATATGTTCAAAGCATTTAAAGCTGAAGTAGAAAATCAGCTTGAGAAACGCATAAAAATCTTAAGGTCCGTCGTTGTGGAAAATATCTATCTAGTGAGTTTCAGCAATATCTTATTGATAATGGAATAATTTCTCAGTTTTCTGCACCAGGCACACCTCAACAAAATGGGATGGCAGAAAGGAGAAATATATCTCTTTTGGATATGGTTAGGTCTATGTTGAGTTATTCAACGCTCCTTAATTCTTTTTGAAGATATGCTTTACAAACTGCAATATACATTCTAAACGATATACAATCTAAGTCGGTTCCTAAAACACCGCATGAGTTATGGACCGGGCGAAACCCTAGTTTACAACACTTAAGGATATTTGGATGTCCTGTGCACTTGTTAAAAGGAAAGACAGAAAAGATGGAGTCCCGTTCAAAAACATGCATATTTGTAAGGTATCCAAAGGAAACAAAAGGATATTATTTTTATAGTCCTTCATATCTTAAAGTATTTGTTTCGACAAATGATAAATTTCTGGAAAAGGACTATATGAATAATTTTGTGCCTAAAAGTAGAATTGTCCTGAATGAACTTTTAGGATATACAATTCCATAAGAGGTTTCGCAACCAAGCCCAATTGTAAGTTCCGTACCAACACAAGATCAACAATCTACCATACCTCGTTATAGTGGGAGGGTTGTTAGACAACCCGAGAGATACATCGGTCTAGGAGAATCTGTAGAGAATCTTCTTGACGACGATGATCCCTATACGTACAAGGAAGCAATGGAAGATGTTGATTGTCACCATTGGCAAAAGGCAATGCAATCCGAAATTGAATATATGTTCAAAAACAAAGTTTGGTCTTTTGTAGACTTTCCTAAAGGAATAAAACCCATCAAGTGCAAGTGGGTATACAAGAGGAAAAGAGGAATGGATGGAAAGGTGGAAACCTTTAAAGTTATATTGGTAGCTAAAGGTTATACACAGAAGGAAGGTATCGATTATGAAGAAACCTTCTCTCTTGTGGTCATGCTTAAATCCATTAGGATACTCTTATCCATTGCGGCATCTCTAGACCTAGAGATTTGGCAAATAGACATCAAGACAGCTTTCCTTAATGGAAGTCTTGATGAAAGCATCTACATGATGCAACCAGAAGGATTCATTGAAAAGGGCCCAAGAGGAAAGGGTATGCAAGTTGCAAAGATCCATATATGGATTGAAGCAAGCATCCAAATCCTGGAACATAAGATTCGATCAAGCCGTGAAAATTTTTGGATTTATTCAAAACCTTGATGAACCTTGTGTATACAAAAGGATTAAAGGTGACAAGTTGGTTTTACTAGTTATTTACGTTGATGATATACTACTCATCGGAAATGACGTAGGTGTATTGACATCAATAAAAGAATGGTTAGCAAAACAATTTGATATGAAGGACTTAGGAGAAGCAAGTTATATTCTTGGCATCCAAGTCATAAGGGATAGAAAGAATAGAACGATTGCATTATCCCAAGCTTCATACATAGATAAAATCTTGTCTAGGTTTTCCATGCGAGATTCCAAGAAAGGTATGTTACCTTTCAGACATGGAATCAAACTTTCTAAGGAACAAGTTCCTAAGAATGAGCGTGAAGAGCAATTCATGAGTAGGGTTCCATATGCATCGGCAGTTGGAAGTCCCATGTACGCAATACTCTGCACTAGACCAGATATTTATTTTGTTGTGGGCATAGAACAGGTTTCAATCGAGGCATGGTCTTGATCACTGGACGGCAGTCAAGCATATTTTCAAGTATCTTAGGAGAACGAGAGATTATATGTTTGTATACTCTAGAGGGATTTAATTCCCGTTGGGTATACAGATTCTGATTTTAAGTCAGATTCAGACTCTAGGAGATCAACATTATTATCTGTGTTTACTATTGGATGAGGAGCAGTCATATGGAGGAGTATCAAGCAATCTTGTATTACCGATTCCACCATGGAAGCTGAGTATGTTGCCGCATACGAGGCTGCTAAAGAGGCTGTCTGGCTCCACCAATTTCTGATTGACTTGGAAGTGGTTCCTGATGCGAATATGTAGATCACAATCTATTGTGACAATAGTGGAGCAGTGGCTAATTTGAGAGAACCAAGAAGTCATAAGAGAGGGAAACACATTGAAAGAAAGTATCACCTTCTGAAGGAAATTGTGCATAAGGGTGACGTGATGATTACCAAGATCGCGTCAGCAGAAAATCTAGCGGATCCCTTTACAAAGGATCTTCCACAAAAGAGTTTTGATGGGTATCTAGAGAACATGGGAATGAGAGATATGACAGATATGCTATAGAGCAAGTGGGAGATTGTTAGGATTATGCTCAATAGCAAGAGTGTAATATTGTAATTAACAATCTTTTCATATGAATAAAGTGATTTCTAGTTTAACAAATCTTATAGCATTTATATTTTAATTATTATAATTGTCAAAAGTAAATAATCATAATGTCAAAAGACTATGAGAAAAGAAGAATTGTTCATACATCTAGATATGTATGAGGTAGACACAATTCTTTAGTTAGTCTTGAATAATATTCGCAACTTAAGATAAAAGGTTGTGCGCCTTTATCTTGTCAAAGTTGTAGATTCTTTTGCTAGCATTTGAGCGGGATCAAATGTGTTATGATGAGTCTAAAATCATCTAAGTGTGGTGTCTTTGGGCAAAAGAATATAGTGAACTGGGTGCATCGAATAGGATCAAAATGAAATACTTTATCTAGAACCGTCAATGGATAAAAAATTTTATTTGAAGACAATATGAGAGTATATCTCAATCCTGAGATAAATGATGGACTTATGGTTGCAAGTGTTATCATTTGAGCTATCAATGAGTACGATTATATAGCATAGTCTATCCTCGATAGTTTGGTTGTATTCATTTGTTAATCGATAGAGGACTTCATTTATAGATATGGACATCGTGGCTCCATTTATTGAATGAGAGTAGAATACCATCATATGGATGTTTTTAGGTATTGGATATTCAATCTTAACGTTAAGTTTTCAATAATGTCTATTGAAACATGGCTTCTGGACAAGACAAAATATCCAAGTTCAAAATGTGGTCATATGAGTAAATATGGTAACTTGGAGAGCTATAGGCGGTCTATAAGCTCTTGCGATTACTAGTATTCTTCACGAGGATACACTTTCTCCAATAAGGTTGTCTAGTGTATGAGTGGGTAACATCAACTTATTTTATCTTTATTTAAGAGTTCAATTTTAGTTCTTTAGTGGAATGAACTAAAATTAAATAGATCGGACCTAAGTGAATTATTTGTTGATTGTGATTGGGTTGTGTCTATTGGAGCTTAATTTAGATAGCCCACCAAGATCCCCAATCCATACGAACTTGCATAGATCACTTGATACATTTTACCGGACCAATTTAGGGTCCATCTAGAATTGTATTAAGGCATGAGATTTTGTTTCTTTTTGTAAGAATAGGTCTAGTTCGCATGTGAACTTTTTATTAAGGTCCAATGGATTTAATAAAATAAAATAAAAATAATATATGGCCCATATATATGGTATGGGCGGCAAGGCTATTAAGAATAGCTTAAATATATTATTTTTATTTTATTATTTAATTAAATGGAAATTAATTAATTTGTTGATTAATTAATTATTTAATTAAAAGTCAAAATCTTTTTCCTAGTAGGAGTTGATCTCCTAAAACAATACTATTGTTGGTAGTATAGTTAATATTAAAGACTATATTTGATATGTAGATAAATAAAAGGAATTATTTATCTAATCAAATTAGGAAGTCTTTAATATGGTTACGAAAACATTATTGAGTTGGATTAGGAGTCTTGGTGTAGGAAAGACTTTTTTTTTGGAAAAGAATTCTTGGTCACCAAGTAAAACTACCTAATGGTAGAATTCTTCTTTGAAAAGGATTCTTAACCACCAAGTAAATCTACGTAAAGATAGGATTCTTATCCATCAAGTAAATCCTTCTTAGGAAAGAATAAACTCTCCTAATTTATATCAAAGAGAAATTCGGCCAGCTCATGTGTATATAGGAGAGGACAGATTTCTTTTAGATAAGGATTCTTAACTACCCAATAAATCCACCTAAGGAAAGGATTCTTGCCAACCAAGTAAATCCTTCTTAGGAGAGGATTTATGATCCTTTATATGTGTATAAGAAATTCGGCCAGCCCTAAGGCAATTGAGAGGAGAATTTCGCCCAGCCCTATTTTTCTAAGAGAAGAATTCGGCCATCACAGGAATTTTGGGGAGAAAAATCTGATTTTACTCTAGACAAAATTCGATCATCTATAAACAATAGTGTGTGAATTCGGCCAAGAAGAGAAAAAAGGGAACGTTTTTTGTTTTCAATAGTACACTAGTATCCTTTACATCATAAGGGTTTTGTGTACAACATTGAATCAAGGTTCACGCGAGTTTCAATCAAGTTGATTGATAATTTACAAGTGACCGGACGTTCTTGGATTTTTTCTCTTGGAGGATATTTGTAACTAACAAAGAAAAGATTTTGTTTTGTCTCCATCCTTAGGTATACAATTTAAAGAAAGGGAGCTCACACTCCTAGGTAATTCATGTTCGTGATTGGATTAGAAGATCTTGAGGAATCAATTCGGTGCTTGTTCAATCGTCACGAGAAAAAGGTACGATACTTTTATATACGTCAATTAATCTAGGGTTAAGGTTCTTGTTGCATAAAAGGGAAATATATATATATATATATATATATATATATGCAAACCCTAATTTTCGTTTTCTCACACTTCCATTGCGTTTTGAACCCGTTTTTTCCCTACACACCATGCCTGGAAGGTAAATTATCTTTCTTGGAATTCTGCATCAAATGTCGCACAAGAATCTTGTCGATATATGATGCCTGAGAAAATGCTATGAGTTTGTTCTTGCGATCCTTTAGAAGTTGGATCCTTAGAACATAACTCGCCTATCCTAAATCTTTCATTTGGAATTGGCTAGCCAGCCAATCTTTACATCAGACAACACTTCTATATCATTCCCAATGAGTAGGATATCATCTACGTATAAGACCAAGAAAACTACTTTCTTATCAATGATGTGCTTGTAGACACAAGGCTCATCGACGTTTTGCTCGAAGCCATAGGTTTTGATCACATCATCAAACCTAATATTCCAAGATCTAGATGTTTGCTTAAGTCCATAGATGGACCTTTGCTGCTTGCAAACCTTTTGCTCTTGATCTGGAGACACGAATCCATCTGGTTGCATCATATAGATGCTCTCATCAAAATTGCCATTCAAGAATGCAGTCTTGACGTCCATTTACCAAATTTCATAATCAAAATAGGCAACAATGGATAAGAGAATCCTAATAGACTTAAACGTGGTTGTAAAGTCCTCATTTGTTGATTGGCTTATTTCGTGAACAAATCACATTTTGGGGTATTATGTAAGGGTAGCTTAGGCTCTCAAGACCTTAAGAGGAGAACCATCGAAGGTAAAATTCTTGTGCTTACTTACTTTGAAAAGATAGTTACACACACTCACATATTCATACATAACTCTTATTCATATATGTTGAGTGGTTATACTTGTGTGCATTTTAATTTAAATGACTCTTGTTTGATATATTTGCATCTTGTAATTAAATTTTCATGTCATGTTAGGCATTAGAATAGGATGCATTTTTCATCACTCTTGAACTTATTGATTATTGTGTGTTTGAGTGTTGAAAATAGGCATTGCGCTGGTGGTGCGCTACTCGACCAGCGCACCTCACCAGCGTAACATTCCAGTGGGTTATCGCACGTGCTGCGCCACTGAGTTGCGCTGCTGCACCCGCGTAAAGATGCAAAAATGGGTAGTGTGTTGGTGGTGCGCTACTCAACTAGCGCAGCCCCACCAAAGCAAACATTCCAATGGATTGACGCTTGTGTTGCGCCACTAGGCTACGCCAGTCGACCAGCGCCTATTGTAAAATTAGGTTGTGCGCTGGTGGTGCGCTACTCGACCAGCGCACGTCACCAGCGCACACAGAGGAAGCTGGAACATTTTTTCCAAAATGACCTCACTTTGTTTGGATCTCATATATATATATATATATAACTCATTGCTTTAAGGTCATGTAAGAGTTCAGAACATCACATATTTTCCTTAGAACACATTTCAAAGGAAAAACTCTTCTAAGAACTCATTTTTGATCACTCAAAGCATTCCCATGTGCATAAAAACTTCATCTTGCATCATCTAAGTTCATTTAGAGTGCATCAATGGATATGGTTGCTTCATCACATCTTGTTTGGTAAGTTCTTCACTATCTTCTTACAAGTTAAGTGTTTTGCTTGCTAAACCTTCTATTTAATTATTTGTATCCTCTTAGAACATTTTATAGATACAAATTAGAGATTGTTGTGATGCCATGATTTAGTGTTGTATTGTGATAGCTTCATATGATTGTTTGATCTATGTTTAGCTAAGCTTCTTGAACATGTCATTTAGCTCTTGATATCTAGGATTGCATTAATTGTCATCTCATTATCCCAGATAAGCATATAGGGTTTCCTAGCCTTGTTTGTTCATTGAATATCATCATATATTCACTTAGGACATTTTATCTCTTCATTGAGAAGTAAGACTTGTGTTGCTTTCGGGAGTAGGTAGCTTAAATCGCAAGCAAGATTGACTAGGTTCACTTATACCGGGATTAGGTAGTGGTGGTGGATTAAACAGGGATTAAGTTGTCATTCCTTTTCCATTAGTGGATTCGAGGTTCTAGTGTGGCGCACTCATCAGCCCGTGGTTTTTCCCATTTGGAGGGTTTCCACGTATATCTCAAGTGTCTTTACTATTTCCGTATTTATTTCACTTGTGGTATTTTGGTAACTAGATAGGGGCATTTTCATCAACTTGATCTCTAACAAAAATTGGGTAAAATTTATTTAAAATCTATTCACCCTCCCCCCCCCCCCCCCTCTCTAGATTAATATTACACACCATAATATTTGTTTCAATTGGTATTAGAGCTGGTTCCTAGACATACATAGGTGATCCTTGCTCATTTTGGTGTGTGTTGCATTTTGTGTGTGTATTGATCATTCCTACACTTGCATTCATATCATTCATTCATTAAACACAATGAGTGGAAACAGTGGCAACGAGGGAGCTTCTAACACTAGAACTCCACTTCTTACCGGGTTGAATTATGCCTCTTGGAAAGGCAAGATGGAGTCGTACATTTGCCAAATTCATGACAGGGCATGGATGGCAATTGAAGATGGAGGAGATGATATACTCAAACCAAAGGCACAATGGAATGCACAAGATTTTGAGGCTTCAAAGTGGAATAGGAAGGCAATACATGCCATCATATGTGCAATGGATGAGAACCAGTACAAGTTGGTTCAAAATACTATGATAGCTAAGGAGACATGGGATATCCTTGAAGTTGCATATGAAGGAACCGACCTGGTTAATGAGTCGAAGCTCTAAGTTCTCCAAACACAATTTGAATTGCTCAAGATGGATGAGAACTAGTGCTTCAATGACTTTGAAGTGAGGTTGATGGACATTGTGAACCAAATTCATCAACTTGGTGATCCTTATTAGGATAGGAAGATCAAGCAGAAGATTATGAGATCTCTACCCGATAGATTTGAGTCTAAGGTGACGGCTTAAGAAGAGAATAGTGGTTACAAGGATATGAAGCCAAGTGAAGTGATTGGGAGACTTCTAGCTTATGAATCTAGGAAATGTCCTAACCCCACACCATTGAAAAAGCAAAAAGATAACGCTTTGAAAGCCTCCAAAGTTGAGAATGAGAAAAGCGATGACTCGGATGAAGAGATGGCCTTGCTAATGAGGAAGTTCAAGAAATTCTACAAGTCTGAAAGGAAAAGTGTTGGATCCAAGGGTCAAGACTTGAAGAAAAAGTCTCCCTTCAAAAAGTTTGAGCCTAGAAAAGAAAAGACCGAGAAGAAAGGAGTCTAATGCTTTAGATGTGGTGGGATAGGTCATTTTTCCCCGAAATGTGCAAATCACAAGGTCAAGAGAAAGGGAAAAGTGATGGCTGCCACATTGAGTGAAAGTGATAACTCCAATGAAGGAGATGAGTCTTCAGATGATGAAGAACTCATGGCTAACTTTATAGCATTTACATTCTCTCTTAGGAGCAAAGATGCTAGTGAATAAGAGAATGAATGTCAAGAGGAAAACTACTCAAGTGATGATAGATCTTCATCACAATCCACAAATGGAAGTGTGGATAGGATGGATCTCAATGACTATATGGCTAAGTTTGAGAGTTCAAGGTTAAAGAACAAGAATTAAATCAAGAGATTAAAAGAAGAAAACCTAGACCACTCAACTCAAGTTAACCAACTAAACGAAAAGTTGGAGAGATCTAAGAGGAGTGAAGAAGGATTGAAGAAAGAGCTTAAAGATGCTAGAGAATTTTTAACCAAGATGAACTCTAGCACCAAAAAACTTGACCACATGCTAGATGTTGGAAAGAGGCCAAGTGATAAGAAGTGGCTTGGGTTTGAAGATGACAAGGTGTCCTCCACTCCAAGCAAGACCATTTTTGTAAGATGCATGAACTTCAATGGGTCCTCTTCTCATCAATTACCTAGGAAGAAACTTGACCTAGGAGAGTGTTCAAGTAGTGCTCAAGTCAAGGTGGCACCAAGAAGCCTACCTCAAGCTCATCCTACAAGGGCTCCTCAAGCTAACTTCCCTCAACCAAAAGCTCACAAAGGAAAGATACCTATCATGCAAACTCAACCAAGGAAGCAATCAAGTCTTGCTCAACAACAAAGAAGGAAAGCTCCTCAACTACAATCAAGACAACCACATAAACATAGGAAGGCTCCAACGCGTCCTCAAGGTTATGGTATTATTCCTAACTTCATTCCTACATGTCATTTTTGTGGTATTGATGGTCACATTAAACTAAATTGCTTTAGATATATTAAATTGTGTAGGATTGAAAGCATGATTGAGAAGAAAAAGACTAAAGCCATGTTGAATGTCACTAGGAAAAATGGAACACCTTTGCATGATCCTAGGATACTTAGAGCCCATGTACCATTGACCACTAGGAAGAAAAATATTGCACCTAGGTGGATTAGAAAGGATGAACACTTTTGCCATGTTGCACAAATTGCCTTGAATGCTCATTCTTATGATTTTTTGTATTTGGATAGTGGGTGCTCTAGGCACATGACTGGAAATAAGAGTTTCTTTGAGTCTCTTGTGAGGTGGGAGGAAATGTCACCTTTGGTGATGGATCCAAAAAGAAGGTTAAAGGAAAGGGAACCATTTCCATTTCTGGATTACCCTGCTTGTCCAATGCTTTGTATATTGATGGTCTAAAAGTCAATTTGATAAGCATTTCACATCTTAGTGATGAAGGACTTTCCGTCTTGTTTAGGAAAAATGATTGTTCTATCCTATTGCCTAATGGACAAACCTTGTTAAAAGGTATAAGATCTAACGACAATTGCTATTGTCTTGAAGCTAGAGGTGTCTCTTGCAATGTGTCCAAGGATGAACAAATTGAGTTGTGGTACAAAAGACTTGGTCACGTGAACTTTAGGGATTTACAAATCTTAGATAAGTTCAATGTTGTGCGAGGCCTTTCCAAGCTTGGGAAAAAGGTGAATGGTGTTTGTGGACCTTGTCAACAAGGGAAGCAAACCAAAAGTATACACAAAAAGGGCAGGTATTTAACCACCAAGGAACCTCTAGAGCTTCTCTACATGGATCTTATGGGTCCTATGCAAACCGAGAGTTTAGGTGGAAAGAGATACATTTTTGTGTGTGTAGATGACTTCTCTAGGTACACATGGACTTATTTTCTTAGAGAAAAATTTGAAACTTTTGACAAGTTTAAAATGCTTTGTTCCAAAATTCAAAATGAAATGAACTCCAAGATTAAAAGCATTAAAAGGATTAGGAGTGACCATGGGAAGGAATTTGAGAATGCCCATTTTGAAAACTATTACAATAGTCTAGGCATCTCTCATGAGTTTTCGGCTCCTAAGACACCTCAACAAAATGGAGTTGTTGAGAGGAAAAATATGGTTCTTCAAGAAATGGCCCGCGTGATGTTGCTTAGCAACAATGTCCCTAGGAATCTTTGGGCCAAAGCCGTCAATACGGCATGCTACATAGGAAATAGAGTCTTCCTTCGGCCTCACACTAGGCAAACCTCCTATGAGTTATGGAAAGGTAAAAAGCCAAATGTTAGCTATTTTCACACCTTTGGAAGCAAATGCTACATTTTGAATGACCGTGATCAACATGGCAAATTTGATGCTAAGTGTGATGAGGGTATCTTCATTGGCTATGCCTTGAATAGTAAAGCCTATAGAGTTTTCAATCTAAGAACTAGGACCGTAATGGAATCATCTAATGTTGTCATTGATGATACTAGACTCAAATCTAATAACCATGAGGAGGAGGTAGATCTAGTTGATGACTCCCCTTTGGCGAAGGTTGTTGATGTTTCTAATGTTGAAAAGACTAACCTTGATGATGAAATAACATAACCTATTGATAGGATTCCTCTCTTGAACTCAAAAGAACCTGCACCATGGGTTAGGAAACTCCATGACAAAGATGACATCATTGGAGAGGTTAGTGAGGGTGTTAAGACTAGGCATCAAATGGCTAATCTAATTAGCTACACTTGTTATACCTCTCAAATAGAACCCAAGAAAATTGATGAAGCTTTAAAAGATGAATTTTGGGTTCTTGCCATGCAAGAAGAGCTTAACCAATTTGAAAGGAATAAGGTTTGGAATCTAGTTCCTAACCCAAGAACACCAATGTGATAGGCACCAAGTGGGTATATAGGAACAAATCCGATGAGGATAGCAACATTGTGCGAAACAAGGTTAGGCTTGTAGCACAAGGGTACTCTCAAATTGAGGGTATTGACTTTGAGGTGACATTTGCTCCCATTGCTAGAATTGAGTCCATTAGGCTTCTTTTATCCATTTCTTGTTTGTACAAGTTCAAATTATATCAAATGGATGTTAAGAGTGCCTTCCTCAATGGTTTCTTGCAAGAGAAAGTGTTTGTTGAGCAACCCAAAGGGTTTATAGATCCTCACCACCCTAGTCATGTCTATCATCTCAAGAAAGCTTTATATGGGTTGAAACAAGCACCAAGGGCTTGGTATGAACGTCTCACCCAATATCTTATAGACAATGGCTACACTAGGGGTAGTGTTGACAAGACTTTATTCATCAAGAAAAACAAAGATGAGCTCTTTATAGCTCAAATCTATGTTGATGATATAGTCTTTGGCTCCACAAATGACACCAAAGTCCAACAATTTTTTGATGTCATGTCTCATGAGTTTCAGATGAGCCTTGTTGGTGAACTAAGTTACTTCTTAGGCTTACAAATAAAGCAAATGGATGATGGTATTTTCATATCTCAAGCTAAGTATGCCAAAACCCTAGTGAAGAAATTTGGCCTTGAAAGTGCCAAACATTGTGATACACCCATGAGTACCACTTTGAATCTAAGCAAGGATGCTAGTGGTAAAAGTGTGGACCAAACTTTATATCGTGGCATGATTGGTAGCTTGCTCTATTTGACCATAAGTAGGACCGATATCTCTTTTAGTGTGGGTGTGTGTGCTAGGTACCAATCGGATCCTAAGGAGTCCCATCTCTCTTCTGTCAAGAGAATCATTCGTTATATGAATAGGACATCTAACTATGGAATTTGGTACTCTTTTGACACTAATGCTAGTCTTGCAGGCTTTAGTGATGCAGATTGGGCAGGAAATTGTGATGATAGGAAAAGTACATCGAGTGGTTTCTTTTTCGCTGGGAACAACCTTGTCTCTTGGTTTTGCAAGAAGAAAAATTCAATTTCCTTGTCCACGGCTGAGGCCGAATACATTGCTGCTGAGAGTGGATGCACACAACTCCTTTGGATGAAGCAAATGCTAGTCGATTATGGATTCAATCAAGGTACTCTTACTCTCTTTTGTGATGACATGAGTGCAATTAATATTTCCAAGAATCCAGTTCAACATTCTAGAACTAAGCATAATGACATCTGTCATCATTTCATTAGAGAACTAGTTGAGAGCAAATGCATAGTACTTGAGCATG
Organism: Dipteronia dyeriana; assembly: GCA_032871835.1. Classification (NCBI taxonomy): domain Eukaryota; kingdom Viridiplantae; phylum Streptophyta; class Magnoliopsida; order Sapindales; family Sapindaceae; genus Dipteronia; species Dipteronia dyeriana. Next base: position 15,102,128 of record CM065297.1, read on the forward strand.
TAGGTACTAATGATCAACTAGCGGATCTATTTACTAAACCCTTATATGCTACCTGATTCAAGACTCTTAGTAGATCTATTGGGATTTGTTTAATGGAGTGATGTGTTGTGGTCTTTGACCCCATAAGGGGAACTCAAGAAAAGAGAGCTAATGTATACCTGTTGCATCCATTTTTTTAAAATATTTATGCTCCTTTATTGATTGCTTGAGTAGCTTGGTTGCACTTATTATAGTATATTGTATTTTCTTCAATAAGTGTGATCTTTGCTTTGATTACAATCCATGTCCTATTTATGTTCAAACATGTATTTTTGGACTAGGAGATCTACATAGAAAGTACATATTGAATGACCCATAATTATCACCATGACATGATGATTCTTTAATGACATGCTAATGAAAAATGATAAAGCATGAATTGATGATTACAATTATTGAATGCAAAATATTGTGTGAAAAGAAGCTAGTGAGACTAAAATGTTGCATCAATGTCTCTCTCTCTCTTTATTAGTTGAACATGGCTACTATCATACGGGTATCCTCCCAAAAAAATCAAATAGGGTGCAAAGTTGCTCATGCCATGTTTAGCTTATAAAGTTGGATATAGTGCCATTAAAATTTAATATTTATAAAATCTCTATCTTCTTGCTTCTCTTATGACAAATGGTGAAATTGGTTTGAATTATATTGGAAACCTTTGTCATTTGCTTTGCCAAATACCATTGTTTTTTGACTTGAATGCAACATGTCTTGTGTGCAAAGCATTTTTTATTCACACATTTTCTTCAAATAAATCTCCTTGTTTCTCTCCTATTAATAGAGTTGCATAAATGTGGCTTATATAATTATGCAACAATCTTGTATGCTCCTTGCTTTCTTTGCCTTGAGTGACCCGGTTGGGGACTTCTCCTTTGCCTATATCATGACAAAAAGGGGGAGTAGCATTGACCTAGCTTTGTGGTGTTAGTGGAGTAGCATGTGTTGGCTTTAAAAGTCATGTGTTGGCTTTAAGAGGAGTAATACTTGTTTGAGGGAGAGATTACATGTACGGGGAGTAACCCGTTGAGGGGGAGCATTGCATGAGCATTTCACGATGTCATACTCATATTATTGAATGCAATTGCTTTTGTTTTATATTCACTTAATCATCTCACATGCACTTGGTTGGAAAGTGTATTTGTGCTTACTTTGTGTGTAGGGTTGATAGTTCTACAAGAGATTGAAGATTTGAAGTTTTTTTTATGTTTATCTCTTTGTAATGTAGAATATCTTCCTGGTGTTTTATTTTGTTTTGTGAGGATCAATGTGAGTGGTGGTTTTATCACGAAATAGCCAAAGGGGGAGATTGTAAAGTCCTCATTTGTTGATTGGCTTATTTCGTGAACAAATCACATTTTGAGGTATTATGTAAGGGTAGCTTAGGCTCTCAATACCTCAAGAGAAGAAGCACCGAAGGTAAAATTCTTGTGCTTACTTACTTTGAATTTGAAGAGATAGTTGCACACACTCACATATTCATACATAACTCTTATTCATATATGTTGAGTGGTTATACTTGTGTGCATTTTGATTTAAATGACTCTTGTTTGATAAATTTGCATCTTGTAATTAAAGTTTCATGTCATGTTAGGCATTAGAATAAGATGCATTTTTCATCACTCTTGAACTTATTGATTATTGTGTGTTTGAGTGTTGAAAATAGGCATTGCGCTGGTGGTACGCTACTCGACCAGCACACCTCACCAGCGCACCTCACTAGCGCAACATTCCAGTGGGTTGTCGCATGTGTTGCGCCATTGAGTTGTGCTGCTGCACCCGCTCAAAGATGCAACAATGGGCAGTGCGCTGGTGGTGCACTACTCGACTAGCACAGCCTCACCAGTGTAAACATTCTAGTGGATTGATGCATGTGTTGCGCCAGTCGACCAGCGCCTATTGTAAAATTAGGCTCTAACTCCTTCAATACAATCTTAGAACGAGGTTTATGGTCACTAATATAATTGTCCTTAAGAAACATTGCATTTGTCGATACAAATACTTTGTTGTCTTTGGGACTATAGAAGTGTCCACCTCTAATCTCCTTTGAGTATCCTACAAACAGAAAGACAACAGACTTGGAGTCTAGCTTTCCACTTCTGTTCATCAGCACGTGTGTTGGACACCCCCATATACGAAAATATTGTAAACTAGCTTTACGACCATTCCACAACTCTAAGGGAGTCTTAGGAACAGATTTGGATGGCACCACATTTAAAATGTATGTCGTTGTTTGTAACACATATCCCCATAAGGAATTTGGTAATGATGAGAAACTAATCGTAGTTCTCACCATTTCTATTAGGGTTCTATTTCTCCTCTCCACTACACCATTTTGCTGAGGTGTATCGGGAGCTGTGAGTTGGGAAACTATCCCATGCTCGACCATGAAGTCTTCAAACTCTTGGTCAAGGTACTCACCTCCACGATCTGATCGTAGTGACTTGGTAGTCTTACCTAATTGATTCTCAACTTCAGCTCGAAATTCTTTGAACTTTTCAAATGTTTCCAACTTCCGTTGCTTTAGGTAGATGTATCTGAATCTTAAGTAGTTATCTATAAAGGTGATATAATACTTATAACTACCCCTATCTTTAACATTCATCGGTCCGCAGATGTCTGTATGTATAAGCTCTAGCGATTCTTTAGCTCTAAGCTCTTTTCTAGTAAAAGGTCTCTTAGTCATCTTACCTTCAAGACAAGATTCGTAGACAGGTAAGGTGCCAACGTTTAACTCACTTAAAGGTCCGTTTTTTACTAGTCTGTCTATTTGGTCAATGTTTATATGACCAAGCCTTAGATGCCAAAGATACGTGTCATTATCTAGAGAAATTTTATGTCGTTTAGTTTTTGGTTTTTCAACCTTAAACATTTCGGTGTTGAGCAGTGTAGTATGTATTAACGGTCTTAACACATACAAATTGTTTTCATTAATTCTTGAACAAATATTTAGACAATTCTTTCCAATAATAACAAACTAATTATTAAAAGAAACAGAATATTTTTGTTCTAACAACTTAAAAACGGAGATCAAATTCCGTGTAAATCCAGGAATATAAAATACATTGTCCAACAATATATAATTATTACAAAAACGTAATCTAATTACGCCCACTGCTTAGGCCGACACAACATCCCCTGACCCCACATGTATTAAGAAGGCTTGCTCCTCTTGCTGTGTCCAAGAATCAGTCCATTGTAAAGAAGAACAAACATGGTTAGTGGCTCTCGAATCGACTATCCAGGGTGAAGAATCATCTTCCACTAAACATGACTCAAGAACAAGTAAATCATATTTACCTTTCTTGGACTTCTTCTCTCCTTGGGCTTTCTTGGGTTTGGGCTTACCCTTCGCTTTCCCAGCAGACCTATTCATCTTCTTATTATTAGAGAAAGATGGTTCGGCAACATTTATCTCACCGGTTTAGCCCTTGTTGTCCTTAATCAAGGACTCAAAGGTAGCAAGCTCATTGAGCAACTGTGTAAGACTGAACTTTAATTTGTTCACCACGTAGCTGCTCTTAAACTGATCGAAAATCTTTGAAAGAGTCGTCAGTATGATGCTCACTTGACTGGGTTCGTCAATAGCCCCACCATTGACTTCTGTCGTGTTGAAGTAGGACATCATGCTCAGGACTTGTTCCAGAACTGACGTACCTTCCTTCATGCGAGAGAGCATAGTGGAACGAATAGCTTCGTGTCGTTTTTGCTTGGAGGGTTGCCCGATCATAGCTTGTAATGACTCCATGATTTCGAATGTTGAAGTCATTGCTTCGTGCTTTGAGACAAGCATGTCTGTCATAGAAGCCAACAGATATGTTCAGGCCTTCTTATCATATGAGACTCATCGCTCATATGCCTTACAAACAATTCGTGTGGCATTGGCAGCAGGCACTGGATGACATTCCTCCGTAAGCACAAACTTGAAGTCTTTGGTGACCAATATTGCATTAATGTTAAGTTTCCACTTAGTGTAGTTATCACCAGTTAATTTGTCGTTTGCGAGAATTCGAAGTAATGCAGAAGACATAATTGCTGAAATAAATAAAACATTCATTTAGTCATTTATTTAAAACAAGTGTGAGTGCTTTGGCATAAATTTAAACACGATGTATGAACATGTTTAACGAACTAGAACTACCCTAAAACTAGTTACTATACCACGACAATCCAACATACCACAAAGAAGCATCGCCTTAGGGTCGGTCAAGTCTTTGCATGTTGGACCGATACATTCTCAATCAAATGATATTCTAGAATAACTCTTATTCCATATCATTTAATCATCATTTATTCAGTCAGGTATTTAACTAACAAACTTAATCAAAACTTCGTGAGTGTAACCCAACATTTCAGATCTCACGAGCTTAACTCGAGAATTGCCGTCTTAGGGTCGGTGAATCCTGAAATACCCTCAGAAATCCTATCCGTTAGGAAGTCAACCTTGGTATTGCCCTTTTGTGGAAACCCTCCTTATGGAGGACGAAAGCAAAGCCGACACTAGGCCCCGCTCGGATCTCACGGTGTTAAACTAATGATGGAGACTGCTATATATATATGTCATATATCCCTTTCCCACTCACTATTTCAAAATTAGGGTTTTCTATTATCCGTTAATACACTTAGACTCTACAGGATCTAACGGCTAACTTTAATCAAGCTATCTAGCCCATTAATTAGTTCATTATTAGAAATAAATTCTAATTAACTAATAAATTATTTATGATTTTTAACTATTAAAAATCTAATATATTAGTGAATAATCTAAGTCTTTGTAAACTATTCACTAAGGTCAGATTATTATGTTAGTGTTTACCAAGTTTTAACTATTAAAACTCTAACACGTTATTCGGTTAATTTATTATTACGTAATTAATCATATTAATCCTAATTACAATAAATGACCTAATTAATTTAACTTATTAAACACTTTAATAACTAGATTAATACTTAATGATAATTACAAAGTTTTTACCATTAAAAAACTAATCTCATTTTCATAGCCAATTATATATTTACCCATTTTAATCACATTAAAAAAATACATAAAAAAAATTGGGCTATGATGCATGTATGGCATATCAAATATATTTGTGTAGGCACATCTAATCTAAACGTCATATGTATGTGTTGACGGTGATTTTTGGATTGTTGAAAAGTCAACCGCTAAACATTAACATGTAGATAGATCAAAGTTTTGACCAGTCAAGGGTTGAATAATCAAAGTCTCATTCTCTGTGTGGATGAGATATGATTTGTTTGTATTTGAGAATAATAATGTAGAAGAGTGGGAAATAAAGAATAAATCAAACACAACACATGTTTTACGTGGTAAAACCCCAAGACGAGGAAACATCCACAGTGCCGGTGACGGCGAGAAGAGATCCATTATGAATAGAATAATTACAACACTCAATACTCGCTTTTCTCTCACATGATTTCTCATGTTCCTGATGATCATCCATCTCATCTAAGCGTAAATTGTTGATGATGACCTTGTTTTGTTATAATGAATACAATACTGTATTTATATGGTTCAATCTAGGGTTGCCCTAGTTATTGTCGTACGAGTGGTGGATTCATTAATTAGAATCTTTGTAGGATTCTAGAAATATAGTCCGTTTAGAACCTATTTCCCGTTTGGTGTTTATTCTTTTGGAAGCTATGAGTTTCTTCCTGATCAGAATTCTATGATACTTAAGAGGAAATAGAAATATTCCCTTATTGGATTATGATTCTTAGATTTAGTATCTGAGTGAATCTTCGCTTGATACGCATGTCTTGATAAGGTCATATTTCCTGTTTTGGCCGAGTAGATATCACTGAGTAGAGATCTTCGCTCATTAAGACTCCTTTTACTGGACGGCTTACTTGGCGCATACGTTTCTAACTTCCATATTAATTTTCTTGATGACATGTCATTGGCCAATGTCACTCTCGTTGACTGGTTGACTTTTGATGATGTGGAATCACTATATTTCCGCATTACTTGCAACCTTCGATGATGTGTCATGCTGACGAAAAACACATATAACAGTATGCATGGCAATGCTTTTATTATCACATAATATAAAGAATACATGAATTGACCGTGGATTATTTAACCTAAAAAAATTGAAATCTAAAATTACAAAAATACCCCCAAGGCATTCATTGGTCTTCTTGTAATTTTCGAGTCTTCCAGTCTCTTCAAATCACTCCGATTCATCTCGTGAATATTTCTTCGTGATTTTTCCAGGTCTTCAATATAGGTTACAATTTATTTTTTACAATACAATAACAGTAAAAATAAAAAAATAATAATAATAATTAAAAAACAATTATACAACTCATAAACCCTAAATCCACAATACCATATAATTAAAGATAAATCATGTTTTTATAAATTAAAATATATATATACATACAAAAACATCATACAGTCAATTTAAACTGTGCCTACACAATCATACATATTGAAGCATCGAAAACAATTTCCTGTTTTAGAAAAACAAAATGGGCTCTAATACCAATTGTTGGAGCCCCGTTCACCGGTCACACAGCGGAAGTGAGTTTTAAAATTTTTATATAGATCGTAAACGATCTGGGACCAGTGAACTTCGGATCATAATTCTTTTTTGGAACTTATACATATAAAAATTATTACAATAATAAAATATATGTATATACAGAAAATTGAAATCAATATAAAGAGAAGAAAATCATGCCAACGTTTGGAGGCTCCTTCACTTTACGTTATGCTTCTGTCTGAACCAATCCTACCAAGGTTTGGATGCTCCTACACTTTACGATGTGCTCCTGTCTGAACCACTCGATCTTCCTCGCTATCTCTCGGGACCGGTAACTGCGTATGGGCGCGTCACGATCTCAGAAACTTGAATGGAGGATGTAGAGAAAATGCTTGAAGAAACTGTTTCTTCTTAAGAGAAAAAACTTAGAACCATTCTAATTCTCAAAAATTAAAACAAAATCATTTTTTTTTGTATTCTTAGTGTACGTTCATTCTAATTGCATCTTATGCAATGCCATTTTTTTTATGTGCACCAATTTGTATCATATACAAATCCTTGTTTTTTCCCATTTGTCTTTTTCCTTTTTAAAGAATATATATATATATATCAAATATATATATATATATATATATATATATATATATATATATATATATATATGTTTCCTTTTTAAATGATATCTTGTTTTGGTCAGTTTTCAAAGAATATATAACAGATATATATTTCCTCTTTTAACAACCTCATAGTATCTTTTTATTTAAAACAAAATCTTTATTTCATTTTTATTAAAAGATACCATCTATTTTGAATTTAAACTATTTAAATTCAAAACATAAAAATAAAATAATAATATTATCTTATTTTATTCAAAAACAAATATCAACAAACATCCTTCATTTAGTGATTAATAATAAAATTAAATAATCTCATTATTTAATTTATTTAATCACTATTATTCATTAATTAAATAATCTCATTATTCATTTAATTTTCCGAATAAATATGTGTCACTTTCATAACACAATTAATTGGACAATCCAATTAATTAATCGTGACCTTTGTTACCTAAATCAATCGGGCTAACAAGGGGACCTAATGGACCCACAGTATTTTGAGCTCCAATAATCCTCGGAATCATTAATTAAACTCTTTAATTAATATTCATTGATTATTAACTCCGGTGTCACTCTACTAAAACTCGAAGCTGCACTCTCTCAACTACAGACGCTTTTACACAGACCGATACAACTCGGTGTACATCGATATAGCTATTATATATGGTGTGATCCTCCACAATAGTTCATAATTAGAGCTGGGCCATAATGTTCGTTATACCCTCCTAATTACATATATCCTTTAAGTACAGTTGATTCTCTAATGGACAATTAATCCTATATATTTTCTCACGGAATTAGGAGAGCGGTCATACTGTCCAAGCCCCGAATCAACCCTTAAGGGAACTACCATCTACTTCTCACAATAAGGAGTGGATTACACTTTTGTGTACAAACCTTCCCAGCCATAAGCCAAACCACAATACCAATATACAGAGAATATTAATCAGGAAATGCATCTGACCTCACCCATGGTATATCAAAGACGGTGATCTAACACTCAGGAATCGATAAGACACTCAGGATTAAGATCACCCACATATAGTTATCGTTAGTTGATATATATGAATTTCATCGGTAAACAGATCTTGGTGAGAAATTCATATAGATCATGGCCCAGTCCTATATGATCACATCATACAAGGTGTCTCAATTTTCATATCTCATATGAATGATTTAGGATAGAATCATCGTACATTACGGAATTGAACGCAGCTGTAGATTAACCCAAATAAAGTACTCAGCTTTATTTGCTATCTATAGACTCATCCCTCATAAAATCTCCCAATAAATAAAGCGGGGTAGGGCAGGGCAGGGCGAGGTATGCTTTTCCTATCCCCACCTAATTTACCCTATTTAACCCATTTATCTAAACTATGTATTAAAATCTTGTAAATTAAATTATTTATTAAAATAATAAATATATATCCCAATGAATATGATATAATATATAAAATAATTCTAAAAAGCTATTGAAAATTATCGCATAAATATAAATATAAAAACTAAACAAATAAATTTAATTATTTTTAAAAATAAACATCGAACAAAATGATATAATAAATAAATATTATATTTTAAGAGGGACGAAGCGGGACGGGATGGGACATGAATTATAAAACTTATCTCTACCGTATACTCATTGCGGGTTTTATTATCTATTCTCACCCTGTCTTATTCCTACGAAATTGAAACTTATCCCGACACCATAAGTGCAGGGCCCCATCCCCATAGGTTATTTTGCTGTCCCTAGACCCCTTAGACTTTTGATGTATTTTCTGAGTGTTAAACAAGTTAATTACCTAATTTGACCTTACAAAAGAGAATCACGTGGCTCATTCATTTGGCCCTTTGCCAAGCATGCATTGTTTATTTGTTTTTATTTGTTTTTATTTTTTATGGATATTAAAATTTTTGTCCCTCTAGTTAGCGTTAATCTGGGTTTAGGCCACTAGTTTTTTAAATTACTAACTTTAGTCCACTAGTTTTTTGAATTACTAACTTTAGTCCAGATCTCTAACAATACCAATTCCAATCCCTACCATCCAATTCCGTTAGTTTTTTTTTGACTTCCGTTAGGTCAATAGGGGCATTATGGGAATTTTGGCAAAAGCTTCTAGAAAACGTATGGAAGAAGGGTATAATAGTAATTTCAAAATTAATTTTGAAAAACAAATAAATATTATAAATTAAATAATTATAATTATTATAAATATATTAAATAAAGCATTTTAGTTTAATCAATCATCACCATTATCTCTCTCCCCGGTCGTTTCTTACTCTCTCTCTCAGTCTCCAAATCGACGGCGACCGGAAGCAACGAAGACGGTGACGATGACCGAAAATAGCAACGAAGACGGGACGCTGACCAGAATCGAAGACGACGACTCCTCGAATTTTGATCTCTGATCCATCAATCTCCATTTCAGAACTGCAGGTCTTTCAAGCTACTCGAATCCATCTCTGTGATGTTGATGGGGATTTCTAGGGAGGTTTCTGGATTCTATTTTGAGTCGATGGTGGGCTTCCGTGGCCGTTGCCTGAGCCGGAGGGGGACTTGCAGCTGATGGCGCCGAAATCGTCGCCTCCAACAGTGAAGATCAGGGAATCGGTGGTAGATCTGACGACGTTTTCTTCGCTGGACGTGGTGGCGGAGAAAAGGATCGAGTGGTTGGCAATGAAGGTCGGTGAGAATCTGTTCAACTTCATGTCGTCGTTATGTGGCACCGACGGAACAAGCTAGCGGTGCGATGGACATCCTAATTTGCAGAGATTTATTGTTTGGGTGAAGCTAGGTTTGGTGAAAAACCTTCATTTTTTTTGTTATGGTGTTGATGGTGATTTGATGATAAAATATTGTTTGGGTGATAAAGATTTAACGGTGATTTGATGATAGATGATGATGATGATGAGTTATTTATTTATTTTTTCTTTTTCTGGGTTGAAGTTTTTCTGGAAAAAAAAAATTTAGAGGATGGTGATGAGTTTATTTTCTTTTTCTGGAAAAAAAATTAGGGGATGATGGTGATGAGTTATTTATTTTTTATTTTTTTTTTGGGGTTGAAGTTTTTATGGAAAAAAAAATTATGGGATGGTGATGATCGATGATAGATGATGATGGTGATGAGTTTTTTTGATTTCTTTTTCTTTTTCTGAAAAACAAATTAAGGGATGATGGTGATGATATATGATAATGTTGATGAGTTTTTAATTTTCTTTTTCTTTTTCTGGGTTGAAGTTTTTCTAGATTGAAGGTTGAAGGTTGTTGATGATGATGATGATGAAGATGGATGGAGGTTTAAGGGTTGAATGTTGATAGTTGGTGAAGATTAATATGTTTTTTTTTATATTTTTATTTCAAATTTGATTTGTTATTTTTTATATTTTATTTAATTAAATGTAAAATTACTATATTTCGCTTCTTGTAAGACTGGAGGTGTCCACGGTTCGGTTAAACCGTTCGAAACCGAACCGAAACCGATCTCTGGAAACCGAAACCGAAACCGAAACCGAAACCGAAACCGAAACCGAAACCGAAACCGTCGGTTACAAAACCGGTTGGAAACCGGATCCCGGCGGTTCGGTTACGGTTACGGTTACGGTTACGGTTATGGGATCTTAAAAACCGAACCAAAAACCGCCGGTTAAACCGACGGTTTTAAAATTTTAAAAAAAACCAATGAGATGCTGACAAGTGGTAGCATTTCAGAAAGAAAAAAAAAACCGAACGAACCGAAACCGAAACCGAACCGAAAATCGTTGGTTCCGAAACCGTCCGAAACCGTCCAAAACAGTCCAAAACAGTCCAAAACCGTCCTATTCCGGTTACGGTTACGGTTACGGTTCGGCCTTTCTACGGAACCGAAAACGACGGTTCGAAACCGAAACCGAAACCGAACCGAAACCGAACCGTGGACACCATTATGTAAGACAAAGTAGGGGTAAAATGGTCATTACACTGTCTGACAAAATCCTTCCATCTTATTTCACGGAAAATCTATCTGAAGGATTAAAGTTAGCAATTCAAAAAATTAGTGGATCAAACCCAAATAAACACAAAATAAATTAACTAAAATCTTAATATTCTTATTTGTTAGGGTCTACATTATGCCACATTTTATCCATTCGCTTGTAATAACTGATTTAACATGAACAACGCCCCGGTCAACACTCAACATTGGATGGCAACCTTTACAAACATAATATTTTTTTTATAAAAAAAAAAACCTACTACACCCCACAACACAAAAATCCTAACAAGTTGTGGCACATCAAAGATGTGTGAGTAAATTTCTTGACCAAAATACAGAAAAATGTTAATTGTTACATAAATTGTGATGATTTCCCGGAGACAGTCAAATAAGTCCTTGCCTAAATTAAATTTTTGACATGATTTTAAGACTTGTGCCTGGAGATTAGAAATGACAATGGAGGATTGGAGGAGGATGCCTTTAAACTCCAAAAATTGATGAGCCTAAATCTCTTGGCTCTTTCACATAAATAGTTTCTTTCTGCAACTTGTCACATTCCAGATTTATGAGTCAGTTAACCAATATTAAAACTATCAATCATTATATTTTAAATTTAACCCTAGGCAGAGTGGCAGACACATCCCTATGTACTTGTAAGTTGTAACTAAAATTCGAGTCTCATTTATTGAAAAAACAAAAATGTAGGGCTGGAGTTCTTTATGAGAAAAAAATACTTTATAAAAAAGGGTTAATTCCATTTTAATGCCTATAAATTGACTTAATACTTAAAATGATCCTCCGGTTTTTAGCTTTATCTTGACTGGTTCCTCTAGTTACCAAAAATCTATATTTTGATCCATACCGTCCAATTCTGTTTGTGTTCCATCAGATCATTACAATGGTAAAAAAAGATTAAAATTAATAATTTCAATTAAAAACAGTTAAAAAAAATAATTTCAAAAAATAATGTTTTAAAAAATCAAATTAGAAAACTAAACATTCAACAAATAATTTCTCGGTCTCTATCTATCTCCAAGAAAATCTACATCACCTTCATCAACAATCAACATTTAACAAATCCAATAAAGCAAACAACCAATGAAATTAAACCCATCTACAAGAAAAAAAAATTAAACCTAGAAACAACCAATTCCAAACCTAAAAATCTTTGTTTTTTTCAACCCCAAACCCACAAATCCATCTTTCTTCAACCCCAAACCCACAAATCCATCTTTGTTCAACCATCACCATCAATAACACCAAACCCATAAATAACCAAACACCAACCATCATCATCTACAACCCCAACTAGGTACGGTTAAGCTCTCACTCTCTCTATCTCTCTCTTGATCCCTCGCACTCTCTTCATCAGATATCACACACACTCTCTCTCTCTCGATCCCTCACTCTCTCTCTCTCTTTTGAACCATTCGCTGTTTACGGCTCCGTTCTGGGTTTAGGTTGGGAGGTTTGATGAACTGAGTTGGGTTTCTGGGTTAGGGTGCTTGGAGGTTCGATCTGGGTTTGGGTATTGGCAAAATTTTTTTTCTGGATTTCTGGGTTTAATGAACAGGGTTGGATTCGATGAAAAAATTGATTCACCATTTTTTTTTCTCTGTTTTTAAAAAATTGATCAAAAATTTGATCTGGGTTTACTCTGTTTTTACAATGCTCATGCAGGAATCTATGTTTGCAACCCAAAATATCAAATTTATATAGAGAATTCCTGACATTATTGCAATTGATTCTTGCTTGTTGAATTTTAGGGTTAGGGTTAGGGTTAGGGTTAGGTGATTTACGACGGGTGGTGTTTATGATGATAATGATGATGATGATGATGGTCGAATTTAATTTTGTATTTTTATTTTTGTTTGTTTTGTTTTGTAATCAGGGGCAGCAATGTCATTTGACCCTCTGACCCTGTCAGTCAATAACTTTTAATGGAAATTTTAACAAAGGGATCAAACGAAACAATTCTGAAAATCGGGGGACCAGTTTGTGTACTAGGTTAAACTAGAGAGACTAGAATGAATTTCACCCTATAAAAATTTATTAACTAATGTCCCTTACACTATATTTGATAGAAAGGAGAAAGATGAGCATTGATAAATTAAGAGGGAGAGAGAGTAAGAGGGATGGAGAGGATATCATCTATCACTCGTATTGTTTGTAATTGAAAAAATAGTTGAATGATGGATTGGTATATAATTTGTAAAATTACTATATTACCCTTTTATAAATTGGGAAGTGATAAAATATTGAAGGGTATTATTATCATTTCCCTCTCATTATACCCCTTATCTTATCATCTGCCTATTGATGGGAGGAATGCTTTTGGTGGACCGGAAAGGAAGAGAGATCCCTCATCTTCTCCTCTTCTTCTCTTCTCTTCTCTTCTCTTCTCTCTCTTGTCTCTCTAACCAAACATGGGATTGGAGCTCTCCTCCCACCCCCCCTCCCTCCTTCCATCCCTCCCTCCATCTCTCCCTCTTACAAAACAAAGCCTTAATGTGATTTGGTGCTAAGAATGTTTATTCAACTCCGATAATATTTCAGATTCGAGGTATTTTTTTTTTTTAAAAAAAAAGCATTAACTGTTGGCCAAGCATAGAGCACCCATAGTGGGTGGGTGTTCTATTAAATAAAAACTAAAAGAAAACATAATTATTAGAAGGGAAAGTATCATCCCCCACCTGACCTTTACACTATTATTTTGACAAGGACAAGGTTTGACCATATTGGTCGGTTTCCTCCCTCCAATGGAAAGAATGTATTATATACCCCTTCTGTTACATTTCATATCCATTAAATGTACTATATACCCCTTCTGTTACCTTTATAATTACCAGCTTACCCTCAAAATATTCATCAAATAAAAAATATGATAAAAATCAGAAAACAAAAAATAAATTTAAGAAAAGTTGGATCTCCACCGTCCTCTCAAAGATGGATGGTGGAGATTTTTTTTATTTAAACTTAATAATAATAAAAATAAAAATAAAAAATTTAGAAACAAAAAAAATAATAAAAAAAGATTAAAAAAAAAGATCTGGATGACGGATATCTAAATCTTATTCATCTTCAATAAAAAAGAATTTAAAATCCAGATCTCTCTGGAACTTCTGGATCTCTCTCTCATTCAACTCTCAAATCAAGATCTCAAACAACTCCAAGTCAAACACAAACCCAACTCAACTCAACTCCAACTCCAACACCGATTTGTTTCGTACCTACCACAGTAGCCACCACAAATCCAACTCAAACACCAGTCAAAAATACAACACCAATCTCCATCACAACTCCAATTCAAACACAAACTCTAACCCTAGCCACCATCGCCGATACCACACCCAGGCCCGTTGAAATCACAGTAACCACTACCCTAGCCACTCTGATCTCATTTCTCTCTCTTGATCGATATCAGCTTTCTATCGATCTCGATCTCGATCTCAAGTCTTTGATTCGGCCGCCATGGTTTGATAGTGGGTGTGTTTGATCTAAGCGGTGGGTTTTAACGGCGACGCTGATGGTGGTAGTTTTGATGATGACGATAGGTTTGGATGAATGGTGGTGGTGGTGATATGACGATGATGATGATGGTGGTAGTGTTGAAGTTTGGATGGGTTTGGATAGGTAGTTTCGATGATGACGATGGGTTTGGATGAATGGTGGTGGTGGTGATATGATGAAGAAGATGGCGGTGGTATGATGGTTGTAAAACCGTAGTTATAAAAACAATACTCACAAGTGCACGAATCATGAAGATATCGTACAGCGGCAAGTAAGGATCATTCCCACAAGGACTAGAGATTTATCGATTAAAACTAATTCTAATTAAAGCTAAATTAAAGTAACAAGAAGATTGTTGAGTTTGATTTAAAGCTAAGACTAAATTAAATTAAAACTAAGAAAAAAATTGCAAATATTTGGTTGTAGTCAAAGGTGAGAAAGCATTAGGTTATCAATGCTCCCCTACTATGTTTACTCAATGTTTCAAATTGACTATGAAAGATATTAATCAAGTTCAGGGTTCGTTCTTATCTTAAGTATGATTGTTACCGTATGATCCTGGGATAAACCAAGTGTTCTCAATTACAATTTACCCATAGATCAATGGCGTAAACTACAATCGAGAACCCATTAAGTGCAGGAACAATGAACCAAAACCTACTTGCATAGATCAATGTTAAGATCAGTTTTATCCATTCAATTGAATATTAATTAAGATTACGTATAGATCAATACTCCAACCATAATCATTAAATTATCAAAACCCTAAATTCATGCCAACGTATGATCATACAATAACAAGAATAAAGAATAAAGACATAGGATGAATTGAATGAATCAAAACTTAATTTAATTAAATTTAGTCAATTCTAATAAAGAGCATTCATAGAGGTTCACATTGATTCCCTAATATGAATTAGTTACACATTATGAAAATAAGAGAAGAGAAAGAAAAGATGAAACTCATCTTGGCCTTCAATGAGTTCTTCAAGCCTTCAATGATGAATTCTTCTTCGTCTTTGAATATTCGATGTGTAAAGATGAATGAAAGTTGTATGGTGATGTGTGGTGATGGAGTGGTAGGGGATGGCCCCCTTGGTGGCTTGGGACCTCCCTTGGCTTTTATCTCCTCCTTGAATTGTAAAGAATAAGAAGCATTTATAGGTGATTTTTCCTTGTGAACCCTCAATTCTTCTTAGGTTTGGGAAATCGATCAAGTGGGAAAGTAGAATGAAACAAGGAATGAGAATCCTTTGCTAAATTGAATTTCCTCTTTTGATGTTTGACTCATAATTTGAGTTTTGAAAGTTTTTCAAACATGTTTTGGTCTTCTAAAATCATTAGAATTTGATTATGAAAGTTTTGGAACAATTCGGAGTGGTTCTCCAATAAAAATCTGTCAAACCGCCACCTGGGTCGCTCTGGAGGTCACCGTGGAATTCTTCTGCCATGTACCGCTCTGCACACTGCTGGCTAGATCTCATGCCTGGACAGCGGTCTAGGCCGCGGTTGACTTTCTAGCACTGACCTTTAGTTACTAAATTGTGCATAACCTCTTCTAGGAATATCGGAATTACAAACCGTAAAGTGCGTCGAAAACTAGACTCCCGGGGATTTTAATCCATAGGTAGTAGGACAAACAATTCCATCTGAGCTGAGAGATATTGGCCCCGTAATGTGACTGTTCTGCATTGGACCGAAAATTGTCTTTGTGCTTATTTTCTCTAAAATAACATCCAACACCTCTTGAATGGAATGTGACCTACATATACTCAACAAACATATAAAATACCTAATTTCACCCAAGAACAAAGCACAAATAATAGGAAATGGGAACCTAAAACATGTATAGAATAGACCGATCGTGATAGTGTTGTCCGAAGACGACTGGAAGCCCGATCTGTGCTCAAACTCACCGGTACAGACAGTTGTGGTGGCGACGATGGCCACCCACGCCTTCTCTCTCTCTCTCTCTTCGTTTGACAGTGGGTGTTTTGTTTAGTTTGGGGGTGGTGGTTGATGGTGTGTTTATGGGTGGTTAGGGTTTGATTTGTGGCGGTTAATGATGTGTTTGTGTGGTGGTTTCTAGATTTAGGTTGAAGAGATTTGGGAATGATTCGAAAGATGATGATTATGAATGGTGGAGTGTTTAAACTGATTTGGAATATGATGGTTATAAATGATTTGGTGTGATTTGGAAGAGATGAATTTAGGTTGAGGAAATTGCAATTTGTTTTTATTTTTTTATTCATTAATTTATTTTTTTAATAAATCTTTTTTGTGAGGTAATATATATATAATATTGAATAAAGATTTTGTTATTATTATTATTATTATTATTATTATTATTATTATTATTATTAAATAAAAAATAAAAAAAGAGATATCGCCACCGTCCATTTTTGAGATGGACGGTGGAGATCCATCTGTTTTTTTAATTGTTTTTTATTTTAATTGTAAATTATCTTCTTAAAAAATTTAGATGGTTAATGACATTAATGCCCTTCCCATTTAACGGTCAAAAATCCAAATTGATGAAAAAGGTAATAGAATGGGTGTTTTTAACGTTTCTTTAATTTTAAGGAAAAACGGCCAATGTGATCAAACTATGTCCTTAACAATAGGGTAAACGTCATATAATTAATAGTTTTCTTTTTAGACACAGCATGAAAGAATTGGATAGATTGCGTTCTTACTATTCATCATATACATGGGCCCAAACTGTGCTTTGCGTTGGCCCGTATAATTGGCTATTTATTTTTGGTCGGAATCCGTATCTTCATTTTAGACGTTTTAGTGCCATAGTCCAATAATTGAAATTCAACTCAACTAAAGTTCATCGTTTCAAGCCATGAAGTTCCTTGATCATTACATCTACTATTAGTAAAATGATTTTATGTTTCCCATTTCATTTCTATTAATTCCGGGTATGAAGAGGGAAAAATATATGACTCAAACTTACAACTTCAATGCTTACTATTGTTATATTACTGAACCAACATTGTATTCTCATATTTATTATTTGAATTTATCAATCTATAAACCATTCATTTTATAATATATTTTTTTTATGAATCTTGCTACTATACATGACTTGCAAAGTTGTTGGAGTAGTTATGAGAGAAAATTATTTTCTTTTAGTTTTTTATTTTTTTAAACCGGGTTATTGGCACTAGTCTCTCGTGAATTTTATACAAATTTGCATTTTACCCTTTGAACTTGTTTTAGACATTAAACTGGTTGATCTTTCATTTATTGGTAAAACATGACTGTAGATACCCTCTCAAACAAGCGTTACGAGGGGGATAATAAACCAAACTTTTGCCAATAAATGAGACTTTAAAGGGTTTAATGTTTAAAAAAAGTTCCGGAGGTAAAATGTAAACTTGTACGGTTACGAGTTTTGGAGACTAGTGCTAATAACCTTATTTGAAATATTTGATTTTTTCATACTTTTAGGTAAAATTCAATGATTAACATCTAACCCAATAACTATACATCACATGGGTAGAAATAGTTATCTCCCGTTATGAGAATAGATATTCAGACCGTATATGTGTTGTTTAATCTCGGTAGATCCCGACAGCTCTATTGTAATAATTCTTGTAATATTTATATATATATAAACCTATACTAGCATGGTAGTTAAATCCATTTTTATTAATTTATTATTATTATTATTATTAACCTTTCACTAATGTAAATTGTAAAGTTTATAAAGTATGAATGAGTAGGCGTGTAGCTATTAGTGAGACACGCTAACTTGACATCTAAATACAACACAAGAAGGATGAATGTGCTTGTTGACGATAGAGATTGCCATTTTCCTTCGGGGATCTAAATCTCCATACCCCTGTCCCCATTTGGAGAAAACTTTGGGGGGGGGGGGGGGGTCCCTATTTTCCCATCTCTCCCATAAATTTATGGAAATTGGGATCGAAACAGGGGAAGGTGTTCCCATCCTTATTTCCTTCAAATATTATAATATTATATATAATATATTAATATATATTTATTTTTATATTTTATTATTTCTATTTTACTAACTATATATATCTTTAATATTTTATTTTTATTAATATAAGGAAAATAGAGGAATAGGGATACGAGGGACCTTAGGAAAACAAAAAAAAATAGAGAAAATGGAAAAATAGGTATCGGGGTCGGGATGGGGGGCCTCTTCCAAAACTACCATATCTCCATTTTCTTTAAATGAAAAAATAAGAAAGGAGGAGGAAGGGTTTAAAAAATAGAGATAAGGATAGGGAACTACATCCACCATTTCTCATCGGTCATCCTTAGTTGATGACGCTGATAAACGACGATACACTGATATGAGAAGCTTCTTCCACCTGGCAGTTATATAATGGTTGATGTCGTCCTGGCTGTCCCATCATACGACACTTATTTCTGTTAACCACAAATTGGGTCTCATCTCTGACAGCTTTTCAAATCTGTTCTTAATTAGTTATGTTACAATATTTTTGTCAAACTTAATATGAACATATCAATGGAAATTTTTCCTTCAATTTAAATATAATGTAAATCATAACAAATGAACCTTTTCGTTTGAAATCACAATAAAATGAAATATGGGTCTATTAAAGTTACTTTATTATTATATATTAAAAAAATAACATTTATGATCGTCACGTATTGTTTTTACAGTCTCACGTTAAAAGTATGGTTTCTTAACATCTTATAAATAATGAAATTATATTCAGACTGATGAAATGTTGACACATTATAGGTGAATACCATTTGGTAAGAAATTTGAGAAGCCTAGCATTACTATATTATATTATATTTATAATTAAATAAAATAATAATAATAACATTTATGATTATCTTGTATCATTACCGTATCAACATTAGGAAAAAAAGACAATTATTAGTATATTATGTATGATTACAGTATTTCCATATATGATTTTCTCATGATACTCGGTTTTAAACCATTTGTAGATAAATCCCCTTATCCAAATCCTTCATATTATAAACATGAAGCACAATATATATATATATATATATATATATATATATATATATATATATATATATATAGTCACCAAAAAAAAGTTCAAGCTTGTTGACGTCGATTTCTGGTTGTATGAGAAAAACCAACAAGATTTGGATTTTAGCTGTGATTTCAAAAGAAAGAGAATGAGAAAGTAATCGAACGTAAGTTTTTATGTTGTAAAACTCCGATGACCGGAGAAACGTCCACGGGTGGTTGAGTGATCAACCAAGCCAAAATCCACTATGAATAAAATAATTACAATTCTCGATATCTCTTTTTTCTCTCTGTATTTTTCTATATGATTTATGTATATCTCTTTTGTGATGAGATTATGGGTCTATTTATATGTTCATAGAACACTAATCCTCTTTGTATAAGTAATAAAAGATCTTTGTATTTAATTATGATTGTTTACTCGTTCGAAGTAGTTTGTCTTCTTTCCTGTTTCGGAGACTTGTATTGAGGTCGAATGGGACTCTAATAATGTGGTCCAGTTAGGACTTATTTCCTTATTATAGCGCAGTCTTTTTAAAGAAATAAAATTGTTGCCTGATTAGGAACCCTTTCTGCTTGATATTCTGTTCTTGTTGGAATTCTTCTTTGATATGGATATCTTCACATATTTTAATGACTTGATCCGTGTGAGCTACGCGCTGGGCTTTTAATTCAGTTTTTTTCATGTTTCTCCCGAGTAGAACACGACATCAGCTGGTCTTGAGTGACGTCATCTGATCCCGAATAGAAAATATCATTAACTAGCCCCGAGTGTCTTTAATTGACCCCGAGTAGTATATGACGTCAGTTGATCCCGAGTAGGTTTTGTTCAATACTTGTTTACTCGGGCTTCTCTTCTTTAGTGATGTCTTACAGGACATTTCCTGAATGCCTATTTGAATGTCCACTTGATAATTTTATCCTCTTTGTCGATGACGTGTACGTCTGATAAAATTCACATACGACAATACTCCCTTAAAATATTTTTGATGAACAGGGTTTCATTTCGGGCAAAAGTATTTTAATCAATTTTTCAATATCTTTTCAGTGCCAGAGTAAATGTCTTGTCATAATGGCGTGTCTTAATGGTGACCCTGTAAATTCGATTTGCCTCCTCACGTGAGATCTCAATGATGGTGACGTATTGGAGTTCTGAAGGTGAAAGTCAGTTCTTCACTTAACACGTGTCCTGTGCCGCTTCATTTTTCGATACCATTTATGAGAAACGACATACGCGTCTCCCCATGTACCGCCTACGTCATCAAATCTCGTCATAGATTTTTTCCGCCTTGAGACCCTAGGATTTCGTGCTATTACCCTTTTAAATTCTTCACTGAGGGGTTGCGCTGGTTCATTCTCAAAAACTCAATAACATAAAATTTTCCTAGCCCAGAGTTCGTCACGCAGAAAATCGCCATTCTCTGTCGAAGGTCTTTGCATCAGTTTCATTCAAGGTTAGTTTTAATGGAACCAACTTCCCGTCTTTGACTCTGTACTATAGCTCTCGAAGCGCTCGATCGTGGGGATTTTCAGTTGGTTTCCTGCGTTCGAAGATTACTGGGGGAAATCCCCCCTGAAGAACCTCTTTTTTTAGAATTCGATGTTTCTAGGCTTCACCCTGACGTCCATTTTTCTGTATCCAATTCTGATTTTTCATCTAGTTCTGAATCTGTCGTTTCTAATCACAGGGTACCACTTCGATCAAGGATGGGAAAGCATTAAAGCAAAAGTGAAGTCCATAAGCACAACTCGGACAGCATTCGGATTAGGGAGCAGACTGTTGACGAGAACGATGTCGAAGAGGCGTTAAGAGTATCTCGTCTTTCTTTCTCTATTGATCACCCGAGTAGGTTTGACACTGAACCGAATGTTATCGGGGCAGATGAGATAGGGAAATATTATGCCCGATTTGATCTGAACAATTCGGTTACTCTGATTCTCGCGGGTGATAAGGCTGAGTGGAATCCTCCCCCGGGCATGGTGGCAATCTATGGATCCAAGCTCTGATGCGGCGTCACTCTTCCTCTTTAGCCATTTATTGCCTGGTTTCTGGCTGAAGCAGGGATCGCTTCGGCTCAACTGGCCCTGAACAGCTACAAGATATTGATGTGCATGTGGCACATGTGAAGCCGGATGAACTTGTCGCCGTCTTTCCCGAGTGAAATCAGACACTTCTTCACGCTGAGGCAGTCTGGCAAGATATGGATCTATTTTCTCATGTCCAATCAGCCAGATTGTTGGGTCCCCGAGGGAACAAAGGTGAATCGGGGAGTTGATACCTCTGATAACCCCAAAAAGAGGGGGTTTGTATGGGGATTCCCATCATCCAACAAGTATTGGAAGAATAGTTGGTTTTTCCCCGGAGGGAATCTCGGACTCGATGTTACTCTTTCGATTGGGGACACTCCGACAGTGTTGAAAGTTCCTCATTTTTTTTGTTCCCCCGAGGTATGGAACAAGAAAAAATTTGAGTTTAGCGATACTGAGTTGACCAAACTTGCTCAGGCAGTAGTTCGTACCCTGGAGAAGATGAGCAAGACTTATCTTTTCAGTGAAAAGAAAATGATAGAGCTTGGCTTCTTCAACCAGCTTTCAGGCTACCGCAGGCGATGTAAGTTCCTTTTTTCTCATTGTTATTTTTTGCTTTTTGTATTCTGACGCGATTCCTCATTTTCTTCTAAGTGTATGACACGGACATCGTCTGCGACCTTCAAGCTCACCAAGTGAAGTTGATTCTTCAGGCGAGCCAAAAAGAAGCTTCTCGTCAGAGCAATGATGGTATTGCCCCGCCTGAGTCTGATGAGGAACCTGATGTAGCTGAGGGGAAAATCCCTGAATATGTCTCTGAGAACATCGTTCAGCCTACCGTAGAGGAGGCTAGTGGTCTGAGTGGCCCAACAGATCATACTCAAAAATTGCCTGATGACGGGGAGAGGCGAAGTGAGGGTCTTGGTGAGGGGTATGCCGAGTGGTTAGACGCAGGTGATGGAGGTAATACCTCCGCGGGACAAGTACCTACAGATCCTGAATTTTTTGAATCCTTCTGGGATGATGCGTAGAAAGATCTCATTGCTGATCTTAGCTTTTACCGCTCTCGGGTTAAGAAACGAAAAGAGGTTGACTCTCCTGCATGCCCTTTCAAGGTTCCTCGCCTAGTTTCACTTGTTGAATCAAGTGATGAAGACGCTAAGACTGAGATTCCCCCGAGTGTTAAAACATCGACGGGTGTGGAGACTTCAGATTCGATCAGGGGTTTTTTCCCTCCCGAGGTCGAAGATGTCAGAGAGTAACCTTCGGGTGGCCCTTCCTATCCTTCCCTCCTGGAACTGTTGCAGGTGATGTCATCCGGTCGGGCTTTCATTGGGAATGACCGCGGGAGCTGTTTTCGGGATGGCTCTTTAACGGAGCGGTTTCAAAATGTTTTCAACGGCGCATCTTATGTAAGTCATTCCTAACTCTTCAATTGTCTTGCTTGTTTGACGGATTTTGAATTAAACTTCTTTATAGACGGTGGCCGAGTTCGCTGAGCTGGTTCAGACACAACAACATCAAGCTGACTATATAAGGTGTCTGGAAGCTCAGATAAAAGAGGGTGAGGATAGTCTGCTCGGGTCGAATCGGCTTATCAGAAAAAAATTGGCTCTGCCCAAGTGTTTGTCGACCACTGTTTATAGAAGCAGGTGGAGGCCAAGGAAAGGGCTTCTTTGGCAGAAGAGAAGGCTACATCATTTCAAAATTTATTGTCTTCTGCCAAAGAATCAATGCTTAAGGTCGAGCAGGAAGCGAAGCAGTCTAAGTCGGCGTATGAACAGAAGATCGAAGACTTGGAATGCCAGGCTTTGGCGGTCAAATCCCTATACAAAGAGTCCAGGCTGAAACTTGAAGTCTAAGGGATTGATCGTTTTAAAAGATCCTCTGCCTACGATGCCTTTCTCCTTCGGGAGTTTCAGTAAGAGCTGGTTTCAGCTAGCGAGTTCTTCAAGGTTAAGAATCGGGCAACTGAAAAAGCCCAAACCAACTGGGAGGTGTCGATCAAGAATCATGTGGATCGGTCATTGGAATCTCTTCTGACTCAGATGAAGGAGTGGAGAGCTTACTGCTGTAGCTGAGGCAAAGAGCCTCATCCCATGCATTTGGAGGTTCCATCCGAGCACTCCCTCAGATCGGTCCTGGAGGGTGTGGTGCCTGATGTCGGACCGATCCTATGAGAAGATAACAACCAGTGGATGGACGATTCGGTCGACACGATTGTTTGGCCTTCCAATGAAAGTCTGCTCCGTGAATATGAAATGGTGCCCGACCCGAGTGTCGACAAGAGTTTTAAATCCTCACAACCTTGATTTTTGTAGGATGAATTTTTGTAAAGATTCTTTGTAGCGATTCTTACCATTCTTTGTAATGAATCTTTGTAGCAATTCTTTGATTCTTTGTAAAGATTAATGAAATCCCGAGTTTATTATGAACAGAGTGGTTTTGATCTGATTTCATTGCTCACGAAATTTCATCTTCTTTAACTTGACTATTGTTGCCGAGTATCTTATTAAACAAGTTATTTCTGATGTTCGGATAACTTCTCCAAGTATCTTATTAAACTTGTTTCGTTCCCCGAATAATTTTTAACGCCAAGTATCGTATTAAACTGGCTAGTATTATTAACCGAGTCATCTTGAAACAGACAAGTAGGTTTATCCTTATGTTTCATACCCGGTTGCTACCCGAACATTACATCAAGGCTCACCATGATCATATGTTCGAGTCCTTACACATTACTGAGGACGTCTCCCCAGTTTTTCTGTGTAAGCGTTTACCGAATCGTTAAGCTTTTTGAACCGCTTAACACATCTATGCATTTCACCGAATTTTTTTCCGATAGCGTCCTGAGCTTTTCCAAAATCAGGTATATCGGGTTTGCCTTTTTGCTAAGGTTAATTGACCTTGCTCGACTGGCATGCTTCTTCGAGCTTCTCCGCCCATTCGGGAATCAATGGTCCCGAGTATTCTATTTGCATGTTCTTATTATCAAGCTTTTGTCATATATTCTTATTATCATATGCTTTGTTTTTCGAAAATCCCGAGTGCTTTTCATTTATAACAGCAATCAACAAAGATTTAAGTTCCAAAGTTAATATTTGACCTAACTAAAATTGTCCTGACTAGAAAAGAAAAACAGAAAACAATTTAAGGATAGAAAATCTTTAGATATTGGGCATTGCATGGTCGGGGTAAAACCCTCCATTGGGTCATGCAATCTAATATGCTCTATTGCTAGCTATTCCTTCGACTTTGTAAGGGCATTCCCACTTATCAGTCAGGGAACCTGTAACTTTATTTTTTATGTTCAATGACACCTTCCTGAGTATCAGGTCTCCTAGTTGGAAGTTTCTGACCCGAACATGAGAGTTGTAGTGGCGAGCTACTCTTTGCTGATATGTCATATTTCGTATTCGGGACTTCTCCTTTTTCTCTTCTAGCTCATCTAGGCTTTGTAATAGCATATCAATATTCTGTTCTTCATCATATAGCCTGACTCGGGGTGATGTGTATGACCTTTCTATGAGGAAAACAGCTTCTGTTCCAAACACCAAAGTGAATGGAGTCTCTCCTGTTGACGTTCTTGCTGTTGTCCGATACGCCCATAATACTTCGGGAAGCTTCTCAACCCAGCTTCCTTTCTTGGCATCTAGCTTTTCTTTGAGTGTATGCTTGATGATTTTGTTTAATGACTCAACCTGCCCGTTCATTTCAGGATGGGCAGATGTGGCATAGTAATTGGCAATTTGGTACTCCTTGCACAGCTGTCTGAATTTTAGGTTATCAAACTGGGTGTCGTTATCAGTGATGATAGTGTTTGGGACTCCAAACCTGTAGAGTATACTTTTTTCAAGAAATTTATGGTATTTACTTCTATGATGTGCACTAATGCTTCAGCTTCTGCCCACTTTGTGAAATAGTCAACGGCTACTATGGTATACTTCGCTTCACCCCCTGTCCCAGCTGGCATTGGGCCGATTAAATCCAAACCCCACATGGCAAATAGCCATGGGGATGTGAAGTTTCTGAGTTGTTCAGGTGGTTGTCGGATATCGTTAGCAATCCTTTGGCAAGTATTGCAACTCTTTGAACATCGTTGTGCATCTGAGAATAGAGTAGGTCAATAATAACCTTGCCTGAGTACCTTGTGTGCTAAACTTTTACCCCAGTGTGGTTTTTTCAAA
Organism: Dipteronia dyeriana; assembly: GCA_032871835.1. Lineage (NCBI taxonomy): Eukaryota > Viridiplantae > Streptophyta > Magnoliopsida > Sapindales > Sapindaceae > Dipteronia > Dipteronia dyeriana. The sequence goes on from CM065297.1 coordinate 15,128,000, forward strand.
CTCCTCTGTGGATTTCCTGTAATATCCGATATGCATCCTCCTATGACACACATCTTTGGAGTGTTCGGGAAAACCCCCTTCTGTATAGTTCTCCTCCAACCAACGTATACCTTGCTGATCGATACCTGATACGTTTTGCTTGTAAGGGATCTTTCGGGAGCATGCCTTCTTCCAGGAACCTTTTCAACCGAATCATCCAACCGTCTGGTGGTGTTTCTAAAATTTTTAAGTTTTTTGGTTCAGCTGTGCTCGGTTTGAGAAGATGTGCAACCGGAATAGTTTTTGGCCTGATTCTGGTTGTTGTTGATGCTAGTTTGGACAAAGCGTCTGCCTTTTCATTCTCCTCCCTAGGGATCTGGGCGATCCTATATTCTTTGAATCTCTAGACGGTAGGCTATCATGCCTTCATCCTTGGCTTGGTATTCGTCCAGGACTTGGTTGACAACTACCTGTGAATTGCTGAATATCTCGACTTCATCTTCCCCGAGAGCTATACAGACTCTGAGTCCAGTTAGTAGCGCCTCGTACTCGGCTTGATTATTGGTTGCTTTGAAGTCAAACCTCATGGCACATTCAACATCATCTTCTTCTGGAGTGCATACAACGATCCCTGCCCCGCTGCCATGAGTGTTTGAAGAGCCATCATTATACAATTTCCATGGGAAATTTCTTCCCAACATCTTTTTTGCTTCCAGTTTTGGCTCTCTGAACTCTGCTATAAAATCTGTTACCGTTTACCCTTTGAGGGATGTCTTGGGGATGTAGTGGATATCGAATTCACTTAGCTCGATTGCCCATTTGGTTAGTCTTCCTGAAATCTCTGGCTTCTATAAAATTTGTCTCAATGGGCAGTCGGTGAGAACCTGGATTGTATGAGCCTGAAAGTTGGCCTTAGCTTCTTTGCCATTGAAACCAATGCTAGGGCCATTTTTTCTACTTGTGAATACCTGGTCTCGATTGGTAAGAGTGCCTTGCTGGTATAATACACTGGCTTCTGTACTCCATCTTTTGTTCTGACTAGGACTGAGCTTGCTGCTAGTTCTGTAATTGATAAGTGCAAATGGAGTATCTCTCCCATTTATGGTTTTGAAAGGATGAGAGCCTGTCCCAGGTACTCTTTGATTTTAAAGAAAGCCTGATCGCACTCTTCATTCCATTCGAGTTCTTTCCTTTTTTTGATGACTCTGAAAAAGGGTGCGCATCTGTCTGTGGCCTTTGAGATGAATCTTCTCAAGGAAGCTAAACATCCTGTTAAGCATTGTACTTCTTTTAATGTCCTTGGTGAGGTCATTCTCTGCAGGGCTTGGATCTTTTCAGGATTGACTTCGATTCCCCTTTGGTGAACTTGAAAACCCTGGAATCTGTCTGAATGAACTCCAAATAAAAACTTGTTCTGATTTAGCTTCATTTGGTATCTCCTCAAAATGTCAAATGTCTCTCGCAGGTCTAAGGTATGCTTGTCTGCCGAGATGCTCTTGGTCAGCATGTCATCAATGTACACTTCCATGTTCCTTCCTACTTGTCGTGCGAGGATTCTGTTGACCAGCCTTTGATATGTTGCCCCTGTATTTTTTAACCCGAAGGGCATTACTGTGTAACAGTACAAACCCTGATCAGTTATGAATGATGTTTTTTCTTCGTCAGTCTTGTTCATCCGGATTTGGTTATATCCCGAGTAGGTGTCCATGAAACTAAGCAATTTGTGGCCTGACGTAGCGTCCACCAACTGATCTATCATCGGCAGTGGAAAGCTGTATTTTGGGCATGCCTTATTCAAATCTGTGAAATCTACGCACATTCTCCATTGTCCATTTTTCTTTTGGACGAGGACTACATTAGCTACCCATTGAGGGTAGTTGATCTCTCTAATAGACCATACGGCGAGTAGCTTTTCTACTTCCTGTTTGATTGTCTGACTTTTCTCAAGATTGAATGACCTTCTCTTCTGTATCACTGGTGTTACATTCGGGTCTACCGCGAGATAATGAGATATTATTCGGGCATCTATCCAGACCATGTCTTCATGACTCCAAGCGAACACATCTTTGTATTCTTTGAGCAGATCAGTGAGGCTTTGTTTGACTTTTCCTTCCAAATTGGCCCCGATCTTGATCTTTTTGTCTGGTTCATCTTCTTTCAAGATAATTTCTTCGACCAGTTCATTTTTGGATTCATTTGACTCTTCCATTGGGTCAAATTCGAATGACAGTGATTCTTTGTTCTGACTAGGCAGTGTTATAGTGCATACATGTTCATCATTCTTGTCTTTATACACTGACGGGTTAGCTCCGAGGGCCATCTCTTGGGATCCCTTGACTATACCGACCCCTTGTTCGGTCGGGAACTTGATCATCAATGCGTAAGTGAATGTTACGGCCTTAGTTTTATTTAAGAATGGCCGACCTAACAAAGCATTGTAAGACCAATTGTCTAAGTCTACCACCACGAAGTCGAGCAATACAGTTCTCTGGCAAGGTGCCACTCCAATCTTCACGGGTAGCTTTACCGTCCCGAGTGACCTGACCTCAACTCTTCTGAATCCTCTGAGTGGAGTATGGAAAGGTTGTAGATCCTTTCGGTCCAACCTGAGTTGATCGTAGACGGCTACATTAAGAATGTCTGCCGAACTTCCATTATCTATCAAGATCCTCATAACTTCTTGGTGACCAATCCGGGCACTTATGACTAGGGCATCATTTGGCTGAACATTGATCCCTTGTGAATATGCTTCTGTGAATATTATTGGGTCCCATCCTTTTTTTACCCTTTTCGGGTCTGGCTCGACCGAGTTCACGTCAAAGTTATATCTTGCTTCTACTACTTCTTTGATTTCATGCGTTCGTCTTGGTTACTTCTGCCAGTGGATGGTCCTCCAAAGATTATATGTATTACTTCATTGGCCTCTGGACTAACCCTTTGATTTCGGCCAGAGCTGTGATCGGCCCTGATCTCTTTCTTTGTTTCTGACTTCTCATCCCTTTTCAAGATTACATCCTGAAGATGTCCCTCCCGAATGAGGGTTTCTATGTAATCTCTGAGCTGGTAACACTTGGAAGTCTCATGACCGGTTTTCTTGTGGAACCTGCAGTATTTAGTTGTATCTCACCGAGCAAACTGAGATTGATGGCGTGGCTCTTTTACTAGATTTTTCTCTTTCAGTATGGCTAGGATTTCCTTATGCTTTTTTCGTAGAGGGGTGTAGTTGGAGTATCTACCTCAGAATTTCTCCGTGGTCTGTTCGGCATTACGCTCATTTCCCCTGTTCTGACTTTTTTCTTTGTTGTTTCCTTCCTATTTTTCCCTTTTGGTTTTGCACCTTGGACTCAGCATCCTTTTTGGGTTTTCCTCCATGCATATAGCATCCTCCCATGGCTAATTCTTCTTCTTCAGCTAGTGCATATCCCCTCGCCATGTCTATCATATCTGAATACCTGGTTAGACGAGCTCTTCTTAAGTCAAAGGATAGTCGTCCATTTTGTAGATTATTGATGAACACAGCAATTATCGCTTCGTCGTTTGCACTATCGATTTCTGATACAGCTTGGCCGAATCTCCCCAGGTATTGTTTCAGCGACTCATCTTTCTCTTGTTTTATCTGAGAAAGGTAAGCCACTGATTTTTTTCTGTGAACGTTGCTCAGAAATTTCCTTGAGAAACTCCCGCTTAGTTCACTGAAGTTTCCGATGCTTGCTAGGGGCAATCTCCCGAACCATCTTGAGTTTGTGTCCCTAGAGTCTGTGGGAAGTTGAGACACAGTAAAGGATTGTTGTGGGCATACAGGGCCATAGCACTTTTATAACGTCTGACATGTTTTTTAGGGTCTGTATCCTTCTTGAACTGCTCCACGTGCGATATCCTGAACCTTTCTGGGAATGAGGTCCGTAAGATTTCCCTAGTGAATGGACTGTCAGAATCTTCGTCAGATAAATCATTATACCCATAACGTCTGACCAGTGCGTCCATTTGACGCCTATTGTTTTCGACTTCTCGGGTTAGGCTCTGAATTATGACATCTCTGTCTCCCACTGGACTTCTATGATGGTTAAACCGCTGGGTGATTGTCATTCCTCTTTCTGGCTCTTCACTATGATACCGAGTTTCATGGGTTGATTCTTACAGGCGCTTAGTTCTTTAATGACGCTTACGATGGTACCGATCGCTATCTTCTGATGACGACCGATCCCTGTGCCAGTCATGTTTACGGTGTCTGATCATGGTTCTGCTTCTGGAGTGGTAGTTTCTGTTCGGGGTGTTCCACGTCCAGCCTAATTAATTGGAGCCAAGTTCCTTCCGACTTCCAGTGCATTTAGTTCTTGCCCCACTACAACTAAATGAAGCCTTGCAGGTGGGAGGTTAGAAGGTTGCGCTTCTTTTGCAGCCAGTAAATCAACTTCTTCCTTTGCTGTGTCTGCCACCAACTGTTGCAGCGCCTCTTGGACGCATTGTGTCAGGTCTTCGCTGGTCGGAGGAACTTACTAGATCCCTACCAGGGATGTTGGTTGGTTCTCCATGGTTGCAGTGAGATCTCACGAGCTACTGCCAATATGGAAGTTATCTGAAGATTTTTGGACATTCCCAGAACTGCTTCTGCTTCCTGCCATTACCTTTATTTAAATCGGAGGTTCGAGCGCCTCTTCTTCTAGCGCCAATTGTTGACGTCGATTTCTGGTTGTATGAGAAAAGCCAACAAGATTTGGATTTTAGCTGTGATTTCAAAGAGAAAGAGAAGGAGAAAGTAATCGGACGCAAGTTTTTATGTGGTAAAACTCTAATGACGTGAGAAACATCCACGGGTGGTTGAGTGATCAACCAAGCCAAAATCCACTATGAATAAAATAATTACAATTCTCGATCTCTCATTTTTCTCTCTATAGTTTTCTATATGATTTCTATCTATCTCTTTTGTGGCGAGATTATGGGTCTATTTATATGTTCATAGAACCCTAATCCTCTTTGTATAAGTAATAAAAGATCTTTGTATTTAATTATTATTGTTTACTTGTTCGAAGTAGTTTGTCTTCTTTCCTGTTTCGGAGACTTGTATTGAGGTCGAATGGGACTCTAATAATGTGGTCCAGTTATGACGTATTTCCTTATTATAGCGCAGTCTTTTTGAAGAAACAAAATTGTTGCTTGATTAGGAACCCTTTCTGCTTGATATTCTGTTCCTGTCGGAATTATTCTTTGATATGGATATCTTCGCATATTTTAATGACTTGATCCGTGTGAGCTACGCGCTGGGCTTTTTATTCAGTTTTCTTCATGTTTCTCCCGAGTAGAACACGATATCAGATGGTCCCGAGTGACGTCATCTGATACCGAGTAGAAAATGTCATCAACTAGCCCTGAGTATCTTTAACTGATCCCGAGTAGTATATGACATTAGTTGATCCCGAGTAGATTTTGTTCAATACTTGTTTACTCGGGCTTCTCTTCATTGGTGATGTCTTGCAGGACATTTCCTGAATGCCATTTTGGACGTTCACCTGGCAATTTTATCCTCTTTATCGATGACGTGTACGGCTGATAAAATTCTCATACGACAATACCCCCTTAAAATATTTTTACCGAAAAGGGTTTCATTTCGGGCAAAAGTATTTCAATCAATTTTTCAATATCTTTGCAGTGCCAGAGTAAATGTCTTGTCATAATGGCGTGTCTTAATGGTGACCCTGTAAATTCGATTTGCCTCCTCACGCGATATCTCAATGATGGTGAAGTTTTGAAGTTCTGATGGCGAAAGCCAGTTCTTCACTTAACACATGTTCTGTGCAGCTTCATTTTTCGATACCATTTATGAGAAACGACCTACGCGTCTCCCCATGTGCCGCCTACGTCATCAAATCTTGTCATAGATTTTTCCTGCCTTGAGACCCTAAGGTTTCGTGCTATTACCCTTTTAAATTTTTCACTGAGGGGTTGCGCTGGTTCATTCTTAAAAACTCAATACCAAAAAATTTTCCTAGCCTAGAGTTCGTCATGCAGAAAATCTCCATTCTCTGTCGAAGGTCTTTACATCAGATTTCATTCAAGGTAAGTTTTAATGGAACCAACTTCCCGTCTTTGACTCTATACTATAGCTCTCGAAGCGCTCGATCGTGGGGATTTCCAGTTGGTTTCCTACATTCGAATATTACTGGGGGAAATCCCCCATAATGAACCTCTTTTTTAGAAGTCGACGTTTCTGGGCCTCACCCTGACATCCATTTTTCTGTATCCAGTTCTGATTCTTCATCTATTTCTGAATCTGTCGTCTCTAATCACAGGGTACCACTTCGATCAAGGATGGGAAATCACCAAAGCAAAAGCGAAGTCCATAAGCATAACTCGGGCAGCATTCGGATTAGGGAGCAGACTGTTGACGAGAACGATATCGAAGAGGCTTCAGAGTATCTTGTCTTTCTTTCTCTACTGATCACCCTAGTGGGTTTGACACTGAACCGAATGTTGTCGGGGCAGATGAGATCGGGAAATATCATGCCCGATTTGATCTGGATAATTCGGTTATTCTGATTCCTACGGGTGATAAGGCTGCGTGGAATCCTCCTCCAAGCATGGTGGCAATCTATGGATCCATGCTTTGATGCGGCGTCACTCTTCCTCTTCAGCAGTTCATTGTCTAGCTTCTGGCTGAAGCAGGGATCACTCCGGCTCAACTGGCCTCGAACAACTATATGATATTGATGTGCATGTGGCACATGTTTAGCCGGATAAACTTGTCGTCGCCTTTTCAGAGTGAAATCAGGCACTTCTTCACGCTGAGGCAGTCTGGCAAGACAACGACCTATTTCCTCATGTCCAATCTGTCATATTGCTGGGTCCCCGAGGGGACAAAGGTGAATCGGGGAGTTGATACCTCTGATAACCCTAAAAAGAGGGGGTTTGTATAGGGATTCCCTTCATCCAACAAATATTGGAAGAATAGTTGGTTTTCCGCTGGAGGGAATCTCGGACTTGATGTTACTCTTTTGGCTGGGGACACTCAGACAGTGTTGAAAGTTCCCCTGAGGTATGGAACAAGAAAAAACTAGAGTTCAGCGATACTGAGCTGACCAGACTTTCTAGGGCAGCAGTTCACACCCTGGAGAAAAGGAGTAGGACTTATATTTTCAATGAAACGAAAATGATAGAGCTTGGCTTCTTCAGCCAGATTTCAGGCTACCGCAGGCGATGTAAGTGATCTTTGTAACCCTCATTTTTTCTCATTGTTATTTTTTGGTTTTTGTATTCTGACGCGATTCCTTTTTTTTCCTTCTAAGTGTATGACACGGACATCGTCTGCGACCTTCAAGCTCTCCAAGGGAAGTTGATTCTTCAGGCGAGCCTAAAAGAAGCTTCTTGTCAGATCAATGATGGTATTGCCCCGCCTGAGTCTGACGAGGAACCTGATGTAGCTGAAGGGCAAATCCCCTAATATGTCCCTGAGGACGTCGTTAAGCCAACCGCAGGTCTTTGATATACTATGGGTGAGGTCGGATGCAGTTCCTGATCAATATCCTCCGTATATTGGGATTACGGTTTGGCTTATGGCTGGGAAGGTTTGTACACAATAGTGGAATCCACTCTTTCTTGTGAGAAGTAGACGATAGTTCTATTAAGGGTTGATTCGGGACTTGGACAATATGAGCGCTCTCCTATTTCCGTGAGTAAATAGGATTTATTGTCCATTAGAGAATCAACGATACTTAAAGGATATGTGTAATTATAGGGGTATAACGAACATTATGACCCAGCTCTAATTATGAACTATTGTGTATGATCACATCATATGTAATAGCTATATCGATTGACATCGAATAATATTGGTCTGTGTAAAAACATCTACAGTTGAGAGGGTGCAGCTTTTGATTTTGAGTGGATAACACCGGAGTTAATAATCAAGGAATATTAATTAAAAAAATTTATTAATGATTCCGATGATTATTGGAGCTCAAAATACTGTGGGTTCATTAGGTCCCCTTGCTAGCCCGATCGATTTAGGTAACAAAGGTCACGGTTAATTAATTGGATTATCCAATTAATTGTGTTACAAACGTGACACACACACACACACACACACACACACACACATATTCGGGAATTAATTGAATAATGAGATTATTTAATTAATGAATGTTAATAGTTAAATTAATTAAATAATTAGATTATTTAGTTATATTGATAATTAAAAATTATTAATTAACTATTAATTGGAGGACATTAGTTGATAATTGGATTTAGGTGAAGATAAAATAATAGGATTATTTTATTTTTACTAAATCATTTATCTAAGTATTTGAATTTCAGTTTAAATTTAAAATAATTATTATCACTTTTAATATATTTGATACATTCGAAAAGGATAATTAAAAGATATATATCAATTAATAACACAAGAGATTACATTGGATACAAATTGGTGGATGCACATAAAACAATAGTCAAAAGAAGAATTTACATATGATACAAATACCTAATACACATAATATATATATAGAAAAATACAAGTGGTGGCGTGAGGCAGAGATATAGATTTGTGAAAAGAGAAAAGAGTTTGCATATAAGACAAAAAAATAGTATGTGCGTGAAACTAAGTTTAAAAAAACAAAAACGCACAGTGATATTGAAAAAAAAAAGAGATTTTGGCTTGTAAAGGAAATTTGTGTTTTTTTTTGGCGTGAACAAGTGAAAATAGCAATTGCATGTGCCTGTGAAAAGATCAAAGCAAGTGTTGCACATTGATCAAGAAGGAAGAGTTTCTTCAAGTATTTCTCTACATCCTCTATTCTAGTTTCAGAGACCATGACGCACCCACACGTAGTTACCAGTCCCAGGAGATAACGAGGAAGATCGAGTGGTTCAGACATGAGCATATCGTAAAGTGAATGAGCCTCCAAACGTCGGTAAGATTTTCTCCTTTTGATTATATCGATTTCAATTTCCTGTGTTTACATATTGTATGTATTAGTTTCGAAAAATAATTACGATCCCAAGTTCACTAGTCCTAGATACAGATTATGATCTGTATAAAAATTTTAAAACCTTACTTCCGCTGAGTGATCGATGAACGGGGTTCCAACAATTGGTATCAGAGCCAATTTATTTTTTAGAACAGGAAATTGTTTTTTGTGCTCCTGTATGTATGAATGTGTAGGCACCATCTTTATGATTGTATGAATATTTATAATTAAATTATTTAATTTAAATATGGCTGATCATAAATTTTTATGGTACTGTGGATTTAGGGTTTATGTGTTTTATAATTTTTATTTATTTATTCTTAATGTTATACTATTCATGACACTGTTCACGGCGAGCATTGGTCATGCGTACTGTTCATACGGTACTATTCACATCTTGTACGGTTCCGTTGGCAAGTGTTGCCTAGTGTATTCCGTGCATATTTCTCGTTTCGGATTCAAGAGATGAATCGAAGTGATCTGAAGAAACTGGAAGATATCTGAAGTTACTAGAAGACCAAGGAATGCCTTGAGAAATTTTTTGTAATTTTAGATTCCAATTTTTTAGGTTAAATAATCCACAGTATTCGGTCAATTCATGTATGCTTTATATTATGTGATGATAAAAGAATTGTCATACATATGTATGTCATTTAGATTAGATGTGCCTAAACAAATATATTTGATATGTCATACATGCATCATAGTCTGATACTTTATGTATTTTTTTAATGTGATTAAAATGGATAAATACATAAATGGCTATGAATAATGAGATTAGTTTTTTAATGGTTAGAAAACTTGGTAATTCTCATTAATATTAATCTAGATAATAAAGAGTTTAATAAATTAGATTAATACCTAATAATAAATTATCCGAATAAAGTGTTAGGGTTTTAATAGTTAAAACTTGGCAAACACTAACATAATAATCTGACCTTAGTAAATAATTTACAAAGACTTAGATTATTCACTAATAGATTAGATTTTTAATTGTTAAAAATCATTAATAATTTATTAGTTAATTATAATTTGTTTCTAATTAGTTAATGCGCTAGATAACTTGATTAAAATTAGTCATTTAATCATGTAGAATCTAAGTGCATTAACGGTTAATACAAAACCCTAATTTTAAAATAGTGAGTGGGAGGGGAATATATGACATATATATCCCGCGGTCTCCATCATTAGTTCAACACCGTGAGATCCGAGTGGGGCCTCGTGACGACTTTGCTTTCATCCTCCCTAAGGAGGGTTTCCACAAAGGTCAATACCAGGGTTGACTTCCTAACGGATAGGATTTCGTATTTCGGGATTGACCGACCCTAAGGCGGTAATTCTTGAGTTAAGCTCGTGAGATCTGAAATGGTGGGTTACACTCACGAAGGTTTTGATTAAGTTTGTTAATTAAAAACCTGACTGAATAGAACGATGGTTGAGTGATATGGAATAACAGTTATTCTAGAATATCATTTGATTGAGAATGTCGCGGTCCAACATGCAAAAACTTGACCGACTTTAAGGCGGCTTTTTTTTATGGTATGTTGGATTGTCGTTGTATAGCAACTAGTTTTAGGGTAGTTCTAGTTCGTTAAACATGTTCATGCATCATGTTTAAATTTATGTCAAAGCACTCGCACATGTTTTAAATAAATGACTGAATGAATGTTTTATTTATTTCAACAATAATGTATTCTGCATTAGGGAAAATCCGCGCAACGGAAGCGTGAAAATTAAAATTAGGGCTTGGTATAAATTAAAATTTTTCCCTTTTAATAGCAAGAATCTTAACCCTAGATTAATTGATGTATATAATAAGTATCGTATCTTTTTCTCGTAATGATTGAACTAGCGCCGAATTGAATCCTTAAGATCTTCCAATCCGATCACGAACGTGAATCACCTAAGAGTGTGGGCTCCCTTTCTTTAAATTGTATACCTGATGATGGAAACAAACAAAATCTCTTTATTTGTTAGTCACAATAATCCTCCAAGAGAAAACAAAGAAAGTTAGGTCACTTGTGAATTATAAATCAATTTGACTGAAACTCGCGTGAACCTTGATTCGATGTTGTACACAAAACCTTTTAATGTAAAGGATACTAGTGTACTATCGAAAACTAAAAGTCCTTTCTTCCTTTTCTTATTTGCCGAATCTCACACTATTTCTTAGAGTTGGTAGAATTTTGTCTAAAGCAAAAACAAATTTTTCTTCCTCAAAATTTTTGGTGGCCGAATTCTCTCCAAATTCAAAAATCCTATAGCTGGCCGAAATTTCTCCTATATATATATATCTAGGGCTGAACGAAGTCTTCTTATATATATATATATATATATTGGGCTGACTGAAATTCCTTCTTGGAATATATTAGGATTTCAAATCTTTTCCTACGAAGGATTTACTTGGTTGTTAAGAATAATTTCTTTATGTGGATTTACTTGGTGGCTAAGAATCTTTTTCAAAGAAGAATTCTACCCTTAGGTAGATTTACTTGGTGACCAATAATCCTTTTTCAAAAAGAATTCTTTCCTACTCCAAGACTCCAAATCCAATTCAATAGTGTATTTGTAACCAAATTAAAGATTTTCTAATTTGACTAGATAAATAATTCCTATTAATTATCTACTTATCAAATATAATATTTAATATTAATTATACTACCAACAATAGTATAATATTAGGAGACCGTCTCCAACTAGAAAAAAGATTTTGACTTTTAATTAAATAATTAATTAATTACCAAATTAATTAATTTTCATTTGATTAAATAATAAAATAAAAATAATATAATTAAGATAAACTATATAGCTTTACCACCCAACACAATATATTGGCCATTATATATATTTTTCTATTTAATTAAATTCATTGGACCATAATAAAAAGTCCACATGTGAACTAAACTCATTCTTACAAAAAGAAACAAGTACACATGCCTCAATACAATTCTAGATGGAACTCTAAATTGGTCTGATAGAATATATCAAGTGATCTAAGCAAGTTCGTATGGATTGAGGATCTTGGCAGGCCATCTAAATTTAAGCTTCAATAGACACAACCCAATCACAATCAACAAATGATTCACTTAGGTCTAATCTATTAATTTTAGTTCATTCCACTAAAGAACTAAAATTGAACTCTTAAATAAAGATAGAATAAGTTAATATTTCCCATTCATACCCTAGACAATCTTAATGGAGAAAGTGTATCCTCGTGAAGAATACCAGTAATCGCCAAGAGCTCATAGACCGCCTATAACTCTCTAAGTTACCATATTTACTCATATGACCACATTTTGAACTTAAATATTTTGACTTGTCCAGAAGCCATGTTTCAATAGACACATTGAAAACTTAGCGTTAAGATTTAATATCCAATCCCTCAAAACATCCATATGATGATATTCTACTCTAATGTTTCCCTCTCTTATGACTTCTTGGTTCTCTCGAATTAGCCACTGCTCTACTATTGTCACAATAGATAGTGATCTGTTTATTCGCATTAGGAACCACTTCCAAGTCAATCAAGAATTGACGGAGCCAGACAGCCTCTTTAGCAGCCTCGCATGCGGCAAGATACTCAGCTTCCATGGTGGAATCAGCAATACAAGATTGTTTGATACTCCTCCATATGACTGCCCCTCCTTCAATAGTAAACACAGATCCTGATGTTGATCTTCTGGAGTCAGAACCTAACTGAAAATCGTAATCTGTATACCCAACGGGAATTAAATCCCCTCCAGAGTATACAAGCATATAATCTCTCGTTCTCCTAAGGTACTTGAAAATATGTTTGACTGCCATCCAGTGATCAAGACCAGGTTTCGATTGAAACCTGCTGACTATGCCCACAGTAAAACAAATATCTGGCCTAGTACAGAGCATTGCATACATGAGATTTCCAACTGCCGATGTATATGAAACCCTACTCATGAATTTCTCTTCATGCTCATTCTTAAGAACTTGTTTCTTAGAAATTTTGATTCCATGTCTGAAAGGTAACATACCTTTCTTGGAATCTTGCACGAAAAACCTAGACAAGATTTTATCTATGTATGAAGCTTGGGATAATGCAATCGTTCTATTCTTTCTATCCCTTATGACTTAGATACCAAGAATATAACTTGTTTCTCCTAAGTCCTTCATATCAAATTATTTTGCTAGCCATTCTTTTACTGATGTTAATACACCTACATCGTTTCCGTTGAGTAGTATATCATCAACGTAAAGAACGAGGAAAACCAACTTGTTGCCTTTAATCATTTTGTATACACAAGGTTAATCAAGGTTTCGAATAAATCCAAAACTTTTCACTGCTTGATCGAACCTTATGTTCCAGGATCTGGATGCATGCTTCAATCAATATACGGATCTTTACAACTTGCATACCCTTTCCTCTTGGCCTTTTTCAATGAATCCTTCCGGTTACATCATATAGATGCTTTCGTCAAGACTTCCATTAAGGAAAGACGTCTTGACATCCATTTGCCAAATCTCTAGGTCTAGATATGCCGCATTGGATAAGAGTATCCTAAAGGATTTTAGCATGGCCACGGGGAGAGAAGGTTTCTTCATAATCGATACCTTCCTTCTATGTATAACCTTTAGCTACCAATCTAGCTTTAAAGGTTTCCACATTTCCATCCATTCATCTTCTCCTCTTGTATACCCACTTGCACCCAATGGGTTTTATCCCTTTAGGCAAGTCTACAGGAGACCAAACTTTATTTTTGAACATAGATTCAATTTCGGATTGCATTGCCTTTTGCCAATGGCGACAATCAACATCTTCCATTGCTTCCTTGTACGTATAGGGATCATCGTATTCTGGAAGATTCTCTACAGATTCTCCCAGACCGATGTATCTCTCGGGTTATCTAACAACCCTCCCACTACGATGAGGTATGGTAGATTGTTGATCTTGTGTTCGTACGGAACTTACAATTGGGTTTTGTTGCAAAACCTCTTGTGGAATTTTATCTCCTAAAAGCTCATTCAGGACAATTCTACTTTTAGGCACAAAATTATTCATATAGTATTTTTCCAAAAATTTAGCATTTGTCAAAACAAATACTTTAAGATCTGAAGGAATACAAAAATAATATCATTTTGTTCCTTTTGGATACCCTACAAATATGTATGTTTCTGAACGAGACTCCATCTTTTCTGTCTTTCCTTTTAGCAAGTGCGCAGGACATCAAAATATCCTTAAGTGTTGTAAACTAGGCTTTCGCCCGGTCCATAACTCATGCGGTGTTTTAGGAACCGATCTAGATGGTACATCATTTAGAATGTACATTGCGGTTTGTAAAGCATATCCCCAAAAAAGAATTAGGGAGCATTGAATAACTCAACATAGACCTAACCATGTCCAAAAGAGTTCTATTTCTCCTTTCTGCCACCCCATTTTGTTGAGGTGTGCATGATGCAGAAAAATGAGAAATTATCTCATTATCAATAAGATATTGCTGAAACTCATCAGATAGATATTCTCCACAGTGATCAGACCTCAAAATTTTTATGCATTTCTCAAGCTGATTTTCCACTTCAGCTTTAAATGCTTTGAACATGTCAAAAGCATATGACTTTTATCTCATGAGATACACATAACCAAATCTTGAGTGATCATCCGTGAAAGTGATGAAGTACTCATATCCACCTCTAGCTTAAATGCTCATAGGTCCACACACATCAATGTGTATCAATCCTAAACATTCGATGGCTCTTGTGCTTTTGGTCGTAAACCACCTTTTGGTCATTTTACCTTCCAAACAAGATTTCACAATTCGGTAGATCATCAACCTTTAAGTCACTTAGAGGTTCGTCACTTACCAATCTTTTAATCATATTAAGGTTAATATGACATAGGGGCAAATGCCATAGGTAGGTTTCATCTTTTGATAATTTCACTCTTTTATGATTAGGTTCCGTTGATTACGTGTCTAACAAGTGAGAGATATTTCTATGCAAATAGAATAAACCGTTTTCCAATGTACCTTTGCAAATAATTTTGTTATTCTTACTAATAATAAAACCTTTTTATTAAAAGTAACCGAATATCCAAATTTATTTAGACAAGAGACCGAAATTAAATTCCTCTTGAATTGTGGTACATAATAAACGTTTATTAAATCTAAATGCCTATAAGAATCTAAATTAATTCTAATATCTCCCACTACACTATTAGACACCAATGCTCCATTGCCTAAATACAAGTTGAATTCATTCTTATTCAGTCTATTCCTTTGACCTTTTTCACCACAAAGGAAACACTTCACTTTGATCTTGGTTACTATCTTGGTCTCTTTCTAAGAAGGCTCAAGTTGCTTTTTCTTCTGTTGTCTCTTGATCTTTTTACGGGTATTTAACAGTAGCAACTTACCAAGCATATGAATCTCTTAACCCTTGCCTTTCACAAGGATTTTTTCCGCGCTTTGAACATCTTGCATCAGGCCTTGCAAGGTGTATTCCTTATTGTTCAAGGTGTAGTCCAACTTGAAATGATCGAAGGAATCCGACAGTGAGTTGACAATCATGTCAATTTTGGTCTCACCATCTATCTCAACACCATTTAGTTCAGCAATGTTGAGATGTGTTATGCCTTTCATCATGTGATCTTTCACACCCTATTCAGGTTTCATCCTAAGATTCATAAAAGCAGTCACTGCCTCTCTCTTAGTCGTTCTAGACCTCATAGCAAACATTTCCTCTAGAGACATCATTATATCGGCAGCAGTCTCCATTCCTTTATGTTACTGTTGCAACACGCCAGAGATGTGGCCATAATGTAACGTACATTTAGCCATCTCATCTGAAGACTTCCATTACTAATACTCATCTCTTTCCTCCTGAGTAGATTCATTAGTTTGGTGGTTAAGGAATAGACATAACGAGTTTATGTTTTTCAGCTTGCAATAACAACCCAATATTACTTTTCCATGTGACATAATTATCATCAGTTAAAGTATTATCTTTTAGGATGTTGATTAGGGATGGGGTCATGATTTATTTATAATAACAAAAATTATATAAGTAAATAATCACGATAAAGCACTTTCGAATATTTATCTTGAATTAAATAAAATAATTCAATCGTAAAAATTCAACGGTGATCCAACACCCATAAATGTCACGCCTACTTTGAGAGTTTGTAACATTTACTAGTTAGACTAGGTCCCACCTAATTGTTAACATAACAACCAATATTTTCAATTTTAGCCTTGTGATTTTATTAACAAGAACTCTTGGGAGGATATTAATAAACTCACAATGAGTGTGTTACCAAGTTATCGACCTTCAATATAATCCCTCACGAATATCCCTCATTTGGGAGTAGATATCGTTTGGGCTAATTGTCTATCCTTGTAAGGAAGTATTTTACTAAATTCCATTCATGAATACCTCTTGGTAGGTTATTACATGAAACATAAAGCTCAACTAAATTTGGAGGCTGTAGGCATTCCAAAACACCTTCTTCCACTCAATTATTTAAGGCGTGTGATCGAATTCCAAAGAATGATTTACCAAGTTATCTAGATGCCAATTTAGATACCTAAACCATTCTATGAATGTTCATACCAAAAGAGATATATGAGTGGCACTCCTATTCTATATGACATGTTATCAAACAATGACAAACATTGCAATATTTACATAAAATATAAATAGCTACAATTTTGGTCCATCCTAGAAAAACAAGTAAATTACATGTCTTGGAATACAAAAAACTCCTTTCTTGGCGAACAAGTCTTCACGTGACCTTTGTCGTTTGGAATCTCTCGGCTGCCTCCCTTGGGCATGCGCACCCTTGGCTCCTACCCATGGGCGTGCGCATGCCATAACCCCATAAAGGGCTGCCATGCGCAGCCTATGGCTTCTATAGCGTTAGGATTATGCTCGATAGCAAGAGTATAATATTGTATTTGACAATCTTTTCATATTAATAAAGTGATTTCTAGTTTAACAAATCTTATAGCATTTATAGTTTAATTATTATAATTGCCAAAAGTAAATAATCATAAGGTCAAAAGACTATGAAAAAAGAAGAATTGTTATACATCTGGATATGTATGAGGTAGACACAATTCTTTAGTTAGTCTTGAATAATATTCACAACTTAAGATAAAAGGTTAGGCGCCTTTATCTTGTCAAAGTTGTAGATTCTTTTGCTAGCATTTGAGTCGTATCAAATGTGTTATGATGAGTCTAAAATCATCAAAGTGTGGTGTCTTTGGGCAAAAGAATCTAGTGCATTGGGTGCATTGAATAGGATCAAAATGAAATACTATATCTAGAACCGTCAATGGATAAAAGTTTTTATTTGAAGACAATCAGAGAGTCTATCTCAATCCTGAGATAAGTGATGAACTTATGGTTGCAAGTGTTATCATTTGAGCTATCAATGAGTACGATTATATAGCATAGTCTATCCTTGATAGTTTGGTAGTATTCATTTGTTAATCGATAGAGGACTTCATTTATAGATATGGACATCGTGGCTCCATTTATTGAATGAGAGTAGAATACCATCATATGGATGTTTTGAGGTATTGGATATTAAATCTTAACGTTAAGTTTTCAATAGTGACTAATGATACATGGCTTCTGGACAACGCAAAATATCCAAGTTCAAAATGTGGTCATATGAGTAAATATGGTAACTTGGAGAGCTATAGGCGGTCTATGAGCTCTTGACGATTATTGGTATTCTTCACGAGGATACACTTTCTCCAATAAGGTTGTCTAGGGTATGAGTGAGTAACATTAACTTATTCTATCTTTATTTAAAAGTTCAATTTTAGTTCTTTAGTGGAATAAACTAAAATTAAATAGATCGGACCTAAGTGAATCATTTGTTGATTGTGATTGGGTTGTGTCTATTGGAGCTTAAATTTAGATAGCCCGCCAAGATCCCCAATCCACACGAACTTTCATGGATCACTAGATATATTCTACCTGACCAATTTAGAGGTCCATCTAGAATTGTATTAAGGCATGTGAACTTGTTTCTTTTTGTAAGAATAGGTCTAGTTCACTTGTGGTGTTTTTATTAAGGTTTAATGGATTTAATAAAATAAGAAAAATAATATATGACCCATATACATGTGTTGAGCGGCAAAGCTTTTAAGAATAGCTTAAATTATATTATTTTTATTTTATTATTTAATTAAATGGAAATTAATTAATATTTGATTAATTAATTATTTAATTAAAAGTCACAATCTTTTTCCAAATAGGAAATGGTCTCCTAAAATTATACTATTGTTAGTAGTACAATTAATATTAAAGACTATATTTGATAAGTAGATAAATAAAAGGAGTTATTTATCTAATCAAATTAGGAAGTCATTAATATGGTTACAAACACACTATTGAGTTGGATTAGGAGTCTTGGTGTAGGAAAGAATTCTTTTTGGAAAAAGATTCTTGATCACCAAGTAAAACTACTTAATGGTAGAATTCTTCTTTGAAAAGGATTCTTAACCACCAAGTAAATCTACCTAAGGATAGGATTCTTGTCCATCAACTAAATCCTTCTTAGGAAAGAATAAACTCTCCTAATCTATATCAAAGTGAAATTCAGCCAGCCCATGTGTATATAGGAGAGGATAGATTTCCTTTTAGATAAAGATTCTTAACTACCAAATAAATCCACCTAAGGAAAGGATTTTTACCAATCAAGTAAATCCATCTTAGGAGAGGATTTATGATCCTATATATATATATATATGTGTATAAGAAATTCGGCCAGCTCTAAGGCAATTGAGAGGAGAATTTCGGCCAGCCCTATTTTTTCTAAGAGAAGAATTCGGCCATCATAGGAATTTTGTGGGAGAAAAATCTGTTTTTTCTCTTGATAAAATTCGATCAACTCTAAGCAATAGTGTGTGAATTCGACCAAGAAGAGAAAAAGGGAAACCTTTTTTTGTTTTCGATAGTATACTAGTATCCTTTACATTAAAAAGGGATTTGTGTACAACATCGAATCAAGGTTCACGCAAGTTTCAATCAAATTGATTGATAATTCACAAGTGACTAGACGTTCTTGGATTTTTCTCTTGGAGTATATTTGTAACTAACAAAGAAAAGATTTTGTTTGTCTCCATCCTCAGATATACAATTTAAAAAAAAAAGAGCCCACACTCCTAGGTGATTCACGTTCGTGATTGGATTGGAAGATCTTGCGAAATCAATTCCGCGCTTGTTCAATCGTCACGAGAAAAAGGTACGACACTTTTATATACATCAATTAATCTAGGGTTAAGGTTCTCGTTGCATAAAAGGGAAAAAAAATTATTTATACACAAACCCTAATTTTCTTTTTCTCACGCTTCCGTTGCGTTTTGAACCGTTTTTTTCCCTACACATAGGGATGCCATGCGTAGCCCATGCCACAACAAATGTGGCCGCTTGCTCTTTGCATGCACGTTTGTTGCTACGGCTCGCACGGTCCCAAACTTGTTCCGGTAGCTTCCAATTCTTCAAATCTTCGAGTCTTCAATACTTGAATGTATTACAGAAGAATTATAAATAAAAAATACTGTGGTTTTTTTTATTACAATAGTGCAGGTTTTTTTTTTATTACAACAACATAAAAAAACTAACAACTATCAAGAAAGAAATTATGGCAATGATAGACCACCCTTCTTGTTACAATCCCTGACCAAAATTACATTGAAATTCTATGACCAAAATTGAGCAATAACTAACCACATATAAAACATATATATATATATATATATATCCATACATTCCAATGTAAATATATATGTGAATACCTAGATTGTTATCTCTTTCGAAAACATGCATATATACAATAAAAAAAAAGATTCACGTACACATACATCAATTAATCAAGGGTACAACTAGGCTCTGATACCAGTTGAAGGGAAAAAACGGTTCAAAACGCAACGGAAGCTTTAGAAAATTTATTAAAATTAGGGTTTGCGTATAAATAAAAAAAAATGGAAATTGTGAGAAATGTCACCTTTTTTTTGATGAGTTGTAGTGATATCACCGGTTTAATAAATTAAGTTTAAAAGGCACATATTATGGTAAACTACCCATATTGCCCTTAAATAATCAATTTTTAATTTTTTTAGACTTCCAACTCCATACTTTGATCACTGAAAGTAATAACTTATCTCTCTCTCAAAAACTTGTCTAAAAATCGATCTATAATTTTTCTGAACATGATCCAGTTTTTTTGATAATTTTACGAGCTATTGTATATTTTTGTTACATTAGTTCGAGTTTTTTTTGAAATGTTTACGAGCTATTTTGTAATTGGTCTGAGCATTTTTTTTTTGTTTAATTTGTCTAAGCTTTTTTACATTGGTATAAGCATTTTTAAACTGCTGCAAACAAGTTATAATCTTGGGCAAAAAAGCTCAAACCTCTAAGAAAAAAATCTTGAGCCCTTAATAAAAAAAACTCGATCCCTTTAAAAAAAAACTCGACCCCTTTAAAAAAAGTTCGATCATGTTAAAAAAAAGATTCGATCCTTAACAAAAAAAGTTCTATCCATTAAAAAAAAAAGCTTGATCATGTTAAAAAAAAGCTCGATCCTTAACAAAAAAAGCTCGATTATGTACAAAAAAAACTCGATCATATACAAAAAAGCTCAATTCTTTAAAAAAAAGCTCGATTCGTCACAAAAAAGCTCGATCCCTTACAAGAAAAGCTCAATTATGTACAAAAAAAGTTTGATCATGTACAAAAAAGCTTGATCTCTTACAAAAAAAGCTCGATCATGTAAAAAAAATCTCTATCCTTAACAAAAACAACTCGATCATGTATAAAAAAAGTTCGATCATGTACAAAAAAGCTCGATAATATACTAAAAAGCTCGATCCCCTTAAAAAAAAAGCTCGATCCATCATAAAAATGCTCGATCACTTACAAAAAAAAACTCGATTATGTAAAAAAAAAAACTCGATCCTTAACAAAAAAAAACTCGATCCGTTACAAAAAAAGGTTGATCCGTTACAAAAAAGCTCGATCATGTACAAAAAAAGCCCGATCATTTACAAAAAAAGCTCGATCATATACTAAGAAGCTCGATCCCTTACAAAAAAAAACTCGATCTCTTTAACAAAAAAAGCTCGGAAATGTTTTAAAAGTCTCAAAAACCAAGATATTCATCTTTGTCAACACACAACAGATCAAATAAAAAAACAGCTATGGGGGCGCTGCCCCCTGCTCGACCACCGCGAGCTCGACCCCCGAATGCGTCAGCGTAGCGCCTGAGTTTCAATGAAACTTTCACTCTCTATTTCATAACTCACACTGTAAAAAAATGAATGAAAGATTCTGATAAAACAACTATTGGAAACATTTTTGTTCGTTCACCATAATAGGTGTCTTTTAAACATAAGTTATAAAAGCAGTGATAGTATTGAAACGTCACCTCCAAAAAGTGCTATTTATTTTTTGAGCCCAATAAAAAATTTCCCTTTTAATAACAAGAATCTTAACCCTAAATTAATTGATGTATATAAAAAGTATCCTACCTTTTTTTCGTGACAATTGAACTAGGAATCCGTAAGATCTTCCAATCCAATCACGAACGTGAATCACCTAGGAGTGTGGGCTCCCTTTCTTTAAATTGTATACCTGATGATGGAAACAAACAAAATCTTCTTCTTTGTTAGTACAATAATCCTCAAAGAGAAAAAACCAAGAACGTCCGGTCATTTGTGAATTATCAATCAATTTGATTGAAACTCGCGTGAACCTTGATTCGATGTTGTACACAAAACCCTTTTTATGCAAAGGATACTAGTGTACTATGGAAAACAAAAATGTTCCCTCTTTTCTCTATACTTGGCCAAATTCTTCACACGATGAGTTGGACGAAGTTTTTTTTATAATAATAAAAACAACTTCTCGCACCAAAAATTCATACTTGGTCGAAATTTACAAGTATATATATATATATATATATATATAAGACCAAATCCTCTCCCAAAAAGGATTTACTTTGTGGGCAATAATCATTTCCCTAGTTGGATTTACTTGATGGTTAAGAATTCTTTTCTAAAAGGAATTTTATCCTACACCAAGTCTCCTAATCCAACTCAATAGTGTATTTGTAACCATATTAAAGACTTCCTAAATTAATTAGATAAATAATTCCTTGTATTTATCTACTTATCAAATATAGTCTTTGATATTAATTATACCACCAACAATAGTATAATATTAGGAGACCATCTCCTAATAGAAAAAGATTTTGACTTTTAATTAAATAATTAATTAATCACCAAATTAATTAATTTCTATTTAATTAAATAATAAAATAATATAATATAATTAAGTTATTCTAAATAGACTTGCCGCCCAACACATGTATATAGGTCATATGTTATTTTATTTTTTTTTATTAAATCCATTGGACCTTAATAAAAAAGTCCACATGTAAACTAGACCCATTCTTACAAAAAGAAACAAATTCACATGTCTTAATACAATTCTAGATGGACCTCTAAATTGGTCCGGTAGAATATATCAAGTGATCCATGAAAGTTCGTGTGGATTGGGGATCTTGACGGGCTATCAAAATTTAAGCTCCAATAGTCACAACCCAATCACAATCAACAAATGATTCACTTAGGTTCAATCTATTTAATTTTAGTTCATTCCAATAAAAAACTAAAATTGAACTTTTAAATAATGATATAGTAAGTTGATGTTACTCATTCATATCCTAGACAACCTTATTAGAGAAAGTGTATCCTCGTGAAGAATACCAGTAATCGCCAAGACCTCATAGACCGCCTATAGCTCTTCAAGTTACCATATTTACTCATATGACCACATTTTGAACTTGGATATTTTGACTTGTCCGTAAGTCATGTTTAAATAGACACTATTGAAAACTTAACGTTAAGATTTAATATCCAATACCTCAAAACATCCATATGATGGTATTCTACTCTCATTCAATAAATGGAGCCACGATGTCCATACCTATAAATGAAGTCCTCTATCGATTAACAAATGAATACCACCAAACCATCGAGGATAGACTATGCTATATAATCGTACTCATTGATAGCTCAAATGATAACACTTGCAACCATAAGTCCATCATTTAACTCAAGATTGAGATAGACTCTCCGATTGTGTTCAAGTGAAAACTTTTATCCGTTGACTGTTCTAAATAAAGTATTTCACTGTGATCCAATTCAATGAACCTAGTGCACTAGATTCTTTTACCCAAATACACCACACTTTTATGATTTTTGAATCATTATAACACATTTGATCCCACTTAAATGCTAGCAAAAGAATCTACAACTTTGACAAGATAAAGGCACCCAATATTTTATCTTAAGTTGTGAATATTATTCAAGACTAACTAAAGAATTGTGTCTACCTCATACATATCTAGATGTATGAACAATTCTACTTTTCTCTTAGTATTTTGACCTTATGATTATTTACTTTTGACAATTATAATAATTAAACTATAAATGCTTTAAGATTCGTTAAACTAGAAATCACTTTATAAATATGAAAAAATTGTCAAATTAATTATTATACTCTTGATATCAAGCATAATCCCAACAGTCGTGGTATAGCAACTATATTTAGGGTAGTTCTAGTTCGTTAAACATGTTCATACATCATGTTTAAATTTATACCTAAGCACTCGCAGTTGTTTTAAATAAATGACTGAATGAATGTTTTATTTATTTCAGCAATAATGTCTTCTGCATTACTTTAAATTCTCGCAAACGACAAATTAACTGGTGATAATTATACTAAGTGGAAACTTAACATTAATGCAATATTTGTCACCAAAGACCTCAAGTTTGTGCTTACGGAGGAATGTCCTCCAGCGCCTGCTGCCAATGCCACATGAACTGTTCGTGAGGCATACGAGCGATGAGTCTCATCTGATGAGAAGGCCCGAACATATCTGTTGGCTTCTATGACAGAAGTGCTTGTCACAAAGCACGAAGCAATGACTTCAGCATTCAAAATCATGGAGTCATTGCAAGCTATGTTCGGGCAGCCCTCCGAGCAAAAGCGACACGAAGTTGTTCGTTCCGCTATGCTCGCTTGCATGAAGGAAGATACGTCAGTTCGGGAACATGTCTTGAGCATGATATCCTACTTCAACAAGGGAGAAGTCAATGGCGGGGCCATTGACGAACCCAGTCAAGTGAGCATCATACTGACGACTCTTTCAAATAGTTTTGATCTGTTTAAGAGTAACTATGAGATGAACAAGTTAAGGTTCAATCTCACACAGTTGCTAAATGAGCTCACTACCTTTGAGCCCTTGACTAAGGACAACAAGACCAAGACCGGTGAGGCAAATGTTGCTAAACCATCTTCCTCCAATAATAAAAAGAGGAAGAGGTCTACTAGGAAGGCAAAAGGTAAGCCCAAACCCCAGAAAGCCCAAACCCAAGAAATCCCAAAGAAAGAAGAAGTCCAAGAAATGTAAATACGATTTACTTTTTCTTAAGTCATGTTTAGTGGAAGATGATTCTTCACCCTGGATAGTTGTTTCAGGGGCCACTAACCATGTTTGTTCTTCTTTACAATGGACTGATTCTTGGACACAGCTAGAGGAGCAAGCATTCTCAATATGTGTGGGGTCAGGGAATGTCGTGTCGGTACGAGCAGTGGGCATAATTTGATTACGTTTTTGTAATAATTATATATTGTTAGACAATGTATTTTATATTCCTGGATTTACATGGAATTTGATTTCCGTTTCTAAGTTGTTAGAACAAAAATATTTTATTTCTTTTAATAATAAGTCTGTTATTATTGGAAAGAATGGTCTGAATATTTGTTCAGGAATTAATGAAAACAATATGTATGTGTTAAGACCGTTAATACATACTACACTGCTCAACACCAAAATGTTTAAGGTTGAAAAACCAAAAACTAAACGATATAAAATTTTTCCAGATAATGACACGTATCTCTGGCATCTAAGGCTTGGTCATATAATAACAGACTAGTAAAAAGTGGAGTTTAAAGTAAGTTAAAGGTTGGCAACTTACCTTTCTGTGAATCTTGTCTGGAAGGTAAGATAACTAAGAGACATTTTTCTGGAAAACGGCTTAAAGCAAAAGAACCGCTAGAGCTTATACATACAGAAGTCTGGGGACTGATGAATGTTAAAGCTAGGAGTTGTTATGAGTATTATGTCACCTTTATAGATGACTACTCAAGATACTGATACGTCTACCTAATTCAACGGAACTCGGAAACATTTGAAATGTTTAAAGAATTCTGAGCTGAAGTTGAGAATCAATTAGGTAGGACTATCAAGTCACTACGATCGGATCGTGGAGGTGAGTACCTTGACCAAGAGTTTGAAGACTTCATGATCGAGCATGGGATAGTTTCCCAACTCACAGCTCCCGGTACACCTCAGTAAAATGGTGTAGCGGAAAAGAAGAAATATAACCCTAATGGAAATGGTGAGATCTATGATTAGTTTCTCATCATTACCAAATTCCTTATGGGGATATGCGTTACAAACAGCGGCATACATTTTGAATGTGGTGCCATCCAAATCTGTTCCTAAGACTCCCCTAGAGTTGGGGAATGGTCGTAAAGCTAGTTTGTGATATTTTCGCATATGGGGGTGTCCAGCACACGTGCTGAAGAACAGAAGTGGAAAGCTAGACTCCAAGTCTGTGGTCTGCTTGCTTGTAAGATGTGGTCGATAAATAAATGGCACTATTTAAGAGGGGTGTTATGCAAATGTCACCAGTTTAGTAATGTAAGTTTAAAATGCACCATTTAAACTAAACAGATAGAATACCCCCACAAAAATGAAAAACAGAAAATTTGTCCTTTTATGTTTATGAGAAAAGCAACAGTGAGAAAGAAACCGAGAAAAAAATCGACGACAACGAAATCGACAGTGAGGAAATCGACAGCTTATTGACCAGAACGGAAATACAGTACATTTCGCAACGAGTGACAAAGGTAAGTTGAGTTTGTTTTATGTATCGATTTGGTGTTCAAAACTTAAAATTGTATTTCAGACTTGTTCTGTTGAAAGAAATTGTAGATTAGGGTTGACAGTGGTTGTGGTTTTGGTTTGAGTTTGAAATGAGGTTCAATATTCTGGTATCGAAGAATTTTTGTTTTGAAAAAAAAAATCAAGAATATTTCAAGCGAGATCTAGGAAATTTTTTAGAAAGAATCGAGAGGTTTTTCAAAGTGATAGAGCTTTGGTTAAATGATCGAGAATATTTTTCATAGAATCGAGAGGTTTTTCAAAGGATCGAGACTATTATGAAAGGATCGAGAATTTTTGAAAACGATCGAGAATATTATGATAACGATCGAGATTGTTTTTCAAAGGAATGAGATTTTTTAAAATGATCGAATCGAGAAGATTTTTCTAATAATCGAGAAGATTATTCAAAGAATCGAGAGTTTTGTGAAAGTGTCGAGAATATTTTCAAAGGATCGAGAATAATTTTCAAATGGTCCAGTTTTTAGAAAACGATCGAGAATATTTTTCAAAGAATCGAGAGGTTTTTCAAAGGCTCGAGACAATTTTTAAAGCTTCGAGAATATTTTCAAAGGGTCGAGATTTTATAAATTGATCGAGAACATTTTTCAAAGAATCGAGAGGTTTTTCAAAGGATCGAGAGTTTTTTCAAAGGATCGAGAGTTTTTTGAAATGATCGAGACTATTTTCTAACGATCAAGAATGTTTTTCAAAGGGTCGAGAATATTTTCAAATGATCGTGAAGTTTTTTCAATGAATCGAGAGGTTTT
The DNA here is from genome assembly GCA_032871835.1 of Dipteronia dyeriana. Taxonomy (NCBI): domain Eukaryota; kingdom Viridiplantae; phylum Streptophyta; class Magnoliopsida; order Sapindales; family Sapindaceae; genus Dipteronia; species Dipteronia dyeriana. Next base: position 15,154,708 of record CM065297.1, read on the forward strand.
ACAAAGGATCAAGACTAATTTGAAAGGATCGAACCTATTTGCAAAGGATCGATAACTTTTGAAACAAATCGAGAACTTTTTAAAATGATCGTGAAGTTTTTTCAATGAATCGAGAGGTTTTACAAAGGATCGAGACTAATTTCAAAGGATCTAGCCTATTTGTAAAGGATCGAGAACTTTATAAACAAATCGAGAACGTTTTTAAATGATCATGAAGTTTTTTCAATGAATCGAGAGGTTTTAGAAAGGATCGAGACTATTTACAAATGATCGAGCCTATTTGCAAAGGATCGAGAACTTTTTTAAAAATTCGAGATCTTTTTCAAAGGATCGAGAATATTTTAAAAGTATCGAGAATTTATTTCAAATGATCGAGAATATTTTCTAATTTTTTTGCAGTTTACTGATGAACTATTTATGTGACATTGCATATGACGAGCAGTATGAAGAAAATGCTTAAAACTACAGAGGGAAATTGGTTCAAGGGAAAACTGACAAGACACGACCATTTTAAAGCCCTCGCCCGTATAGACGATGCACTGAATCGGGTCCCTGAAGAGTTTGCTGTTCAAAATCGGCGTCGGTTCATGGCCTCCTATTTCGGGCATTTCATGTCGATGCACCGGGAGCTGAAGTTTTCTGGTGGTGTTATTCATCAGCTGCTGTTGCGGGAGTTGGACCATGATGGGCCGACAAATGAGATGCGGTTCTTGTTAGGGAACCATGTGGTGAGGTTTTCGAAGGTGGAATTTAGCCTCATCACCGGATTACGTTTTGGAGTCATACCGGACACGAGTATGTATGTTGCAGTTGAGAATGGCATACATGAATGGTACTTTCCTGCACATGATGAGGTATCGTTGGATGACTTGAGGGTTGTTCTTACCCAGGGAGAGTTTGAAAAGGCATACGATGTTGTGAAGTTGTGCCTCATTTACATGTATAACTGAATACTGATGGGGGTGGACGAGAGATTGAAGATTCCATTTTGGCAGTTTTGGTTGGTAGAGGACCTCAATGCCTTCGATGCGTTCCCATGGGGTGCCCACGTCTATAGGCATTCTATATTTTCATTCAAGCATGCCTTACCGCGACGTCGTGAGGACAGACGGCAATAGTCACAGGGCGATGTTGGACATTCCGTGGAGGGGTACAACATTTACAGTCTATCACACACCCTTTTGGTAAGAAATTTTAATTCCAACATGTACATTTAATTTTTAATCCAAAATTGTTTTGGAATATAATTGTACGTATCTTTGATGCAGATATTTTCTTTTGAGGTGATCCCCAAACTGGCCGAGGTTTTCGGGACTCGGAGGGTTAAAAACCTTTCCCCTCGGTTGTTAAAGTGGGAGTTGACCAAACAACCTATAGAGAAGAAGCTGGAGAAGATTTTTAGTGCGAGGGTAATTTATTTTTTGTTAAGTCAGTAATTTATATTACTTACGATAAGTAACAATGAAATTAATCTAACTACGGTTTTAGATGTCGGCGAGGATGGAAATCGTGCCCACAAAAGCTAAGGCGGTGGCCCCGAACTTTGCAGGCCTAAGTGAGCAGGGAGCCCGTATGTGCAGGACGACAGGGTTTGCCTTCCTACTTTCCCTGACCCGACTACAAGTGTAGTTCATCCTAAGAAGGAGAGTGAGGGTGGGAGGGTGAGGGTGAGGGTGGGAGGTGTACTGAAATGGAGGCTTCAGACCCTGCATGTCCAGATTTCATAGGCATGGACACTGGTGAATCTCAGTCGTCTTAACGGTGAGTGAGAAAGGATTTGGTTTACCACCCGAGGAACTGGTTCCGCTACTGAGGATTCCCGTGCTGGCGTTCAACTTGATGGGGAGGTAGATGGTAGTTTTATTTTCATTAACAAGAGTTGTTGATTTTTTTCGTATTAACAAAGTTGCATGATTTCAGGCTCGTTTAGAACATAACTTGAAGGAGTTGCGTGAAGCCCTCTGGAAGAGTGAAGGGGATCGACAACAACAGCATCAGGATTTACGTGAAGCCCTCTGGAAAAGTGAAGAGGATCGACAACAACAGCACCAGGATTTGCTCGATTTGTTCCGAAAGAGCGAGGAGGATCGACAGTAACAACATAGAGAGTTGCTTGCATTCATCGAGGGCCTTCAGGGCTTCAGGACCCATACAGAGGATCCACATACCAGAGGGGTATTTCTGGATAGTGGGGCTCAGTCTCCCTCTCCCCCTCTGAGAGAGCAGTCGCCCCTCTCCCGCTCAGAGAGTTTCGCAGGCACCACTGCCACCTCCTACTGAGAAGTAGGCTCCCCTTCCTCTGACGTCCGAGCAGCAGGCTCCCCCGCCACCTTCTAGCGAGCAGCAGGCTCCCCCGTCACCTCCTAGCGATTCGCAGGCTCCCCCGCCACCTCCTAGCGAGCAGCGGGCTCCCCTGCCACCTCCTAGCAAGCAGCAGGCTACCCTCCACCTCCTAGCGAGCAATAGGCTCCCCCTCCAATTCCCCTCAAGCAGCAGGCTCCCCATCCCCCGTCCTCATCTCAGCAAACCCCGACGGAGGGAGTTCGATAGCACAGGTGTATACTGAAGCACGGTTGGCAGTTGGTTAGCCCATACACAGATCTGTGCCGACCTAAGAGGGCTAGGGTAATACTAGAGAGACCTAAGCACGTATTTAATCCCCAGGAACTGGTGGACGATACTCAGTTGAAAGCGTACCGAGCCTACAAGAGGAACGTAAACGGGGAACTGTAAGTAAATTTCATTATTCTTTAGGTCGCCAAATTTCTTGTAATGCATTATATGAAAGTCTAGATGTTGGAACATTAATGTAGACGTGATGCTGATTTGCTGGAGCCGGTTGATGCTACATGGTTCCATCGGTTGCATACCAACTTCATGGATGTTGATGATCAGGTTTGTGGGAGCATAAATCCTGATTTCAGTATTTGTTTTAGAAGTGTAAACATCCTAACATTTCTTAACGTGTTTATATTCCCAGCATATGGACGCGTACCTCAATATTCTTCGGAAGTGTCAACGGGTATTTATGAATGTGTATAGTCAAATGGTTAACATATTGGACTCGCAATTCTTTGTAAGTACTGAAACAAATAATGATAACGCGTTGTTTTATGTGTGTATGGAAAACAAAAAATAATTTAAATACAATTGTTTCTGCAGTCCTTTCTGGAGCACCAGTACAGGAAAATGATGCCTCGCAATTCTCACGGGCAGATCACCCCAAGCCGTTGGAATGTGTTGAGGTCTTGGTGGAAGGATGACGACCTCACAACGGTCCTTGGGGGTGCCCCGATTGGATGTCGTCCGTGGCACGAGGTTGACATGGTAAGTGTTACTTGGCATGGTTTGCAATTGTATATATAAATGGCTTTGTACATCCTAACACCTGTTGTTGACGTTTCCAGGTCCTAATACCTTGCAACATTGGGCGCCAACATTGGCTGCTGGTGATTGTTGACCTCACATGCGGGAATCTGTTCATAGTCGACCCTTAGAGACAGGAGGTCGAACCTCATATCCGAAAGCAGCAAGTAGCCCCGTTGCGCTACTTTGTGCCCTCGATGTTGCATCAGGCCGATTTCATAATAAACGAGCGGCAGGACTGTTGAAATTTGAGAAGACAAGTAAGCCCTTATATGTCACCGTCGTTTCGGAAAAACATATCCCCCAGCAGAAGCAATCGTAAGACATTATGTAATAGTCACTTTAAGATTGTATTAGTATAAACCTAATGCTTTATTAATGCTTGTTAATGTATCCAACTTCAGGGGTAATTGTGGTCTTCACACGTTGAGATTGATCGAGTACATACTGGCGAACAAAAAAGATTTGGATTGGTCTGAAGACGATATGAGGATCATTCGGGAGAAGATGGCGATTGAAATATTTACAAACTCCAGGCCCGTATAGATTTTTGTAGTAATTCATGTGTATACGTACCAATTCTGTTTTATATGTTCCAATTACTTTGTATATTTACAAATTCTTTTGTATATGTACCAACAGTTTTGCGGCAGTTTACCAATTCTTTTGTATATTTAGAAATTCTTTTGTACAATTTTTTTTACATTTTTATATATACCGAGAGTATTTAAATACAATTGCATTTCAGTTACTTAACAAGTCATACGAGTTCAAATTATAACAATGTCGTCATGATAACGCCTAAATTCATTCCACGGTCCCACCGTCTCTAGTAGGGCACGTCTGTCTGTTGTGACCAACAGTATGACAGATACTACACTTGCATCTGTATTCCTCAGGAATGACTCTCCTCGGATCTTCATCAGTAAAAGCTGGGTTAGAACATCTCCTCGAATTATGGCCTGGTTGTCGACATAGCCTACAATATTGTGTGGATGTTCTCTCTGATGACGAGATACGGGGTGATGCCCTCGGCGGCCTGCTTGTCTCCTAGAGCTTGGATTCAAAACGACTCTCTCAGCGATGTCAGATGGCACAATCCAAGTGGACTACGCATCAATAAGTGTTTGTCACTTGTAGTAGTCCGCACAGAGGGATGTGAAATCCATGTTTCGGTCCCTGTAAAAACATTGAAAACGATGATAAAATTGTATGATTTTTAAGTACTATTAACCGTACACAAAATTGTATGATGTGCCTTGCGGCAGCGAGAGCGTGAGAATATGGAAGAAGGTCCATTTGGAATTTGTTACATGTGCATGTCTTCCAGGCTAAGTCAACGGTCCACTATTTTCCAGCCCGTTTCACCGAAAATATGTTTCAGTCAACTGGATTAACGGTCATAAAATTATACTTTTTTACACGTTTCAGGATCACAAGATGTGCTGCATCGGTCAACTGATGACGCATGGATTGTGCAGCCCTATGACGATCGTGAAATCAACGTTGTAGCATATTCCTAATAAACTCTGCCAAAGTCAACATAGGCAGTTGCTGTGCAAATTTAAGGCATGAGTTTATGCATTCTACAGCATTTATTGTCATGACCCTATACCTTCTGTCGAGACAGTGAACACGGGACCACTTCTATGGACCGGCATCAATTACATATTCATATGCATTCGGGTGTAAGTTGCGTAACTCTTCCATGTGCCAGTTATATTGCAACTCGGTGTACGCTCGGGCTACTTTATCCATTATTGCGGCAACATCCTTTCTATGATATCTCTTCTTAATATTTTCATAAAAGTGCCAGCAACATTTGGTATGGGTGGCATAAGGGAACACTTTAGAAATCCCTGTTTCAATGCTAGTATGTCGATCAGAAATGAAAACCAAATCATCTATATGGCCAAGGGCACCTTTCAAGCAATCCAAAAACCACTCCCATGATAGGTTTTTTTTCGAGTCACCGTACCCAAAAGCAATTGGATAAACTTGTTCATTCTCATCTTGTGCAGTTGCAACAAACATTGTGCCCCCGAATCTACCCTTTAAATGGGTACCATCAACGGCAATAACTGGACGCATACACCGCTGGAATCCTCTGACTGAGGCACCCAACGACATGAAAAAGTGTAGGAATTTACCATTTTCATCACACTGTAAGTCAGTTATCGTTTCGAGATTTTGTTGTTCCAGCACGTAACTAAATGATGGCAGTAGTTGGAAGCTTTCCTCATGCGTTCCATAGGTGAGTGACAAAGCATAATCAAGGGCTTGATGTGCCTTACTGTACATTATTTGGATGCCATACATTGTTTTCATGTCGGCGATTATGTTCTTCAGGCGCATTAATCGACCATCATGTTGCTACAATCGACCATTTCTCCAATTATAACTGCACTAGCTTGTCGATGACGGCGGTGAATCTCCTTCAACGCATAAGTGTGTTCGTTGATAAAACTACGTACTTAAAAGTATGTCGCTTCATCTCTCCTAACCGCTCTTAACTTCCATGTACAGTTGTCTATCAAACAAACCAGATGTAATGTTGTCTTATTCGACCTTTTCACCTTCCACTCGAAGTTGTGCCGCATTGCAAAATGGCCAGCCAATCTCTTCAAATCCCTTTTAGTAGGAAAAAATTGACCTTTATATATCATGCTGGTAGGTTCATCTTCTACCCAGTTCCTGCTTTCACCCATAACAAACGAGTATGATTCTGCTTCAAGAATAACCCACGATCTGGCATTCACAGAATCAGCTGGAGTTACATCAGGCCTGACCTCAGATGTCCCAGCTATATCTACTGCAGTGGAACTACATCTGTGGACACGTCTTGCACGTCTTTCTGTTTCGAACCGTTCTTCATCTTCCTCCTTGTTCGGTACATTATGTATCGGATGTAAATTTGCCTTATTAGCCACCTCATGGATTGATAGGTTATGAGGTAAATTGTTCCGCTCATTGTTCATGTCATCGTACATCTCATTGTATTGGTGGTTGTACTGCCCAGCATTCAATTCAATTTTACAACCGAAATCATCGTCCAATTGAACTCCAACTATATCACCATGGTCGGCTACTTCCGGTGGGACACCACATAGGTTTTCCCTACCGTCAATCCCACTTCTTTCAGTGAACAACTGGTTGTTTCCGCCTGAAGATCGAAATTGTTGGGTGTTATCATGAGGAGGGATTTCTTCACCGATGACACCTCATGCAGCCCTCTCAATTAAACTGACACATACTTTAGGGATTACCCTATCTTCCCCTAACATAAACAAAACATCGTCGTCATTTCTTATAAATGTGCGACATGTGGTCCCGGGAATGATTGATATAGATTGTAGATCAGCAATGTATTTGTTCACATCGTACTTCACAACGGTTTGTACGATCGACACCAGCTCTTCGCAAGTCATATTTCTGGACACATACATTCCTTGGTTATCGGAACCAAGAAACCTCTGACTTCCATCAGGTAATTGCTCCCATCGACCGCTTTAAGATATTACTAATCTAACCCGATCCATTGTCCTGTGAAAATCATCATCACAATCAATTATTAACAGATAAAAAAAAACTTTTACAATTACTAAACTTACAAAAAAATCAAATGGATCGAGTACTTTATATAAGGGATCGAGAACTTTTTTAAGGGTTCGAGAATAATTTACAAAGGATCGAGAACTTATAAAAAGGGTTCAATTCGAGAACTTTTATAGAAGATATTTGTCAAACTATCGAGAACTTTTTATAACGGTTCGAGAACTTTTAACAAGGGAACGAGAACTTTTTGTAAGGGATCGAGAACATTTCAAACGGTTCGAGAACTTTTTAAAGGGATCGAGAATATTTGTTAAAAAGACCGAGAACTTTTATCAACGGAACGACAACTTTCAACAAGTCAACGTGGAACTTTTTCTAAGGGATCGAGAACATTTCTAACGGTTCGAGAACTTTTTAAAGGGATCGAGACTATTTCTCAAATTATCAAGAACTTTTATCAAGGGATCGAGAACTTTTAACAAGGGAACAAGAACTTTTTCTAAGGGATCGAGAACTTTTTAAAGGGATCGAGAAAATTTGTAACGGTTTGAGATCTTTTTAAAGGGTTCGAGATCTTTTTAAAGGGATCGAGAACATTTGTAACGGTTTGAGATCTTTTTAAAGGGTTCGAGAACTTTTATAATGGTTCGAGAACTTTTCCTAAGGGATCGAGAACTTTTCCTAAGGGATCGAGCATTTTTTGTCGAGCATTTTTTTCAAATAATCGAGCTTTTTTCAAACTAAACAAGAGCTTGTTTCAATATAAAATAAGCTCGATTTATCTTAAAATTTTCTCAGCCACACAAGAAAAAAGCATTCTAGTGCAGAATCTGAAATGGATACATTGATATCGAGGAATGGATACATTGTAAACCCACAGTGAAATGAATGCAAAATATCTTAAATGCATAAAAGAAATAAAAGAAATTTAATTGAAGATCATAAATATTTGTTACCTTCTACTGCAGAATCTGGAGAGGGCCGAGACTCAAGTTTTTCAGACAACAACTTTTCTGGGGAGATACCAACGAGTTCAAAAATGGGCTTTTAAAAAATTTAAGTTTAGGGGTAATTTGGGCAGTTTACCATAATAGGTGTCTTTTAAACTTAAGTTATTAAAATTGTGACATCATCACAACACACCTTAAAAAAGGTGATATATTTCACCATTTCCTCTTTGTAAGATACTCCAAGTAGACCAGAGGTGGACACTTCTATAGTTCTGAAGATAACAACGTATTTGTATCGGAAAATGCAATGTTTCTTGAGGAAAATTATACTAGTGACCATAAACCTTGTTCTAAGATTGTATTGAATGAGTTAGAACTTGGTGAGACTAGTGCTTTATCAATAAGAGTTGTTGATCCAGAAATATCTGAGAGTCAGATGGTTCCTAATCAGGATACACTACCACCTAGAAGTAGTGAGAGGGTTGTGAGACAACCTCGCTATTTAAGTATAGGTGAGGGACAAGGTGTTGTCTCTGCTGATAGTGTGGACGATCCATTGTCATTTAAGAATGCAATGGAAGATCCTGATAAAGACGAATAGCTTAAAGCCATGAATCTCGAGATGGAGTCCATGTACTCTAACTCAGTCTAAGATCTTGTAGACTTACTGGATAGGATAAAACCCATAGGGTGTAAGTGGATCTACAAGAGAAAGAGGGGAGTAGACGGGAAGGTAGAGACCTTCAAAGTAAGGCTAGTGGCCAAGGGTTATACCCAGAAAGACGGGGTTGATTATGAAGAAACCTTCTCGCCAATAGCCGTGTTTAAGTCTATTAAGATTCGATTACAAAATTTGGCAAATGGACGTCAAGACTGCATTCTTGAATGGTAATCTTGATGAGACCATATATATGATGCAACCAGAGGGATTCGTGTCTCTAGATCAAGAGCAAAAGGTTTGCAAGCTGTAAAGGTCCATTTTTGGACTTAAGCAAACATCTAGATCTTGGAACATTAGGTTTGATGATGTGATCAAAACCTATGGCATCGAGCAGAACGTCGATGAGCCTTGTGTCTACAAGCGCATCATTGATAAGAAAGTAGTTTTCTTGATCATATACGTAGATGATATCCTACTCATTGGGAATGATGTGGGAGTATTGTCTTATGTAAAGGGCTGGTTAGGTAGCAAATTCCAAATGAAAGATTTGGGAAAGGCAAGTTATGTTCTAGGTATCCAACTTATAAGGGATCGTAAGAACAAACTCATAGCATTGTCTCAGACATCATATATTGACAAGATTCTTGTACGATTTTCGATGCAGAACTCTAAGAAAGGTAATTTACCTTCCAGGCATGGAGTTCACTTGTCTAAGGAACAGTTTCCTATGACACCTCAAGAAGTTGAGGATATGAGACGTGCACCCTATGCATCAACAGTAGGTAGTCTCATGTATGCTATGTTATGCACGAGACTGGACATCTGCTATGCAGTAGGAGTAGTCAATAGATACCAGTCCAACCCAAGATTGGATCATTGAGTTGCTATCAAGACAATTCTCAAGTATCTTCGGAGAACGAGAGACTATATGCTAGTGTATTCCGGGCAGGATTTGATCCCGTTAGGATACACGGATTTTGATTTTCAATCAGACAGGGATTCTAGGAAATCCATGTCTGGATCAGTATTTATCCTGGGTGGTGGAGTCATTGTGTGTAGAAGTATCAAGCAATCTTGCATTGCTGATTCCACCATGGAAGCAGAATATGTAGCCGCTTGTGAAGCTACTAAAGAGACTGTTTGGCTATGTAAGTTCTTGAGAGATCTGGAAGTTATTCCAGATCTGGATAGGCCCATCACACTTTATTGTGATAATAGTGGTGATGTGGCTAATTCCAAAGAACCAAGATGCCACAAGAGAGGGAAGCATATAGAGAGAAAGTATCATCTCATTAGAGAGATAGTGCAGAGAGAAGACATGATCGTCACCAAGATAGCCTCACAAGACAATCATGCTAATCCATTTACGAAGACCTTACCAGCTAAAGTGTTTTTAGGTCACCTAGATGGTCTAGGGTTACGAGACATGCCTCACATGCTTTAGTGCAAATGAGAGATTGTTAGGGTTTATGCCCTAAAGATGTAATTTGTAAATGGATTTATGAAATAAATAAAAGGAAAAGTTTAATTCATTCATGTTGTGTTGTTTATTTTATAGCTTGTGTGTATATTTAACATCCAAGATTGCCGGATGTAATCTCGAACTGTGTATATGAGTGTTATATAGAGATGGATACAGTAAGAGACGTGCAATCTAAAGAGTCCATAGATAGCAAATAAAGCTGGGTACTTTATGTGGTTAATCTATAGTTGTGGTCCATTTCGTAATGTACGATGATTCTATCCTGAATCATTCATATGAAATATGGGAATTGAGACACCTTGTATGATGTGATCATATAGGACTGGGTCATGATCTATATGAATCTCTCACCAAGATCCATTTACCGATGAGATTCATATATATCAACTAATGATGGCTATATGTGGTTGATCTTAATCCTGAGTGTCTTATTGACTCCTTCAGGTTAGATCGTGGTCTTTGATATACCATAGGTGAGGTCGGATGCAGTTCCCAATCAATATACTCTGTATGTTGGGATTGCAGTTTGGCTAGTGACTGGGAAGGTTTGTACACAATAGTGGAATCCACTCATTCTTGTGAGAAGTAGACGATAGTTCCCTTAAGGGTTGATTCGAGGCTGGGACAATATGAGCGCTCTTCTATTTCCGTGAGGAAATAGGATTTATTGTCCATTAGAGAATCAACGGTTCTTAAAGGATATATGTAATTAGAGGGGTATAATAGACATTATGATCCAGCTCTAATTATGAACTATTGTGGAGGATCATGCCATATGTAATAGCTATATCGATAGACATCGAGTAGTATTGGTCTGTGTAAAAGCATCTACAGTTGAAAGAGTGCAGCTTCAAGTTTTTAGTGGAATAACACCGTAGTTAATAATCAAGGAATATTAATTAAAGAGTTTAATTAATGATTCCGAGGATTATTGAAGCTCAAAATACCGTGGGTCCATTAGGTCCCCTTGTTAGCTTGATCAATTTGGGTAACAAGGATCATGGTTAATTAATTGGATTGTCCAATTAATTGTATTACAAACGTGACATATATATATATTCGGAAATTAATTGAATAATGAAATTATTTAATTAATGAATGTTAATAGTTAAATTAATTAAATAATTAGATTATTTAATTATATTGATAATTATGAATTATGAATTAACTATTAATTTGAGGACGTTAGTTGATATTTGGATTTAGGTGAAGATAAAATAATAGGATTATTTTATTTTTACTAAATCATTTATCTAAGTATTTAAATTTAAGTTTTAATTTAAAATACTTATTATTACTTTTAATATATTTGATATATTTGAAAAAGATAATTAAAATATATATATCAATTAATAACACATGAGATTACATTGGATGCAAATTGGTAGGTGCACATGAAACAATAATCAAAACAAGAATTTATATATGATGCAAATATCTAATACATACATTTTATATATATATATATAGAGAGAGAGAGAGAGAGAGAGAGAAAGAGAGAGATGCAAGTGGTGGCGTGAATCAGAGATAGATTTGTGAAAAGAGAAAAAAGTATGCATATATAAGACACAAAAATAGCATGTGCGTGAGACTAAGTTTTAAAAAAACAAAAACGTACAGTGATATTGAAAAAAGAAGAAGGAGTTTTTGGCTTATAAAGGAAATTTGTGTTTTTTTTTTGCGTGAATAAGTGAAAATAGCAATTGTATGTGTGCTTGTGAATAGATCAAAGCAAGTGTTGCACGTTGATCAAGAAGGAAGAGTTTCTTCAAGTATTTCTCTATATCCTCAATTCTAGTTCCTGAGACCGTGACGTGTCCACACGCAGTTACCAGTCTCGAGAGATTACGAGGAAGATCGAGTGGTTCAGACAGGAGCATATCGTAAAGTGAAGGAGCCTCCAAACGTTGGTAAGATTTTCTTCTTCTGATTATATCGATTTCGATTTCCTGTGTTTACATATTGTATGTATTATGATCCCAAGTTCACTGGTCCTAGATACAGATTATGATCTGTATAAAAATTTTAAAACCTTACTTCCGCTGCGTGGCCGATGAACGGGGTTCCAACATTTCTTTAGCAGCATCTTGCTCAGAGTCCTTTTTGTGCTTTGAAAGTTTACCCCAAAAAACTTCAGTATTAAATTCAGAGTCAATACTAAGATCCATCTCAACGTATGTGTTATAGGGATTTTTCGGTAGCATGACATGTCAGCAGATAGTGTATAATCTGGAATATATGGCAAATCACGTCATCAGAGAAGAAAAATAGTCTCTAGACATTGGAAAGCGGTTGGATAAACCGATCGAGTAAAATAAGCACAGTTGGAAAAGTCAACTGGTCAACATTCGCCCAAGTCAAAGTTGATGTTACTGAACGGGGTGGTCAAACTAAACCAATCGACCTGGTAGCAAAATCGATCAGAGAAAGAGGACCCGGTTAGATTGGGAAACGGTCGGCCAAAAGATGCTCAATCAAGATAGTAACACAAGTTCAACTACGACTCAAATACAAAGAAGAATCTTACATTGGCAAGGAATCTAGAGCAATGTTCTGATAAAGAAATATTATTATTTCCACCTACATATCAGATAGTCCAGATCTAGCAATATCTCTTCTCTTCTATAAAATTACACACCAATCAGGAAATAAGTCCTAAATGGACTACTCAAATAGAATCCTACAAAGATTCTAATTCAATGCACAAGATCTTTGAAACAGAAAAGAAGACAAAGACGACTTCGACAAGTAATAAGTCTGATTAATAACTGCCACATTTCCTTATTTGTAAGTTATATGCACATATAAATAGACCAATAATCTCATTGTGTCAAGGGGGTTCAATCTCATCCACCTATGAAGAGATTTAGATATCGAGGGATCTTAGGATCAATCTATCTATCTATTTATGTATACGAAAAAAGCATAACAACAATACAAAAGAATGAGATATTGAGTGTGTAATCATTCTATTCAGAGTGGATTTTTTCTCGCCGTCGCCGGCAATCGTGGATGTTTCCCCACATTGGGGTTTTACCACGTAAAGCATGTGTTATTCTTGGTTTTCTTTTATTTCCTACTTTTCTACATTATCATTCACAAATATGAGCAAATCCCATGGAGAAAGAGGCTTTGATTATTCAGCCTTAGACTAGTTAAAGCTTTGATCTACTTACGTGTTAATGTTTGGCGGTTAACTTTTCAACGATCCAAAAATTATCGTCAACAGTATGCCTTAAACAATTATGGACCACCAACTTCGTATCTATAGGTGTATTTGCCTATTTTTAGTTTAACGATATTTTGAAGTAGACTTTTATAACATATATCGACACATAAAGTTTATATATTGATTAATCTACACATGCACCGTAAAAGATAATCATATTACAATTTTTATAATTAATTTAAAACTTGACAAATAATACAAAAAATATCAAACTGAGCTGGATAAAAAAAATCATTTTATATAATTTTATCTTAAAATGATATATATATTATCTATTCACGTCTCTGTTCGTTAGCATTGTAGTGTGTGATGGTGGTTGATACTTCTGTTGGAACCCCGTTCAGTGGTAACGCAACGAAAATAGGTTTTAAAATTCTTTTTAATACATTTCATAAATGATCTGAGACCAGTAAACTTGAGATATTAATTTTTCAGAACTTATACATATAAAATTATTACAGTAATAAATATATATGTAAACACAGAATATTGAAATCCATACTAAGAAGAAGATTTTAGAACTTTACCAACGTTTGGCTACTCCTTCACTTCTTGTAATGCTTATTGTCTGAACCACTCGATCTTCCTCATTATATCGCGCGACTGATAACTATATATGGACGCGTCACTGTCTCAGAAATTTAAATGAAGGATGTAGAGAAAATATGAAGAAACTATTTCTTCCAAGTGAAACAAACTAGAACAATTCTAATAAAAATATTAACATTTTTTTTGTTTGATACACTGTGCATGACACGCTTTTGTTTCTCTGTTTTTAGTGCACGATGCACACACCTTTTTATCTCACCCATACACTTGCAAAAAACCACAATCTTTTGTGAACTGATGCGTTTTTGTATGCGTTAATGTGTATTTTTGGTTTTGATATCTGATATCAATCGTTTTTTTCAAATAAATAATATATCTAATATCTTTTGTAATTTTTTTAAAAAAAAACTGATCATAGATCTTTTTATTTTTAAAAACTTTCAAATAAAAAATATCTCATCTCTTTTATTTTAAAAAAAATAAATATTTATCTTAAATTTAAACATTTTAAATTCAATTTCAAATATTTAATTTAATAAAATAAAATAATCATATTATCTTATTCTATTTAAAATCAAATACCAACTAACACTCTCAATTTAGAGATTAATAAAAAAATTAAATAATCTCATTATTTAATTTATTTAATCACCGTTATTCATTCATTAAATAATCTCATTATTCAATTAATTCTCAAATAAATACGTAACACTATTAATTGGACAATTCATTTAATTAACTGTGACCTTTGTTATCTAAATCGATCGGGCTAGAAAAAGAATCTAATTAACCTACATTATTTTGAACTACAATAATCCTCGCAATCATTAATTAAACTCTTTAATTAATATTTTTTTATTATTAACTCCAATATTATTCCACTAAAAACCCGAAACTACACTTTCTCAACTGCAGACGCTTTTACACATACCGATGCAACTCAGTATTCATCGATATAGCTATTACACATGGTGTGATCCTTCACAGTAATTCATAATTAGAGTTGGGTCATAATATCTGTTATACCCCTCTAATTACATATATCCTTTAAGGACCGTCGATTCTCTAATGGACAATAAATCCTATTTCCTCACGGAATTAGGAGAGCGTTCATATTGTCCAAGCCTCGAATCAACCCTTAAGGAAACTATCATCTACTTCTCACAATAAGGAGTGAATTCCACTATTATGTACAAACCTTTCCAGCCACAAGCCAAACTGCAATCCCAACATACGGAGCATATTGATCAGGAACTGCATCCGACCTCACTCATGGTATATTAAAGACCACGATATAACCTGAATGAGTCAATAAGACATTCAAGATTTAGATCACCCATGTATAGCCATAATTAGTTTATATATATATATATCAACTAATTATGTATATATATGAATTTCATTAGTAAACAAATCTTAGTGAGAAATTCATATAGATCATGACCCAGTGATTCATGATAAAATCACCGTACATTACGGAATGGATCGCAACTATTGATTAACCACAAATAAAATACCCAACTTTATTTGCTATCTATAGACTCATTAGATTGCACGTCTCTTACTGTATCCATCCATATATGACACTCATATACACAGTTCGAGATTACATCTAACAATCTAGGATGTTAATATACACAAGTTATAAAATAAATAATACAACAAGAATGAATTAAACTTTTCTTTTATTTATTTCATAAATCTATTTACAAATTATATCTTTAAGGCATAAACCCCAACAGCTTCAACCTCCAAACATTTGTTTGAAAATAGGGATCCTCAAAGTTTAACATTCCTCGTATATTATTATTTTGAAATTATTATTATTATTATTAATGTTGTTGCTGTTGTTGCTGCCGTTGTTATCATTATTATAATATTACAACTATAAAAATTTATTATTATCATATATTATTATTTTTAAAGTTTATTATTATTATTATTATTATATCAATATTTGTCGGCGGGTCAGGCATTCGAAAATAAAAAATCAAATCCTTACGAATTACATCACACATCATTAGAAATATTAAATATTACATCTATCAATTACTTTAACTTACATCACATATTATAAGGGTGATTCCCTGGTAAGAACGATCTTGATATAAGAGGTAAGGACGTTTAACCACAATCACACATTTTGTATGGGTATGAGTATTTATTAATGTAGAGTTGTGGACCCACTGTGAATTTATGGTCGTGGTTAAAGGTCCTGACATAATACAGCTCTGACGGTACTGATAGAAGAATTATTCTATATTATAATTTATAAAAATAAAATTTAAATAAATAAATAAAAATTATCCAATCAAGAAAGTCCCGTTTTAGAGTAGCGATATTAACACCCCTTAAAAACGGTATGTACATCAATTTCGTAAGTACACTCCTTTCGTAAGTGCACCCCTAAAATATTTTAAAAATCTATGTTTCGTAAATAAACCCTACTTAATGACAAAAATACACTTTCTTTAATTTTATTATATTATATTTTTATTGGCACACCCCACGATGTTGTTATCTAATCGGATTTATTTTAAAATTTATTATTGTATATCTTTTCATTCAAATAAATAATTTATCTATAAAAAATATTATAACTCACGTACAAACATTTGATGTCACTAAAAAATTGTTTGAAAAAAAAAATCTTATCATTGCATTTAAACTTTTTTTAATTCTTTAATTTTTTTTAAGTTCAAAATTCTCTAATTCCACCGAATTAAAAACTACTAGCTCTCAACATACAAAAGTGTATCTCAATTCCTCTGTTTCCAAGAATTTTTTATTTTTTTTTACAATAGAAAATTTATTGCTTATATTGATTTTTGTTTCATTTAATTATAACAGTAAATTGTTTGTCAACTCAATCAATTTGTATTCCTTAAAAAAAATTGAAATTAGTATTTAAAATAAAAGTTAGGGTTTGATAAAATAGAAAATTTTTTATTATCATATCAAACAATTAATATGAAACTTCATTGTTTTTTCTAAGGATTGACATAAAACCAATTAATAATTATTGTGGTTTATACTTACAAACTATTTAGTCATTCAAGTAATTTTATTCAAGGGTAATATTAGATTTTTCAAAAATATACTAAATTAGGATGTACATACAGTTTTTTAGAGATGTAAATATCGTCACTTCCCGTTTTAATTTAAGCAAATGACCCAAGCAAAACAGGCCCATTATAATTCATAAAACTAAAAGATTGACGATATTTACATCACTGGAGAACTATATATACACTCCTTTTCGTGTTACCACCTCTTACAAAAATTCAAAAGATAAAATTTTATAAGAACACCTCACATTACCAAATATGTCCTTTTAATTTAAAAGATGTATTATAAAATATTTAATATATATATATATAACTAAATTCATACCATAGAGTTTGAGACCACTAAACTCAGAAATAAAATCTGAATAAAATCTCAGATTTTATGTTATTATTATTACACAAACAATTGCTAAAATTATTATCAGATACTCCTTTTTTTGTTGCCTCCATTTTTTCCGATATATAATGGAGGATGCACTGTCCAGTGAATCAGTGATGAGGACAACTATTGGATGGAGAAATTCCAGATTGTCTGAGGGAGTTAGTCCATGTAGACTGCCAAATTGATTTTGGTTTCTTTTCCCGTTTACTGTTCTATTGTCTAAAAAAATAGGCTTTGAAGAACACCATTTTATTATAAAAACAGTGAAATATTAGCAATCGCCCCTAAGATCGGAAGATAATAGAAATTCATTCAACTTCAAATCAATATTGTGTTCAGCACTGGTTTTGGATTTTTTTCGTTATTAATTTTCCTTTTTCAATTTGGTTGAGTTAGTTAAATATTCAAAGCACTAAAAAAGTTATAAATAATAGTATCTGTATTAACTAAAATATTAATAGTTTCATTAAAGAATAATGTTGAAATTTTAAAAATATATAACTTGATGTATATAAGATTTTTAAAGATCGCTACTCAAACTAAAATTAAAGTAAAATGGATAAATAAACCCATAATAAAATATAAAACAGACCCAAGAAACAACCCATTATAATTCTTACAACAATAACTTTAAAAACCATTTTCCGTCAAACGCCAAATAGTGGCCATGGCGTGTTCTCTGATGCATAAAGACAGAAGATTTCGATGCTGAAGCTAGCACGCACCACTCGTCATCTTCCTCAAGATGGCCCGCTTCTCTACAAATGGATACCTAGACCCGATTCGACCAAATAACAGCCATTTGAAAGCTACACAAGCTCGAAAATTACATTTTCATGACCAACTCCAAAACACTGATGTAAAGAGATCCAAGTAAAATAAACACAAAACCATAAATTGGTTTCTTCGAATTCATCCGAAAATAGCTTGGGTACACAATCTAAAAAGAGAACAGAAATAGGAAAGAAACAGAAGGAAACCGAGAAAAAGATGACTCTGTGTGATCGAAGTCTTTGGTTTCTTCGTTCCGACAATCACACAATACATAGGAATGGAAGTAAATAGAAAGAAATGGAGTCATGTGAGAGAGATAAGACATAAGAGAGACACATTAAAAGGGTTACAAAAAGATAAAAAGGGAAATAAATCAATTGATAACACCCGAATAGGAAAAGGACACGGAGGGAAATAGGGCATTTGTGCAAACGAAAAACTTACCCTTCTAAAAACTTAAGGCTCTTTTATATATACTAGGTTTTGGGGCACATGTCAGGCATAATCAGTATTTGAATTGCAAATTTGCAAATATACATATCCTTGAAAAATAATGAATGTTAATATAACAGTAAATGTTATTACGTTAATATAACACCCTGAAGAAGTCTTAAATCCACGAGTTTGGCACGAAGTCCTCTACACCTGCCTCAGAAGAGATCCTTCTCAAGATGATTTAATGGCGGTTTTCAATATACAATTGTCTGTTACTTTTATTGAATATCTCAGCAATTCAAATTCAACTACTAAAATATATTTTTTTACATTCAATCAAAAGTACCCGTTGACTAAATTGCATAAATTGTGATGAAATGATCACTCAAACTGATATCCACATCTTCAAAACTTTATTATATTAACTAATTTGTAGTTATTCCATCAACCACTTATAGTAATTAGCATCCAAATTGAAAACCCCTATCATATACATGACCATGTTATTTCACTGGTCATGCTAATTGTTGAAGTAAAGTTCATGTATCTACTAACTCCATTAATGGTATCCACTGCATGATAGGTCACCAACAACAATACTATCAATCTACCAATGCCTATGGTATTAGTATGTATTACATGTTTAAGTTGTGTCATGTGTATGAAAATTAGATTATGGTTTATAAACAGATTGTACGTTACCTTGGCTGCTTGAATTTCAAGATCATTAACTTTGATATGAGATGATACAGATTTAAGTATGCAAACGAAGAACAAATCCGACTTTTCGAAAACCACTTCATGGGCATGACTGGAATTTAATTCTAGTAGCACAGAAATATATATCACGTGAACGGACAATATAAATAGAAATTATATATCCTATAGTGGCATGATTCGTAGCAAATCATAACTCAATCTGTAAGCAGAAAGAAAATTACTTTCAATATTGATAACGATTTATTTGTAACAAGCAATTAAATTAATCATGAAGCTAGACATAATAAAAGCATTTTTTTTTCTTCAAATAATTGTATTTTTACAAACCTGTAAGTTGATCTCTCATTGACTTCTGCCTCTTTGTTATTTTAACATAGATTTTAAATATAAAAACATACAAACCCCTAATCTAACAAAACATAACTGCAGGTTACTCGATAATAGATACAATCTCTCTAAATATGAAAGGAATAGACATAAAACTTTACCTCTTGAATAACATAAGAGAATGAATGAGCATATAAACACACCCGATACTCCCACCCAGCAGGCAAAAAAAAAAAAAAAAAAAAGATAATAAATAAATAGCTTACCTTCTTAAGTATGGTTGTGTTATCATGAGGTACGGTAGACGGGTATAAGTTTTATCAGTTCCCATCAACTCCTATTGAGCACTGTCATCTTGAAAGTAACTCACCAACAAAAAAGCAATTAAAGAATGCTTTATGATAATAAAAAAAAAATCTATAACAAGCATTTTCACAAACATGTGGATAGCAAAGTTCACATACATTACTTTCAAGTGTTTGGGAAAGTACAATGGACAAAGCTCCTTTTCCTTTTCGTTTTTGTTTATGTATCCAAACATCAAAATCAATCTCCTACTAAAAGAAATCGAAACATTAAAATTTCAAGGATTCATAGGATTTCAAATATATATATATATATATATACAAGAAATGCACTCACTTTTTGTTCTTACGGTAGAGATCATATTTGCTGCACACAAAATTAGCACAATTGACAAGTTTAATTAGTTGATGTAATCACATGAAATTGATAGAGAATTGATGGAATGTTGATAAATAATTACTTGTATATGTGTGCCACTTCATGTTTTCCCTGTCCTCCTCATTCATTTGGTGTGTGTATGCTTCCTTTTTATGCAGAGTTGGAAATGATTTTTTTTTTTCAAATTCAGTGATACAGAACCTAAAAACAATTATATAGCCAAATTGAAAAATAATTGAGCAATTATATATGTTTACGATAAAAGGAGTGATATCAGATGATGAACAATCCAGCTTAGGGCAGGATCGATTCATTTTCCTTGGCCTCCTGCAGATTAACTCAAATTAACCAACATTTATGAAATTAATTAAAATGTAGATTATTAATTCAAAGTTTTGAATAATAATTACCAAATACATATGTCATCATGGCCCCATGATATCATGACATAACAAAAAAAAAATACAAGAAATGAACTCACTTTCTCAATGACTGAAACATAGGACGACTTGACTTTTTCAACATCAACAAGAACGTGCTGCACACAAATTTAGAAGTCTCAATTCTTAATAGCTATTCGCTATAAGTTTCGAATAAACTATTATCAAATCCAATACATCGTACGCAAAGCAAATAATATTAGGCAAGAAGCAAAACATAAAAACATACATACAAAATATAATATACGGCAACAGAAAACACTCTAAATATTAATTATATTATTTAACTTTGAGAAATAAGAATACATAAATGGGAAATATATGATAGAAAAAGTCGCATTTTTACCAACTTGGACTATGCAATCCTTATCAACTAATGCACCCATAGCTGCCAAAATACAATGACATGTAAAAGATTTACAAATACTCACCATCAATAATAACAAAATCGAGGACTTGTGCTCGTTGTCCATATATATATGCATGTAAGACAGCTCAGTCAAGTTAGATCATGACAATTCAAGTCCATGCAATTTTTCAACATAACTAATACCATATCACTCTCAGTAACTTCAAGTAAACAATTTATGCTAAAATTATATAAAATCAATACCTAATTTATTTATCTCACGACCAACCAAAAAAGTAAAAACCTTTATTCAGTTTACCGAAAATCAAAGATATCCCAAATCGTAATCGAATGTGAAAAAATTAAAATTAAAATTAAAAAAACTCACCGGATAGGATAGCTCGATCGGAGCATGGTTTCGGCGAAGAAAGTAAATCCAGTAAGGCCCAGTTTGGTATTGCTGTGCTGAGGGAAGAAGTGCTTTTGAAATTACTGTGGGGGGAATTGCTTTTGAAATTGCTGTGGGAAGAATCAGCTGAGTGTTTGGTAAACTGATTTTCAAAAGTGCTGTGAGAACTAAAAACAATTTCAATGTGTTTAGTAAACTGAAATAAAAAGTGTTGTGAGTGTGTAAAATTACTAAAAGGACATAGACATCTAAATGGTACTAATGTGCTATACTTTACATTTTTCTTATTTATTTGTATTTAGTGTTAAGTGTTATATAATTATGGTAATTTATTGAACTAATTAGCCCTATTTATTTTCAAATTTATTTAATTAATTAGTCCAATTTCTTTATTTCTTTATTTTATTCTACTTTATTTTTTTTATTTCATTTTTATTCTACTTTATTGAATTAATTATCCCAATTTTTTTATACAGTTATGGTAACATTTTTTTTTTGTACAAAAATATAAGTCCAAATTTTTTTGTTAAATTTCATTAAAGGTAAGGACAAAGTTGGAAAGTTAATAAAATTTCATTTAATATCACTGTAGCGCGTTTTCTAAAAGCAGAAGCCAAAATCCAAAAGCATGTATTTGTAGCTTCTCAAAAACTCAGTTGAAAGAAGCTAAAAGTGACCAAAAGTACTTTCCAACGATTTTACCAAACATCCCGTCTT
Organism: Dipteronia dyeriana; assembly: GCA_032871835.1. NCBI lineage: Eukaryota > Viridiplantae > Streptophyta > Magnoliopsida > Sapindales > Sapindaceae > Dipteronia > Dipteronia dyeriana. The sequence goes on from CM065297.1 coordinate 15,176,806, forward strand.
AGGTCCAAAATCACTTTTGACCCCAAAAACAACTGAAAAAACAATACCAAATTGGGCCTAAGTCTCAGGGCTCAATCTGATGCTGTACAAAGTAAATCCAGTAAGCTTCTGGTCTCTCGTTCCCTCTCTTTCTTCTTTTTCTATCTTCTTTCTTATCCGATTAAGCCACCGCTTGGACTGTAATCATTTTTTTCTTCTTTCTTTTCCTCTCTTACCTGTCACGAGTCTCTGACTCTCTGTCCTCTGTTTTTCTAATTTTTTTTTTTTTTTTTAATTCTTCTTCCTTATAAGATCACTCCACCGCTTGGAGTCAAATCATTTTTTTTCTTGCTTTTGCTTTACAGTTTACGGACGTCATCTGTATATTTAAGTCATCAAGTTGCATGACAAATTCAATTTCACCCTACATTATTTCTTATTCCTTTTCAACTCATCCAATGTATAAAACATTATATTTTTATCCCCATCTCATTTTACAAATTTAAATAATTATAGCTCGATATTATTTGATCAAGCTTAATTATTAATTTTTTATTAAACAAATTCATGATATTTAGTATTTACACAGTAATAAGAGGTTTTACCATTATAATTTTTTGTTAGATGTTAATTGTAAAGTAAATATCAAGCTTGCAAATAGTCTCTATAGTGGTAATTAAAAATAATAAATTTATCCTTTTTTTTCTCACATCTATTTTTCAATATCATTTAGGAACTTTTGAAGGTTGTAATTGAAAATCAATTGTGTTAGAATTTAGAATTTAAAATTAAAATGAATGTTACAAATTACTGTTCAATCCTTGTTGTGCTACTATTATTAAAACATATCTATTAAGTAATTCTACTAACTCAAAGGGTTTTTTTGTTATTGGACTTCCGAAGAAAGTCTAGGGTAGGGGTGTGCATTTTTGGTTTGGTTTGGTTTGGTTTGGGTTGAAGCTCAATGTCAAACCAAACCAATATGGATAGGTTTTGCTATATTTCAACCCAACCCAAACCAATTTGATTTTTCAAACCGATTCAAACCAAACCAAAAAATGTCGGGTTGGTTTGGATTGATTTATCGGTTTAGATTTGAACTCAAAAATCTTTTATTTTTTAGTATTATATTATAAAAAATATTTTTAAAAAATGATCATAACATGAAATATTATATATATATATATATATAAAGGAAGTACAGAAAAGTTAAATGAGTAATTACCAATTAAAGACATGTTTAACAACATTTATGCTTTTAAAACCCTAATACATCAATTAATCAGAATAATTCTATCAAAACAAATAAATAAACTATAAAAACTTAAAGTAATCGGTAAAAGTTACAAAATACGGACTGAATAGAAAACGTAGATGAATTTTATATTTTAGTTTTACTTTCTAAAATATGTAGTTTGATTTGGGTTGGTGAATTATTTCACTCAATCCAAACCGAACCACCTTTAATCGGTTTGTCCAAAAGACAAACCAATCCACCCATTTTTTATTTTGTAATCGAACCAAACCAATCTTTATGGGTTGGGTCGGTCGGTTTGGTTCTGTTTGACGGTTTTTTGTACACCCCTACTCGGGGATGCTATAACTGAAATCTCACTAAACTGTATCTATTAACTAATTGTATAAATTTTAAGGGTTTTATTTATAATTTTACATTCAAAGTAATTAAAAGATAAATAGAGGAGAACAATAATTCCACCGACTAACTCACTCTTAAGATCGGTCTATTAAATAATTATATAAATTTTAAAGGTTATAAGTGTAATTTTACTTTTAAAGAAATTGATAAAAAGGAAAATTATATAAACTTTAAAGAAATAACTGTAATTTTACTTTTAAAGAAATTAAAAGAAAAAAAAGGCCTACCTTAAATAACTGTTCAAAAAATAATAATAAACTCTTAAAGTGGTTAGTTTTACTTTAAAGTTTATAATTATAAACACTATTTGAATACAAATTAAGAATTAAAAACTGAATTAAATAAAGTATATTAATATTTTTTAATAGATATTGATTTGGTACTAATCGGTCAGTATCTAGTTATACTGACCAACCAATGGTTGATTATCAAGTAAACTAAAGTAAGGAGAAAATGGTAAAAAGTAAAAGAGTTTTTACCACGTGATAACTCCCATTTGGGGGTCAGTACCCAAGTTTTTTTATTTTTTAATATATTAATTCACAATTTTTTATAATATATCGTTGTATATTAAACTTGGGCCGATTTGCAAGTGGCATCATTTAAGATTGTTGGACCTGGTGTTTGGGCCGATTTGCAATCTCTTTAATTTTTTTTTTAACATTTTTTAAGATACAACTGTTGTCGAGACCTGACGATATTAATTAGACTCTATAGGTACGATCCATAATTATACTCTCACCATCGGGGAGAGGTTACATATGGACTAAAACTCTCATAATCGGAAAGAGGGCTGCTCCCACAAACCGAGAGAAAACTCTCCACACATGCTTGTAAAATGCGTATGGTGAGATTCAAACCTCTGACCACTAGATGTGAAAGGGAAGTGTATAACCCTCTCTACAGAGGTGATGTGTCTCTACTGCTGCTGCTGCTGCCGCTGCCGCTGCTCCTACCGCTGCTGCTGCCACTGCTGCTGCTCCTGCTGCTGCTCCTGCTACTGCTCCTACTGCTACTGCTAGTTTGAAAGCTTTACACTTGACCAAACTCATTTTGTCTATCAATTTATTAAAAAAAAATCAATTGATCTTCTCAAAAAAAGGAAACAAATTCCATTGTTGATAATTATTTTTGTTATCTACATAACATTTTCAAATCAATTAATACATAATTTGCTATGTAAACTTGGACTATCTTATAAATAAATTAATAATACATAAAGAAAGAGACTATATAAAGATTATTTATTTTTTTAGGGGGAGAACTCTAACTCGCAATCTCACGATGTTTCGAGACCTCGTTATACAGGCAGAAGGGGTTTAGCTTGGACTAACCGCTTCTCATCCTACCAAGTTCAGTTAAATTTGCCCATAATAAAAAAAAATAAGATACGATTGATTTAGTTGAATGGTGGTGCATGAAATGAATGCGAAGAAGCATGTAGTGAGTAGTGAGTAGTGAGTGGATTAAAAGTGGGAGAAAATGGAGGAGATGAAGATCACAATTCACAGTCAAGATTAAAGAACAACCCTGCACGTGGTTCTCTCTTTCACTTGTTGCTTTTGACTCGCTACACATCAACTACTACGATCACTATTTCTTTTGATTCTATAAACTTCTTCATTTGTGCTTGTTTCGAAAACGCGTTCGTTAACCGTTTTTCATTTTATTTTAAAAAAAAAAAAAAAAAAAAAAAAAAACCAGTGTTAAAAGTAAAAGATTTGAAAAACACAAAATACTTGTTTTTTGTTTTTATTTTTCACTTTTTTTATATAAAAAAAAATCATTTTGTTTTTCTTTTTGTTTCATTTAGTTCTATTATGCGTTTTATATGACTAGGATAAGATGAGACAAGATTTTTAAATAACCAAAGTGCCCATATATATATATATATATTCCAGAATAAGAGTTTAGTTTTGATTAATTCATTTTTTGATATGTTTTTTTGAATTAACTTTTGATGTGTTACTTTTATTAAATTTAAAAATTACAATACAAAAATTATATTTGTTAATTATGTAATCAATTTTTGATAGTTTTCAGTTAAACCAAACGCATTTTTTCTGTTTTTATTTTTAAAATACAGCTTTCAATATCTGCTACCAGACGCGTTTTCAAAATTCGAAACTGAAACAAAAAACACTGTTTTTATTTTCAATTTTATTTTCGAAAAACAAACGACTAAAAAATGCTTACAGGATGGGCCCTAAACTTCTCCACTTGTGCTTAGTCACTCCCTTTTTTCACACAAAAAATTGGCACTCATGAAACTTGGATCCAAATCCGAAGCATTTCATCGCGATGGCCGTACTTGGTATATATATATATCCAACTCACTATCTCTTTCGTTAATCTGTATGTGAATGTTTGAATTAATGTTCTATGTGAGCTCTGGACAATGCTGTTTGCTGGGTGGTAATCTGCATTGCTCATTTAGACAACATGGTATACATGGTTGAATGCTTGATGTTCGATAAAATGCCATGATATTCTAAGAAATTAAATTCTTTATGTTTGATTAAAACTGTTATCTAAGTAGTATCTTGCCATCTAAAAGAAAAATGGGGAGAGCAAAATTGTCATCATAATAAAAAAAAAATTAAGATTATTTCATGCAATTGTATTTGTTTTTGCTCATACAGATTGTGAAATTAGTGTCTTGGATCTTATTCATGCTTTGCTTTCAGGTTTTGCACATCTGGACTTCCTAGTGATGTCACAATTGAAGTTGGAGAGATGACTTTCCATCTCCACAAGGTGCAATTTATTTATTAATAAATCTAGTTTTGAGTTTATTCGATTTTACTATTGCAACTTATGATGCTGAGTTCTAATCTTCCTCCTCATTTTGGTATCTGCTGCTATAGTTTCCATTACTGTCGAGAAGTGGACTGTTAGAGAATCTCATTGAAGAGTCCTGCAGCGAGCTGGATGGATCGATTTGTCTTTTAAAACTCCATGAAGTACGTGGTGGAGGTAAAGCTTTTGTGCTTGTAACCAAATTTTGCTATGGTGTTAAAATGGAGATTACCGCTTGAAATGTAGTCAGTCTTAGATGCGCGGCAGAGTACTTACAGGTGACTAATGATTACGGAGAAGGGAATCTGATTATGCAAACAGAGTCTTTCCTTAATGATGTCTTCAGCAATTGGGCAGACACTCTTAAAGCTCTTGAAACATGCGATGATCAAGTTTTACCATATGCAGAAGAGCTTCACATTATTTCAAGGTGCATTGATTCACTGGCAATGAAAGCTTGTGCAGATCCAACCCTATTCAATTGGCCTGTTTCAGAATGCAATGACACAAAAAACTCGGAGGATAGCATGTTATGGAATGGAATATCAACTGTTATGAAGCCAAAGCCAATAGGAGATGATTGGTGGTATTCAGATGTGTCAACTCTTCGTTTACCTCTATATAGAAGGTTGATTTTAGTCCTTTAATCAAGAAACATGAAGCTCGAAAGCATAGCTGCATCCATCACATACTACACTAAGAGATATCTTCCAATGATGAATAGGCAATTGAGTTTCAATGATAGGATCCATGTTAACTCTGGGACAAGTACTCCTGCCTTATCGGAGAATGATCAGAGAGCCTTCCTTGAAGAGATTGTTGACTTAGTTCCTAATAAGAAGGAAGTTACATCCACCAGGTTTCTTCTTAGGCTGCTTCACACTGCTATGGTCTTACACGCGAGTCCATTAAGTAAAGAAAATTTGGAGAAGAGGGTGTCGGAGCCCAGTTCGAGCAAGCTTAACTTGTTGATCTTCTCATACCAAATATAGGTTGCACAGACACCCTTTATGACATAGACTGTGTCCAGAGGATGCTTGATCATTTCATGTTACTAAACCAGCCTTCAGCTTTGTCTTCTTCTCCTTGCATAATCGAAGAGGGACAACAAATGACTAGTGGATCTGATTCACTTACACCTATGACAATGGTGGCTGCTTTGGTGGATGGATATCTTGCTGAGGTGGCACCAGATGTTAATTTGAAGCTCCCCAAATTTGAGGCTCTTGCTGCTGCAATCCCTGATTATGCCAGGCCACTCGATGATGGTGTTTATCACGCGATGATGTGTACTTGAAGGTAATTCAGTTGTGTATGTGCTGCTTGTCTCTTGAACTTGAGTTATCTTTTCTCAATGACATCAGTCTATTCAAATATCAGAAGGTCACATTGAATTCATATTTTCACATTTTACAATTTCAGGAACATCCTTGGATTACAGATCCTGAGAGAGAGCAACTCTGCAGACTCATGGACTGCCAGAAACTGTCATTGGAAGCTAGCACTCATGCAGCTCAAAATGAGAGGCTACCTCTTCGTGTAATCATCCAAGTGCTCTTTTTTGAACAGCTTCGTCTCCGTACTTCAATCTCTGGTTGGTTCTTTGTTGATGACTTTGAGAGCTCACAGAATCCTAGTGTCCCTAAAAATGATAGATCTCGTCAAATGGACCCTTCAAAAGACCAAGTAGATGGTGTCAATGAAGTGAGGGAGCGTGTTTCTGAACTTGAAAAGGAGTGTTTGAACATGAAACAAGAGCTTCAGAAGATTGTCAAGACAAAAAGAAGTTGGAACATTTTTGCCAAAAACTTAGGCTTTACCAAGAAGTCACAGCAGCCCTGCAAACCAAAAGAATCGAAGTCCCGCGATTTAAAGGAACCAGCATCAACTGTTAATGCAGAACAAAATCAACCTAATGAGGCGATTCATCAGGCTTTAAAAGTTTAGACTAACTCGGTATTCTTATTTCTTTGTATTGTTATTTCTTTGTATTGTTGTTTTTTCTTACTGTTGTATAATCAGGTAATTCTCTTCTTGTGGTTAAACAATGATCAAATTGCTGTAGTATGTAGAATTTAAGCTGTAATCCATTTCATCTATCATTTATTCTCTTTCACTTGCGTGCATGCAAAGCTCCTTGATTGTGCAGTTCCGTTGATTTGATGATACTGGGTGGGTTATAGTGTTATTAATGCTGTCTTGGATCGCAAGTTTTCATGTGTGCAGTCTTTTGTTTGTGCTTATGTGATTATCATGGTGTAATGAATTGCCCTACATCTTTGACTTTTATGGAGAACAACATGAAAGAATTATAATGTAAAAATTAAAGGCTTCCTTGAGCAAACACTTTTATTACATTTTTGAGGTCTCATGTATTGCTAGAAACAACCTCGAACATAGAATTGGTTAGAATTAACAGAAGTTCCATCCGAATAGAACCATCCACAACTTCAGCTGAACATCAATGAACGTGAAAAAAAAGGATAAAATGATGTAACTTTAATTTGTTCAAGGAAGAGTAAATCTTGTTAGAATATTTCAATATTAAAGTAGAATATATTTGTTATTATTGTATAGTTGACAAATCTTCTAATAGTTGACAAATCTTCTTGTTAATAGACAAATTTGGTTAGGGACCAAAGAGAATTTTTTTACTTTCCCAGCCCAAATCCAAACCCGAGGTCACCTATCCTGGAACCCCGGTTTCTGGGGTTTGGCTTTGGAACCACCCCGTGAAAGCAAGGAAAGGTCATCGAGCTCAATAAGCATTTAAGGTGAAGCCCAACACAAACAAATCGAGCTCCTTCCACCAAATCAAGGCTCCCCGAGATCGAAACTACCTTGCAGCCTCTTCAGAAGCCAGCCATCCTCCCTAAACACAGAGAGAGACCCATTAAGTGCCCATCTTGCACCACATATTGCTTCGTCTCTCTGAAGAAAGATTCGAACCTATCTGGACAAGAAAAAGGAAGCTCGCCTAATCCATGCTACACCAAATGAGTGCCCACAAGGCCGTCTCAAGCTCTAAGGGATCAGGAAAGGTCAGGCCAAGCTTCTAGGACCAGGACTAAGGCATAGGTCTACCTCTCTCTACGAAACAACAAACAGCTAACTCGACGACCTTCATGAAAAATCATGTCGTGAATACACACAAGATCATAACTGCGAACATTAAAACTCTACGTACGTGTTAGGCAAGAGATTGAGTCCAAAAAGGAAACAAACTTATCTTCACCAAAGATGTTTTCGAATCCGTTATTAATACAAGGTCAATGACTTTAAAATGAGAGATCACACCCGATAAGGAGGAAACGGATTCAGAAAATCATGGCGGGAGATTCACCGGTTTGAACTACCGAAATCGCGTATAAATATGCCCAACATGAAGAGAAACAAATATGGAAGAGGGCAAATAAAACGAAGAAAGATTTCGGCATAAATTATGTGATCAGAACACGACCTCCATTATTACCTACTATTCAACAGGCACGAGGTTGTCACCCTACTGTATCCCAGAGAGATTAAGAGTGTTTACGAGTCTTTTTGTACGATATTCACAGTTGATAATAAAGCTATTACATTCATATCTTGATTGCACTTATATCTACACATCCATCTTTATTCAATCAGGTTAGGTACCTAAGGTACTAACCCCGGCCACCACCTATGTGGTAGTGGTCTCGAGTGTGTTAATCAGAATTTCTCACCTCGAGCAAATTTTTCGTTAACACTTTTTGGCACCGTCTATGGGAACGAACCCACACCGTAATTTTTATACTTACTAATTTATTGTTTTGCAGTAATCATGAGGCTTCGCTCCTCTCATGGACAGCCCGAAAACCCGGGACATCCACCTGTCCCTTCAACCCAGAAAGGGCAGAAAAAGGGAAAGAAATCCAAGCATCGTAAGTCAGTCTCGCATCAGCCAGGTGCAGAGCGGGCTCTAACCCCTCTGGCGATGAGTTAAGCTATGATCAATCAGCATGCAGTAGCCATTGTGGAAAATGTCCACCTCCGTCTAGCTACAGAAGGAATTGATCCTCAGTTGGCAGACATGGGAATCTGAGGAGAGGCAAGCCGACCTGTGGCCAAGCAGTTTGCCTTCAATCAGCTGGGACCCCCCCCCCCCCCCCCCCCCCCCCTCACCACCGCCGATCCCTGATTACTATAGGACAGGGCCTGCAACTTCCATTCGTGAACAAGCTAGGACCCATGCCCCCACTCCCGGACAGGCCGACCAATTATTGACCTAGGCAGGTTAAGTCGGCAGCCGACATTCCGCCAAGGTTACCTCGCAGCCCTCCTCGACAGGTGACCTCCAAAAGAGAACCTCAAGTTGAAGCCGGGGAGAGCCGGCAAACTACGTGAACAGAGCCCGTCATTGAGGATGACAAAATGGAAGTATCCAGCTCGTCGCGAAAACAAGCATCTGAGGAACCAACTGGCCAAGATGCAAAAGGAGATCCAACAGTTGAAAAGAGGGAAAGGTAAGGAGGTCAAGAAGGACCCCTGAGAGAGATAAACGCCCCCTTTACTAGAAGAATCTGGGAGGCAGAGCTCCCCCCGAAGATTAAGTTTCCATCAGATAAGTTCTCCGGTACGGAAGATCCTCTGAGCCACTTAGAGAGATTTGTTCAATAGATGGAAGTCCAGAACACAACCAAGACCACTATGTGTCGGATGTTCCCCACTACGCTAACAGATTGTACCAATACCTGGTTCATAAAGCTACCCATTGGTAGTGTGGACTCTTTCACAAAACTGTCAACTGATTTATGCTCACAATTCCAGGGAATCAAACCCTGAACGAAAGATCCCATCCATTTATAGTACGTGATCCAGGAGAGGGGGGGAACCCTTCGGGCTTATATGGAAAGGTTCCACAAGGAAGTCATCCATATGGGGGTCTTCACTGAGAAAGAGACCCTTGCCAATTTTAGACGGAACCTTTGGGTGGGTAATCTTTTCCGATCCTTTACCAAACAACCACCGGAGACCTACCAAGAGGCCTATGAACGAGCTTTAGAGCAAGTTGAAGTTGACAAGTAGCTCAAGGTAAAGATGGAGCATGACGATATGAGAACCGAAAAATGACAGAAGAAGGAAGCTCCCAGACCTGAACAAGTTCAAAAAAATCAGAACAAATCTCCCAACAGGTCAACCTTACGTTTTCCCGTTTCTCAACCCAAGCAAGAAAGGTACGTAGTAAGGCGAACCCCTTCGCGGGCATCGCCTCTTCTCATGACGGTATCCTCTGTAATACGAGATGAGAGAGGATACCATCACTACACCTCCTTATATGCATCCCGTGAAATGATCTACCTCGTTATCCGAGATAAGGAGCTATTACAGAAGCCTGCACCTATGAAAGCCCTCATCGATAGGAGAAACCGGTACAAGTATTGTGACTTTCATGAATACGTGGGTCACAACACCTCAGAGTGATTTAACCTGCGTAACCAGATCGAGGCTCTAATAAAGGGAGGATGCTTGATAGAGTTCTTACAACAGGTTAGGGATGACAGTCAAACTGGGAAGGAAGTACAAGCGGAGATCTGTGAGCACACCAAGAGAAGAAAATTGGAGCAGGCTGATCTGATGCAGCAAATCCAGGTGATATATACCATCAACGAAGGACCTACATTGGTTGGCACCTCTAATAATTCCAGGAAAAACCATGCGAGGAAGGTCCCTTGTGTAGATGAAAAGCGAGGTATATTTAAGGTCGTCTAGAGCCCAGCTGACCCCTCTCAGTCTGCACAGATTATTTTTACCGAGGCGGATGTGTACAACACCGTGCAACCTCTTGACGATCCCATGGTGGTCACGGTACAGATTGCCAATAACATGTTCCATCGTGTGCTTGTTGACACATGCAGTAGTGTCGACATCCTCTTTAAATATACCTTGGAAAAACTGAATTTGAAACAATGGTGCTACAATAGCTGCACCACCCCACTTTATGGATTCACTGGGGACTCGATCATACCTGAAGGATCAAAGATCCTCCCAGTAATCACCGGAACAGCCCCCTTCCAGCAAAATATCATGACAAACTTCGTGGTAGTAGATTCCTCATCACCCTATAATGCGATATTAGGAAGACCTTTCGTGTCATCCTTAAAAGGGGTCTTGTTCATTTACCACAACGTCCTAAAGTTTCTAGTAGGAGAAAAGGTGGAGGAAATACGTGGTGACCAACAAGCGGCTAGGAAGTTCTATACAGTGTTTGCCAGCCTGACAGCTCTAGCGAAACGATTTGCACAGGTTACGATGATATAGGATGAGGTAACCCCGGAAAGACCCTAGAGGATGTAGAGCCCACAAATTACCCAGAGGATGACTCCGAGATTCCAGACGAAGATGAGCAGAGCAGGGAATGGGCAGTGGGGATCCAGTGGATAAGCTAGAAGAGATACCCGTTCGGATAGACAATCCCTTGAAGGTCTTCACTTCGAAGCCACTCTTGAACCGGAAGTGAAGAAGGGTCTGATCGGGCTCCTTAAAGAATTCAATGACATCTTCGTCTGGAGTCACGATAAGATGCCCGGGATCCCAATATCATTGGTTTCTTACTGTTTGGCAGTAGATTTAACATTTAAGCCCGTTAAACAAAAAAGGCGTCATTTTAAAGCCGAAAGAAATGTTGCGATTTAAGAAGAAGTGGACAAGTTGATCAGAGCAGGCTTCATCAGTACACTCTCTCAGCCCAAATCGAAGCCCAACGTCGATATTCATGAAACCCCGGATGTACCATAAAACTACCTCGCATAAGCACGGAGGGAGCGACGGGCTTCAAAACTATCAGGGAAGAAGCTAGGCACCACCAGGTCGAGCCAACATGTGAACACAGGATTCCGGGCTTCTCGAGGCCACCTACCTAAGAACCTCGGTTACTGGGTCAGGCTCCTCAACCACCCTCTAAAGGCCAAGAGGGTCGCTAAGCTCAAGAAACATTCAAAAGAAACCCAATAAGCGAAGAAAGCCCTCTCCGAGTTAAGGTTTTTAGAGGTCAAACATAATTCATGGCCTGAACGAGAAGTCCACCAACCTCACCAGGAGCCTGCTGTCTCCTACATGATATAAGAAAGAAGAAGACCTCTAAAATAGATCAGATCCATGTTACCTAATAGTAATGACTTCTAGGGTGTCCATTCCAAGCCTCTGAAAAAGGAACCAAAGCATAGATCTACCTCGCTCTACCAAAACTACGAATGGCTAGCTCAGCAACCTCCATGAAGAATCATGCCATAAGTACGCACAGGAATATATCTACGTAACAACCAGTCTTTACACGCAAGTCAAGAATTTGATTCCAAAAAGGAAGTAAACTTATCTGCGTCAACAGTATCATCATTTCCGCTATTTACTCGGAGTCAACAACTTTTCAAATAATGGATCCCGGCCGATAAGGAGGGAGTAGGTTCAGAGAATCAAAACGGGAGATACATCCGTTCAAAGTGATACGACCGCATATAAATATACAAAAAAAGTCCTACAGTGAGAAGGCATCATAAGGAGAGACAATAGGGAAAAAGAGAAAGAGAAGTACGTCAGACCTAAATTCTGTGATCAGAACACGGCCGTCGTGACATCCACTATTCGACAAGTACGAAGTTGCCACCTTTCTACGTTCTAGAGAGATAGTGAGCATATGAGAGAGAACCTTGTATTCCATGAGTAATCAATACTAGAGTCTCCACTTATTGTTGTTATACCAACACTCGTGTTTATCTAAATAGGTTAGGTATCATAGGTACCAACCCTGGTCATCAGCTCCGTGGTAGTGGTCTCGAGGGCTTTAGCTGTAATTCCTTATCCTGAGTGAATTTTCGGTTAACACTTTTTGGTGCCGTATGTGGGAACTCTCACACCACCATCTTAATATCCATAAGCTTATTGTTTTACAGGAGTCATGAGGCTTCACTCATTCTAGGGACAACCAGGCGCATCAAGACAACCTTCTGTTGAGTCGACACGAAAGGTCCAGAAGAAAGAAAGAAAATCCAGGCTCCATAGCCAGGTCCAAGACCAGCCAGTCATTGTACGGGCTTTGGATCCCCCTATGGGAAACCATGTCAAGCTTAACCAGCGAGCGGCGGCCTTCGTGGAAAACGTCCACATTTGACTGCTCACTGAGGGTATCACTATCCAGTAAGCAAACCTCTCCAATTGAGCGGAGTCAAGCAGACCCGGGGCTAGACAACCTGTCTTTGATAGCCTGGGATCTACCCTTCCAGGGCCAGCTCGTAACAGAACAGGATTTCCACCCTCGATCCGGGATAGGTTAGGGCCCATGCCCCCCATTCCCGAAGCGTTACCGCACTACCAGCCCAGGCAAGTCAAATCTGCGGCAGATATCCTTCCCAGAGATCGGGGAGAGATTCTCTACCCAACGACTCAATGAGGGAAGCCCGAGTTAGGGAAGAAGAAAGTCAACGAAGCCCCCAAGCAGACCCCCTCCGAAGAAGGGACCGGGTAGAGGTCACTAGTTAGTCAGAAGGGTCCGATAGTGAGGAGACTAAGATCAACTCAAGGAAACCCGACAGCAAACGCCTGAAAGACCAGTTAGCAGAGCTTCAGAAAGAGGTCCAATTGATGAAGAAATGAAGGTACAAGAAGGACAAGAAGGATCCTCTAAGTGAGATGAATGCTCTCTTCACCAGAAGAATCCGGGATGTGGAGCTTCGGCCAAAATTCAAAATATCGACCGATAGATTTTTCGGGACCGAGGATCCCATGAGCCACTTAGAGAGTTTCGTTCAACAGATGGAGGTCCAGAACACGACTATGGCCGTAATGTGTCGAATGTTCCCAACTACACTCATGGATTACGCTAAGACCTGGTTTAGAAAGCTATCTGCTGGCAGTGTGGATTCCTTCAGGAAGCTGTCAACAGTTTTTTGCTCACAATTCCAGGGAGCTAAGCCCTGATTTAAGGACCCAATATATCTACAGTATGTGATCCAGGAGAGAGGAGAAATACTCTGGGCTTATGTCGAGCGTTTCCACTAGGAAGTCATCCAGATGGAGGTCTTCACCGAGAAAGAAACCCTCGCCAACTTCTGAAGGAACTTGTGGGCAGGCAAGCTTTTCCGTTCTTTTGTCAATAGACCTTCAAAGACCTACCAAGAAGCCTATGATCGGGCTCTGGAGCAAATTGAGGTCGACGAACAACTCCAGGTTAAAATGGAACACGACGACATGAGAGCCGTAAAACGACAGAAGAATGAAGCTCTCAAACCTGACCAAGCTCAGAAAAGCCCCAATAAGTCGACGTATCGCTTCCCCATTTGTCAACCCAGATTGGAAAAATATCCTGCAAAACGAACTCCTCCATGAGCTTCACCTATTTCTAGGACAGTGGCCCCAATAGCTCGAGATGAGATAAGGTACGATCGTTACACCCCTTTAAATGCATCTCGTGAGACAATCTATCTCACCATTCGGGACAAGGGGTTGTTGTAGAAGCCCACACCTATGAAAGCCTATGTTGATAAGAGGAATCGTTATAAGTATTGTGACTTTCACGTAGACGTGGGACACAACACTTTAGAGTGCTACAACCTACGAAATCAGATCAAGGCTTTGATAAAGGAAGGATGTTTGGTAGAATTCTTATAGCAAATCAGGGATAACATTCAGACTGGATGGGAAGTACAAGCCGAGATCCGCGAGCACACTAAGAAAAGAAAAAGGGAGTAGACGGACCTGATACAACAAATCCAGATAATACATACCATCAGCGGAGGGCCTACTCTGGCTGGGACCTCCAACAATTCTTGGAAAAATCAAGCAAGAAAAGTCCCTCGTTTGGATGAGGGGCAGGGTATCTTCAAGGTCGACCAGAGTCCTACCAACCCCTCCCAGTTATCACAGATCATTTTCACTGAAGTAGATGTCTACAACACTGTATAGCCTCATGATGATCCTTTGATGATCATGGTACAGATTGCCAACTGCATGGTACACCGTGTGCTCGTCGACACAGGCAGCAATGTCGATGTTCTATTTGAAGACAACTTGGAAAAAATGAACTTGAAATAGTGGTGTTACAATAGTTACAATACCCCACTATACGGGTTTACTGGGGACTCAATCATACCCGTGGGATAAAAAATCCTACCAGTGATCATTGGAGCCATACCTCTCCAGCAGAATATCATGACAGACTTTGTGGTGGTGGATACCCCATCGACCTACAATGTAATATTATGGAGGCCATTTTTATCATCCTTGAAAGGGGTTCTATCCATTTACCACAACGTCCTGAAGTTCTCAGTAGGAGACAATGTGGGGGAAGTTCGGGGTAATCAGCAATTAGCCAGGAGATGCTACGTAGTGACTGCCAACCCAACAGCTCTAGCAAAACAGTTAGCCTAGGTGACAACAATCCAAGATGGGGCAACCCCTATATTGATCCTAGAAGATGTAAGGCCCATAAGTCACTCAGAAGGTGACCCAGCGGTGCCCGATGGGGAGGAGCAGAGAAGGGAATAGGCCAGCGGCAATCCAGTGGATAAACTAGAAGAGATTCCTGTCTGAACGGACGATCCATCAAAAGTCGTCAGAATCGGAGCCACCCTTAAGCTGGGAGTGAAGGAGGGCTTGATCGGGCTCCTCACAGAGTTCAATGACATTTTTGTGTGGAATCACGACGAGATGCCTAGGATCTCGATGACTTTAGCTGCTCACCGACTAGCGGTGGATCCGACCTTCAAACCCATCAAACATAAAAGATGGCACTTCAACGCTGAAAGAAATATGGCAGTCTAGGAAGAAGTGGACAAATTGACCCGAGCAGGCTTCATCAGAGAGGCACATTACCCCGAATGGATCGCCAACGTGGTCATGGTCACGAAGGCAAATGGGAAGTGGTGCATGTGCGTCGATTATACTGATCTCAACCGGGCATGCCCGAAAGATAGTTTCTGTCTACCAAAAATTGATCAGTTAGTTGACTCCACCTCTGGAAACAAGCTCTTGAGCTTCATGGATGCGTTTTTGGGGTACACTCAAATTATGATGCACCCCACTGACCAGGAAAGGACCAGTTTCATCACCGGACGGGGTCTGTATTGCTATAAAGTGATGCCTTTTGGGCTTAAGAATGCAGGAGCTACGTTCCAACGGTTCGTCAACCGGCTGTTCAAGTCCGAAATTGGAAGATCAATGGAGGTATACATCGATGATATGATCACCAAGTCATCAACTTTCGAAGGGCATTTGGACGACCTCCGCAGAACCTTCATGATTTTAAGGGGGAACCAAATGAGATTGAACCTCTCCAAATGTGCCTTTGGGGTGACAGCAGGAAAGTTTTTAGGCTTCATGGTCAATGAGAGGGGCAAAGAGGCTAACCCGAAAAAGATTAAGGCCATCCTGGATCTGGAGTTCCCTACGTCATTTAAACATGTTCAAGTCTTGATCGGGCAGGTAGCACCTCTCAACAGGTTCATCTCTCGGTCAACCGACAAGTGTCTCCCATTCTTCAAAGCTATTAAGCAGGGAAGAAACATGAAATGGGACAAGGAGAGTGAGCAAGCTTTTCAAGCCTTGAAAAAATACTTGTCAAGCCCTCCACTACTGGTTAAACCAAGCCCTAAAGAAGAGCTATAAATTTACTTGGCCGTTTCAGAAACTGTAGTACGCGGGGCCTTTGTCAAGGAATATGGAGATAGGATCCAGCGGCCTATATACTACGTGAGTCATGCTCTAACCAAGCCCGAGAAGAACTATACCCTTTTGGAGAAGCTCACTTATGCCTTGGTAACCTCGGCAAGGAAGCTTTGTCCCTACTTTCAAGCTCATTCGATAGCAGTAGTGACAGACCAACCCCTCTGTCAGTTTTTACAGCGGTCGAATGTTTCTGGAAGGATGGCCTTGTGGGCCCTGGAGCTCACCCAGTTTGATTTAAGGTATAAGCCTAGGACCGTAATTAAATCCCAGGCTCTAGTAGACTTTGTAGCAGAACTCTCAATGCCCCCAGGCCAAGCGGCCTCCGCAGCAACAGACATAGCCCCTGAGAAGATTCCAGAATCAGGCAACTGGCCAAAGGGTTGTAAGTCGTGGATCCTCTACACTGATGGAGCTTCCGGGTAAGCTGGGGGAGAAGCGGGCATAGTTCTAATCAATCCAGAAGGAACTGAGTGCTGCCTCTGCTTTAGATTTGAATTTAAAGCCACTAACAATGAGGCAGAGTATGCAGCCCTTTTAGTCGAAATAAGGGCAGCCGCAGATTTCGGGGTCGACTACCTGCAGGTTAGGAGCGACTCGTTGCTCATAGTCAACCAAGTCTTTGGGGATTATCAGGCAAAAGGGGATAACATGATTTTCTACCTGAAGCTGGTTCAACAACTTAGAAGCAAATTCAAAGGTTTCAGGATTGAGCAGGTACCTCGACAATAGAATCGGCGAGCCCATGTCCTGGTCAAGATAGCTGCGAATGGTGGCCAGACCTTACCCCAAGGGTCCCTCTTCAAGTGACTCCCCTACCTAGCACAGTGGAAAGTAAGGAGATTCATACCCTGGATCGGTAACCTTACTAGATGGACAAGATAGTGGATTACCTACAAGAAGGGAGACTTCCCGAGGAGCGATGGATGCTTATACAGGAGAGGCAGATCCCTTCCTTTGCTCCAATATTTACACCCTGAAGATGCCAAATGGGCATTGAAAGAGGTTCACTCAGGGGAATACGGCAACTATATTGGTGGGGAGGCGTTGGCCTATCAGGTACTCTGCATGGGGTACTACTGGCCAACCATCCACCAAGATGCAAAGATCTTGGTACAATCATGTAAAGCTTGCCAGAAGACAGTAAAATTGAATCACCTACCGCCAGAGCGATTATCATCCCTTAGCTCACCATACCCCTTTGCTATGTGGGGAGTTGACTTGATTGGACCGCTTCCAACTGCTCCTGGTCAAGCCAAGCTTGCTATCGTGGCAATCAACTATTTCACAAGATGGGTTGAAGCTGGACCACTCTCCTAGATATCGGAAGAAAATACAATAAGATTCATAAAAAATAATGTGGTTTGTAGGTTCGGAACCCCTCTTGCCATTATAGCCGACCTCTGCAAGCAGTTTGATAATGGCCGATTCAAAGACTTTTACGATGGCTTGGGAATCGACCTTAGGTTCGCATCAGTAGCCTACCCCCAGACTAATAGGCTGGTGGAGTCCACCAATAAGACTATAAAAAAGCTGTTAAAAAAGAAACTAAAACAGAAAAAATGTAGATGGGCTGAGGAGCTTCCCGAGGTCCTCTGGGCTTACCACACTATAAGGAGAACAACTACCGAGGAAACACCCCACTCACTAGCCTTCAGGGTTGAAACGATGCTTCCCATTGAGCACAAACTAACCTCTTTTAGAACCGGGGAGCAATGAGGATAAGCGTTGAGCTAGCTTGGATCTCTTGTAAGAAAAACAAGATCGAGCAGCTGAGAATGTAGCAGTTTACCAGAGCAGGATTGCTAGATACTTTAACCGTAGGGTTAAAGCCTGAAACTTTAAGGAAGAGGACCTAGTTCTCAGGAAATTGACGTTGAATACCAGGAGGAGCTCAAACGGTGCTCCAAGGCCCAACTGGGAAGGGCCATACTTGGTAAAGGTGGTGATCCGTAATGGGGCAAATAACTCGAAGACATGAATGGTTGACTCATCGATCATACCTGGAATGCAGATCATTTGAGAAAATTCTACCCCTGAACAGGGGAATCATGAGCAGGCTACCTCCACCTAGATCTTAACCACCAACAATAATGTACCCCTTTCTTTTTATCAATAAAAGCCTGTTTCTTTCGCCATCTTCAGTTATGTTCTACAATGGTTTGGATCTACATGGGAAAATTCGACATTATCATCCCAAGACCAGGGATTAGCCGAGGAAGCCCCCTCGCTATCCCTAATACCTCGACCGGGCACTACCCCCGGCCAAGAAAGGTTTGAGTGCAAGAGCATAATTGTCATCTAGATATCGAGACCAGTAAATAACTAGATAGCCCTCCTGATGTCTTGGTCGGGCTACCACCCCCTATAAAGGTCTGAGTGTAAGAGCATAGTTGTCATCCAGATCTCGAGACCAGGAAATAGCTAGATAGTCCTCATGATGCCTTGGTCGGGCTACCACCCCCAAGAAGGGTCTAGGTGTAAGAGCATAATTGCCATCCAGATCTCGAGACCAGAAAATAGCTAGATAGCCCTCCAGATGCATTGGTCGGTCTACCATCCCTAAGAAGGGTCTGAGTAGATCTTGAAACTAGGAAATAGCTAGATAGCCCTCCTGATGCCTTGGTCAGGTTATAAACCTCCAAGGAAGACTCAATTTTAAGAGCGCGGTAGCCCTCCCAGCCTAAGAGAGGGCTAGATAGTTCTCCTTGATACCTCATTCGGGCTATAACCTTCTAAAAAAGCTCAAGGTCTAGAATCAAATAAGGGGACTGTCAACCAAAGTCTCCGAGCTACAAGTGTCTATTGAGAGTCAAAAGATAAAGCTAGCTATCTAGGTTCACACTTAAATAGTTATCTTATCTTGTTACTTTTCCCGAGCTAAATCAAGTTGCTATAGGGGCTGAACGTACACGCAAATCAAAATTTGAACCAAGTCTAAAAGATAAATTTCATTGATGAATTGGGGAGCCTATCCCCCGGTAAGGCTATAGCAATCGAACAGGGAGCCTAACCTATGGTTCCGGGCTACAAGCAAAAAAAATGATAATGATCAAGCATGAGTAAAGAGGGGGTGCCCACCCCCCCTTTTTCGGGCATTCAGAGTAAGTTACAAGAAGGTGTACTCAAGCTTCTGTATCTTCTCGGTCTCTTCCAGCTTTCCCTTCTTCCAGATAGACCTCGCCTTCTGCTCTTCTTTCGAGAGGTCGTCCATCCCGTATAGTCGTCTCCGCCGCCACCACCACCTCTTCCTGAGGATGCCCCTCGATTGCCTGATGCTCGGTAGGGTCCTCCTCCATGACCTCATTGACCACCGCCATGACATCAGAAGGTATGGCTGCATAAAGAAGGTTGGCCATTGACTCTGGCATAATTTCCCCTCCTGTTAGCTCCTCCTTTGAAGGCACCTTAGGGGGGCCTCGGGCTTTTGTAAGATCTTCTTCCTGCTCCATGGGTAGAACCTCCTTCGAGGATTCTTCGGGACCTGATGTTAGGAAGACAAGAGGATAAGGAGGAAGGTCTGACCTAATTGGATGCTTCCCTGCTTCGGCCACATTAGAGGAATCCAGGTCATCACCTAAGAGGCGAGACACCTCAGCGACCTTGGCCATTATCTTCTCCCTATCTCAGTTAGCAATAATTGACAGGTCAAAGGGGGAGGGTCTCAGCGACTTGGTATGAGGCGTAGAAGTATCCCTCGCTGAAGGAGGAGTCCACCTCAGCCTGAAGCTTGGCAACTAGTGCTTGAAGAGCATAATTCTCAGCATCTAACGCTTTCGCTTCTTCCTTCCAGTTATCCCTCTGGCTAGCTCATCGCTTAGACCGAAGAGTTTCTCGATCAAAAGATCGCTTCAGCCTATCATGGTCGTACTGAAGTTCTGCCAGTTGTGTTTCCATTCCTCTCTGGCTGGAAGTCATCTCCCGAACCAAAGATTGAGCATGCGCCAACAATCCCATGGCCCGCTCAGCCTCATCTTTAACCCTAGCTGCCTGATCTCGGAGAAATGATACCTGGTGGCCCATTGCTACATTGAACTTGAAAGCCTGCAAAACATGAAACAGAGGTTAGAAAGCAATCAAATCTCACAATCACAGGAAATAAAGGCAATGACTACCTCGGCTAGAAGGGAAAACCCCTTGGTAACCAGAAAGTTCACGGGCATGGAATCCATCCTGAAGAGCCCTCCACCCGGGCGTGAAGCAACGAACTGCTTTAAAACCTCATCCTGGCCAACCGAGCCCGACTGATGGTGGTGGCCAGAAGGGGGAATCTCAGGAATACCAACCTCGGGATCCCCTGGAGCCTGAACTAGCCAGGATGCAGCTGGATCAGCGGAATGAGTGGGTAATGTAACTAGGGAAGCAGCAGCTGAAGTAGGAGCCACTGGTTAAGGGGCGGAGGTGGACGTATTAATGGCTTGAGAAGTAGGCCCTCCTCCATTTAGAGATTTTGTTGCCCGAGATGTGAGAACAACCATCTTAGATCTCATCTGGGAAGGCGATGAAGCAGGAACAGGCGAAGCAGCGGCCATAATGATTGGCCCCCCTTTTTCCAAGGTAGCCAAGAAGGCTCCCGGGGATGACCTGGAAAGAGGGGGAGGGTCTAAGCTTTTTGGGCTTCACGAGAAGCTGGAGCAACCATAAAAACTGTTTTTTAAAAAAACAGAGGATGTCAGAGGCAAATCAGTTAATGAAAACAAAACATTATAACTTAATATTACTCACGAGGGGAAGCATCGGAGATACGTAGATACTTGTTCACTCTACAGGGATCGAAGGGGTCAGCAGTTGGAAACTTCAAGTTCAGATAATTTCTGGCAAGGATAGTCTTCAGCACAGCCTCAGACTTAGAGGGCAGGGAATACTGATCCCATGAGGGTTTGTCATTGAATGAAGTAGGAACCTCGAACTCATACCCGCCGATGAATACGTAGTTTCCCCAATCTCCCCCCGCTAATATCCACTCTTCCTTCCAGGCAGGGTCTTTTCTCCAAGCGTCGGGGATGATAAAGTTGAGTTTGTTTTTTGCCTTCACTTAGAACTGTCCCCGGGGACCTCTAGACAAGCCCTCGATCTGAAAAAGGTAGGCCAGCTCTTCTGCCCCTAGTTCCCAGGTGACGTTACCTAGCTCGCACTATTCCCTCCACAGCACGAGGAAGCCAATCAGATGCCTCCAGAAGCCGGGCGTCAGTTGAAGGGGAGCTAGTTGAAGAGCGTTAAGGGCCAGCCGAAGAATGGGGTGAATGGGGAGTCTGACCCCATCTCAAAGGTCGCCAAATGAATGGGAAGCATGCCCGCGGGAGGATTATAAACATCGTAGTTCCTATGGGGAACTGTGAGGGTAACACCCTTAGGAATGCCGTATTTATCCCGAATGCGGTTGATCGATTGTGGGTCAATGGTAGAATCAGAAATAACCCTAGATTCTGAAGGAAAAGGCATCACTAAAGGAAGCCCAGTCACCGCAACTTGAACCTCCCCAGCGATGTCGACCCTCTCTCTAGAATCGGAATCCTCGTCAACTAAGTTTAGAGGGTTGTCGGGTTGATTCGAGAAGCCGGAACCGATTGAGACGTTCCTACCAGAGCGACGATACTGTTGGACTGGGAAGAGTCCTTGTCGCTCGAAATTTCTCGCACCCGTTTCCGAGGAACCAGGTTAGAGCCTTCAGTGCCCTCGACCAAGGCTTCAATGCTGTCAGAGAAGTTCGACATTGTTGGATGAAAAGAGCTTGAAGGTAGGTGAAAGATAAAGATGTGGTCGGAGAAGACAAGTAAAGGAGAAGAAATCTGTAAGTTCAAAATTGAGAGAAAGTGTAAAGAAACGGGCAATGAGTTTGAAATTAAATAGAGTGATGTCGGCGATATCCTCGGAAAGATCACCTCGAGCTACGGAGAGAACCGTAACACTGCCGGTTTTCCTCAAAGAACACACCAATTCAAGTTCGACACATCATTTGGACAATTAATGAGAAGATTTCATTCGAGATTCTCAGTAATTATCTCATAACGGAAAATTTTCATAATTAAATAAGGAATCTGACTCCAACTCCAACCCCAACCCCAACCCCAACCCCAACCCCACTTCCACTTCCACTTCCGGTGTTCAAGTTAGAGGGGACTTCTATTAATAGTAAAATTTGGTTAGGGACCAAAGATGTGAAAAGGAGATGTACAACCCTCTCTACTAAGAGGTGATGTGTCTTTATTTTTATTTATCATTATTATTATTATTATTACATAAATTGAGGTAGTTTTTGAGAATGGTGAAGGGAGGACTCAAACACAAGGCCACACCTAGTGACGTAGGTTTGAAAGCTTTACACTTGACCAAACTCATTTTATCAATCAATTTATTAAAAAAAAATCAATTGATCTTCTCAAACAAAGGAAACAAATTCCATTGTTGATAATTATTTTTGTTATCTACATAACATTTTCAAATCAATTAATACATAATTTGCTATGTAAACTTGGACTATCTTATAAATAAATTAAGAATACATACAGAAATAGACTATATAAAGATTTTTTTTTTATGAGGAGAACTCGAACTCATAATCTCACGATGTTTCGAGACCTCGTAATACAGGCGTAAAGGGTTTAGCTTGGACTAACCGCTTGTCATCCTACCAAGTTTAGTTAAATTTGCCCATAAAAAAAAAAAAGATATGATTGATTTAGTTGAACGGTGGTGCATGAAATGAATGAGAAGAAGCATGTAGTGAGTAGTGAGTAGATTAAAAGTGGGAGAAAATGGAGGAGATGAAGATCACAATTCACAGTCAAGATTGAAGAACAACCCTACACGTGGTTCTCTCCTTCACTTGTTGCTTTTGACTCGCTAAACATCAACTACTACAATCACTATTTCTTTTGTTTCTATAAACTTCTTCACTTGTGCTTGCTCACTCCCTTTTTTCACACAAAAAATGGCACTCATGAAACTTGGATCCAAATCCGAAGCATTTCATCGCGATGGCCGTACTTGGTATATATATATATCCAACTCTCTCTATCTCTTTCGTTAATCTGTATGTGAATGTTTGAATTAATGTTCTATGTGAGCTCTGGACAATGCTGTTTGCTGGGTGGTAATCTGCATTGCTCATTTAGACAACATGGTATACATGGTTGAATGCTTGATGTTCGATAAAATGCCATGATATTCTAAGAACTTAAATTCTTTATGTTTGATTAAAACTGTTATCTAAGTAGATTCTTGCCATCTAAAAGAAAAATGGGGAGAGCAAAATTGTCATCATAATCAAAAAAATATAAGATTATTTCATGCAATTGTATGTGTTTTCGCTCATACAGATTGTGAAATTAGTATCTTGGATCTTATTCATGCTTTGCTTTCAGGTTTTGCACATCTGGACTTCCTAGTGATGTCACAATTGAAGTTGGAGAGATGATTTTCCATCTCCACAAGGTGCAATTTATTTATTAATACATCTAGTTTTGAGTTTATTCGATTTTACTATTGCAACTTATGATGCTGAATTCTAATCTTCCTCCTTATTTTGGTATCTGCTGCTATAGTTTCCATTGCTGTCGAGAAGTGGACTGTTAGAGAATCTCATTGAAGAGTCCTGCAGCGAGCTGGATGGATCGATTTGTCTTTTAAAACTCCATGAAGTACCTGGTGGAGGTAAAGCTTTTGAGCTTGTAACCAAATTTTGCTATGGTGTTAAAATGGAGATTACCTCTTTAAATGTAGTCAGTCTTAGATGCGCGGCAGAGTACTTACAGATGACTAATGATTACGGAGAAGGGAATCTGATTATGCAAACAGAGGCTTTCCTTAATGATGTCTTCAGCAATTGGGCAGACACTCTAAAAGCTCTTGAAACATGCGATGATCAAGTTTTACCATATGCAGAAGAGCTTCACATTATTTCAAGGTGCATTGATTCACTGGCAATGAAAGCTTGTGCAGATCCAACCCTATTCAATTGGCCTGTTTCAGAATGCAATGACACAAAAAACTCGGAGGATAACATGTTATGGAATGGAATATCAACTGTTATGAAGCCAAAGCCAATAGGAGATGATTGGTGGTATTCAGATGTGTCAACTCTTCGTTTACCTCTATATAGAAGGTTGATTTTAGTCCTTGAATCAAGAAACATGAAGCTCGAAAGCATAGCTGCATCCATCACATACTACACTAAGAGATATCTTCCAATGATGAATAGGCAATTGAGTTTCAATGATAGGATCCATGTTAACTCAGGGACAAGTACTCCTGCCTTATCGGAGAATGATCAGAGAGCCTTCCTTGAAGAGATTGTTGACTTAGTTCCTAATAAGAAGGAAGTTACATCCACCAGGTTTCTTCTTAGGCTGCTTCACACTGCTATGGTCTTACACGCGAGTCCATTATGTAAAGAAAATTTGGAGAAGAGGGTCGGAGCCCAGTTCGAGCAAGCTTCACTTGTTGATCTTCTCATACCAAATATAGGTTGCACAGACACCCTTTATGACATAGACTGTGTCCAGAGGATGCTTGATCATTTCATGTTACTAAACAAGCCTTCAGCTTTGTCTTCTTCTCCTTGCATAATCGAAGAGGGACAACAAATGACTAGTGGATCTGATTCACTTACACCTATGACAATGGTGGCTGCTTTGGTGGATGGATATCTTGCTGAGGTGGCACCAGATGTTAATTTGAAGCTCCCAAAATTTGAGGCTCTTGCTGCTGCAATCCCTGATTATGCCAGGCCACTCGATGATGGTGTTTATCACGCGATAGATGTGTACTTGAAGGTAATTCAGTTGTGAATGTGCTGCTTGTCTCTTGAACTTGAATTATCTTTTCTCAATGACATCAGTCTATTCAAATATCAGAAGGTCACATTGAATTCATATTTTCACATTTTACAATTTCAGGAACATCCTTGGATTACAGATCCTGAGAGAGAGCAACTCTGCAGACTCATGGACTGCCAGAAACTGTCATTGGAAGCTAGCACTCATGCAGCTCAAAATGAGAGGCTACCTCTTCGTGTAATCATCCAAGTGCTCTTTTTTGAACAGCTTCGTCTCCGTACTTCAATCTCTGGTTGGTTCTTTGTTGATGACTTTGAGAGCTCACAGAACCCTAGTGTCCCTAAAAATGATAGCTCTCGTCAAATGGACCCTTCAAAAGACCAAGTAGACGGTGTCAATGAAGTGAGGGAGCGTGTTTCTGAGCTTGAAAAGGAGTGTTTGAACATGAAACAAGAGCTTCAAAAGATTGTCAAGACAAAAAGAAGTTGGAACATTTTTGCCAAAAAATTAGGCTTTACCAAGAAGTCACAGCAGCCCTGCAAACCAAAGGAATCAAAGTCCCGCGATTTAAAGGAACCAGCATCAACTGTTAATGCAGAACAAAATCAACCTAATGAGGCGATTCATCAGGCTTTAAAAGTTTAGACTAACTCGGTATTCTTATTTCTTTGTATTGTTGTTTTATCTTACTGTTGTATAATCAGGTAATTCTCTTCTTGTGGTTAAACAATGATCAAATTGCTGTAGTATGTAGAATTTAAGCTGTAATTCATTTCATTTATCATTTATTCTCTTTCACTTGCGTGCATGCAAAGCTCCTTGCTTGTGTAGTTCCGTTGATTTGATGATACTGGGTGGGGTTATAGTGTTATTAATGCTGTCTTGGATCGCAAGTTTTCATGTGTGCAGTCTTTTGTTTGTGCTTCTGTGATTATCATGGTGTAATGAATTACCCTACATCTTTGCCTTTTATGGAGAACAACATGAAAGAATTATAATGTAAAAATTAAAGGCTTCCTTGATCAAACACTTTTATTACATTTTTGAGGTCTCATGTATTGCTAGAAACAATCTCGAACATAGAATTGGTTAGAATTAACAGAAGTTCCCTCCGAAAAGAACCATCTGCAACTTCTGCAGAACATCAATAAACGTGAAAAAAAAGGATAAAATGATGTAACTTTAATTTGTTCAAGGAAGAGTAAATCTTGTTAGAATATTTCAGTATTAAAGTAGAATATATTTGTTATTATTGTATAGTTGACAAATCTTCTAATAGTTGACAAATCTTCTTGTTAATAGCCAATTTTGGCTACGGGACCAAAGAGAAATTTTCCACTCTCCCAGCTTGAATCCAAACCCGAGGTCACCTATCCTGGAACCCCGGTTGCTGGGGTCTGGCTTTGGAACCATCCCGTGAAAGCAAGGAAAGGTCGTCGAGCTCAGGATGCATTTAAGGTGAAGCCCAACACAAACAAATCGAGCTCCTTCCACCAAATCAAGGCTCCTCGAGATCGAAACTACCTTGTAGCCTCTTCAGAAGCCAGCCATCCTCCCCAAACACAGAGAGAGACCCATTAAGTGCCCATCTTGCACTACAGTACTGCTTCGTCTCTCTGAAGGAAGATTCGAACCTATCTGGACGAGAAAAGGAAGCTCGCCTAATCCATGCTACCCTCAATGAGTGCCCATAAGGCCGTCTCAAGCTCTAAGGGATCAGGAAAGGTCAGGCCAAGCTTTTGGGACCAGGACTAAGGCATAGGTCTACCTCTCTCTACGAAACAACGAACAGCTAACTCGACGACCTCCATGAAAAATCGTGCCGTGAATACACACAAGATCATATCTGCGAACATTAAAACTCTACGTACGTGTAAAGCAAGAGATTGAGTCCAAAAAGGAAACAAACTTATCTCCACCAAAGATGTTCTCAAATCCGTTATTAATGCAAGGTCAATGACTTTAAAATGAGAGATCACACCCGATAAGATGGGAACGGATTCAAAAAATCGTGGCGGGAGATTCACTGGTTTGAACTACTGGAACCGTGTATAAATATGCCCGACATGAAGAGAAACAAAAAAGGGAGAGGGAAAATAAAATGAAGAAAGTTTTCGGCCTAAATTCTGTGATCAGAACACAACCTCCATTATTACCTACTATTCAACAGGCACGAGATTGTCACCTTACTGTATCCCAGAGAGATTAAGAGTGTTTACGAGTCTTTTTGTACGATATTCACAGTCGATAATAAAGTTATTACATTCATATCTTGATTGCACTTATATCTACACATCCATCTTTTTTCAATCAGGTTAGGTACCTAAGGTACCAACCCCGGCCACCACCTACGTTGTAGTGGTCTCGAGTGTGTTAATTGGAATTTCTCACCTCGAGTAAATTTTTCGTTAACACTTTCTGGCGCCGTCTATGGGAACGAACCCATGCCGTAATTTTTATATTTACTAATTTATTGTTTTGCAGTAATCATGAGGCTTCGCTCCTTTCATGGACAGTTCAAAAACTCGGGACATCCATCTGGCCCCTCAACCCAGAAAGGGCAGAAAAAGGGAAAGAAATCCAAGCATCGTAAGTCAGCCTCGCATCAGCCAGGCACAGAAAGGGCTCCAACCCCTCTGGCGGTGAGTTAAGCTGTGATCAATCAGCATGCAGTAGCCATTGTGGAAAATGTCCACCTCCGTCTAGCTACAGAAGGAATTGATCCTCAGCTCGCAGACCTCGAAATCCAAGGAGAGACAAGCCGACCTGTGGCCACGCAGCCTGCCTTCGATCAGCTAGGACACCTCCCCCACCCCCACCGATCCCTGATTACTTTGGGACAGGGCCTGTAACTTCCTTCCGCGAACAAGCTAGGGCCCATGCCCCCACTCCCGGACATGCAGACCAACTATCGTACAAGGCAGGTTAAGTCGGCAGCCGATATTCCGCCAAGGTTACCTGGTAACCCTCTTCGATCGGCGACCTTAAATGAGAACCTCAAGTTGAAGCCGGGAAAAACCAGTAAACTGTGTGAACAGAGCCCGTCCTTGAGGATGATAAAATGGAAGTATCCAACTCATCGGGAGGATCTGACAGCGAGAGATCCGAGGTTGACTCTAAGAAGCACGAAAACAAGCGTCTGAGGAACCTGCTGGCCGAGATGCAGAAGGAGATCCAACAGTTGAAAAGAGGGAAGGGTAATGAGGTCAAGAAAGACCCCCTGAGAGAGATAAACGCCCCTTTTATCAGAAGAATCCAGGAGGCAGAGCTCCCCCCGAAGATTAAGATGCCATCAGATAAGTTCTCCGGTACGGAAGATCCTCTGAGCCACTTGGAGAGATTTGTTTAATAGATGGAAGTCCAGAACACAACCAGGGCCACTATGTGTCGGATGTTCCCCACTACGCTAACAGATTGTACCAAGACCTAGTTCATAAAGCTACCCATTGGTAGTGTGGACTCTTTCACAAAACTGTCAACTGATTTCTGCTCATAATTCCAGGGAATCAAACCCTGAACGAAAGATCCCATCCATTTATAGTACGTGATCCAGGAGAGGGGGGAAACCCTCCGGGCTTATGTGGAAAGGTTCCATAAGGAAGTCATCCAGATGGGGGTCTTCACTGAGAAAGAGACCCTTGCCAATTTTAGACGGAACCTTTGGGTGGGTAATCTTTTCCGATCCTTTACCAAACAACCACCGGAGACCTACCAAGAGGCCTATGAACGAGCTTTAGAGAAAGTTAAAGTTGACAAGTAGCTCAAGGTAAAGATGGAGCATGACGATATGAGAACGGAAAAATGACAAAATAAGGAAGCTCCCAGACCTGAACCAGTTCAAAAAAATTAGAACAAACCTCCCAACAGGTCAACTGATTTTTTTGAAAGCTACCCATTGACAGTGTGGACTCTTTCACAAAACTGTCAACTGATTTCTACTCACAATTCTAGGGAATCAAACCCTGAATGAAAGATCCCATCCATTTACAGTACATGATCCTCCGGGCTTACATGAAATGGTTTCATAAGGAAGTCATCTAGTTTGGGGTCTTCACTAAGAAAGAGACCATTGCAAGTTTCAGACAGAACCTTTGGGCGGGGTAAGCTTTTCCGATCAATTGCCAAACGACCACCGGAGACCTATCAAGAGGTCTATGACCGGGCTTTAAAGCAAGTTGAAGTTGTCGAGCAGCTCAAGGTAAAGATGAAGCATGACGATATGAAAACGGCAAAATGACAGAATAAGGAAGCTCCCAGACCTTAACTTGATAAAAAAAATCAGAAAAAACCTCCCAACAGGTCAACCTTCCATTTTTCCGTTTCCCAACCCAAGCAAGAAAGGTACCCAGTAAGGAGAACCCCTTCGCGGGCATCGCCTCTTCTCAGGACGGTATCCTCTGTAACGCGAGACGAGAGAGGATACGATCACTACACCCCTTTAAATGCATCCCGTGAAACGATCTACCTCGCTATCCGGGATAAGCGGCTATTATAGAAGCCCTCACCTATGAAAGCCCCCGTCGATAGGGGAACCGGTACAAGTACTGTGACTTTCATGAAGACGTGGGTCATAACTCCTCAAAGTGCTTTAACCTGTAAAACCAGATCGAGGCTCCAATAAAGGTAGGATGCTTGATAGAGTTCTTGCAACAGGTTAGGGACAATATTCAGACTGGGAGGGAAGTACAAGCGGAGATCCGTGAGCACACCGAAAGGAGAAAAGGGGAACATATGGATCTGAGGCAACAAATCCAAGTGATACATACCATCAACGGAGGACCTACATTGGTTGGCACCTCTAATAATTCCAAGAAAAACCATGCGAGGATGGTTCCTCATGTAGATGAAGGGCGAGGTATCTTCAAAGTCGTCTAAAGCCCAGCTGACTCCTCTTAGTCTGCGCAGATTATTTTTACCGAGGCGAATGTCTACAACACCGTGCAACCTCATGACGATCCCATGGTGGTCACGGTACATATTTCCAAATGCATGGTCCATCGTGTGCTTGTTGACACATGCAGTAGCGTTGACATCCTCTTTAAAGATACCTCTTGGAAAAACTGAATTTGAAACAATGGTGTTACAATAGTTGCACCACCCTGCTTTATGGATTCACTAGGGACTCGATCATACTTGTGGGATCAAAAATCCTCCCAGTAATCACCGGAACAGCCCCCCTCCAGTAAAATATCATGACGGAGTTCATGGTGGTAGATACCCCATCTGCCTATAATGCGATATTAGGAAGACCTTTCTTGTCATCCTTAAAAGGGGTATTTTCCATTTACCACAACGTCCTAAAGTTTCCAGTAGGAGACAAGGTGGGGGAAATACGTGGCGACCAGCAAGCGGCTAGGAAGTGTTATGTAGTGTCTACCAGTCCGGCAGCTCTAGCGAAATGATTTGTACAAGTTACGATGATACATGATGAGGTAACCCCTGGAAAGACCTTAGAGGATGTAGAGCCCATAAATTACCCAGAGGATGACCCCGAGATTCCAGATGAATATGAGTAGAGCAGGGGATGGGCAGTGGGGATCCAGTGGATAAGCTAGAAGAGATACCCGTCAGGATGGACAATCCCTTAAAGGTCATCAAGGTCGGAGCCACTCTTAAACCGGGAGTGAAGAAGGGTCTAATCAAGCTCCTTAAAGAATTCAATGGCATCTTCGTCTGGAGTCACGATGAGATGCTTGAGATCCCGATATCAATGGTTGCTCACTGTTTGGCAGTAGATCCAACATTTAAGCCTGTCAAACAAAAAAGAAGTCACTTTAACGCCGAAAGAAATGCTGCGATTTAGGAAGAAGTGGACAAGTTGATTAGAGCAGGCTTCATCAGAGAGGCGCGTTACCCCAAATGGATCGCCAACGTGGTTATGGTCAGGAAGGCGAATGGGAAATGGCATATGTGTGTTGACTACACCGACCTCAACCGGGCGTGTCCGAAAGACAGTTTCCCTTTACCAAATATCGATCAGTTGGTTGACTCCACGTCCAGGAACAAACTTCTAAGCTTCATGGATGCATTCTCGAGTTACAACCAGATCATGATGCACCCCGTCGACCAAGACAAGACCAGTGTTAATAGTAAAATTTGGTCAGGGGTCAAAGAGACATTTTCCACTCTCCCAGCCCAAATCGAACCTAAAGTCGACAATCATGAAACCCCGGATGTACCATAAAACTACCCTGCAGAAGCATGGAGAGAGGGCCGGGCTTCAAAACTATTAGGGGAGAAGCTTTGCACGACAAGGTCGTGCCCCCACGTGAACACTGGATTCCGGGCTTATTGAGGCCTCCTACCTGGGAACCTCAGTTTCTGGGATCAGGCTCCTCAAACCACCCCGTGAAGGCTAGGGGGTCCCCAAGCTCAAGAAACATTCAAAAAAAATCCAACAAACAAAGCAAGCCCCCTCCGGGTTAAGGTTTTTAAGGGTCAAACATAATTCATGGCTTGAACGAGAAGTCCACCAACCTCTCCAGGAGCACGCTGTCTCCTCCACGATATAAGAAGGAAGAAGACCTCTAAAATAGATCAGATCCATGTTACCTCATAGTAATGACTTTTAGGGTGTCCATTCCAAGCCTCCGAAAATGGAACCAAAGCATAGATCTACCTCGCTCTACCAAAACTACGAATGGGTAGCTCAGCAACCTCCATGAAGAATCATGTCGTAAGTATGCACAGAATATATTTACATAACAACCAGTCTTTACACGCAAGTCAAGAATTTGATTCCAAAAAGGAAGTAAACTTATCTTAGTCAACAGTATCATCGTTTCCGCTATTTACTCGGAGTCAACAACTTTTCAAATAATGGATCCCGCCCGATAAAGGGGGAGTAGGTTCAGAGAATCAATACGGGAGATACATCCATTCAAAGTGATACTACCGCATATAAATATATAAAAACATTCCTACAGTGAGAAAGCATCATAAGAAGAGATGATAGGGAAAAAAAGAAAGAGAAGTACGTCGAACCTAAATTATGTGATCAGAACACGGCCGTCGTGACATCCACTATTAGACAAGTAAGAATTTGCCACCTTCCTACGTTTTAGAGAGATAGTGAGCATATAAGAGAGAACCTTGTACTCCATAAGTAATCAATACTACAGTCTCCACTTATTATTGTTATACCAACACTCGAGTTTATCTAAGTAGATTAGGTATCATAGGTACCAACCCCCTGCATCACCTCCGTGGTAGTGGTCTCGAGGGCGTTAGCTGTAATTCCTCACCCTGAGTGAATTTTCGGTTAACAACCAGCTTCATCATCGGGCAAGGTCTGTACTGCTACAAGGTAATGTCATTTGGGCTTAAGAATGCAGGAGCTATATATCAAAGATTGGTCAATCGGTTGTTCAAACCCGAGATTGGAAAATCAATGGAAGTGTACATCAATGACATGTTTACCAAGTCACCTACCATAGAAGGGCATCAGGACGACCTTCGCAGAACTTTTATGATCCTAAGGAAAAACCAGATGAGGTTGAACCCCTCCAAATGTGCCTTCGGGGTAACAGCAGGAAAGTTTCTAGGCTTCATGGTTCATGAGAGAGGAATAGAGGCTAACCCAGAAAAAATCAAGGCAATCTTAGATCTTGAATCCTCCACTTCACTAAAACAGGTTCAAATCTTGACCAAGCAGATTGTTGCACTCAACAGGTTCATTTCTCGGCCCACATAAATGTTTCCCTTTCTTCAAAGCTATCAAGTAAGGAAGGAACATGAAATGGTACCAAAAGAGCAAGAAAGCTTTTCAATATTTAAAGAAATATATGTCAAACCCCCAGTTACTAGTCAAGCCAAGTCCGAGAGAGGAGTTGTAAATCTACTTAGCCATTTCAGAAACTACGGTAAGTGGAGCCTTGGCCAAGGAACGTGGAGACAGGGTCCATCAACATATCTACTATGTGAGTCACACCCTAACCAAGCCGAAAAAGAATTATACTCTTCTAGAGAAACTCGCATATGCCCTGGTGACCTCGGCGAGGAAATTCTGCCTCAACTTTCAAGCTCACTCAATAACAATAGTAACGGACCAACCTCTCCGTCAATTCTTGCAAAGGCCGGATGTATCTAGAAGACTGGTTTCATGGGCCTTGGAACTCACCCAGTTTGATTTAAGGTATAAATCTAGGACCTCAATTAAAGCCTAGGCTTTTGCGGACTTTATGGCAGAGCTTTCAGTGCCCCCAGGTCAAGCGACCTCTACAGCGACAAATATAGCTCTTGAGAGGATTCCAGAGTCTGACAGCTGGCTGGTAGAATGCAAGTCTTGGATTATCTACACTGATGGATCGTTCGGGCAAGCTGGGGGAGGAGCAGGCATAGTCCTGATAGACCTAGAGGGGACTAAGTGTTGCCACTGCTTCAAATTAGAATTTAAGGCCACTAACAATGAGGTAGAATATAAAGCCCTCCTAGCCGGAATAAGGGCGGCCACCGAGCTTGGGGTTGATTACCTGCAAGTCAAAAGTGACTCATTGCTCATAGTCAATCAGGTTTCTGGGGATTATCAGGCCAAAGGAGATAACATGGTTGCCTAATTGAAGCTAGTTCAGCTGCTTAAGAACAAATTCAAAGGATTTAAGATCGAGCAGGTGCCTCGACAATTGAATCGTCAAGCTGACGTCCTAGCCAAGTTAGCTGTAAATGGTAGTCAGGCCATACCACAAAGAGTCTCTCTCCAAGTGATCTCCCTAACAAGCACAGTAGCAGGCAAAGAGTCTTATACCCTGCATCGACAGTGTAGCCTTTGTAGCCTACCCTCAGACTAATGGGCTGGTGGAATCCACCAATAAAACTATCATTAAACTGTTGAAAAAAAAGGTTACAGCAGAGAAAGGGTAAATGGGCTGACGATCATCCCGAGTTCCTCTAGGCTTACCGTACTACAAGGAGAACAGCCACCAGAGAAACGCCATATTCCTTAACCTTCAGGGTTGAAGCAGTTCTTCCCATCGAGAACAAACTAACCTCCCTTAGAGTTCAACATTTTGAGCATGGAAGCAATGAGGATAAGATCCGAGCTAACCTAGATCTCTTGGAAGAAAAGCAAGATCGGGTAGCTGAGAAAGTAGCGATTTACTAGAGCAAGACCGCTAGGTACTTTAACAGGAGAGTTAAAGCTCGAAACTTCAAGGAAAGAGACCTAGTACTTAGGAAAGTAACCTTGAATACCAAGAGAATGTCAAACGGGGTCCTGGGGCCCAACTAGGAAGGACCTTATTTGGTAAAAGCAGTGGTCCGTAACAGGGCATACAAGCTCATGGACATGGATGGCTGACCCTCGATCACACCTAGATTGCAGATCACCTGAAGAAGTTTTACCCTTAGACAGGGGACTCGTGAGCAGACTACTTACATTTAAGTTTCAATAAAATTTCCAACAATAATGTAATCCATTTTTTATCAATAAAGTCTGCTTTCTCCATCTTCGATTGTATTCTACAATAATGTCTCCATATCCAACTAGGGTCTATGGGGGTAAGTCCGACATAGTCACCTTAAGACCAAGGATTAGCCGGGGAAGCCCCCTCGCTATCCTTGATGCCTCGGCTGGGCACCACCCCCCGCCAAGAAGGGTTTGACTATAAGAGCATAGTTGTCATCCAGATCTCGAGACTAGGAAATAGCTTGATAGCTCTTATGATGCCTTTGTCGGGCTACCACCCCTAAGAATGGTCTATGTATAAGAGCATAGTTGTTGTTCAGATTTCGAGACAGGAAATAGCTAAATAGCCCTCCTGATGCCTTGGTCGGGCTACTGCCCACAAGAAGGATCTGTGTGCAAGAGCATAGTTATCATCCAGATCTCGGGACTGGGAAATAGCTAGATAGCCCTCCTGATACCTCGGTCGGGCTATAACCCCCGAGAGGGATCTGGGCTAAGGCAGTTTTCCTACCTAAACTCCAGTGATCAAGTTATTATTATTTACTAATCTTCCATGTGTATATGATTGCTTACTATGACAAGTGAGAACTAGCCTATAATTGCACAGGGGGACTATTCACTAAAGTCATCGAGCTACATGTTTCTGCTGAGGGTGGAGAGCTCAAGCTAGTTGTCTACTTCCACGATTAAACAAAATTTTATATCTCGTTATCTTCGCCAAAGTTTGAGTAAATCAAATTGTTTCAGAGGTCGCATTTAGACCGGGATCGGGAATAAAGCAAGAGGATGTCAGTCAAATCAAACTTCATTGAAGTAAGCATGAATGAAATCTAAAGCCAGTTTCCATTAATGAAATGGGAGTCTATCCATGTTATACATAAGACTACCTTTGTAGAACCAAATTGCATCCTTTCTCTTTGAAGACTTAGAGCTTGCTTTGACTTGTTGTTTCTTCTTCCTTGAAGCTTGAATCATCATGAACCTAAACAACTAAGTCATTACAAGTAAACATCATTTTGATATGGAATTCATGCCAACACAAACTAAAACCTAACAATCTCCCCCTTTGGCAAATTCCATGTCAAAACACCTATACATTTACTACAAATATAAAAATGAAGATAGGTCACAAAATCACTCCCTCACATTACAATGAGTAAGATTCCTATAACTAATCTTCACCGACTCTTGAACTTCATCTTGATCTTCTCTTGAAGCAACCTACAAATTCATCTCAAAGCACAATGCATATATAAGAGAAAGACAACAAATGGCAACATATAATATGGATAAGAATATTCAATTAAGTCCACAAATACATGTATCTCCCCCTCAATATATGCCAAATACAAGAATTCTTAACCAAATCTTAAGACTAATTATTAAGAGCCATTGAAAGTCCAAAAGTTCACAAAAAACAACATTAAAAGGAAACTAAGTAACTAGCAATTCATAATAACTCTTTCTCCCCCTTTTTGACATGAAATGATGCCAAAAGGTAAGAAACATACCATGAGACTCAAATACTAGCTACTAGATCCACCAAAGAAAGATGTGCGTGTAGTTGACCTAACATAATGCTTGAGAGATGGTCTTGAACTTGATGCAATACACCTCCAACTCTTTTATTCTAGCATCTTGTTTTTCAACTATAGCACTAAGCTCATCAACCTTCTTCTTCAAATGTAAAGCCCAGTCCAGAAGAATATTATGCTAGTCTCTTGACAATCAACTTGTGAACTAAAAAGTCCAAAAGTATCACATGTCTTACCCTTATCCTTATATGACATGTATGATGACACACGTTTATCACCATACTTTTCCAAGGGTTGTACCAACATATCATCTCCACTACTTTGAACACCATAAGCTAAACACAAAGAAGTTATAAACCGCGGTAATGCAAGCTTCTTATCTCCTCCAGTTGAGAAAGCCGCATTATCCAAATAAAACATAAGCAAATGCCCAAGGTTTATAGGTTGTTTAGTCACTAAGGCATATACTATTTTGATCTTGTCTTTATTCAACTCGGTTGAATTCGAAGATCCAATAATATTTGTGTAAATGAAAAGATTCCAAAATGCACTTGCCTTAGTTAACTCATGTTGACTAATATATGCTTTACCTTTCCACTCAAAAGAAGCATTGTCACATAGAGTTCTACCCATGATATTAAGATTCTCAATGATATCAACATCTAGAAAGTTTGAATCAATATCACTAGATAGTCCAAGAAACTTGTTAATGTTTACCGGGTTAACTCTAAACACAACACCCCTAACATCCATCAAAGCATCCAATAAGTGGCACTCTCTCTATATTCATGATAAAATTCTCTAACAATAGTGTCATTCACTATTCCTATCATGCTCATCCAAGATTCCCAATTTCTATCCTTAATGCATTTAAGAACATAAGAATCTTTACATTTACCTAAGTCAATGCCTCTCTCTTGAAATATCTTCTTAGTGGCAAAGATCAAATCCTTTGACCTTGAAGCTTTGGATCTCTTTGAGGTTGACTTGGCTTTCACAATGGGATTCAATTGATTTCCACTTCCGGTAACTTTAGTTCTTCCCATTTTTTCTTGTGAAATAAGATGCTATAAACATACAAAAGTTAGTGAAAGACAAAACAAGCTAATTAGTCACAAATATATAAAACAATGACATATGACTTAAGAATGAATCATCATGCAAGACAAAGATAGTGAGTAATATCTTACAAGTATCATTAAGTCAAAATATGCCAACATGTAACAAAATGAAGCATGTGAACATATCATAAAAGAGAACAATGTCTAGCATACAATGCTCCCCCTTGATAAATGTTATAACTAAGATTCATAATAGCATAAGGTTCACAAAGATATTCACACAATCACACATTCAAGCAATTTAAAGAAATATCAACAAAATAAGCTTCATATGCTAAGAGAGGTACACAAAGATTTTTCAAGTTCTCTCATAATTCTTCAACAATTGTAAAGATATCATCATACTCATAAACAAAGTGTATGTGTGAGAGATATGCTTCAAAAATATATTAAGAAGTAGTTTGATAATCAACATGCAAATAATTTCCAACAACTATTCATCTTAAGCTTTTTCTATAAATAGTCAAACCAATTATCATCCAGAATTTTTGCTTTTAAGAGAATAGATTTCAACACATGAGCGTGTGTGTGCATGTGGCTCGTCATCCCATTTCTGTTTTTCAACCCGAGCTCATTTGATTTTCAACTAAACTTCTTTTTAAGCCTTCCTCCTTTTCCTTTTAGGCTTTGAATCAAAGATTTTTTTATGATTTCATTTCAACACTTCTTTGATTTTCCCATCTTTTTTTTTACATAAACAAAAATTCACTTTATGACGACTTTCACTCATCACAATGGTGTAGCTCTTTCCAACATTGGGTAGCTTTCACAACCAAGGTGTGTAGCCCTTTTCATGAAGGTGCTTGTTGAGTTCTATGTAATTGCCGAAGCAAAATGGATACTAACCAAAGGTCATTTTAAATGTACTTAAGCACAAAAACTTCAAGGTGTATCCAATGTTAACATATTACTAAACTCAACCTATTAGCAAAACATATAAGAGAAGCAAGGTGCAATTTTTAGAAAACCAAGATTTAATGGTTCATAAGCACATGATCTAAGAGCAATAAGTAGAGACTTATTCAAGATCATTACTTCTCTAATGAGTAGCTTTCAAAGAATATGAAGCTTATATTTTCAAAAGTAATGCCACTCAATATACTAAACATAAACAATCATCAAAGTTAAGATCAATGTGAACAATATCACTATTAGATCCTAAAATAGCAAATGTCAATGAGAACCATATGTATACTATACAAAATTCTCTAATATGACATGTTATGAGATGTATGTCAAAAATTGAGTCAAAAGATGAATATCTAAGAGAATATGCATTAGAGTATAGAGATACCTTTTTGCACATTATATTCACCAAATATCATACTTCCGCCCTTTTTATGAGCACTCTTGCCTTGAATGTCCTCATGACACCAAGTTGACGATGTTTCACAACAAGAGTATAAAAAGCATAATATCTCAACCCAATCAACACATATAACAAAAGAACTTCTTCAAAGTTAATCAACAAATTTTGACCATCATAACAATCATGATGAGAGATAACCAAGTTCATATCAATACATGGAGTATTCAAAGCTAGCAAGCAAGAATTCTCAACACAATTGATATATAGCCTCAAAGCTATCTCACATGTGCTTTTTATTTTAGTGATAAGAGCACTCACCCTTGAACCACTTGTTCTTGGGTGTACCTACACAAACATTTCCAATATCATCATTGACAACAATGTTAAATCTAGAGTAAAGTCCTTCAATGACTTGATTAACAAGAATATCATTAACACACTCTTCCTTAACATTTTCAACACAAGCTTTGTCAAGTTGAACAAGATTAGAATTCTTTTTACTCCATAACTTTTTCTCAGGCTTAACAAAATTATCATGTTTCTCAACTTTCAAGGCCTTAGCATGTTCAAGTTGAAGTTTAATCTCCTTATCCCTGGATTCATTTTCTAATTTGCATTTTTCAATATATTTATAACACCTAGGCTTAATGTGACCTATTGTGTTGCAATAATGGCAAATTGGAATAAAAGATGAGATTGTACCTTTTAGAGTTGAACTAGCCTCACTAGGAGTTTGCAAAGATACCTTGTTCGCCAACTTCTTCTTGGCTTTTAATCTTCTCTTCTTGTGTGGTTTCTTATCAATCATGACTTCATAAAAATGTGTAGGCAGTGGTGCTTTCAAAAGCTCCTCTTCAACTACCAAGTCGTCTTCACCACTATGAGAGTTAATAAGATTCCTAACACTAGACACACTAACCGAATCATTCACTAAATCCTTGATAGCCTCATTAGTCGTGTCTATCTCTTCCATCAATTCTTGTTCTCTCTTCCTCAAAGAAGATATCACATTATCCTTCTCAAGGTTAATCATTTCAAGTTCTCTAAACTTCTTCATAATATCACCTTTTTCACTAAGAAGTCTATGAGTAACAACCACAAACTCATCTAGTTGCTTCTTGATCAAATCATCATTCTCAACTACTTCTCTTTGAGCATTGTCTCTAGCTTCTTCAAGCTTTTCTATCTTTTTCAACAACTCAAGATTAGTAGGTATGGAACTAGAGCTTCCATCATGATTTGCATCAAGGTTCTTGTTCAAATATATTGTACTACCAATATCTAGTGAAGAATGAGAAGCCGTTAGAGCTACAAAGTTGCTCACCAACTCTTCATCACTTGAAGACTCACTACTAGAGATCTCATTGTCACTAGAATTATCAACACTCCAAGTAACCACCAACACTTTGCCTTTCTTGTCTTTCTTAGATGGCTTCTTGGTACACTCACTAGCAAAGTGACCAAAACCTTGACAATTATAGCATTGAACCTCTTTCTTGTTCATGGCTTGACTATTCTTCACAATCCTTGAAGATGATGTTCTCTTGACTCATTTTTCCTTAGAAGACATGCCTTTGGGCTTGGCATTCTTCTTTAAAAACTTCTTGAACCTTCTAACCAAGAGTGTCATTTCTTCATTTTCATCATCACTCTCCTCCTCAATAGCATTTAGAGCAATTCCCTTACTCTTGATCTTTGGCTTCAAGCACATCTCAAAAGTTTGGAGAGACCCAAGCAACTCATCGATGTTCATACTATCCACATCCTTGCTTTCCTCAATGGCCGTCACCTTTGATTTAAATCTCTTAGGAAGAAACCTAAGGATTTTCCAATTTAAATGCTCTTTTGAGATAGGTACTCCAAGTGCTTGACATTGGTTAGCAATATTAAGAAGCCGGAATTGGAAGTCTTCAAACTTTTCTTCCTCACCCATACTTAAACCTTCAAATTGTGATGCCAACATTTGAAGCCTCGATTTCTTCACCGCTAAGGTTTCTACATTAGTAACTTGGAGAGTATCACAAGCTTCCTTTGCGGATTCAAGATTTTGGATGTAGGAGAATTGATGCCCATCAACTCCTCCAAAGATGGCATTCATAGCACGATGGTGCCATTTTGCAACCTCAAACTCATTCATTGTCCATTCACTCATTGGCTTGAGTATCATGGTTCCATCCTCTAAAATCTTGGTAGGAGGATTATAACCTTCTTCCACTACCATCCAAGCCCTTTCATCAATAGAGCGGATGTAGGCTTTCATCCTCAACTTCCAATACCCATAGTTAGTGCCACGAAGTAATGGTGGCCTAGTATTTGAGGCTCCTTCCGCCATTACATCATCTTGTAAACCTATGACTTCAAACGCCTTACAAAAACCGTGAAAGTATCACCCCAGACTCACACTAAGTGCAATCTAGTGTCCTGCTCTGATACCAATTGAAAATACAATCACGGTTAAATGCTCAAGGTTAACCTAGAAGAGGGGTGAATAGGTTAGACACCTTTTTCGACTCCCTTAGAAAAAAAAACAAAAGTTTGTCCCTCTAGATTGCTTGTATCATAATATATATATTAATTAAAGACAATTAATCAATATATAAACACAAGTAAAGTGTGATACAAACAAGTAATTGTAACACATATATAATTTATTCTACAGAAAGGAAGTCAACATACATAGAGAGTTCTATCCATAATACAAATATTAAAGAGATAGGGATAGAGAAAAGTTGACACAAGATATAACGTGGTAAACCTCCGAAGAGGAAACATCCACGGGCTAGCAGCCACCGGCAAACAAAATACACTAGTAGATAAGACAAGTACAATCTCTCAAGTGACCTCTTCACCTAGAAACTAACCTCATATCCTACTCTAGAAGTTGTCGCCCTATGCTCAACAACCCGAGGCTTCACACCTCTTGTCAAGACTTCCTTGCTCACCTTATCTGGATCTTCACAATCCAAGGCAAGACTTCTTGCTCAACTATCCGAGTCTTCCCGACTCTAGTCAAGAATTCCTTGCTCACCTATCCGAGTTCTCCCAACTCTAGGCAAGACTTCTTGCTCGACTATCCAAGGCTTCACACCTCTAGCCAAGACTTCCTTGCTCGACAATCCGAGGCTTCACACCTCTTGCCAAGACTTCTTGCTCAACACTATAGGTTTCACACCTATTGTCAAGACTTCCTTCTCACAAGGCATCTAGGTGATCATGAATACAAAATGCAAACAAGCACGTAACATAGAATGATATGATCAAAACATCCTATGGAAAATACTAGACATGAGCATGAATGCACAAATCACATATAGTTTAGTTAATCATGCATGAGTAGTCAATCTAGATTATGTAAGATATGATCAATATTAATCACAAACTAGATTCATGCATATATCTAAACTTGAATCACAAGATATGATCAACAAATCACAAGATCAAGTTTAAATCACAAAAACCTAAAACATGCTAAAATCATATGACAAAGTCAAATAGATCTAAGCATAAGTTCTAGAGCATATTCCTAATCATAGATTCTACAAATCACATGAATAGCTCAAAAGAACATAAACACATGTATTATGTGAGAATTTCGGCCAAGAGAGCCTAATACATGTGAGGAACTATTTTTCTCAAAATCAATCAATCAAAGATCATAAAATAGTCCTAGAATCAAAGCTAGCACAATACAATCTCAAACATGTGATACCATAGGCAAAATCAAAACCTAACTCAACATGAATGATTTCAATTGAAATTCAATCTAGCTTTGAAAGTGTTCAAAACACAAATCAAAACACTCACAATATACAAATATATGTAGAAGAAGAAAACCCAAGGCAATTGACCAAGTTTTAAAAGAAAACTTAGAGAGAAAATCAATATCTAACTCAACATGAATGATTTCAATTGAAATTCGATTTAGCTTTGAAAGTGTTCAAAACATAAATCAAAACACTCACAATATACAAATATATGTATAAGAAGAAAACCCAAGGAAATTGACCAAGTTTCAAAAGAAAACTTAGAGAGAAAATCAATACCTTAGTTGATCTAGGTGCAATCCCGTTTTTGCATGATTAGACACAAAAAAAAGCAGTAAAATAAACTCAAACCTTCAGAGAAAAGATGGAGGATGAATAGATGAACACTCTCAACTTTGAATCACTCAAATCGGAGTTCAAATGAAAAGGTTATGGTGTTTGGAAGGTGAGAAAATTTAGAGAGAAAATTCTGTACATTTGATTTGAATTTCTTCTTATAATGAAATGTGAGAGAGAAAGAGTTTATAAAGGAGTGGGAGACTTGGACATGTGAAATGACCAAGAGGGGAAAAATGAAGCCAAGCAAGCTTGCTGCCCGAGATGGTGCGTGGGCATCTCGGGGCAGCAAGCCTTCTGCCCCGAGATGGCCACACGCCATCTCGGGAAAGAAGACAATGCTTGCTTCTTTCTCCTTCGACCCTCCTTCACGTTCTTCAACCGTTCTCCGGCCTCCAAACTCGGAATTCAAATATGTTTACGGATTATGAACCATAACTCTCACACGGACATGGAAATATAAGATACTCAACCCAGAAAATAATAATTTGACTCGATATATGAAGACAAAGACAATGTATGAAACATGATTTGAAAGTGTAGTATCTTTTGACTTTGAACTTGAAATCAATAGTATGAGTAACCGAAATGACCGGAACTCAATCAAGAATGATTTAAGACTAAATCCAAGTTCAATATCCATGTTATACAAACATATACATACACAAACACAATTCACACTATAATGCAAACTACATAGAGATAGTTTCCAATCATGCATATTCCAAAACATGTTATTTCCAAACCAATGCATGAGCATTCATCTCCAAGTGTGTGAATGTATTATACATGGTGCACAACGATGCAGGGACACATATGAATGAATTGTATGTGTGTGCCTATAAAGGTGCACAACGATGCATGGACACAAATGTATGATATGTGTGTGTGTGCGCCTAAGCCTTGTAAGAGAAAGATAAGGTCTTAGTATACCTTTGTAGAACCAAATTGCATCATTTCTCTTTGAAGACTTAGAACTTGCTTTGACTTGTTGTTTCTTCTTCCTTGAAGCTTGAATCATCATGAACCTAAACAACTAAGTCATTACAAGTAAACATCGTTTTGATATGGAATCATGCCAACACAAACTAAAACCTAACATGCTCGACGTTGAGACCGGAGGGTTTCTTGATCGAAAGATTGCTTCAACCTCTCGTTATCACAATGAAGCTCAGCTAGCTCCGCCACCATCCTCCTCTGGCTGAAGGCCATCTCTTATACTAATTCTTAAGCCCACGCCAACAACTCCATGGCCAGCTCAGCTTCAGCCTTGGTTGCCCGATCACTTAGAGAAGCCACATGGTGGCCTATGGCCTTTTGAAATTTGAAGGTCTGCAAAATAGTTCAAATTAGGAAATGACGAACAAAACTATTACAGGAGAAGATAAAAAGCGATGATTAACTCGGCCAAGAGGGCAGATCCCTTGGTGATCAGAATATCTATGGGTATAGAAGTCATCATAGAAAGACTTCCCCCGGGGTAGGAAGCAACGAATTGTCCTATGCTTTGCCTTGGGAGGCAGAGCGGGACTGATTTGGCGGGCGAACAGAGGAAACCCCTCCAACACTAGCTCGGGGTCCTTTGAAGATCGGGGGGCTGGGAATGTAGATGGAGAGGCAGAAGCATCTGGCAAGCTTGAAGCTGGGGTGACAAGAGCAGAAGCAGGTGCAGGGACAGTTAGAGCAAGAGTCGACGTTGCTGCATCAACGACTTGAGAAACAGAGGCCCATTTACCCTACACCTTGGTAGCCCAAGATGCGAGAAGTGACAGCTTGGACTTATGCTAGGAAGAAGATAGAGCAAGAGCAGACGAAGCCCCAGTTGGAACAGTTGGAACAGTTGGCCCCTCTTTCTCTAAGAAAGCCAGGGGGATTTCCCGATCCGCTTTGGCAGAAGAGGGAGGAGTGCGAGCCTGTTGGGTTTCGTGGGAAGCTGGAGTAACAATAAAAACTGTTAAAAAAAAGTAAAACCGTTAGAACCGAACATTTCAATGACACAAAGCATGATGGTTCAGAGTACTTACGAGGAGTGGCATTAGATATTCGCAGATATTCGCAGACGGGAACTTCAGATTCAAATAGTTCCTGGCAAGGATGGCTTTCAAAACTATTTCAGATTCAGCGGGCAAGGAGTCTCGATCCCAGAATGGTTTATCGTTAAAAATCGTGGGAACCTCATACTCTCGCTCGTCGATAAATATCGAGCTTCCCCAACCATCCCTCGCCAGGATCCACTCCTCCTTCCAGGCTGGGTCTTTCCTTGAAGCGTCAAGGATGATGAAGTTGAGCTTGTTCTTTGCTTTGAC
The DNA here is from genome assembly GCA_032871835.1 of Dipteronia dyeriana. NCBI lineage: Eukaryota > Viridiplantae > Streptophyta > Magnoliopsida > Sapindales > Sapindaceae > Dipteronia > Dipteronia dyeriana. The sequence goes on from CM065297.1 coordinate 15,221,468, forward strand.
ATAGAACTGACCTCGGGGAACTCCAGCTAGGTTCCTGATTTGAAAAAGGTAAGCCAACTCCTCAGCTCCGGGCTCCTTGGTGACCTTAATTAGCTCACATTGTTTCCTCCACAGCACGAGAAAGCCGATTAGATGCCCGGGAGTCAGCTGGAGGGGAGATAGTTATAGGGGGCTGAGAGTCTGTCGAAGGGTAGTATGGAGAGGGAGCCTGACCCACTTTCAAGGGCCGCCACATGGATCGGAAGCACATCTTTAGGCGGGTTGAAGACATCGTAATTTCTGTGGGGAACGGTGAGGCAGACGCTGTCACGAATACCGTACTTGGACTTTAGGTGGCCGATTGATTTCGGATCAACAATTGAATCCGGGATAACCCTGAAATCATAGGGAGGAAAGCCTCTCCAAAGGAGGATCGGCGACCGTAACATGACCCCTCCCAGTAGCAGCTAGGGATGGCAATAATACCCGGACTCGCGAGTACCGAACCAAACCCAAACTGAGGGAGTCGGGTCTGGGTCCTCACATTTGGGTTGTGGGTCGGATCTGGGTCTAAAATAATAGACCCGATTTGGGTTTGGGTCGGATCTGGGTCTGAGTCAAAAACCCGAACCCGGACCCATGGACCCAATTAGTACAAAATATCTTTGTTATTTCAATTTGTGTGGATATTCCAATTCTCAACCTCATAGTCAATCATCTTTGTTATTTTGTTTTATTTCAATTCAAGTTAATTATTCATTTATTGAACAAGTTTTACTGGTTAAAAATTGAATAGGTAAAAATAAAAATAGAAAGGAAAAAAGAAAAAAGAAAAAAGTGAGTTTAATTAAAGGTTTTACGGGTCCGTGGGTCCAGACCCGAAACCATGAATTTTCGTGGATCCTCAAGGTGGGTCTGGGTCTGCTGAAGACCCACGGGTCCAGTCCCAAACCCGATGATGGAACCCCGTTCACCGGTTACGCAGCGGAAGTAGGTTTAAAAAAAAAATCTATACATATCATATCTGTATCTAAGACCAGTGAACTTGAGATCATAATTATTTTCGAAACTAATACATACAATATGTAAACACAGGAAATTGTAATCAATAAAATCAGAAGAACATACCAACGTTTGGAGGCTCCTTCACTTTACATTATGCTCATATCTGAACCACTCGATCTTCCTCGCTATCTACCAGGACTGGTAACTGCACGTGGGCGCGTCACGGTCTCAGAAACTTGAATGGAGGATGTAGAAAAAAGATTTGAAGAAACTCTTTCTTCTCAAGAGAAAACAACTTAGAACCATTATGGTTGTTGAAGCAAAAATAATAATAATAATATTTTATTTATATTTGCTTCAGTGCAACGACTTGCACTCGTTATCTTTTCTTTCTTGTGCATCAAGCACCATTGCACTGATCAAATTGTTGAAAAAAAAACAATAATGCGTGCGTTTTTTTTTATTTATTTATTTAAACAAGAGACCTGCACACAATGCCAAATAAACAAGCCAAAAGAAACTCTTTTTTTCTTATAAACCCACGCACACTCAAAATTAAAAACAACCTTTGTTTATATATATATAAACTGATGCGTGTTGCCTTGGTTTTGCACAAATATAATATATATATAATATTACTCTTTAGTTGTATCCTATACAAACACTTATATATGTGCACACACCAATTTACATCCAATGCAATCTCTTACGTTATAATTTATATATATCTTTTAATTATCCTTTTCAAATATATCTAATATATTAAAAGTGATAATAAGTATTTTAAATTTAAACTTAAATTCAAATACTTAGATAAATGATTTAGTAAAATAAAATAATCATATTATTTTATCTTCACATAAATCCATATATCAATTAACACCCTCCAATTAATAGTTAATTAATAATTCATAATTATCAATATAATTAAATAATCTAATTATTTAATTAATTTAACTATTAACATTCATTAATTAAATAATCTCATTATTCAATTAATTCTCGAATATATACGTGTCACTTTTGTAACACAATTAATTGGACAATCCAATTAATTAACTGTGACTCTTGTTACCTAAATCGATCGGGCTAGCAAGGGGATCTAATGGACCCACGGTATTTTGAGCTCCAATAATCCTCGGAATCATTAATTAAACTCTTTAGAGTTTAATTAATATTTCTTGATTATTAACTCCGGTGTTATTCCACTAAAAACCCGAAGCTGCACTCTCTCAACTGTAGACGCTTTTACACAGATCGATACAACTCAGTCTCCATCGATATAGCTATTACACATGGAGTGATCCTCCACAATAGTTCATAATTAGATCTGGGTCATAATGTCCTTTATACCCCTCTAATTACATATATCTTTTAAGTACCATTGATTCTCTAATGAACAATAAATCATATTTCTTCACGAAATTAGGAGAGCGCTCATATTGTCCAAGCCCCGAATAAACCCTTAAGGGAACTACCATCTACTTCTCACAAGAAGGAGTTGATTCCACTATTGTGTACAAACCTTCTCAGCCATAAGCCAAACCGCAATCCCAATATATGGAGCATATTGATCAGAAACAGCATCTGACCTCACCCATGATATATCAAAGACCACGATTTAACCTGAAGGAGTCGATAAGACACTCAGGATTAAGAACACCCACATATAGCCATCATTAATTGATATATATGAATCTCATCGGTAAACGGATCTTGGTGAGAGATTCATATATATCATGGCTCAGTCCTATATGATCACATCATACAATAGCTTTATTATTACCTACTATTCGACAAGCACGAGGCTTCCACCCTACTGTATCCCAGAGAGATTAAGAGTGTTTAAGAGTCTTTTTGTACGATATTCACAGTTGATAATAAAGCTATTACATTCCTATCTTGATTGCATTTATATCTACACATCCATCTTTATTCAATCAGGTTAGGTATCTAAGGTACCAACCCCGGCCACCACCTACGTGGTAGTGGTCTCGAGGTTGTTAATCAGAATTTCTCACCTCGAGTAAATTTTTCATTAACACTTCTATTTGCGGAGTATAAGGGATTGATTAGATTAATTGTAGGGATCTTAGGAGATCAATTACTTGATTCTCACTGTATTTTTTTCCTATATATTACCTTTGTATGGAGAAGAATAAAGTAACAAACTCTCAATTTGTTCATGGTAACAAAGCCTAAAACAAATTTTTAGGTTTCTTCTTTGTTGTTACTGTTTCAACAAAAAAAAAAACTTTCTTTGTCTACAGTACTTTGCTACAATACACTAAAGTGTTCGTCTATAATACTTTGCTACAGTACTCGTCTACACTGTTTTTACTGTTCCGATTGTCAGTTTCATTGTACCGACTGTCGGATTTACTACTCCGACTGCCACATTTACTATTTCGCTGCCAAATTCTTTGGGTATTTTTTATTCTTTTTCTTCCACTACTACTATGTCTGGCTCAGGTACATTTCATTTCGCTTTCAGTATATCTACAATTTCTAGTAATAATACTTGGAAAATTGATTCTGGTGCAACAGATCATATGAATTTTGATTCTCAAAAATTTAGTCATCATAGTTCAATCGAAACATGTAGTGTGTCATATGTTGATGGTACATTCACTCCGGTTAATGGGGCTGGATATGTGTCATTAACACCATATTTACACTTGTCATTTGTTTTACATGTGCCTACCTTATCTAATAACTTACTCTCTATCAGTCAGATCACTGGAGACGTCAAATGGGAGGATGAGGGCTTCCGCGACCTGGAAGGAGGCATAGAAATACCACTCGCTAAAAGAGGCTTCCACTTCAACCTGAAGCTTGGCAACTTGGGCCTATAGAGTATGGTTCTCAGCATCCAGTGCCTTTGTTTCTTCCTTCAAATCATCCACCTAGTTGGCTCATCGCTTAGATCAAGAGTTTCTTGATCAAAATACCGCTTCAACATCTTGTGGTCGCACTGAAGCTCAGCCAGTTCTGCTTCCATTCCCCTCTGGCTAGAGGTCATCTCTTGTACCAAGGTCTGAGCCCGCGCCAATATTCCATGGCCCACTCAGTATCAGCTTCAACCTTGGCTGCCCATTAGTGGTGAAAAGCTACCTGGTGACCCATGGCTACATGAAATTTGAAGGCCTGCAAAGGGAATTCATGTTAGGAAACGATAAATCAAGCTATTACATGAGAAAATAAAGGCGATGAATACGTCGGCAATGAAGGCAGACCGCTTGGAAAGCATAATGTCCACGGGCATTTAAGTCATCCTAGAAAGCCCGCCACCCGGGTAAGATGCAACGAACTGCTTCAGAACCTCGTCATGACCGATCGAGCCTAACTAATGGTGAGGGCGAGTAGGGGGAATTTCAAGAATACCAGCCTCGGGATCCCCTAAAGCCTGAACTGATTGGGACTCAGATGGGTCAACTGAAGAAGTGGGTAATGTGACTAAAAAAGCAGCAGTTGTAGTAGGGGCCACTGATGAGGGGGCGGAGGTGGTCGTATTAGCGGCCTGGAGAGTGGGCCCTCCTCGATTTAGAGCTTTAGCAGCCCGCGATGCGAGAATAGCCATCTTAGAGCTCATCTGGGAAAATGATGGAGCAGAAGCAGACAAAGCAGCGGCTAAAAGGGTTGGCCCTCCTTTCTCCGAGGTAGCTAAGAAGGTTCCCTAGAACGATCTGGTATGAAGGGAAGGGTCCGAGCTTGCTGGGCTTCGCAGGAAGCTGGAGCAACAACAAAAACTGTTAAAAAAATATGTCAAAAGCAAGTCAGCTAACGAAACAAAGCGTAATGACTTAATATTACGAACGAAGGGAAGCATCGGAGATCCCCATATACTGGTTCACCCTGCGGGGATTGAAGGGATCAACAGTTGGAAACTTCAACTTCAGATAGCTCCTAGCGAGGATAGTCTTCAGCACAACCTCAGACTATGCGTGCAGGGAATCCCGATCCCATGAGGGTTTGTCGTTGAAAGCGGTGGGAACCGCGAACTCATGCCCGCTGATGAATATAGAGCTCCCCCAATCTCCTCTCGCTAATATCCATTCTTCCTTCCAGGTAGGGTCCTTTCTCGAAGTGCCAGGGATGATAAAGTTGAGTTTTTCCTTAGCCTTCACATAGAACTGTCCCTAGAGAACTCCAGACAAACTCCAAATTTAAAAAAATATAGGCCAACTCTTCTGCTCCGGGCTCCCGGGTGACCTTCCTCAGCTCGCACTGTTCCCTCTACAACTCGAGGAAGACAATCAGATGCCTATAGAAGCCGGGTGTCAACTGAAGGGGAGCTAGTTGAATGGCGTTAAGAGCCCGCCGAAGAGTAGGGTGAAGGGGAAGTCTGACCCCGTTTTCGAAGGCCACCAAGTGAATAGGGAGCACGCCTTTGGGCGGATTGAAGATGTTGTAGTTCCTATGGGGAACTGTGAGGGTGATGCCTTTAGGAATGTCATATTTATACCGTATGCGATTGATCGATTGTGGGTCAACAGTAGAGTCGGAGATAACCCTAAAGTCAGAAGGAAGAGGCTTCGCTGAAGGAGGCCCAGAAATTGCAATTTGAACCTCCCCAATGGTGTCGGCCATCTATCCTACGTCAGAATCTTCATCGACTAAGTTCAAAGGGTTTTCAGGTTGATTGGAGAAGCCGGAGCCGATCGAGACATTCCTACTGGAGCGGCGGTGCTGACAGACCGAGGAAGAGTCCTCGTCGCTCGAGATTCCTCACACCAGTTTCCGAGGAACCAAATTAGAGCGGCCAGTGCCCTCGACCATGGCTTCAATGTTGTTAGAAGAGTTTGACATTGTTGAATGAGTAGGGTTTAAAGATGGAGGAAAAGAGCTTGAATGTGGATGAAAGACAATGATGTGGTTGGAGAAGATAGCAAGAGAGAGGAAGTCTGAAAATTTGAAATTGAAAGAATGCGAGAGGAAACGGCAGTGAATTTGAATTTAAATAGAGGTTAGGGTTGTAGTGACATCGATGACATCCTCGGGAAGATTGCCTAGAGCCACGGAGAGGGTCGTAACACAGTCGGTTTCCTTCAAAGAGCACACCAATCCAAGCTCGACACGTCACTTGAGTAGTTAATGAGAGGATTTCATTCGAGATTCTCAATAATTATTTCGTAATGGAAAATTTTCCAATTAAATAAGGAATCTGACTCCAAGCCCAACTCTACCATCGGTGTTCAAGTCAGAGGGGACTTCTGTTAATAGTAAAATTTGGCCAGGGACCAAAGAGAAATTTTTCACTCTCCTAGCTCGAATAAAAGCCTGAAATCGCCATTCATGGGACCTCGGGCAAGTCCTAGAGCTACCCCGCAGAATCGAGGAAAGATCATTGAGATTCAGAACTATCAGGAGTGAAGCTAGGCAAGTCTAGGTCAAGTCCACACGCGAACACTGGAATCCGGGCTTCTCCAGATCACCTATCCTAGAACCTTGGTTCCTGGGGTCGGGCTCCAAAACCACCCAGTGAAAGCGAGAAAAGATCACCGAGCTCAGAAAGCACTCAAAGTGAAGCCCGGATTTGACTCATAACCTAAGCCAGAAGCCCACCAACCTCTCTAGAAGCCCGTTGTCCCCACCAGACATATAGAGAGAAAGCCTCTAAGTAGGTCGAATTCATGTCATAGCTGCTGCTCCAATTCAATAAGGGACGCCTGTAACCAACCTAGACATGAAAGAAGAATCTCACATAATCTACACTACCTCTAAAAAGTGCCCACAAGGTCGTCCTAAGCTTTTGAGACCAGAACTAAAGCATGGATCTACCTCGAGCACCCAATCTGATGACCTCCATAAAGAATCATGCCATGAATACACACCGGATCATATCCACGTTATAACGAACATTAAATTATGTATACGTCTGAGACAAGAGTTTGATTCCAAAGAGGAAACAAACTTATCTCCTCCTACGATAATCTTGAGTCCGTAATCTACTCGAAGACAACGACTTTCAAATAGAGGATCCCACCCGATACAAAGGGAACAGATTCATTAAATCGTAACGGGTGATTCACGAGTTTAAACCTACTTGGAACAAGTATAAATAGGACCAAGCATGATATAGAAAAGATATACTCAAAAATAGAGTGAAAAAGAAAGAGAATTACGTCGGGCATAAATTCTGTGATTAGAACATGGCCATCATTGTACCTACTATTCGACAAGCACGAAGTTACCATCTTCCTATGTCCTAGAGAGATTATGAGTGTATATGAGGGATTTTTGTATACCACGAGTAATCAATAATAAAGCTCTCATTTGTTGTTGTCATTCAAACATTCGTTTCTATCTAAGCATGTCAGGTATCAAAGGTACCGACCCCGGCCACCACCTCTGTGGTAGTGGTCTCGAGGGTGAGCAAATTTTTCGTTAACAGATATCATCAGAGTAACTCTGATCACACATTATTCTACAAAAGAATGGGTGATAAGATCACTATACTGATCGTTTATATTGACGACATGATTGATACAGGGAATGATGATCTGAAGATGACTGCTCTTCAAAGCTACTTGACTACGGAGTTTGAGATGAAATATTTGGGATTGCAAAGATACTTTCTGGGAATTGAGGTAGCCCGATCAAAACATGGGATTTTTCTTAGTCAAAGAAAGTATGTCATTGATCTGCTTACAGAAACTGGGATGCTTGCTAGCAAACCAGCAGATACCTATATGGATCAAAATCACATGTTATGTGAGTGTTCAGGTCACCCTGATCAAACCCCGACAAACAATGAAAGATATCAGAGACTTGTTGGTAAGCTTATCTGTCTTTCACATACCCGTCCGGATATTGCTTATGCAGTAAGAGTGGTGAGCCAATTTATGCATGCTCCCACTGAGATCCACATGAATTCAGTTCTTCAAATCCTAAGGTATCTGAAAGAAGCTCCTGGCAGAGGATTAATGTTCTCTCGACATGAACACTTAGGCATCAAAGGATATACAAATGCTGATTGGGCAGGGAATGCTAGTGACCGAAGATCTACATCAGGTTACTTCACATTTGTAGGAGGAAATTTGGTTACTTGGAGAAGTAAGAAACAGACGGTTGTGTCACGATCCAGTGTTGAGGCTGAGTTCCGAGGAATTGCCCAAGGAATCTCTGAGCTACTATGGCTAAAGAATTTATTGAGTGATTTGGGATTTCATTAAGAAAGTAGTATGAAGTTGTACTGTGATAATAAGACTTCAATTCAGATTGCTAATAATCTTATACAGCATGATCGTACTAAGCATGTGGAGATTGATTGATTCTTCAAAAATAAATTTGAAGAAAAGATAATTGAACTTCCATTTGTTCCAAGTGAAGACCAGCTTGCAGATATCCTTACAAAGGCTTTCTATGGAAGAAACTTTCATGACTTAATTAACAAGTTGGGCATGAGTGATATATATACACCAACTTGAGGAGGGTGTTAGAATATTTCAGTATTAATTTAGAATATATTTATTATTATTATATAGTTGACAAATCTTTTAATAGTTGACAAATCTTCTAATTGCGGATTATAGAGGATTGATTAGATTAATTGTAGGGATTTTAGGAGATCAATTACTTGATTCTCACTCTGTATTTTTTTCCTATATATTACCTCTATATGAAGAATAATATAGTAACAAACTCTCAATTTGTTCAAATCTCTGTACCAATTCCACTTCCAACAACAAAAAAATTGTAACCATGAAGATAAAATGGGTGTGACTCTTCATGGAGAATAATGGAATCCTGCAACACCAATTCAATGATGGATTGAAAGCCACCTTACTGAGCCTTGTTCCTAGTGACGTAGCAAGGTTGGCTGTGAGTTGTGCACCCGTGTAGTTAAACGGAACAGGAGGGCGATCAGGGAAGTCAGTTGTGAAAACTCCTGAAGTATTGAAGTAATGAGCCTGCAAGAGCCCAATCTTTGTCATCACAAAGGATACAATGTTCAATGAAGCTGCATATTGGAAACCATTTTGGCGACTGTGACATGGGTTTTGTTCTAAACCAACCGTGCACAGAAGATGCTGATCAACCTGAAGAGGGACGTTTGCAGTAATAGTGGGGTGTTTAAGCTTTTGAGTTTAGCGTTATAGTTCAAAGGAAATCAAGTATCGTTCAGAGCAGGAAGATTAGGCAAGGTAGGAAGAATTGTGTTTAGGATGCCTTTGTATTGTAGAATGGCTATAACAGTTTTGTTATCGAAAGGAGCCGGTATATCCATGAAAGGCCTAGCTGCCATGAAGTATCTGCCTGGAGATTGGTGATAAGCTTTTACAAGAACAGTTGTAGTTTGACCTGGTGCAATGGGAATAGCTGGAGTCCTAAAGGGCTTGGTGTAGACTGCATCAATCTCTACAACAGTCATATTATGACCAGCGATGGCGAAGAAGAGATCGTCATTGAGTGCAGCATTGATAATCCTTAGCATATATGTTTTACCGGACTCAACCTCCATGGCAAAAGTCTCTGAAATAGTCACATTTTATAAGAATAAAAAGCATGAAGTTGAGGTGATTCGATTTACTTTTATCTGAACAAGGTAAGAGTGGTCCTGGTGATCCATTGATAGTATGAGCATCTGAAACAGGTGGTGTCAACTCCAACTTATTAGCTTGGTTTACAAGTGTTTCAACATCAGAATTCCACCATTCTCCGGCATAATAAGTATAACATGATTCTTGAATTTGCCTTTTTAACATTTTTCAAAATTATTAGAGATTATAAATGACACTAATTAATAAACCAACCTAGGACTATATTGGTTTCTTGATAAGGTTGAGGAAATGGAAATGGAAATGTTCCTTCTTTGGGCATGATGACAATGGCACCATAAACTGTGGCTCTTAACCACAAAATATGTGCAAGCCACAATATGGTCCATCGTTGCCCCGTCGCATTGAAATTGTAAGTGTAGCTGTAACTTGAGCACTAAATAAATGCAGTTTTGATCAAAGCTTGTGCATAGAGTGTAACTTAATCACTAAATAAATGCAGTTTTGATCAAAGCTTATGCAATAAATGTGGTGTGTCACGTACTACCATAATTCCATAATTCAGATCATATATCATGACATGAAAACATTATCAAATTATGCATTATGATCTTTTTTTTCTGTTTCTACCAAGTAGGAATTAGAATTTTGATTTGAATAATTAGTAAAAAGGTGAACCAGAGAGGATTCATTATTCATAGTGACTATTGGAGGTAATGTGGTTTCTTTTATTGGTGGTGCCAAATTCAGCTGGGTTTGTACACTATTGCTAAGCATATATAATTCAATTGGGTTTAATGGTAAACAGAAGATAAACAATATAGTATTGGTGAATAGCTTCTGTGGGTATAAAGGCATATGTGTATATATATAAGGACGTTTCAGGTGCAGGATTTCGTACGAAAAAAACATACAATCCCGTACCCGATAAATTCTAGTATATATATATAGTGTGAAAAGAATAAAGCTTTGGTTGAAATTTGATATATGAAGAATGTGATTGCAAAGTAAAATGAATGGTTTTGACATTGATAAGCTGAATGGATTGACAGAGGCAGATTCATTTCTTTACCTCTCAAATGTTTCAACAATATTATTCCAATCACTTTCTTTCTTATAAATCTTTCCAGAAATGTCTGTCAAATGAAATGATCCTCCTCTTTCTCATAATATCATCAACAACATGAGGCCCGTTGTGACATGTGTCAATGTCCAATTTGTCGGACGGTGAAGGGTTGAACTCGTCTCCTCTTCCACTCAAAAGCACCTGGTCCCCTTCCATACACCTCTTGTCACTTAGGTTTATATTCCTGTCTGCTTTCATTAGCTCAAAACATTAACAACAGCAAATAAGTACTTTGGAAAATATAATGAAAACAAAAACATGTTTGTTACATGACAGAGACATTCTCTCTCTTCATGGACGAGAGAGACTTCAGTGCTTTCTCATTGGATGGTTGGTTTTGCTTTTCCATCTATGCATGATAAGAATTCACTTTCCAAGCCTTTTGACTGACTTTTGAGGTTTGAAAACCTTGAAACGACTTTAGTTTCATCAATCATCATAGAGAGTTACGTCTGAACCAGAGAACATAACACATTTATATACAGGATAAAAGGAATCGATGAGACCGATAGGATCAGTAAATCAAGTCTATTGAAAAAGTAGTAGAGAGAAATGAAATTAGGTGAACATTAACATATAACTTAGTTAACATTACAGAGGGGAATGTTTGATAAGCCTCTAGTACTTACAAGTTACAACTTGAACTAAAGAGAAATTTCCACATATAGGGAATTGTTGAAGCTTCACATTTTGAGGTCAATAGCAGAAATTTACAAAAAGAACTCTCCCCCACACGAGAAATTTAGATATTTTCCGAATTAGAATCTTCCAAATGTTCGTATATCATCATCTTCAATGCTGCAGTCATAAAGTCACCTAGATATATCATATGGTTGAGCATAGCCAAGCTGCTCCATCTCCCAATTCAACTTCGAAGCAACTCTTTCGTGGCATGGGACGTACTCCTAAGAAGTAAGAAGGTAAATATGAGAGACAAATGTCATATTCACTCTTAACAAATGCTAAAATTCAAATGTCAATCGGAGGAGATGAAACTACAGAGAATTGCTTTGTTATAAAAACAAATGGGACTTTTCAACTGTAGTATTCTGAATCCCAACCAGCAGTCATTTTAAGTAATGATGAAGACAAGCAGACATGAAAATGTGTTACCATTATACCTCCAATTTCTTAACCAATTCCTTTGCTGTTGGAGCAGAAAGAATGATTTGGCGTGCACTCGGACTAATAAATCCCTCTTCCACAGCTTTGTCAATGAATGAGAGCAAGGAATTGTAGTATCCATCAACATTAAGCAATCCAACCTGAAAAATAGGACCATAATTAACATCATTAGCTCCATAAATCAATTAAAAAGTCTATCCATCGGGTAAAAGTTTTAGATCCGTACTGGTTTGTCATGTATTCCAAGCTGAGCCCAGGTAATCACTTCAAGTAGTTCTTCCAGTGTCCCATAACCACCTGTATTTCATCCCACATGAGACTTCTCTAGCAATATCTTAATTTGAATCAATAATCACCAGATCATAGTCACACTACAATGTGTCACTATGTTGCATTTGAAATGATCATGGTATCACCAAATACAACAGTTTGCTTTGTGCTTTATGAAAGGCAAAAACAATGATATCCCTTTGAATACTCTTTGACTAATTACCCAATAAAATAAACATTAAAAAGAAGAAACACAATCCATAATTATGCAAATAAGGGTAAGGCCTACTACAATAATCATGAACTTCTTAGTGCTAAAGTATAAAGAGACTGATTTCAACTTTCTGTAAACTATGCTCATTTGAAGTCCACTTCAATGTCTTTGACTGGGAAGTAAGGACTATTATTACAGTCCACTTCAACTACTCTTCATTTAGCCCATGCCTTTTTCTCACACTCCAAAACATGGTATTTATAATTGCTCCCATACCCTTGTGAAAACAGAGGCACAATCCTCTGCAACTCCTTCAGGTTATATGTCTCTCTCACACACACACACATGCACCATCAAATCACAAGAACCATGAATAATAAAATGACTGCTATACCCTTGCGGCCTTGCAACATCTTCTTATCTTTCAAAATTTTGTGAACTCAAGATTCAAGAAGATAAGTAGTCTTTAAAGTCGGCTATAAAAAGAACGAGTAAAAAAAAAACAAAAAACAATAAAATAAAAGTGTCTCTGAAAGGGGTGTGAACATGATTTCCCGTTAGGTGCAGATGCTAGTTGGCAAAAACTATTTGGTAAAAGTGCTTATGACTGTCCTTTACGCTAAATATGGTAGTGAAAATTGATTCAGTAATATTACTGGTTATAGACTACATTAGAGGAAAAAAAAATTGTATATTTAACACCCAAGAAGGAGGAGAGCAGAGTCCCACAGAAGCTCTAATTTTCAGTGTCAGATGTTGATGGGTCCAGAACTAGGATTTTGAAGGGTTGCTCTCTAATCATGATTTCTTGGGGTTTGTGAGAGTAGGGATCAGATTCAGAAAGAAAGTATGAGACAAATTAAGCTATATGTGGTTGCTTTCACAGCATTAACAATGCCATAAACAGTATAATATATCATCATAACTTGACATACACTTCGTCCTTTCTGTAAACTACTACTACACAATCACTAGATGTATTGTCAGTACTTAAGTAGAGATGCATAGACTAATTACAAGTTGAAATCTTAAAAATGATAAGCAAAGGGTATTAATTGCTTGATAAACAAGTTGCAACATGATGTGATAAATCTTGTATGCTAAAACTAGTAAAATAAAAGCACCTGGGGTATACAAGTTTTCTTGATTTGCCTTAGAAATTTCGGTGGTCACAATTTTGGCAGAACTTATACTAACCTGGTAAGGCAATAAAGGCATCTGAATGCTTAGCCATCTCAGCCTTCCTTTGGTGCATGCCTGCTACTGCCTTCACTTCCCCTACTGTTTCACCAGTTAACTGCAAAAAGGCACAGAAAAAGAAAACAAAAAAAAAATTAAGAGATTGAAATTTGGAGTGTTTCAGTTCTACAGTGAAGCAATGATGGGTTTTGAAGAAACGGTGGAAGTAATCAAAAAGACTTTTAACTCAGCAAGTTATTCTTTTAGCCAAATAAAAGGATAAAAAAAGAATTTGAGGAAGTAAAGGACAACAGAAAGATATTGATGAAGGAGATAAAAACACAAATTCAAATATACATATGAAAAAGGTGTAGAGCAAATAGCCCTAGCAAGTAGCACTGTAGCAGTATCTTTGATAAGTCTATAAAATTCAAGCATCATCAAAGAAGCACAAAAAATGGGGAAACAAACGGAAAATGATAAAAAAGAACAGTGAAAAAACAGGGAAATAAAATGACTAGGCAAGATAATAAAATAGAAAAGTAGAGAGGGTACAAAATGATTTGAAAAAACAAAGACAGAGAAAGTGAATTAGTAGAAGAGAAGTCAACAAAATTCCAAAATCCATCCATGATGGAAAGTAAAGGGCAAAAAAAACAATCTTTCTGTTTGCGTGTGTGTGTTTTTTTTTTTTTTAATATAACTTGAAAAGGTTCAAGACTTTTTCCGGCTAGTAGAGCAGACATACCTCTCGAGGCATGAGCGTCTTGGGAATAACTCTGCAGAGAGACAATAACATGACAAAAAATCAATTGTAATAGTGTATAATACAAAACAGAAAAGTGAAACAAACAAACCCAATTCGCTTTTTTTTCTCTTAGTCTCTCTAATGATTTCTTTATGGGAGATTTGAGACAAACTTGGACTTACCCAATAACATGGCGACCACCATCATGAACAGCTTGAGAAACCAAACCCATCAAACCTATGCTACCACCTCCATAGACCAGATCAATGTTCCTAGAGACCTGCAATATATATACCATTATCATATCAGTTCAAACAGACCAAAAAAGAAAAAGAAAAAGAAAAAGAATAAGCCTTTCTGTGGAAGAAAATGGAATATTTTGTGGAGGGTAATGGGTTGGACATGTAACTGCTGTAAAACAAGTTGATAGACAAGTAAACAAGTGTTTTTAAGTATACGTTTACCAATTCTAAGACTGCAGAGAGAACATTAAAATTGGCAACTTTTTTTTTTTTTTACTAGTTTAACAACCGAGAGAAGTGAAGGTAAAACTGGGAAGAAGAAAGAACAGTACACAAATGTCACTGTTCTTTTTAGTAATAATAACATTTAGAGAAAGATAGAGAGCACATTTGCATTGCAATGCAGGCTAGAAACAAGTAATAAAGAAGAAAAGTTAAGTTAGAAGGATTGAATCCATATTTCAAAATGTAAAAGCTAATAAACCAATTTAACAAGTATGTTGTAAACACAATAGCCTCATCACCCAAACAATAAACAGAAACATGAAAGTTGAAAAAATTTCCCATCTCAGGTTTCAAACACATTTGCCAAAAGAAAATTTAATAAACCCATGAAAGTAGTAATCAAAGAAACCACAATAAATATGCAAAGAAACCAAAAGAAAAAACATATTAAAAAAAAAAAGTTCAAGTCATTGCATATACCAATTCATTGCCAAGCTCAATAGCAGCATCTTGATAGCTACTCTTCTTGCCCTGGCTACTCCCACAGAAGACACAAATCCTCTTAAACTTAGACAGCTGAAGTACTTGACTCTCTATCTCCATGTTGACCCCTCTATTCAATATGTTCACTTTTTTTTTTCTGTTTTGCTTTGTTTACACAAATTATATAAACCAACTCAAAACAACACAAGAACAATTTTTACCTTTTCTTTTCAATATCCCTCCTCTAGTAGCAGTGAGTGCTCTGTCCTCCAAACCAACCACATACACTACTGAGAAAAGGGTGACAGAAGAATACAACAAGTATCAACTAGAGAGAGACCCTGTTTTTTTGGTTGATTGACCGCTACAACTTCTCTCTATAGTGGGTGTGTCTCTTCATGCTTATTTATAAAACCTTGTCACACGTGAGTGCTTCCTCAAGCACGCTTGCAACCCAACTCAACTCAACTCTTCCCCCATACACCTATTGTTGGCGCGCGTGGACCACTTATTCTATGTGTTTCTTTCTTTTTTTCTCTCCTACACTCCTACCTCTTTATTACTATTTTTGCCCTTTCTTAGTTGCTCTGTTTAAAATATAAAAAAAAAAAAAAAAAAACTTGCTCTGTTTTTCTTAATCCAAGGAGAAATTCAATTAATATTCCAATGGAGGTGCAATTCTTTTCTTCTAATTAGTTCATTTATATTTTGGCTGTACTTATCCATACACATCATGTTTATCTATACACACATCATGTCGTGCTCCTTTTCTGTATAAATCCCAACATATCAGTGTGTACTTTTAACATAAACATCAAGTTTTTTTAACATGTAGTGTAAGTTGCATTTTGAGCGGTTCATTTCGTTATGTTTTTGTTTTTATCAGATTCAAAAAGTTTTCTAGTCGGTATATTTCTTAGAAAATCACTATTAACATCCTAAAACTATATGTCTCTATAATATCTCTTCGACTTAAATATGTAATTGATTGAGGTACATTTTCTCAAAAACCTAAAATCTAACTTTCTCATGCAAGTATACACATACATTAATGAAAAATTGGGGGTATATATATATATATGTGTGTGGAAAGGACAATTGGGATATATTCCTCAATGTTTGGGAGGTGGCAGAATCTTTTTGTTCCCATTTTTTTCCTTCTTCTTCCACTTAATTAATAATCTCATTAGTGAAAAAGCTAGTTGTTGTTGACTAATATGGTGTTATAGTAGTCTTTTTTCCTCCATTTTGTGTTAACCCAATAACTTTTAGATCTAAGGACAAAGCTAGCACTTATCTTTTCAGCGGTGAAAAAGATCAAATATGGACATACTTTGATGGGTAGAATTCTTTAGTCTTTTGTGACATGGGCATTACACAATAATATTAAAAAAAGAATCACAATAAAAACACATATAAATTCCTGAGCAAGTAAGTATGGGAGCTAGGGCATATAAAAATTTTAAAAATAGAAATTAAAAAACAAAGATATAGAGGATTGTGCATTGATGATTGATTAGAAACATAAGTGAGTTGTGGTTTATCAGCTTGTTCCCCTGATAGACACAGTTGTTCTTTACATAGGAAACAATGTAGGTTTTATTTCACCCACCACTCCAAGCATGCTGTCCCCAGCCCCATTCTTCTGTTTTATACCATTTTTCTCTTCTCCACCAATTACTCACAAAAAAGAAAAAAAAATCCACAATTGTTATGTCAATTTTAAGCCTAACCCATTTGCTAATTTCTTATTCTTTTTATGGGTTTTTTTTTTACTTATCGAATCAATTTAAACTTGTTCATGTATTTTGTTTATCATCATAACTTCAGTTGCCAGGATTGCAGGAACTGAGCCCACGTTGTTAATTTAATGTTTTTGATATAAAATATTTAAACAACTCCAATCCCCAAAATTGGCCTTTCTGGCTGTTCTTGCTTACTATATATATTATATGTGATTTTATTTATTTTTTCTTTTCATTTTTGTCTGTCTATATACTTCCAGCCCACTCCCTATGTTTAGAGATTATAAACTCATAATTACAATTACTTAATAGGGGATTGAGCTAATAATAAACAATTTTTGTTCCTTGTGCATGCTTGCATGCGCATTTAAACCATGTTTTTTGTGTTTGTTTGTTTATGTGTGAGTGCTCCCAAGTGTGCTTGTGCTGTGTGTGTAATTTTTTATGCTTTTGAGTGTTTGGAATCATAGCTTAAACATTTTGGATATTGGATATTATTTCTTCGCTGTATGTTAATTAATTGAAAAACTAAACTCTAATTAGTCTATAGCTCATAAATTTTAGTGGTTTATTGTAAAATTTTCAACCCCAAGACTTTTTTGATGAAAATTTTCAACTTGCAACAACGCTAAATGATTAGTCCTCGATACAGATCAAGTGTAAGAAGTAATTAATCACGCACCTATCACAATCATGATATTCCAGTGACTTGAATCATGTAGAATTGAACACAAAATTGAAATATATATATAATTTCACATATGTGTACGTATAGAATTATATAAGGATATTGAATATGAATCATTCATTTTACATACTTTGATTTGGCATGTATGCACTTATCAAAGCTCTTTTATAAATGAGTGACTCACATTCAATATCCTTATATAATTCCATTAGTACGCACAGATAGGAAAATGACTATATATATATATATATATTAAAAAAAAAATCACCGCGCGCCGATAAATATTTATCAGTACGTTGCACGTGGACCATAAGATTCAATTGTTTTGACTCAATATGTATGCATTTGTCAGCGTTTATCTATAATTTATAACCCACATTCAATTCAATAATATATATATATATATATATATATATATATATATATATATATATGGATAATGGTAAACATCTAATACTTTTATCCAATTTGATGTAGCAGCTTACATGGCACTTTCTCAAGGCTGCCAAAATTGGAGCCTCTTGAGGCTATAGCATTTTCTTCCAATTGCTCTTCTTCAGAATATATCGAGAAGGAGACCAAATGAGATGAGGCATTTCAACTTGATGTAATACTATTGTTTTTTGTTTTATTTTTTGTTTTTGTGTTTGTTATGTAAAATTATTTATAAATTGAATGAAGTAAAAAAAGAATTGGGGTATAGAAAAAATTAAAATGTGTAATGATGTGACAATGTGATGATATAGTAGCTGACAAAGAAGTGTCATATAAATTGTCACATCAAGTTTGATGTAAATATTATATAAGAGTGTTGAATGTTTATCATTATCCTTTTTTAAAACTCTTATAGGGATTTTTTGATATCATTACAAGTTAGCATGATCACCTACAAACACGGTGATTAGATATGTCATGTCACAAGAAACAACCGGGAAAGATCAACCTAAAGCAATTAATAGATAATCTCAAAGCCTAGTCAAGATTACCCAAGATGGTCGGGAAAAACTATCCGATCAGGTAGAGACAACCCGATCGGGACACAAAAGGTCTGGTTGGGATTAAGTGATTGGTTAGTTAAACAATGAGTGGGAGACATTAAAGGCAACTACGACTCAAATACGAAGAATAATGATCTTACTCAAACAAGGAATCTAGATATTCTAATAAGGAAATATCCTTATTTCCTCTCCAGTGTCAGAAAATTCTATTCAGGAAAGAACTCAAAACTTCCAAAAAGATAAACACCAAACAGGAAACGAATCCAAATGAAGCGATAACTCTGCTCTTCTAGAAGACTGCATACCGATAAGGAAATAAGTCATAAACAGACCATTCAACTAGAATCCTACGAAGACTGTAACTTAATACACAAGATCTCCGAAACAAGAAATAAAATAAAGACGACTTCAATAAGTAACCAATTTCAATTAAACACCATCACATTTCATTATTTGTATAACAAGGATTAGAGTTTTATACAAATATAAATAGATCCATAATCTCATTAAAAAGGGACACAAAAAAAGATATACAAAGAGAGATACAACGAAAAAATCTCATTTATAGTGATTTTCCTTCTCACCGTTACCGATAACCGTAGATATTTCTCCGCTTTAGGTTTTACCACACAAAATTGTGTACCCTGACTGTTTTTTACTTATTTTAATTCGTAATTCAATTGTCGATTTATAATTATTTGTTTGACGTGTGGTTAATCAAATTTAATCCAAAAATCACCGACTATAAAAACTTTTACCAATAGACCTGGGAATCATTTGCTCTTACATCTATATTTGTGAGGAATCCTACATAACACAATGGATAATGTTAACAACTATAAAATGAAAGTATTTATTGTATTTTTTAACTTAATTGATGCAATAAATATATTTAAGTAATAAATACTTTCTTTATATAGTAATTATATAGTTGTTAAATTGGTCATTTTGTATTATAATAGGAATGAATCAAGATCTAAAATTACTACTACCGACGCTGACGTGAGATTCACTCACTATCCGTGACACATTGGAAAGGAAAAGAAATTAATCAAGGGGAACATAATCACAGACTTTGGCATTGCACCATACCTTAGCTAGCTGGTTTCTGATGATATTCTGGTAAGATTTATATTAAAATCATACAAGGGAGGATAAAAATATAAACTTTATGTGGGTGGGAAATAATTACATAACAATATGTAGCTGCAGCTGCAGCAAGCAGCTAGTTATACACAGAAGAGAAATTAAAAATTGTAAAAATGGTCATGCATGTCTGTTGGGGCAAACCTTGAAGATGAGATCTGTCACTACCACATCCCAGTCCTGCCAACGCCCGACCTATTTCCATTTATTTCCTTCATTTCCCAATGCAAATATTATCATCCATCAAAATAAGTCCCATAAACTTGCTTGGATACCATGCTCCATGCTCTTCAAAATATACTAATATATATATAATTCTTGGTCATTGTGTTTTTGTTTTTCTCTTCTTTTTTTGGTTGTTGTTGTTCAATGTTACCTCAAAAACTTGTTCAACCAACCAATGGATTTACAAATCTGAGATCATAATGTGGAGAAAGATACTTAATTCTCTATTTGTAATTAATAGAATTTACTAAAATCGGTTAGGAATTAAGTTTCAATAGTAAAAGTGGGTATAATTGAAAACAGTTGATCTTAAAGCATTAAATCCTATAAAGTTCAGATAGAATTATGAAACTAAAAGTGGGTATAATTTTCTAAATAATGTAACGATTAATGAACGAAATCTATATTTACTATTTTTATCATACCAAAACTACCCTTCACTTCCCAGTTTGAAGTGCAAAATCAGACACTCGTTTTTTTTTTCCTACGAAAGCCTGTTTATATCTTCCAGCGTTAGATATATAATTGCTCATCAGTCATCACCCTAAGATGACACGTGGCCCAGGTAAATGGATGTGGCAGCTTTGATAACCAAAGTTATCGACCTGAATAGAGAGAGACCTGCATGTTATGATATGCTTACGTGTGTCTAGGAAAGTTGGAACACATGAAAGGTGGTCTTGTCTGTTCGAATTGAAAGCCTAGTGTCGTTTGCCTTCAAAATTATATCAGTTACAAAGTCGGTTGGTTTCTTTTGACTTTTGCTCGAAGTATAGTTCACATCAAGCTAACTGTTGACTCAATTTCAGCACCTTGATGTTAATGTGTCCATACCTTTTAGAATCTTATCAAAACAGTTTTCAATATTCATTAACGTTTTTTTCTTTTTTATATATATAATCATGTTTTTTTGATTGTATTTATCAACCTATCTATCTAGATTATATATATATTAAAGTTTTATATTATTTGTATGATTTAAGACGTTGATTTGATAGTTATTTACACAAATCTTAAATTTATCTATCTATCGGTCGAGCTACATTCCTGTCGATATATAATTATATTTTTGTTTTTAGAATAATCAATTACACATTTATATATATTGTCAATAACATAGTTTTAAAGTGCCACCTACAAAATATATCCGTACACCCATGTTTTAACGAAA
The DNA here is from genome assembly GCA_032871835.1 of Dipteronia dyeriana. Taxonomy (NCBI): domain Eukaryota; kingdom Viridiplantae; phylum Streptophyta; class Magnoliopsida; order Sapindales; family Sapindaceae; genus Dipteronia; species Dipteronia dyeriana. Next base: position 15,242,538 of record CM065297.1, read on the forward strand.
CTTTTTAATTTCTAAAATACCATCACATTTAATTACGTACGTACTTTAAATACATGGCTTTATAATTGGAAATTAAATTTATTTCATACACTCATAAATTAAACAATCAATATATCATAAACCCTAATAATATATATCAGGGTAGTGTTAATATGTACCCACAGGTTAACACTACCCTATTTACTAACATCAATCTGTAAATATAATTTATTTTTTTCACATATAGTCAATAAATGGATGAACAAAAACTTGATTTTTATGGATTCATTATTCATGGATAATAAAAAAAAATATTATTATTGTTGTTGTTTTCTATGATGATGATTAATTAAATGTGTAAATCATTATGACTTCATGGTTTTTTTTAGATAATTCAATACATTGATTTTGCAAGTAACAACGAAAAAATATAATTAGTTTTAACATTGAAACTGATTTTATTTTTGTCTAAGTGATTAAAATCTTAGTTATAGAGTTTTATTTTAATATGATATTTTTTATTCGAGTAAAATCTATAATATTTGTATAAAGAGAATGAAGAACTATAAATAGTTTTTTTTTTTTAAAGGAACCTGTACGTATAAGTTTTTTTTTTGTATGGTTGTGGAAGCAAATGAAGAGTAATGGGTGTAATGAGAAAAAAATAGTTGTTTAATTTTTTTAATATATATATACATAAATTTTCAAGTTATTACATACTGATATAAATTCGTCAGTGCGTTGGATGTATATCATTAGATTTACATACTTTGACTCAAAATGTCACTTGTTAAAACTTCTTCATAAGTAATGATCCACATACAACGTACTGATATAACTTATATCAGTACGCAAAGATTGGAAAACCACTATATATATATATATATATATAAAAAAAAATTATGGTTTTTTGTATTTTAAAGGATGTAATGAGTAAAATTAAAAGTTTTGATTTTTTTAATATATGTTTAGAAAGAAAAATAGGTGTATAAAGATATTTTATAAGTGGCAATAAAACCACCCTTTTAAAACATAGATTTTTTATTTTACATAAATTTCGAATTGATATGCTCACCGGTGATATATATAAATAAAAAACATTGTAATTATTACATAAAAGTCTTATCGAAAAATCGAATTTTCCGATAGAAGGCGTGTGACCTGAACTTAAAGCGATGGATGAAGGTGGGAAACCATGACCTGTGATGGATATATGGTTGAGCAATTAAAGGAAGAAATGTGGTGGACAAAGACAACAATTATTGGGAAGACAACAAGTGAACATGCATGTGTTTGCCCCATTGACAATATCGTTCCCATAAATTAAGGGATAATGTACTTTGCATTTCATTTCCTTAACATGTTATTATCACTTACCATCCTCCAATTTCGCACACGCTAACAAAACCTAAATCACAAACAATTTCCATCAAAAAATTATTATTATTATTATTAGTAGTAGTATTTGAGTAATATATATATATTACATAAATTATTAAATAGTATAAAGTGATATTATCATATTATTCACCGTATCATCTTATCTTATGATGTATATAATAATTACAAAATACCTTATAAATATCGTTGAACAATTTGATAAATGTTTAAACAAAATAGTATTAGGGTTTACTTTATTTTCCACAAAAAATATGACCCATTAACTGAATTCTTCCTTTGCTTTGTTTTTTTTAATGTTAGCTTTTTCACAGAGGATTTGGTTGAGATAGATTTTGTCCCTATAACGCACCTGCTGATAGAGTTGGGTCGACATAGAATTGCTAGCTTTTACTCGATTCTTCAACTTGTTTGTTACAAAAACTGTCGCACTAGCTACGTAATGGAATTCCACCTCTTGTAATTATCACATATGTTTCATTTGTCCTCATTCATGTACCAACAGTTTAGGAGAATTTTAATCCTAATAGGATTTATTTTGTGATTTATTTTGTGATTTATTTTCAATTCTAGTTATATTTGTTTAGGATTTCATTTTTAGTAGTTTTTGGCAACAACTCAAATTATTTTTTGGGTAATTTTGAGATTTTCTATTTTAGCCAATTCACAGATCCTGAATTCTAGATAATTTGTGTAGTTTTGAGCTTTGATCCTGAATCCTACATGATTTGGGTAATTTTGATTTTTTCTTTTCAGTCAAGTAATCTAGAGGATTCTAGTTTGTTTTGTAATCTTTGATTGATTTTGATAAAATCTTTCCTTTGGAACATCTATCTGTTGTGGATTCGATTTTTAAGGCTTTGAAATCACAATTTTCTAACGAATAATAGGGAATGATGGTATCTGCATGGCGGTCCATGCTTAGGTAATTATTGGTCGCTACGTCAAGGATCTTTTGAGTGTGCCTCAGGTTCAACGGAGTGATCATTCTTATTTTCATCATAATCTATAACATTCTCATTTTGAATCTATAACATTCTCATTTTGATATGTGCATTAACTACTAGTTTTGCTGGTAATATCTCTTTCAATTATGATGTTTTGAGTATAATTCTAAGGTTAATTGGATTATATGGAAAACGTACTTCTTATTTTGTTGTTGCATTTATAGTAGTGCTAGACTTTCCGGTCTGTATACCAACTTATATCCCACTTGAAGATGTGTTATTGCATTGTTAAGTGACGTTATATGTACAACATTATCTCACAATCCATAAGTTGGACTATCTAATATTACTGATCTATTTATATCAGAAAGATTGCAATGAAGAGAAAAGAAAATATATTTAAAGTTCCGTAAAGAAAAAAGAGTATTAAAATAAATTCGGTAGTACTTTAATTATAAGTAAACATATTTGTATTGTAAAATCATTTGTATATAAAAATAATTTTTTATAGAAATTTTTTTAAGCGTTTTAAAAAAAAATGAAAGTGATGGCATTATTTAACCCTCAAATTGTAATAATTCAAAAAACAATTCATATAAATAATATATAAAGTAGATAAAAAATTGTTTATTTAAATTTAATAAAATTCCTAACAATGATAAAATCAATGCCAAAAATATAATAACTTTAATCCACAAAAAATAAAAGAATGATAATATTTAATTTTTATCAACAACTTTATTTCGAAATTATATTATTCATCGTTCCACAGTGCCATTGTATGAGATTCCATTACCACAAGTTAAAAGTTATTTGGCCAAGAGTGGTTGGCAGTTTCTTCAAGCAAGTGATGCTCCATTGCTCACTTTAATTTACATTTTGTGGCGGAAGATGACAGACCCACTATTGTCCTTCGATCATTTATCCATCAGATGATGTACATTTGTTGTACGGGATTCTAAATAGATACATTTTTTTTTCCACTGGATATGGAGTATGATACCCTAGCTTTTCTAGCACGGATCGATGTAGGCTCAGCCCTAAGGGGAGCCCAATGAGACGACCGTCTAGGGCTCCCGATCTGTAAGGGTCTTCAAAATTTAAAAAAAGAATTGATTTTACATATAACTTTTATATGAACTAATATACCTATAAAAAATAAGTTTAAAAAAACTCACTGAACATATAATTTTTTCAAACTAATAAACTCATAAAATGAGTTCAAACTAGTCTCACCAAATATATTTCATTTTAAGAGACCCATAAATTATAAAACTCAATTATTAGAGTGTGTTAAATACTTGAATCCTAATACTAACAATAATTATCTTTTATATATTAAAAAAAACGGTATAACATGTTTATTATATTAATATTTATAAATATTTATTAGAGAACAAAAATCCAGTGAACATACATAAAATATCGAGGGTTTATTTTTTATACTTCACCTCGAACCTCGAACCTCGAAAATCTTATGACCGCCCTTGGATCGATGGCAGGTGCACCGCCCCCAGCAGAGAGTTTTGGTTGGTGGATGTATAAAAGCCTAATTTGAAGGGGTTTGAGACTTGAGAGCACTATAGCTAAAAGTGAAAACTAGAGTCATGACTCATGCATGGTGGTGACTTTCTTTTTTTGGATTGAGCAAGTGTTAGCTTTTGTGACTGAATATGGAAAAAAGTTGCTTAGCTTTATCTCTACGTCTGAAGAATTAATTTAATTTTCTTCTTCGTCTTCTTTCCCTTTCAGGCCGTGAAAGCTATTCAAAGCCCTTTTTTTTAACGAAAAAGTAATAAACATGAGATTATTTTAATTGAACTATCCACTCATTCATGCATGTAAACCAATTTCTTTTTTTACTTTATCACTATCGGATTACATGCATGGGAGACCAAAGTTTTGTAGAAAAAAGATTGTTATCTTAGACCGTTGATGGTTTGATTGTGAAACGTTCGGTGAGCTAATCAATATTTTAAGTTCATATATTAGTTAAGTTTGGACATTTTGTATTTGTGAGAATTAAATTTGAAAATTTAATGAATTAAAAATTGTTCTATTATTCTTCATTTTCTTAGGAATTATTGCATGCATTATTGTTTTTTTTTTCCATCGTGACTAATGCATGCCGACAGGAAAAGTATTGTTTAATTAATTTTTTTTATAAAAAAAAATAAAAATAAAAAATCCTGTTGTACTCGGCATGCTTGCTTTTGATAGTTCCTTTTTGTTTTGTGGTCACTGGTTTCTTGATGTTCAACTCTAACTTTTTTAAGATCCAAAGTTTCTTCATGAAAAAGCCTGAAAAAAAGGGTGGAAAAAAGATAAATCGATCATCTCTTTAATATGGCCAATAATGGAGCTCGGTTTTTTTTAAATGTCAACAATTAAATAATATTTTACATTACTAGTGGATAAAAGGGTTTTATCTATTCTATATTAATTGTTAGGTTTATATTAAAAATTTAAAACTCAGTGCAACTTTCAATTTAATTAACTACTATCAAAAGAACCAATTAAATTAGAATCGTATAAAAACAAGTAACATTAAACTCAAATAATGTGGTAATTAGTTTTTTCATTAACCACAACATCTCATATTATGTATGATGACGATAACTCACTTATTATATCATTTGAATTAAAATTTAAATTAATTATTTAGATCGTATAACGTTACTCAAATAATTAATATTCAATTTGTTTATTGAACTAATCGAGTAATACAAGTTGACACCAGGTCACCTCCTTAAAGTGATGCTCTATTTCTCAAAAATATGCATACAGTCTGACAATATCTTATGAGTAACTGTATTGCAAACTGTATATATAAAAAAAGTGATTCAAAATTAATCAGTTGATTTTACATGATCAATGTGAAAACGCCCCACCATTTCTAACACAAACCAGAAGAAATAGAATATTGAAAACCTAATATTTGGGCTGTCAAATAATGGTACTTAATTTTCAACATAGATTTTTTTTTCAGAACAAAACAAAACCCCCCATGTCCAAGTGCATGGGCTCCTCCACCATGGAAATACAAGTTTGAATTTTGAAGAAAGATCAAAAAATTGAATTCGATTTGGGTCCTTATTTCACCTTTCTTTTTCTAGTTTATTTTAAATATAATTAAAACATCAACTTATACGAGAGAGATGAGAGATAAAAATAAAATTAAAAATCAAATCTTAATTATATATATATTATATTTGGATGTCACTGGATAAAAAAAAGAGTAAGAAAAGAATCGTACTCTTTGATTTGGACCATCGAAAAAGTTGATGAGAATTGAGCCGAGATTCCATCACACCCCATAGACATCCACCTTTTTGGCTGATTGGAACCGTTTGGACAGTTAATACAGTTGATTAAGTCAAACACACCATTAGAATATTTAATTAGTATGTATAATAAAATCTTTCCATAGCTTTCTAAGTTTCCTTTTCCTGATCTTCAGTAAATTCACTATATTAGGATTTACGGTTCTTTAAAATCTCGGTATGCTCTGTGTTTGTCTCCACGAGGATCCTGTACATCAGAACAGATTGGTTTAAGGTCTCTATCTATCTCCGGTTTGTGTTTATCTAATTGTAAGTACCCTGTTCAGGTCGAGGAAAAACCATAACATGATGACGTAGAACTGATAAACACCGTAAATACCATAACACTTTAGAAGAATAATATTAAAACGGAAGAGATATGAAAGGGTCAAGTAAAGGCTTGGCAGGGTTGACGAGTCTGTATCTACAGTCCTAGACATTTAGTTGATCAGAAAGGTATATGGGAAGGTGTGTTCTAGCAAAGTTTTGCACCTGCTATAGTGAGAATGTTTGGTCAGATGTCAATGTTGCTATTAACTCAGGAGGGTAGGTAGGAGGAGAAGGTGTTGTTGGAGAGGAGGTAGAGGATGAAGCAGCTATTATATATATATATATATATATATATATATATATATATATATATTTGTATATCTGTAATTATCTCGAAATTATTAGATGAACTCATAACAAATTATGGAAAAACCGGGTGATATTCGATGAAATTAACATTAATAAATGGGCATGCAGATGTGAAATAATACTGTAAATTGAGTAGGGCAAGTAAAATGATATTGTTATAAAATAATTGAATTTATAGCAGCACAACAGAATTAAGAGCTAATGGTGGTGGTATTAATGAAACTGATCAGTGATCGATCGATAATGGTTATTATAATGATGAAACTGCTTTAACCGTCCAATATAAAAGAAAAATGATGAAGAATTACATATATAGATTATAGAGTATAAGAGGATATGATTATATATTTATATATGTATGTATTCAATACAATAGTGTGTAAATCCTTCTTCTTTTTTACTTAAAAACATAATAGAAAGAAAAAAAAAAAACAGGTAATCTATATACCCTTCTTCAAGACTTCAACCATTATAAAATATATTAAACCAAACATATCTTCGTAACGAAAATGATAGAATAAATCTCATATTTTAAACCTATTTAATGATAAGTGAGCAGTAGTTAACTTAGGTGGTAATGTGGTATACAGAAGAAAAAAGGAAAAAAAAAAAAAAAGATTTAAATAGTGATTGATATTGTGAGGTAGAGATGAAGATGCGGATCAATTCAAGTAGTACGTAGTAAGATAAGGACTTGACTAGCTAGCAGTTGATGTTATGGTTTCCTTAAAGACTCATGTTCCCCTTTTTTGGGACATTTTCCAGATAAACTTAGGTCATCTCTATCTTATTGTATCAATTTATTACAACTTTATAGTAAAATGTAATAACTTTTACACCATTATTTCCGACTAATATTGTACCAAATCTTACTCCAAAATAAATATTCATTTAAATATTCTCTTTCAACCCATCAAAACAAATGAAACAAAAAAAAAAAAAAGGGGGGCAAAGGAGCACCCTTCCTTGTTGTTGTGCCAGATCTGGCGCAAAATTTTGATGGAGACAAAGTAGCGTGAGAAATGGCACTGGGTTGAAGAGTAAAAGCTTGCTCTATAATAGAGATTGGTGCTGGATTAGAGATGCCCTTAGCCCTCATATGTTCACCATATATGCTTCATTTTACATTTTTACATCCTGGTAGAAGTCTTAAATCTCTTAACTAGCTAGTTAATTAATAAATGAGTTCAAAAATTAAATGACATTTTTTAGATGTGGCATTTCAACATTATCACTGTTTTAATAACTTATGTTTAAAAAACATCTATTATGGTGAACAGATAAAAATGTCCCCAATAGTTATTCCATCATATTTCTTTTATTCATTTTTTTTACGGTGAGAGTTGTGAAATAGAGAGAGAAAATTCCGTTGAAACTCAAGCGCTAAGCAGACTCATTCAGAGGTCGACCTCCCCGCCGAGAATGGTTCTGGGTTAGATTAGGGTTTGAAATCGGGTTGAATTTTTTTTAATAAAGATGAATTTCTGGTTTTCGAGACTTTTTGAAACATTTTCAAGATTTTTTAAACCAAATTCGAGTTTTTTTGAAACACTTCCAAGCTTTTTATTTAGAAAAATTATGTTTGTTTAACTTTGAATCTCCGAGACTTTTTGAAAAAAAAGCTAAGATCAGTAAAAAAAAACTTGAACCAATATAAAAAAAAATCTGACCAATATAAAAAAAAAACTTGAACAAATAGAAAAAAAGCTCGGAAATAAAATTTTAAAAACTCGAAAAAGAAAACAAAAAAGAAAAATAACCTCTAAAATTAATCAAAAAAATCTCTGACCAATAAAAAAAAAAGCTCGAACTAATAGAAAAAAAGTTCGGGTCAATACAAAAAAAGCTCGAACCAATAGAAAAAAAAACTCGGAATTTTTTAAAAAAAATCTTGGAAAAGAAAAAAAAATGAAGAAAAATAACCTCGATAAAATAATTAAAAAAGTTCGGACCAATAAAAAAAAACTCGAACTAATATAAAAAAAAACTCGGACCAATACAAAAAAAACTCGAACGAATATAAAAAAAACTCGAACTAATAGAAAAAAACTCAGACCAATATAAAAAAAAACTCGAACAAACCCAAAAAAAACTCGTAACAATAGAATAAACCTCGGACTATTAAAAAAAACCTCATGCAAATTCTGAAGATTACATATTCATACACGAATTGATATATTGTTAAATCAGTCACAAATGCATGAAAGAAAATAAAGTGATCGATTTTCAGACAACTTTTTTTTTTAAAGTATAGATGGAAGCACACAGACAAATTTTAAAGGCAATTTAGATAGTTCACCATAATAGGTGTCTTTTAAATATAAGTTATTAAACTGATAACATTGTTACAACATAACAAAAAAAAAATTGATATTCCTCACTATTTTCACTTAATAAATTCGATTCTTAATATTTCATACAATTCTCTTATTATAAAGCTTGTTATGAAATAATGATGGATAAAAATTAAGCAGCATTTAAGTCAACAAGTGCAGCGTTTACAAGATAGTTATATATTTCATACACAACAATTTCAGAGACAGGTTAATTAATTGAGAAACTCCAGTTGTTTGAGGTGGTGCATTTTCAGATTTCAGACGATTTCTACTAGAGAACGTATTAAACCAATGAATTAAGTCTTTTTATTCGATTCCGAATTGTTTCTGATGTAGCACGTGGTTGTTTTCGTCAGATCCTGAAAGACGTACCTGAATTCAAAAACAAACTAAGATGAAAAGCAAGTTGACACGTGGGCGTGCATGAATCATGATTCTGAAAACCTCTCGCAATCATTTCTCACATGGTAGAATCGATTATTTTGATGTTAAAGATTTAAGGGAAAGAAGAAAGCTTCATCTTCTACTTCTTCATCTGAGGAGTTTGTTTGGCTTGCAAGAAAGCATTCTTCAAAAGCCCCCCCACCTCCAAAAAAAAAACATGAAAGGATATCAACTATGTTGAGAAGCAGAGTCTAATCATCATCATCATATTCCCATTTTCCAAAATGGCTGCATGGTGGTGGTCCCAGTGGCCATGATCGGCTTTTCTGGGAAGCACTTATTTCTTATCCTCTTCATATGCCCTCCATGTCTGCTTCCCAAACATAGCATTATAATCCAGGAACCTCTCCTTCAATGAGATTGAGAAAGATTTCCAAAAAAAAAAAAATGGCCTAAAAGCAACTTTTGGAGACAATCTCATTTGGACAACATTATGGTTTTTTTCTTCTTCTTCTTCTTTTGAATCCAACATTATAATTATCAAAATGACCTCTTCTGGAATTCATGAATCATGAAAACATAACTTCTTTTTTTACACTTTATGGTTTCAAATTTTACAGAAAGTGAAATTGAAAAGGTTGAAGGACAACCATGAGGAAAAGTAGCAGTTGGAAGTGTAAAATGAAACATTGTTGGTCAAGCACATAATTCAGATGCCTTTGGGATTCCAACCTTATAATAAAAAATATCTGCATAAGTCATGAATATTCAAGCGCCTGTCTCCAATGTCATGGTCTCCCACACTCTCTTGAAAAAAAAAAAAAAAAAAAAAATTCCTGCAATGGAGTAGTAATGTTGCTTTGTGTGGGACCTTGTTTGGCTCCCCTTCCATGGGAGCTCAACTACCATTATTTCAACAGATTTACTAACAACTGTAACCCGTGGTTGAGATTTACAGTGTATCATCTTGAAGCGTTTAAGATCGGGACAAAGATTTGTATAGCAAAGGATCTGAATTCGCTACCATTCACTTTCCCCAAATACAAAGATTAGAAAATGCATCATCGTCTCCCACATGCCCATCTCTCTTTTAATTGGAATTAAGAATTGGATAACTGTCGTTTCATTAGAAAAGAAATTCTGCAAGCAATCTGAGTTTGAGAGAGGTGATTACTTATTAGTCAAAGTGGGCCAGCCAAAACTCTGCTGACTAATTTGACAAGGTTCCTTCTAGGGTTCAGACAAGGACAGTGGGTCCAACTATGCCCCGGTGGGACAAATGTGGACTGGTGATTTATTAAGTTGTTGTTCCAGAAAAACAATAGAAAAATAGAAGAAAGGCTGTGATGAATATGCAGCAGAAAAATATGGTCATATCTGACTAATTAAGTTTTTATGGTTCCCCTTGTCATTTAACTTGTTTCCTATTTTATATATGTTCCACCCCACCCCATCACTTTGTCTACCACACCATTTCCTTGTCCTTGTCCATCTCATATCAAAATATATTCACTTCAAGACGTAAAATATGTTAAGTAAAAAATTAATTACAATACGAAACTAGATTGAGATTACATATGAGATCTATTTAATCGCCTTGAAAACTTATAATAATCCAACAATCTACAAAGTGTACTTCTTCACTCTCTAATTTTCCTGACTGATGTGTAATTTCTCCATCTGTGGATTTGATTGTCTTTGTGGTTAACATAATGACACAAGTAGGGGAGAGAACCCATGTGGGAAAAACTCAAGCATGCATGAAAATGAATCATAATCATCATCTACTTAAAAAATAATGTAAGTTGACATTTTTCTTGAAAAGCTATAAGAAAACATCATATTATATATATATATATAATATCTCCCATTAATTTTGAAGGACAGTTAAGTTAGTGATATAATGAGAAGGGAAGAGCTCAACAGTAGAGACAAATGTATTATCTCTTCTGTAATATAATATTAACCAAAGCTGCAGAAGAAGATGTGAGGGTCTCTCTTCTGATCAATTTCTCATTTTTAGGTTTTAATCTAATAAAATAAGATTAATCTTCCACAAAGTTAATTATTAAAAGCTTAGCTTCTCTTAAACTTCAAGTCAAAGACTACTGTACTTCAACAAGTTTATGAATAATCATTACGCTAACGTTATTTTAAATCATTATCGGACTTTTAATGATATTCATAGTGACATTACTTATAGTTTCCTTATTCGTAGACAGAACATAAATGTCTTTCATATTAAGGCACAGATTGTATCAAATCCTAGGATTCTTTTAGGAAGACTAAAACTTGATTAACAAATACCCTAAAACTAGGTAGGGATGTAACATGCATTCGCACACTCACTCAAAAATTAATGTCACATTACCTTCAACAAGACAAACACAACCATCAACTCTTTGAATCACAAAATGAGTATCCCAGATGTTATATTTGAATCAGTGCAAATTCTTTCAGAACATTGGAAAACTCATAATCATTATGGTGAAGGATTCTCAAAATCCGAAAAAAGAAAATAACAAACGATTTGAACGCATTATGTCATTGGAGGCTTAAACATGGATTAAGCCCTTAATTTGAGGGCCAGGCTTGGGCCACCATCCACCTGACCCATTTGACACCTCCAGTTTCTGTCACTGATGCCTTGGGCTATGGAATTCTTGACCTATGGGATTTTGAATGTTAAGAGTCTAGACTCATGGGACTGAAATCCACCAAAGATAAATATATGACCCAAATTAAACATTTCTGAATTTTAGATTTATTTTTGGGCTGGATGCTTGACCAAACTCAGTATGAACCCAACAACAGCAACTGGCCATCCATTTCAAAACTTTGTTACCGATACTTCCCTCGTTGTACAGGAAAAATAAAATTCAATATAGCATTGTACTCGTATTATAGGATTTACAGTCTAAACAGTTATCCTTACATTTATTATACAGGACATCACTCAAATAGTTACCAAACTTGTCTACTCTAAGAATTAATCTACCTGGGCATATAGAACAATAGTTACATGATTTTTTTAATAGACTTGTACAGTTTTTTTTTTTTTTTTTTTGATATATCACCCGTGATATGGCGACTCGAACCTAGAATATTATCAAGCTGAATGATCGGTTTTTACCACCGAATTACATTGAGCGGGTACTACTAGTACACTTTAATCCAACCATTTTTGGTTTAAATAAGTGCCCTCCACTTGCAGAATAACGGTGAACTGAAGAGAATGGGCACCTTGCAAACTAAACAGTGTTCTGTTCATCTATCTTCAACTGTAAAATCAGGTTCCTTTGGCTTTTGTAAAGATGAAAGAATATCAAAATCCGTTGCACAACGCAGGCTTCCGCCTCTCCTAAAATCCGTTGCCCAAGGCTGGCTTCCGCCTCTCCTGGTGCTTGCAGCCAGTTTTGATGCGAAAGAAGCAAACCTGCCTGAACCCAATGCGGGAAAGGATGGTACAGTTTGCTCATTTCCGGATTCAGGCACTGAAGGTATGCTCTCTCTTTCATTAAGTTCTGCTGCTTCCTTCCTTCTCTTATAGCGAAACCAAGCTGCTTGTATGAAGCATGCAGCCCACGTCCTCCACTGAGGCGAGTGACACCTGAATGTGTACCTGAGTTGTTTGCTATGTAGCTTGCGATATTGAGAAGCTACAAACTTCAAATCCTCAGCAATGAAAGCAAAAGCTTCAACTTCTGTAATAGCTTTGACGGTGCGTGTGGATGAAGGGAGGATGACACTAGGACGAGGATCAAGGGCCCAAGTAAGCATTTCCTCTCCGCAGAAGTCACCTGGGCCAATTCGGCATGAATTGAAGAATCCAGTGCGACCACCATCTGTGGTGTAAGAATCTAGGTGGCCTCGAACTATAAAAAGCATCTCATTGACAGGATCACCCTCACGAACTAGGCAGGTGCCCGGCGTACATAGATAAGGCTTCAATCTTTGACATATGGCATCTAGCATTTTATCATCCATCATATCAAAGAGTGGTACCTATTTCACAATGATCATAACAAGTGTTTGGTAGATTAGGATCGATTGTTATTTTTGTATTGTTTACAAGTTCTTGGATACGGTATCCTACGAAATGGTTGTTTGTCATAAGTCATAACATACTAAAATCATCTATTTTTCATAGAATGGGATGATAAAAGACAATAAAACTTACTTGTCGAACAAGATCAAGGCAGAGATGGCGCTTGATGTCTCGACGAAGATCCATGGGGAGATCTTTCAGTATCGCTTCCTCATCAACTCCGCGAGTTGCCACCCATCTATACTGATCATACCTTCGTACACTCTGCTTCAGTTCACGTGGAAGCTGCCTGTGACTCATCCATTTTTCTGTATCGGTCCTTCTAACCCTCCATTCTTCAAGCCGTATGGTTGTAGATTGAAGATATGTCTATTGATAAATAAAAGGGCATGAGAGTTTTAAATTATAAAAAACGATATTGCATACATGTAATTATGGTGAGACCTACTTGCATATTCCCAATAAGCAACCCGAAAAGCACCAGTCCAAGAATAGCAATGACGATGGCAAAAATTATTTCCCAAACATAAGTACTTGTTAAGAGGTTCTGGCCAAGAGAGCTGCAGAATTTGGCAGAAAATGGGTTAGTTTTTTCAACATATATGGCTGCAATTAATCCTAGTTTATTCTAATTTCTAGAGCATGTTTAGTGCCATTAGGTAAAAATTAACAAGGGTAACCAAAATAGGACGATTTCATCCAATATATGCTTCATAGCCACTGAATCATTACCTAAGATTCCTCAAGCCCCACCAAAGACAGTAGAAGTACTTTTCAAGGAACCTGGAGGACGTCACTCCATAAGTCACTGCATCGGCATGAATACCATAGTGAAAGAAGTTGGCATCCGGATCACATAAACTTGAAATATTGCTTGATTTAAACCAAGCAGCTCTAACAGAGTCAGCAACTAGGTGACAGTCAAAAAACCCAAAATAGCAATCCAGGCTTTGAGATATACACATTTTTCTCCAACACTCTTCTTGCCGTTCAACCGATAAGAGGTACCAACAGGCTCCTAAAACCTGTTAAAAGAGAAGCAATTAATGGAATCAACTTATATTCTGCTTGAACTTATTGACTAGAAGAATAAAATTAACTGATGATTAATTTCTAACATCAATTAAGTAATAGATGTTCAGATGTAACCCATATGAAATCACAGGGTTTTTATATGTAATTGATATACAGCGAATGATATTTTCACAGGTTTCTGTCTCATAAACGAATAATAGTATTAACTTACATGGCTAGCCAACATATAGAGCATTAGATTATAAGCTGCTCCTGCCCATGCTGTTTCTAACACAACCCCAGTAGCCTTGATAATTTGATATGTAAGTGGAAAAATGAGATATAGCCTCAGGAGATACTGAAACATGATGATTAAGCGAATAACATTTTTTGTATTGACCATCGACGTACCCCTTAAATGAGGAATTATAGCCCAAACCAACAGCTGAAATGTGCAAAAACATACTCCATTATTTCAAAAAAAAAAAAAAAGTGGTAGCAAGTTTATTGCTCAATCCAACTAAGAGTCTTAGAACAAAAATAAGGGCAGCACAAAAGTAGACTTAGTATATCAAGTTGCATACCTGTGGAAGGGGTAGAGCAGCCAATAAGTCGAGCCAAAAACTTTTGCGAAGGTACATTGAAGCAATTTTTTGGGGGTCTATAATCAGCTCTCCTCTCCCAAATACACGAGAGGAAGGAGCAACATAAGCTGTATGAAATCGAATAAAAATCTGAGCAAAGTAAAATACATCGGCTACTGATCGAATAACAGTGAGAGCGATTTCAAGGGGTATAGAAACCTCAATGCACATGTCCTGCTTAGCACTTGGCAAATAAAAGTATAGAGGGTCAACAAAAAGAGAAACCAAACATGCTACAATGAAAATTTTGTTCCATCTGCTTATGACAGATCCTCTAGGATCCAATACCAACTTCTCCACAACCTCATAATCCTCAGAGAAGACTCTTAAAAGTTCTTTTTCACGAAAGGTCTTTCTTGTTGGATCTTTCTCCCCTGACTTCCGGTGCGTCTTTCTTGTTGAATCTTTCTCCCCCAACTTCCAGTGCAGCTCAGGCACTGATCTCGCCATGAATTTATTGGTAAACTTTGACATATAACCCTTTTGGGGTATTGTGAACTTTGCTGCTTCAGAATCTTCTTGAAATCTGAAATTTATACATCAAGTGTTTCAAAACCTACATGTTTCATAGTACTAAAATGCAACAGGTAGCATAGCCAGTTAGAAAAAATATTCCAAATTGCAGACTGATTAAACCAGTTAAAGGGATATGAGGACAGACCTTACACATTTAAATCTACCAGCAGCCATGGACAACAAGGATACAAGTGTTAAACTTCAGTACGTGGACTTAATCTGCCATGAAATATTAATATCAGGGCATTTATCAAGAAAACATGGATGCAAAAACTCAACCACAAAAATCAAACAACTTTCCCTACTTAGTTTGCTGAGAACCACGCGAACATAAAAAGTAATCAATTTGTGTTCATTGCATCAGCTATTAACGAGTCTAAAAGGTTCATTTCGTAGCTATATTTCTCAGTAAATTAATAGAATCCCGTGAGTCTTATTACTTTCAACTCAGGGAAAGACTACTTGCATTCTAATAATTGCCCTCTATCAACTACTCGAGTACAAAAGCAGTCCATAAGCTACAACAAGAACAGATTTTGATCACAGAAAACACTCCAAAATATTTATTCCTAGAAAATTCAAACATGGGAAAGCAACAATGTTTTAATGTGAACCAGGAGCAACAGAGATAGGAAGACAAAGAATCAAGTTGATAAAAACAAGTCATGAGATATCATTCCACAGAACCATTTAACCAAACAAGTAACTTACAATCATATCTATGTGTTGCCTCCATGTCTTCCTCTCAGCTCCCAACTGATTTCCCTGAAAATGACTGAAACCATAAAAGCTCATGGGACTTAAAAACGGAGTCGAGAGAAATTCCCCCACAAAAGAAAACAGAAAGAGGTATAAAGGAGCAAAGACCAGTCAACAAAAACATCACTATTGTCATTTATTTGTCAAGGAACCAACTTCTGGCTTTTGTCTCTTTAAAACCAACTGGGGTTTTGAGAATTTTCAACTTTCATAAAATCATAAAATTCACTTCTCACCAAGTACTTTAATGTCACCGACTCACCATTGAAGTAGATAGATAGTGTTACAGTTGTTATCCACACAAATTTTTCTCCTTGTAGACAATATATAAGAGAAAAAACGGAATAATAAAGTGCACCAGTAATAAAAAAGTGAATTTTGCTAACCAAAAGTGAGAATCTCGATGGAGAGAACTAAATTGGATTATAACCAGAATCGAGCTAGGAGGAGGACAAAACCGGGTGTCGAGTAAAAATCCTATCTACGTTGAAAAAGATGTCTATTTTGGTGGGTGTGTTTCATTCATCAGCCGCATTTCAAACCATTAAATTTGGAAACACACGATCACTGATGGGTCACTCTTACCTTTCTTTATCAAACATAATAGCTGCCCACAAAATATATGTCTAAATTCCAAAAGAAAACCAAAATCTCAAGTATCCAATAATTGAAGTTTTAGTAACCTTCTAAAAAATAATATTATAGTTTTTTTAAAATTGAATAATATAGTTTTCTACTATCAATTATATACACACAGCATTTAATTTCATAAATGCAAAAAGAAAATGGACAACAAAATGAAATCACCCCGAATTTATTGTAATTGTTAAAAAAAATTATACAATTTAGATACTGATTTAATTTTTTTTATTAAGACAATTCAAAAAATTAGACCAAAAACCGACCCAATGATATAACAAATGATTTGTTATTCAATGATTTACAAAACAATTCACTTAACATATTATTTGTGTTATATAGTATTACTTTTTTATTATTGATTTTTGGTTTTTACTATTATAGTTGAAGAAGAGGACGTGATTGGAAGCAATCACAGAGTATTTATTTAGAATTCTCACCGGACCAACTCAATTGAAATTGTTTTATTAATGGCTCATAATGCGAACAAAAATACCGAAAAGAGATTAATGGAATTGATACGAATGCAAGAATACCCATAACGGCTGTTATTAACACATTAATTAGATTGACGGAAGACAAATGAAATGAAACGAAAAGTTAAGAGGGAAAGAAGAGGAGATGAGAGGATGGTGTTTCTTCAGTTTTATGATACTGAAAAAATCCATTTACTTTTGATAGTTTTGCTGAGAAATCCAGTTGGGTCATAGCACACAGCTGCTTTAATTTGAACTCCACGTCTCCTTTAATTAATTCATTTATAAGTCGCATGCATGTGCAGTGTGAACTCCCCACATCTGCTTTAATTAATTCATTTGTGTGTTCACAACAGGCTGAATTGTATCACAAATCCAACACAGATACAAGACATCATAGTATCATACGCTTGAAATATCATTTCAGTCATTTTACTGTAATAATGTTCTCATGGGACATATTTGATGCCCTTCAATTTGGAGAAAGAGTTGTTTTTTTTCAGATATTTATTTTATTTTAAAACACCAAAACAACTTCTTACTAAACTACAACAGTACTAAATACTAATACCATCATCCCAAAAACCTTATTCCAGATATGTAGTAGTGATGGGAAGATGTCTGTCCATGTGTACAAACACTACCATCTCCCATGCACATGGATACAAATGAATTCGTTCATTCTTCAATCATATTCATATAAATCCAATCGTTCATCCGGATAGAATCATATATAGGAAATCGAATATACTTGCCTCATCAAGAAACACCTGGAATTGCCCTGACAGAATATTAAGCAAACCCGGTGCAAGTTCTCCGGTTTAAATTTAACAAAATTTCATTCAACAATCGCAATATCTTACTAAAAGAAATTGTGGAGACAAACAGTTTAATACTTCATACACCAACTCTACCAAATGACGTCTAAATATCAGAATACATATTTGTTTCTTATCAGAATCCTTGTATTCAGAACATGCATCAAAAAAATCTGACACATTTTAGCTCAGGTTTATCTAGATGGGCATGCATCAAAAGATCAACTCACCGCAATGTAACATGAAAATTGGTGTAAACCATATGCTGCAAATTTGGATGAAAGGCAAAACATCAGTGGCTCCTCATTTTCCAGGCCCCCATAACAGATATTAGCGGCCATACCAAAGTTTTCTCGTGTGGCCTGTGGCTGAGTTAGGAAACGTACAAAACTCAAAATTGACGCCTTGGCTTAGCTTCTGCAACTGAGACTCGAATAGACCTACCACCCAAATCCTGCACCAACCAATTATTGGAAGAATAAATGAAGCTATTAGATATTTGATGCAGGGAAAAAACAAAACTTGCCAACCCTACAACAGCAGAGGCACGAGAATAAGAACGAACTATTTATTTGGTTGTGATTCAGCAAACAATAAATTTAAAAGAATACAGCTGCATGGATGTATGGTGTATCAGTTACAAAGGCCGTTCACTTTATCATAATTACATCACATCAGTACCACAATGCCTAGTAGACCCTAATATTTAATCAGCATTGTCCAAATATTATATACAGAAATTGGAAGTTTGGAACCAAATAACTAATTAAGTTAATCAAAAACATTAGAACAATGCAGAAAGGATCTCAGTCCATTTTTTGTCTCAGCAGACCATAACATAAAGATTTTCAACAAATGTTCTAGCCAAATGATTCCGATCATAAAAAATAAAAATAAAAACAGTTAAAAGTAAATGTCAATTGTTTGTTAGCCGAATATAATTTAAAAAAATATGGATACTAAAGTTAACACAGAAATTCAGAAGAATGAATTTATCATAAATAAAAGTTAACTATATAGAACTAAATCTTCATATTAGTAAACAGTAATCCAAATCTAAAGTTAAAATGAAATGCATATAGCTTTAAGAAAAAAGGAGTAGCGAACTTACAACACCATTCAAGGACTCAATTGCACTGTCAACCTCTTCAGAAGAATTGTAAGTCACAAACCCAAAACCCCTGGATCTACCACTTTCCCGGTCATATACCACCTTTGCTTCCACAACTTTCCCTTGCTCACTAAACAAAGTCTCAAGAGCTTGATCATCAACGCCCCATGAAAGGTTACCGACATAAACACGGTTACCACCACCAAAGCTTGAACGGTTACCGCCACCGTAACCTTCACGGCTACCGCCACCGTAACCTTCACGGCTACCGCCACCGTAACCTTCACGGCTACCGCCACCGTAACCTTCACGGCTACCGCCACCGTAACCTTCACGGCTACCTCTGGGCCCTCTAGAAAAGGATTCTTCCCTACGCGGGGGAGGAGGTCCAGCATTTACCCTCAAGGGCCTACCTTCAAGTTCCTGCAAATTGTGACAGATTATTGCTTAGCCAAAATATAACCCAATTTACTTATATATGGGACATAACCTTGTAATATATAAACCACAAGTTTTGATTGGCGTATAACAATTTTCACAATCTTCCAAAAAAAAAAACACGGCACAAATTCAAACAGATTATCTTCAACTCTAAAATGATGCTTTATCAACTTTCAAATGTCAATGTCAATTTACCTTCAGATATATGTAATAACACAAGTCAATATATTGAACCCAAGTATACAATCCCAATAAAGAGGTGCACTCTTGAAAATCATATCTTTCATTTTGATATGTACCTTAACATATGAATTTAAATCTTCAAATGGGGAAAAAATAAAACCACAAGCAACAACACATAACCAAATGAAATACACAGAATGTAAACACTTCGCTTACATAGCCATTGAACTGTTGAGCAGCTGCTTCAACTTCCTCAGCACTTGACATGGTCACAAAACCAAATCCTCGGCTTCTTCCAGTAACCTTGTCATAAATTACCTGCCACAGAAACAACATATTCAGCACATCAAAGCAATTAAGTGAGCTGTCAACATGGGAAATTATCAAATTAAACCCTAAAATCAGTTTGACCATGAAATTATCTCCTCAAGCCAACTAATGCTTCAATGGAAACATTTGTCTCCAAAACAAACGAAAATAAAAGCTAAAACCTTAAAAGATGCTGTTTTGGCTAACAATTAAATTTCTTTATTCCTCCTTGAGCAAATAATTCAATTAACCGCATATAAAACTAAAAAGATAAAAAGAAATGAAATTGAAAGACGCAAAAGTACTACCTCGACCATCTCAACATTTCCAGCGGTCTCGAACAAGCCAGCGAGCTGGGCACTGTCAACGTGAAAAGGAAGATTACCCACAAAGAGTTTCAAGTCGGGAGAGAAACTAGAGCCCTCATCCCCATCGCTGAGAACCTCCTCATCTTGGTCATACTCAGAGGAAACGGCAACGTGTCTGACAAAACGAGAAGACGAGGGCTGGTAAACGGTGGAGGAAATAGAAATGGACTTGGCATGGAACTTGAGAGAAGAGAAAGAGAAAAAAGAGGGTTTAGGGTTGTAGAGAGATATGGTTTTGGGGTTGAGAGACGGGAGGACAAGCGAAGACGCTGAAGTGGTAGACATGGCTTCTTCTTCTGAGAGAAGAAAAAAAAAATGGAAAGAGATAAGGTTTGTGACTTGTGAGTAGGGTTTTTGAAACAAGGGGCTGGGAGAATTATGAGAGATATTTATGGTTATGGACTTTGGATAGATATTTTCTTTTTCTTTTTTTAGGTTTACCAAAATATCCTATAAAATTATTGGTTTTTGTTTTTGACCACATTCAATGTTTATTATGTTTTTAATCATTTCGATTCATGGCCAGACAATTACAGTAATGTCCCTCATTTTTGTATTATTATCTCTATTTTCTCTCCTACAATCAAATCTCACAGTAAAACTTTGAAGTTGAGGTTCGTTTCCTTGCTGGATTTTGGTTGTTTGTATCCTTTGTTGAAGATTTTGGAGAAAAAATTAAGTTGGGAAAAATGTTTCAATGTTTAACGTGAAACAAGTGACCGTTCTCTTTCTCTCATCCGCTTTTATTTTCACGTATTTCATGTTTGTTACTTGTGATAGGTACTAATTTAATCTCATACTAACTTAATCCAATCTCATTCTATGAAAATAATCTCATCACATCTAAAACGAGCTCGTAAAGTCGATATGTATTTCATGCTAAGACTCAAACAAGAAATAAGTATGGATTTCACGTTTGACCCTTCTGTTTCTCTCTTTTGTCTCCCTCAGTTGGAAACTAAGGACACGTTTGGTATCGTTTTTAAAATGGTATCTCTAAAAACTACTTTTACAAATGAAAATCATGTTTTAAAATTGATGTTTTTAAAAATGTAAGGGGTTGTCATATAAGCATTTTTCATTTACTGGTTTTCGAAAAGAGAAATGAAAATGAAAATAAAAATGAAAACAGTATTGTTGGTTTTAATTTCGAAATCCGAAAACGCGTCTAGTAGCATATGGAAATGGAAATGGAAATAACACGTCTTATAGAAAAATTGTAAATTTTATATTATTTTTTCTATTGCGGTTTTTTAAATTTGAATAGAAAGTGAATCGATATATTTATTATTATTAGAGGGTATATTTTTTCTATTGTAATAAACACAATCTCAATCATATGAAAAAAGGTTCAGGAACACGAATCCTTATTAACCCAATTAGATACCGAAAAACAAATCTTGATACACTAAGAGGTAAAAATCATCACACTGTTAATATAACAAACATTTCAAACACCGTTATTCCAATACTTAATCATATTCATATTAATAAAGTACAAGCATATAAAATGAATTGGGGATGTTTTAAATTGAGGAATCGTTTAAAAACCTCAGCTTTCAGGTCTTTCAATGTTTTGTGCTTGCAAAAAAAAAAATTCTCAATCCTCTATTTACTCCTTTTGCGTCCACTTCAAAAAACAAACATTAAAATAACATATTTAAACTTTCTTTTCTATTTTTCCCACACTTTCTTGACAAACAAACAGGACTCCACAACATTCTTTCTTTTGTTTCTCTTTTTTTTTTTTTTTTGAGGAGCGGCTAAGTATGTTGTTTTGATTTTTAATTTCACCTTTTTAGAGAATCTAATGCTTTGATACTTGTTTTGTGAGACAGAATGGAGAGTCGAGTTGTTTGGATGAAGAGAAATTCTGGTTTAGCGAGAGTGAAATCATTTTTGTTTCTTTTTTCTGGGTTTTGTATAAAAAATGAGCTTTGTGGGTTTATAGATGAGACTTCATAATTGTATAAAAACACACAAGGCGGGGGGTGGATGAATTGACTCAGCCGATCCAACTTTATTTGAGTTACAATAATTTGGTATATAATTTAAAGAAGAAGAAGACCAAATCGGCAACGCCAAAGAAGAAGAAGATGACTAGCTAAAGAAGAAGAAGACCAGATTGACGGCGACGAGCGGGAGCTAATCAGCGATGGCGACGAGTTGAAGTAGACGAAGACCAGATCGGGAAGAAAGAAGATGATGCACGGTGAAGAGAAAAAAGAAAAAAAAAAAAAGAAATATTGTTAAATTAAAAAAAAACGAAAGTAAAAATAAAATGGTCGTCCTGTAAACGTTTTTCGGTTGCTGTTTTTCGAAAATAAAAATAAAAATAAAAATAAAAATAGTATTTTTGGTTTCATTTTCGAATTCTGAAAACGCGTCTGGTAGCAAATACTGAAAGCTGTATTTTAAAAATAAAAACGGAAAAAACGCGTCTGGTAGTTTAATCGAAAACTATCAAAAATTGAAATATCAATTTTAGTATTTTGTTTAATATTATTACAACTATAAATAAATTGATTAAATAATTAACCAATATAATTTTTGTATTATAATTTTTAAATTAAACAAAAGTAACACATCCAAAATTAATTTAAAAAAATATATCAAAAAAATGAACCAATCAAAACTAAACTCTCAAATTATAAAAATATAATTGTATAATATATATACATATTATAATAATATATAAAATTAATATATTTATATTTTTTATATTATATCCTATATAAATATATATATATATATTAATTATTATTATATATTATAATATATAATATATTATTATATTTGTTGACGGAAATTTTGCTCGAGATGAGAAATTTCTGTTAACACCCTCGAGACCACTATCACGAAAGCGGTGGTCAGGGTCGGTACCGTTGGTTCCCGACCTGTTTAAAAGAGAAACGAGTAGTAATAACAGTAAATGGGAGCTCTATTATTGATATATCACTTTAAGATACAAATAACTCTCTTGTTTGCTCACAATCTCTCGGAAGTGTAGAGTGGTGGCAACTAAGTGCCTGTCGAATAATGGAGATGAAGGTGACAGTGTTCTGAAATCAGAATTTAGGCCCTCCTTCTATGTGTATATCTGTTGTTTATGATTTTCTGACTCTGTCGTTCGTTGTTCTCTCCTTTTTTTCCATGCCTGGCTTCACATATATATATCGTCCAAAAAGGTTTTTAGTTCCCGAATACTCTACCGTAATCTCATGAATCCGTTCCACCTTTATCGGGCGAGATTCGTTATTTAAATTTGAATTGTTTTCGGATTCGATGATATCGTTGACGAAGATAAGTTTATTCCCTTATTTGAATTTAAACTCTTGACGTGCATGTAAATATTATGTGGAGATGATCTTGTGTGTACTCGTGCCATGGATCTTCATGGAGGTCACCCTGTCAGTTGCCTGTTGCACCGTAGAGCGAGGTAGATCCCTGCTCTGGCTCTGTTCTTAGAAACTTAAGATGGATTTTCCCTGACCATTGGGGGCTTGAGGTGCTCTTGTAGACCCTCCTAGAGGTAGCTGAGGTAGTGTAGATTTAGGCGTGATTCTTCATTTATGTCCAGCAAGGACAGCGTCCTTCTGGAGAGGTTGGCGGGATTCTTTCGAAGCTCTCTTGAGCTTGGAGACTTCCTCTGGCATCTACGGGGCTGTTATGGAGCTCAACCTCAGAGCCGAGGTTCCCCGATAGATGGCCTGGAGAAGCCCGGCTTCCAGTACTCTTGTGAGGGCTCGTCCCGGTCGAGTCTGGCTTGTCTTCTAGTAGCTTTGAAGTCGAACCGGCCTTCCCTACTCCTGCTGGGTGGCTTTACGGTCTTTTCGGGCTTCATGATTGTCGATTATGGGTGGAAAATATCTCTTTGATCCCTGGCCATTTTTCACTATTAACAGAAGTCCCCTCTGACTTGAACACCGGTGGTAGAGTTGGGATTGGAGTCAGATTCCTTGTTTAGTTGAGAAAGTTTTTAGCCATCAAGATAATAAATGAGAGCGAAATCTTCTCATTAACTACCCAACATTTTGAATTTGAAACTGAGTGTTATTCGAAGAAAAACGGTTGTAATACGGCTCCAGGTGGTCTTCCCGAGGATATTGCCAATAAACCTCTATTTAAGCCCGGCTTGACCGTCACTTTCTTCGTACTTCCTCAAATCTTCAAACTTTCAAATTTCTTCTTCCCTGTTTTCTCTGTCTCTATCTTCTGCTTGTTTTCTCATCTCCCTTGCCCATCAATGTCGACTTCCACAGATAGTGTTAGTGCCTTGGTGGAGGGCTCTGAGGGCCCTAACCTAGCTCCTCTTAAGCTGGTGCGAGGGATTTAAAGCGATGAGGAATCTTCCCCCCTCCGCCAGCGCTGTCGTTCTAATAGGAACGCTTCTATCGTCTCTGGCTTTTCAAACTGGCCTAACAATCCTCTGAACTTAGTCGACGAAGACTCTGACGTCGGGGAGAGATTAGATGCGGTCGAGAGGGCTCAAGTTACAGTGGCGAATCTTCCTCCAGTGATAACTCTTCCTTTCGAACCCAGGGCCATCCCCGACTCTACTGTCGACCCTCAGTCGATCGACCTTCTACGAGACAAGTATGGTATTCCTGATACCATTTCTCTAACTGTCCCCCATCAGAACTACGATGTTTTTAGCCCACCCAAAAGCGTGCTTCCTATCCACGTCGTAACTTTTGAGAGCGGGGTGAGGCTCCCTTTTCACCCCACTCTACGGTGAGTTCTCAATGCCCTTCAGCTGGCTATGCTTCAACTGACGCCCGGCTTCTGGAGGCATCTAATCGGCTTCCTGATATTGTGGAGGGAGCAATGCGAACTGAGTGGCTTAACCAGGGATCCCAATGCTGAGGAGCTCGCCTTTCTTTTCCAGATCGGTAGCCTGGTAGGAGTCCCACGAGGCTAATTCTATGCCAAGGCTAAGAATAGGCTCAATTTTATCATCCCCGGGGATTCAAAGAATGACCCAGCTTGGAAAGAAGAATGCTGTCGGGAGGGCTCAAGTTACAGTAGGGGAAGGGATTTTCCCCTTCGGTATAAATACCCATCCACCATACAATACTGGACCGAGAGCCTTTTAACCCTCCTAGCTTGGTCAGGCTCTTCGGGGAGTTTCCCGTTCTTTAGATATTCTGCTATTGGATCCATACAGCATGGCTATCGGTCCAGGGTATAAGCTTCCTTACCAGTCATAATGCTAGGTAAGGGGATTACTTGAAGAGGGACTCCGTGTGGTAGGGTCAGGCCACCATAGGCAGCTATCTTGGCTAGGACGTCAGCCCGATGATTTTGGCTGTCGAGGTATCTGCTCGATTCTGAATCCTCTAAATTTAGTCTTGAGTTGTTGCACCAGTTTCAGGTAAGCGATCATGTTATCCCATTTGGCATGATAATCCCCAGAAACTTGGTCAACCATGAGTGAGGAGTCGCTCTTGATACTCAAGTAATCAACCCCGAGCTCTATGGTAGCTTTTATCCCAGCTAGCAGAGCTTCGTATTCCGCTTCATTATTTGTGCCTTTAAATTCTAACCTGAAACAATGGCAGCACTCAATTTCTTCTGGGTCGATGAGGACTATGCCATCTCCACCCCTGGACTGCCCGGAAGCTCCGTTAGTGTAGAGAGTCCATGACTCGCAGCTCTCTGGCCAGTTGTCAGATTCTGGAATCCTCTCAAGGGTGACATCTGTTACCTCGGGGGTTGCCTGATTTGAAGGTACTGAAAGCTCGGCTACAAAGTCCTTTAGTGCTTGAGCTTTTATCGTGGTCCTATGCTTATACTTTAAATCGAACTGGGGAAGCTCTAGGGCCTATAGAACCAGCCTTCCAGAAACATCCGGTCTTTGCAAGAACTGACGGAGGGGTTGGTCCGTTACCACTGCTATTAAATGAGCATGAAAGTAAGGACGGAGTTTCCTTACCGAAGTCATCAATGCATAAGCGAGCTTCTCTAGCAAAGTATAGTTTTTTTCGAGCTTGGTTAGAGCGCGACTCACATAGTAGATAGGTCGCTGGATCCTATCCCCGCATTCCTTGACCAAGGCCCCACTTACAGCGGTTTCTGAAACAGCCAAGTATATTTGGAGTTCTTCTCCAGGATTTGGCTTGACCAGCAGTGGAGGGCTCGTTAGGTATCTTTTCAAAGCTTGGAAAGCATGTTCACTCTCTGATCCCACTTCATGTTTCTTCTCTGCTTGATAGTTTTGAAGAATGGTATGCACTTATCGGTAGACCGGGAGATGAACCTGTTGAGAGCTGCTACCTGACCGGTCAAGGCTTGAATCTGTTTAAAAGATGCGGGGGATTCTAGATCTAGGATAGCCATGATTTTTTCTGGGTTAGCCTCTATGCCTCTCTCATGGACCATGAAGCCTAGAAACTTCCTTGCAGTTACACCAAATGCGCATTTGGAAGGGTTCAACCTCATCTGGTTTTCCCTTAGGATCATGAAGCTCTTTCGAAGGTCGTCCAGGTGACCTTCAGAGGTCGAAGATTTAGTGATCATATCGTCGATATATACCTCCATCGACCTTCCAATTTCTGGCTTGAACAAACGATTGACTAACCGCTGGTAAGTAGCTCCAGCATTTTTGAGCCTGAAAGGCATCACCTTGTAGCGGTATAGGCCTTACGCGGTGATGAAGCTGGTCTTTTCTTGGTCCGCGGGATGCATCATAATCTGATTATAGTTGAAAAACACATCCATGAAGCTCATGAGCTTGTTCCCGGAGGTGGAATCGACCAATTGATCAATTTTTGGCAGAGGAAAACTATCCTTCTGGCATGCTCGGTGGAGGTCGGTGTAGTCCACGTACATGTGCCACTTCCCATTCACCTTCGTGACCATGACCCCGTTAGCGAGCCATTCGGGGTAGCGGGCTTCTCGAATGAAGCCTGTCTAGGTGAGTTTATCCACCTCTTCTTGAACCGCCACATTTCTTTCAGTGTTGAAGTGGTGCCTTTTCTGTTTGATGGGCTTGAAGGTCGGATCCACCACCAGTCGATATGCAGCTAATGTCATCAGGATCCCAGGCATCTTCGCATGACTCCAGGTGAAAATATCGTTGAACTCCATGAGGAGCCTAATCAAGCCCTCTTTCATTCCTGGCTCAAGGGTAGCTCTAATCTTGACGACCTTCGAGGGATCAGTTAGTCGAACAGGAATCTTCTCTAACTTGTCGACCGGGTGGCCGCTGGCCCATTCCCTTCTCTGTTCTTCTATGTCGGGCACCACAAGGCTTTCTTTAGAACAATCGGTGGAGCGCGCGTCTTCCAGGTTTAGTGCTAGGGTTATCCCGCCTTGGATAGTCGTTACTTGGGTGAGCTGTTTATCTAGAGTTGTTGGGTTAGCCGACACTGCGTAGCATTTCCTAACTGCTTGTTGATCACCCCGAACCTCTCCCACCTTGTCTTCTACCGAAAACTTCAGGACATTGTGGTAAATAGACAGGACCCCTTCAGGGATGATAGGAATGGCCTCCCTAATATTACGTTGTAGGCCAACGAGGTATCCACCACCACGAAGCCGGTCATGATGTTTTGTTGAAGAGGTGTGGCTCCGATGATTACGGGTAGGATTTTTGATCCTATGGGTGTGATGGAGTCTCCAGTGAAGCCGTATAATGGAGTAGTACAACTGTTGTAGCACCATTGCTTCAAGTTTAGTTTTTCCAAAGTGTCTTTGAACAGAACGTCGACGATGCTACCTGTGTCGACGAGCACACGGTGCACCATGAAGTTGGCAATTTGTAATGTAATGACAATGGGGTCATCATGTGGTTGCACGGTGTTAAAGACATCTGCTTCAGTGAAGATGATTTGAGACAGCTGGGAGGGGTTGATTGGTCTTTGGTAGATCTTGAAGCTATCCCGCCCCTCGTCCTTACGAGGGACCTTCCTCGTATGACTTTTTATGGAATTGTTAGAGGTGCCGGCTAGAGTGGGACCTCTGCTAATAGTGTGTATTACCTGAATTTGTTGCATCAGGTCCGTCTAATCTCCCTTCCTCTTCTCAGCATGTTCCCGGATCTCGGCTTGCACCTTCCTTCCAGTTTGAATGTTCTCCCTGACTTGTTGTAAGAACTCTATCAAGCATCCTCCCCTGATCAAAGCCTCAATCTGGTTCCGCAGGTTGTAGCATTCTGAAGTATTATGCCTTACGTCCTCGTGAAAATCGCAATATTTGTAACGATTTCTTTTATCGACCGGGGCTTTCATAGGAGCAGGTTTCTGTAAAAAACCCTTATCCCGAATGGTGAGGTAGACTGTTTCTCAGGATGCATTCAAGAGAGTGTAATGGTCGTACCCCCTCTCATCGCGGGCTATAGGGGCCACTGTCCTGGGAGGTGGTAAAGCTTGAGGAGGAGCCCGTTTTTCTAGATACCTTTCTGATCTGGGCAGATGAAGAGGGAAACCGTATGTTGACTTATTATGGGGTTTGTTTCGGCTTTTCTGATCTTGCTCAGGTATGAGATCTTCCTTCTTTTATCGCTTTTCAGTTCTCATGTCATCATGCTCCATCTTGACCTTGAGTTGTTCGTCGACCTCGATATGTTCCAAAGCCCGATCATAGGCTTCCTGGTAGGTTTTCGGAGGTCTCTTGGTAAAAGACCGGAATAGTTTTTCTGCCTACAAGTTTCTTTTGAAGTTGGTAGGGTTTCTCTCTCGGTGAAGACCCGTATCTGGATGACTTCCTTGTGGAACCGCTCGACATAAGCCTAGAGAGTTTCCCCTATCTCCTGAATCACGTATTGTAGATGAATCGGGTCCTTCAGTCGGGGCTTAACCCCCTGGAACTGTGAGCAGAAGTCAGTTGATAATTTGGTGAAGAAATCTACGCTCCTGGCGGGTAGTTTCCTAAACCAGGTCTTAGCATAATCCGTGAGTGTAGTGGGGAACATCCGACACATAGCGGCCTTAGTTGTGTTCTGGACCTCTATCTATTGAACGAAGCTCTCTAAGTGGCTCAGCGGATCTTCAGTCCCAGAGAACCTGTTAGCTGGCATTTTGAACTTAGGCGGGAGTTCTGCCTCTCAGATCCTTCTGGTGAAGGGGGCGTTCATTTCACTTAGAGGATCTTTCTTGTCCTCCTTGTACTTCCCCCTCTTCATCAATTGGACCTTTTTCTGTAGCTCTGCCAACTGGCCACTTAGTCGCTTGCTTTCGAACTTCCTTGAGTCGATCTCGGATTCCTCACTATCAGATCCCTCTGATGAACTGGTGACCTCTACCCGGTTCCTCCTTTGGAGGGGGCTTGCTCGAGGACATGGTTGAGTTTCTTCTTCTCTACCCCGGGCTTTCCTTCTTGTAGTTATTGGGTGGAGGAGCTCTTCCCGTTCCCCGGGAAAAACATCTACCGCGGATCTGACTTGTCATGGTTGGTAGCGTGGCAGCTCTTCGGGAACATGGGGCACGGGCCCTAGCCTATCCCGAATCGAGGTCGAGAGCCCCGCTCTGTTACGAGTTGATTCCCGAGGGGCAGGTCCCAATCGATCAAAGGCAGGCTGCCTAGCCCCAGGCCTGCTTGATTCCCCCTGATTGCAGAGACCCAATTGTTGAATAGTGATACTCTCAGCGAGTAGTCGAAGGCGGACGTTCTCTACAAAGGCCGCCGCTTGTTGGTCAAGCTCGACCTGGCTTCCAAAAGGGGGATCCAGAGCTCGCACAATAGCTGGTTGGATAGGTATCTGGCTATGAAGCCTTGATTTTTTCCTTAAATTCAGGACCTTTCGTTTCGACGTAGCAGAAGGTTATCCCGAGGTGCCTTGTTGCCCTTGTGAGGAGCGAAGCTTTAAGACGACTTTGAAATAAAGAACTTTTTGAATGTAAAAAAATGGTGGTGTGAGAGGTTTCCTACAGACGGTGCCAGAAAGTGTTGAAGGGAAATTTGCTCGAGATGAGAAATTTCTGTTAACACCCTCGAGACCACTACCACGAAAGCGGTGGCCAGGGTCGGTACCGTTTGTTCCAGACCTGTTTAAGAGAGAGACGAGTAGTAATAACAGTAAATGGGAGCTCTATTATTGATATATCACTTTAAGATACAAATAACTCTCTTGTTTGCTCACAATCTCTCGGAAGTGTAGGGTGGTGGCAACTCGGTGCCTGTCGAATAGTGGAGATGAAGGTGATCGTGTTCTGAAATTAGAATTTAGGCCCTCTTTCTATGTGTATATCTGTTGTTTATGATTTTCTTACTCCGTCGTTCGTTGTTCTTTTTTTTTCATGCTTGGCTTCACATATATATATCGTCCAAGAAGGTTTTTAGTTCGCGAATACTCTACCGTAATCTCATGAATCCGTTCCCTCCTTATCGGGTGGGATTCGTTACTTAAATTTGAATTGTTTCAGGATTCGATGACATCGTTGACGAAGATAAGTTTGTTCTCTTATTTGAATTTAAACTCTTGACGTGCAAGTAAATATTATGTTAAGATGATCCTGTGTGTACTCGTGCCATGGATCTTCATGGAGGTCACCCTGCCAGCTGCTTGTTGCACCGTAGAGCGAGGTAGATCCCTACTCTGGCTCTGTTCTTAGAAACTTAAGATGGATTTTCCCTGACCTTTGGGGGCTTGAGGTGCTCTTGTAGACCCTCCTTAGAGGTAGCTGGGGTAGTGTAGATTTAGGCATGATTCTGGCATGATTCTTCCTTTATGTCCAGCAAGGACAACGGGCTTCTGAAGAGGTTGGTGGGCTTCTTTCGAAGCTCTCTTAAGCTTGGAGACTTCCCCTGGCATCTACAGGGCGGTTATGGAGCTCGACCTCTGAGCCGGGGTTCCCCGATAGATGGCCTGAAGAAGCCGGCTTCTAGTACTCTTGTGGGGGCTCTTCCCGATTGTGCCTGGCTTGTCTTCTGATAGCTTTGAAGCCTAATCGGCCTTCCCTACTCCTGTGGGTTGGCTTTACGGTCTTTCCGGGCTTCATGATTGTTGATTATGGGTGGAAAATTTCTCTTTGATCCCTGACCAAATTTCAATATTAAAGTATAAGCCTAGAACCACGATAAAAGCTCAAGCACTAGCGGACTTTGTGGCCGAACTTTCAGTACCTTAAAATCAGGCAACTCCGCGGTAATAGATGTTACCCTTGAAAGGATTCCAGAAGCTGACAACTGGCCGGAGGACTGCGAGTCATGGACTCTCTACACTGACGGAGCTTCCGGGCAGTCTGGGGGAGGAACGGGCATAGTCCTCATCGACCCCGAAGGAACTGAGTGCTACCATTGTTTCAGATTCGAATTTAAAGCCACAAACAATGAAGCGGAATACGAAGCCCTGCTAGCTGGGATTAAAGCTGTCATAGAGCTCGGGGTCGATTACTTGAACATCAAGAGCGACTCTTTACTCGTGGTCAACCAAGTTTCCGGGAATTATCATGCCAAAAGGGATAACATGATCGCTTACCTGAAACTGATACAACAGCTCAGGTCCAGATTTAGGGTATTCAGAATGGAGCAGATACCTTGACAACTAAATCATCGGGCTGACGTCCTAGCTAAGATAGTTGCCTATGGTGGCCAGACCCTACCGCACAGTGTCCCTCTTCAAGTAATCCCCCTACCTAGCACTACGACTGGTACAGAAGCTTATACCCTGGACCGACAGCCATGCTGGATGGATCCAATAGCAGACTATCTACAGGACGGAAAACTCCCCAGGGAGCCCGACCAAGCTAGGAGGGTTAAAAGGCTCTCGGTCCGATATTGCATAGTGGATGGACATTTATACCGAAGGGGCAAATCCCTTCCCCTGCTCCGATGTCTACACCCGGAAGATGCCAAGTGGGCTTTGAGAGAGGTTCATTCTAGGGAATGCGGGAATCATATTAGAGGAGAGGCCTTGGCATATCAGGTTCTCCGCATGGGGTATTACTGGCCGACCATCCATCAAGATGCTAAGAACTTGGTGCAAACCTGCGAGGCGTGCCAGAAGGCCGTAAACTTGAGTCACCTCCCTCCTGAGAGTTTGTCATCTCTTAGCTCGCCCTACCCTTTTGCTATGTGGGGAGTCGATTTGATTGGACCACTTCTTACAGCTCTGGGACAAGCCAAACACGCTATCGTAGCAATTGATTACTTTACAAGATGGGTTGAAGCCGGACCACTGTCCCAGATATCGGAATAGAACACAACAAGATTTATCAAAACCAATGTAGTTTGCAGGTTTGAAAACCCCTCTGGTTATCATAACCGACCTTGGGAAACAGTTCGACAATGCCCGATTCAGAGATTTCTATCAAGGTTTGGGAATCGACCTTCGTTTATATTCGGTAGCCCACCCTATGACCAATGGTCGGGTGGAATCCACGAACAAAACCATCAAGAAGTTGTTGAAGAAAAAGCTACAACAAAAGAAAGGCAGATGGGTAGAGGAGCTTCCCGAGGTCCTTTGGGCTTACCGCACTACAAAGAGAACAGCTACCTGGGAAACGCCCTACTCGCTGGCCTTCAGGGTTGAAGCAGTCCTACCTATAGAGCACAAGTTGACCTCCTTTAAAGTCCAACGGTTTGAACCGGGAAGCAATGAAAACAAGCTCCGAGCTAGCTTGGACCTCCTGGAGGAAAAACAAGATCAAATAGTTGAAAAGGTAGCAATCTACCAAGGCAGGATTGCCAGGTACTTTAACAAGAGGGTTAAAACCCGAAGCTTCAAAGAACGGGATTTGGTCCTCCGGAAAGTGACGTTGAACACCAGGAAGAGGTCAGACGGGGTCCTAGGGCCCAACAGGGAAGGACCCTACCTAATAAAAATGGTGATTCGTAATGGGGCGTACAAGCTCGAGGATATGGATGGCCGACTCATCGACCATACTTGGAATGCGGATTACCTAAGGAAATTCTACCCTTGAACAGGGGACTCAGGAGTAGGCAACCTCAGACTAACTTATTTTATTTTTTTTTTCTTCTGACAGTATTGTACTCCATCTTCCATATCAATAAAGCTAGCCTTATCCTATTTACTCCTTCTTCAACTATGTCCCACAACGATTTGGGTATATATGGAAAGTTTCGACAATATCGCCTCAAGACCAGGGGTAAGCCGGGGAAGCCCCCTCGCTGCTCCTGATGCCTCGGCCGGGCACCACCACCGCCAAGAAGGGTCTGAGTGTAAGAGCATAGTTTCCATCTGGATCTCGAGACCAGAAAATAGCTAGATAGCGCTCCTGATGCCTTGGTCGGGCTACCACCCCCAAGAAGGATCTGAGTGTAAGAGCATAGTTGTCATCCAGATCTCGAGACCAGGAAATAGCTAGATAGCCCTTCTGATGCCTAGGTCGGGCTACCACCCCCAAGAAGGATCTGTGTGTAAGAGCATAGTTGCCATCCAGACTAGGAAATAGCTAGATAGCGCTCCTGATGCCTTGGTCGGGCTACCACCCCCAAGAAGAAATCAAGCTTGAAAGCCCGGAAGCCCTTCTGATCCCGAGCCTAAGAAGGGACTAAACAATTCTCCACTTAATGTTCTACTCGGGCTACAACCTTCTAAAGGGGCTCGGGGATGAAGGGCTCGACTTACTTAAACTCTAAATGCTCCTGTTATTTTACTAGCTCTCCTTGATACAGGGTTACTTACTACAGTAAACCCATAATCAAACAAGGGGACTGTCAGCTGAAGAAAGTGGAGCTAGGAGTTCCATTGGTATAGGGGATCAATGCCAATAACTTGTTTTTCTTATCTTAATTTTTCCCAAAGATAGCTCGCTTCGATATAAAAGATGGACGAACAAGAAAGTTCGTGGGAGCCAGATTTAGATATGAGATTAAACTTTTATTATCAAGTAAGAGAGCCTATCCCTCAACAAGGCTACTACAAGCAAGGAGGGCCCAATCCCTGGTTCGGGCTACAAAGGAAAAATAATAAGAGATCAAACACAGTTGAAGATGAGATGCTCACCCCTTTTTCCGGGCATTCAAAATAAATTACATGGAAGAGAACTCAAGCTTCTTCGTCTTCCTGAGGGCCTTCTTCTTTCTCCTCCATAGAATGGACCTCGCCCTATGCTCCCCTTCCCTCCCCGATCGCGGCTCGTTCGGGCCAGCTGCATCAGCTGCCCCCTTCACCTCATCCTGCGGATCAACCCCGGCTTCCTCGGGTTCAGCAGGATCCTCCTCCATGATTTCATTGATCACTGCCATAACTTCAGGCGGTATAGCTGCTTCAAGAAGGCTGGACACTGACTCAAGCACGTTTCCGCCTTCTATTGACTCCATTCCTAAGAGCACTGCGGAGGAATCTCTGGCTTCAGCAAGGCCTCTTTCTGGCTCCTCGTTGTGAACCCCTTTTGAGGATTTGCCAGGACCGGATGCTGGTAAAACTGGAAAAGGAGGAGACATATTTGGCCCTCTCCAACTGCTTCTCAGTTCCCTCCCCGGAAGGACCAGCTCTATCAGTTTTGGGGTGAGACATCTCTTCAGCCCGCGACATGACCTCTGCTCTATCCTATCCTGCGATACTAGAAAGATCAAATGGGGGGGAAGTGCCTCTGCAACCTAATAGGAGGCATAGAAGTACCCCTCGCTAAAAGATGCTTCCACTTCGGTTTGGAGCTGGGTAACTCGAGCCTGTAAGTTTTGGTTTTCAACATTTAGGGCCTTCGCCTCTCCCCTTCAGTCATCCCGGTAGCTAGCCCGCCACTTCGACCGAAGAGTCTCCTGATCAAAAGCTTGCTTCAGCCTCTAATGATCGCATTGAAGCTCAGCTAGCTGCGTCCCATTCTCTGTTGGCTGGAGGTCATCTCTTTGACCAATGTCTGAGCCCGCGCTAGCAACCCCATTGCTCACTCAGCTTCAGCCTCAGCCTTGGCTGCCCGATCACGGAGAAAGGCTACCTGATGCCCCATGGCTACCTGAAACTTGAAAGCCTGCAAAGGAAAATCATGTTAGAAAATGACAAGTCAAGTAGCTCAATGAAGAAGTAAAATCGACATTTTACCTGTGCTAAAAGGGCGGACCCTTTGGTGATCAAGATGTCTACAGGCATCGCGGACATCCTTGAAAGCCCGCCGTCTAGACAATATGCGACAAATTGCTTCAGGACCTCATCCTGACCCAGCAAGCTCAATTGCTGGTGGGGGCGAGAAGGGGCGACCTTAGAAAAATCAGCATCGGGCTCCCCGGGAACCTCGACTACCCGAGATACAACCGGATCTGCAGAGAGGGGTAGCGGGACTCGGGGGGGATCGTTTGGAGCAGTAACTTCTGAATGAGGGGCAAGAATATACTTATTAACGACTTGGGAAGCATACCATCCTCGGTTTAAAGCCTTCGCAACCCGAGACGCCATAAGAGCCATCTTGGACTTCACCTGGGAAGGGGAAGGGGAAAGAACAAATGGGGAAACTACCTTAGTTATTAACCCCCCCTTCTTCGGAACAGTAGGGGGAGCTCCCGGAGACGATCTGGAATGAGGAGAAGGAATCCCATCTTGTCGGGCTTCGCGAGAAGCTGGAGCAACAACAAATACTGTTAGAGAAAAGAATCAAGATTATCAGAACTGAACCCTCAAATAAAAAAAAAATAAAAAAAAAGCAAGATAGATCGAGATACTTACGAGGGGTAGCACCGGATATCCGCAAGTATCTGTTCACCCTGCGGGGATCGAAGGGGTCGGCGGTCGAAAACTTCAGATTCAAATAATTTCTAGCTAGGATGGTCTTCAGCACG
Source organism: Dipteronia dyeriana (assembly GCA_032871835.1). Lineage (NCBI taxonomy): Eukaryota > Viridiplantae > Streptophyta > Magnoliopsida > Sapindales > Sapindaceae > Dipteronia > Dipteronia dyeriana. The sequence goes on from CM065297.1 coordinate 15,278,548, forward strand.
GCTTCAGATTCATCGGGCAAGGAATCCCGACTTTGTCACTAAAGGTGGTGAAAACTTCGAGCTTATACCCACCGACGAAGAAGGAGGTCCCCCAGTCTCCCCCGGCCAATACCCAGTCTTCTTTCCAAGCGGGGTTCTTCTTTGAAGCCCAGGGGATGATAAAGTTGAGCCTATTCTTAGCCTTGGCATAGAATTGGCCTTGTAGGACTCCTGCCAGGCTGCCGATCTGGAAAAGAAATGCGAGCTCCTCAGCACCGGGCTCCTTGGTTACGCCGCTCAGCTCACATAGCTCCCTCCACAATACCAGGTAGCTGATTAGATGCCTCCAGAAGCCGGGCGTCATTTGAAGCGGAGCCAGCTGAAGGGCATTGAGAGCCCGCCGTAGGGTAGGGTGGAGATGAAGCCTCACCCCGCTCTCAAAGCCGCGACATGGATAGGAAGCACGCCTTTGGGCTGGCAAAAAGCATCGTAGTTCCGATGGGGGACGATTAGAAAAACGGTATCAGGAATACCATACTTGTCCAGTAAACGGCCGATCGACTGAGGATCGACAGTAGAGTCGGGGATGACCCTGGGTTCGAAAGGAAGGATTATCACTGGAGGAAGCTCCACCACCGTGACTTGAGCCCCCCATACAGTATCTAATCTCTCCCCGACGTCAGAGTCTTCGACGACTAAGTTCAGAGGGTTGTCAGGACGGTTCGAAAAGCCAGAGCCCATAGAAGCGTTCCTGTTTGAACGACGGCACTGGCGGAGGGGGGAAGATTCATCGTCGCTTGAAATCCCTCTCACCCGCTTAAGAGGAGTTAGGTTAGGGCCCCCGAAGCCCTCCACCAAGGCATCAACACTATCTGTGGAAGTCGACATCGATGGGAAAGAGAGGTGAGAGAGCAAGTGAAAGATTTTGATGGAAAAAATAGGCAAGAAGAAATTTGAAAGTTTGAGATTTGAGGAAGTATGAAGAAGGTGACACGGCTTAAATAGAGGTCTATGGACGATATCCTCGGGAAGATCACCGCCGTATTACAGCCATTTTTCTTTGAATAACACTCAGTTTCAAATTCAAAATGTTGGGTAATTAATGAGAAAATTTTGCTCTCATTAATTATCTTTATGGCGAATAACTTTCTCAATTAAACAAGGAATATGACTCTAACCCCAACTCTACCACCGGTGTTCAAGTCAGAGGGGACTCTGTTAATAGGGAAATTTGGCCAGTGGTCAAAGAGAAATTTTCCACCTTCAATCGACAATCATGAAGTCTGGAAAAGCCACCCAGTAAGAGCAGGAAAGGTCGGTTCGGCTTCAAAGTTACCAAAAGATAAGCCAGACGCGACCGGGACAAGCCCCCACAGGAGTACTGGAGCCCGGGCTTCTCCAGGCCATCTATTGGGAAACCTCGGCTCAAAGGTCGAGCTCCACAACTGCCCGTAAATTCCAAGGGAAGTGTCCAAGCTCAAGGGACATTCTAAAGAAGCCCACCAACCTCTCTAGAAGCCCGCTGTCCTTCTTGGGCATAAGGGAAGAATCACGCCTGGATCTACACTACCCCAGCTACCTCCCGGAGAGGTCTACAAGAGCACCTCAAGCCCCCACAGGTCAGGAAAAATCCATCTTAAGCTTCTAAGAACAGAGTCAAAGCATGGATCCACCTCGCTCTACGGGGCAACGGCCAGCTGGCAGGGTGACCTCCATGAAGATCGATGCAACGAATGAACACAGGATCATCTCCACATGATATCTACATGCACGTCAAGAGTTTTAATCCAAATAAGGGAACCAACTTATCTTCGTCAACGATGCCATCGAATCCGGAAATAATTCAAATTTAAATAACAAATCCCGTCCGATAAGGAGGGAACGGATTCATGAGATTACGGTAGAGTATTCGTAAACTAAAAACCTACTTGGACGATATATATATGTAAAGCCAAGCAAGGGGAAAGATATAGACAAAAAAAAACGAACGACAGAGACAGAAAATTATAAACACCAGACCTACATATAGAAGGAGGGCCTAAATTCTGATTACAGAACACGGTCACCTTCATCTCCACTATTCGACAGGCACCAAGGTGCTACCACCCTATACCTCCGAGAGATTGTGAGCAGATAAGAGAGTTATTTGTATCTTAAAGCAAAATATCAAATATAGAGCTCCCATTTACTGTTATTACCTCTCATCTCTCTCTTAATCAGGTCGGGAACCAACGGTACCGACCCCGACCACCGCTTTCGTGGTAGTGGTCTCGAGGATATTAATAGAAATTTCTCATCTCGAGTAAATTTCCCGTCAACAACTTGTTTTGTTTTTCATTTTTTTATTTTTAGAAAATAAAATAAAAAACGGTTAACGAACGCGTTTTTGAAATCGTTTTTTAAAAATAAAAACGAAAACGGACTGAAAAACAGCTACAGGACAGGGCCAAGTATTTTATGTTTTTCAAATATTTTACTGCTAACACTGGTTTTATTTTTTATTTTTTGGAAATAAAATAAAAAACAGTTACCAAACGCGAATTCGAAATCACTTTGAAAAATAAAAATTAAAACGGATTGAAAAACAGTTGCGGGACGGGAGGCTAATTTGTTTGGTAATATTTTTTTAAAGTAGATTTAAAAACCGGAAAACGTGTAATGTGTTTGTTGTTGCTTTTAAACGGATAAAGTAGTTGTTTGAAGGGAAAAATTGTGGATTGTTTTGAAAATAGTAAAATAATAAAAAGTTATTTTAACTTTTTAGTTATAATTTTAAAAAGTTATTCTTTTGTTTTCAAAAACAGTTAAAGATTCTTCTTCTTGTCTTCCTGTATTCTTCCTCATCGCTTCCTCTCTCTAAGGTGCTGTAATTTATCTCTTGTGCTGCCTTCAAACACTAATGGACAGTTTGGGGCCTTTGGGCATTGCACATTTCATATGGTTAGCAACAAGAAACACATTGTTTATGATAAAAACAAAATTTAACAACTTTATAAGGTTATATTTGCAATTTTCCATTTGCAATAGGGGACTTGGCCACTTGGGTGGGGGTAAACTGGTAAAGTAAAAGTGTGAAACCCATATCAATATTTAATGGATCGAAGTGACATTTTATGGAGACAAATCATCAGCTGTGGTGATGGTCACGTAGTGGTTGGTAGTCCCAATTAGGTTAAGGTAGAGAAGCAGGTTGCCTCCCACTTGAATTTGGATGAAAAAAATTGAGAGATCATGACCGTGCAATTTGAAAGGTCATTGGAGGAGGCACGTTAGGGTTTTAGCCAGAAAACACACAAAATTGGATGATAAGATGCAGACTGGCATCCAAGTAAACGACAACTATGTGAAGATATTTCACTGACAAGTGGATAACATCTTGCCCTGCTGGCCTGCTGCCGATTTTTTGGCACATCCTCCTCTGCTGACTGCTGACTGCTAGTGTGCTAGGCAGCAAATATTGGCTGAGAATCTCAACCAAGTTTGGGCTAACATTAGACAATTTTAAACGGATCTCTCGGTGTTTTTCACATTTGAGGATTGGCCCATTTGTGAATTATTAGTGTGGGCAATTTGACATGGACGACACACAACACCTGCAACCTGGCTTGGACATTTTACATTATATAAAGCTCTTGATTGTCTACAAGAAGAACAACAATAGTCAAGAAACCAGTCAAATTATGATCACTACAACCTCAAGAACACATCCAAACAAGAAAAATGATATCAGCTTCGTGTCGTAGATGAACTTCCTTGCGGTATCATAAGTTGTTGAGGACTTGCACTCCTCAATTCAGAACAAAAAACAGAACCGGTTACAGTAAATTTTTCTTAAGTTATTCTGCTCAAAGCAAAACTCTTTGAAAAAAAAGTCCTGGAACTGAAATTCCAGCATGAACTCTTAACTTAAAAGCTATATAAACACTAGAAGGAAAAAAAAAAAAAAAAGGCAAATTTAGCTGGAAACAGCAGCTTGTTTCTTCCCTTTCTTGCTCCCTTGGACCGTCTCCCCACCCCTTATCATTCTAGAGAGTATGTCCGCTTGCTTTGTGTTCCCTTCTTGATTAAGACTGGCAATCAAATCCTCACAGCTCTTCCAGTCGCTGATCCCTCCTTTCTCCAGTATTTTACTCAATATTGAATATGCATTGAGGGTCTTACCTCCTGTTAAGAGAGCATCCAACACCTTCTCATAGCTTGAAACGTCTAAAATACAGTCTCTCTCTAAGCAAAAGTCCAACAACTTAAGAGCAGCAATGGTCTTGTCCTTCTCAGAAACAGCTGATAGAAGACTATCAAAATTCGGTGCACAACCGCTTTGCATCAGTAGATCAATTCGTCCAAGGGCTTCCTCAACATGACCTCTCATGAAAAGAGCTTCCAAGATCTTGGCAACCAAATCCATGTTCTCCTTCACACCCTTCTCCACCATGCTCTTCATGACACGGCTTGCAGTTTGAACCCTCCCATCTTCGAAAACACTCTCCATCACTGACCTGAATAATGATGAATCAGGAAGATGCCCATCTTCAATCATACTATCCAAAGCTGTTTTCGCATCGGCTGGCTCACCTTTCCTCAGGTAGCTCTCAACAAGCAACTTGTAAGCATCTGCATCTTTAGGCACCCCCCTTCTAGCCATAATCTTAATAATTTCAAAAGCAGAATCTGGATTCCCTTCTTTTGAATGCCCACGGATCAAATTATTAAAGGAACTTGGATCCAAAACACCCTTTTTCATCAATTGTCTGAAAAAGACTTCTGCCTTTCCAGTCTGACCATGGTGGCACAAATGCTGAATCATTGGGTTGTAAGCACTGGCCTCCACATCCATAGAAATTTGTGGCCTCAAAATGATATCCTTCTCAACAAGCTTATCCAACAACTTAATTGCCCGATCAAACATCCCAGCCTTGCAAAAATTCTCAATTAAGATACCATAATGTGCAGCCTCTGTTGGAATGCTCAACCTAATCATGGCCTTAAGCACATCAGCAGCCGCTTCCAGGTCCCCAGACTCGCACTGACAAGTCAACAACTTCATAAAGATGGAATTATCCTTTGGAGAAATATACTTATCTACCATCTCCTTCAAGACAATCTGCGCTTCAGCCATTTTCCCCGCATCACACAACCCTGGAATCAATGTAGTGAATGTAACATCATTTGGCTTAATATTAAATGACTTCATTTCCGCAAACAATCTCAAAGCATCATCAACTCGCTCAACACCAACATACCCTTTGATCATAGTAGTATAACTTATAACCGTAGGCACGATATTCTTCTCCTTCATCTCCACAAACAACATCTCTGCCTCATCCATTTTCTTAAATCTATTATACCCATTAATCATTGTATTGTATGTAACCACATCTGGCGAAATCCCTCTACTCTGCATATCCTCATAAAACCTCATAGCAGTCTCAAACCTCAAACTCAAAAAGAACCCCCAAATTATAATATTATAAGTATGCTTCGTTGGCACTATCCCTTCATTCAGCATCTTATTAAAGTACCTCTTTGCCATCATGTAGCGGCCACGCCTAAAGATCACCTTAAACAAAGCATCGTAAGATTTAACACTCCTCTGCACACCCAATTCCTGCATTTTGTCAAAAAAATTAACAGACTCTTGAACAATTCCATTTTTACCATAACTATCAATCAACACTATGAACATATCTTCGTCCCATTTGACACCTTTTTGAGGCATATCTAACAAAATACACCTAGCATGGTTTAACTTCGAAGCTCGACCTAAAATCTCAATCATTTTCATATGGGTTTCGCGGTCATGATTAAACAACCCTGAACGCTCCACCCAACGGAAAAACTGGAGCGCATGCTCCGAGTTCTTCGCACTGTGAAGGACATTATAAACAAGATTGTGATCGAACACGGGTACCAAACCCCGGATCGAGTTCTGTAACCGGGTGGTCCATGCTCGGTTTGCCATCATTCTACAAATTAAGTCCTCTAACTTTTCAGTGTTTCGTCGCCTACCTCCTGGGAATCTCTGGTGCTGGTTCTGATTCTGGCTATGGCTCTGCTCCAGCTCCTGGTTCATTCTCGTCCCTTCTTCTGCTTGAACCCGATCCGGGTTTGCAGTGGTGGCTTCTGGGATTTGGTCATGGGTTGAGCTGAAGAAATGAAGAAGATTGAGAGAGTATGAGCTTTGGATTCTGAATACGTTTGGATAAACCCTAGGTCTTAACTGGTAGGGTTTTGAAATGGAGATACAGGCCATTGATGACAACAGTTTCAATCGGTGAAATTGGTTTTTTTTTTTTTTAGAAGGAATGTGAAATGGGTTTGTATTGGCGGGTTTGGTCGGATGTTGGTTTACATGTAAAAGAGCGTGAGAACGACTGTTAGTTGCAGAGTTAGGGTTTAGGCAGCTCCATTTTTCTTTTTTTTTTCGTTCACTAGGGTACAAGTTCAACAATGAAATTTCAATTTTAGCCCATAGACAACTTTCAGCCCGAGCTCACTGGAGATATTAAATGGGCCGAACGGCCCAAGATAGGCCCTTAAACTACAGGTTCGGCCCCACCAAGCCCTATAATCGTGTAGGCTGCAGTTTCCCTATGGTCGTGTAGGCCGCAGTTGTTTACGAGGGTCGTACGGTATGGCTTGAGAGTATGTTCGGACTAGGGTCCAGAGATGTTAAAATTTCTGATTGATTCGGGGACCTGTGGAGACCCGTCATGTTATGAGCGGGTTTAGTGCCTACGATTGATATTATGATATGAGAACTCTATTGTTTTCAAATCCCCAAATTAATTTCAAAACGGTTACGTGATTTTAAATCCCCTTCCCAACCAAATCTATCCCGTTATCAATGTCATTATTAATCCGGTGAGTTTTCCAAACCGGCTTTGGACAGTCGTCCCTTAAAAACAGTTGAATTTAAAAATTACGACTTTGACTCCACCCGTTTGACATTTACATGGAAAAGTTCTAAGATGGCAAATATGCATCACTTTATAAACTGAATTAGTCTCGCACACATAAATACATAATAATAAAATAACAAAGCTCAAGATATAAAATTCCAAATCCAAAAGCTTGATCATTACTCAAGGCCATGGAGCCAATTTGATACCTCCAATTTGTCTAGATTTTTGCTCACAATTGAAGGTTTCGAAAAGCTTTGGACACAAGATTAGACAAAAATCAATGCATAACTAATACACAACTGTGTTGGCTTAGTTTGTAGACCATCCAATGTACAGAAACTCAACCCAGCTGGAAACAATGTCTTTGTTGTCGCCCACAACACAACATCTACTTGCATTTTCACCACAGAATGAGGTCTACAAAATTGTACTGTGCAAGTGGATAGCACAACACTGTTTGACATAGATGGTGTTGTGTGACTGTTACAAGCTGCAATGAAGAACATGTGTTCATGTCGAACCACCTTTTTTTTTTCCTGTATTTCTATTAGGTGGTTCTAAAGGTATACTCAAAGACACTACAGTAAAATAGAAAATAATTGGACAATCCTGGTTTGTAGATGATTAAAAAAAAAAACTGAATAATTTACAGTGTAGACAACTGGGACGATTGATGCTTCTGTAATCATATTGCTTTCCACCGCATGTCAACATGAAGAACTCCGTCTTTCGAATTAATCAGGTGGTACTTCTCTTTGATGCGTCCATTGTACACTACATCATTCAGATTAATATCGATATATCCCAGTGATTCCTGCATAAATCACAAAGAATGCAGAATGTAGTTTCATTTTGAATTAAAGAGGGGATCCTAAGCCTGAAAAACTGTAAACAAAATAAAAAGGTAAATGTGGATATAACCTTTCGCCGAAAACAATTCCTCTCCGCTTGCTCTTGATTTCAATACGTATTTTCTCCTTCAATGGAGCCTCTTCAAGCACAAACTGGAATTCTTCATTCCAACATGGATCACGTGATTTCTTAATCGTCTAAACAAAATCACAATAATCAATAGGATCAAAAAATAAATAACACTTTTTTGAGATAGCACTTCAATGTTGTCACTGTTTTAATAACTTATGTTTAAAAGATACATATTATAGTGAACAGACAAAAATACCTTCAATAGTTGTTCCACATCATAATTCTTTCATTCATTTTTACAGTGATAGTTTTGAAGCAGAGAGAGAAAATCTCGTTGAAACTCAGACAATCACTCGAACGACGACGGAGTGGCGCTACGCAGACGCATTCGAGGGTTGAGCTCCCCGCCAAGCTGGTGATGGTCAAGCTGCCCGGTCAGCTGGCGGGGGCAGGGGGCAGCACCCCCGGAGCTTTTTTATTATTTGATTTGTTATGTATTGACGAAGATGAATATCTTGGTTTTTGAGACTTTTGAAACATTTTTGAGTTTTTTTTGTTAAAGGGATTGAGTTTTTTTGTGAGGGATCAAGCTTTTTAGTATATGATCGAGCTTTTTTTATACATGATCGAGCTTTTTTTGTAAGGGATCGAGCTTTTTTTTTTTCATGATCGAGTTTTTTTTTGTAAGTGATCGAGTTTTTTTATGATGGATCGAGCTTTTTTCTATATGATTAAGCTTTTTTTGTACATGACCGAGTTTTTTTTGTAAGGGATCGAGTTTTTTTTGTTAAGGATCGAGTTTTTTTTTCAGGATAGAGCTTTTTTTTTTCAGAATCTAGTTTTTTTTTTTAGGATCGAGTTTTTTTTGTAAGTGATCGAGTTTTTTTATGATGGATCCAGCTTTCTTTTAAGGGGATCGAGTTTTTTTATATATGATCGAGTTTTTTTTATATATGACCGAGTTTTTTTATATATGATCGAGTTTTTTTTATATATGACCGAGCTTTTTTATAAGGGATCAAGCTTTTTTTGTTAAGGATCGAGCTTTTTTATATATATAATCGTGTTTTTTTTGTAAGTGATGAAGTTTTTTTATGATGGATCGAGCTTTTTTTGTACATGACCGAGCTTTTTTGTAAGGGACCGAGCTTTTTTGTTAAGGATCGAGTTTTTTTTTTTCGGATCGAGTTTTTTTTATATATATATAGTCGTGTTTTTTTTGTAAGTGATGAAGTTTTTTTATGATGGATCGAGATTTTTTTTAAGGGGATCGAGTTTTTTTGTATATGATTGAGCTTTTTTTGTACATAACCGAGCTTTTTTGTAAGGGATCGAGCTTTTTTTGTTCAGGATCGAGCTTTTTTTTTACATGATCGAGCTTTTTTTAAAAGGGATCGAGCTTTTTTGTACATAATCGAGCTTTTTTTGTAAGGGATCGAGCTTTTTTTGTTAAGAATCGAGTTTTTTTGTAAGGGATCGAGCTTTTTTATTAAGGGCTTAAGCTTTTTTCTTAGAGGTTTGAGCTTTTTTGCCCAAGATTATAACTTGTTTGCAGCAGTTTAAAAATACTTGTACCAATGTAAAAAAACTTAGACAAATTAAAAAAAAAATACTAAGACCAATTACAAAATAGCTCGTAAACATATCAAAAAAAGCTCGAACCAATTTAACAAAAATATACAATAGCTCGTAAACTTATAAAAAAAAACTGGATCATGTTCAGACAATTTGTAGATCGATTTTTAGACAAGTTTTTGAGAAAGAGAGAGAAGTTATTACTTTCAGTGATCAAAGTGTGGAGATTAAAGTATAAAGAGAATTAAAAATTGATTATTTAAGGGAAATATGGGTAGTTCACCATAATATTTGTCTTTTAAACTTAACTTATTAAATCGGTGACATCACTACAACTCATCAAAAAAAAGGTGACATTTCTCACCATTTCCACATAATCAATAGGAAACAGTGCACTTGAATGTATCTAATAAGCAATAACAAAGTTAATAAGTATCACAAATTAATCAACCTTGATTTTTTATTCATTGATCGTAAGTAGAAAAACATTCACCTTGGTTTTCTTTACTTCTCCTCTAAATAAAACCATAGCAAAGGGATTATTGAGATGCTTCTGTAAGATTTTTATAAAATTGTAAGCAACATATTACATTATACTTTGAGTTTGTAAAAAACCGAATTGATTGGAATGTTTAAGTAAGTGAGAGTTGACCGGATGAAGTCCGTTATTAATGTGATCAATATTTGTTGGGCTCGGTGCACCTTAACTATATTAAGTATATGTAGGATATGGTATGGGCTATTGTATATGTGTGGCATAGTATTCCTATTAGGACTAGTCATCCTATTAGGGTTTTGAGAATCCTTTATGGGTTAGGATTCTATGAAGTTATACTATATATAGGGGGTCCCTACTCTCACTCACAATGAACGTATGACAGAATTGTCTCCCCATTAGGCAATCTGAGGAAGGTGAGAAGAGTGTAGAAGACTCTCTATTGTTTTAATTATTTTCCTTGTTTTAATTTCAAGTTATTGTGTGATTATGGATTCGGGATTAAGTCACTAGGAATTGAATGTTTTCCGCTGTACTTCCAGGTACGCGTTTATTCATACTTATGCATACAATACGAGATCTATTTAATTATATATCTTTATATATAAGTCTTACAGTGGTATCAGAGCAATTCGTATTGTTACATAGGTTGAATGTTTTTTATGATATCATATATGTGTTTCTTGTTACACACTGGATTGGAGTAATTATTACTATCATAATAAATCTATGTTTGCATTCTAGAATGTGTATGACATGTTGTTATACTAAAGATTCGTTTCTTACATGTTAAATCGTTAACAACAAAAAATAAAATATAAATTTTATTTTGGGTTGTTTTGACATGTTTATCGGTAATGATGGTTAATAACAACAAGAATTATTTTTGTTTATGACGTGTGTATCGGATATTTTCTGGAATTAATTTGTTGGATGAGTTTGTTTGATGGACATGAGGAAGAGTTTGGTGTTGGTTTCAAATCACGTTTTGATCTGATAAAGAGGTCGGATCAGATCAGACCTGGGTCAATTGGGTCGATGGTTCAGACCCACGGGTCAATCACACCAGAAGATCAATGGATCTCGCATCAGACCCGTATCAGACACGGGTCAATGGTTCATGCACCAGATTCGTTGTTAGAAGCGGGTTGATGGATTCCAACCTGACCTGCCACACTCATGCTCTAGCGCGGCTCTGTTTGGGTTGCTCAAGCATTCGATTTTCTGACGACATCGTGTTTCACCGGCAAGCCACAGATCTATGCAAAGCTGATCTGTTTTCGGGTTTTGTAGATCCACGATTGTTCACAGATCAAACGATTCGGGTCGAATGGTGTGAGTGCCAGTCGTCGCTTTTCGGCTGGGTTGCCGCCGTTTTGGTGGTCGTCGAAGCAAGAACGGTCGGCGGCATGAAGGCTAGGCTTTTCTGGTTTGTTTTGGTTGTGGGTCAACTTTTGTGAATTAGATATAGTTTTGGACTTTTCTGATATTTTCCTAGGTCCTTTTTGAATTATATAGAATATTGGGCTGTTAGGCAATTTTTCTTGGGTCTGTTTGAATTAATTAAAACATCAAGGTATTAATGTAATTAGGTATGTGTTGGGGCAGATTTATAATTTCAAAAGATATTTGGGGCCAATTTAATATTTTGATAAATATATGGGCCAATTTAAAATTTACCAAAATCATGAGGCAATTTTAAAATTTTTCAATTTTTTTATGAAAAATAATTGCAGTTCATAAATAATTATTATGACTTCGGATTATGTTTCACGTAGTGACTAATCATTTAGTTTTCATAATAATTATTAGTTTGTTTAAAATTAATAATTGATAGAATTTTCTCATGAATCGGATGATTATGTTTCACGTAGTGACTAATCATTAAAAAAATTAGAAATTTATCGGTTATCGTTTATTGATAAGGTTAAAATTAATAATTTGTTGTTAATATTCTCGTGAATCGAGTGATTAAGTTTCACGTAGTGACTAGTCATTTCGTTTTTGAGAATATAGTTGGTTAACGATTATTAATTTGGTAAGTTTTAATAATTGATAGAATATTCTCGTGAATTTGATGATTATGTTTCACGTAGTGACTAATCATTAAGATTTTGAGATCTTCGTTGGTTATCAATTATTAAATTTGAAATGCAAAGATGGAAATGCATGTTTTAATCATCTCCGTAGGAGGGTTATCACATGTGATAGGTGATGTTCATCTCCATAAGAGGTTTATCATCTTGAGGTATTCATCTATAGAACTGCAATGATGGAATTATAAGCATGTGATGAGTGATGTTCTTCTCCGTAGGAGGTTCATTATCTCGACGTATTCACTTATACAATATGTTGTGAGTGTTAGACACATGTGATGGGTGATGTTCTTCTCCGTAGGACGTTCATCATCTTAAGGTATTCATTTATATAATATACGTGATATAAATGTTTGAAATTTTGGAAATTGCCTATAATATATTTTCATTTAATTAAATGAAATTGCCCAACACTTAATGATGCCTACATATTCTATATGCTCACAGATAATATCTATTCAACATAAATTTAAGAAAGTTATATATTTCTCATTATTTTATATAATTTAAAATATAAAAAAATTATGTGTGACCGTATCGGATTGATTAAGAGAAATATATAAACTTATGTTAGGTGTAATGATATTGGATTTGTAGTTCATGTTTTGCAAATGTATAACCTATGAAATTATTATGGAATTAGATGGTTACGTTTCTACGTAGTAGACTAACTATTAATATTTCATTATGATTTATTTATTTCATTGAGGACATTAATTGATTATATTCGAAGTTATTATAAAGTTGGATGGTTATGTTCCTACGTAGTATACTAACCATTAGAATTTTATGATGATCTTTTGATAGAAATTATATAATCAATTGTGTTTGGAATATTTATGGGGTTTGATGGCTATGTATTCACGTAGGGAACTAGCTGTTAAGATTCCATAATATTTGTTGGATTATCAATGATTAAGGTTTTGAACTGCATTGAGGTAAAACTATACATGTGTTGTGTTGATCATCTGTCTAAGAGAGTCATCACTTGTGGAAGTTTTGTGAGCATTAAAGAATAAAGAGTGATGTTTATCTCCCAAATAGATTGATCACTTGTAGGAAAGTTTTAACACGTGTGTTGTGGTCTTTGTCCAAAAGACAGATCATGATGTTGTGTTGTATTTTCATGAAGGTTAAATCATTATTTATAATGATTATGAAAATCGGTGTGAGCATGCATATATTGTGATTTAATTCATTTTTAAATACCTCTACTAGTTTTAAATACATGTCATTAAGATATTGATTGATGGATCTTTTTTTTATGGATTAGATGAGACGCTCTAATTGGTTTTTACCTTAGCGAGGATTAAAGGATAAATGAAGTTTAGTGAACCCACTATCGAAAGTTTGTTAAGGTTTAGTGCCTTATAAATAGATGGAGAATAATATATTATATGAAGTTATGTCTTTTGTTTGTTATTTTGATAAAGGTGATAGGATACAAACACCATAGGAAGTAGTCTGGAAATTTTGACAATTCAACATAGCATGTCAAAGAAAATAAATACTGAGGAAATAAAATAATATGCTATCGTAAGAAAAGGTACCCCTTAATTTATGTTTTGAATTATTTGATTAATTTTCAATTAAGTTCTTAGTGGGTTAATTCTTGTGATACATTTTATATTATAAATTCTTCTAATGAACTCAGTATTCAATAAGGGTCAATTGGTTAATAGGTTTTATTTGAATTCATATGAATTCATGATAATATTTAGATTGTCTTTAACCTCTAAAAGTTTTATCGGATGATATTTCCGATTTTGGTCTTGTATAGCAAAGTACAATTTTCATAATAAGACTGGGAATTTAAATTAATATCTTGAAGCTTATTTAAGATAATAGATTCTTGTTTATGATTTTCACCTAGTGAGTTATATCGTGATTTCTGTAAATAATAAACTTTATGGGTCTTCGAACTCTTCTCGAATTCTAAATTCTACTTTTTGGTTTTAGAATAGATTGATTATTGTTCTTGTAGTTTAGATATAATTCTTTTCAATTGCATGACTAAATGTAGAATTGAGATAATTGATTCGTAAGACATTTTGATTATTTTAAATTCTCAGTTTTAAGTCTTTTGATTAATTGAATTAAAAGTGATCTCATAAAATATAAGGATATGACTGCAAAGATTATAAACTATTGGGAATAGTTCATAGAACTTGTCTTATTTTATTTATGAGAATAATTGTATCTAGGCATTATACATTCTTAGGGGGAGAGAGTGATGTTGTTAAGAATGTATAATTTAAAAGACTTGCGTTTAAGGAAGAAATCTTGTGCTTTGTGATATTTATATTAAATAAATGTCATATTTGTTGAATTGCAATTTTGGACGTCATTGAAGTTAAGGTTTTGACTTAGTTGTCAAATAGTTGCAAACTATTTGGTTGAAAGTCATATTTTCAGATTTATGGCTTAACGGTTTTACTTGGAAAATGAGTATTAAGTTTGCATACTTTAAAACTTCGTTGACATAGTTAATCAAGTTTCCAGACAATGGTGTTTATTTTAATAAGTATTGACATTTTATGACTTGGTTAAAAGTTTTATTTTGTCATTAGACATAACTGAGGGTCAGTAGGAGTAAGTTTATTTTATATGTGCTCTATGTTGTCATTTATGTGTGACATTAAGAATCTTTCCTCTAATATTTCGAGGTGAAAAATCTCGAACCTCGAACAAGCATATTTTGATAATGCTATTGAGAAAATATATTAATAGAGCACTTAAAGGGTTAGTATGATTACAAGTTTACTTGTTTGAGGCACCTATTGGTAAAATTGAAAAACTTACATAAGTTTTTAGTTCTTCAAATAAATTGAAGCTTTCTCATAAGAAAAGGTCATGTATGTTTCCGTAAATGATAGTTTGATGTAAGCTTATATATATGTATTGATTATATTATTTCATTAGTAGACTTTGCGGATTTCAAACCTATTTGACATGTATCAATAGATAGTTAAAAAAAAAATTGGTTTCATCGTTCATGCTCACGTGTATGTATGGATAAAGAAATATGCGGCTTTATATATTGCAACTCTAAAGAATTTTGATTGTGAAATCATATTTTGAGGTAGATTGTGATAAGGGGTCAAACAATTATTGGCACTATTTGAGGGGTGTGTTGTGCAAGTATCACCACTTTACTAATGTATGTTTAAAAGGTACCATTTCAGTCGTTGAGACAAAAATACCCCAAAATATTAAAACAGTGAGGAAGTTGTCGTTTTCAAAATCAGAGAGAAGCAACAGTCAAACCGACGGGAAACTAATCAACGGTGAAGTGACCGGAAGAGCTGCGATTGACAAAGGTAAGATTGGTTATTTTTCCTCGTTTTTGTTGTTGTTAACTTGCATTACATATTAGAATTGAGTTTTGTTGATAGGAATTGTAGAAACCGGTTAAAATAGAGATGTGAGAATGGTTGTGGTTTAGGTTAGGGTTTGTAATTTGGTTGAATATCAGTTGAGGAAGATGAAATCTGGGTTATCGAGACTTTTTTCAAGAGAATCGAGCTTATTTGTTTAGTCGAGCTTTTATTTTCGTGAAAATTAGGTTTTGGTAAGTCGAGGTTATTTTGAATTGGATCGAGCATTTTTCAAAGGGATCGAGCGTTTTAGAAAAGGGATCGAGTTTTTTCAATAGGGTCGAGCTTTTTTTGAATTGGATCGAGCTATTTTGAAAAGCATCAAGCTATTTTGAAAAGGAATCGAGCTTTTTAGAAAAGGAATCGAACTTTTTAGAAAAGGAATCGAACTTTTTTGAAAATGAATCGAGCTTTTTTTGAATTGGATCGAGCCATTTTGAAAAGTATCGAGCTTTTTTGAATAGGTTTCGAGCTTTTTTGAATAGGTTCGAGCTGTTTTTAAATTGGATCGAGCGTATTTGAAAGGGATCGAGCTTTTTTTGAAAAGGGATCGAGCTTTTTTTAAAGGGATCGAGTTTTTTTGAAAAGAAATCGAGCTTTTTTGTAAAGCAATCGAGCTTTTTTGTAAAGCAATCGAGCTTTTTTGAAAGGGATAGAGCTTTTTGAAAAGAGATCGTGCTTTTTAAAAAAGGATTCGAGCTTTTTTAAAAAGGATTCGAGCTTTTTTCAATAGGTTCGAGCTTTTTTTGAATTGGATCGAAATTTTTTATTTGTTCCGTTTAATGATGTTGTATTTCTGTTACATTGCAGATGAGAATTAGGTTGAGGGATTCACTTAAAACTCCAGAAGGATACTAGTAGGAGGACAAATTGACTCGACACAACCATTTTGATGCCCTTGCCCATATAGACGACGCGCTGAACCGTGTCTCTGTAGAATTTACAGATGAAGACTGTCTTCGGTTCATGGCGTCATGTTTCGGGCATTTCCTGACAATGCATCGGGAGATAAAGTTTTTCGGTGGTATTATCCATCGGTTGCTTTTGAGGGAGCTCTATCATAACGGCCCAACAGATGAGATACACTTCATGTTAGGAAACTAGTCGGTGAGATTTTCGAAGGTGGAATTTTACCTGATCACCGGACTATGGTTTGGAGTTGTACCAGACACCACCATGTATGCAGCAGTGGAGAATGGCATACATGAGCGGTACTTTCCTGGAGCCGATGAGGTATCGTTGGAGTAGATTAGGGGTGTTGTCACGGGTGTAGAGTTCGGAAAGGTGTACGATGATGTCAAGCTTTGCCTCTTATATATGCTGAACTGGATACTGATGAGGGTGGATGAGAGATTCAAGATTTTAGTTTGACAGTTTCGGCTAGTTGAGGAGCTCGATACGTTCGATGCGTTCCCGTGGGGTGCCCACGTGTACAGGCATTCTATTAACTCATTCAAGCATGCACTTGACGGTAAAATAGAAGGGTTCGAGCAACGCGAACAGGAAAAGGGCGCTGACGTACACAGGGTGGAGACCTACAACATATACGGTCTATCTCATGCCCTATTGGTAAGAACTTCGAACTATAAATTGTACTTTATTTTTGGTGTCCAAAATTTTATGGATACTTATCGTACTTATCTTTGATACAGATATTTGTTGTGGATGTGATCCCTGATTTGGCCAAAGAGGTCGGTGCCCGGAGGGTTACTGATCTGACTCCCTGTATTTTGAAGAGGGAGTTGACCAAACAACTGAGAGGGAAGAAGCTAGCAAAGATTTTCAAAGCTAGGGTATGTATTTATTTTGTTAATGTTTTTATTAGTTAGTATTTGTACAATTACATTGTTCTAACTAATATTTCAGATGTTTGCGATCAAGGAACTGGTGCCGACACCAGCTGAGAGACAGGCACCGTACTATGCCCGGCTAGACAGGGGGTGGGGAGGGAGTCTGTATGTAGAAGATGACATGGATGATATGTCGCCTCAGGTCCCTGATCAGACCACCTTAGGCGGGATCAGTGGTACAGAGGGTGGGGGTTTAACAGACAGGACCATTGACAATGAGGGATTTGAGCCCATTGCTGGGGGTTTAAGGCCCAGTGACAGTGAGGGATATGAGACAGACCCTCAACGAGAAAGGTATAGGCATAGGCGAGTTCGGTTTTCCACCCCCGGACATGGTACATCTGTAGGGGATTCCCCGTGGGGGAGTTGGACGTGATGGAGAGGTAAGTTGAAAACAAAGTTTAGTGTTTTTTATTAACACGTGGTGATAGTTTTTAACTAACAATGTAGACATGATTTCAGGCTCTGTGGGCAGATATGTTGAACGATGTGCGTGAAGCCCTCCGGAAGAGTGACGAGGATCAACAACGTCAACACTTGGAGTTGTTGGATATGATCCGGAAGAGTGATGAGGATCGTCAGCAGCAACACCGATTGTTACTGGATATGATCCGAGGGCTTTAAGGTTCGACCATGCGTACACACCGGGATGGCCCCCCACCTCCTGATCTATTATTTAGTCCTGGAGGGTCAACTAGTAGGTATTCGGGGGGGACAGACATGACAGCTCGATATAGTCAGGACCCGTCTACAGGCATGGTAGGTCCGACGAGGGAAACTCAGTCGCATACCAGCGAGAGTAGGCTTCGTTCACGTACAACAGTCTTATCTGGGTCCACCCCGGCTCAGCGGTCCCCCTCACCACCCAGCACATCGATCCCCTCACCTCCTAGCACATCGATTCAGCCACAACAGTCTCCTCCCCCACCCAGCACGTCTGTGGCATCGGAGCGGTCCCCTCATCCGCCCAGCACGCCTGTGCCGTCAGAGCGGTCCTCTCCCTCACCCAGCACATCTGTGCTGTCGGAGCAGTCCCCTTCCCTGGCCAATGCATCGAAGCGTTTAGTTAAGTGCGGGTGGCAGTTTGTGAGCCCTTACACAGATCCATGACGTCCAAAGAAGTTGAGGACACAGCCTGAGTCCGTGGAACACATTTTTGACCCCCACGGACTAGTGGACGCTGACCAGCTTGCGGCATACAAGGCCTTCAAGAGGAACATCAATGGGGAACTGTGAGTCCAACTTTTTATAATAAAAATGGATGTACATTTCTTGTTTATTCAAATTTATGTATA
The DNA here is from genome assembly GCA_032871835.1 of Dipteronia dyeriana. Lineage (NCBI taxonomy): Eukaryota > Viridiplantae > Streptophyta > Magnoliopsida > Sapindales > Sapindaceae > Dipteronia > Dipteronia dyeriana. The sequence continues at coordinate 15,297,042 of CM065297.1, forward strand.
GCTAAGGTAATTCAATCATTAAACAGACGTGATGTGGACGTGCTAGCACCAGTTACCGAGGGATGGTTCGTGCGTTTGCAGTCCAACTTCATGGACTTGGAGGACACAGTACGTACTTATTAAATTTCATATTAAAGTTTGTGTAAGTATTGTTGAATTGTTAACAATTACGGTGGTTTTATTGTTTGTCAGCATATGGATGCATACCTCCATACTCTTAGCAAGCGTCAGCAAGGATTCACCAATGTGTACAACCAGAGGATCAACGTGTTGGATACACAATTTTATGTAAGTAGGTATAAATTTTGGGAAAATGTTCGTATTTTCTGGTTTTGTATTATTAATACGATATTGTCAATGCTTGTACAACCACTTATGTTGTACATGTGGGAGAGGATGATGCCTCGTGATTCGCACGGTGTTGTGACCACAGTAAGGTGGAATATGTTACAGTCCCGATGGTTGAAAGAGGACCTTCTGACGGTCCGTGGAGCAACCACGAGTGGAAACCGCCCATGGCACGAGGTTGAAGTGGTAAGTGTTAAATGATGGAGATGATTTAAAAAATAAACTGTTCGTATATCCTCAGCTAACACGGTATGCAAACTATTACAGGTGTTGATTCCGTGCAACGTTGGGGCCCAACATTGGCTGGTGGTGAGCTTCGACCTATGTCGCGGGAAGATTGACATTTATAACCCCTGGAGACAGGAAGTCCCTTATCAGATCAGGCACCAGCCGGTCCGGCCATTACAGTGGTTTTCACCCTCCATGTTCAGTGACGCGGGGTTCCACACAGCACGACGAGCTGGTCGTTGGGCGTTCCCTAGGGAAAATAAGCCCTTCTCGGTCAGCCTGGTGCATACTTCTACAGTCCCCCAACAAAAGAAATCGTAAGACATTTAATTTCATTCACGTGCTTAGATATTCTTTATGAATGATTTCTAATGGTGTTTTATGTGCCGAATTGCAGAGGTAACTGTGGTCCCCATACTTTGAGACTTATCGAGTACTTACTGAAGGGTCGAAGGCCTTTTGATTGGTTAGAAGACGACATGGAGATCATTCGGGAGAAAATGGTTGTGGAGATTTTTTCTAACTCCAGGCCCGCCTAGTGATTGGTTGTATAATACCAATTTTTATGTACACAGACATGTAATTAATTCATGAATATTAATTCATTCATTATTCATTTATTAATATTAATTCAGTCATTAATAAGTAATTATTGCAATTTCAAATTATTACAATCTGATACACTTCCAAAAGTTTTCAATGTGATCAAAACTTTGTCATTCATTCCCTATTAGAGTCAATGTTAGGACACGTTTGTTTGTTGTGTCCAATTGAATGGCAGATGCTACAGTTGCGGCAGTATTCATTGGGAACACCTTTGCTTGTACCTTCATTAATCATAGGTGGGTTAGGACATCTCCTGAAATTATTCTCTGGTTGTCCACATCTTCTACAGGATTGTGTAGTTGTCCTCTCCGAAGACGAGACATGGCGACCAGCCCTCGGGTGTTTTGCTTGTCTCCTGGAGTTTGGATTCAAAATCACCCTCTGAGCAATGTCAGATGGCACAACCCAAGTGGAAGGATGGTCTACCGGCATAATAGAAACCGAGTACGCGTTAATAAGTGTCTGTCTCTTGTAGTAGTCCGCACATAAAGTTGTGAAGTCCAAGTTCTGCTCCCTGTAAAAGACATTGAAAACGATCAGCTTCACCGAGTAAATGAGCAGTCTGAACACAAAGTTGTAAAGTCCAAGTTTCAGTAATGTACCGTGCCGCCGCAAGGGCGTGAGAACATGGAAAATGATCCATTTGAAATTTGTTGCAAGTACAAGTCTTCCAGGCTAAGTCAACAGTCCTCTGTTTTCCAGACCACTTGACAGAGAAAATGTTCCAGTCGACTGGATTTACGGTAAAAAAACCACACTTCTCCACACATTTTAAGAGCACAAGATGTGCTGTGTCAGTCAACTGATGACACATGGTTTGTGTAGCTCTATAGCGATCGTGAAACCATCGTTGCAGCATATTCCTAATGAACTCAATTAGAGTCAACATAGGCAGTTGGCGTGCAAATTTTAGGCATGAGTTTATGCATTCTGCAGCATTTATCGTCATCACCATGTACCTTCTTTCCGGGCAGTGTACACGGGACCACTTGTGTGGACCGACATCAATTACATAATCATATGCATTCTGGTGCAAGTTTCTTAACTCTTCCATATGCTGGTTATCTTCAAACTCGCTGTATGCACGACTGCTTTGTCCATTATTGCGGCAACATCCTTCCTATGAAACCGCTTCTTAATATTTTCAGCAAAGTGACAGCAACATATGGTATGAGTGGCATAAGGGAACACTTTAGAAATCCTTGCTTTAATGCTTGCATGCCTATCGGAAATGAAAACTAGCTCATCAATATGACATAGGGCACCCTTCAAGCAATCCAAAAACCATTCACATGAAAGGTTGTTTTCTGAGTCGACGTACCCAAAAGCAATTGGATACACATGTTCGTTCTCATCTTGTGTTGTTGCAACAAACATTGTACCCCGGAATCGTCCCTTCAAATGGGTACCATCAATGGCAATGACTGGACGCATATACGTCCGGAATCCTCTAAGTGAGGCACCGATCGACATGAAAAAGTACAGAAATTTACCATCTTCGTCGCACTGTAAGTCAGTGATTGTGCCGAGGTTTTGTTGTTCCAAATCGTAACCAAATGATGGAAGCAGTTGGAAGGTTTTCTCATGCGTTCCATAAGTCAATGACAACGCATAATCGAGGGCGGTATGTGCCTTACTGTACATGATTTGGATTCCACACATTGATTTCATGTTGGCGATTATGTCCTTCGGACGCATTAGTCGACCATCTTGTTGTTGAAGTCTAGGTGCAATAACTTCTCCAATTATGACTGCACTAGCTTATCGGTGGCGGCGATGAATTTCCTTTAACGGACAAGTCTATTCGTTGACAAAACTTCTTACTTGAAAGTATGTGCCTTCATCTCTCTTCACCGCTCTTAACTTCCACTTACAATTTCCCATCAAACAAACTAGATGCAATGTTGTCTTATTGGACCTTTTCACCTTCCACTCAAAGTTCTGCCGCATTGCAAAATGGCCCACTAGTCTCTTCAAATCTTTTTTCGTTGGAAAAAATTGGCCTTTATATATCATTCTTGTAGGTTCATCTTCAACCAAGTTCCTGCTTCCACCAATACCAAACTAGTATGATTCTGCTCCTAGAAAAACCCATGGTGTGGCATTATCAGAATCATCTGGAGTTACATTAGCCCTCCTCTCGGAGGTCCCAGCTATATCCGGTGCACTGGAACTAAATCTGTGTACATGTCTTACATGTATTTCCGTTTCGACAGGTTCTGCATCATCCTGATTGTCCTCTACATTTTCTACAGAATTGAAATTGCCATCATTATCCACCTCATGATTCACCCCCAACATTCGGTGTTGTATTCTCCTCATTGTTGATGTCATTGTAGATCTTATTGTATTGGTGGTTGTACTGTCTACCATTCATCTCGATTTGACAACCAAATACATCGTCGAATTGAGGTCCCGGTCTATTATCATGGGCGGCTACTTCCGGTGGGACAGCACATATGTTTTCTCGACCATCAATCCCACTTCTTTTTGTGAACAACTGGTTGCTTCCGCCTGACGATCGAAATTGTTGGGTGTTATCACGATCAGGGATATCTTCACCAATGAAACCTCATGTTGGCCTCTCGATTAGACTAACACATACTTGAGGGATCACCCTATATTCCCCTAGCATAAACTGAACATCATCATTGTTTCTTATAAATGTACGACATGTAGTCCCAAGAACAATTGATAGAGACTATAGCTCAACACTGTATTTGTTCTCATCAAACTTCACAATGGTTTGCACGATCGACACCAGTTCGTCGTAACTCAAATTCTTTGACACATACAAACCTTGGTTATCGGAACCTAAATACCTCTGATTTTTGTCTGGTAATTGCTCCCATTTACCGTTGTAAGATATGACTATTCTCACCCTATCCATTGTCCTGTCAAAACCAACATCATAAACCATTAATAAGAAAAAAAAATCATATTAAATTTACAATTATAAAGGATTAAACAAAAATCAAAAGTGTAAGATATGAAGCTTTTTTTTTAGTCGATCGAGCTTTTTTGTACATGATCGAGCCGTTTTTTGTACATGATCGAGCTTTTTCTAACAGAGTCGAGCTTTTTTTGTTCAAGACCCAGCTCTTTTTCTACATAATCTAGTTTTCTTATATATGGCTCGAGCTTTTTTTCATATGGCTCGAGCTTTTTTCAAATATGGCTCGACCTTTTTATTTTACGGATTGAGCTTTTTTTTTAGGAATCTAGCTTTTTTGTTATCGATCGAGCTTTTTTTGGGCGGGATCGAGCTTTTTCGGTGAGGGATCGAGCTTTTTTTTTCAAGGATCGAGCTTTTTTTTACGGATCGAGCTTTTTTTCTGATGGATCGAGCCTTTTTTCGAGGGATCGAGCTTTTCTTTTTTCGTATCCAGCATCTATTTTTTGGATCGAGCTTTTTTTGAATTTGATCGAGCTTTTTTTCAAATGTTTCGATCTTTTTTTAAAACCTTTCCAGCCTTTATGCCCAATATTATAAACTTGTTTGCACCACTATAACTCAACTCGGCCAAATATATATACAAAAAAATATGCATACATGTTCATTCATTCTTTTTAAAAAGTTTACAACTCCAGGACATAAACATAAAAAAAAATTGAGACAACATGTTCATAAATGTTCATATAGTGTTATACCACACAGAAATACAAGAAAAAATGGAAATGAAGATCAGAAATATTAATTTACCTTCTTGTGCAATATCTGGAATGGAGCTCGTTTTCTGAAGATAAAGTGGAGTAGGTGATTGATTTTCAGACAACTTTTTTGGACGACAGCCTTTAAAGAATAAAAAATCGATTATTTAAGGGCAATTTCAGTAGCTCACCATAATAGGTGTCTTTTAAACGTAACTTATTATAACGGTGATATCACTGCAAGGGACCAAAAAAAAGATGACATTCCTCACCATTTCCATATTGTGATAATTTCAATGTATTTATCTTCTCTGAATATGCTAAGAGATCTCGAAGGTTTAACCATGTGGATATTGTGGTGAGAGAAGATTTAAGAGTTGCGAGTTTCTAATAGCCATGTGTAAAATAACTCTTGATACACTAACCAAGATATTTGACTCCAAAAGTTTTGTGGAGCATGTTGTATCATGCATTGGATTGAAATTTTTGATATGTTTGGTTAGTGGGAGTTGTCTTTAATTAGATTAACTGCATTTACTATATACATGTTTGTTTCATATTCTCGAGAATGTATTGTATATGCATGTTAAGATGTTTGCCATATTTGTTATTGTGTGCACACGGATGGTTGGTTATGGCAAGAAATCTCAAGCTTTTAGTTTGAGGGGGCAATTCACTCGTAAGGTATAAAGTTTCCACCGATGAGTGAACATTACTTAAGACATAAAGTTTTTGCCCGTCTTAAGGGAGGTTGAACTCATGGTCAAAGTGTTTGGTCAATGAGTGTAACATGCTTAGGACATTGTGTTGCTCGTCTTAAGTTGCTTCATATAATACGAAGTTGGACCTATATGGAAATAGACATGATGATCACATATGCATGTAATTTTCATACCACACATACATACCGTTTTACCCGGATAGGTAGAGCTAAGGGTATTTTAATTACATATGGTCTTATGTTGACTAAAGATGTAATGATCTATGTAGTTGGATACTTAAGGTTCTATCGGACTAAGGGGAAGAAATGTGTTACTCTCTTAAACATTCTTTGTGGCCACATATAATTGTTTGTAAGTTCGGAGAGTTGTTTTCTAAAATGATTTTCTTAAAACTAAAATAATAATGTCTATGTAGCTCAAGTGGAATAAAGCAAGATTTTTATAAAATTGTGAGCAACATATTACATTATATTTTGAGTTTGTAAAAAACCGAATTGATTGGAATGTTTAAGTAAGTGAGAGTTGACCGGATAAACCCAGTTATTAATGTGATCAATATTTGTTGGGCTCGGTGCACCTTAACTACATTAAGTATATGTAGGATATAGTATGGACTATTGTATGTGTGACCTTGTATTCTTATTAGGACTAGCCATCCTATTAGGGTTTTGAGAATCCTTTATGGGTTAGGATTCTTTGAAGTTATACTATATATAGGGGGTCCCTACTCTCACTCACAATGAACGTATAACAGAATTGTCTTCCCATTAGGCAATATGAAGATGGTGAGAAGAGAGCAGAAGACTTTCTATTGTTTATGGATTTGGGATTAAGTCACTAGGAATTGAATGTTTTCCACTGCGCTTCCAGGTACGCGTTTATTCATACTTATACAATATGAGATCTATTTAATTATATATATATAACACTTACAGCTTCCCCTCGAAGTCCTCAGCCCCTTGAACTGTAACCAACAATAATCCAGGTCCTAAAGAAGCAGATTCCAATGGCCTTCCCACTTCACTTTCCTTTCTCACATATTTGTCTAGAGGGCCACTAAATTTTTTACTGTCTTCTAAAAAGAGATTAAACGTCAACTCCACCTCAAGTTGCCCTCTGTTTTTCCTGTTTTGACGATCATTAGGATTTGTGTTCTTGACCAAATTGAGCGTTAATTTTTTTGTCTCATTTGGAGCAAGAGACCTCAGAGGAACAACCTGCATTCCCAACTTGTCATGTGTTCCACCCTGTGAAACCACAATATGAAAATATTAATGCGCAATCCACACACGGTTCCTAACATATTGAATAAGTTCGTCCTTATGACATTCCAATTGAATTCTGAATGTTTCTTAACCATAACTTATTTTGATGGAAAACTGGAAATCAAAACAGGACAAGGGGTTATTGATGCTGCTCTATGAGGCGTAGATTATTATTCTGATAACTATGATATGCAACTAGACTTGATACAGACCAAAATATTAGATATCAAGTCAAGTCATTTCCCGGAACAATGCATTAACCGAAAAAAAATCCTGAAGAACATGTCAAACACCGCCCACGAACTAGTGTTGCTAGATTTTTTAGTAGTTTTCCGTTGTATACTTCCTAAAAGGCCAAGTGCTTGCTAAATCCAGTTTTATTTTTCAATTACAGACTGTCTTAAAAGTGACAAAAGACATTTAATTCAAGCCGTATTGTTTACTTATAATGCAGTAGCTGCCAACGATAAGACTATTGAGTACTAAACCTTTTCCCAGTCATAGGCATGTAACTGAAGAACTTGAGATTGAGGGTCCTTCACTGTAAGTTTGAAGTCCTCATTCCATTGAGGGTTCAGGGCCTTCATTTTAACATAAGTTTTCGTCGCAGGAAGCCTTTGTCCACTTAAACTGAGTTCAACATAAGGATCGGAAGCTCCGAATATATCCATCTTCAAGAGTTTGGATGCTCGAACAACATTTACATGCAATATTCCTACTGGCTTCTTTATAGCTCCTCTAGTGGTCAAAGAATAACGGTGAAAATGTCATAATAATTTTCGCTACCGATAAAATGGTATGAAGGTTAGGATTTAGATTTTCCGGAAAACATATTGCTGTTCAATATTTACTTGCACTGAACCATCGAGAATTGGAAATTCAAGTGTTTGGGGCCAGAGATAGAGGCCAGCAATTTGTTTTCTTATAGTTTCCTGCTAACAACAAACAGTAATTACATTTCGGTACAGAAAGATTCTATGTCTAGTTGTGACTAATTTTCTCAGATTCAAACTAAAAACAGCCAAAACTTCAAACGTTTTATGTAATTTATCAGGATCAATTAATATTACAAATAAAAAGCATCTTATCAGACAATCTGCATCTTACAATTAGTAATTACTGTTCACATATTAAGTGAAGAACTGTCTACTGAACATGTCTTCCTAGTGAAGCAATAAAATTATAGAAGAATATGGATATAGATTCCAGATGTTTAAAAATCATACAAAGTCAACTGAAATAATAAACAAACTAGATAAGTAGGTGGGATTCCTCATTGTTTGCTGATTAAGGTACAAGTAGTAGATCGAAACGTGTTCTCTATTTTATTCTTGAGTTATATTCATGTTAGCTGTTGTGTGAAGGGTCAACCGAAAGCTCAAGATATTTTAAATAATTTCCATTAGAATATTTACAAATTAAAGTCAAACTTACAAGTGTTGCAGCATCATTTGTGAATTCAATTTACAAAAAGGAGTGAACTCATCAAACTGATAGATGAGAAGAAGGTCAACCCTCTTCCAAATATTGTAACACAGATGGCCTGACCAAAACCACAGAGATTAAGAAAGTAGAGCACCTGTACAAATCGGTACAAGCCTGGGAGGGCCATTATATCGCCCCCCACTACCTTCAGTCCAAAGTCAACATGTGGCTGCATATATATTTAACATATATTCATCATAATTATTGGTCATTGATCTATGTGTCATTTTACATGATTGGAAGTTCATGAATAAAGTATCATGCACAAGAAAATATTTCAAGTAGTTTCTAACTTCGTGAAATTCACCATCACTTAACTTCTCCATCAATGATACTTTTATGTTAGCAAAACAAGGGAATGCTGGCACAAGAGGTTTCAAAACTATTCTTGGTGCTGCACTTATCTGTGCATCCAACAGCTGACAATGAGCATGAAAACGATTTTAGATAGATGTCAATATAAATGCATTAATAATAATGAGGCATCTTCAATACACAAGAAAATGAATTTAGGTAATATATATATATATATATATATATATATATATATATTTATTTATTTATTTCAGGTTCTATCATTATGATTGATTACTTCATTTCAGATACCATCATGAAAAAAACAAAGCAATACTAATTAAATAACTAAATTTCGTTTTACTTAATGTCAATAAAGACATGTGATGTAGAACCATAAGGAAATAGAACCAGAAAAGGGGATTGGAAAAACACAGCAATTCAATTCATCAAGTCTAAATACAATAGGCTCTGAAGGAGTCTATTTATAACTAACAAAATGATAAAGATAACAACTAACTTCTGATAAAGATAAATAAAACCTAAAGTAATCTCACAATGAGATAATTATTCTAAACACGATATGATAATTACTAATATAATTATCCTTATCTAATTCCCCATCAACATGTTGACTTGTTTATAAAGACAATAAAGAACAGGAGTTGTGTCAAATGCTATTAAAATCAGTTCCCAAAACACACTATTAAAATATAGTTAAGATTTAAGACTTGGTTTAATAGCTATCCCAACCTGTACTGTGATTGGTAGAGAGAATAATTTCAACACCAGGGTTATGTCAGGATTTCCAGCCCATCTAACTGCAGGCTCGAGTACTAGTTCATTATTGTTATTAGTTTGGCACACTTTGATACCTGCAATTTGATGAATAAGATCCAATAATCAAATGAAGAGACCAAATTGAATTCTGAAGTAGATGACTTTCATAAGTGGTGAATGATTGACAAACCATACAACTTTATTCATTCTTAAATTTCTTGTCAAAAGTACAAAAGTTAGCAGTCGCAATTCATCCAACGGATAAGCTGCAGTGATTCTGATAAACCATAACAATCTCAAACATAATTAAATAGATTTAACAGGACCGACCTTTTTTAAATCCATTCTTTAGGAGATATACTAACCATGAACTCTCGGAGGAAGAGTTCCAAGACTCAGACTCTTAAAATCTACTGAATTTACAAAAAACTTGCTACCGTACTCTGAAACGTTTTGCACCCCAGTGCTTCTTACAACGCCACATATTGCCTGCACAAGGAGTGAACTCAAACCTTAACAAACTAGTTGTATAGACAATTGCAATCAACTTCAATGCCAATACTATTTTTTATTTTAAACTAGCATGTTCTCGATTTACAAGTAAAAGAATCTTGTTCACCTAACCTTGTCTAGGTAAGGCCACATATCAGATAAAAAATCGTTCAACCAGTCAATCTGCACGGATATACAGATAAAACCAGTGAGGAATTCTTCAACCGAAATTGATAAAGATTGTTACAATGATGTATAATCAAAAACAAATTTAGAACTCACTCGCTCATACTCCGGTTGCTTCACCCACAGAGGAAGTTCAGGCAAAAGATCAAGCACAGCGCTTGAATCTAACTCGTAAACTGGACTGATTATTAGATCCTGCACACATTTAGCACCAGCGAACTCAAGATTTACTTAATTTCTTGACTCATAAATGCATTTCAGTTTCAAAATAAGGTCATATGATGCTAAAATTTACAAAATGAAAGCATAATAAATCTATGATCAATCTTAGTTTAAAGAATAATCTAAACATTCATAAAACAAACAAATAATCAGATTATTGTAAAAACACCGCCCACTTGTGACTGAACTATCACCAAACATAATAAAAAACAAATCCATCATGTAAATAATCAACATTATAATCACTGCAAAACGAAAAATGAAGGGAAAAAAAAAAGTAAAGATTTACCATGACATCAGTGGGCTCGGAGTAAATGAATAAGAAATAACCGAGCAAGAGACCGATCGGAATTCCAATTACGAAACCGATAATCCCTAATAAAATACTCAGCAACCCCACCATCTTTCATTAATCCAAACATGAGTTTTTAATACACAGAATAATAAAATACGATTAGAGTTTCAATTTGAATTAACAAAATTAATGAGAAAATAAATTCAAATCTTAAAATAATGTGATCGATTATTAAAGCATGTGATAAACAAAAGAGAGAGAAAGAGAGCGAGAAGACTGAAAATCGAATCGGACAGAGCCACAGAGGACGGAGCGCGCAACGAAACAGCCAATACAGTGTTTCGTTGGCGGAGACACGTGTACAACAACGTGGACCCTATATGAGAGATCATAATTTACGATACTACCCTTGCTTATACAGTATTAACACACAGAGGGAGACACGTGGACTGAATATCTGAATATATTAAGTACATTTTTAAGTATTGTTACGTGGTAAATCGATTGTTGAACACGTGGCTGCTGGCTATGTACCTGTATTCATCCCTGTGGGTTAGTTTGGCTCGCCGTATTTAACCGTAGTGGATTGTATTGAACTGTATTGGATTGTACTTTATTGTATTGGAATGTATGATCATTAATATAAATATGTTTGGTGATACACTATATTATATCGCATTAGATTATTCTTATAAGGCTTTATTATATTTTATATTTTTAAAAAAATTAATTTAAAATATCATTACTATCAATAAATCAATAAATGTTTTTATATAAAAAATCAATAAATATTATTTTAATTGAACCAAAAAAATTAAATAAAATTTGTCTATATATTTTTTAAATTATAAAAAAAATATTAACAACATTAACACATTTTATCAATATTCCATATTCATTGAAAAAAAAATTCTTTCTAATACAATACAATCTAATACCACCAAATATAATGTATTAGTTAATACGTTATTTGTTGTATTAAGCAATTAAAATGAACTAACATAATACAATACGGTGTTTGAATACAATACAATGTTTGCACCAAATACTGTATTATATTATTTTTAGTACATTTTAATTGCTTAATACAATGCAATACGGCCAAACAAACGAGGCTTATGATCATGAAATCATTATTGTATAAAGGTAATCCGTAGAATTTTAGATATGACTATATGAGTAATGTTATTTTGTCCAAACTTAATATCTAAATATGGTGTCCAAATAATGTGGCAACACTCTAGTCTATTCATTTAAATTGAATTAGATTTATATGATTTAAATGAATAGACTGGAGTGTTGCCACATTATTAGGACACCAAATTTGGACAAAATAGCATTAATGTTTTAGATATATAGATGCCATTTTCTGCCATTTGTTAGCTTTTTTACTTGGATAATATTACTTCCGTAATAAAATTAATTCAAAAATCAATCTAAATTATATAGTAAGAAAGTTATCAATACCTTATAAATTATAGAATGATACATTAAATAATATGAATTTTTACAAAAAGTCACTTTTTTACTCGATAATTAAAATTTCGTCAATTTGATCTTTATATAATTGTAAATAACTCAAATTAATCCTACCGTTAGTCAAAGTGATGATCAACCGTTACAGAATCAAGTAAAAATCTTTTTTTAACCCTTGTGATATGTTGGCAAGTGGAAAGACGCAATTGCCCTCTAAATAAATATCTTTTTACGATGTGGTTTTTACAATTTGGTCAAAATCTAAATGGAAAATGTCATTTTTTTACTCATTAATTGAAATTTCATCAATTTGGTCATTGTATAATTAAAAATAACTCAAATTAGTCATACAGCTAGTCAAATTGATGGTCAACCGTTACATAATCAAGTACAAATCTTTTTTACCCCGGTGATATGTTGAACAAGTGGAAAGATATATTTGCTCTCTAATTAAATATCTATTTACAATTTTTCAAAGGTTTGAAAATCCCAAAATGCCATGAATTAAATAACTCAACATTTAAATGACCCGCATACCCTAAATTAGTGGTTTGATTTTACCAATTTACCTTATCATTTATAAAGTAAAAAATAAAAACATTAAAAAAAAACCCATCAATTTTCTTAACAAAAATGAAGCAAATGTTAAAGATGAAGAAAAGTATAAGAAAATCGATTGTCTGAAGTGCAAATGAAAAAACATATTGAATTCTTTAATATACAGTTTTTGTTACTATTGTACAACAGTTACGATGGAATTTTTTTATGGTTTTTCACTTTTAAATAATAAGGGCAAATTGGTAAGATTAAACCACTAATTCAGAGTATGCGGGGCATTAAAATATTGAGTTATTTAATTCATGCCATTTTGGAATTTTCAAACCTTTGAAAAAATATAAAAAGATATTTAATTAGAGGGCAAGTGCGTCTTTTCAATTGTCCAGCATAACACAAGGGTAAAAAAGACTTGAACTTGATTATGTAATGGTTGACCATCACTTTAATTAACGGTAAGACTAATTTGAGTTATTTTCAATTATATAAAGATAAAAATAATGAAATTTCAACTAAAAAATATAAAAAATGATATTTTCCAATTATATTGGGATCTAATTGTAAAAATCACATTGGAAAAAAGATATTTAATTAGAGAGTAAATATGTATTTCCACTTGCCCAACCTATCACAAGGGTAAAAAAGTCTTTTACTTTATTCTATAACAGTTGACCATCACTTTGACTAACAGTAGGATTAATTTGAATTAATTTTCAATTATATAAAGACCAAATTGATGAAATTTCAACTAAAGAGTAAAAAAATGATGTTTCTCAATTACATTGTGACCAAATTGTAAAAACCCCTAAATAATAAATACATTTTTATATGGGGGTCAAAAAATTATTGGCACTATTTGAGGAGCGTGTTGTGCAAATATCATCAATTTACTAATGTATGTTTAAAAGGCATCATTTAACGTGTTCAGACGAAAATACCCCCGAAATATTAAAACAGTGAGGAATTTGTCATTTTCTAAGTCAGAGAAAAGCAACAGTCAAACCGACGAGAAACGAATCGATGGTGAAGTGACAGGAACGAGATTACACGAGAAGAACTGCGATTGACAAAGGTAAGATTTTTTTTTTCCTCATTTTTGTTGTTGTTAACTTGCATTACATGTTAGAATTGAGTTTTGTTGATAGAAATTACAGAAACCGGTTAAAATACAGATCTAAGAATGGTTGTGGTTTAGGTTAGGGTTTGTAATTTTGTTGAATATCTGTTGAGGAAGATGAAATTTGGGTTATCGAGACTTTTTGCAAGAGAATTGAGCTTATTTGTTGTTGAGTCGAGTTTTTTTTGTAAGGGCCCATCCTGTAAGCGTTTTTCAGTTGTTGTTTTTCTAAAATAAAAATGAAAATGAAAATGAAAATAGTATTTTTGGTTTTAGTTTCAAATTCCGAAAACGCGTCTGGTAGCATATACTGAAAGTTGTATTTTGAAAACGAAAACGGAAAAAACGATTCTGGTAGGTTAACTGAAAACTATCAAAAATTGATTACATAATTAACTAATATAATTTTTATATTGTAATTTTTAAATTAAACAAAAGTAATACATCAAAAAATAATTCAAAAAAACATATCAAAAAATGAATTAATCAAAACTAAACTCTTAAATTATAAATAAATAATTACAATATATATATATATTACTATATAATATATAAAATATATATAAAATAATAAATTATAATATATTATTATTTTATATATATTATATTATACGACCATCTCACAGATCGTTTTCCCCATAGACGGCCTTTCCTCAACGGCCTTAACAGGGTACTTACAGACAGAGATGGATGGAGATCTTAAGCCATAACCTAGTCAGTACGTGGCATTGTTAAACCTGAGTTCATCATAGCCAGCAACATTCTGGTTCTGGATGTGTCCAGGGTGTCCAACCGATATACTAGACCAGAAAACAAAATATGTTCTAATATGCAGGGTCCTCATACGAGGCAAGCATAGAGCATACTGGGATCTTGAAGAATCATAGTTCCAGACATAGAACCGTCAGAAGATTAGGAAGAGAGAAACTTTAGAAAGCTATAAACATACACTCAATCTTTTTATTGAATTTTTGATGATCTTACAGAGAGAACAAGGCTTCCTTATATCGGGAGAGGAAGCACTCTGCAAGCAAGAGACAAACTTATCTTACAAAGGATAAGGCCAGAGACGGTGGCCGACAAACAACAATAATTTTACAAAAGTCAACAAAGCAAAAGGAGGCTGCTCTGGCAGCTGGCAAAACGCACTAATAATTATACAGATAAGGATGACGAATATACTACGGGCTGCTGAGATTACAGGTGGCGTGGTATTCGTCGTCAGAGTTGAGGGCCCCACAGATGGAACAGGGCCACGTGTCAGTCTGGTCTTGAGAATCCAGAAGATAAGAGTTCTGGAAGGGATGCCAGCTCTTTGCTGGGTCCCGTGGGACATCTGGGAGGATGAAAAGGACGTCCGTTTTTTCATTGTTAATGTCACAAAGGAAATTGAGGAGAGGGATCTGGATGTCGGTCTGGTACAGCCTTTCGTAGTCATACGAAGTATCCCATTTGTAGCTGACATTTAAGGTCCAAAGGAGCCGGGTATGTGGGTTGTGACTGTAGGGCCTGTTAAAAACCCAAATACAGCATACCTTGGAGGCTGGTTCTGGGTCCATTTTCCAAAGATGGTATTGGCCCATGAGCTTGGTAAGTTCTGTACGCCAGACGGGTAGAGGGTTAAACCATTGTAGAAAGGTCTGGAGGTTAGGAGAGGTTGGGCTCTATACAAAGCCGTATAATGCTTGGAGGGGAAAGACGATGGCATGATGATGGAGGACCGATAAACAC
This sequence comes from Dipteronia dyeriana, assembly GCA_032871835.1. NCBI lineage: Eukaryota > Viridiplantae > Streptophyta > Magnoliopsida > Sapindales > Sapindaceae > Dipteronia > Dipteronia dyeriana. The sequence continues at coordinate 15,312,495 of CM065297.1, forward strand.
CAAAGGAACCATAATGCCTGGTCGAAATAATAGTAAAAGGGTGGAGATATAAAAGGGTCGAGAAAAGGTTTACAGGGGTTGGCTAACTGATGGTGGCAGCCCTGATCGTTGATTCGAGCAAGATATCTAGGAATATATGACTTTGCAAAACTATGGACCTGTTAGGCAGAGGGAAGTTGACCATGTGGTAGGATAGCCATAAATTCTGGCGGGAAGGTTGGAGGTGGTGGGACAACAGGGGGAGTTGTGGAGGATGAGGCTTGTGAGGATATCATGTAAATCAAGGGGATGAGACCAACACGGGAGATCAGGGTGATGGAGTGAGGCCTTGAAAGCATATATGGGATGATGTTGTGGTGTCCCTTTATGTGTTTGACTGAAAAGTCATATCTGGAGAACCAATCCTTAAGTCTTAGGAGCTGAGGATTTTGAGGAAGCTTGTTGTGGAATTCAAAGACCTTCGAAAAAGATGAGTTATCCATTTCAACGATGAAGTCCTTGGTTCTGAGATAGAAATCAAACTTAGAGATTTCATATTTTACAGCAAGTATCTCTTTGTAAATGGTGTGGTAGTGTTTCTGGGCATCTTTGAACTGTCTTCTGGCATGGCAACAGTAGTGGCGATTTTCATTGGATTCTTCAAAGAGGACGGCCCCCCAGAAGTGGTCAATGGCATCAGTCTGTAGGATGAGCTGTCCCGAAGAAGGGATATGCAAAGAGAGAGGTTTCTGGGAGACATTCTTTAAGTGGGCCACTGCCTCTGAGTGGGAGGTATCCCATGGAGGGGGATCCTTCTTGAGGAGTTTGGACAAGCTTGTAGTGTAATGGCTCGCTTGTGGGATAAAGTCTCTGATGTAGTTGACAATGCCAAGGAATTGTTAAACCTGTTTTTGTGAAAGATTCGAATATGGGAAGGCAATGAGCTATCTTGCCAGATGAGGTCCAGGGACATAGGACCCATCTTTAATTCTCATGCCAAAGAACTCAATCTCAGTAACACTAATCGAGCTCTTTTTATCAGATAGCATGATTCCATATTTGTCATGTGAAAAAAGCAGGATGTCGTCGATGTATAACAGGGTCGTATGGAGGATTGGACGGAAAATCCTGGTAATGGCCTTTTGGAAAAGTGAAGGGGCTGTTTTTAAACCAAAAGGTAAGACTGTCCATTGGTACTGGGCATTCGGGAGGCAGAAAGCCGTCTTGGGTCTGTCATCAGGGTGGATACCGATTTGCCAGAAGGCTCCTTTCAAGTCAAACTTGGAGAAAACAGTGGCTTTAAGAATTTGGAAAAATAACGAATTGGCTTTAGGAAATGGGAACTTGTCGTCTAGAAGGAAGAGGTTGAGAGGCTTGTAATCAATTAGGAGCCTTTTCTTTCCTCGGAGTTGTTTTGACCTTTTCTCAAAGCAAAAGGCTTGGCAGGCCCATGGAGAAGAGGTAGGCTCTATTAGGCCTTGTCTGAGGAGCTCGTCACATTCTTCAGTTTCCAGGGATAGGTTAGAGGGGGACATTCCCCGAGTGAGTTGCTTTCGTTGGGTTAACATCTTCATTGAGTTTGAAAGGGAGACAAATGAAGAAGTCAGGGTTTTTCCACAGTGGGTGTAGATGTTTGAAGTCTGCATAGCTGTCGGTGCAAAATTGTAGGAGCTTTTCTTGAGTTTGCTGGAAAACTGGATTGATAACTGAAAAGGGGAAAATCTTGGGGATGTCAATGAAAGGTTTGAACTCCCTTTTATAGCGGATTTCATTCGGAAGGATCCTGATGGCTATGGATTTGCTGTAGATGTCCCATCCGACGAGGATGTATTTGTCTGGAAGAGATGTTCCAATGACCTGAGTCCAAAGGGTGAACGAAGGGAAAAACTGTATGCCAACTTTGTGCTTGGAGATCAGGTAAGTATTAAAAATGTGTCCATCTGCTGCTAGAAATTCATTTTTTTCTTATTTCCAGGCATCAGAAGAAAGGACGTTAGGATTCATCATCGAGGAATGTGCTCCTGTATCAAAATAGGCAATGACATGGACCAGCTTGGAATATTTTGTTGTTAGAATCTGGATTTTGACCTGTGGGCTTGTACTACCATTGCTGGTGGCCTGGTAGACCTCTGAAGGGGAACCATGATCTGTATATCCTGTCTGTTATGAGGAAGTGATGAAGTCGTCTGAATCTTGGACCATAAAAGAGGTTAACTGGTTAACATCTTCTTGTTCTGAGAAGAAAGACTCAATATCTGCATCTGAGGGGATTTCATTAGCAACATGTCTAAGCTGTTGAATGGGCTTAGCGGATTTTGCTCTTTTATTAGGGCATTGCTTGGCATAGTGTCCCTCTTGTCCGCAGGCAAAACACTTGTTGGACTTATTCCATGATCTCCTGGTCTTCTTCTTATAGTATTTGTATTTCCTATTCCTCCTGGGGTTGAGGAATTCTTTTCTTTTCGGGGTTGGTTTCTGGTAGGTCGTCTTCTGTAGGACCTGTTTGTTCTGCAGTTGCAGTGTTCAGTGGAGTTGCATTTAAGATGGTAGGTGAGAGGATATTTGCAGTGCCTATCATATTTTCTACCTTCTCTGATCATCTTTGCAAAAAATCTTTGGGTAGCACAGGGTTTGTCTAATGCAATGTGGGTATACATGTGGATTTCTCCTAGAGTAATGTCTCGTAGGCTTTTGCCTGAGAATTCAATTAATCTTTGGAGTTCTCCTTGAAGCACTGTAGGAAAAGAGTTCATGTACACATGTCTCAAGGTTTCATCGTTGATTCCGCCGAGTGTATGGTATCTGAAAGACATGCGCATGTAATGGTAATCTATGTCTCTTTTGTCTAATGAGCAGACTCACATTTCGAAGAATTCTTGCCTGGTTTTTTTGTAGAATTGGGAGGCATCTCTGAGGAATTCTCGGAAGACTATTCCCATTGCTAGAGAGACAGATCCACATCGAACCAATTGAAGTTGTCTGTATTCTCCAAGGGCTTGGTACCAGTCTCTGAGAGATCCAGTGAACCTGGAGACGAATTCTCTCAAGATGGATTATGTGTCGTTATCCCGTTTTGCTGTCTGCAGGTCGAGCCAGACGCTCATTTCTGACATCCTTTTTCTCCATTGCAGGGGAGCTAGGTCGTCAAAATTAAACCATGGGCCGTTTGTAGCTTTTTGAGGTGGTGCCTGGTTTCTGGGCCTTTGGTCAGGTGGTTCATCGACCATAGGAGCTGGTTCCTCAGAGGTTTCATCTGAAGATTCAGATGTGTCAACTGTCTGAGTGGATGGTTGAGAGTCAGCTCTGGTGGCTAAGTAGATCTGACTGAGATTTGGAACTGCATCTGGGTCTGAGTAATTCGCATGATCCGAGGAATGTGAAGAGTTTGAGGAATCTGGGGAATACGTTTCCCACGAAGAGGGGGAATCATAAGAGGATTCTGTGGGTTCTATAGGATTGTCAGAGGTTCCTGAAGGGGAAAACTGACGGAAAGACTTATAAAAAGCATGCTTTCGGTGATCTGGTGGTGAATGCTTGTGAGTGCCTGGTGCCTTCTTTTTCCGAGGAGATGTTCTTTTTGTCTTGCTAGAGGATGGTTGTTCCAGATGAGTGGATAGAGGTTGGTATTTTCTGAAAAGATCTCTTGTTGATTTGAAAAACTGGTTGTGGTCAGGGGGCCTGGAAGGAGAAGGTGGCGACTGAGTAGGGAAAATTAAGGATGGAGAGTAGGGATGTGGCCTTGGGATATAAGATGTGCTAGTGAAGTGGTCTCGAGTTATCTGGTCCAACTGGTCTTTGAGTTGTCTGATTTCTCTTTCTTTGTTGTCGAATTCAGGGCCAAAATATCCTTAGTTGATGTACTGGTGAAGATCAACATCTAACCTGGAAACCCTCGACTGTAAATCTGTATACATGTTGCGCAGAGTTGAATCGAGATGTTGGAGTTGGTGATCGTGTTGGGAAACATGATGTGAAACTTGGTCAATCTTTTGGTCGATAGAGTGAAGAACTCTATTCTGGACAGTGGCATTACGAGTGTGCCAATTGAGGACTTGTTCAGCCTGAGAGGGCTGCTTGAGGGATCCGTCAGGTAAGACCTCAGTAGATTGGATGAATGGTCTGGAAAATAAATTCCTTTCTGGGTTTGAAGAGGATTCTAAAAGTGGAAAATCCTTATCATAACTGGAGGCCATGAAACAAGGAATGAGAGCCGGAGTAGGAGACAGTATTTATTCTGTTGGCTCATCCAAAAGTAATCCTTCATCTTTTAAGATTTGGAGAGCTCTATCATAGATAGAGAGAGAGAGAGGCTTGTTTTTTATTGGTTGTAAACCAATCCAAGGACTCTGAGGGTCCTTAGGGTCTCGACGAGAGTGAATGGGTTTACAAGGTGATCTCACAGGTTTGTAACAAGCTCTACATTCAGAGTCAGAGTCGCACATTTCTGGGTCAACATCCCATATGAAATGACCGTTGATCTTGTCTGTATAAATAGGAGTTCCATCGGGTTCAAAGCGATGGATCGGAATTTCTTTTTCAGTTGTGACAAGCCTGATCATGAGGACTTGGAACACATGAGGAGCACTGGGTGATGTTTATGTGGCAGGGGTGCTGGTTACTTGGGTCGCAGAAGTGCCAATTTGCTCATAAGTAGTCTGGATGGAACCATCGGCTAACTTGATGAACTTGGTGTCTGTGGCGACAACAGGAGTGATATTTTGAAAAGCCTTCTCATAGTTAGTGATCCACTTGAGAGGCATGCTTTTTGTGAGCTTTTCTCTGGGCAGCTGCTTAGGAATCTGGATGATAGTGGGGACTTCATCTTCTCTTTCAGCTTTTATGAAGATGGTATCTCCAGTATGTCCAGAGATGGGAAGATCAAAAGCATGATCTTGGAGCCTGTAAGCAATCCGGTGGTGCAGTGTTGCCATATAGGACTTTGGCATCATAGAAGCTCCTACTATTTAAAGTTGAATTTTGAGACAGTTGTGAAGATTCAAATCCCTGATAGGGATGTTGAAATTGGGATAGTAGGTGAGCGAAATGCTTCCTGCATGAAGAGTTGATAGGCACGTTCCAATGATTGCATGTTCGTATTGTTTGTAGATCGTGTTGAGAAGGGCAATCCTGGCCGTGACTGGTAATCCTTTCCTACCATGTAGGGTAAGGATTATCCTTATGGCTCCGATGTGCAGATGAGAGTAACCTTCTTTGATCCATTGATCGATTAGGGGTTGACCAATTTCTAGGTCAACATATTGTTCAGTTGCGGAGGCTGAGATCAGGCAATTATCCAAAGCAGTGGATTGGACGTACTCCTTTATCGGAGGAGAACGATGTTGAACTAGAGCAGTGACTCTCCTAGAGAGTGATCTACTGTGTTTAAACACAGTATAAGGGTTTAACAGAGGGAGAGCTGTTTCAGTGATCTGTGCGGATTCTGGGATATGGGTATATTCAACGAGATTCTGGATTTTGCTTGTTTGAGTTTGTCGGATGGAAATAGCAGAAGAAAGCCTAGATGGAGTGTTACCAGTCGTGTTGTTTTCCATTTGTTTTTTGAATTCCCTTTCTTCGTCTAGTTTATATCTATCACTATGATTCTTCCTGCCTGAAAACTATATAAATATATAATATTTGATATTATATATATATATATATAACATTATAAATCTATATATATATATATATATATATATATATATCTTACTATATATAGTATTAATATATATACTATAATATTATATATATTATTACATATATATTATATATTAATATTTTTTATTATATATAATAATATATAATAATTATTTTATAATATTAATTGTAATGTATATATATATATATATATATATATATATATATATACATTATTGTATGAATGCTTTCAGTTATAGTTGGAAATAAATTATTCTGGAATATATATATAGGGGCACTTTGGTCATTTAAAAATCTTGTCCTGTCTTATCCTAGCCATATGAAACGCATAATAGAACTAAATGAAACAAAATGAAAAACAAAATAAAAAACAAAATGATTTTTTTTTATATAAAAAAAGTGAAAAACAAAAACGAAAAACAAGTATTTTGTATTTTTCAAATCTTTCACTTTTAACACTGGTATTGTTTTTCATTTTGTTTTCGCTTTTCGAAAATAAAATGAAAAACGGTTAACGAATGCATTTTTGAAATCGTTTTTGAAAAATAAAAACGAAAACGGACTGAAAAACAGCTGCAGGACTGGGCCTAAGGTTTTGAGTTTCTTTTTTAATTAGATCGAGCTTTTTTGAAAGAGATCGAGCTTTTTTGAAAGGGATCGAGCTTTTTTGAAAGGGATCGAGCTTTTTTGAAAAGAAATCGAGCTTTTTTCAATAGGGTCAAGCTTTGTTTTCATTGGATCGAGCTTTTTCATCATGACATCGAGCTTTTTTTAAATAAGATAGAGCTTTTCTTACATAGGATCGAGCTTTTTTGTTATGGGATCGACCTTTTTTCTGTTGAACTTTTTTGTATATGAGTCGAGCTTTTTTTTTTGTGAAAATTAGGTTTTGATGGGTCGAGTTTTTTTTATAAGGGTTCAAGCGTTTTTTGAAAGGGATCGAGTTTTTTTTACATTGGATCGAGTTTTTTCATCATGGGATCGAGCTTTTTTTACTTAGGATCGAGCTTTTTTGTTATGGGATTAAGCATTTTTTTCATAGGATCGAGCATTTTTTTCATAGGATCGAGCTTTTTTGTCCTTGGATCGAGCTTTTTTGCCCTTGGATCGAGCTTTTTTCTTATAGGACCGAGCTTTTTTATAATTGGATCATGCATTTTTGTCATAGGATCGAGTTTTTTTTTAAAGGGTCGAGCTTATTTCTCCTGGGATCGAGCATATTTTTTTTAGGGCCAAGCTGTTTTTACATTGGATCGAGACTTATAATTTTGGTTACGATATTTTTTCTGTTTAATGATGTTGTATTTATGTTACATTGCAGATGAGAAATAGGTTGAGGGATTTGCTTAAAACTCCAGAAGAAGACTGGTACGAGGGCAAATTGACTCGACACAACCATTTTGATGCCCTTGCCCATATAGACGACGCGCTGAATCGGGTCCCTGTAGAATTTGCAGATGAAGATCGGTGTGGGTTCATGGCGTCATGTTTCGGGCATTTCCTGACGATTCTTCGATAGATGAAGTTTTCTGATGGTATTATCAATCAGTTGCTTTTGAGGGAGCTGCATCATAACGGCCCAACAGATGAGATGCAGTTCATGTTAGGGAACCAGTAGGTGAAGTTTTCGAATGTGGAATTTTTCCTGATCATCGGATTACGGTTTGGAGTTGTACCAAACACGACCAAGTATGCAGCAGTGGAGAATGGCAAACATCAGCGGTACTTTCCTAGAGCCGATGAGGTCTCATTAAAGGAGATAAGGGGTGTTGTCACCGTCGTAGAGTTTGGAGAGGCGTACGGTGCTGTCAAGCTCTGCCTCATATATATGCTGAACTGGATACTGATGGGGTGGATGAGAGATTCAAGATTCCAGTTTGGAAGTTTCGGCTGGTTGAGGATCTCGATGCGTTCGACGTGTTCCCATGGGGTGCCCACGTATATAGGCATTCTATTTACTCATTCAAACATGCGCTTGACGAGCGGTTCGAGCGACGCCAACAGGAAAAGGACGCTGACATACACACGGTAAAGACCTACAACATCTACGGTCTATCTCATGCCCTATTGGTAAGAACTTTGAATTACAAGTTGAACTTTATTGGTGTTGTCCTCAATGTTATGGTTAGTTATCGTACTTATCTTTGATGCAGATATTTACTTTCGAGGTGATCCCTTATTTGGGGAAAGAGTTCGGTGCTCGGAGGGGTTACAGATCTGACTCCCCGTATTTTGAAGTGGGAGTTGACCAAACAACCGAGAGGAAAGAAGCTGGCAAAGATTTTCAAAGCCAGTGTATGTATTTAATTTGTTAATGTTTATATTAGTTAGTATTTGTACAATTATATTGTTCTAACTAATATTTCAGATGTTTGTGAGGAAGGAACTAGTGCCCACACCAGCAGAGAGACAGACACTGTACTATGCCAGGCTAAACGATGGGGGGCCTGTATGTAGAGAAAGATAGGCTTGATATGCCGCCTCTGGTCCCTGATCAGACTACCTTTGGCGGGAACAGTGGTACAGAGGGTAAGGGTTTGATAGACTGGACCAACGACAATGAGGGATCTGATCCTGCTGTTGGGGGTTTAAGGCCTAGTGACAGTGAGGGATATGAGATAAACCCTCAACGAGAAAGGCATAGGAATAGGCATAGGCAGGTTCGGTTTACCACCCCTGGACATGGTACATCTACAGGGGATTCCCATGGGGGCATTGGACGTGATGGAGAGGTAAGTTGAAAACAAAGTTTAGTGTTTTTTATTAACAAGTGTTGATATTTTTGTACTAACAATATAGACATGATTTCAAGCTCCGTGGGCAGATTTGTTGAACAATGTGCGTGAAGCCCTATGGAAGAGTGATAAGGATCGACAACGTCAACACTTGGAGTTTGTGGATATGATCCGGAAGAGTGATGAGGATCGTCAGTAACAACACTGAGTGTTACTAGATATGATCCGGGGGCTTCAGGGGTCGACCATGCGTACACACCAGGATGACCCCCCACCTTCTGATCCAGACTTTAGTCCTGGAGACTGAACTGATAGGTATACGGGGGACAGACAGAACTGGTGGACATAGTCAGGACTCACCTACCGGGGAGGGGGTAGGTCTGGAGAGTCAACCTCAGTCGCATACCAGCAATAGTAGGCTTGCTACACGTACTACAGTTCGGTCGGACCTTCCAGTTGTCCTATCTGGGTCCACCCAGCCTCAGTGGTCCCCCCCACCACCCAGCATATCGATTCAGCCACAGCGGTCCCCTTTCCCACCTAACACGTCGGCATCGGCTCAGCGGTCCCCTCCCCCACCCAGCACGTCGAATATCTTGACCTAACACCGTATGCATACTATTACAGGTCCTGATTCCGTGCAACGTTGGGGGCCAACATCGGCTGGTGGTGACCGTCGACCTTATTTTCGGGAAGATTGAGATATTTGACCCCTGGAGACAGGAAGTCCCTCATTATATCAGGAAGCAGCAGGTCCGGCCATTTACGGTGGTTTTTACCATCCATGTTGAATGACGCGAGGTTCCACACTGCACGACGAGGTGGTCGTCGACCGTTCCTTAAGGAAAATAAGCCATTCTTGGTCAGCGTGGTCTCTACTTCTACAGTCCCCCAACAAAAAAAAATCTTAAGACATTCTATTTCATTCACGTGCTTAGATATTATTTAAAAAAAATTTGTAACGGTTTTTAATGTGTCCAATTGCAAAGGTAACTGTGGTCCCCAAACTTTGAGACTTATCAAGTACTTACTGGCCGGTCGAAGACCTTTTGATTGGTCAGAGGACGACATGGGGATCATTTGAGAGAAAATGGTTGTAGAGATTTTTTGTAACTCCAGACCCGCCTAGTGATTAGTTGTATATGTCCTACCATTTTTTATGTACAAAGACATTGTAATTCATTCATTAATATTAATTCATTCATTAATAAGTTATTATTGCAATTCCAAATTATTACAATCTGAAACAATTTCAAATGTTTACAATGTGATCAAAACTTTGTCATTCATTCCCTATTAGATTCAATGTTAGGGCACGTCTGTTTGTTGTGTCCAATTGAATGGCAAATGCTACATTTGCGACGGTATTCATCGGGAACACCTCTGCTTGGACCTTCGTTAATCATAGGTGGATTAGAACATCTTCTGGAATTATGCCCTGGTTGTCCGTATCTTCTACACGATTGTGTAGTTGTCCTTTCCGAAGATGAGACATGGCGACCCGCTCTCTGGCGTCCTGCTTATCTCCTGGAGATTGAATTCAAAATCACCCTCTGAGAAATGTCAGATGACACAACCCAAGTGGAAGGATCTCCCACCTGCATAATAAGAACCGAGTACGCGTCAATAAGTGTCTGTCTCTTGTAGTAGTCTGAACACAAAGTTGTCAAATCCAAGTTTCACTTCCTGTAAAAAAACATTGAAAACGATGAGCTTCACATTTCAGCAATAATCACCTCACAGTAAAACTTGAAAGTAATGTACCGTGCGGCCGCAAAAGCATGCGAACATGGAAAATGATCCATTTTGAATTTTTTGCAAGTACAAGTCTTCCAGGCTAAGTCACAGTCCACTGTTTTACAGACCGCTTGACCGAGAAAATATTTCAGTCTACTGGATTTACGGTCATAAACCACACTTCTCCACACGTTTTAAGAGCACAAGATGTGTTGCGTCGGTCAACTGATGAAGCATGGTTTGTGCAGCTCTATAGCGATCGTGATACCACCGTTGTAGCATATTCCTAATGAACTCAGCCAGAGTCAACATAGGCAGTTGTCGTGCAAATTTTAGGCATGAGTTTATGCATTATGCAGCATTTGTTGTCATCACCCTGTACCTTCTTTCAGGACAGTGTACACAGGACCACTTGTGTGGACCGGCATCAATTACATAATCATATGCATTATGGTGCAAGTTTCTTAACTCTTCCGTATACCGGTAATATTCAAACTCAGTGTACGCGCGAGCTGCTTTATCCATTATTGCAGCAACATCCTTCCTATGAAATCGCTTCTTAATATTTTCAGCAAAGTGCCAGCAACATATGGTATGGGTGACATAAGAGAACACTTTAGAAATCCCTGCTTCAATGCTTGCATGTTTATCGGAAATGAAAACTAGCTCATCAATATGACCTAGGACATCCTTCAAGCAATCCAAAAACCATTCCCATGAAAGGTTGTTTTCTGAGTCGTTGTACCCAAAAGCAATTGGATACACCTATTCGTTCCTATCTTGTGTTGTTGCAACAAACATTGTACCCCGGAATCGTCCCTTCAAATGGGTACAATCAACGGCAATTACTGGATGCATACACGTTCGGAATCCTCTAAGTGAAGCACCAATCAACATGAAAAAGTACAAAAATTTACCATCTTCGTCGCACTGTAAGTAAGTGATTGTACTGGGATTTTTTTGTTTCAAAACGTAACCAAATGATGGAAGCAGTTGGAAGATTTCCTCATGCGTTCCGTATGTCAGTGATAACGCATAATCGAGGGCAGCGTGTGCCTTACTATACATGATTTGGATTCCATACATTGATTTCGTGTAGGCGATTATGTCCTTCGGACGCATTAGTCGACCATCTTGTTGTTGAAGTCTAGGTACAATAACTTCTCCAATTATGACTGCACTAGCTTGTCGGTGGCGGTGGTGAATTTTCTCTAATGGACAAGTGTGTTCGTTGACAAAACTTTTTACTTGAAAGTATGTCATTTCATCTCTCCTCAATGCTCTTAACTTCCACGTACATTTTCCATCCAACAAACTAGATGTAATGTTGTCTTATTTGACCTTTTCACCTTCCACTCGAAGTTCTACCGTATTGCAAAATGGCCTACTAGTCTCTTCAAATCCTTTTTCGTTGGAAAAATTGCTCTTTTTATATCATACTTGTAGGTTCATCTTCAACCAAGTTCCTGCTTCCACCCATACCAAACGAGTATGATTCTACTCCTGGAATAACCCATGTTGTGGCATTATCAGAATCATCTGGAGTTACATTAGCCCGGACCTCGGAGGTCTTAGCTATATCTGGTGCACTGGAACTAAATCTGTGTACATGTCTTACACGTCTTTCTATTTGGACAGGTTTTTCAAAGTCCTCATTGTCCTCTACATTTTCTACCGGATTGAAATTGCCCTCATTATCCACCTCATGAATCAACCCAACATTCGGTGCTGTATTCTGCTCATTGTTGATGTCATTGTAGATCTCATTGTATTGGTGGTTGTACTGCTTACCATTCATCTCAATTTGACAACCAAAGACATCGTCGAATTGAGGTCCAAGCATATTATCATGGCCGGCTACTTTCGGTGGGACAACACATATGTTTTCCCGACCATCAATCCCACTTCTTTCTGTGAACAACCGGTTGCTTCCGCCTGACGATCAAAATTGTTGGGTGTTATCACGATGAGGAATATCTTCACCAATGACACATCCTATTGGCCTCTCGATTAGACTAACACATACTTGAGGGATCACCCTATCTTCCCCTAGCATAAACTGAACATCATCATTGTTTCTTATGTACGACATGTAGTCCCAGGAACAATTGATAAAGATTGTAGATCAGCACTGTATTTGTTCTTATCAAACTTCACAATGGTTTGCACGATCGACACCAGTTCGTCGTAACTCAAATTCTTTGACACATACAGACATTGGTTATCGGAACCTAAATACCTCTGATTTTCGTCGGGTAATTGCTCTCATCGACCGTTGTAAGATATGACTATTCTCACCCTATCCATTGTCCTGTCAAAATTATCATCAAAAACCATTATTAAGAAAATAATATTTAATATTAAATTTAATATTATAAACGATTAAACAAAAATCAAAAGTGTAAGCGACGAGCTCTTTTTTACTGATCGAACTTTTTTTGTACGTGATCGAGCCATTTTTGTACATGATCGAACCGTTTTTGTTCATGATCCAGCTTTTTTGAACGGGATCGAACTTTTTTTGTACATGACCGAACTCTTTTTGTACATCATCGAGTTTCTTTTAATATGGCTCGAGCTTTTTTCAAATATGGTTGGAGCTTTTTTTTTTAGGGATCGAGCTTTTTTGTGAGGAATCGAGATTTTTTTGTGAGGGGTCGAGCTTTTTTTGTGAGGCGTCGAGCTTTTTTTGTGACGGATCAAGCTTTTTCTGTGACATATCGAGCTTTTATTTTTTGGATCGAGCATTTATTTTATGGATCATGATTTTTTATAATTTGATCGAGCTTTTTTTCAAATGTTTTGAGCTTTTTTAAAATGCTTTCCAGCTTTTATGTCCAAGATTTTAAACTTGTTTGCAGCACTTCAAATCAACTTGGCCAAATATATATACAAAAAAAAATGCATACATGTTCATTCATTATTTTTAAAAAGTTTACAACTCCCATACATAAACAAAAAAAATTGAGACAACATGTTCATAAATGTTCATACATTGTTATACCACACAAAAATACATGAAAAAATAAAAATGAAGATCATAAATATTAGTTTACCTTCTTGTACAATATCTGGAATGGAACTCGTTTTTTGAAGAGATATCCGGAGTAGTTGATTGATTTTCAGACAACTTTTTTGGACAAGAGAGGCTTTTAAATAACAAATAATCGATTATTTAAGGGCAATTTCCGTAGTTCACCATAATAGATGCCTTTTAAACTTAACTTGTTATAACGGTGACATCACTGTAACTCACAAATATATATATATATATATATATATATATATATATATATATATATGACATTTCTCACCATTTCTATTTTTTTTTTATATGGTTATGAATTTATGATAGATCACTAGTAATATTCAAGTTAATTTTTTACCACTTTTTTGTTAATATTATTCGATTAAAAAGGTATCTAAAAATCAATCCAAATCAAGTGGAGGTGAATTGTCGTTGGTATATAAGTTATGAGATGATACAGTAAAAACAAATTTATATGGTAATTACCGATGACAATTCATTTGGTTTGTTTTGTTTTTTATTATTTATTTTTTGGATTGCAGAACAATTTTTGATTTTGTTTTTATATTTAAAATTCGAGCCAGCTTACCGTAAATGATATCTAAAAAAACATTAAACATGTATGTATGTATACGGCATATCTATATCTATGTATACACGCCACAACAATTTCAAATCCACCTCAAATGAATTAAACTTAGATTAGGATTATAATTTATGAGTGAGGTATGAGCATTTATATATATATATAAGCAGTCTAGATAAAAATATATTTATTAAAGAGCATTGATCACAATTTTATTTAAATAGAGACTTATAAGTTCTGATGTTTTAACTTCAGACATTTTGATCAATCTTGACAAAACAAATATTTCAATCTATCTTGATAAAATATTTTAGAAATGATTAAAAGTGATTTACTTATTTGACAACTTTTTTTTTTTTTTTGGTTGAAGACTTTGAAAACATGCTTTTTAAAAGCAGTGGAAACGGTGAGATATGTCAATTTTTTGTATGTGTTGTAATGATGTCACTGTTTTAATAACTTAAGTTTAAAAGGCACCTATTATGGTGAACTACCCAAATTACCCTTAAATAATCTATTTTTATTCTCATTGTACTTCTATCTACACTTTGAAAACGATAACTCCTCTCTCTCAAAAATAGTTGTCTGAAAATCGATCTACAACTTATCTCTCTCCAAAAAACTTGTCTCTCTCCAGATTCTGTTCAAAAAAATAACATATGTTTGTGATATTCTTTTTATACATTGTCATATATTTCTGTGTGGTTTAACAATATATCCATTCGTTATGATTTGCTGTCTCAATTTTTGTATGAACATGTATGAACATTTAGTCTCCAGATTATGTTTGAGACTTCTTTAAAATACTTCGAGACTTTTTTATTAGTGTCCGAGCTATTTTGATATAATTCTGAGTATTTTTATACTCTTCCGAGTTTTTTTTATTTGTCTCCGAGTTTTTTTGTCAGAAAAGCTCTAATCAAATATAAAAAAAAGCTCGGACACTTGATAAAAAAGCTCGAACCCATTAAAAAAGCTCAGGCACTTGGTAAAAAAGCTCGATTTGAGCTTTTTTGCCAAGTGCCCGAGTTTTTTTTAATGGGTTCGAGATTTTTTATTAAGTGCCCGAGCTTTTTTTTAACTTGGCAAAAAGACTCGATTTTTTTTTAACTTGGCAAAAAGACTCGAATCAAGTAAAAAAAAGCTCGGGCACTTGGCAAAAAAGCTCGAACCCATTAAAAAAAGCTCGGGCACTTGGTAAAAAATCTAGAACCCATTAGAAAAAACTCGGACACTTGGTAAAAAAGCTCGAATCGAGCTTTTTTACCAAGTGCCCGAGTTTTTTTTTAATGGGTTCGAGCTTTTTTGCCTAATGCCCGAGCTTTTTTTTACTTGATTCGAGCATTTTTGCCAAGTTAAAAAAAAAAAACTTTGGCACTTGATAAAAAAGCTCGAACCAAGTAAAAAAAACTAGGGCACTTGGTAAAAAAGCTCGAATGGGTTCGAACTTTTTTACCAAGTGCCCGAGCTTTTTTTAATGGGTTCGAGCTTTTTTTCCAAGTGCCCGAGCTTTTTTTACCTTGATTCGAGCCTTTTTGCTAAGATAACAAAAAAAACATAGGGCGCTTGGTAAAAAAACTCGAACCCAGTAAAAAAAGCTCGAGCACTTGGCAAAAAAACTCGAACCCTTACCAAAAAAGCTCGGGCCTTGGCAAAAAACCTAGAATCGATCTTTTTTACCAAGTGCCCGAACTTTTTTTTACTTGATTCGAGTTTTTTTGCCAAGTTAAAAAAAAAAAAAAAAGCTCGGGCACTTGGTAAAAAGGCTCGAACCCAGTAAAAAAAGATCGGACGCTTGGTAAAAAAGCTCGAACTCTTACTAAAAAAGCTCGAACCCTTACTAAAAAAGCTCGAGACTTTTACTGAGTTCGAAACTTTTACTGGGTTCGAGACTTTTACTGGGTTCGAGACTTTTACTAAAGGCTCTGAGCCTTTTGTAATTATATTTCGAACATATTAAGTATTGACTCGACCCACGAATGTGTCTGCGTAGCGTCTGAGTTTCAATGAAATTTCCTCTCTCTCTATTTCATTGAAATTTTCTCTCTCTCTCTCTATTTCATTGAAATTTTCTCTCTCTATTTCATAACTCTCACTGTAAAAAAATGAATGAAAGATTCTGATGAAACAACTATTGAGGGTATTTTTAATATGTTCACCATAATATATGTCTTTTAAACATAAGTTATAAAAGCAGTGATAGTTTTGAAACGTCGTCCCCAAACAAATATTATTTATTTTTTTACCCTTAAAAGTATCAAAATTACTTTTTAATTTTAGCCGACAACCCAAAAGATTCAAGTGTAAAGTCACGTAACAGAGATTCATTTTAATTTTATACTAAAAAATCATTATAAAAGATTTAATTAATAGACACAAACTTCTTCGATCAATTAATACTAAATTAAATGGAAGAGCAGTTTTTTAAGAAATAAAAAATAATAACTTCAATCGAAATGAGAGTTTATCAAAACCTGATAATATTAATCATTATAATGTAACTCCCACAGTCCCACGGTAGGGTGATTTGATAATTTAATATAATATAAATTGTCTTCTCATACATAGTTACAATGAGGTGAATAGGTGTGTTTTTAATTTTTTATAATTTAATATAACGTCTCGAAATTGAAGAAATAAATTACCATTGGTTTATGAGTGAACAAAAAGTCATCATCCCCACTAATTACAAACCAAATGACACACACCATCACGCCCACCAGTGAAATACATGCACAAATAGTCTGATTCTAACAATATAATTTATAGATACAATGAACCAAATTAATGATCTGCAAAACTGATCACCCTAAAAAATCTGAATCTATTAAAGAAAAAACAAAAATAAATAGACAAAACTAGATTCTTGGCAACTTAGTGATCTGTACCATGTTGTCTGTTGGGTGATTTGTCTGCCTTAACTGCATATTTAACTGTCGGAGACAGATGATTCAGTGGCTTTAAATGGGTAATTAGCTGATTAATTAGCAGATTAAGGATGGTAATATAATTGGGACATCCAAGTTCATTGAACTAGCTGTGTGCTTCGTTTGATGTACTTAATTAATTATTATTTAAATAATTGTTTATAAAATTGATTGTTGTTAAGGTATATGAAGAAGATGCATGGAGTTGAAGCCAATTAAGGGGTTGCATTGAAATATTGAATTGCCGACCAAAAGATCATGCATGTGGAGAGACAGGGACTGGTTTTTAGAGTTAGAAAGAGTACTCAAAGGTTTTTGGATTGGATTGAGCTTACTTTCTCATTTAAGTTTTGTTATAATCGGACACGTGGATTGTGGTTGTGGTGCATAGTTGCATACATATCTTTTGAAAATTATAAGTAGTGAACAATTTGGTTGGAAGTCCAACTTAGTCCGATTACGGACGTAGATATTCAAGTAGGGTTTTAACTTGTTTGATCTTGAATCTTCTGATTACTTGTTTTTGAATACAATATCAATTTGGAAAAATGGTGAGAAATGTTACTTTTTTTTTTGTGAGTTACAGTGATATCAACAATTTAATAAGTTAAGTTTAAAATACATCTATTATGATGAACTATCGAAATTGTCTTTAAATAATCGATTATTTATTCTTTAAGACGCACCTTCTCCATCTCTCTTAAAAAAGTTATCTGAAAATCAATCAACTATTCATCTGTCTCTCCAAAAAAACGAGTCTCTCTCCAGATATTACACAAGAAGGTAAACAAATATTTCTTAACTTCATTTTTATTTTTTTATGCATTTCTGTGTGGTTTAACAATATATGAACATCTATGAACATGTTGTCTCTATTTTTTTTATATGTCTACGAGTTGTATATGTGTCCGAGGTTTTGTTACATTGGACCGAGAATTTTTTGTAATATTTCGGAACCGTATTTACATTTGGCCGAGTTAATTTGAAGTGGTGCAAACAAGTTTAAAATCTTGGGCTTAAAAGCTCGAAAGCATTTTAAAAAAACTCGAACCATTAAAAAAAAAAACTCGAGTCATTTTTAAAAAAGCACGATCATGTATAAAAAAAGTTAGATCATGTACAAAAAAAACTCGATCCCTAAAAAAAAAAACCTCGATCGTGTACAAAAAAACTTCGATCCCTCACAAAAAAAAGCTCGATCATTTACAAAAAAAGTTCGACCATGTACAAAAAAAGTTCGACCATATACAAAAAAAGCTCGATCCCCTACAAAAAAAGCTCGATCCCCTACAAAAAAACCTCGATCAATTACAAAAAAGCTCGACCTCTTACAAAAAAGCTCGAGCATGTACAAAAAATGACCGATCATGTATAAAAAAAACTCGATCCCTAAAAAAAAAATCGAGCTATTAAAAAAAATCTCGATCATGTATAAAAAAAGCTCGGTCCCTCATAAAAAAAACTCGATCGCTTACACTTTAGATTTTTGTTTGATCATTTATAATTGTAAATTTAATATTAAATATTATTTTCTTAATAATGGTTTTTGATGATAATTTTGACAGGACAATGGATAGGGTGAGAATAATCATATCTGACAATGGTCAATGGTAGCAATTATCAGACGGAAGTCAGAGGTATTTAGGTTCCGATAACCAAGGTTTGTATGTATCAAAGAATATGACTTACGACAAACTGGTGTCGATCGTATAAACCGTTGTGAAGTATGATGAGAACAAATACAGTGCTGATCTACAGTCTATATTAATCGTTCTTGGGACTACATGTCGTACATTTATAAGAAACGATAATGATGTTCAATTTATGCTAGGGGAAGATAGGGTGATCCCTCAAGTATGTGTTAGTCTAATCGAGAGGTCAACAAGAGGTGTCATTGGTGAAGATATCCCTCATCGTAATAATACCCAACAATTTCGATCGTCAGGCGGAAACAACCAGTTTTTCATAGAAAGAAGTGGGATTGATGGTCGGGAAAATATGTGTGGTGTCCCACCGGAAGTAGCCGACCATGCTGATATATTGGGACCTCAATTCGACGATGTCTTTGGTTGTCAAATTGAGATGAATGGTAGGCAGTACAACCACCAATACAATGAGATCTACAATGACATCAACAATGAGCAGAATACAACACTGAATGTTGGGCCGATTCATAAGGTGGATAATGAGGTAAATTTTAATCCGATAGATAATGTAGAGAACAATGAGGATGATGAAGAACCTATCCAAACGGAAAGACGTGTAAGACGTGTACACAGATTTAGTTACAGTGCACCAGATATAGCTGGGACCTCCGAGGTCCGGACTACTGTAACTCCAGATGATTCTGATAATGCCACAACGTGAGTTATTCCAGGAGCAAAATCATACTCGTTTGATATGGGTGGAAGCAAGAACTTGGTTGAAGATGAACCTACAAGCATGATATATAAAGGACAATTTTTTACTACAAAAAAGGATTTGAAAAGACTAGTAGGCCATTTTGCAATGCGGTAGAACTTCGAGTGGAAGGTGAAAAGGTCCAATAAGACGATATTACATCTAGTTTGTTTGATGGAAAATTGTACGTGGAAGTCAAGAGCGGTGAGGAGAGATGAAGGGACATACTTTCTAGTAAGAAGTTTTGTCAACGAACACACTTGTCCGTTAGAGGAAATTCATCGTCGCCACCGATAAGCTAGTGTAGTCATAATTGGAGAAGTGGTTGCACATAGACTTCAACAACAAGATGGTCGATTAATGCGTCCGAAAGATATAATCGCCGATATGAAAACAATGTATGGAATTCAAATCATGTACAGTAAAGCACACAAAACCCTCAATTATGCGTTGTCACTGACCTATGAAACGCATGAGGAAACCTTCCAACTGCTTTTATCATTCGGTTTTGTTTTGGAACAAAAAAACCTCAACTCAATCACTGACTTACAGTGCGATGAAGATGGTAAATTACTCTACTTTTTCTTGTCGATTGGTACCTCACTTAGAGGATTTCAGACGTGTATGCGTCCAGTAATTGTCGTTGATGGTGCCCATTTGAAGGGATAATTCGGGGGTACAATGTTTGTTGCAACAACATAAGATGAGAATGAACAGGTGTATCCAATTACTTATAGGTACGACGACTCAAAAAAACATTTCATGGGAGTGGTTTTTGGATTGCTTGAAGGGCACGATGAGTTGGTTTTCATTCCAGATAGATATGCAAGCATTGAAGCAGGGATTTCTAAAGTGTTCCCTTATGCCCCTCATACCATATGTTGCTGGCACTTTTCTAAAAATATTAAGAAGCGATATCACAGAAAGGATGTTTCCGTAATAATGGAAAAAGCAGCCCGCGCGTACACCGAGTTGAAATATAACTGGCACATGGAAGAGTTAAGAAACATGCACCAGAATGCATATGATTATGTAATTGATGTCGGTCCATAAAAGTGATCTCGTGTACACTGTCCCGAAAAAAGGTGCAGTGTGATAACAACAAATGCTGCATAATGCATAAACACTTGCCTAAATTTGCACGACAACTGCCTATGTTGACTGACTATAACTGAGTTCATTAGAAATATGTTACAACGGTGGTTTCACGATCGCTATAGAGCTGCACAATCCATGATTCATCAGTTGACCGACGCAACACATCTTGTGATCTTAAAATGTATGGAGAAGTGTGGGTTTATGACCGTAAATCCAGTCGACTGAAATATTTTCTCGGTCAAGCGGTCTGAAAAACAGTGGACTGTTGACTTAGCCCAAAAGACCTGTACTTTCAACAAATTCCAAATGGATCATTTTCCATATTCTCACACACTCGCTGCCGCAAGGTACATTACAAGTTTTTATGTGCGGTCACTATTACTGAAACGTGAACCTCATCGTTTTCAATGTCTTTTGTAGGGAGTGAAACTTGGATTTGACATCATTGTGTTCGGACTACTCTAAGAGACAGATACTTATTGACGCGTACTCGGTTCCTATTATGTCGGTTGAACATCATTCCACTTGGGTTGTGCCATCTGACATTGCTCAGAGGGTGATTTTGAATCCAATCTCTAGGAGACAAGCAGGACGCTCGAGGACGGGTAGACATGTCTCGACTTCGGAGAGGACAACTACACAATCGTGTAAAAGATGTGGACAACCCGGGCATAATTCCAAGAGATGTTCTAACCCACCTTTGATTAATGAAGGTCCAAGTAGAGATGAATACTGCCGCAAGTATAGCATCTGTTATTCAGTTGGACACAACAAACAGACGTGCCCTAACATGAACCCTAATAGGGAATGAATGACAAAGTTTTGATCACATTGTAAACATTTGGAGATTGCAATAATTTGGAATTGTACGAGTTGTTCGTTAACTTATTTTGTACTACAAAAATTTGTATCAAATTGCCAAGGTTTGCTTTGTGTTTCGTACATGTGATGGCAGATACTGGAAATAAAAACATTAAAAGAAATTGAAATAATATTACTAAATTAGAATGTCTTTGTACATACAAAATTGTAGAATATATAAAAAATATACAACAATAAATATACAGCCAATCTCTAGGCGGGCCTGGAGTTACAAAAAATCTCCACAGTCATTTTCTCCTGAATGATCCTCATGTCGTCCTCTGACCAATCAAAAGGACGTCGACCTGCCAGTAAGTACTCGATAAGTCTCAATGTAGAGGGACCACATTTACCCCTGCAATTGGACACATTAAAACTCGTTATAAATCGTTTTAAATAATATCTAAGCACGTTAATGAAATAAAATGTCTTACGATTTTTTTTGTTGATGGACTGTAGAAGTGGAGACCACGCTGACCGAGAAGGGATTATTTTCCCTGGGGAACGGCCAACGACCACCTCATCGTGCAGTGTGGAACCCCGCATCATTCAACATTGATGGCAAAAACCACCGTAATGGACAGACCTGCTGCTTCTTGATATGAACGGAAACATCTTGTCTCTATGGGTCAAATATGTCTAGCTTCCCAAGAATAAGGTCGACAGTCACCACCAGCCAATGTTGGCCCTAACATTTCACAGTGTCAGGACCTGTAACAGGATGCAAAAGGTGTTAGGTTAGGATATACAAAAAGTTTATAATTTAAATCATTTACACCGTCTAACACTTACCAAGTCATGGTAACTCCACAGACCGTCAGAAAGTCCTCTTCCAACCATTGGGACAGTAACACATTCCTCCTCGCCGTGGTCATAGCCCCGTGAGAATAACGACGCATCATTCTCTCCCAGTATTACAGCATAAGTGGTTGTACATACAATCATTGATAAATTCTTATCAATCATAAAAAACCAAAAAATGAGATGTGATACAAATAATTTATAACTACTTACATAGAATTGCGTATCCAATACGTTGATCATTTGATTGTACACAATGGAGAATCCTCGCTGACGCTTCCGAATTATATGGAGGTATGCGTCCATATGCTGACAATATATAAAAGTAATGAATTGTTAACAATACAACATTATTTAAACATACGTTAATTTGAAAATCACGTAAGTACGTACCGTGTCCTTCAAGTCTATGAAGTTAGACTGTGTATGCATGAACCATTTGGCGTCGACTGGTGTCAGAATGTCCACATCATGTCTGTTTAGTGGTTGGATTAGCGTTATAAAAAATACTCATCAAAACACTGCCAAATTCATAGATGAAGTTGTACTCACAGATCCCCGTTGATGTTCTTCTTGGAGGCTTTGTATATCGCAAGCTGGTCGGCGTCCACAAGTCCGTAGGGGTCAAATATATGTTTCACGGACTAGGGCCGTGTCCTCAACCTCTTCGGCCGACATGGATCTACGTAAAGGCTCATTAACTGCCATTTTCGCTTCAGTATAAGCTTCATGGGCGGTACTCCATCCTTCGAGGAGCTCTGTAAATATGCTGGGTAGTGAAAAGGACCGCTGAGCCTGGGTTGATGTGCTGGGTGAAGGAGAGGACCACTGAGCCTGGGTCTATGTGCTGGGTAAGGGAGGGGATCGCAGAGCTCGGGTCTATGTGTTGGGTGGGGGAGAGGGACCACTGTGCGTGGGTCGATGTACTGGGTGGGGGTGAGCTCTATTGCTGGGTCGCTATGCTGGTGGTGGGTAGAGCTCGGGCCAGATCGACCCAGATAGGACAGTTGGGAGGTCCGACCGGACTGTTGTATGTGTAACAGGCCTACTATCTCTGGTATGCGACTGAACTTGACTCTCTAGACCTGCCCCCTCGGTAGGCGGGTCCTCGCTACGTCCACCTGTTCTATCTGTCCCCCTCGTATACCCACATGTCCTGCCTCCGAGACTAAATTCTGGATCAGGAGGTGGTGGGGCATCCATATGTGTATGTGTGGTTGACCCCTGAAGCCCCCAGATCATATCCAGTAACACTCAGTGCTGATGTTGTCGATCTTTCTCACTCTTCCGGATCATATCCACCAACTCCCAGTTTTGATGCTCTCGATCCTCCTCACTCTTTCAGAGGGCTTCACACACATCGTTCAACAGATCTTCCCATGGGGCATGAAATCATGTCTACATTGTTAGTACAAAACTATAAACATGTCTTGTTAATAAAAAAACTAAACTTTCTTTTCAACTTACCTCTTCATCACTTCCAACGCCTCCATTGGAATCCCCTATATATGTAGCATGTCCGGGAGTGGTAAACCGAACCCGCCTATGCCTATGCCTATGCCTATGCCTTTCTCGATGAGGGTCTGTTTGATATCCCTCACTATCACTAGGCCTTAAACCCCCAGCATCGGGCTCAGATCCCTCACTATCACTGGTCCTATCTGTAAAACCCCCACCCTATGTCCCACTATTCCTACCAAAGGTAGTCTGATCAGGGATCGGAGGCGAAATTTGAAGCCTGTCCTCATCTACATACAAGTTTCCCCCTCGTTTATCCCCGTATAGTACAGTGTCTCTCTCTCTATGGGTGTAGGCACCGGTTCCTTCCTCGCAAACATCTGAACTAATGGTTATAACAATGTAATTGTACACTTACTAACTAATATAAACATTAACAAATTAAATACATACCCTGGCTTTGAAAATCTTGGCCAGCTTCTTCCATCCCAATTGTTTGGTCAACTCCCACTTCAAAATACGTGGAGACAGATCCGTAACCCTTCTGGTACCGAACTCTTGACCCAAATCAAGGATCACCTCAATAGCAAGTATCTGCGTCAAAGATAAGTATGATAAGTATCCAAAACATTTAAGACACCAACAATAAAGTACAACTTGTAATTCGAAGTACTTACCAATAGGGCGTGAGATAGACTGTATATATTGTAGGTCTCCACCGTATGTAAGTGAGCGCCGTTTTCCTGTTGGCGTTGCTCGAACCCGTCTCGTTACCCGTCAAGCGCATGCTTGAATGAGTAAATGAAATGCATGTACATGTGGGCACCCCACGGGAACACGTCGAACGTAACGAGATACTCAACCAGCCAAAACTGACAAACTGGAATCTTGAATCTCTTGTCCACCCCTATCAGTATCCAATTCAGCATATATATGAGGCACAACTTCACTGCATCGTATGCCTCTCCACACTCTCCGACGGTGATAACACCTTTTATCTCCTCCAAAGAGACCTCATCGGCTCCAGGAAAGTACCACAGATGTATGACATTCTCCACTTCTGTATTCACGGTCATGTCTGGTACAACTCCAAACCGTAATCTGGTGATCTGGAAAAATTCCACCTTCGAAAACATCACCGACTGGTTCCCTAACATGAACTACATCTCATCTGTTGGGCTGTTATGATGCAACTCCCTCAAAAGCAACCGATGGATAACACCACTCGAAAACTTCATCTCTTGATGCATCGTCAGGAAATACCCAAAACATGATGCCATGAACCGACGTCGATCTTCATCTGTAAATTCTATAGGGACCCGGTTCAGCGCGTCGTCTATATGGGCAAGTGCGTCAAAATGGTCGTGTCGAGTAAATTTGCCCTCGTACCAGTCTATTTGTGGAGTTTTAAGCAAGTCCCTCAACCTATTTCTCATCTGCAATGTAACATAAATACAACATCATTAAACAGAAAAAAGCTCGGATCCAAAATTATAAGTGTCGATCCAATGTATAAACAGTTCGATCCCATGACAAAAAAGCTCGATCCCATAAGAAAAAAGTTCGATCCAATGTAAAAAAATCTCGTTCCTATTAAAAATAAGCTCGATCCCATCACAAAAAAGCTCGACCATTTGAAACAAAACTCGATCCCATCACAAAAAAGCTCGATCCCATAACAAAAAAGTTCGATTCAATATAAAAAAAAAGCTGAGTCCAATTAAAAAAAACTCGATCCCATAATAAAAAAGATCGATCCAATGTAAAAAGGGCTCGATCCTATAGAAAATAAGCTCGATCACATAACAAATAAGCTCGACCCTTTAAAAAAAAGTTTGATCCTATGACAAAAATACTCGATCCCATGACAAAAATACTCGATCTTATTTAAAAAAAGCTCGATCCCATGACGAAAAAACTAGATCTCATAACAAAAAAGCTCGATCCAATGTAAAAAAAACTCGATCCCTTTAAAAAAAAAGCTCGATCTCATTCAAAAAAAGCTTGACTTACCAAAACCTAATTTTCACGAAAAAAAACTTGACTCAACTACAAAAAAAAACTCGACTCAACTACAAAAAAAAACTCGATTCTCTTGTAAAAAGTCACGGTAACCCAGAATTTTATGTTCCTCAACAGATATTCAACCAAATTTCAAACCCTAACCTAAACCACAACCATTCTCAGATATCCATTTTAACCTTAATCTACAATTTCAATCAACAAAACTCAAGTCTAACATGCAATGCAAATTATCAACAACAAAAATGAGGAAAAAAAATAAATTGATCTTACCTTTGTCAATCGCAGCTGTTCTCGTGTACTCTCGTTCCGGTCACTTTATCGTCGATTAGCTTCCCGTCGGTTTCACTCTTGCTTTTCTCTGACTTAGAAAACGATAAATTTCTTTCTGTTTTAATATTTCAGGGTATTTTCGTCTGATCATGTTAAATGGTGTATTTTAAATATATTTTAGTAAAGTCGGTTTCATTCTTACTTTTCTCTGACTTAGAAAACGATAAATTTCTTTCTATTTTAATATTTCGAGATATTTTCTTATGATAATATCAAATTGTGTCTTTTAAACATATTTTATTAAAGTGATATTTACACGACACGATCCCCCACCCCCAAAACAAAAAAAAAAATCATCGAGCCCATACCAATTAAATATGCATATGTTAATAAGGGTTACTACTTTATTAAAACTCGATCAAATTTCAAGGTTAACGCCAATATCAGTAATATTGTAGATTTGATCATACAATTGGACAATTAGTTATGAATACATAAAATAAATCTCAAAAACATAAAAGTAATAGTTTTCAAAGACATAAAATGAATCTCATTGTTAATTAACTCTGGAAGGCATAAAATCTACATAGCTAGATAAAATCATGTTGGTTTTTATGATAAAAATCTTAGGGTCAAACCAACTGAGATATTGATCAATAATATTGTGGATTTGATCATAAAATAAATATGGAAAACACAAAATAAACTTCAAAGGGCCTAAATGTTAATCAACTCTCTAAAGCATGAAAACCTACATAACTAGATATATGTGCCTTTGTTTACATAGCCATGCTTGTTTTTACGGTTTACAGCAGACAAAATGAATGAATGAATCTCTTTAGGACATTGCGGTACCGGTCAGTATCAAGTTATACTGATCAATTAATGGTTGGTTGACACGTAATATAAAACAATGAGAAAATAGTAAAAAATTAAAGAGTTTTTACCACGTGACAACTTCCCATCGGAGGGTCAACATAACTGATCAGTACCCAAACTTTTTTCAGCTCTTTACTGTTGTGGTGGCACGAGCTTTATTCGATTCGGCAATAAATTTGAAAAAGATGTGGTACACGTTTTATGAAAAACTGATGTAACGAAACAATTAATAAAATTGGCTGCTGTGCAGCTGGCCAGCAACAGTGTCCCCGTTAAGATTTAAAAAATGAATGATTTTCAACCGGTTGCCACCAAAAAAAAACTATTTTTTTTTAATTTTACAACACCTTAACATTTATATTTATAAAATATAAAAAATTAAATTGAAACCTATATAAAAAAAACTTATATAATTAAAAATTATATTTAATTAAGATAAATTAATTAATTACATATTTTTATATAATTTTTGATATTTTGGTTTGTAACCATTTTTACGTTAATGGTAACTATTTTAACGGTTTATGTAACCATTTTACGGTTTTGGTAACTACTTATTGATATTTAAAATTTTAAATTGTAACAATTTTCACGGTACTAGTAACCACTTTCACAGAAGTGGTAACTATTTAACGGATTGGGAAACCACTTTTGTTTTTTCAAAATTTTGACTAGTAACCAATTCCACGGTAATGGTAACCATCTTTACTGCTCCAGTTACCAATTTATGGCCCTGGTAACCAGTTTTTAATTTATGAAAATTAGCCTTGTAACCATTGTCACGGCAATAGTAATAATTTTCACGGCCCCAGTAACCATTTTACGGATTTGGTAACTACCTTTTGATTTTTACAAATTTGACTTGTAATCATTTTCACGGCACTAGTAAGTACGTTTACGGCTTTTAGTAACCATTAATACGGTATTGGTAACCATTTTTGTTTTTTCATATTTTATCTTGTAACCATTTTCACGGCGATGGTAACAATTCTAACATATTCAGTAACCATTTTACGCCTTTGGTATCTACCTTATGATTTTTACAATTTTGACATTAACCATTTTCACGGCGATAGTAACGATTCTAACGGATTCTGTAACCATTTTACGCCTTTGGTAATTACCTTTTGATTTTTACAATTTTGACTTGAAACCATTTTCACGGTGCTAGTAACCACTGTTACAGATTTTAGTAACCATTAATACGGCATTGGTAACCATTTATTATTTTTTAAATATTTTTTCTTGTAACTATTTTCACGGGGATTGTAACAATTTTAACGACCTCTAGTAACCATTTTACGGCTTTAGTGACTACCTTATAATTTTTACAATTTTGACTTGCAACCATTTTCAAGGCACTAGTAACGAGTTTCACGACTTTTAGTAAACATTAATATGGTATTGGTAACCATTTTTTAATTTTTTAATATTTTATCTTGTAACCATTTTCACGGCAATGGTAACAATTTTCACGGCATTAGTATCCATTTTTACGGGTCCAGTAACCATTTAACGACTCTGGTAACCAATTTTAATTTTTAATTATTTTTTGACTTGTAACCATCTTCACAGTATTAATACCCACTTTTAGGGCTCCAGTGTTTTTTATTTTTTCTTTGAACTATTTCACGACAATTGTTATTTCAGAATGCTATTAGGCATATAGAAACGATTCCAAAGTATAAGTTTGATTATGTGGTAAGTATATTGTTTTTTTTTTACATGAATCAATTTCCTCCGTAGCATTGATTATTTTTTTTTATGTTTCAAAAGGCCATAATAATAATAATAATAAAAAATATATATATATAAATAATAATAATAATAATAATAATAATAATAATAATAATAATAATAATAATAATTGTACTAAACTATCCTACTCTGATTAAGCATGTAACATGTGTTATACATGGTTACCCACTTTTAGGGCTCTAGTAATCAATTTTACGGCATTCTTAACAGTGTTTTTTTTTTAACATTTAACTATTTTACGACAATTGTTATTTCAGAATGCTATTAGGCATATGGAAACGATTTCAAAGTATAAGTTTGATTATGCGGTAAGTATATTGTTTTTTTTTTTTACATGAATCAATTTCCTCCATAGCATTGAATTATTTTTATGATTGTCAAAAGACCATAATAATAATAAAATAAATAAATATATAAATAATAATAATAATAATAATAATAATAATAATAATAATAATAATTGTAATAAACTATCATACTCTGATTACATCAGAGAAAATAATGTACAAGACGGAAACTTTACACGAGCATTCTGTAGTTCCATGTTGACTTATATGACCGTCAAAGACTTTGAACTGAAGTGGAAAAACATGGTTCTCAAATTCCGGTTGAACAACAATGAGTGGGTAAATGCACTGTATTGTAAACGAAAACTATGGGCATAAACTTATCTTAGACAAAGTTTTTTTGGTGGGATGTGAAGCACACAACATTGTGAAAGTATGAATTCATTCTTGAATCGATTTGTTAATTGTCGACTTAAGCTGTATGAGTTCATACAAAATATCGATAGAGCATTGGAGCGCATTCGACATACAGAAACGTTTAATGATTACCGATGCGGTAACACCACACCAGTATATTCTACCTATTGACGTTGATTTCTGGATTGTGTCAGAAAAGCCAACAAGGATTGGATTTCGGCTATTAATTCAAAGAGAAAGAGATTCAGAGAGAATAACGAAGACACAAGTTTTACGTGGTAAAACTCCGATGACCGGAGAAACGTCCACGGGTGGTTGAAGAATCAACCAAGCCAAAATCCACTATGAAAATATGATGTTTACAAGCTCTCGATCTCTCTTTCTTCTCTCTGTCTTTTTCTGTTGCTTGTTGTGTATGTTTTTTTGCCTATATATCTTTTGGAACGAGATTTTGGGTCTATTTATATGTTTATAGAACCCTAATCTGCTTTGTACAAGTAATACAAGATCTTTGTATTTAATTGTGATTCGGTTACTTGCTTGAGGTTGATTTGTCTTCTTTCCTGTTTCGGAGTCTCTTATGGAAATCGAGTGAGATTCTAGTAGTGCATTTTTATTTGGACTTGTTTCCTTATAAGAATGTAGTCTTTGTAGCGAAATCAAGTTGTTTCCTGATTGAGGATTCTTCTAGCTCAGTATTCTGTTCTCTTTAGGATTCCTTCCTGATGGCTATCTTTGTGTATTTTATGACTCAATCCGTATAAACTAAGCACTAAGTTTCTTACTCGGGTCGCATTTATCCCGAGTAAGAATAACACTTGTTGGTCCCGAGTATCGTCGTTTAAGCCCGAGTAGAAGATGTTTTTTTGTCTACCCCGAATACTTTTAATTGATTTGGAGTAATTTAGTTGATCCCGAGTAGGTCTTGCCATGCTACTGGTTTACTCGGGTTTTCTTCTCTTTAATGATGCATCGTAGGATATTTCCTGAGTGCCTATTTGGGTATCCACCTGGCAATTTTCTCCTTCCTGTTGATGACATGTATGCTTGGTAAAATTCACATAGGACACTACCCATTTGACAAGCCTAGAGAAACATGTTGCAACCATATACACTAGGAATGTATTCTTCCTTGTGCTGGATGAAATTAAAGAAGAAGCTTCATTTAGCATATGCAATTTTGTACAGGATGTGGATAGGTTTACTTATACATTGAAAAGGTTTGGTTTCGAGAATCTGATATGGATAACCTGTTTCATACCATCGACCAACCTAATTCAATGCTCGTGCAAATTGTTTGAGACCTCAGGTATTCCTTATAGCCACGCATTCAGTGTAATGAAAGCCATGAATGTACAAAGTATATTGTCATCACTTATATTGACTCGATGGACCCCAGGTGCAAAACATATGACAGATATTGATTGCTCTCGTGAGGTAACACTGACACTAACAATGGAACTGGCCAGGTATGGATCACTTAGTGCTAAATGCAACAAATTATGCTACTTTGCCTCAAAGTAGAATGACGGATTTAAAGAGGCCGACAGAGATATTGAAAAAATAACAGTACGCATGCAAGAGTTGATGCCATCCTCTCCCCTGGCTTCAGCAAAAACTGTGTTGTGTCCCAAAGATAAACAACATGTTCATATTGTCAGAGATCCTGGTATCGCCGCAACCATGGGTTGTAGTGCACGTAAAAAAATGGCCAAAGTTAAGTCACGTAAATGTGGCAACTGTGGCAAAGCTGGCCACACTGTCAAGACATGTCATAAAACTCAGCTGCACAACAACAGTACAATTGCAAGCAACACACTTCACTTGTTGGATCCATGTTGTACAGAAAACAGTTCCAATAGCATTGCCACTCCTTCAAGTCGTCCATCATATGAGTTCACGTTTCCAATTAACGATGGTAGTATGGGGTATATGAGTCCAACAATCTACCCAGATATTGAAGGTTTCAATCCTTCATCTTCGAAATTCGACTTGCATGGTAATCTTTGGTGGGGCTCCACACAACGTTGATATCATGGGTGAAATGGTAATTCTACTATATGCTTCTTTATTCAATGGTAATGCTACTAGAAATCTTTGTTTACTGTGTATGAGAAACATTTATATTCTGATATTGGATGATTGCTTCTTTACTTATTTATTTATTTTTTAACTTTTATATTTCTTCTCAATTTTTTGTTTATTTATTATTATTTCTTTCCTTTTTGTTATTCATGTTTGGTTTCTCAATAAGGAATATTTATGCCTGTATTTTTTCTTGTCAATGGATATTATCATTATAAGTTCCTTCCTCCTAATTCCTGATGTTGACGAGTTTCTGTGGACAACAAGTACCAAATAGTTCCCTGATGCAAATAGGGAAAATGTGTCAATGAGATTGCATTGTCTTACATTTATATTATTCATGATTGCTCAACATCTTTTATTTGTTTTTCATTTCTGTTGCTATTAGTTGTTGAATGTTTTAATCCAGTTAGGAAGTCGGATTTTCTGATTTTGCACCAATTCTAAAGCAAAGCATTTCCATGTACAAGTAAATCGTTGGACCTGTCTTTTCCTTTAAAGAAATAATGATAGTTAAAAACTTTAAATAACATAAACTTTGCAATCTGTGAGGATAATTACTTGAACTGTGGAAAGAGTAAAGGAGCTCCTGTGATTTAGGACAGGACCTGGATATAATACGATAGTCCAATGATGATTTAGCAACAAACAATTGAGATTACTGTCTTATGTGTGTAGTACAGCTGCTTCTTTTGTTATTTGTTCTATACTTGATAGGATTTGTTAGAATTTCTTTACATCTTTTTTATTGGTAATGATAAATGGTTGTATTGAAATTGCAGAAATGTCTTCTATGGGAGGAACCTCGTGCGTCTCACATGAATTGCAATGTGTCTGTGACATAATAGTTTTGAGTTGTTCGTTCAAATCGGCCAACAAATGCAATGCTTTCGTGACAAAATAGTTTTGCTGACATGAGCATTCATATCTTCAACCATTCTAAACTGTGATGTTCAGTGCTTAATCAACCTTTTGGATACTGCGAGTTTAATTTCCATGCAATATTTTTAGTAGATAGCAACATAAACATAGCCCAGATGTCACTCACTTGGTGGTTGTTTCATTTTCTTACATTATGATCTAATATATTCTGAAAAAAGAGGATGTTTTTCAGACACTGATTTGTGTACATTGACTTGATGTCAAGAGTTAAAGCTCAGTTGTGTTCTAAGTGGGAGATTATATTACAGCCTTGTTTAATTTTATCAACTTTTCTATCCCCTAATGAGCTTATAAATATGTTTTTGTATATGCTCTATTGGCGGTATGTATATGTGATTGACAACAATATATAGTTTTGCCATATATAGGACCTGTTGGCTGTTTATAATGTGATACATTCATTTATATTTTCCATATTTTATTGACAGTAAAATAAAGAAAATAGAGGTGCCAATTAACACCATAATAACGTTCTTTTATGAATTATCCAATTGTTTACGAACTATATTTCAATTCACAAGTCTGAAGGCTTCTCATTCAAACAGCCAAAGAAACTCATCCTCATCCATGCTATTAAATGAGATCACAACATCCACCTATTTGTTTTAATAGTTTAAGAAACCAATTAATTTCCCTTAAAAAATAGAAGAGAAACATGAAGCCATTCAATTCAACATGTATGTTCATTACTATAATCATCAACACCACAATATCTGAAATGGCTTCATCAGACCAAATTTTTTGTACATGTTTGTTGAAGTCAAAGCGACTAACTTCATGTCCAAATCCCTATCTACAAGTCATGCTTTACAAAAATATGTACATAAGGTTTTGTTTCATCATGAGAAGTCCCAACAACAAACTAGAAATCAATGGCCTTGTGGTCACAAAGTTGGTTATCAAAAATGGCCAACAGGAGAACAGGGATGACCAGCAATAAATGCCCTCCACAACCATTCACCTGCACACACCAGGATTATTTAAACGAGACCAAATTCAAACTTGTAGTACAAATTGGAGACCGAAAATATCAACAAATTGTTACGAATAGGTTGAAGGGAAAATAGACCATGGTTTCCTTTATACAAATATCATTGATTTTATACCAATCCTGTTAGATAATCAAGTGTAGTTATGGACTACTTACAGTGAGTTGCTAAGACAATGACTTCTTGACCTTTGCTTGGTCGTGCTTCAATGGAGGAGGCTATCTTTTTTTCCTAGTGGTATCCAACTGTCCACCTTGCATGGTAGAATACTCGATAGCATTTTGTTATAATTGCCCCAGGAGATCATTAGTCGGAAATGTTGTCAGCTGGCGGGCCAATAAAAGATGCTCAGCAACCGAGTTGAACTGCAACAATGATAGACAATTTTGTTGGAAAGTTACATAGTATGGTACACACACATAATACTAGAAAAGAATCAGATCACTTACAGTATTCGTAAATTTTCGAGAAGTGGCATTGCTTCGTTCATTCATAAACATGCACACGAAGACCCCACAATCATAAAAATTCGGTTGTATGGGCACATCTTCCAACCAGGCAATGCTAAATCTTTGAAATGAAAACGATGAACCAAAACAACTTTTTATTTCTGTGGCCAGTACATTATCCAACGAAATCATTTGGGAATACATTATAGTTTAACAAACATTCTACTTCAGCTTTTTTAAGTAACAAAACCAATGTTAAACAAAATCATTTAGTGCAAAATGTTTACCAATCTCTGCACTTGTTTGAGTCGACTTTGGTCGTTTTTCCTACGACTGGGAAGAGAGTCCTAAATCTCAACCTTTGATTTTTTAATGTGCACAAGGGTAAGGTACCAATGATCCTTCAAATTGTTGATAGGAATATAAATCTAGAAATAAACAAAGTTGTGTCGTTAAAGAAGATAATGGTTGTAATTTGACATGTCATAGTACTGTAAATGTAAGCTATTTTAAGTTTCATGCTTCAAACAAATTTGGATTAAAATTATACATGCAAACCGAGATAGGTACCCACCTTGTGACAGCGTGGCAAATCATACATGTAATCAGCTTTGAACGTGCTATGTATTTCAATCAACCTCTTCATGTTTCCATCTTTACTGGTCAACGAAAGATACTAAGCATATATAAGAATAGGATAATTGTTAAGTCAAATGCGAAATTAAGATTTAGTACAGAGATTATAAACCATTAAGCATAAATAACAAATGGATAATTGTTATGTCAATGGAGCAACATAATAAAGGTAACTGCGAAATTAAGATTTAGTGAAGAGATTATAAACTATTACCGCAAACTGTGTTGGTAGGTACCAGTAAAGATGTGATCTTTTTTTGTTGGCAACATGTGTGTTGTTTTCTGCGACCAAACTAATAATCTGTGCATGTTGAAAGCATTAATCAATACATTACACTAAGATGATTACTACATAATACACAAAAAATGTTTAGAGTAAGGGAAGAAAATGTCATTGTATGGATCAAAAGACTGTTAGGCTCGAACCTCACTGTCAACCCACACTTTTGGCTCAAGGGTACGAAAACTACTACGGTTGACAATAATTCTAGTCGCGGACACAATCGTTTCACTACAAAATTAACATAAAACAAATAAAGTAACCATTTCTAGTGAATTAAATCCACAATGTCATAACATAACTTCAAATAAAAGAAAAAAAATTATCCCTTCAATTTAACATTCCGCTTCAACTAAAAAAATTACTGACCATGCCGTAGATGCTAACTAAAAAACAGCAACTCCAGTTTCCACTTAAATCATTAAAAAACAACAACATTCCATAATCACTAGACTTACCTAGGTGGTAAATCTTCAGAAAACATATAGTTGATTACTTGCGCATCCAGTGCATTTAGAGAGACGGATAGGTGAAAAGGCACATACCAAAACATGGAAGACTGTTGTACACGATGGGTGGACTAATATGGTGAGAGTTTGTAGTGAATCGACTTCTGCATCTTCGATGTGCGAGTTTTTCTTACATTTCTACCAGTGGAAGACTGCTCAGCACGACCTTTTGCAGTGGTGGATCTGTTTTCCTACGATATAGTTAACATAATTATTGTTAATGTTACAAGTAGCCAAGATAAGTAATGAAAAACAACTATATGTAATGTAATGCTAAAGATGTTCAACCTCATCAACTAGTCTTGGAATTGTATTATGGTCAACAGGATGGGCATCAGCAAAAGCACCCTCTTCGGGAGTTGGTTCCACATCTTTTTCCAAGGAACATGTGGGACTGTTGTTATCCAAATCATCTTTGGAATTTAATGGGCTGTCTTTAAAAGAGACTTCGACAATGTGTGTTCGAGTTGTTGGAGATGGAACCGTTTCCGTATAAAGACTCTTTGGTGGTGGGTTCTGTTGTTCTCTTGTGGGGAAAGAATTGCCTTTGTTATGAACTAAAAGTTCTTACAAACTATCCACATTTTCTTTAAGTGCAGCTTGTTCTGTACGTAAATGTTGTATCTCTTTCAGTTGCAAATGAAACCCGTCATCCTTGGGAATATCACCTTTTTGATTGTCTGAATTATCACCATAGGCAGCCGGTGGAGTATATTCTTTGATGCACACCTTCGAGGAATGAGAATGTTAAATCAGCTATAATTTTGATAAGTTATTAATATTTTCAGTGAAATAAAGAAATGATGAAGCAAAGACCATACCTTGATATTAGTACCATAGGAACCTTGTTCTCGTAACTGTTTCAAACATTTCTTAATATGCTGACTTGTCCAACTAACAATTGGGATGACTAATTTATCAACAACGGATGGCTGCCAATCTATAACATGCAAGTAGAAAAGCTGGAAACAGAAAATGATAAGTAAGTGAAACCATTTTGAATAACATGTTGATATTATGATCAAAAGAAAAAACTACGACTACGAAGAAAGTACCTCAAGGAAAAGAACACAACCACCAATATATCGTGCACTTTTACACTGAAATTTCTGTATGCTTGTCACTAACTGATCGAAGCACCACCTTGCCCAATTTTTCCCCTTTATGCTAACCACATCTGAAAGAACAGTCAAGTACCTCGCATCGACATACTCTCCTGCTGTTGGTGCAAGAACAGTGCCCAACATATGTAAACAAAATGTGACCTTGAAATCATCGTCGGCTGTCTTGTTATTCTTCAGAAGATTATCAAGGTGAACGAGCTTGATGCCACAGCTCGTAATGGAAAACTTACTCCGCCAACTCTTAAGAATAGGCCTATCAATGGAAATTCTCTCCTCTATGTTCGAAATGCCCATGACATGAGAAAAAACATCAGCATCTAATTTGAAGGACTTCCCGTGCAGTTCAATTGATGGGTTTGATATGTCAAACCTGTCAACAAGCCAGGAGCAAAGTTCTCGCCGAAGAAATCCACAGTTTAACATGAGTAGGTTTTTGAAACCTAAATCTCGGACAGCATCCTTTTGCAAGTCTGAAAAGGTAGTCATCATCTGAGAAAAACGTGTAGGGGGTGCAGCGAGTGTGAAATGGCAAAGTCACATTTTCCTTAAATGTGTCACCGACAGGAAACTTATCTTCAACCACCTCATTTTTATGCATTGTGTAGTGCGATTTCTCTTCCCTAGACATATTGGACCACGATGTACGTATCTCATGCATTGTCTGAAAACAAAAAATGGTATTGACGATATAAATTTATGCAACTGAAATATAAAGTCCGTACTGTGTAAAGTAATTGCAAAGCAAGGACAAAAATATGTAACAATTGAAAACCTTTTTTGTCCCCCCTATATTTGTTTTCTGACACTTCTGTTTGCTGAAAAAATAACACAACAACGTCATAATATAATAAGCAAAAACTGTTTCTTTACAAATACATGATGCAACGAAAACAAACTTCAAACAACATTCATACAGTTTTAGGGTTGAACATACGACACATTTTTTTCAAACAAGGTATGTAGATGCTAAATAAATGCATTTAGTTTTAACTTCAAGTATAGAATTACATCCAATTTACGGGAACTTACTGAATTAGTCAAATTGGTTATGTTTAAAACCTGAGTAAGTCATTTTTTATTTTAGTTATTATCAAGAATTTCATTCAACACAAATTGGATAAGCAACACAGAAAAACGGGTCCAAATACACATCAAGGTTGTACGAAGTTATTTATAGTGAATTTTCCATTATATCAAACCTATGTGGAATGTAAATACGGAAAAATTTAAATGGACTCTATATTAGGGTAAACATGATTCCGTTCATAAGTCAACAATGCAAAGCAAAAGGAAATCATCTGTACTTACTGAAAATTTATCCAAGCCATATTATCAAGCTTGAACTTTGACCCAGTTGACGACTTAGTGCCGCCAGTATCAGAGACGGTTTCCTCACCAACGGTCTTTCTCCTCTTACGGATTGCATGCACCATTCTAAACTCCAATAGTTAGTTGAAAACCATAAGCATATCTGGAACGAAGTCTAGATTATAAAGTTGCAAACACAAATAGTTATAGAATGCATCTAATGCAAAATACATGGAACGAAGTCCTAAGTTGTTACTTGTTACTCCTTAATGTAGACTCAAAAATTCGAGGATGTAATTACTTTTTCAATTTGCATGAACCAAGTGCAATCCAATAGGTATAAGACATTCATCGTACAAACATGTAAAGACTACAACTATTTTATATATTTCATATCATTTAAATATAGATGGCGGGCCAATACAAAAACATGCACAGACACACGTATATGCAATTATATTGTTGTGTGTTTTTTTAATTTTAAAACCACAATAACTTAAAATTCTCATAAGGCATTGTGGCATGCATATGATTGAAACCAATAAAAGGCTGCCACGTGCCAACCTCGGTCAAAATTTTTTTTTTTTAAAAAAGTGCAACAGATACCGAACCGAAACCTGAACCCTTTGGTTACAAATGTGTAGTACAAAGTCTAAATCGTCAAACAAATGGGTCCAAAACCAACCAAGGCCATGTGGGCCAGTTTTGGATACTATTTCCCCAAGGACAATTAGTTTCTTTAGGGACCATACGTTTTCCAAAAATATATCATACAAATATTGCACAATTTGTGAATGTATAAAGTAAGAAATTCGGTTTTCAACGGATATATATTGCTTAAATTCCGGGAAACAATGATCAAACTCAAATCAATAAATTGGTTTATATCAACACAAAGTTTATGATAAAAAACGACTTCTCCATAGATCCACTGTATATTAATGTACTTTGTACACGTGCAAAAATGGACTACCAAGTACCAACTATCATCACTGTTGTCAAAAAAATATATATACAAAATGTCTTTTGAACTATGAATTAATGAATATAGATTAATGGTATGCATTAACACACAAATTCCAAATATTGCATACATTTCCTGAACTATATAAATCCTCTGACAAATGAATAAATTCCTTTCTAGATTCTGTTATGTTGCACAAATAAAGTTTTAATTGAAACCATTTTGGTAACCAAATGCTAAAGATGAACTTCTTATCAGTTCTAGAGTAAACATAATTACATAACGGAAAATCAACAGCAGAATTACCACAATCTAAAAAGCCTACTTCTATGAATAAATATATCGACAAACCTACCTCATTACCAAATAATGTTCTAAATAATCAATTGACACAACCAACCAAACGACCTCACTTCTTACACAATAACTTAAATTTCAGGAAAAACGAAAGGGAAAAAAAAAGGCAACCAAAATTTTAGCAATAAAACCAATACCACAACACATTCTCAACCACTAAAAAGGTGTAGAGTGGAATTTAAACCAAAGGAAAAATTCATGAAAATTAGATTATAACCAAAAAAACAATAAGTCACAATCTGACTAAGACTTGGTGAACTTTATAAAAAAAATGTACTATGACAAATATAACTCGCTAACTTCTACTTATACAAATTCCCCTTAAAATCAATAAAAAAATCCTAATTTTTAAGGTTCTTTAGGATATATCACAGTATATGACTACAAATAGGTCAAAGAGAACTATATAATTACTGAAAGAACATGATATATCTATCTAGAAAAAAACATGAAACACAATATACACATAGAGGAAGATGTCTCCTTCATAATTTATGGTAAAGTGTTAAAGTATCTGCATGGTACTAATACTATCAAGCACTAGTGTTATATGTTTATAAAATTTAATCATAAAATGAAAAAGCAAGCAACAAATAATAGCTGCCAACTACCATAAGTAAAAACCGAATAAGCACCAAAACATACTACATTTACCGGCAATTTCATATATGAACATATGCGAACAACATTTCTCTTTTAGTATCTATTCGTTTACAATAAAAAATGAACACCATTTTGGAATTTTTATTCTTATTCATTTATTACACAGTAATGACAACGAAGAAGCACGGATATGCTAACGCATTCAAGCTCTGGATTTTACCGTCTAACTTTAAACAAAATTAGAAATTAACTTGGCCTGAAATCCAATCAAAATTTGACATGTCAAAAAATTTTAGACATATAATTCTCCCAATTCTCAGATCCATGTACAACAATGTAATCAACATTGTACACAAATTCAATCTCAAAAAACCTATCAATGTATGTCTTCAACAATCTAACGCGGAAAGAATGAATCAATTCATTCACATTCTTCAACTACAACATATTTATGAGTTCAAAATATTTCCAACATAATCACGCGGTAAACAAACATTGTAGTAAACAATTGATCACCATGTTCCCAATTAACCCACCACAATTACCATATATACAGTGCAACCAAATTATTAAACCAGTGTCAAGCCCATAAATTTCACCTCCTAACATAAATAAACCAAGGAAAAACTCACAACTACTGAAATCAAGTGTCACGCCTATAGCACCCTAGCAAACGACAACACCCTATAGAACTACCGACTTTTGCACCTACAGATAGTCACTACTATTGTCTTCAACAAGTC
This sequence comes from Dipteronia dyeriana, assembly GCA_032871835.1. NCBI lineage: Eukaryota > Viridiplantae > Streptophyta > Magnoliopsida > Sapindales > Sapindaceae > Dipteronia > Dipteronia dyeriana. The sequence goes on from CM065297.1 coordinate 15,352,388, forward strand.
TATAGGCTCTGATACCAAAACGGAAAAGGATAATATAAAAGAGCAGGCACAATACAAAATATAGCAATACTAGAAGCATAAAGGGAAAATCATAGACAAAATAGATTAACATTCTATATGTCACCAGTACAAGTATAAATACATAATAAAACTGGTCTGTACGTGGCGTTGCCTCACAAGTGTACTCTACTGACACAATTTAGGGTATGAGTAAGTCTGTGTATTCCAGTCGATATACTTAGGTCAGGATACAATAATATGTCATAAAATTTAAAAGATAGGTGAATAGTTGCTTACAGAGATAAATAAAACCGGATCTCATCAAACAACACATTTTCGAACAAAAATCGATCTTCCAAAGTATACTCAAACAATATGTCACCAGTACAAATATAAATACAGAATAAAACTGGTCTGTACGTGGCTTTGTCTCACAAGTGTACTCTACCGACACAATTTCAGGTATGAGTAAGTCTGTGTATTCCAGCCGATATACTTAGACCAGGATATAATAATATGTCATAAAATTTAAAAGATAGGTGAATAGTTGCATACAGAGATAAACTAATCCGGATCTCATCAAACAACACATTTTCGAACAAAAATCGATCTTTCAAAGTATACTCACACTATATGTCACCAGTACAAGTATAAATAAAGAATAAAACTGGTCTGTAAGTGGTGTTGTCTCACAAGTGTACTCTACCGACACAATTTCGGGTGTGAGTAAGTCTGTGTATTCCAGCCGATATACTTAGACCAGGATACAATAATATGTCATAAAATTTAAAAGATAGGTGAATAGTTGCATACAGAGATAAATAAAACCGGATCTCATCAAACAACACATTTTCGAATAAAAATCGATCTTCCAAAGTATACTCACACTATATGTCACCAACACAAGTATTAATACAGAATAAAACTGGTCTGTACGTGGCGTTGTCTCACAAGTGTACTCTACCGACACAATTTCGGGTATGAGTAAGTCGGTGTATTCCAGCCGATATACTTAGACCAGGATACAATAAAATGTAAAAAAAAAATATAAGATAGGTGAATAGTTACATACAGAGATAAATAAAATCGGATCTCATCAAACAACACATTTTCGAACAAAAATCGATCTTCCAAAGTATACTCACACTATATATCACCAGTACAAGTATAAATACAGAATAAAACTGGTCTGTACGTGGCGTTGTCTCACAAGTGTACTCTACCGACACAATTTCGGGTCTGAGTAAGTCTGTGTATTCCAGCCGATATACTTAGACCAGGATACAATAATATGTCATAAAATTTAAAAGATAGGTGAATAGTTGCATACAGAGATAAATAAAACCGGATCTCATCAAACAACACATTTTCGAATAAAAATCGATCTTCCAAAGTATACTCACACTATATGTCACCAACACAAGTATTAATACAGAATAAAACTGGTCTGTACGTGGCGTTGTCTCACAAGTGTACTCTACCGACACAATTTCGGGTATGAGTAAGTCGGTGTATTCCAGCCGATATACTTAGACCAGGATACAATAAAATGTAAAAAAAAAATATAAGATAGGTGAATAGTTACATACAGAGATAAATAAAATCGGATCTCATCAAACAACACATTTTCGAACAAAAATCGATCTTCCAAAGTATACTCACACTATATATCACCAGTACAAGTATAAATACAGAATAAAACTGGTCTGTACGTGGCGTTGTCTCACAAGTGTACTCTACCGACACAATTTCGGGTCTGAGTAAGTCTGTGTATTCCAGCCGATATACTTAGACCAGGATACAATAATATGTCATAAAATTTAAAAGATAGGTGAATAGTTGCATACAGAGATAAATAAAACCGGATCTCATCAAACAACACATTTTCGAATAAAAATCGATCTTCCAAAGTATACTCACACTATATGTCACCAACACAAGTATTAATACAGAATAAAACTGGTCTGTACGTGGCGTTGTCTCACAAGTGTACTCTACCGACACAATTTCGGGTATGAGTAAGTCGGTGTATTCCAGCCGATATACTTAGACCAGGATACAATAAAATGTAAAAAAAAAATATAAGATAGGTGAATAGTTACATACAGAGATAAATAAAATCGGATCTCATCAAACAACACATTTTCGAACAAAAATCGATCTTCCAAAGTATACTCACACTATATATCACCAGTACAAGTATAAATACAGAATAAAACTGGTCTGTACGTGGCGTTGTCTCACAAGTGTACTCTACCGACACAATTTCGGGTATGAGTAAGTCTGTGTATTCCAATCGATATACATAGACCAGGATACAATAATATGTCATAAAATTATTAAAAGATAGGTGGATAGTTGCTTACAGAGATAAATAAAAATGGATCTCATCAAACAACACATTTTCGAACAAAAAACAATCTTCCTAAGTATACTCACACTATATCTCACCAGTACTCTAACCAAGTTTGAACATTAATGAAAAATAAATAAACAAACAAAGTGAAATTTCATTCCAAGCATGGTCGAATCATCAAAACTAAATTGCAAACATAAACACAAACAATTACAAAAACCCAGAAGCAAAAAAGACAAAAAAGCAAAAAAAGAGTCACTTTTTCAGTTTTAAAATAACAGATTTACCTAACAAAATAATTTTTTTGGGCCACAATTCTTCGGTTTCTTTGGCACACCTTCCTAATTACAAACCTAATTCTATATATTTTACCAATGATTGTGATGAATATTATCTATATTTAGAGGAAAGAGGGAAGGACATGGGAATTTACAGTTTGCAAGGCGATAGCATCACCCCTCATTTCAGTGATAAATCATTTCACCCTATGAATCCACCCATATGGATTGAACAATGTTTTATTTATATCAGGTTTGATCGTTTTGGTTACGATTTTTGATTCTCTATATTTATTATGTATTGCTTTTTGAATATGACATTTTTGTTTGTTAATGGAATACTATATCTATTATGTTTCGTTTTCTTTTATTAGATAATTTATTAGACTTTGCTTGTCTGATGTATAGGTTAGGGGAACGACTGCTAAGAACATAAGCATAAACAACTACAATAATTACAACAATTACAACAATCCAGAAGCAAATAAGACAGAAAAAGGAAAAAAAAACACCGTTTTTTAGTTATAAAGTCAACAACACAACACATTTTCAACAACTCGGAAGTTATAAATTCAATTTTAAACCAAAAAAAACATTTCTTAAAATTTAATTATAATCAAACAATAAAGAAGTCAGCATCAAATCGATACAATAATTATGCATCAAATTCAAGCCAGCAATTCCTACTGTGTCTCTGACAAACGATATTGAGATTTGAGACAGTCATTTCCCACTCATGCTAACATGTATTTAATTATCATCATGTACATGCACCTATGAGCTCAGTTTTTTCAATTTTTTATATGTATGTTTGCCTCCAATTAACATCATAAAGTAAATGTTTTTTTCTAATTCAACCTAAAGACTGAATTGCCATTGAGTTTAGAAGCATACATATGAATCACCGTGTGTACTTGGAGGAGCCGATAGATCTTTACCCCCACCGGGAGGGTCTGGGACAGCCTTCCTTCCTTTTTTCCTTCTGAGCTTTCCTTAAATCAGCAGCTTTCCAAAATGCATACTTCTGCTTTTGTTCAAGCTGTGAATAATATAAATAAAAGTATTAACTACACAATAATGCCAATCACAAATACAAAATCTATCAAATATCAATAGCATTTTCTGATGCTCTAAACCTAAAAACTCTGTTAGGTAATCATAAATGATATGAAACTCTGTTAAGTATGGCTAATCATAATCACACAGTGATTAGAGACATTCCATGATTAATAATTTCCTTTAGCATATAGTGACCATTTTAAACAAGAACCATAATTAGATACCAATCAACAGTTCCCAAAATCCATCGTATTTTAAACTCTTGATCTAAGAACCAAATTTGTTAAAAGGGAACTTGAAGACATGACGTTTTTTCCATGAGAGACTGCCTCTTAGACAAGAGGATATCAAAGAATGTATGTATGCGGTTAAGGTTATAGCTACAAGTGAGTAGTTAGACATAAGTATCAAAACCCAAATGATAATACTACAATACGAAGAAAAAAAAACTGCCATACAAGTCTGCTCGTCCAGCACGATCTTGCTTGTCTGCCATCATAAAAACATTGAAAGCAAACCCTCTAGATGTAAACTGTATTCCAGCTCTAACTTTAGGGACTTCTTATCCTGTAAAAGACCAATAAATAAGACAATAAGACACTAACATGGAGGGTGATCAGGAAATCCATGAGTGAAAAGAGAATATAAACTGAAAAATAAAAATGCTTGCGAAAAGCTATAATCACTCATTAAGTTAAACCTTATTTTTCACCTCTGCATACACAACATACACTTGATAAAGCTATCACTGCTATCAATCACACTCACTATTTAGGAACATAACCTCTTATTTTTGTGAACCACAGCAGTAGGCATAATTTTTTCTAAGCTTTTAACCATAATATCATCATATAAGAATCCCCAAGAAAAAAATCAACATGAAGATGTAAAATTTATTATGTGAACATACTGAGTTAAACTCACTTTTTACAACAGACCTGAGAAGAATGAAGGTGGTGGTGTTAGCGACGGCGGAGGTGATGGTGGTGGCGTGAGATTGAAACTCATAACTGAGAATGGAAGTGATGGTGTCGATCTGCAACCGAACAGTCTACGCCGGCGATCTGAAAACTAGGTGTCAATCAGTCTGAGGTGCTGATCAGTCGGTGACGATGGTCAACGCAGATTTGCAGAACTAAGAAGAATGAAACTCATGGTGGTGGCATTCGAGTTGGCGACAGAGGAGTTCCCAAGACGGCGGAGGTCGTGAGAAAATGGAACTGCTGATGGTCGCCTGGCAACTGCAAATCAGAGCTGAGAATGGAAGTAATGGTGCCGATCTGCAAGCGAGGTGACGATTAGTGGGCGCCGACGAGTAGTCACCGATGATGTCAGAGAAGATATGAAAGCCCAAGAGAGAGAAATAGGTGAGCTGAAGAGAAACGTGATTTTCTTAATTTCTCAGATCTGAGAGTCGAAGTCAACGTTGGATATATGAATTCAGATGATTTGGAACCGGTTTATATTATTTTTTAGAGTTTCAATATATATATTTTTTAATTAATTTACAACCGTTGGATCAAGTTACTGAAGAATCCAACGGACGAAATCGATTACTATTTATGACCGTATCATACAGCCAAATTTTGGGTGGCTACAGATCAACCGGACCCCTTAAAATTTGGTGCTTTATTGGAAAGTCAAAAGTCAAAACAATTACACATCAGCTTTTTTGTCTTACATCACCCACTTGCTTTTTTGGCAAGCTGCTTCTGGCTTTACCATGCTAGAAGCCAAATGTGGCCATTCCACATTTTACTTATTATCACATCAAGTTGCCCGATTCATCTTCAATTCATACCATATTAGCTTTATTCCTCAACCATGAAAATCGTTATTCACACAATTGTAAAATCTAGACAGGATGGCGATAGATAAATGATGAATAATTAATCAATATATAAATAATTATCTATGTTGTTTATTTAAATGACGCATCAAATTATAAATTTATTTAAATAATTATCTATGTTGTCACTTTTGGGTTGTATGTATCTCATTCTATAAAATTATAGCATTATATGGACAATCTCTTCTGAAAAAAACGTTTAAGAATCATACACCAGATATTTATTTATTTTATACACACAAACATTACATAGTTACAATTCAAATGTTATATCATTTAAGTATAAATTTGGATAAATATTTTGAATAGTCTAACAATATCATTTATAAAGAAAAAATATCAAACGATCATACGAATGGAATTGTCCGATCAATTCAAACAGGTAAATTAATTCAAATTATTTACTTAGTGTTAAATTTGTTTCTTAATATATATATCAGTATACATAACTATTTGAAAGGGGACAAAATAATTTTTTCAGAAACAATATTTTTTCTTTCATATATCTGAATTTGTAAAACCTTAAAAGACTATTCATAAGTATTACTAATATTTTTCCAAAAAAAAAAAGTATTACTAATAATAAATCACAATCGAGGTTTGTTTATTTAGGAGGTGTATTGGTTCAAGTTTTTATTAGACAATTTAAGGAAGTAAAAGTCTATTGGTATTAGATTGAGACATTTTAACAAGTTAGATAAGTCTTGTAGTATTCGATCAAAAATTTAAGATTTTTTAAAAAGTCCATATTGTCTTGTGGTATTGGATCTAGACTTTTAAGTTTTTTTTTTAAATCCATATTGTCTTGTGGTATTGGATCTAGGACAAGAAATTGTCCGGTGGTATTGGATTGAGATCAAGATTTTTAGGATCTCATGATAAAATATATTTTTCAGTCTTTTTAGTGATATTTATTAATAACTTGCACCTAAAATTGTCTTGCCATCTCCCTCAGTACTTTCTAAACTTTTATCTCTCACTCAAAATCATCTTCAGTTACCTCAACCTCTACACCCTCATCAAATTTTCAGTTTTCTCAACTTTCATACCTCATCAGATCTTTAATACCCTATCAGATCTTCAGCTTGGATGAGTTGTGGTCCATTGATAGGTGATTGGTGATCGGAGATTGGAGATAGGAGGGTGGAGTAGTGCAACAATTTTACTTCGTTTTTTTGTTGTTAACTTAAAATTTATAGAACATGTATTGAATAATGATTCTTAATCGTGACATCTTTATTATTATTATTCATGCTCCTTTGATATGTGTAAATAATTGTTTATTTATACATAAATTGTAATGACTATTGTGGATAAAGATATATTTGTTTTACTAATATATATAGTGGTTCTCTAGTAAGGACGTCTTGGAATTATAAGTTAAGGAATCACAACCACATATTCATATTGAGTGTCATATTGGGTGTGGGTATTCGTTAATGTGTGGAGAAAATTGAATACTACAATCGACTCTTGAAAATTCATATTTATAAAAGTCTAAAAAGTCTTAAAAAAAATCAAGATAATCCTAATAATCTATAAATAAAGTCTAAATACTCTTTCAAAATTCTAAAAAATTAGTCCATATAATCATAATAATCCTAATAGTATAATCCTAATTATACTAATAATCTTAATAGTCTTACAAATCTATAAAATCCTTACCCCTAAAATTATTTATTAAAATCTCAATCTAATACACTCCTTAATTATTTTACTTTTTAAAATTTGAATTTAGTTCGGTTTAGGAGTCTATCAGAACCGGACGAATTTGACATGGGGAGGGGACCTACCTTATATTTGTCGTGCTGTCTCAACATAGGTTCCATACTTGCATAACTTAAATATTAGAAGGATGACATGGATTATGCTTTATGCCATAAAGAACAAAAATGAGATAAATCTAAAATCTCAAGTGTTTACATTTATTTATGTGACTTCATTTTTTTTTAAAAGGTCAACTATGTTTTAACTCTTTATAGATAGATTAGATTATTTGTAAAAAGTTGCTTATAATTGAAATCTTATATATATATATATATAAAGCCTCCAATTCTTAGGGATCGTTTGTTTTTTTGTTTGAAAACTGAACAGTTCTGAATTTTTCTAATAACTGAATAGGGACTAAATTCTGAACCTGAATGATATGTTTGTTTTTTTTTTTTTCTCACATCTGAATGTATTGTCAACACGTTTGTTTTTTAAAAGTAAAATTGTCTGAATATAAATAATTTTATATTTATACATATACAAAACAATTATACATATAACTTGGAATAAAAACAATCAAAAAATAATAATTATATATGAACACATATGATCATGAATATTCATGATCTTCATCTTTGATTACAAACAAACTTCATTTTTCTAAGAAAATAAAATGTTTTTTTTTTCAAAAAATAAAAAGGACATCGGGAAAACTCGTACAAAATACTATGATATATATATATATATATATATCACCATAATATCATAATAAAATATCAATATTAAACACCAATATGCACAATGATTAGGGTTTTTTTTTTATTTTTAAAGCTATTTAAAATAAGCAATATATTAAAATAAAGATTTCTATACCATATGTAATTTTGATGAAATTGGAAATATGTTATATATGGGGGGATAATATCGGAAAAAAAGATTTTATATTGCATTTAATACAATTCAGTGATTTACAATTAAGTTAAAAATTATGATTTTTTATTTTTTATTTTAAGTTGTTTTTTAGGATTTTTATGTTGTTTGACCACATAAAAAACAAACAAAACAACTTAATAATTATGATTCAGATCCATTAAATTTTAAGTGGAAAAAACAAGCGATCCCTTATTCTAAAATTCAAAATTATATTTTGTTTTTCCCTTCGTATTCCAATCTCATAAGTGATGTAGGACAAAGATGAAGGAACCGCGGCCCATGTCGAGCAATTTCTTTATCTGTTAATTTGGGTATTTTATTGTTTAGCAAGTTTATTTATTTTAGTTTAATTATGAATTAAATTTAGGTTTTAGAAATAAATCAAACTTACTTTTTGGGTAAGATTTGATCTTTATTTTTCAGTCAAGTTAGGAGTTATGAATCTTAGAATTTTTGATTAGTTTTGATATTTTCTTGTGTTTAATCTTTTGTAAGATATATCGTATTCGAGTCGTATTAGGATTAGTTTATTATAAATAGTCTTATTATTTCCAATTATTGTAATTTTTAACCTTTTGATCAATATTAATAAAATCGTTCCTTTAGAATATTTATCTGTAGTGGATTCGACATGCTCTTTGAGGATTCAAGAGTACCATTTTCTAACGAAGATTAGGGAATGATGACTTCTACATGGCGGTCCATGGTTGGATAACTACCGGTCGTTGCGTCAATGTTCGTCTGAGTGTGCCTCAGAGTTCGATAAAGTGATCATTCTTATTTTCGCCATACCCCGCTGCGTCAATTGGTATCATAGCGAACTAGTCTACCTCTGTGCTAGGCTCAACGTCCAAGGACCACAACCAACTACCTTTCTAAGCACCATATATTCACCCTCCATATCCCTCTATAAAAAAAAATAAAAATAAATAGAGAAACAAAATTGAAAAAAAAAATATAAAATGAGAGTGTTTGTGTGATAGTTTCAAGAATTAAAAATCAACCTTAGAGACAGCAGAAAATTGTGAATCAACCTCAACAGTGCCAGAAATTTCAGATTAGCCTCACGAGTTTCAGATATTTCAGATTGCGTCCACCATCACACCCATTAAAGTCGCACTCGTCACACACATTTGAAGCTGCGAGTGAATTTATTTTTCATAAGAAGTTCTCAAGGTTCAAATTTTGGTACTTTTTTTCTTTTTCGGACTCTGATTTCGGTTCTCAATGGGTTTCAATGGTTCTCTTGGTTTCAATAATTATTTTTCGAGCTATAATGATTATAAACCAAGACTTCGATTTTTTTCTAGGCATATGAAAACTGAAAAATTTATTAATTGGTTGGGAGAAGTTGAAGAATATTTTGCATATCAGAATACCGAAGAAAGTTTGAAAGTTTTATTAGTAGAAATTTATTTGCAAAAAGATGCATTAATTTGGTGGGAAGACTTTCAAAAGGATCGGAAAAGATTTGGAATGGATATGATTCAATCATGGCCTGTTATGAAACAAGTAATGCAGGAGGAATATCTTCCAAATGATTATTTTGAAGAATTTTGTTATGTAGAAGATACAGTTGAAGATATTTCGTATGAAGGTGAAATTATTGAAGTCATTGAAGACGAGCCTTTGATCTTAGAAGTTGAAGACTGCGATCCAACCATTGATATTGATTGCACTTTAGATATGGCTGAAGCAAAACTGGAAGCTAAATCGATTTCCATTGATAAAGTTTATAAGGGTGATAACTTATTAGAAAATCCACACAATTTTTTATTGGGGTAATTTGAAGATTGTTTTTCTTCAATTGGATTTTGAAGATCCAACTTTGTTGTTGCCATTTGAAAATTATTCGTTCAAGTCGGTGATTGACAAGATGATACATTTGAAGTATTATCCACCTAAACAAAACATTGTCAAACCCGATGACGAGTTTTTTTTTTAAGAATGGGTGACTGATGTAGGACAAAAATGAAGGAACCGCAACCCATGTCGAGCAATTTCTTTATTTGTTAATTTGGGTCTTTTATTGTTTAGCAATTTTATTTATTTTAGTTTAATTATGAATTAAATTTAGGTTTTAGAAATAAATCAAACTTACTTTATGGTTAATATTTGATTTTTATTTTCCAGTCAAGTTAGGAGTCATGAATCTTAGAATATTCTGATTAGTTTTGATCTTTTATTGTTTTAGTCTTTTTTAAGAAATATCATATTCGAGTTGTATTAGGATTAATTTATTATAAATAGTCTTATTATTTTCAATTATTGTAATTTTTAACATTTTGATCAATATTAATAAAATCGTTTATTTGGAACATTTATCTATCGTGGATTTGACATGCTCTTTAAGGATTCGAGAACACCATTTTCTAACAAAGATTAGGGAATGATGGCCTCTGCATGGCGGTCCATGCTTGGGTAACTACCGGTCGCTGCGTCAAGGTTCGTTTGAATATGTCCCGGGGTTCGATAAAGTGATCATTCTTATTTTCGTCATATCTCGCTGTGTCAATATGTCATAACTATCCAACCATTGATGCTGTTTCTGACGTCACCATGGAGTAGCTGATCAAATTAAATTAACATTTAAAAAAGATTTTGATATGTTAGAATTTTTAATATGTTGTTTTTTTTTCTTGAATAATTGAATACATATTATTATTTTTTGTCCTGAATAATTGGATACGGAGTTAGTTGTGACAATAACTCCTGTCTAAAGAAAATGTTTTTATTTTTTTATTTTTTTCCCACTTTGGCTGAAAGTTGCCCCTTGAATGGTTGTTTGATCATTATATTCTTCCAAATTTTGCAAGAAAACATCAAGTGAAAATTAATGGTTGAAACTCACTTGAAAATCTTCGATTCTTTGTACAAGAAAGGTGATTTGGTTGTGTATCCTTTTCAATTTCCTCTGACTTTTCTAAAATTTATTTATTTCTGTTGTCTTGTGGAAAATTGGAAATAATTAAATAACCCACTCTTTTTATCTTTTTTTTTTTCTTTTTACCATCCAATTCTCAAATAACCCACATGTGTCAACGCCAAATAGATGTAAAATGTAACTCATTTTTCAGACAACATCAATTAGATTTAGATATATCCAAAATCCATTAAACCCTACCTTTAAGCTGATTTATAGTATTCTTTCGATAGAAAATAACATTAGGCACTATTAATTGGTGGGTAGAGTCCTAAAAAGATCATTGGCTGTTTAAATTGTTTTAAAATCATTATTTTGATAAAAAAATGTTTCAAAATAACTATTTTGATAAAAAATATATTCATTGACAGCCAAATTCAGTTAAAATCTAACAGAAAGTTACCTTTATTTATGTCATAGCACTCATAAAAAATGTTATGGACAATATTATATGTATTTTGATTATTTGATTATATAAAAACTTAAGGATTTGATTAATTTAAATTTTTATGGGTAATATTTCCTCTTTATTGGTGATATTAAACTTATTATTATTCCATGATTAATTTCTTGATTAATTTGGGTGACATCAAATTTACTTCATGATTAATTTATTATTTAATTTATATATAAATAGTAATGATTTCATTATACGAATTTTATGGGTAATATTTCCTATTTTATAAAGTAATCATGATTAATATATATATATAAATTTTTACAAAGAACTTAGTATTATCTGTAAACCACTTTTCCAAAGAATAAAGACAAACCCTCATCTCTGGACTGATGAACATACTAAAGCTATTTTGCATATAAAAAATTATGTTAAGAGATTGTCATGTCTAACAATTTGTCACCCTAATGCCCCTAAAACAGTTGAAACTGATGCATCAGACATTGGATATGGTGGTATTTTAAGACAAAATATCAATGACCAAGAAAGACTAGTCAGATATGTTTCTGGATCGTGGAGTGACACACAACGAAAATATTCCATTGTAAAAAAAGAAATATTGGCTATAGTTTTGACCATCCAAAAACTACAAGATGATTTAATAAATCAAAAATTCCTATTAAGAGTTGACTGTCAGTCAGCTAAATTTATTTTGAAAAAAGACGTAAAAAACCTTGCCTCTAAACAAATCTTTACTAGATGGCAAGCGCTTTTATCTGCTTTCGATTTTGAAATTGAATATATTAAAGGATCAGAAAATAGTCTCTTATATTTTCTAACCAGAGAATTTTTACAGGGAGAAAAATGACCAGTACAAACCGAGGCTGTGGTGGGGCCCGTAACCCTGGTGGTAGGGGCTCCACAAGATCTGACTTATCAGACAATTCAGACTTATCGACTTATCATACTTCCCCTCGAGGAAGCCATAAAGACAAATATGTTATTTCACTCATATCTCAACCCAGATCCCCACATAACTTACCTATTCACTTTCCACCTTTACCCCCTTCTGGGCCTTCTTCCAGCTGAAGCTGAAGCCAAAGCCCAATCCATACGACAAACACCTTCTCACCATTAGCAATTGGCAGTACCCCTTTTAAAACAGTTGTATCCTCGAATGTGAGCCCACATTCAAATAAACAAGACAAAATCCTAGCCCAACAAGACAAGATTTTAGCCTAGGCTTCATTGGCAGCCCTTCCTAAAATCAACCACCCTACATATTCCTATGTCAATAAACCTTTCTTTGACAGATTTTTTGCCATGGAAGAACATTTCCTGCATGACCATTACTTCATGGAACCTAAGAAACTGGCGGATGATATTATCAACCCCCTGTTTGGTAGGATTCCAGAAGATTTGACAAAAAGACATATTTTCTTTGAGTTCATTATCGTAGACACAGACTCAATATTTATTTCAGATGTTTTTGACAAAATTGATAAAGAAAAATTGATTTTTAGAAAAATAAAAATTTGCAAGATTATCATTTTGTAACAATGGGGTGGCGATCCAAACTCAAAAAGAAATTTCAACCGAATTTTCCATGTCTCTGACTTTTCCTATTGGGATTATAGAGATGATTGGACAAAGTTCTTTTATGGACAAAACCCAGGAAATTCCCTTTCCTGGTTCATCTATTTTGACAAGAATTTTCTCATAAATTTATCCTTCTGGTTCCTTGAATGGTGGGACAAATTTGGGCCCATTATTGATTTTCTCCCTCCTCCAGTCAAAGAAAGTTTTTCTTTCTGGATTTCAAATGTTAACAGGCCAGACACATGAGAATTCTATCTAGACTTATTCTTGTTTTTCGTCCAATTCAATTTGACATGGATTCTCATGCTTGAGTATTCCATCCAAGACAGACTTATTGGAAATGTAAATGTTCCTTATTTTGGGAGACAAGTTAAAATCAAATTGTGGAGTGGCATGAACCTTGCCAATCTTGGGAAAGACAGGGTGTCCAAATGGCTCTCTGACAATCCTACTTTTTGTAATAAAGCAACTGACCAATCCAACTTCCTAATGGCAAAATCACAAAACCAGGCCAGAATTGCAGTAGCTTCCTCTCCAGATGAGCTTATGAGGATTGCCAAAGAAATGAAAAACACTATGGCCGGTATGTCCCAAGCAAGTTCTGACAATATTTGCATTTGACAGTGAAGACCCATCGACCTATTTTGGTCATGATTAAAGTAGCCTGATACGACAAAACTTTCAGCAGACAAAAAGCAAAGGATGACACGACAAAAGTATGAGTTATCAACAGACAAGGAATCTTATCCACATCAACAGACAAGGAATCTTATCCTCTATCCTCCAGCTGTACTCCATTATTGGTGCCCTTATCGACAAGGAATCTTATCCTCTATCCTCCAGCATTACTCCATAATTGAATATTAACCATAGTTTACCTGTGTAACTAGGGTTACCTATTCTCTTATATATATGTTTGTTTACTTCATTTCAAGACAAGTTCAATATAGCATAAAAGTCTCTTCGGAGAAAGCTCTGAAAAGCTTCACTATTTCCCTTCTTCTCTTTTATAAAAATTTCTTGAATCATAAATAAATTGTGACTAGATCATCTTTGCTATCAGACATATTTTTATCACTGTAAGCACTATTCATTCATCTCTTTCATGATCCATTATTGTTTTCTGGTCTTAGTATATAGGATGGAAACACAGACTTATCCGTACACGGTTGTATTATACCGAATATGATACACTTGTAGAATAACATCGCCACGTACTCGATAGGACCATTGTATTATACTTGTATTTATACTGTATTGTTGAACAGTTAATTGTTTGTTTATTTTATCTTTAATTCCCTATATGTTTTTGGAATTACTATACATTGTCTTGTGCTTTTTATTTTATATTATCCTGCTCCATTTTGGTATCAGAGCCTTGAGTTTGTTGAAGAAGATCTATAGTTTATTATTTCTAGGTGCAAAAGTTAGTAGATCTAAGGGTGTTTGCCGTTTGCTAGAGTGTTGTAGGCTGTTGGCCCGTTGATCAGGCTGTGAGTTAAAACTTAGGATTATAGACTATTCATCTTCTTTATCATGTCTGCAAGTAGTTCCAGACCCGGGATTGAGCCCGATGATATTAATAGTTGCATTGGACAATCTGTAGCTAATTTTGAGACAAACTGGGATGACAAAGATTTGATAAATTGGCAATTACCCAATATCTAATAAAATAGTATTTATAAAAAGAAACTTTTGGATTTCAAAACACTATTGGGCCAAAAGACCAAAGAAATTAATGTTAAATTTCAAAATAATACTTTTTTGACAAATCTTTTAAATAAAAACAGTTTGACTCATTATAACAAAATTGGTTTTAATGATCTATATATTGGCAGTGTCCAAGTAGGTGTAAAACCCCTTTCAAAAATTGGTCTGAATAATTCCCTTTTAATTGTGTTAAGAGACAAAAGGATTACTGATTACAAAGAATCTATTCTTGGCATGACAGAAACTTCTTTGACTTATGGACCAATTTATTTTCAAGTATGCCATAATTTTACTATTGCTTTGAACACTGATGAACATAAAGAGAAATGTTTAGTCATTGATATTCAAACTCATAACTATAAATTTCTGGAAAAATCCAGTCCTTATAAACTTGTTTATAGAGTCCATTATCGAGTATTGACTTCAGGACTTATACCTAGTTATATACCACTGTCTGTTCCAGCCGGTCAAACCATATGTTTTAATACTTCACCTTCCGTGAATGTCCTTGTTCTTGTACCTGTCAAATGAGAAAATATTAAGTTTCCAGATGACTGGGTCAAGGAAAAGGTTGATTAACCTTCTTATAAACCTCTTATGAGAAACTTATATGATTGTGTTACTGAACAGGATGGAACATTAAAAATATATTTCAGAAGAAGTTTATCCATTATAGATAATGACAGTGACCATTCCAGATCTTTAAATGATTTCCGATCAACCAGAAATTCCCTTTCTAGCTTGTCCAAACAAAATATTGCCAGACAAATCCCTAGCCTAGCTCCCAGGCAAACCAGACAAACAACTAACTTATTTCCTACCCCAAACTATGACCCAGAAGATGATTTCAGTGAACCAATCAACCTTGTACAAAGAAGAAGAAGACCTAAGCCACCTACACATGTGACATATGTCCAAAAAACCCCGGAACAGATAGCCCAACCTATTCACTAATATGACCAAGACCAAACCTCACCAACTCCATCTCAGGTCTTGACAGAAATCTTAGAACTTGAACCTCCTGTTAGAACTGTCAATGTCATAAGTAAAGATAATTTTGATTTTCTTATTGCAGATTATTATTCTGTCAAGAATCAAACATTAAGAAAAAAATATGAGAAAAATTATTCACAAAATAAAAGAAAACAGTTCCATGAAAGATGGATTAAAAGCCTTAACCACCTTGACCAACATATTTCATTTTTTGATTGGTATGTAGATAGAAAAAACGTTGAACAAAATTGTTCTGTGATAAACCGACAAAAGCTCAGAACCTACAAAACTAAGAAAGGAGATGAGAAACAATTACATCCCCCTCCAAGAGATTTTGAAATCAACATGCCTAATGATGACAATCCACCAGGAACTAATATAACAAAATGCACTCCTTTTATAATATTCGATGAACCTATGTCCCAGACCACACATTCGTCCTCACACCAAATTGGTTTGGTTATGAGACAAGGTAATTACACCAATTCCTTCCTTAATTCAATAGGATAACAACTAGAAAAAATTGATCTTAACCTAACCCAAACCAGTATCTCTCCTACTAAAGAAGACATACCCCCACAAGTTTTTGTCCCATACAATATCCCATCTTCATCTAATAAGGGAAAAGAGAAAATTATAAAATCAGAACCCATTTTATTCCCAGACCATACTGGTATTGAAAAATACCTTGATAATTTAATTGATAAAGCAGAACTTCTAAGAACCTTAGAAGAAAGACTAGGAAGACTACCGAATGTTAACATACAAACAATTGGCAAAGATATCCTGCCTTCAGACTCCTCTGATTGTAACAGTGAAACCTTTGATTTCCAAAATTACATCTAGAGAATTACAACAAATGAAAAAACTGACAGTTACAATAAAACAAAGTATTTTCAAAATAACAAACCCTATTATCCAAAACCAACTCCCTCAGACCTACAATACGAAGAAACAGACCCTTATAGAGCTTACACTGGTAACGCATGTTATCAATTTAATATTGATGGGTTATCAGAATGCCAAACTATTACGGTATTAAGACAAATGCATACTATTGGATACATTTATATTAAGAAACAAAACATGACTCATTCTGATGCTGTGACATCACTTACTACAGGTTTTGAGGGACAACTCTTTGGCTGGTGGACTCATTCTTTAAGTAACCTTGCTAAACAATTTATAATATGACATACTAAAACTATAACCACATCCACTCCTGTTCAGACCATCGACCCAACTGCTTTTGAATCTACTTCCACCCAAACCCAGACCACCACTACTACATCTGAACCCCGATGGTATTGATGTTCTGTGTTATACCATTTTAATGCATTTTGTAGGAAACCCTAATATTAACCAAGGAAAATAATTTTAAAAAATACAAAATTTAAAATGTAAAAAACTAAATGATTTCAAATGGTATAAAGACATTTTTCTATGAGTTCATTTTCGTAGAAACAGACTCAATATTTATTTCAGATGTTTTTGACAAAATTGACAAAGAAAAATTGATTTTTAGAAAATAAAAATTTGCAAGATTATCACTTTGGAACAATGGGGTGGCGACCCAAATTAAAAAGGAAATTTCAGCCGAATTTTCCATGTCTCTGACTTTTCCTATTGGTTAAAAAACTGATGCAAAACATGTTTTTTTTTTACCTATATTCTAACAGATTATAATATAAGTAAACTGATTTCAAATAATTAATGGATAAAATGACGGTAGTTGATATATTGTTTCCATGAAATGGTTAATTTGATTTATTTAAAAAAAAATTAATGACCATTTAGGGACTTTTTTATCAAAATCAGTGGCATTAATTATCATCGATCCTTTTTTAATATAAATCTATAAACTCTAAAAAGGGTTTTGGCAACTTTTTTTAAAATAATTTAAAATATATATTTTGTAAATAATATATTAAAAATTTCCACATAAAATAAAACACGTCATCAATCAAATCAAACAAATCATTTATATAATATAAGTGATTCTCTCACAGGATTCCTAAATAATTATATTCACATGATAAAGATGCTGCCTACATGACTGCATCGGACATGATATATATTTATCATAATCTAATATTCTAAACTTTTTTTTAAAAAAATCAACATAATATATAATTCATATTTTAACTTACAAAACATTAAAAAGAATCAAAATGATTTCTTTTAAAATAAATGTACTTTTATATATACTATCGACGACGGTTTAAACCCGAGATATTATCGGTTCGAATAATTTTTTTTCACGAAATTCAATTGTAATGATTTTTCTATGTTAAAATATGTTTATTATTGCAAGATTAATTATTAGGAGTCAATATGAAGTGAAAGTTGCGTACCATTTCCAATCAGATTTGAACAGATCTTTAATCCAATTGTATCACGATAATTATAACGGTTGGTCTTGTTATATCACAGTTTCCTAATTTGATTGTGTATATTAATAGTGTTAAAAGGAGACAAGTGGTACTATAAGAGTTGCAGAAGCAGTTAATATAAGTGGAAATATGAAGATGACCCTGTAATTATCCACAAGTTTTTATTGCAATTATTGCATTCACAGGGCACAGAGAAGAAACCTATACACATAACAGAGAGACTCCATGACTTGTCGTAATAAAGAAATCAGCTTAAGAAACGTTTTTTTTTTTATAAAAAACATAAAAAAGGGACCATTTATCGATCGATCGATCATCTATCAGCAGCTATAAATGAAAAAGTAGAGAAAACGCTGTCTTTTTGATCTTTCTAGCTTTTATTAACTCTCTCCTTTGATATGAAACCTTTTGCCCACTTCACTCTCTCTCCCTCCACATCCATCTCTCTCTCTCTCTACAACATGACTTCCCTAAAATATACATAAACATCAGTTGTCTCTCTCTCTCTGAGGGTACCGAGCTTTTTTTTTCCCCTTTCTTTCTCTTTATTTATCTGTACAAAATTTTATAAACTCACTCTGTTTTTTTCATAAAAGCAGATCCTGCTAAGATCTACTTGTACTCTTTACCAGGTAGAGAGATAGATTTGCAGAGAAAGAAAAAAAGAGGTGAAGAAAAGGAAAGGAAGTGAGATATATATCTATATATATATAGATTGATACATGTAGACAGAGAGTGTATGTGTACTACAGACCAGACGTACAAAGGTAACGGTTGAACATTTCTATAAACCCTAATATGTACGGACAGCCTATATTTATTTTTGTTTTGATTTCAGTACTGTAATCGACCTCGAGATTTGTGCTAAAATGGTATCTGGGTTTGGGGTTTTTTTTCACATGAATCAGATCCGTGGAGCTGATTTCAAATGTTTTTGATATGTGGGTTCGTTATTGAATTTTATTCTTTTTTTTTTTGTTTCTTTCCTTTTTTGCTTTTATAGGTTTTGATTGGAAATTAGGGTTTCTGTCATGTTGATTTATTGGCTGTGTTTTTTGTTATCTGTTTTGGGCTTTTTTTGTGTGTGATGTTTTGGGAAGATCTGAGGTGATTTCTGTGTTGGGTTTATATTTTTTGATGGTTGTGGGTTTGGAATTTTTATGGGTGTGTTATGAGACTTGGAGATGTCTAACTGTCATTGTAACTTAACTTTTGGAATTATAAGTGTTTATGTAGTATGTTAATTGAATTCGTGTGAGTTCTTTTGATTGTTTAATGCTTCTGTGCGTAAGCTTGTAAAGAATCACTATCAAATGGCTTAATAATTAATGGTTAAATCATACAATTGCTATATGTGGAATTTGGATCATTATGCACTACTCTTGTGGACTTTGCTGCAAATGATTTGAAAGCCTGGACTTGTTGATGGTATTAGTGGGTTCTATTAACGCCAAGTATGCTTTGAGCTTGTGTGAAGTGACGTTCTGCGTGTAATTTTACTCAAATGTTGATCTTCTCGTACCAATTGCTTTATCCAGAGAATTGTGTGCAAAATTCGGGAATTTGTTATTTTTCAAACTTGGGTTGTGATATTTTTTATTGAGCAGTGAACTGATCTGAATCATTGAATCAGGATTACTAGTCGAAGGTGCGGTGGAAGGAGATATCTGTCTGAGTTATTTGGACTCTGTCCTCAATTGCAGTAGCAAGTGTCTGTTATTGTACTCCAATTTGTTGGAGGAAGTTTTTTATGCTTTAGATGAACCTGCTTGTCATGAACACGAGGATGAAAAGAAAATTTGTTGGGGAGTAAAAACATTCCTGTAGAAGCATACAAGTTGGTTCATCTGCCCACATTATATTGATATTGTATGATTACAGTTAGTGTTGGGATTTTCTTATGCGTGCCGTCACATTGACAGTAATTGTATTTAGAAGGAAACCATTTGGATTTGATGTGTGCAGAATAGATGAATGCAGTCCTACCAATTGATGTGCTTCAAAGACGACAACTTCCGTTTTAACTTCACATTAGTCAGATTTGTTCAAGTGAAGAAGTTGCTAATATGTTGGTGAATGACTTTAGAAGGGTGTGATTGTATTAAGTTGATGTGGTGATATTAAGCAGGTATGTAATTTATTTAATCTGGCTTGCATTTTCTGGTTATTCTATGGTTTTGAAGCGTAACATAAGTTTCACACTGTACCAGTACTCACAGTCTGTCTGAAGTGCAGAGTAATAACATGGAAGCTGAGATGGCGAGTGTTAGCCATCAGCCACGTGTTCTGAATCGGATACTTCCGGCCATCTTACCTGTGCTTTTGATTTCAATTGGATATGTTGACCCGGGAAAATGGGCAGCAACTGTCGATGGAGGAGCCGCCCATTATGGGTTTGATCTAGTAGCACTAATGCTGCTTTTCAATTTTGCTGCCATTCTGTGTCAATACCTGTCAGCTCGTATCAGTGTTGTCACGGGAAGAGATCTTGCTCAGGTATCCTTTTTTTATTCCGTAGACATTCTGCGTATGCTGTAGCAGTTACTATCGCATCGGCTGCTCTTGGTTTGCTAGGTTGCAACCCAAGTATTATTGTCTCACAGATAGTTCCTGGTTATTTGGTGGGAGTGTCAGTTGTTGGTTCTCTTTCTTGTTCTCACTCTTGCATTGAATTTTACAAATCATGTTTTTTTCTATGTGATGGCAACAGATTTGCAGTGATGAGTATGACAAGGGCACATGCGTATGCTTGGGAGTTCAAACAGAGCTTTCCATTATTTTACTGGATCTTACTTTGGTAGTTTTTTCATTTGCCTTAATACGCTTATATTGTACTTGTCTTCCTTTTCTAGACAGTGATGGAATCATGGAACTATGGCAACTACTGTAATTTGCAGTTTGCTCTTCATAAATTCTTTATTGTTTAATTACTAACGTCTGATCTGGTAATATTTTCTCCAGGTTCTGGGCTTAGCACATGGGCTTAATCTTTTGTTGGGGGTGGACTTATCCACTGGGGTTTTCTTAGCAGCTACTGACGCTGTTCTATTTCCCCTTTTTGTCAGTCTCCTGGTAAGGCTGATTACTTGTATTTCACATTAAAATCTTACCCAAGCAATTTTAATTGTCAAGCTAATCAGTGTTTAATTGTCAGGGGAACTACAAGGCAACTATCTTGTGGACATGCATGACAGGGTTCATATATATTGCTTACGTTCTTGGAGTGCTTTTTAGTCAACCAGAAATTCCACTTTCCATGAATGGAGGGACACTAACAAAGTTTTGTGGGGAGACTGCATTCACTATTATGAGTCTTCTTGGATCGAGTATTATGCCTCATAATTTTTACCTCCATTCCTCTATCGTTCGGGTAAATCCCTGCCTCTACCATATGCACCCTCCTTTTGTCTGTATGTTTGAGAACACATGTTTTCTATGTGATTGTCCGTACACTGTTGTCATGTTTGGTTTTATAACAGACTCAGTGGTACAAAATTTAATCTTGGTCCCATGTCTGCTTGGCTTCTTGCCGCTGGTTTGGACTTTGACACTAAAACTAAAAGCATATGGGTCGGAAGCTTGACTTCAGACAGACACAGAGAGAGAGAGAGAGAGAGAGAGAGAGAGAGAGAGAGAGAGAGAGAGAGAGAGAGATGGAGAGAGAGAGAGAGAGAGAGAGAGAGAGAGATGGAATGCATTCATAATTTAATGTGTCTTTGAGGAGTTTGTGTGATCAGGATTACCTGGATATTGGATCATTTGAAGGTGCGAATGTTGTGTGGGTCAGTTGTAGCAATTCGTTGGGAAGTTCCTCATTGCTGTGTGTTTTGCTTAGCATTCCTTTTGATATGGTGCCCATATGTTATTCATTTAACGATGTTTTACATTTTCATATATTTGCATCTTATGGTTTGCATGGAATATCTAGTTATGCTGGTTCTCCCTTGGATCTCATCTCTTGTTGGGACTGGCTTGGCCCTTGTTTATACTCCGGGGTCATGGGGTAGATTAGATTATTAGAATTGACTTGAGTGGCATGGCTTGATGGTTTTTGATCAACATGTGCTCTTTCATATCAAGACGGACTGTTATGTGTTGACATCGATTAGAATATGTTGTCTTATATAATGAGTGGCACCAAAGTTGAAACTCTGTGCACAATTGCACATTAATGTGTCTTGGCAACTATTATAATGCCGGTAATATTGTTGCAGTGGCTCAAACTATTATGGTTTTGGGACTGATTTAATTTCATTTAGCTCTGGCATTTTGCTCTTCTTCAGTTGTATGTTAATTCTACTTGGAATATTAAAAATTTTCAACATACAATTGCTTAAATCTTGTCAACATCTTTGGTGTGCAGTTTATGCTAGTCACTGTAATTTTCTTCTTTTGGGCTTCTGTTGAATGAAACATTCAAATTCTGAATGACCTTGGTAACTTGGTTTGTTTGCTCCTTTCATGACAACTAATGTTTGAGATGTTCATATTTTTTGGTTGACCATTCCAGAATTATTAATCTTGTGTTTTTTCTTATTGTAAATTTTAATTGACCTTGAATAGGCATTTTTGTAAATGAATAATTGTCTGTCTTTTTTTTTTAAAGGCTATTGAATTTGTCTTCTTACTTTATGACATTACTCTTGAACTGCACCTTGGATGCATACTGGCATACCTTGTTTTTGTTGACATGGATTAATTAATCTAGTTCATTTTCGTTCTCTTGTGCTGCTTAGAGTCAACTTTGTTATTCATTTTCTAATATATCGCTCTCCTTATTCTTGCAGCAGCATCAGGGACAGCTAGACATCTCCAAGGGGGCCTTGTGTCATGATCATTTTCTTGCCATCTTATGCATCTTTAGTGGCATTTATCTGGTGAATTATGTGCTGATGAATTCAGCGGCAAATGTGTTCTACAGTAGCGGCCAGGTTTTGCTTACTTTTCAGGATGCAATGTCGCTAATGGAGCAGGTTTTATTCTTTTGTGTTTTTATAGATTTTTTCCGCTTAAGGGGATCGGTCTTGATGACTTTGAGCAACCATGTTTAAATATTCTGCTTGCAATAAAGTGTCTCCATCATTATCACTATCAATTTGATGCATACTGATAAAATGTTTTCCTTTCAAAATGCCAGGTATTTAGAAGCCCGGTAGCCCCGTTTGCCTTTTTTCTGGTTTTATTCGCTTCTAATCAAATCATAGCACTAACCTGGAATCTCAGCGGACAAGTAATCTTGCATGATTTCCTCAGACTGGACATACCTGGTTGGCTTCATCGTGCTACAATTAGAATTATTGGCATAGTCCCTGCTCTTTATTGTGTATGGACTTCGGGAGCTGAGGGGATATATCAGTTGCTTATATTTACACAGGTTTTGGTAGCTGTACTGCTTCCATCTTCTGTCATACCACTTTTTAGGGTTGCCTCATCAAGACCAATAATGGGTGTCCATAAAATTTCTCAGTTTCTGGAGTTCTTAGTACTGATCACCTTCATGGGGATGCTGGGCCTAAAGCTTATATTTGTGGTAGAAATGATATTTGGTAATAGTGATTGGGTAGGTAATTTGAGATGGAATGCAGGAAGTAGTGTGTCTTTCCCTTTTGTAGTCCTCCTCATCACTGCTTTTGCTTCACTTTTTTTAATGCTTTGGCTGGCTGCTACCCCTTTAAAATCTGCAACTTCTAGAAATGATGCTCAGGTGCGGAGCTGGGAAGTACAAACAACTTTACCTGGGTCCTTAATGCAGGAAGAGGAAAATGATACAGGAGACACTAGATATCTCGAAGAGGAACCTCTCCAGAGGCAAGAATCTTTTACAGTGGCTGTAACATCTGTGGAAAGCCACTCAGATATACCTGTTTCAAATTGCGATGTTGATTTGCCTGAGACAATCCTGGAGCCTGATCAGGAAATATGTGTGAATACTGCTGAGGGAAATTACTCTAATCTTACATTTCCTATCCCCACATCAAGTCATCAAGAGGAATCAGCATCCACTGTAAGTTCAGTGTTAGCCTCAAGTGGGGCTAATGGTGCCACTAATGATGATTCATTGGGCACCAAAATTTCGAAGATTGAAACAAATCCTATAGAAAAAACAGTGGGTGTAGATGGAGATTCACATACCGAGAAGGATGATGATGATGAAGATTCCTGGGAGCCTGAAGATTTACCCAAAGATGTTCCTGATAGTGCTATTTCTTTGTCATTAGATGGCCCCAGTTCATTGAGGAGCCTCAGTGGAAAAAGTGATGAAGGTGGGAATGGTGCCGGGAGTCTTTCAAGATTAGTGGGGTTAGGCCGTGCTGCAAGGCGTCAGTTAGCTGGAGCTCTAGATGAGTTTTGGGGACAGTTGTATGACTTCCATGGGCAAATGATTCAAGAAGCAAAGGCTAGGAAACTTGATGGATTGCTGGGGGTGGATATGAAGCCTGCCTTGACACTGAAAGTAGATGCTACTGTACAGGAATTTAGTGGATATTTCCCATCTGGAGGAGGAAGAGGGTCTGATTCACTGTTAAATTCAAGTTTATATGACTCTCCCAAGCAGCAGAGGGTGCAAAATTGTGTTGATTCATCATATGGAGTTCAAAGGGGATCTGCATTATGGTCCAACCACATGCATTTGTTAGATGCTTATGTTCAGAATTCCAGTCGCAGTGTTCATGACTCTGGCGAGAGGCGGTACTCTAGTTTGCACCTTCCATCAGAAGACTCTGGTGAGAGGCGGTACTCTAGTTTGTGCATTGCATCGGAAGACTCTGGCGAGAGACGGTACTCTAGTTTGCGCATTCCATCAGATGACTCTGGTGAGAGACGGTACTCTAGTTTGCGCATTGCATCGGAAGACTCTGGTGAGCGTCGATACTCTAGTTTGCGCACAATGCCTGCTTCTGATGCGTGGAATTATCAGCCTGCAACAGTGCACGGTTCTGACATTGCACATTTTAGTCAAGTTACTCGGGAAAGAAGTAGTGGGTACATGAATGGTCAAAGGGAGTCTCCAGCCCCTAAATCCCCTTCCTTGTGCCGTACAAACTATGTTGACTCACACTCATTTGCGTACGCGTCGGGTCAGAAATTGCAGAATGGGATAAGCTCTTTACCTGCCCCAGGATTTCAGAAGCCTGTGGTATCTAGAAATAGTCCAATACAATCTGAAAGATCATATTATGATGTAAACTCTTCTGGGGCTGCTGATAGTGTAGGGATACCAGCCAATGCAAAGAAATATCATAGTTTGCCAGACATATCAGGTCTTAGTGTTCCCCTCCGGGATCACTATCTGTCCAATAAGGGTGGTCATTGGGATAATTCTATTGGATATAAATCATCTGTTGGTAGAGCAAGTTATGAACGATCCCTGTATTCAAATCCTGGATCTAGGGCAGGAGCTCCTTTGTCGTTTGATGAGGTCTCTCCATCCACTGTTTATAGGGATGCTTTCCCTGTACAGGTAAGCTCAAGTCCAGGCGCTGGATCGCTTTGGTCTAGACAGCCTTTTGAGCAGTTTGGTGTTGCAGATAAAAGTCGGACCGTTGGTGATGGTCTTGGAAATAGGTCGAATGTAATTTCTCAAGACACAACTTCTGTTGTGGATTCAGAGGTCAAGCTTCTTCAGTCTTTTAGACTTTGTATTGTGAAGATTTTGAAATTGGAAGGATCCGATTGGTTGTTTAGATCAAATGATGGAGCTGACGAGGATTTGATTGATCGCGTTGCTACTAGAGAGAAGATTCTTTATGAAGCTGAAGCCAGAGAGATAAATCAGGTGGTTCACATGGGTGAATCTCAGTACCTGTCTCCTGAAAGGAAGGTTGGTTCCACCCTGAAGAATGATGAGGCATGTTTGGTTTCCTCAGTTCCTCACTGTGGAGATGGCTGTATATGGAGAGCGGATTTGATAATAAGCTTTGGGGTCTGGTGCATTCACCGGATTCTTAGTCTGTCACTCATGGAAAGCCGGCCTGAGCTGTGGGGAAAATATACTTATGTATTAAATCGCCTTCAGGTAAACTTTTGTAAAGCCTGATTTCTACATATTCATTGCATCTAGAATTACTTTCAGGTATTGCTTTCTTTCCCACTCATGATCATTGTCAGGGATTAGTGTTGCAAGCTTTCATAAGAAAAGTTATTTGTTCCTATTTCTTGTTTCCTTTTTCCTTTTTTTTTTTTTTTTTTTTTTTCCAATAAGAACGGTTGCTTTTCACCAAGCTTACTGTTCAAAAATTTGTCACCAAGTTGGAATACAAGCGTCAGTTCTGTGAAAGTCTAAACTCTGGATATGTATGTTATATTCTAATTTCTCCTCTGGCTTGGTGAGATTGACAATGACGTTTCATCCTTAACAGGGTGTCATAGATCCGGCATTTTCAAGGCCCCGTTCTGTGGTGAACCCATGCTTTTGCCTTCAATTCACTGGGGCACATCAGCAGAAGTTAAGCCCAACTCTTTCGAATATGTTGCCACCAGCTGGAAAACCAGGAAAGGGGAAATGCACAACTGCGGCGAATCTCCTGGACATTATTAAGGATGTGGAGAGTGCAATATCTGGTCGAAAGGGCCGTACAGGCACTGCTGCTGGCGATGTGGCTTTTCCGAAGGGAAAAGAGAATTTGGCATCTGTCCTCAAACGCTACAAGCGTCGTTTGTCTAGCAAACCGGCTGGCGGTCATGATGGTTCAGGTTCACGAAAAGTACCAACGTCAGCACCTTACGGGTCATAATATTTCTCCAGAGGTTATTTAAGCCGAGTAGATGACCATTGGGCTACTTGATTTTGGAAAGCGGCTCATTCTGTATATGAGGATTTCTCGGTTGTTACTGTACTCTCTCTCTCTCTCACGCACTCTCACTCACAGTCACAGTCTCTTGTGTATTAAAAGTCCATGCTGCAATTTTTATTGCCTTGTATGTTATGTATACATAGGAAAAACAAATTTACTGGATATGTAATTGCAGCAGAATTAATGAAAATGGGTAGAAGAAAGGTGGAAATTGGTTAATTGCACTCGTTTTAGCTAATTTGTGTCGTTGGAAGTGAGGAGTTATTATTGGAACATGTCTGAAATCTTTTTCTTTTCGGATGTTAATTTTTAATTTGATAGCTGTTGATTAATCCAAGTCTGGTTCCTGAACCTCGATTGCAGTCTGAAGAAAGAACGTTGGGGTTTTCTTGTATCTAGAAACTAGAATGCTGCCTTCCAGATCCTGAATCTGTTATTAGCATTTGCTTTCTATCGTATGAGAAGATGTTGCGTTTTCTAAAATTGTGCTCAAATGATGAACAACTTGATTTGTCATCTCATAATCCATACATACATTGTTATAAATTAGTTTGTTACATCATTTGACCAACCTTTTGGACATGTATTATATCATGATTATATGTATGGATATACTTGACCCGACTGATAAATTACATTCGGGTATAATCGCAACAGATGGCGTTTCTCTAATATTTGGTTCACGTGAGTTGTATCAATTTATGTACCATAAATATAACCTGTCTTGATGTTTATTGGACCTAAAGATAGTTTAAATTTAATAAACAGTGTTTGAATTTCATGTAAAGAAAATGCAAGAATCAGATGATCAAATAGCAATGCGACTCCTATTCACATCACGGAAAGTCTTGGCTACTTGGAAACCATTTAGATTTTTAAGAACCACTTTTATGTTGAAATCAACTTAAAATTAGAATTTTTGGTACTAACATACCCATACAGATATACAGTAGTAGGACACTAAGTAACAATATCACGCGTGTTTTATATAACACTTCCTATATAAAATCAGAGGTGTAAAACGGACCGGATTCGGATTATCCAAATCTGATTTTTTTGATTTTCCGGATTTGGATCGGTTTTATTTCGAAAAAATTTGGACGGGAATCAGATTTTTCTAAAAATATTACCTTCCGAGCTGACTTACGTGATATTGACTTTTTCGGATTTGGATACAGATTCGGTTTCTGATATGGGTAAGGACATCTTTTGGATCCAATATTTTTGGATTTTCGTAAGACCCAAAATCAAAATAAGTTATTTTCAAAGAAACTTGAGATTTTAGACTTGATAGTATTAGAAAAACTAAAAAAAAACTAGAATCTGAAGAGCTGAGTCATTCAAAATGAACCATTTTCAAACAAAACCTGAGAGATAGATACTTAAGAGTAGGAAAAAACACCCAACTAAAGTTGAGTCTGAAATAGATGAGACTATGAGAGTGAAATATGAGAGTTGAGAGAATAGTTGAGTTATTTATTCTTGAGAAAGAATCGAGTCTTGTGATAATTGTAGAATGTCAGTAAAAGAGAGACTGTTTATATAAAAAAAAAATCTGTTACCCATAACCGAGAAAAAGATGATACTAATAATAAAAAGATGATTTAATATTTGTTACAAATAATGTATGAAAAAATAAATTAATTAAAAGAAATAAAATAACAAATTTAAAAAGCATTTAATATCACTTCCACAAGGCATCAGAGGTGTATGTGTAACACATTGTATTGTTTGAATTTTATTTTCTAAAATAATAATATTTGACAAATCGGACTCGAATTCAGATGTCCTTCCAGCCAGACTCGGCTGCGAGTTCGGTTTGGTCTCGGATATGGATCCGAACCGAATTCTGATTCAGATAATCCGAACAGTAATTTTAAAATTCCATATCTAATTTTTGGATACGGATAAATTTGGATATGGACTTTTTTTTTATTCATTTTATCATCACTCATCCATCAGATCATTTATTATATAAAATATAAAATAAAAAATAAAAATAAAAATAAAAATATTTATGGAAACTTAATATTATCATCAGCAAACACCATTTCCAACAAATCTGAAAATATGTAAAAAAAATTCAGAAATTACATTCAAAATTAAAAATAAAATTAAAAGATTCAATCTGCTTTCAATCGATTCATCATCTTCGTCACTTAACTAATTAACACCACTACCAACATCATCGATTCATCATCATCATCAACACCAAACTCCAAACCCAGAACCCATGTATGCTTCAAACTGATTCGACCAAACTCCAAACCACACACTGGCACCACCCAAAACATGAACCATAACACTACCGGACCACCAAACCATACCATGAATCGGAAACCCACCACCACAGCTAGAAACCAAATCGACCAAACCACCACTACCACCAACCGAGCCCAAATTGACCCTAACCAATTCGAATACCATGAGAGAGAAATCACGACCCAAATAGTGAATCCACACTAGTCGACACCAGTCAAACACCCACAACCACGTCAGCCAAATCCAAAACACCAAATGCCTAAACCCACACCCAAATAACCCAGATTCAATCCATCACTGACAAATTTAAACACTAAACACTAAATTAAAAAAAAAATTAAAAAAATTATTGATATGTGAACCAAATCAAACCTAGGAAACCTAATGATCTGTTCATCACTTATAGGGGTGGACACAGTTCGATTCGATTCGATTTTGGGTAAAACCTAATTGAACCTAAAATATTTTGATTCATCCAAAATTGAACCGGTTTAAACCTAATAAGAAATGGAAACCGAATTGAATTGAACATATTTTAATCGGTTTGATTCGGTTCGATTCAATATAGTTTTGGATGACCCTTGAGCCGGAATGAGTTTACCACAACCCTTTTAAACGATTTGGACCAATGGACTATGTTGATCCGTCGGAGGCTCTCTCGCGGCTTAAACAGACCACATCCGTAACAGCCTATCAAGAATCATTTGAAAAACTTTCCCATATGGTGGATGACTTACTATAAAATTTCTTGGTGGGAAGTTTTATAGTTGGTATAAAGACGAAATTCGACTTGATGTTCTCGTCAAACAACCAAGAACACTATCCGAAACCATAAGTGTGTCACACTTAAATGAGGAACGAAATTTACTTCAGAAGAAACAGGGCACATCAATTCAAATTGCACCAGCATTCATGACCCAGCCGAGACCCCAATCGAACTCCACCATTGGTGTCCTTAGACCTCCACCATAGTAAGCTAAGTAGGGAGCCGAAAATTTACAAGGACCAGTTCACTGAATCACAGGTCGGGAGGCACGTGAAAGGCATGAAAAGGGGCTTTGTTTTTATTACGATGAAAGTTTAATACCAAGTCACCGCTGCTCCCGACCATAACTCTTTATGATAGAGAATGTACAGATTGACGGCGGAATCGAAGATGTAGATATGGAACTCGAGTCCTCATCCAACGACATCCACATTGACAAATCGGCTCAATTTCATCCTTACGGACACAGATGAATTTTAGGGGGATGGAATGATATGATCATGTTTCATCATGCATGGGTTGCACGTGAGGCATGCTGTGAAGTTGGGTTACTTTGTTGTTATCTAATGTGATTTAGTTTGTTATTTGATTTAGTCAATAAAGTCAGTTGTACGGATTAGTGGGTGGTGCTTAGTGCTCTCTACAATTTCAAAGTCAGTTGTGGATGGAGTGAAGACTTGATTCTCTCCACATCTTCAACACACGTTTAACCTTTGTTAATTGTTATCTTATTGTTTTGTCTACTTTGTTGTAAAGCCTATAAAGGTTGGTTGGTATTGAATAAAAAAAGGAAATGGTGAAGAAAGTCATCTTTTTTTAGTTGAGTTGCGATGATATTACTCGTTTAATAATTTATATTTAAAAGACACCTATTATGGTGAACTATCCAAAATACCCTTAAAAATTGTATTTGTGCTTCAATCAACTCTTTAAAAATGAAAAGTTGTGTTGTCTCTCCAAAATTGATGTCTGAAGATCGATTTACATCTCCAATCTGTTTTGAATTTTTTGTTGTTGAAGTCTTTCGAATCTGTAGGTAACATTCCTTTATGATCTTATTTTTTCATGCATTTCTGAGTGGGTTTACCATGTATTCATCCGTGTATGAATTGTGGATGAGAATATTGTTTCGAGTTTTTATTGACAACGGTTCAAGTTTTTTTTCAACGGTTCCGAGATTATTGTTGCAGTTCGAAAAAGGCTCGAACCTTTTTAAAAAAGCTCGGATCTTTTTATAAAAAGCTCAGACCGAGGAAAAAACTTCTCGGGAACTTGAATGAAAAGCTCGACGACGGACTAATAAAGCTCGATCAGTTACCAAGAAAATCTCGAGTACTCTGAAAAAGCTCTGTCGTATGTAAATTTTACTAGACGTACACGTCATCGACAAAGAAGATAAAATTGTCAGGTGGATGTCCAAATAGGCATTCAGGAAATATCCTGCAAGACATCACCAAAAAAGAGAAACCCGAGTAAACAAGTATTGAACAAAACCTACTCGGGGTCAAATGACGTCATATACTACTCGGGGTCAGTTAAAGATACTCAGGGCTAGTTGATGACATTTTCTACTCGGGATTAGATGACGTCACTCGGGACCAGCTGATATCGTGTTCTACTCGGGACAAACATGAAGAAAACCGAATAAAAAGCCCAACGCGTAGCTCACACGAATCGAGTCATTAAAATACGCGAAGATATCCATATCAAAGAGGAATTCCAAGAAGAACAGAATATCAAGCAGAAAGGGTTCCTAATCAGGCAACAATTTTATTTCTTCAAAAAGACTACGCCTTTATAAGGAAATAAGTCATAACTGGACTATACCACTAGAATCCCATTCAAATCTCAATACAAGTCTCCGAAATAGGAAAGAAAAAACTACTTCGAACAAGTAACCAATCATAGTAAAATACAAAGATCTTTTATTACTTGTACAGAGAGGATTAACATATAAATAGACCCATAATCTCGTCACAAAAAATATACAGAAATGATATAGAAAAATACAGAGAGAAAAAAGAGAGATCAAGAATTGTAATTATTCTATTCATAGTGGATTTTGGCTTGGTTGATTATTCAGCCACTCGTGGGTGTTTCTCCGGTCATCGGAGTCTTACCACGTAAAAACTTGCGTCCGATTACTTTCTCCTTCTCTTTCTCTTTGGGATCACAGCTAAAATCCAAATCTTGTTGGCTTTTCTCATACATCCAGAAATCGACATCAACAATTGGCGCTAGGAGGAGGGGTTGAACCTTCGATTTAGTTAAAGGTAATGACAGGAAGCAGAAGCGGTTCTGTGGATGTCCATAAATCTCTAGATAACTTTCATGTTGGCAATAGCTCGCGAGATCTCACTGCAACCACGGAGAACCAACCAACATCCCTAGCACGGATCCAGCAAGTTCCTACGACAAGAGAAGACCTGACACAACGCTTCCGAGAGGCGCTGCAACAGTTGGTGGCAGACGCAGCAAAAGAAGGAGTTGATCTACTGGCTTCAGAAGAAGCGCAACCTCCTAACCTCCCACATGTAAGGCTTCATTCGGTTGCAATGAGGCCAGAACTAAATGCACCAAAATTCGGAAGGAACTCAGCTCCAATTAATCAGACTGGTCTTAGAACACCCAAAGAGGAACGACCACGCCAGAAGCAGAACCAGAACCATGACCAGACAGCCAGTGCAAGACACCGCAAACATGACCGATATAAGGATCTGTAGTCATAGGAAGATAGCGATCGACACCATCACAAGCGTCATCACGGAACCATACGCCTACAAGAATCAACCCATGAAACTCGACATCAAAGTGAAGAGCCAGCGAGAGGAATGATAATCACCCAACAGTTCAACCATAATGGAAATCAGGTGGAAGACAGAGATGTCATCATTCAGAGCCTAACTCGAGAAGTCGAAAACAATAGGCGTCAAATGGATGCACTGGTCAGACGTTATGGGTACAACGATTTATCTGACGAAGATTCTGACAGTTCGTTCACTAGGAAAATCTTGTGGACTTCATTCCCAGAAAGGTTCAGGATGCCGCACGTAGAACAGTTCAAGAAGGATACTGACCCTAAAGAACATGTCAGACGCTATAAAAGTGCTATGGTCCAGTATGCCCACAACGATCCCTTACTATGCCTCAACTTTCCACAAACTCTAGGAGACACGGGCTCAGGATGATTCGGGAGATCGCCCCCAGCAAGCATTGGAAGCTTCAGTGAACTAAGCAGGAGTTTCTCAAGGTAATTTCTGAGCAACGTTCACTGGAAAAAATCAGTGGCTTACCTTTCTCAGATAAAACAAGGAAAAGATGAGTCATTGAAGAAATACCTGGGGAGATTTGGCCAAGCGGTATCAGAAATCGGCAGTGCAAACGATGAAGCAATAATTGCTGCATTCATCAACAACCTACATAATGGACGGTTATCTTTTGACCTGAGAAGAGCCCGTCTGACTAGATATGCAGATATGATGGACATGACGAGAAGATATGCACTAGCCAAAAAAGAAGAGTTAGCCACGGGAGGATGCTACATGCATGGAGGAAAACCCGAAAAGGACATTGATTCCAAGGTGTAGAACCAAAAAGGAAAATGGAAAGGAAACAACAATGAAAAAAGTAAGGACGGAGGAAACGGGCGTAATACCGAACAGACCACGGAGAAATTCTGAGGTAGATACGCCAACTACACCCCTTTTCGGAAAAAGCAGGAGGAAATCCTGGCCATACTGGAAGAGAAAAATCTGGTAAAAGAGCCACGCTATCAATCTCAGTTTGCTAGGCGAGATACAACCAAATACTGTAGATTCCATACGGAAACCGATCATGAGACTTCCAAATTTTACCAGGTCAGAGATTACATAGAAACCCTCATTCGGGAGGGACTCATTCAAGATGTAATCTTGAAAAGAGATGAGAAGTCAGAAACAAAGATAGAGATCAGGGCCGGTCATAGCTCTGGTCAGAATCAAGGAGCCAACCCAGAGGCCAATGAAGTAATACAAACAATCTTTGGAGGATCATCCACTGAGAGAAGTAACCGAGAGCGAACACAGGAAATCAGAGAAGTAGTAGAAGCAAGACATAACTTTGACGTGAACTCGGTCGAGCTAGACCTGAAAAGGGTAAAGGATGGATAAGACCCAAGAATATTCACAGAAGCAGACTCACACGAGGTCGATGTTCGGCCAAATGACGCTCTGGTCATAAGTGCCCGGATTGGTCACCGGGAAGTCAGGAGAATCCTGATAGACAATGAAGCCGTCTACGATCAACTCAGGTTAGACCGAAAGTATCTACAGCCTTTCCATACTCCACTAAGAGGATTCAGAGGAATTGAGGTCAGGTCACTCGGGACGGTAAAGCTACCCGTAAAGATTGGAGTGACACCTTGTCAGAGAACTGTATTGCTCGACTTCGTGGTGGTAGACTTAGACAATTGGCCGTTTAATGCGTTACTGGGTCGGCCATTCTTGAATAAAACTAAGGCCGTAACAATCACTTATGCATTGATGATCAAGTTACCGACCGAACTGGGGGTTGTTGTAGTCAAGGGATCCCAAGAGATGGCCCGAAGAGCTAACTTGTCAGTATACAAAGACAAAAATGGTGAACATGTATGCACTATAACACAGCCGAGTGAGAACAAAGAGTCACTATCATTCGAATTTGATCCAGAGGAAGAGTCGAATGAATCCAAAACTTAACCGGTCGAAGAAATTATCTTGTAAGAAGATGAGCCAGATAAGAAGATCAAGATCGGGGCCAATTTGGAAGAAATGATTAAACAAAGCCTCACCGATATGCTCAAAGAATACAGAGATGTGTTCGCCTGGAGTCATGTAGACATGGTCTGGATAGATGCCCGAAAAATATCTCATCATCTCGCTGTAGACCCGAATGCAAAACCAGTAATACAAAAGAGAAGGTCATTCAATCTCGAGAGAAGTCAGGCAATCAAACTGGAAGTAGAAAAGCTAATCGCCGTAGAATCGATTGGAGAGATCAGCTACCCTCAATGGGTAGCTAATGTAGTCCTCGTCCAAAAGAAAAATGGACAATGGAGAATGTGTGTAGATTTCACAGATTTGAACAAGGCATGCCCAAAAGACAGTTTTTTACTTCCAAGGATAGATCCGTTGGTGGACGCTACATCAGGTCATGAATTGCTCAGTTTCATGGTCGCCTACTCGGGATATAACCAAATCCAGATAAACAAGACTGACGAAGACAAAACAACATTCACAACTGATCAGGGCTCTTACTGTTACATAGTAATTCCATTCGGGTTAAAAAACGCAAGGGTAACATATCAAAGGCTGGTCAACAGAATCTTCGCATGGCAAATAGGAAGGAACATGGAACTGTACATTGATGACATGCTGACCAAGAGAATCTCGGCAGACAAGCATACTTCGGACCTACGAAAGACATTCGATGTTTTGAGGAGATACCAAATGAAGCTAAATCCGAACAAGTGTTTATTCGAAGTTCCTTCAGGAAGGTTCATGGGTTTTCAAGTTCACCAAAAGGGAATCGAAGTCAATCCTTAAAAGATCCAAGCCCTGTAGAGGATGACCTCACCAAGAACATTAAAAGAAGTACAACGCTTAACATGATGTTTAGCTTCCTTGGGAAGATTCATCTC
Source organism: Dipteronia dyeriana (assembly GCA_032871835.1). Classification (NCBI taxonomy): domain Eukaryota; kingdom Viridiplantae; phylum Streptophyta; class Magnoliopsida; order Sapindales; family Sapindaceae; genus Dipteronia; species Dipteronia dyeriana. The sequence goes on from CM065297.1 coordinate 15,388,067, forward strand.
AAAGGCCACAGACAGATGCAGAGTAATCAAAAAAGGAAAAGGACTCGAATAGAATGAAGAGCGCGAGCAAGCTTTCTTAAAAATCAAAGAGTACATGGGGTAGGCCCCTATCCTTTTGAAACCACAAATGAGAGAGATACTCCATTTATACTTATCATTTACAGAACTAGCAACGAGCTCAGTCCTAGTCAGGACAGAAAATGGAGTTCAGAAGCCAGTGTATTATACCAGCCGAGACCAGGTATTCATAAGCAGAAAAAATAGCCCTAGCATCGGTTTCAGCAGCAAGGAAGCTAATGCCATACTTTCAGGCTTTTACAATCCAGGTTCTCACCAGCTGTCCAATGAAACAAATTTTATAAAAGCCAGAGATTTCAGGAAGACTAACCAAATGGGCAATCGAGCTAAGTGAATTCGATATCTAGTACGTCCCCGTGACATCCCTCAAAGGGCAAGCAGTGACAGATTTTATAGTAGAGTTCATAGTGCCAAACCTGGAAGCAAAAAAGATGTTAGGAAAAAAATTCCCATGGAAATTGTATGTTGATGGCTCTTCAAACACTCACGGCAGTGGGGCAAGGATCGTAGTTTGCACTCCATAAGGAGATGATGTTGAATGTGCCCTGAGGTTTGACTTCAAAGCAACCAATAATCAAACCGAGTATGAGGCGTTACTAGTTGGACTCAGAGTCTGCATAGCTCTCGGGACCGATGAAGTCGAGATATTTAGCGATTCACAGGTAGTTGTCAACCAAGTCCTGGACGAATACCAAGCCAAGGATGAAGGCATGATAGCTTACCGTGACATTGCAAAACAGCTCATCCAGAAATTCAAAGAATATAGGATTGCCCAGATTCCCAAGGAGAAGAATGAAAAGGCAGACGTTTTGTCTAAACTAGCATCAACAACAACCGCAATCAGGCAAAAAACTATTTCGGTTGCACATCTCCTCAAACCGAGCACAATTGAACCGAAAAGCTTAGAAATTTTAGAAATCCGAACACCGCCAGATGATTAGATAACTCAGCTGAAAAAATTCCTGGAAGAAGGCGTGCTCCCGGAAGATCCCTTACAAGCAAAACGTATCAGATATCGATCAGCAAGGTACACGTTGGTTGAAGGAGAACTATACAGAAGGGGGTTTTCCCGAACACTCCAAAGATGTGTGTCAGAAGAGGATGCATACCGGATATTACAGAAAATCCACGGAGGAGTTTGCGAAAATCACACTGGGGGTAAAAGTTTAGCACACAAGGTACTCAGGTAAGGTTATTATTGGCCTACTTTATTCTCAGATGCACAGCGATGTTCGGAGAGTTGCAATACTTGCCAAAGGATCGCTGATGGTATTCGAAAACCTCCTGAAAAACTCAGAAACATCACATCCCCATGGTCATTTTCCATGTGGGGTTTGGATTTAATCGGCCTAATGCCAGCCGGGACAGGGGGTGGAGCGAAGTATGCCATAGTTGCCGTTGACTATTTAACGAAGTGGGCAGAAGCTGAAGCATTGATGCATATCACAGAAGCGAATACCACAAATTTTGTGAAAAAGAATATACTTCATAAGTTTGGAGTCCCAAACACTATAATCACTAACAACGGCACCCAGTTCGATAACCTGAAATCTAGATAGCTGTGCAAAGAGTACCGGATTGTCAATTACTATGCCACACCTGCCCACCCTCAAACAAATGGGGAAGTTGAAGCAGTGAACAAAATCATCAAGCACATAATCAAAGCAAAGCTAGATGCCAAGAAAGGAAACTGGGTTGAAAAGCTACCCGAAGTATTATGGGTGTATCAGACGACAACAAGAACTTCAACATGAGAGACTCCATTCACTTTAGCGTTTGGAACAGAAGCTGTTATCCCCATAGAAATGTCGTATGCATCACCCCGGGTCAGGCTATATGATGAAAAACATAATGTTGATACGCTATTGCAAAGTCTAGATGAACTAGAAGAGAAAAGGGAGAAGTCTCGAATACGAAATATGGCATATCAGGAAAGAGTAGCTTGCTACTACAACTCTCATGTTCGGGTCAGGAAATTCCAACTAGGACACCTGGTACTCAGGAAGGTGTCATTGAACACAAAAAATAAAGCTGCAGGTTCTCTGGCTGATAAATGGGAATGCCCATACAAGATCGAAGTAATAGCTGGCCTTGGAGCATATTGGATTGCACAACCCAATGGAGGGGTTTTACCCCGACCATGCAATGCCCAATATCTGAAAATTTTCTATCCTTAAATTATTTTTTATTTTCCCTTCTAGTCAGGACAATTTTAGTTAGATCAAATATTAGCTTGGAAACTTATATCTTTGTTGGTTTTGCAGTTATAAATAAAAATCAAACTCGAGATTTCCGAAAAATAAAGCATATGATAATAAGAACATATGAAAGACGGGCATGCTAATAAGAACATGCAAATAGAATACTCGGGACCATTGATTCCCAAATGGCCGGAGAAGCTCGAAGGAGCATGCCAGCCGAGCAAGGTCAATTGACTTTAGCAAAAAGGCAAACCCGATGCACCAGATTCTGGAGAAAGGCTCGGGACGCTATCAGAAAAAATTCCGGTGAAATGCGTAGCTGTGTTAAGCGATTTGAAAAGCTTAACGATTCGGCAAACCCTTGCACAGAAAAACTGGGGAAACGTCCTCGGTAATGTGTAATTACTCAAAACATATGATCATGGTGAGCCTTGATGCAATGTTTGGGTAGCAACCGAGTATGAAACACAAGTATAAATCTACTTGCCTGTTTTAAGATGACTCGGTTAATAATACTAGCCAGTTTAATAAGATACTTGGCGCTAAAAATTATTCGGGTGACAACCGGTTTAATAAGATACTCGGTGAGGTTAGCCGAACATCAGAATTAGTCAGTTTAATAAGATACTTGGTATAAAGATTGCAATAGCCAATTTAATAAGAAACTTGGCGTTAAAAATTATTCGGGTGACAACCGGTTTAATAAGATACTCGGTGAGGTTACCCGAACATTAGAATTAGTCAGTTTAATAAGACACTTGGCATAAAGATTGCAATATCCGATTTAATAAGATACTCAGCAACAATAGAGTCAAGATAAAGAAGACTCAGTGGAATTTCTTGAGCAATGAATCAGATCAGACCACTTGGTTTTCAGAATTAGTTAACTCGGGATTTTATTAATCTTTATAAAGAATTGTTACAAAGAATGGTTATAAAGAATTGTTACAAAGAATCTCTACAAAAATGAATTTCTACAAAATAAATCAGGAGGATTTTGAACTCTTACCGATGCTCAGGCCGAGCACCATTTCGTATTCACGGAGCAGACTTTCGTTGGAAGGCAAAGCAATCATGTCGACCGAATCGTCCATCCATTGGCTGTAATCTTCTCCTGTGATCGGTCTGACATCAGGCACCACATCTTCCACGACCGACTCCTGACTGGAGTAAAACGTCGAGAGGGAGTGCTTGAATGGAACATCCAAATGCACGGGATGTGGCTCTTTGCCTCGGCCATGACAATAAGCTCTCCACTCCTTCATCTGAGTCCGAAGAGATTCCAAGGACCGATCCACGTGATTCTTGATCGATAACTCCCAGTTGGTTCGGGCTTTTTCAGTTGCCCGATTCTTAACCTTGAAGAACTCGCCAGCTGAAACTAGCCCTCGCTGAAACTCCCGAAGGAGAAATGCATCGTAGGCAGGGGATCTTTTAAAACGATCAACCACCTGACTTCAAGTTCCAACCTGGCCTCTTTGGATAGGGACTTAACTGTCAAAGCTTGGAATTCTAAGTCCTCGACCTTCTGTTCGTATGCCGACTTGGACTGCTCCGCTTCCTGCTCGGCCTTAAGCATTGATTCTTGGGAAGAAGACAATAAGTTTTGAAGTAACGTAGCCTTCTCTTCTGCCAAAGAAGCCCTCTCTTCGGCCTCCAACTGCTTCGCCAAACAATGGTCGGTAAACAATTGGGTAGAGCCCACCTTCTTTGGATAAGCCGCCTCAACCCTAGCTCAACTGTCCTCACTTTCTTTCAGTTGATCCTCGAGACGCCTTATTCGATCAGCCTATTGTTGCTGCGTCTGAACCAACTCAACGAACCCGACCACCATCTACAAAGAAGTTTAATTAAAAATCTGGCAAACAAACAAGACAATCGAAGAGTTAGGAATAACTTATAAGATGCGCCGTTGAAAATATTTTGAAGATGCTCCGTTAAAGAGCCATCTCGAAAACAGCTTCAACAGTCATCCTCAATGAAAGCCCGACCAGATGACATCGCCTATAAAAAATCCTGGGGGGGAGGATAGGAAGGGTCATCTGAGAGTTCAGCTCTGACATCTTCAACCCTAAAGGGGGAGGGGGGGAGAGCCCCTGATCGGGTCCGAAGTCTTCACACCCGTCGATGCTTCAACATCAATGCTCGGGGGAATCTCAGCTCCGGTGTCTTCATCACTGAAGTAGATAAATGAAACCACCCGAGGAACCTTATGGGGGTGAGAGGGAGAATCAATCGCCTTCTTCTTCTCGACCCGAGAGCGATGAAAGCAGAGATCAGCTGAGGGATCTTCCTGAACATCCTCCCGAAAGGATACAAAAAATTCAGGATCTGTAGGTACTTGTCCCTCAGAGGTTTTAAATCCATCACCGACGTCTGACTGCTCGGCAGGTCCTTCACTAAGACCCTCACTCTGCCTCTCCCTGTCATTAGGCATCTCCTGAGTATGATCCGTTGGACCACTCAGACTACTAGACTCCCCAACGGTCGGTTGAACGACTTCCTTGGGGACATATTCGGGGACCTGTTCCTCAGTCACGTCAGGTTCCTCGTCAGACTCAGGCAGGGCAATACCATCTTCTCTCTGACGAGAAGCTTTTTTTCGTCTCGCTTGAAGAATCGACTTCACTTGGCGAGTCTGAAGGTCGCAGATGATGTCCGTATCATACACTTAAAAAAAAAAATCACACCAGAATATAAAAAATATATAATAAAAAAAAGGGGGTTACAAAGACCATTTACATCATCTGCGGTAGCCCAAAATCTGGCTGAAGAAGCTGTGCTCTATCATATTTTTCTCATTAAAAAGATAAGTTCTGCTCCTCTTCTCCAGGGTGTGAACTGCTGCCCGAGCAAGTCTGGTAAGCTCATCATCGCTGAATTTAAGCTTTTTCTTGTTCCATACCTTGGGGGAACAGAAAAAGCAGGGAACTTTCAACACTCTTTGAGTTTCCTCAGCCGATAGAGCGACTTCAAGACAGAGATTCCATCCGGTGAAAAACCAACTGTTCTTCCAGAACTTTTTGGATGAAGGGAATCCCCATACAAAACCCCTCTTTTTGGGGTCATCAGAGGTATCAACTCCCCGATTCACCTTTTTCCCCTCGGGAACCCAGCAATCTGGCTGATTAGACATGAGAAAATAGGTCACTGTCTTACCAGATTGCCTTAATGTGAAGAAGTGCCCGATTTTACTCGGGGAAGGTGGCGACAAGTTCATTCGGCTCCACATGTGCCACATGCACATCAAGATCTTGTAGTTGTTTGGGGACAGTTCAGCCGGAGCGATCCCTGCTTCAGCCAGAAATCAGGCAAAGAACGGCTGCAGAGGAAGAGTGACACCGCAGCAGAGCATGGATCCATAGATTGCCACCATGCCCGGGGGAGGATTCCACGCAGCTCTATCACCCACAGGAATCAAGGTAACCGAATTATCCAGGTCGAATCAGGCACGATATTTTCAGATCTCATCCGCCCCGACCACATTTGGTTCGGCATCAAACCCACTCGGGCGATCAACAGAGAAAGAGAGACGAGATACTTTGAACCTCTCTTCGACATCGTTCTCGTTAACAGTCTGCTCCTGGATCCAAACGTTGCTCGAGTTGTGCTTATGGATTTCGCTTTTGCTTTGATGCTTTTCCATCCTTGATCGAAGTGGTACCCTGTGATTAGAAATGACAGATTCAGAACTAGATGAATCAGAATCAGAATCAAAACCGGATACAGAACTAAAGTGGACGTTAGGGTGAAACCCAGAAAATTCGACTTTTAAAAAATGAGGTTTATCAGGGGCTATTTCCCCCAATAATCTTCGAACACAGGAAACCAGTTGGAAATCCCCACGATCGAGTGCTTCAAGAGCTATAGTACAGAGTCGAAGACGGGAAGTTGGATCCATTAAAACAAACATCGAACGAAGAAAACTGATGCAAAATCTTCAACGGAGAATGGCAATTTTCTGTGCAAAAAAACCTGGGCAGGAAAAATATATGGTTTGAGTTTTTGAGAATGAACCAGCGCAACCCCTCAGTGAAGAATTTAAAGGGGTGATATCACGAAACCCTAGGACCTCAAGGCGGGAAAAATGACAGATTTGATGAAGTTGGCGGTGCATTGAGAGACGTGTAGGTCGTTTCTCATAAATGGTATCGAAAAATGAAGCGGCAAAAGACACGTGTTAATAAGAGAATTGGCTTTCGCCGTCAGAACTCCAAAACGTCGCCATCATTGAGATATTGCGTGAGGGGGCAAATCGAATTTACAGGGTCACCATTAAGACACACCATTATGATAAGACATTTACTCTAGCACTGAAAATATGTAAAAATTGAAAATTTGATTAAAATACTTTTGCCCAAAACGAAACCTTGTTCGACAAAAATATTTTAAGGGGGTATTATCGTATGTAAATTTTACCAGACGTACACGTCATCGACAGAGAGGATAAAATTGCCAGGTGGACGTCCAAATATGCATTCAGGAAATATCCTGCAAGACATCACCAAAAAAGAGAAGCCAGAGTAAATAAGTATTGAACAAAACCTACTCGGGGTCAACTGACTTCATATACTAATCGGGGTCAGTTAAAGATACTCGGGGCTAGTTGATGACATTTTCTACTTGGGATCAAATGATGTCACTCGGAACTAGTTGATATCGTGTTCTACTCGAGACAAACATGAAGAAAACCGAATAAAAAGCCTAGCGCGTAGCTCACATGAATCGAGTCGTTAAAATACGCGAAGATATCCATATCAAAAAGGAATTCCAAGAAGAACATAATATCAAGCAGAAAGGATTCCTAATTAGGCAACAATTTTATTTCTTCAAAAGACTACGCCTTTATAAGGAAATAAGTCCTAACTGGACTATACCACTAGAATCCCATTCAAATCTCAATACAAGTCTCCGAAATAGGAAAGAAAAACTACTTCGAACAAGTAACCAGTCATAGTAAAATACAAAGATCTTTTATTATTTGTACAGAGAGAATTAAGGTTCTATGAACATATAAATAAACCCATAATCTCGTCACAAAAAATATATAGAAAAATACAGAGAGAAAAAAGAGAGATCGAGAATTGTAATTATTCTATTCATAGTGGATTTTGGCTTGGTTGATTATTCAGCCACTTGTGGACGTTTCTCCAGTCATCAGAGTTTTACCACGTAAAAACTTGTGTCCTATTACTTTCTCCTTCTCTTTCTCTTTGAGATCACAGCTAAAATCTAAATCTTGTTGACTTTTCTCATACATCCCGAAATCGACGTCAACAAGCTCGATTAGTTGCAACAAATTCTTGAGTACTTCTTAAAAAAGCTCGTGGTTTTTTAATTGTTATTTTATTTTTAATTAGATGTTCTAAACTTCTCGGGAACTTGAAAAAAATGCTAGATGAAAGTTTAAAAAAGCACGATAACTTGCCAAGAAAATCTCGAGTACTTCTGAAAGAAGCTCGATCAGTTGCAACAAAATCTCGAGTACTTCTTAAAAAAACTCGAAGTTTTTTTAATTGTTATTTTAATTTTAATTAGTTGTTCTCAATAGGGGAGTGAATCTGGTGAGAATAATCATATTTTACAACGGTCGATGAGAGCTTACCTGACAGAAGTCAGAGGTATTTAGGTTCCGATAACCAAGGATTATATATGTCAAAGAATATGACTTAAGATGAACTGGTGCTGATCATGCAAACCGTTGTGAAGTATGATGATAACAAATACAGTGTTGATCAACAGTGTATATTCATTGTTCCTGGGACTACATGTCATACATTTATAAGAAACGACGATGATGTTCAGTTTATGCTAGGGGGAGATACGGTGATCCCTCTAATATGTGTTAGTCTAATTGAGAGGCCAATAGGAGGTGTAATTGGTGAAGTTATCTCTCCTCATGTTAAAACCCAACAATTTCGATCGTTAGGTGGAAGCAACCAGTTGTTCACAGAAAGAAGTGAGATTAACGGTCGAGAAAACATGTGTGGTGTCCCACCGGAAGTGGCCGGCCACGGTGAATTATTCGGAACTCAATTCAATGATGTGTTTGGATATCAAATTGAGATGAATGATGGGCAGTTCAACCACCATTTCAATGAGTTCTACAATGATATGAACAGTGAGGAGAACATTGAACCGAATCTTGGGCCAATTAATGAGTTGGGTAATTAGTCAAATTTTCATCCGGTGGATAATGTAATGAACAATGTGGATGAGGAAGAACCTGTCAAAACGGAAAGACATGCAAGACATGTACAAAGATTTCTTTCCAGTGCACTAGATATAGTTAGGACCTCTGAGGTCCGGCCTTATGTGACTCCATATGAATCTGATAATATCATAACATGGATTATTCCAAGAGTGAAATCATACTCGTTTGGTATGGGTGGAAGCAAGAACTTGGTAGACGCTGAACCTACAAACATGATATATAAATGACAATTTTGTCCTACTTAAAAAGATTTGAAGAGACTAGTTGGTCATTTTGCAATGCGGTAGAACTTCGAGTAGAAGGTAAAAAGGTCTAATAAGACAACATTACATCTGGTTTGTGTGATGGACATACTTCAAAGTAAAATGTTTTGTTAACGAACACACTTGTCCATTGAGGGAGATTCACCGTCGCCACTGACAAGCTAATGCAATTATAATTGGAGAAGTGGTAGCACCTAGACTTCAACAACATGATGGTCGACTCATGTGTCCGAATGACCTAATCGCGGACATGAAAACAATGTATGGCATCCAAATCCTGTACAGTAAGGCACATCAAGCCCTTCATTATGCGTTGTCACTCACCTATGGAACGGATGAAGGAAGCTTCCAACTACTGCCATATTTCGGTTACGTGTTGGAATAACAAAATCCTGGCACAATTACTGACTTACAGTGTGACGAAGATGGTAATTTTTTCTATTTTTTCATGTCGTAAGGTGCCTCATTTAAAGGATTTCGGAGCTGTATATGTCCAGTTACTGCAGTATATGGTACCCATTTGAAGGGAAGATTCGGGAGTAAAATGTTTGTTACCACTACACAAGATGGGAACGAACATGTGTATCCAATTGCTTTTGGGTACGACAACTCAGAAAACAACCTTTAATGGGAGTGATTTTTGGATTGCTTGTAGGGCGTCCTAGGTCATATTGATTATCTGGTTTTCATTTTCGATCGGTATGCAAACGTTGAAGTCAGGATTACCAAAGTGTTTCCCGATGCAACCAATACAATATGTTGTTGGCATTTTAATGAAAATATAAAGAAGCGATTTCACAGAAAGAATGTTGCACCCATAATGGAAAAAGCAGCTAGATTGTACATTGAATTGAAATATAACCGTCACATGAAAGAGTTACGTAACCTGTACCATAATGCATATGAGTATGTCAATGTTGTCGGTCCCCACAAGTGGTCCCGTGTACACTGTCCGGAAAGAAGGTATAGGGTATGACAACAAATGTTGCTGAATGCATAAACTCATGTCTAAAATTTACACGACTTCTGTCTATGTTGACACTGACATAGTTCATTAGAAATATACTACAAAAGTGGTTTGATGATCGCCATCGAGCTGCACAGTCCATGCGTCATCAGTTAACCGACACAGAACATCTTGTGATCCTCAAACAGTTGAGAAGTGTGGTTATATGACTGTCAATCCAGTTGAATGGAACGTATTCTCTATCAAATGGTTTGGGAAGCAGTTGTCAATTGACTTAGCCCGGAAGACTTGCACGTGCAACAAATTTGAAATGGACATGTTTCCATGTTCGCACGCGCTTGCAGCAGCAAGGTACAGTACTTGGATTTCACATCTTTGTGTTGTTGGAAATGGATTTTATATCTAACTTTTATGTTTTTCCAGGGAGCGAAACTTAGATTTCATTTCTTTGTGTGCAGACTTTTACAAGAGACAGACACTTATCGATGCGTACTCGATTTCTATTATACCTATTGGCCATTCTTCTTCTTTGGTAGTGCCAGCCGATATCGCTGAGCATGTTGCATTGAATCCATTATCTAGGAGGCAAACAGGACGTCCGAGGGGGGGCTGCCATCCCTCATCTTTAGAGAGGACAACCACTCTATCGTGTGGAAGATGTGGACAATCAGGTCATAATGCTAGGAGGTGTCCTAACTCATCTTTGAATAATGATGGTCCGAGCAGAGTTGTTCCTCAGGAATACCGGCATAAATGTAGCATCTGTCATTCAGTTGGACACAACAAACAAACGTTCCCTTAAAAAGAATCCACCGTAGTATGAACGGATGCGTTTAGTTAGGAGTCATTTTCATTAGTTGTAATTGTACGACTTGTATCTCATTTCCATTTTCAAATTAAATGTGGATGTAAATTTTAAGTTTCCTTTTTAAGATCGGTATGCAATGTGTTGTTGTGCAACGTAAACAATTTTAAATAATCAAAGAGTGATAATGTTAAAAAAAATGTATATAAACAAATTATGTACAGTCACTACAATCGGAATTGTGGCTGGGAGTTACAGAACACCTCCACAGCCATCTTTTCCCGTATGGTAGGCATATTGTCTTCTGTACAGTCATACTGAACCCTGTTCGCCGATACGTACTCTATCAAACTCAACGTATGTACCCCACAGTTACGCTGCAATGCACGACAAGCACAACTGTTAAGTTGATAATAAATTATACAGGTAGTTATTTTGATGTTTGAACACGTATACCTTTTCTGTTGTTGCGGCGTGGCTTATCTCGACAGTACTATTCCGCCTCTGGAACTTCTCCTCACCGGGTTTCCTAGTGTTGTGAAACCTGGACGGATGCAACATCGAGGGAAAAAACCATCTCAGTGGTCGTGCTTGATGTTTAATTATATGGACGGGGATGTCATGTCTGAAGGGGTCTAGGATATATATAATCCCGTCAGTCAGGTCCACACTGGTCAGAAGCCAATGCTGGCATCCGACATTGCACGGAATAAGAACCTGTACAACACATATACATATGATAAAATCATATTGTTCACCAAAATTATAGGAGAAACATATTGAGGCCTTCATTAATAACAATTACCATGTCAACCTCGTGTCATGGCCGGATTCCTTCGGGGAGTAAATTACGTACGGTCAAAAGGTCGTTAGCGGACCACCTGTACTGCAACACCCTCCACCCCAGCGTCTTCACTTCCCCATCAGCATAACGAGACATTTTTCTATCCCATTGATACTCCAACAATGATTATATAAAAAAAATTACCAGCGGAGTTAAGATCACAGAAAAAAGTGGAGTTATAAACACTTAAAAAAACACTTACAAAGAACTGGGTGCCCAAAATGTTCATCTTCTGGTTGTACACAGTGGGGCATGCTCGTTGACGCTTTCATTAAATGTTCAGGTACGTATCCATATGCTGAAACATAATTACAAAACAACGTTACAATTCGAGTGTGATGAAAGCGAAACCCTGTTAAAGTTAGGTGTGTACCGTGTCAAAAAACTCCATGTGGTTCTCTTAGAACCGTTGGAACCAACCCACGTTTACTAGCTCCATGAGATCAACATTGCGTCTGCATTAATTTTTACAAAACATCATAACAATGAATGTGAAATAAACTAAAGGTGTTTCAATTAGGTAAAAAGTATGATACTTACAATTCCCCCATCAAGTTCCTGTTATATGATTTGTAGGCCTCCAGCTGACCAGCATCTACCAAAGCAGTAGGAGTGAATGCATGCTCTAATGTTGCCGGCATTATCCTTGGCCTCTTCGGGCGTGTAGGGTCCGTGTATGGGCTCATCAGCTGCTACATGCGCTTGCGTGCACAAGTGATATATGGGGTACGGGGGATCCCATGGGATGGTCTGGATGTGTCGGTGGGAGGAGGAGAGATCCCGCAGGATGGTTTGGACCTATCTCTGAGAGGTGAAGGGAACCTACTGGATGGTGTGGACCTATCTTTGATAGGTGCATAAGACCCACGGGATGGTCTAGAGCTATCCCTCGGAGGAGTCAGGGACATACATGATTGACCGAACCTATCCCTGAGAGGAGTCGGGGTCCCACGCGATTGAAGAGACCTGTCTCTAGAAGGAAAGGACCAACGAAAAGATTTGGATGTGTCCGTAGGATGAGGATAGGCCCGACGAGATGGTTTAAATATGTCTCTAGGATGAGGATGAGGCCCACAGAATAGTTCGGAGGTGTTCCTAGGTAGAGAGGTCTGATCGGATGGGCCGAACCTGTCCCTAGGTAGAGGGGTTCCACGAGATCGAACCGTAGAGTCAATTCCGGTGGAGGAATCACTCAGACGGCATGATCGATCAGACGAAGTCTCCTAGACCTCCATAAGCAGGGGAAATTCAAGTGTATGTTCAGTACGAGTCTTCTGTTGTCATCTTGTAACTCCAGTCCCAGTACTCTATGTCTCGGGTCCGGTACCAGTACCCTGTGTCTCGGGTCCGGTACCCTGCATCTGACCTAAGCTCCCAGGGTCTGTCCCCTCTATATGGCTACATAGCCCGTCTCTATCTCTGGGACTTTTGACTCTATCATGGGACAGTGGACCCTTTTCTACTGTCTATGATGTCGAACCCCATCGCCTTCAGACCAAGTCCATCAACTTATGATGCTGTCTTTTTTGTTATGTATCACTTCTCTAGAGATTATCTCGTAAAGCACGGATTGAAGCCTCAAAATCTTCGATTCTACGCTCCGACGGCCCTGAAAACAATTACACATTGTCAGTCATGCACATGTAAATGCGTTTGAAACAAATAAATGCAGAACACCAATTTGAACATACCTCACGCTCTCCTCCAACGTCTCCTCGTGATCCGATATCTCTAGTAAAATGTCCAGGCATCCTAAATCGTACCCACATCTACCTCCGGTGTTTCCCACGAGCTAACCCTGTGTTCGAATGCATCTGTTCACTCCCACGACGATACTCTGGCTCCAAACCCTCTGTGTCACTCGGTCTGGCACTCACTGTATCCGGTATAACCTCATGCCCGACACTCAATGGATCTGGTATCGACTCCTCTATGCCCGCATAATACGGTTCACCCTTCTAAGCTTCTGTGAGCATCAATTCCGTCATCGCAAACATCTGAAACTGTTGTTAGATCGTTGTAATTGTAACAACTATTAACATTAACAATTAAGATACTTACCTGTGCTATGAATATCTTCGACAACTTATCTGCCCTCGGTTGTTTATGTAACTACCACTTGAGAATAAGGGGAGACAATTCGGTATCCCTCTTCCTCCCCAACTGGGTGCCAAGCTAAGAGATCACCTCAAAAGTAATAATCTGCATAAAATACAAGTACCTTAAGAATCCTTAATTTATTAAACGACAAATAACGTAAATATTGTAATTCAAAATTCTTACCAATAGGGCGTATGATAGACCGTAAATGTTGTAGGTTTCAGCATGTGTACGTCAGTGCCCTTCGTCAGCTGGTGTCTCTTGAACCGCTCCCATTGCCCGTCAAACACATGCTTGAATGAGAATATCAAATGACTGTACACGTGGGCACCCCACGAGAACGCGTCGAAAGCATCAAGATCCTCCACCAGTCGGAACTGCCAAACTGGAATCTTCACTCTCTCGTTCAATCCCATTAGTATCTAGTTCAGCATATACAGGAGGCATAGCTTCACACTATCGTATGCCTGCTGAAACTGGACCAGGCTCAAAACATCTTTCAACTCCCCGAATGAAATCTCATCCCTACCAGCAAAGTAACGCTCATGTATGCCATTGTCCACGATAGCATACTGACTCGTGTCTGGTACATCTTTGAACCGTAACCCGGTGATCAAGCAGAGTTCTACTTTCGAGAACCTCACCTTCTGATTCCCCAGCATAAAATACATCTTAACTGACGACCCAGTATGATACACCTCCTGCAAAAGCAGCCGATGGATGACACCACCCGTAAACTTCATACGCTTATGAATCATCATGAAATGCCCAAAGCATGACGCCATAAATCGACGATGGTCTTCAACAACAATTTCTGTCTGGACCTGGTTAAGTATGTCGTCTATAACCCCAATGGCATCAAAATGGTCGTGACAAGTGAGTTTGCCCTCATATCACTTTTCCTACGGAGTTTTAATCACTTCCTTCAACCGATTCGACATCTGGAAAATCACAAAAAAATACATGAGTTTACTATAAATACCTCATAAATAACTGCAAACAAGATCCAGTCTTTATAAAAAATCTTGGATCGAATAAAAAACAAACTCGAATGTATGAATAAAAAGCTTAAATATATACAAAAAAAGTATGATTTGATGAAAAAAAAGTTGAATAAATACAACAAAAGCATGATTGGATGAAAAAAAACTCGATTATATACGAAAAAAGTTCAAGCATTCAATATAAAGTCTCATATATACTGGAAAAGGTCACAATAAACAAAAAAAAACTCGAAATTCAATACAAAAATCTTGAACGTGCACATAAAAAGCTCGGTTACAGGGGAAAAAAGTTCGATATGAGCTAAACCTACAATTAAAAATCTCGGGTCTTCAATAAAAAGTCTCATAAAAATTGAAAAAAGTCACAATATACAAAAAGCTCGAAATTCAATACAAAATCTCGAACGTGTACATAAAAATCTCGGTTACAAGGAAAAAAAAGCTCGATACGAGCTAAACCTACAATTAGAAAGCTCGGGCCTTCAATAAAAAGTCTCGTAAAAACTGAAAAAAGTCACAATATATATATAAAAGCTCAAAATTCAATACAAAAATCTCGAACATGTACATAAAAAGCTCAATTATAGGGAAAAAGCTCGATACGAGCTAAACTTACAATTAAAAAGCTCGGGCGTTCAATAAAAGTCTCATAAAAACTGGAAAAAGTCACAATATACAAAAAGGCTCGAAATTCAATACTAAAATCTCAAATGTGTACATAAAAAGCTCGGTTACAGGGAAAAAAAACTTGATACAAGTTAAACCTACAATTAAAAAACTCAGGCCTTCAATACAAAGTCTCGTAAAAACTGGAAAAAATTAGAATATACAAAAAAACTAAAAATTCAATATAAAAATCTCTAACGTGTAAGGAAAAAACTCGATTATTGGGAAAAAACTCGGTAGAACAAAACCTACATATTTTAAGAAAAGCTCGGGCTCCTTTCAAAAAGGCTCGGAGTTCTATCAAAAACTCTCGAAAACCTAGAATACACATCTTTCTCAAACTAAACCTAAATTTAAAAAAAAAATGCTTGGACTCCTTTTAAAAAAGCTTGGGCGTCCATTTCAAAAAGCTCGGGTCTCCACCAAAAAGTCTCGAAAACCCAGATTACTCATCTTCCTCAAACTAAATCTAAATTTCAAAAACAAAAGCTCACCCCCATTTCTAAAAAGCTCGGGCTCTTTTAAAAAAGCTCGGATCTGAAACTAAAAGTCTCGAAAAACCAGTAAAAACTCATCTTCTTAAACACCTATTCCACTTCATTTCAAACCCTAACCGTTCCACATTTATTCTCAGATCGACAAATCAAACCTAATATACCATTTCATTCAACATTCAAACATGCACATCAACTTACCTAAAACAAAAACGATACCAAATGTAGCTCAACTTACCTCAAACAATTTCAAATACTCTGTTGAAGTCTCCAAATGTCACTGCTCGGTCGAAATCAAAGTTGTCGACGCACTTCCGGTCGGTTTCAAGTAACTTCAATTTCCTCTCTCTACTTTTCTCTCAAACAGTCGCACGCTCAAACGAGGTATTTTGGTCTCCACACATTAATGGATGCCTTTTAAACATATATTATTAATGTGGTGCTATTTGTATAATAGTCCCCTAAAATATGCTATTAATTTTTTAAACCCCGAATAAAAAAGGGCATTGAATATCAATATTTCCAAACTAATATCTCTCTTAGGCTAAATTCTTCTTCTGCTTCTCTTCTCAGACTCAAACCGAGTCATTCTTTTTTGCTTCTCTGTTCTTCTTCTTCCCAAATTTCTACCGGTTCTAATTGTGTCTCAATTAGTTCATATCAACTAAACGAGATAATACTGAAAATTGAGGGACCATTTTGAATAATATATCAAACTAAAGGGACTCCAATGAATTTAACCGTATAATATATAATATAGATGTGAATGGAAGGCGAATGGTGTGGCTAAGAGTTGGTGGGGTTGGGATCCACGATTCCACGTTAAAGCTGTGTGATGTGGAGTGGTTGGGTACGTGTGTGTGGAATGTTTGGACACGTCGAGCACTCCCAGTTTCCTGAAAATGCCTAGAGCAATGACTTGATTCAGATCTCCACTCCATCCATTTTCTTTATCACTCTCTCTTCCTTTTTTGTGAAAAATATCTTCAGATGCGAGAATGAATTTCCTTTTAATTCTCAGTCACTCAAGAGGTATGCAGTTTCTTTAATTAGATTTGCTTCTTTTAATTAATTGGAAATTATCTGTTAAAGAGCTGTTTGGGTTTATTATTTATTGTTTATAGGTTAAAAGGGTTTTTGTTTTAGTAAAGTCATTGGATTGAAGATAGGGTCAATTAGTGAATTGGGAACATAAATATTGGAAAATATATTGACAAAAAAAGAAGAAGAAATAATTAGAGTAAGGTTGTAGAGATTTAAAGGTCGCTCCAATGGAGAAAATTTATAAAAATATTTTGGTACTGACTGGTCCGTATCTAAGGTATTGACCCTTCCAACGGAATGTTGTCACGTGACATTCTTTTTTTAATTTTTTTACAATTACCCAATAAAATAGATCAAGTGGCATCATCCCATTGGTAGGATAAGTATCCGGTCAGTATCCATCCTATTGGTAGGATAAGTACTCGATCAGTACCCAAGTATTGTTCGGAAATTTATGGTGTAAAAGCTTACGAATTTTGCAGGTTTTCATTAAAGGTGTAAGAATCTACTAACTGCTGAAATTAATGATGGGATTGTAATGAGTGCAGGGGTAATTGTTTAAGATGGGTATTGTGGTGGTGGTATCATTGCCGTTGATTCTGTTCATCTTGATCGTTGCCCTTGCTTTCTATCTTCTTGGTAGATCCAAGGGCAGATGCGAAGCTGCCAGAGTTCCACAGTATCACGGACCTCCTGTTCCTGCTCCTCACCCACCTCCTCCTCTTCTAGATGACAAACCCTCGCAGGTCTAATTATCTGTGTCTTGAAATAGAATCATGAGTCGTGTTATATATATATGTAAATAAAAATGCATGCATGAGTCATGACATTATTTTTTGGATGGTTTATGTACAAATATTTAGACATCCCATGCAAGTTGTGGACAGTCAGTCTCTTTGCATTGTTCTCTTTCATGCACAAAATCTCCAGAAATATTAGTAAACAACAAGTACGTATTATATATAAATTTCTAATTATTACTTCTGTAAATTAAGTTTCATTTATGGGCTAGCATTCTGTTCGAAATCAAGAAATCGACTAGTGCAAATAGTAGAATAATGAATCTTTTAAACCACGACTTAACACAAAAAATAATAATAACCATCCTGTATGTATTTTTTTTTGTGCGAAAATTGATTCCTTAAAGTTATGTAATATGTTTTATATGTTGTGGAATTAAATTAACAGATGTATTGGATTTCGATTTAGTGTTCGTTTGACTAAGCTTTCTACTGGTTCAAAGGTCTACGAACATCTTTTTGGATTTTTTTAGAATTGTTTGGTTGAGATTTTAAGAATATCTATTTTTAATTGAGTAGTAGATTTTAAACCTCTACTAGATAAAAACTTATGGGGAGGTATTTCTCCAAATATATATATTTTAAAAAAAAAATCTACCAACCAAACAATTATATATATTAAAAAAACTATATTTCTAGTAGATCTACTACAAATAGATCTTATATCAATAGGTGTTTTTTAAAAACCCTAACTAAACAAGCTCTTAGTCGTATTTGAAACAATAATCCTGTAATCTGAAAGATCATCCATTTTTTTAATGTTAGATGTGTCATGTGTGGATCTCTACATTCTTTAATGTTTATACGTAATCGTTGAATACAATATATATATAACGAGATTAAAATTTCATTTTTTTTAATAAATCACCTACCGTGTGGTGACTAGTTCGAATCTAGTTGGGATATGTCCAGAATCTTAGATTAAACAAGCAATTCGGAGTCTTAATAAATAAACTTCATTTACGATATCATCGTACAAGAGCAGTGGTATTACAGTTTCATTTGATTGATGTAATTTTTTATTTTTTTTTAAATATGCCCGATCCACATTGAAGACAGACTCTTTTATCTTTGTAAAGGTTTGAATTAAATAACTTGAAAGGAGTCTGCCTTTTTATGGATGATCTTTGTAGTTAATTAAATAACTTGAAAGGAGTCTGCCTTTTTATGGATGATCTTTGTAGTTAACCACAAAGATCTGCTTAGAGATTATTATATGCAGTAGTGTCTAAAACTTTGGTTTGCTTGTTATTATTAGATATTACAAGTTTTCTTGTTCACATAAAAAGAACCGGATAAAACTTGATAATTATATCGAAACGTCTCGACAAATCCTAGATCCGATCAATATCAGGTTTCATGAAGCTCTATAATGGTAGTAATTAATTAAAAACACGTTTAATTAACTGATTAGCTAGGATCATACAATCATAGGGCTATTAACACCAAAAATAACATTTTTTTTTTAAAACACCTTGTTAATTTTACATAAAAATATCAAAACAGATCTTAATCTAATGATCCATCAAAATATCATATTGGTGAATTGTCTCTATCTATGATGTGTGGAGGCCTTTTCAATTCACTGATAACTAATTCATTATATAATTACAATTAAAATGTTAATTCATTATTTAATTAATAAATGAAACAAACTTAATTGAAAGTTGAAACTACCAGTACCACCAATCCAGCATTGAGCTTGCTTTTGTGATATAAGCAAAGTTTGGAAGTTTTGGGAATGAGTGGTAGGCTGAGTCACATGAATCACCATTCTCTAACACCTACCACTTCCTTTACATCACACCATTAATACATCATTTATGTTAATGTATATTCTAAAAAAAAAAAATCTTCTGAAATCATTGAAGGGTAGGAGTTCTCACATGCAAACTCGGTTAGAAATTTTGTTTTAGCTTTATAACGTTACATTACAAAATGATGGTCCTGAAAAACTGTCATGATCCTGTTAATTATGATAACAATCCTCTCCACGAAAATGATCACTAAAAAAAAAAGATTTGTTAGAAACCTAATCAACGACCTATAATTATTATAAAATCTGATTATTTCCACAAGAGAATCAAATTGGTTACAGAGAAAAGAAATTAAATTAAGGCAGCTAGCCCAACTTCAACAACAACAACAAATAAAAAAATGAAAAAATAAAAACAAACAAAAAATCAGATACAATCACAACTTAAATGAGATTAAGTCCATCCAATTTTGGTCTGTTTTATAGCTGCAAAATTGTATTTGTATTCAATATATAATTAAATAGATGATTGAAATTTTTTGTTTTGAAAGCTGAGAAATTCGTGCACGAAAATGAAACACGTTGTTTTTCCCAGAACTGAGCACACATACAATTGTGTCCTAGCTTGTTGGTGTGGTAGGTGAAATGTGCGGCCTTCAATCAAAATAGTCTGGTACCTCTTCTCTTCTCTTCTCTTCTCTTCTACCACCTACATGGTTGTTTAATTTATTGATCAATGTTGACAACATGTGGTGTGTTCATTGAAGAATTTGAGGAATTTACAACTAGTGCTTTCGTTTTCTTTTTGGTTAGTATGTATCGGTTAAAATACATAGTTGTATTAACAGTGTGTTTGTGTTGGAAAAGATAACTAGACTCTTTCTATATTGAATTTTTCGAATGAATGGTTCTTTTTCGTTCTATAAATCAGTATCAAAATCGAATAATAGTCTCCAACTAAAAAGGAATAGTTTGGTTGATTAAAAGACATTAATGGATTTATAAATATCAAACAACTAGTAACATTAACATATACCTTTAAGACACATTTTAAAACAAATTTATGACGAAACAAATTTAAATAAAAATACTATTACATATATGAAGCAATGCATACATGTTAGTTAATTAAATATATTTTTGAGAAGTTGTTTAAAGTATAATGATAGTTCCATGAGACCGATACCTCCTATAGATGAAAATGAAATATGAAAAGTGAAATGGGTCTAAAATCACCTACCACCACAAGGAAAATGGAGGATCGGAGGTTGTTGGCAGATTGACCAAGTCTATATCGATCTTATCGAGTCACCAAATAATTATCCAAATATACCTCTTTCAAGTTAAAATATATTAAGGCATTTTTGACTTTCTTATATGATCAAAAATTAAATGTTGGATCTAGATAATTTTGAAGTTTATAAGAAACAATTTCCAGATCATTAAAATTTGTTAAAAATATTAAAGTTGGTCCAAACCTAGCTCCTTACTAATTTTCCATATAAATTACTTCTATTAAAACATTAAAGGGATATTAAGATTTTAGTCCTTCTAGTTAGCGTTAATCTGGGTTTGGTCCACTAGTTTTTTGAATTACCAACTTTAGTCCTTCTGTCACAGTTTCCGTTTACTAACAACCTTTAGAGGACAAAATGACCATACTGCCCCTAGTACCTGTAAAAAGACCTTTATGCCCTTCATGAAGTGGGCTGTTGGGCTTGCTAAGCGTACCTCAACCCAGAACTAAATGCACCCTGAAACAAACCACCTTAGGCCACTGAATGCACCCCAGCCCAGAACTAAATGCACCCTAAACAAGCCACCTTGGGCCACTAAGTGCAACCCAGGAATTGCTAAGTATACCCCATTGAATCAGCTCGACGTCAGCGTGAAGTCATGTCGTTTTCCTCAGCCAGCGACCCGTCGAAGGTCCGACCCGGACCTGGTTCTTGACCCGATTGACCCGACTTGAAACCTGGTTGTTCTACACCCTTTTCGACTTCGTTTCCGATCGTTTTCTGCCCAGATCGACGGCCGACCATTTTTCGGTTCGTTTTCCACCCATTCCAGCCTCTCACGAGCACGTTTTCCATGAAATCACCAAATATAGAGAGAGAAATTAGAGTGACTGAGAAAGAGAGAGAGAAAGAGAAATATGAGATCTTGAGAGAGGGTTTGGTGGTGGTGGTGCTTCGGATCGTTTGGTTTTTAATGGTGGTGGTGGTGGTGGTGGTGGTGGTGATGGTGATGGTGATGGTATTGAACGAGGGAGAGAGACTGAGAGGGAGATGAAGAGATCTGGAGAATATGAGGAAGGGATTGAGGTCAATTTCTTAATTCCTAAAGTTTTGGGGTTATTTTTTAATTATTATTTATGTAGATATATAATTATATAAATTTATCAAGTGTAATTATATGTATTTATGAATGGTATTTGTATCTTTTTGGGGGTCAATTTCTTAATTCCTAAAGTTTTGGGGTTATTGTTTAATTATTATTTGGGTAGATATATGATTATATAAATTTATCAAGTGTAATTATATGTATTTTTGAAGGGTATTTGTGTCTTTTTTGGGATCAATTTCTTAATTCCTAAAGTTTTGGGGTTATTGTTTAATTATTATTTGGGTAGATATATAATTATATAAATTTATCAAGTGTAATTATATGTATTTATGAAGGGTATTGGTGTCTTTTTTGGGGTCAATTTCTTAATTCTAAAGTTTTGGGGTTATTGTTAATTATTATTTGGGTAGATATATAATTATATAAATTTATCAAGTGTAATTATATGTATTTTTGAAGGGTATTTGTGTCTTTTTAGGGTCAATTTCTTAATTCCTAAAGTTTTGGGGTTATTGTTTAATTATTAATTGGGTAGATATATAATTATGTAAAATTATCAAGTGTAATTATATGTATTTTTGAAAGGTATTTGTGTCTTTTTTGGGGTCAGTTTCTTAATTCCTAAAGTTTTGGGGTTATTGTTTAATTATTATTTGGATAGATATATAATTATATAAATTTATCAAGTGTAATTTATATGTATTTATGAAGGGTATTTGTGTCTTTTTCTAAAAAATAAATTATATTTTTAATTTTTAATTTTTAATATTAATTATTTTAATATATATATATATTTTTTTTAAATTTTTAAATGAAATACCAATTTTACCCTTATTAATGAAAAGCTTCTAGAAGCATTTATCAAAATTCCCATAGTACCCTTTTTGACCTAACGGAAGTCAACGGAAAACTAACGGAATTAGATGGTAGGGACTGGATTTGGTGTTGTTAGAGAACTGATGGACTAAAGTTAGTTATTTTAAAAACTAATGGACCAAACCCAGATAAACGTAAACTAGGGGACTAAAATCTTAATATCCCAACATTAAAAGACACAAAACTCTTGTTAGAGTGTTTTGCTATATATTGTCCCATTACGATACTGATTTTATATTTGAGATTTAAGAGGTTGAACGTAAAGTTTATAAAGTTTGAACGTGTATATGAAGTTCAATGTAAATATATAATTGTTAATTAATATTACATTTTAAAAGTTGGAACATTAAAGATTTCCGTAGTTTAACATTACCATTAAACTATATTATATAATGAATGAAATAAAACCTCTTATTAAAATATGTTATAGTTTCTTGTATTAATGAGTCAAGTAAATAATCAAATTAAGGGGAGATATTTTAGAGTATTCCGGTAATTATTCATACCAGATGACAAGAATTTTAATTAACAAAATTTTAGTCAGGTCTAGACGTCTAGTTAAGACAAAACGCTTCAGTTGTTAACACGAATATCTATAATTGAGTTGAATAATAAAATATTTGTATTTATTTGCTTTCTAACTACAAACAGAATCATTATTGGTAGATATTAAGATACTGCATTATTTCATTTGGCAATCATATATGAGATAAATTAATAATAATGCATGCATTTCATATTTTTCTGCTGGTTTATGATCTTAGTTAACTATATAATTTGAAATTAGTTCTCATTTGCCATTTGGTGCTAATTATAATTAAGAAGAAACAATCAACAAACTATTATTGAACAATAATTGCACACCACATAGACAATGTCGATTCTTGCTACACAAGTTTGTTGAAACTTCTTTTTCGACAACATCTAATGTTTTTTTTTTAAACAATATATATGGTATCTATGACTATTGTAGGATAAATTCTTAACTACTTTGTTTGGTCTTCTTAATATTAACATGTATATTCTCTTTTTTTTTTCTTTTTTTTTTATGAAATCTAACTCTTAACAGGTCGGAATTTGTTAGAACATGTAAGATTAAACACTGCATTATGTGATCAGGATTTCTATCTCACGATACATGTATGTCATGTTATGAATCACATTACATAGAAAAGAACAATTCAACAAGTTTTAAAACCGTTTTTTTTATTCAAACGTCGTAATTTGAATTGCGTTTTATATTATTGATAGTCAGTTTTATATTTTACAGTCATATGATTTTGTCTACACAAGATTGGAAAATCAAAACGTCTCCAAGTTTATTTAATTTGTGCTTATTATTCTACTCTTTGTATTATGTTGTTAAGATAATTTATTATATGAATTTCGGTTGATGAATTAAACTTAATTGGTATTGATGGAGAACAAAAAAAAACTACAAAAACCAATAGAACTCTAAAATTATAAAGGCTCTGATACTGTTACACCCACTATTTTCCATTAAAAAAAACAAGTCAGTGAGTCACAGTCACATACAGAGGAGGGTTGTTGGATTTTCCACAAAAACAAAAAGATTTCCACTTTAGTAAACCAAAGTAAGAGGTTGTCTGTTTTTTTGTCTGAAGACTGAATGATTCTGAATTTTTCTGAAAACTGAACGGAGACTGAAATCTGAACTCGAATGATATGTTTGTTTTTTTAAATTCTCACATCTGAATGTACTATCAACATGTTTGTTTTTGTAAAATAAAATTGTCTAAAAACTAGTAATTTTACATTTATATCCATACTAATTAAAAGAAACAATTTGACATGCATTATTCTTTATAAGACTTTTTGTGTTCTTCTGATTCAATTTTCAAAACAAAAAAATTATCAAAGAATATAATTTTACCAGTTCAATATGCACCAGATGTAAAAAAAAAAAGTTACTGATTTTTTTAGTAGGTTCTTGAATTATACACACACACAAATATATATATATATATATATATATATATATATATAATGAATTATTTTATAACATCTTCAAGCCATAAAATCGAATCAATTGTTTGAGTACTAGATGAATAGTTAGATAAAAAAAATATACAGAGTTTTTACCAGGATTTGGTAGGAGCTAAAGACCATAAAAAAAGTTATTGATTTTTTTTTAAATAGGTTCTTGAATTATATGTTTGTGTGTGTGTGTATATATATATATATAAAGAATTATTTTAGAACATCTTCAAACCATAAAATCGAATCAATACAGTAGACAAATTTATTGAGTTCCAAATGAATAGATAGATAATATATATATATATATATATATATATATATATATATATATATATATATATATACACACACACAGAGTTCTTACCACGAATTGGTAGGAGCTAAAGAAATTCAATTGTTTAATCCCATAAAAATTTCAGTATAAAAAGGTGATTATGGTTTTTTTTTCCTTTCTAAAACCCATTTAAAATAAGAAATATATATATATATATATATAATTCTACACCATATCAAATTAGAATAAATTTGGAAATATATCTTTTTTAGGAGGATAGATTTGGAAATGAATATATTAATTGTAATTCAGTGATTTGTAATTAAGTTAAAAGTCAAGATTTCTTACTTTTTATTTTAAGTTGTTTTTTTTATATTTTTAAGTTGTTTGACCACTTAAAAAAACAATCAAAACAACTTAATGAGTTCAATTCAGACCCATTAGATTTTATGTGGAAAAAACAAACGACCCCTAACTAAAATTATAAAATAAAATTTTAAAATTTTATCTAATAACAAGCTGATGTGAATGGGTCATATTATTGATGTATACTGTCTTGGGGTTTTTCAGCATATGATCGCTTGTGATGTTTTTTCCTCCGAATCAATCCAATTTTATCTATAAAAAAAAAATGACGTGAATGGGTCACTAATCATGTATTTGAATTGGTAATTAACATTATATGTACTTGCATACTTTGACCTTTTCTTCTCTGTTAATGCATGATTTGTCAAATTGGATGATTTATTATAATTACTATTTTTTTAAAAATTGAACTAACCTATAGTGAAAAGTATCGTAAACGACCATACGTTGAAAAACCCATCCATATAAATAATAAAAAGAATAATTAAAAATAACAAAAACAGGAAAAACACGTGATAGTATCTTTTCTCTGCTTTTATTTTATTTTATTTAATTAGTGGATGTTAAACAACTTAAGTCTTGGGGATGAAAAATTATATAACACTTTTTTGGGATTGATTTGTGCAATTAGCACCTCTTTAATAACTCTAGTTTAAATAACACTAAAAATAGGATTGGGACTAAAATACCTTCCATCTTCTACAATTTTCTCTAACCAGTCCTTTTTTTTTTTAAATCTCCATTGAAGGGGCTCGAGCTCCACCGCCGATGTCATCACCGGAGAGTTGATCGACAAAACCACCGGTAAAACGTTCGTCGTGCACCACCCATTGTAACCAAAGTATCTGTTTTGAGTTTCGAGTTGTGTGGAGAGAGAAACGAAGTCAAACCTTCATCGTCTCCAAACCTTCATCGTCAAATCTGCGACGATCCGTCGCGAATCCGACGAAACCGATGGTGCCAATGAACCCGGCGTCGTCCAATCTTCTAGATCTGACTAATTTCGGAGTCAATCGGTGCCGTTGTCGGATCGCCAATTTCACCATTGATGGTCTGTTACATGTCGCGAGGAAGAAGAAATCCACAAAAAAAAATCGATTTTCACCCAGTAAGTCCCGAATTTTTTTAAATAAGTCTCGAATTTATCCTAATAAGTCCCGAATTTATAAAATAAGTCTCGACTTTTACCTAATAAGTCTCGAAATTGCAAATAAGTCTCGAATTTGCGAGAGAAAAAAATACAAAAGAAAAACTTGGATGGACTCTGATTTTGATCTCGAATTTTACCAACGAAATTAGAACGAATTGAAACAAAAAAAAATCAGAGAGAAGTTTTTATGAGTTGTGAAATGAGAAGGAAAAGGAAAGAGAAAAATAGAGAAATTAAAAATGCAAAATAGAAGAAAAAAAATAAATGAGGGTATTTTAGTCCCCCCATATATTTTAGTGCTAATAAAACAAGAGTTATTAAAGTGGTGCTAGTTGTACAAACCAAAATTGAAAAGATGCTATATACTCCTATTTCCTCTGAGGGTCTTGTGGTGGGAGTTAAAGTCCAGTAATAATACCCACTATTTGTTTAGAATGACATTCTAAAAAAAAAGAGCCCTATTTTAGCTTTGAAATGTATCAATAGAAAAACTAAAAGAAACATTTCAACATTTAATTTGAGATATAACGAACCTTGTTTCCTAGAGAGACTATTTTATACAAAGTTTGTATTCAACTGTATAAATTAGCTTATAACTTCACATATATATATATATATATATATACAAAACCCCGTGTTATTTAACGATAAATATTTAAAAATTAACCTACAACTTAAATATGATGAAAATGTAGTAGAATGACTAAATTCATGAGAAATAATAGAAATGTTGGACTGACAATTTTCACTTGTTAGTGCAGTTCTACAATCAGAATAAATAACAGCACTATGAGGAATTATAATAATAAAAAGAGCACAAACACAAATCAATTAACATGGAGATTGACTATGAAAATTTTGATCGTTTTGTGAAGACTGAATATCTATATTAGTTTAATTTTTATGATTTGTTTCTGATTTCATTTAATTGAAATTTGCATCTTCATGAATAGAGGCTATTCCTTCAGAAATGGACCCCACAATAAATAAAAATTAGTAGAGGTTATTCACTTATTCTCTCTTAATTAATGAATATTATATTGGTTCTCTAATTAATTAAATTAGGGTTATATTCTTCTTCGCATTCAATAGTTAACAAAAAAAAAAAAAATCGAGAAGATCGAGAATTAAATCATTAATGGACTCAAAAGTTTACGTGGGTCATAACTCCATCACTCAAATTCCTCTAGGGGTATGTTTTGTATGAAGGAAAGAAAATAGGAAGGATGAAAAGATTTAGAAGGGATAGAAAAGATGAGAAAAAAGAAGAAAAATAATTTTCAATTGAACTGTTTGGTAAACGGGAAGGAAACAAGATTGGATGGAAAATTCTCTTTATCAATTTTACTATTTTACCCTTACATTATAGTTTATATATTATATATTTTTATATTTAATAAATGAAAATAATTTAAATAATATTGAATCCAACTTTTTTTTACAAAATGAATTCAAACTTTGTAATTTATTATTATTATATATATATATATATATAAATTAATACATTATGTTTTATAAATTTATTTTGAAAAATAAATTTTAAGTAAATTAAAAGATGGTAAATTTGTAATTTCATTAAAGCCAAAAGTCTTCACATATTTCTCACCACTTTTCCTCCCACTTTTGAGAGGATTAAAATGAATGGGTCCCACCCATCAATTTTTCCTCCTACTTTTACCTTCCGTCCATTTTTCTCTTCATACCAAACCCATTCTTTCTATTTTCTTCTCCATTTTCTCTCCACCATTTTCCTTTCTACCAAACATACCCTTAGTGAGTGACTATCTCTCAATTAATCGCGTGGATGGATGGGCAAATATTTAATTCAACTATTCATTCAACAAAAAAAATCTATTTATTCAGATGGGTAAATAAGTTGTAATTAATAATACAATTATGGGATGGTCATAAATTGTAATTAATTATGTTTCTTACAAAATGCTAAGAAAAAAATCGACTAAACATTTTTTTTAAAAAAACTTGACAATAAATTAAAAACATTTTCCAAAAAAAAATAAATCTAAATTTTAGATGAGTAAATAAGTTGTAATTAATAGTACAATTATGTGATGGTCATAAGATGATATAATGAATCACATTATTTGAAATATCAAATTAAGATGTTCTATTACTCTGGTAAAAAAAATTATGATCTTATTATTATTATTATTATTATTTATAACATTTTCATTTAGTTGGATATGTTAAATTTAATCATTTTACTTCATTTTAAATGCTCGGCATAGTTTAATAATTAGCAGGGCAGATTGGTATTAATGAAAAGAAAATAAAGACCAAAATTAAATAATATTGTGGGTTTTAGAATGTTATGAAATTAAAGATCTAAATTTATAACGTTATAAAACTCTATCAGAGTATGTAACTACAATCTCAAAATTGTTTTTTAAGATTGACATGACTAGAGAATAGAAAGCATGTAGGATGTATCTTCAAGTAATATCATGTTCAAATTATCGTGACATTTTTATAATGTAAGATTGAAATTAATAATGAAAAAAGTATCGACAGTCCTTTAACGATCGATAAAAGTCAATTCTTTATTTTATTTTTAAATAAACTATAAAAAGGATTTGTAACCGTATTTTGAAAGAAATAATAATAAAAAAAAAAACTTAACAACAAATTAAAACATTTTCCATAAAATAAACCTTTTCCAGTTTGCAACAAATTATGTGTCTACAGACAGTGTTTTCTTGAATTTACTTATTGCACATAAACTTTGTTAAATTATATATATGAATAATAAAGCAGAGTGGAATAATGAATAAAATTATACACCGATTGCACAATCACAAGGCATACGTATAGATTATAAAATGTGGACCTTATTTTAGCTTCCTCGGTTAATCTAGTGTTGGATGTTGGACTTTCGTTGTCCTGGTCCACTATGTCACTCCTACTTTATATTTGTTTTATTGTAAAGTTTGAATGAGAAAAAGATGGTGGATTTCAAAGTTAATATATACTGCTTACTTCACCAACCGCGACCTCACCAATCCCCTCCACTACTATCACGAGTCAATTTTACCGTTCAACGCCGCCCAACTACAAGGCAACATCTAAGCCTTTAAATCCAAATCCAAACAACGGCTCAGATCAATTTCCAACAATCCCCGCATTTTCTGCTCTGCCACCCTGATGCTCACCTACCAACCCCCCTAGTTCTCCAGCCTCCAGAGTCTATATATATACTCTCCTCTCCTCTGTTTTTCTTCAGGAAATCAATAACCAATATCTGAAGATTTCCTTTCTATTCATTTTATTTATTCTATACTCTGCTCGTGTATTCTTATTTATTTAAGAGAGATGGAGAAAATTGCCAACGGTGTTCACCATAATGGTAATTTGTGTACTAAGGGTGGTGATCAAAAGCACGCTCAGGACCCCCTCAATTGGGGTGCCATGGCAGAGACTCTCAAGGGAAGTCATTTGGATGAAGTGAAACGGATGGTCGAGGAGTTCAGGAAGCCGGTGGTGAAAATCGGTGGCCAGACGTTGACGATATCTCAGGTGGCAGCTATTGCCGTGAGTGAGTCAGCTGTCAAGGTGGAGCTGTCGGAGTCCGCCAGGGAAGGCGTCAAGGCTAGCAGCGACTGGGTCATGAACAGCATGAATAATGGAACCGATAGTTATGGTGTCACTACTGGTTTTGGTGCCACTTCTCATAGAAGAACCAACAAAGGCGCTGCTCTTCAGACAGAGCTCATTAGGTAATTAAACCAATTCATCAACTGATCTGTTTTTTTTTTTTTTTTTTAGCAAAATAGAAGCTGACTGTTGTTTTCTTTGCAGATTCTTGAATGCTGGAGTGTTTGGCAATGGAACAGAGTCGTGTCATACTCTGCCTCACTCGACTACAAGAGCAGCTATGCTTGTCAGGATCAACACCCTCCTGCAGGGATACTCTGGGATCAGATTTGAGATTTTGGAATCAATCACCAAGCTTCTCAATCACAACATCACTCCATGTTTGCCACTTCGTGGAACAATCACTGCTTCTGGTGATTTGGTTCCTCTGTCCTACATTGCTGGATTGTTGACCGGAAGGCCAAATTCGAAGGCCACCGGGCCTAATGGAGAGATCATGGATGCTACAGAAGCCAGTGAACGGGCTGGTTTTGGGTTCTTTGAATTGCAGCCTAAAGAAGGTCTTGCTCTTGTGAATGGGACAGCTGTGGGTTCTGGTTTGGCTTCTATGGTTCTTTTTGAGACCAACGTTCTTGTTGTGTTAGCAGAAGTTTTATCAGCGATTTTCGCGGAAGTTATGCAAGGAAAACCTGAATTCACTGACCATTTGACACATAAATTGAAGCACCATCCCGGACAGATTGAAGCTGCAGCTATAATGGAACACATTTTGGATGGAAGTGCTTACATGAAAGCAGCTAAGAAATTACATGAAGTGGATCCTCTCCAGAAGCCGAAACAGGATCGTTATGCTCTCAGGACTTCACCACAATGGCTCGGACCACAAATTGAAGTGATCAGATATTCGACAAAATCAATCGAGAGAGAGATCAACTCCGTGAATGACAACCCTTTGATTGATGTTTCCAGGAACAAGGCCATACATGGTGGTAACTTCCAGGGTACTCCAATTGGTGTCTCGATGGACAACACTCGTTTGGCTATTGCCGCGATAGGGAAACTCATGTTTGCTCAATTTTCTGAGCTTGTTAATGATTTTTACAACAATGGGTTGCCATCAAATCTCTCTGGTGGCAGGAATCCAAGCTTGGATTATGGTTTCAAAGGAGCTGAAATTGCAATGGCTTCTTATTGTTCTGAGCTACAGTATCTTGCAAATCCTGTCACAAGCCATGTCCAAAGTGCTGAGCAACACAACCAGGATGTCAACTCCTTGGGACTAATCTCTTCAAGAAAAACTGAAGAAGCTGTTGATATCTTGAAGCTCATGTCTTCAACATTCTTGGTAGCACTCTGTCAAGCAATTGATTTGAGGCATTTGGAGGAGAATCTGAGGAGCGCAGTGAAGAACACCGTTAGCCAAGTAGCTAAGAAAGTACTAACTGTCGGTGTCAATGGAGAACTTCACCCATCAAGATTCTGCGAGAAGGATTTGCTCAAAGTGGTCGATCGTGAATACGTGTTTGCATACATTGATGACCCTTGCAGTGCTACATATCCATTGATGCAAAAGCTGAGGCAAGTAATTGTTGAGCATGCACTTGTCAATGGTGAGAATGAGAAGAATGTGAGCTCTTCAATCTTCCAAAAGGTCGGAGCTTTCGAGGAGGAACTCAAGGCCGTGTTGCCTAAAGAAGTTGAGAATGCTAGAGAGGTGTATGAGAATGGAAATTCAGCAATTCCTAACAAGATCAAAGAATGCAGATCTTACCCACTTTACAAGTTTGTGAGGGAGGAGCTTGGAACAGGATTGCTGACCGGAGAAATGGCTTTGTCTCCAGGCGAAGAGTTCGACAAAGTGTTCACTGCTATGTGCCAAGGGAAGATCATTGATCCAATGCTGGATTGTCTCGGTGACTGGAATGGTGCTCCTCTTCCAATCTGTTAAAAATTTGCATTTTTTTTTTGTGTGATTGTTTTCATCCCCCTTTGTGTTACAGTTGAAGGGGTCTTCTTCCTTGTGATTAGCTGATATAAATCCATCTGTGATGCTTGTCCTTAGTTTCCATCTTTTATGTCCCTTAATTTACTGCTCTTCAATCCCTGAAACCGTTTTCGGAAAATAGATAACAAAGAGACAAAAGAAATAGTTTTTTTTTTTTTTTCCATTAATGTAATTTTACTGTTTTCGATTCCAATTATAGTGGTAAGTGGAAACAGGCTGCACACATAAGAACAGCATGAACATAATAAACACGCACCAACTTAATAATAATAATGTCGAGGACCACAGAAGATTTGATCTTTAATTTCTGAAGAGAGCAATAGCCCACAGGAAGCCACTTCAATTCTTTCCTTTTTTTCTGTTGTGTGTGGCTCTTGTGAAACCACCAGAGCCAACATGAGTTTCAACTTCAACTGGACCTATATAGCTTAGTGTAACGTCATTCCAAATCTATCAGCCATTTGGGATGAGTAATGATGGGTGGTGATTTAATGTTTTTCGACTACTTTATGTGATAAATGCCTACTAAAATTGAATGAAATTATCCAATTCTAAGTAGATTTGAGTGACTTGACCCGATGACTTTTAAGAAATAGATGCGGTAGTTTTAACAAATGTATTACTACTTTCAACTTTAGTTATATTGTACGTTAGATTAGTTTTGAAACTACATTTTCATCAAAAGTGTTTTGTCAAGATTTTCAAATATTAAGATTATATAATACCTCATATTTATTTATTTATTTTGAAAGATGGATTCATAATTGATTAAAAGGATTTACTAATCACCACATATTGATAACTGCCAAAGAATCTGAAGACAAACCAGATTAATGTATATATTTTTTATCAATTCCAATCCCTTCAACACAGTCAATGCCTCTGTAACTTCAATAGAAAAAAAAAATCTCCAATAAAAATTATATACACATAATTCCAATATAATATATATTTTTACAATTGGGAATTAATTTTTAAAATGAAAATAATAAAGAATATCTTGAAATTCTCTTTAGGATTACTTGTGTTTTCTCCAAATGTGATGGGCTTTTTGTTTGGGCCCAAACCAAAATCCCACCACATGTCAAGACCCGGTCCAGGTCCAGGGCCGAATCCGGATCTCGGAGATTAATCCGGAACCAGATACGTGGACAACCGGGTGCTACCAGGTTCGGACCCGTTTGGACCCGGCCAACAATGCACAATCTTATATGGAATACTAATACTGACGTGGCGTTCAATAATTGGTGGCAGATACAAGCAGGAACTCTCTGACTTTGACTTTTGAACGAGCATTCCATTACTGATTATTCATTTATTCTCAAGAAAATCATATTATGTTTCTTCTCTTTCAAAGTCTCAAATAATTTGCTTTTTAATTTAGGTATTAGATCGGCGGAGCAAAAACAATAATCGATCGATCAATGGCGACTCACCTCCTGAGACGAGTCCTTGGAAGCCGGTCGAGCCAGATCCTCTCCGCCACGAGCCCCAAACCTAACTCAGCTCTAACTGTAGCTAGAGCCTACTCTGTCGACACCACTCCGATTCGCGCCACTCTCTTTCCCGGCGACGGAATCGGCCCTGAGATCGCTGAGTCCGTTAAAAAGGTATTTTCTCTCTGTCTTCGGCTCTTCGCTTCGAAATTAGCCGAAATAAACATAGGCTCAGCTTCCTTGTTTCCTTTTATATACTTGCAGATACTGCACCCGTTTGACTGATATTCTATTGTTGTTGAATGTGAACCTATATAAACGAAGTGATATTTGTACTACTATGAAGTATCGTATTTAGCTGAATTTTGGCTGTCCGTCTTGAAACTTGATTTTTTGTGAACTTATTGTTATTTTGATTTATTATGTGATGTTGTTTGGTATCCAAAGTGGATTTGTTTTTTCACAAGTTGAATTTTATAATGATGGATAGCAATAATTGGGTGTATAAAATTGGTAACGCGAACTTTATAGCTCAATTGAGAGATTCTTATTGTTTAAAGTGAAACCGGAGAAGAATTTTGGGATTAAATTATTGGTTGATCCGTTGAATTCATTGCTGGTTAGAATATAGGTTTCAGGAGCAAATTTTGGTGGCTCAAAATCAAGGTGGTTGTGGACATTAATTTTAGAATGAGCTAAATGATCAGATTTGGCATTGTTTTTTCGGGTGGGAGTGTTACATTTTCTCTTCTTTAATTTACTCTAAATACATTTTTCTTTCACTAGGTTGTTCTTGGGGAAGATTTGTAAACATGATCATTTGTTGCTGATTGTTTTGAGTACACCTTTGTTCTCCTTATATCACCTTAAATTGATCTATTTTATTTTTCTATTATATGCTCAAAGAATTTAATAATGTTAATATGTTATTGCTAACTGTTGTTAGCAAGCTTCAAACATTTTGTATTAAGTTTTCCTTTCCAAGATGTAATTTATGGTTTTGACAACTGAAAATGTCATTTCTGGTGCTAATGCAGGTATTTACAGAAGCTGATGTACACATTGATTGGGACGAGCATTACGTTGGGACTGAAATAGATCCTAGAACTCAAAGTTTTCTGACATGGGAAAGTTTAGAATCAGTCAGGCAAAACAAGATAGGCTTAAAAGGGCCTATGGCAACACCAATTGGAAAAGGTCATCGCTCTTTGAACCTTACTCTGAGGAAAGAGCTTAATTTGTACGCCAATGTTAGGCCTTGCTACAGCCTCCCTGGTTATAAAACTCGGTATGATAATGTAGACCTTGTCACTATCCGTGAAAACACAGAAGGAGAGTACAGTGGACTTGAACATCAAGTGAGTTTGTTTCTGCAGCTTACAGATGCTCCGTAGTCCTTACATTCAATTTATCTTTTTATAAATTTAAGAGTGTTTATATTTATTATTACAGGTGGTGAGAGGTGTGGTCGAAAGTCTCAAAATCATTACACGTCAAGCTAGTTTGAGGGTGGCTGAATATGCCTTTCATTATGCAAAGGCCCATGGAAGGGAAAGAGTGTCTGCGATACACAAAGCCAATATCATGCAGAAAACTGACGGTCTTTTTCTTAAGGTCTTCTTGTTCTTAACGATTAAATATAGACTACTTGATCGTAAATCTGTGTATCCATGTATAAATTTTGGTTTGGTTTACTTGCAGTGTTGTCGCGAGGTTGCAGAAAAATACCCTGAGATTAAATATGAGGAAGTGGTCATTGACAATTGCTGCATGATGGTATTACTACATTTCTTTAATATTAACACTCTTATTTTTGTGAAGATGATAGTAAAGGCATGAATGTACAACTGATTAAAATTAGCATGTTTAATTGGATGACTAAAGTAAGGACTAAAACTGACTCTACTTTTATTGTGATTCACAGCTTGTGAAGAATCCAGCACTGTTTGATGTATTGGTGATGCCTAACCTTTACGGTGATATTATCAGTGACCTGTGTGCTGGGTTGATTGGTGGATTGGGATTAACGCCAAGGTAACTACAATCCTCTTAGTTTTCACCATACACGTGTCCCAATCATTTAACAACATATAACTCCCCGTGCAGTTGTAATATTGGTGAAGGAGGAATTGCTCTTGCTGAAGCTGTACATGGTTCAGCACCTGACATTGCTGGAAAGGTCAGCCTTTTAAGCTGCTTGATTATTTTCAATCTTGTATTTATCATTTTATCCTTACTTTCTCTCTGTTAGACTTTTACATATGCATACACATGTCTGCAAGATTTCTACAATTGTGTTAGAAGTTCCTATTTATTCCTACCCTTTTGTCAAGCAAGGAGGTGAAACCATAAGCTTACAATAATATGATGTAGGCATGTAGCATCCCACTGTTTATTTTTAAAATTTATGAGTTAGAGGCATGCCAAAGCAACCACAAACAATATAGTATGAAAGAAATATTATTATGAACAAAGAAATATTATTATTGTTTGAGGAGTTTGTCTTTTCTAGATTCAAAAATGACATATATGTGAGATACTAGTGGGTTGAATGTGTTGCCTAGTTATCGGCCTACCAAAATTTCGTGTCTCCTTTGAGGATTTTCTTGTTGCTATTTACTATTTAGTGGGTGAGCCTGATAAGTAAGGGCTTTTGGAGATGTCTCACTTTATTCTGTTTTTTTTTTTTGTTGCGAAGCACTCCCTTTCTATGGCACTGTGCTTAATTTTTAATTTTCGTCTGATGTAGAATATGGCAAATCCGACTGCTTTGCTATTGAGTGCTGTGACAATGTTGCGCCATTTGGAGCTGCACGATAAGGCTGATAGGATCCAGGATGCTATCCTCAAGACAATTGCGGAGGGGAAGTATCGAACTGCTGATCTCGGTGGCTCGTCAACAACAACTGATTTTACCAAGGCTATTTGTGATCATCTTTAAAGACTTTTTGTTTCTGTATAGGATTTGAGGTCACATTGCCTTCCAACTCGAATTGTTATCTGTGATTTTTTTCTCTAGAGCTGTATCCCAATTTTTATCTTTTACTTTCTGAGCCTCTTTTTCTTCAAGGTGGGGAAGAAGAATAAGACCCACCCCACCGATAACTATTTAAAAAGTTTATCATACTGTTACTGTTCCTTTTTGATAATTTATCAGCCCTCACTTCCACAAACAGATTCATAGAAAATTGGTGGGCAGTGATAACATAATTGTTGTTATAACAAGAAATAAAATCACCTTTTTATTATGTTTTACCATTCTAGACGATCGTCTATATATATATATATATATATATATACTAGTATGAGAGGCAATTGCACGTGTAAAATTTGTATTTTTTTTTAAAGTCTATTTTGTTTGAAAGAGTAGTTAAAAAACATTATATAAGAAAATAAAGTTGACATCGTAACTGTGAAAGAATAAAAGAAAAAATTCCAAGATTAACAAGAAAACTGAACTAAAAATATTAAACATTAAATATAAGATATGTATGTATTTTTTATATAATACAAATCTATTTGTAACATATTTACAATCAAAAACTAACTTAGAGTTCAACATTACTAACTAAGCTTTAAAGATATGTACAAACAAAAAATGCAACATTAGATGTACCTGTTTTCAGCATATTGAACTAAGCCAGACTATACTTTAGATTTTAGTTTAAAGATATTCATGATCTTAGTTTATTTCAAAACTATCAAAAAGTTGAACAATATTGTGTTTAACTTTTTCTTCTCTAGCATATTGTTGTTTCCAACTTTAGATTCGGATGATGTATTCTTTGTAGTTAGAAATGTGTGCTAAACTTTCAATATCAACCCTTTCATCCTAATGAAAACAGAAATATTAATGAGAAAATAAATATAAATAATATAAAATAAATATTGTAATTGTATATTAAAGATTATATTTCTAGTGTAACATACCTATGAAGTGTTTTCCATAAGTTGCTTTGAAGAGCAACCTAAAAATTTCTCTGCGTTCTCTCCAAATATTGTTACAGGTAACACTCCAGAGGAATCGGTGAGCTGAACTTGTACAACACATCCGTGAGTTATATAAGCACTAAGTAAATAATGAACCGTAAATAATAAACGATAGAAATTGTTAGACGATATCGATGAAACCCATACAACTTGTTCATCATATAAAAATCATAATAATCAATGGAATAATAGTGACCCTCTGATTTGTACATTTTTTATAATCATAATGTGTCAGTATACAATATTGAAAATACTTTGGTTAAACTCTTCATATTTATATTTTGATGCATGATTATTTAGATTGATAAAATGTGTAAATGTCAAAGTCTATTATAAGAGCTAAATTTAACAGTAAAAGGAAAAAAATAACATCAATTTGATATCAATTTCATATATTGTATAATGACCGTAAAATTGAGATATTATAAATACCTTGGGATAGCTTTAGCATTTTGGCTTTTGCATTGACGACAGTAAAAATACATATCAAAGTCGGCTCCTGTCTTTTTGTAACATTTTTCACAAGCCATGTACCAAAATGTTTGATATAGATCACTCCGAAGAATTTGTGCTTTGATCCAATAGTTCAATTTCTTAAAGGTGGATAATAATATCTGTTATTTTGTTGAAAACTTAAATAAATAAAAAAGGGTAGATATATGTGATAATAAAACAATACCATTTCAGCTGAAGTTTGCACTGTACTGATAGGAACTGTTGGTTGATTTATGGGCATTGTTGAGGCTTGTGAAAATGTAAGACAATCGTTTTAAACAAGAGTGGATTCAAGATACATTTTGTTTTCATCTCGCCTGTATAATAAACAGATAAGCGTAGGGAAAAAAATTAAATTATAAAGAATCAATAATCAGATAGGAGATAATTATTTTGTTAAAGAGTTTACCAAGTACGTAGAGCATATGTTTCAGACAGATCAGGATCTATCATGATACAAGTTGATGCTTTTGTACGTAACGAAAACTCTTTTAAAAAAATTGTTATTAAACATGAGTTTAAAAATATAAGAATGATTTAATGGGTATAGTTGTAACTTACTGTTATAAGAGAACTTTCAAACGTATTGCGACTATTACAGGCTTTGTTGCAATATGATTTAAGATAGTAGCGTCTTCATTGTCAACAAATTTGTCTTATAGAGTTAAGAGAAGTGGTTGTTTTTTGAAAATGAGATTTATATGAATTTATTATTTATCACCAAAAAAATAAGTTTAAATGATATTTACTGTGGGAAGTATCAATTTTGATTTTCTACACTTACTCTTTATTGATAAGGGTTACTTCTTGAATGGAGCCTGTACCGAAAAATGTCTTTATATATCTTGTTGGTTGTACATCTATTGCCAATGCAATGATATCTGTAAAATAATGAATATAAATGTTAGAAATTTGGAATTAATGAAAATTGGATAATATAAGAATGAATAGTTATGTTAGTATCTTACCAACTTGAGCAAAAGTATCGGTGTAAGTGTCTAAAAGGCTGAAAGGAACAAAAGAGAATTATGGTGTATTTTTTGACGTGCTCGCAACATCTTCTTTTTCAATTTCTTCAACCATTGTTCAGCTATCAAAAATCCATTGGTATTCATTCTGCACAACTCTATGATCAGGCGAGATAGGTCTAATACTTGCATTTGTGATATAATACTTCTTAAATACTATTAATGTGTCTTCAAATGCGTGTATGTTTTTGTCAAAGATGGTTGCCTGAATTCTTGTTCCCTGCGAAAAGATGGAAAATGATATTAAAATACATATTGAAACTCAGCTAGTTGTTGAATTAATGTAAAATATGCGAATAGTACAAACTCTTAAAAACAACCCAATTTAATGATTAATTTATAATGAGTTCACTTTTGCTCACCCCCTTGAGGGTGGGTGTGTATTACCCCCCCTCATGCATGGATGACATGTGTCCAGTATGGGTAAATTTGTCCCAAAAGATGACAGTGTTTGGACAAATTTATCCCCTCTATGGACACATGTCATTCATGCAAGAGGGGAGGTAATGCTCACCCACTTTGAGGGTGTGAGCAAAAATGGACTCAATTTATAATTGACAAAAAATATTAATAAGTAAATAAAATTAATAACATATCTTGTATTTTGTAAGCTAAGAAATTTATTTTTAATTAAAGTACGAGATAATTGAAAACTAAAATACGAAGCTTAATGAATCAAAATATGATCAAAGATAATCAAAGCTTTCAACAAACTGAAAGTAAAGTAGTTATGGTTATCACAAATGATTAATGATACAATAGTGTATCGTTAATTAAGAAGAAGATGAAGATTTAGCGAGTATTAGAGGAAAAATAAATAAATGAAAAGTATCAAATGTGACTGATAAAATTTGATATAATAAAGAAGAAGATGATAGGATCTGAAGTGATAAGATTTTTGATAAAAGTAAAAAAAAAAAAAAAGAGGTCCACACAAATTAATGGTAGGTGTCTATATGATATCTAGTGTGCACCTAAACCCAAAAAATATAAATTTACAAATTTAAAAAGAAAATATTTATAAATTAGGACTATTTTTAGAAATACAAAATGAGTACAAAATGAGAGGTTTGAAATGATTAGAAATTAGGCATAAAGATGGTAATGAATAAGTAATGAATTATTAAATATGTATAATGTATCTGAGTATCAACTAATATGAGATGTTGATATTTGGAAGTATTTTGTTGTGCTTTTCTTGGCATACTCTTTTCAGCTACGAACACTATTGCTATCCATTTTTTGGTTTAGGACGTATGGATAGCAATAGTGTTTTGTTGTGCTTTTCCTGAATAAACTTTGTTTGAGTGGACATATTTAATACCTGTTTAGAGACAATATATAAATAAAATAATTACGATCATAAATTCTAAATAGCATGAAATTGTTAAAAAAAAAGAAAGAATATAAGGATCAAATAAGTAATACCTATTGAAAAGAGAATGTTTAACTATTCATATATATTATTCATGTGATATCAATATGTATGAATCGTATCAATATTTTGATAGATTAAGATGTTTTCGTTTTACACAAAGCATCAATAATTGAGTAGTACCAACTGAGAATAGAACATTAAACGTTTATTTATATTCAACTACGTACTAATCATTTGATAGTGATCTACTTAAGTTTAATATATCATGGTAAACAATGTTTTGAGTGTTTTTGTAGTCAAGTAGATCATTATGAGTAGGTCGAATCAACATTTTAATAGATTGCGATGTTTTTGCTCCAGACAAAGCAACATATAGTTGACCATGTGAGAATACAGGCTCAGGTAAATATATTCCGATGTAGTCTAAAGTTTGACGCTGAGCTTTGTTTATTGTCATAACAAAACTAAGTCTTATAGGAAATTGAGTTATTTTAAATGAGAATCCATTTTTTTGCCTTCAATAGGAATAAATGGAATTCTCGATAAAAAAACTCTTTTTCCTTGATAATGACCATTAACTATCTATGTATCAATTAAGTTTGGGCTAAATCTACGACAAATTAATCTTGTACAATTACATAATCCTTCAGAAGGATTAATATTTCTTAGTAATATTATCGGACAATTTTCCTTAAGCACTAATTGATGAGGAGGAAATCCACTTAGTGTGAAACTATTTAAAAAGTCTTCTTGAATGGCTTGTTCGCTTTTGTCTATAGTTTCATCAAAGCTATAGTATGTAATAGCATCACCAGGAAATTGTTCAATTAGTAAATTATTGATATCATTAACATAATCATTTTTTGGAGTTAAGATTGCTCGGTTAGTCATTGTATCTATGTTTTTAAAGTAATCATTTTAATTTGGAAATACAATATCTATTAAAGCTTTTAACGACATGTCATCTTCATTATATGTAATAATCATAGATGTAGGTATTTTTATTTTTTCACTATCAGTGATCGGTTCTTTTCCATCACCTATTGCTAGTCGATGAGACATAGGTGCTTCATCCCAAATTATTAACTTTGCATGTTGTATCAATTTTGCTAGACCAGATTGTTTACTAATACTACATGCCATATTTTTTTCAACACCAAGAGGAATCTTAAATCTGGAATGCGTTGTTCGACTTCCAAGCAACACAGATGCAACTACACCGGATGATGTTGTAGCAAGAGCAATCATACCTTTTGATATAAGTTTTGCTAGAATAGCTTTATATAAATATGTTTTACCTGTTCCTCCTGACCTATCAATAAAAAAAGATACCGATTGTTACGTGAAAACTTTCTCTAATATTCTATCGTATGCATACTTTTGTTTAGAGTTCAATGATAGTTTTAAGGAAAGATCATATTCAGAAACACTTATATCTAATTCATCAATTATTTCCTTTATGCATTATTCATCTTCGTTTAATATAATATCATAGTCAACTAAGTGATAATCGTTGATGTTATTACCCATCGATTCGACAGCAAAGCGAATATGCTTTAATACATCCAATTGTGCATTGAAAAAATTTAAACCGAACGATGATAATCTTCAGACACAGAGACTTCAAATTTCTTCCATAGGTTTCTAGGATTAGCGGGTCTACAATAGACTAAGATGGTGGCAAACAACCGTCGAAAAGTATAAGGCATTTGGTATATGCTAGCCTCTTGTAAACATTCTTCTAAGGTATTATCTGAATATAATAATCCATACAAGCGAGCTGACTCCCAAAATGATCCACCCTTTACATCATTACAAATTTTCAAATCGTCGAATGATATTTGCACCTTTTATGTGATTTAGTAGCAACCTTAAATAATATCTTTCATCTTCTGTTGGGTGTGCAGTCACAATTCTACTAATAACATTACCTCTCTTTCTTGTTGTCCAAATATTTTTTTTTTATATAAAAAAAATAAGCTTTTCTTGATTTTGAAAAAAGTAAGCCTTTTAAATTATTTTTTCTTATGATCATTTAATTAAAAAGTTAGTCAATTTTGAAGTGATTAAGTAAAATTTCACAATTTCTATAGATCTCATAAATTAATTAAACCTTCAAAACTATTATATACAGGGATGGACCCACGTAAAGTTAAGAAAAAAAAATTGATTCTATGACCTAGTTTGACATTGTATCCCCAGCTGCTTTTGAGACCAAAAGTGATTCCGGACCAAAGACATGGTATTTGGTAAAATCGCGGAGAAGTGCTTTTGGTCACTTTTAGCTTCTCCCAACTGAGTTTTTGAGAATCTACAAATACATACTTTTGGATTTTGGCTTCTGATTTTATGAAACGCACTACAATGATATTAAATGAAATTTTACTAACTTTCCAACTTTATTTTTACCTTTAACGAAATTTACAAAAAAAAAAATTAGGCTTATTTCTCTGTACAAAAAAATTGTTGTCATAACTGTACAAAAAAAAATGGAACTAATTAATTCAATAAAGTAGAATAAAAAAGAAATAAAGAAAAAAGTACAATAAAAAAAAGAAATAAAGAAATTGGGCTAATTAATTCAATAACGTATAATAAAAAATGAGGCTAATTAATTCAATAAAGTACCATAATTATATAATACTTAACACTAAATACAAATAAACAAGAAAAATGTAAAGTATAACACATTAGTACCATTTAGATGTCTATATCATTTTCATAATTT
Organism: Dipteronia dyeriana; assembly: GCA_032871835.1. Lineage (NCBI taxonomy): Eukaryota > Viridiplantae > Streptophyta > Magnoliopsida > Sapindales > Sapindaceae > Dipteronia > Dipteronia dyeriana. The sequence goes on from CM065297.1 coordinate 15,430,985, forward strand.
TACACACTCACAACACTTTTTACTTTAGTTTACCAAACACATCGAAATTGTTTTTAGTTTTCACAACACTTTTGAAAATCAGTTTACCAAATACTCAGCTGATTTTTTCCACAACAATTCCAAAAATAATTCCCCCCACATCAATTGTAAAAGCACTTCTCCCTACAGCACTTCTCCCTACAGCACAACAATACCAAACTGGGCATATGTTTAGTGTATATATACATGCTTTTTAAGAATTGTTGCAAAAGATTACTTTTAGTATGGTCAGTAATGGATCCATCTTATTGCATATAGAGTGCTTAGTTCAAGTTCCATTTTGGTATTATTCAGTTCAATTTTTTCTTCTAATATTTTATATTTTATTTATTTTACTATATTTTTCGATTCATTTTCTCTATTATGTTGTTGTCAATTTCTTAATTATCATTAATTTATATTTACTTAACTCGGTTTTATTTTATATTAAATTATATATTATTATTTACGATTTTTACTATTTATAACAGCTTTAATTTGACATGATTAACACATCTAATCAATAAATTCTTAAATTTCATATTTTACTTTATCGGATTAAAATAGTCAATCTATTATTGTGGTTCATTTTATTTTATCCTTAGTATTTTTCTTTATTTTGTAGTTTTTATTCATTTACAATAATAAATTAATAATTTACCAATAATTTGAACAATAAATTTTTTAAAAACATATTCAGTAATAGTTATTAATAAATTATCTTTGTATAAATTAAATTGAATTCTATATAAGTAAAAATAAAATTTCTTATTATAAATTCGATTGTAATTTATTCTTTATTTATATTTTTTTTCTTGTATTATTTATGTTTTAATATAGTTTCTTGTTTTTATTTCTTTTTTAATGTAAGCTTATTTAATTTATTTGAGTAAGTGTTCTACTTATTTTATTTTATCTTTAAAAAACAATTTTAATATGATCTTAATTTTTCAGAATTTTTTTTCATATAATTGTGATTTTAATTTATTCAAGTTCCTTACTGATTAAAATTTCTAGGTCCACCACTGGTTATATACATTTGAAAGAATTTTCGATTTTATAAATTTACAATTTTTTCACATTTTAAAAATACTTGTTATTTAATTATTTTTTTTTAAAAAAGCAGTTTTACTATTTATTTCTTATTTAATTATTAATATATTTGTCATTCTTTTTGAAAAGAAATAAAAAATAAATTCTTTCTTTTTTTCTTCTAAGGTTTAATTATTAATGTATTTGGATCATATCTTTATGTAGCATTTTTTTTTTTATTCTAAGGTTCAATTATGTATTCAATTATGTGTTTCTTTATAGATCTAAAATTTAAATTTTGGGTTTCACATTTTATTTTGTTTCCTTGTTTTCTGTTATTTTCTATCATAAAGATTGTATTTTTTTTAAGCATATCTATATTTTAATTTTTAGTTATTTTTTGTTTCTCTTCCAGTAAAAAATGAACTTGTAATAAAAAACCAAACAAGAGAGAGCTCAAGAGTTGATGTTTAATTGTCTGCCCTTTATAGTTATGAGTTTAGTTATATTCGTTATGTTGTTCAAATAAAACATAACTTAATACTAATATTTAATAAATAAATAAAAACAATTTCATATAGAAAAAGAAGATGGCATATTCTGAAATTAGTTAACAAAAACAATAAAAGTATTGTGGTTTAAATAACTAACCTCGTATAGCATCTACAATTTTTTACCAAAGGCAACGAAACTTTTTTGTCAGAGTCACCACTTGTTTAACCTATAAACAAAGAATATATTGGATAGTGTCAGTAAACTATTAGGCAACATTGTAATTAAACCAAATAAATGGTGCAATCTCATTAAACGGTCTCACCAAACGGTAATGAGACTGTCCCATTGAAGACTTTCTCCAAATATATACAATAGCTCAATAACCACACAACATCAACAATAATATAATATTATATAATTTAAATAAAACCTATAAAATTAATTTAAATGGTTGCTGTTAAATAATAAAATATAGTAGTAAAAGAGAGTTTTAGATGTAAGTAATGTGGAGTTAGGGGTTGCGATTTTCTTTTCTTTGAACTGTTGAATTACCTTTTTCTAGAGATGTTCACTGTTCGGTTAAACCTTTCGAAACCAAACCGAAACCGTCCATCCATAACCGTAACCAAAACCGAACTGTAACTATCAGTTTCGAAACTGGTTGGAAACTGATTTCTCGACGGTTCGGTTACGATTATCTTTCCGAAAAACCGTCACAAAACCAACGGTCTAACTTCCAGTTTTGATATATATATATATTAAATTAACCAATAAAATTGTAACACGTGGCAATTATCATTATATTATTATTTTTAAAATTTAAAAATATTATTATTATTACTGTATACTATTATTATTATTAAAGTTTAATATTACTATTATTTTTAAAATGTATTATTATTATTATTATTATGACTATTATTAAATTTATTAATATTATCACCATCGTTATCAGCATCATCGTCTCTTTGGGCTTGAAAAATTATTTAGGCCAAAAAAGTTTTAGCCAAGAATTATGTAGCCCGGAAAATACCTTAGCTGATTTCCTTTTGAACCCAAAAAGCTTTGGTCAATGTATCTTTCCAACCTAATTTGGGACAGACCATCCTTTTTGAAACCCAAACCCTCTTGAATTGATAATTGAATTTTGACCTGTTAATTTTTTTTTACCTATTTTGTGGACTGTGTGAGATAACCCTAATTATAAATGCTTTTCTTTAAAAAAATTCAACTGAAACATTAGATATCCTGATATCTCAAACTCGCCCAAATCTCCTCTCTCGTCAAACTCCACCTTTAAATCCTATGATATCTCTGTACTTTTTTACCAAAACGACACAAAATCCATGTCGAAATCCATGTCGAAATCCATCTAAAATCGCCTAGACCAATTCCTTCCTCTCTTCTTCAGATTTCATCACTGGTTTGTATTTTTAGATTTCCTATTTACATATCTAAGGTCTTTGATTCCCAAAATCGGATACCTTTTATTTCTTGTTTTGAGGTTATTATGTGGTGATTGCATGTGGATTTTTTAATAAATAGACTCCCTCTTCTTTTCCTGAGATCTGGATTTTAGATTTATTTTATTTCATCCACATTTGATTACTGTTATTTTCTCTTTTTCAGATTTATATCTTGGTTTTCTTCTTTGTTTTAGAATTAAAATTTCGATTTGAAGAGTATTTTATTTAATTAGATCTAGATTTTAGATTTATTTTATTTCATCAACATCTATTTACTGTTATTTTCTCATTTTTAGATTTATATCTTGGTTTTCTTCTCTTTTTTAGAATTAAAATTTCGATTTCAAGAGTATTTTTTTTAATTATATATGAATTTCATGTGTATTTTTTAATTTTTTTTTCGTTTTTTCATTTCAATTCAGATCCATGTAGTAGCAACAATTTATTAGTTTAGTTCTTTTTTTTTTGTAGATCTCGGTTTTTATGTTATATTCTTCGGTTTTAGATTTAAACATATTATATATTTCTTTTGAAGTTTAGATTATTGTTTTCAAGTTCTTTTTTTTTTCCTTTTAATGATTTGTTATCAACTGAATCGACCTATATGTTGATATAATTTGGTTTCTTTTGGTCAGTAATTGGTTATTTTGGACCTGCTTCTTATATGATTGTTTTTAGGTTCCATATTGATGTGTTATGTACCTTCTATTTGCATAAAAGATTTTGATTACAATTTGAGTTGAAACTATTTGTAGGGTATATGTTCATGAGTGTGATTTTAAATTCAACAAACTCAATAAAAAGAAATTAATCATATCCAACCATCATCATCACAACTACAACCTTTATACAGCATGTAAGTTCCTCGGTTTTTGATTGGCTTATTTCGTTGACAACCACATTTTGTGATCAATATGTAAGGGTAGTTTTAGGGCTTCATTGTTCGTAACCAAGCTCAAGTATCAAAGATAAAATCACTTACTTAACTTCATTGAAGAGATTTAGTGCACACACTCACACTCATGCATTTTATTTTAATTATCTTGCTTGCATGCTTATTTACCATTTTGTGCCTTGTGTGTCCTATTTTTATTTGAGTGTTGAATGTTTGTTTGTGCCTTAAAAGAGAGAATTTTTCCTTTATATCGTGGTCTAGACCGCTCTCTGTGCAGTACCCACGCCGCGGCCTGCACAGTGGTGTTTGGCAGAGGTTGTGCGCTGTGTCTACCGCGGTCTGTGCTTGTTGTCTACGCCGCGGTCTCCAAAGCGGAGTTTCACAGAGGATGCACGCTGTCCAGACCGCGGTCTGTGCACGCTGCATGCACAGCGGCCTACAGAGCGGTATTGTCTAGACGATACACCGCTCTCTGTGCCGCGGTACAACCAGCGGTCCTGACGCGTTGTGGTTGCATTTTGCCAAAAACGACGCAGTTTCATTTGAGGCTTCATATATATACATCATCTTCATCCCAATTCGTTTGGAGAGCTTCCAAACCTAATTTTAAGAGAGAGAAAAGGTTCTTTAGAGAGAGAAGCTCCAAGAAGGCATTTTTACTCAACATTCTTTAAAATCCAAATCATCAAGCATCTTTCAAGCATGGGTTTCTTGTTTGTTCATGACTAGTTATTCTCTACATGTTCTAATCTCCATGTTTTCATTACTAAGACATGTATACCTAGGGTTTTAGTCTTTATTGCATATTAATTGCTTGCTTGGTTGTTTAATTGCTTTTATGACATGCTTATGTGTTGATTGTTGGTTGAGATGCTTTAATTTGTGATAGCTAGCATTTAGGACGATTTTGCCCTTCTAGCTAAATCTTCTTGCCTTTGCATTTAGAACATTGATATCTAGGATTTGCTTTAATTGTCATTATTAATCCTAGATAAGCATGAATGTATTGACCTAGCATTTTTACATATTGAATATTCTTGCATATTCACTTACGTTTCCATCATATCTTCATTGTTGTTTTAGCTTGTGGCTAGGTGGTTAGTGCACAAGGCTAGTGATCCAAAATCGCTATTAAAGCCCGTTGGGTAGAGTGAAATGGTTAGTAACTGGAGGGTTAGACGAGATGTCAACCTAGGTTGTAAACTTTTACTCAATAGTGGATTATGAGGATCGAGGGCGGCGCTCTAAATAGCCCGTGGTTTTTCCCATTTGGAGCGTTTCCACGTATATTTTCCGTGTTGTTATTGTTTTATGTTTGTTGTCATTTAATTGAGCATTTAAGTAGAATGAGGTAGAATTGTTAATATTGATTAATTCACAAAATTGGTAATCTATCGAATTAAAACCTATTCACCCCCCTCTAGGTTATAGATACACACTTTCTTGGGAATTTCAATTGGTATCAGAGGTGGTGCCTAGATATACTTAGGTGATCCGTGCATTGTGTGTGTCTTACCTTGTGCATTTTTCTTTGGTTGTCTGCATTTTTGTGTGTTGCATTACATTTGCATCTTCATATCATTCATTACCCTCAAACACTATGAGTGGAAACGGAAATAGTCATGAGGGAGCCTCAAGCACAAGACCCTCTTTGCTCAATGAGGTGAATTATGCTACTTGGAAGGGCAAGATGGAAGCCTATCTTTGCCAAATAGATGACCGTGCTTGGATGGCTATTGAAGACTGTTATACTCCTCCAACAATGACTACCGACGATGATGTAGAAGCCCCTAAGCCCAAGTCTAGTTGGAGTACTCAAGAGTTTGAAGCATCCAAGTGGAACAACAAAGCTATGCATGCCATCCTTTGTGCCGTGGACGATAATATATACAAGTTGGTCCAAAACACTAGAATTGCAAATGAGGCTTGGGGCATTCTTCAAATGGCACATGAGGGAACCGAGGTAGTCAAGGACTTAAAGCTCCAAGTCTTCCAAATGCAATTTGAGATGATTAGGATGGAGGAGCATGAATGCTTCAATGACTTCCAAATGAAGTTGATGGATATTGTCAACCAAAGCCATTAACTTGGTGACCTCTATTCGGATAGGAGATTCAAGCAAAAAATTATGAGGTCACTTCCGTCACGATTCGAATGAAAGGTGACGGCACTTGAAGAGAATAGTGAGTACAAGAATATGAAGCTGAGTGAAGTCATTGGAAGACTTCTAGTTTATGAGTCTAGATGGAACACCTCACCCACACCTCCGAAGAAGCAAAAGAGCATTGCCTTGAAGACCACTAAGGTTGAAAAAGATGAGGAGGACGCAGATGAAGAAATGACCCTCATGGTTAAAAGATTCAAGAAATTCATGAAGTTTGAGAGGAAAGGTTTTGGGTCAAAGGGAAAGGAAGTGAAGAAGAAATCTCACTTTAAGAAGATTGAAAAGTTTCAAGAAAGTGACTCCAAGAAGGGCATTCAATGCTATGAATGCAGTGGTTTTAGTCACATTGTTGAAGAATGTGCAAATTTGAAGAAAAAGAAAAGGGGAAGGCGATGGCGGCAACTTGGAGTGATAGTGAAGACTTAGAAGAGGAAGAAAAATCTTTGGATGATGAAGATACAGTTGCAAACTTCATTACCTTCACAACATCTCATAATGGCAAGGAAGTTGTGAGTGACAAGGAAGAAGTAGATGACTCTAGTGATGAGAGTACATCTTATAACTCTAGATTTGAGATTGATGAGGAAATGGACTATGTAGACTTCATGAAATTTTTTGAAAAGTCTAGATTGAAAAAGAAGAAAGAGGTTCAAGAGTTGAAGAAGAAGAATCTAGAGTTGACTCTCAAGATTACTCACTTGAGTGAGAAAGTAAAGAGTGGAAAAGAGTTAGAGAGTTTAAAGTTGGAGCTTGTGATCACTAAGAAGAGTGAAGAAAACTTGAAGATTGAACTTAAGGAAGCAAAATAATTGGTTGCCAAGATGACATCCGGAATCAAGAGACTTGACAAGATGCTATCATGTGGGAAGAGTCCGAGTGATAAAACGGGCATAGGATATGTGGAAGGCAAGGATGCCACTTCCTTGAAGAAGACCATCTTTGTCAAAAGTCAAGAGGTCAAAGAGACTCAAGGTTCACATCAACAAATGAGATCTAATGAAGTTGGAGAATCTTCAAAGCAAGCTCAAATGAAGGCTCAAACAAATTCTCAAGCAAAAGCACATCCACCAAGAGCTAGAACACATCATACAAGACCTCAACTTCCAAGTAGCCCTCAAATTAAACAAAGGAGTTTTCACCCACAACCAAGAAGAGAAGCTAATGTGGCTCAACCACAAAGTATGTTTCAAAGAAGAGATTCGGCTCAACACCAAAGGACAACTCAAAGGAAAGAGAAGTATTCCATGCTCACATAAGGATATGGTATGAATTCTTACTTTACTCCAATTTGTCATTATTGTGGTGTTGAAGGTCACATAAGGCCGAACTGTTTTAAATTCATTAAGTTGTGTCGTTTTGAAAGCATGATTGAGAAGAATATGCTTAGAAGAGCCAAAATGCATGCACCTAAGAATTTTAGAGCCAATGAACCCAAGGCTTCTAGAAATGACAATGTTGCTACTTAGTGGACTAGAACAAATGAGTATGTTTGCCATGTGGCCCAAGTGGAGTTCAAGGCGAAAGCCTCTAACACTTGGTACCTTGATAGTGGTTGTTCTAGGCATATGACCGGAAACAAGAGTTTCTTTGAAACTCTTGTGATGGAGGATGGTGGATTTGTCACCTTTGGTGATGGTTCAAGTAAGAAGGTTCTAGGAAAAAGAAACATCACCATCCCCGGTTTTCCCTCCTTGCCCAATGCCCTCTATATAGATGGCTTGCAAGCCAATCTCATTAGCATATCACATTTAAGTGATGAAGGGCTTTCGGTTTTGTTTGGAAAAGTTGATTGCTCTATTTTAAGAGAAGGTGGACATGTTCTATTGAAAGGCAAGAGATCAAGTGACAATTGTTATTGTCTTGATTCTAATGGCATCTCTTGCAATTTGTCTAGTTGTGATCAAGTTGAATTATGGCATCAAATGTTAGGTCATATGAATTTCAAAGACTTGAAAGTTCTTGAGAGGTTGAAAGTTGTGAGAGACCTTCCTAAATTTGGAAATAGGATTGAGGGAGTTTGTAGACCTTGTCAACAAGGAAAGCAAACTAAGAGTGTGCATACGAAGGGTAAGTATCTTGCCACTAAGGAGCCATTAGAGCTTCTTCATATGGACTTTATGGGTCCCATGCAAACCGAGAGTCTTGGTGGCAAGAGATACATTTTTGTGTGTGTGGATGATTTTTCTAGATTCACTTGGACTTACTTTCTTAGAGAAAAATTTGAAACGTTTGAAACTTTTAAAATGCTTTGCACTAAAATTCAAAATGAGAAGGATTATCACATAAAATGCATTAAGAGAATTATGAGTGATCATAGGAAAGAATTTGAAAATGTTTGCTTTGAATTTTTTTGTGATAGTCTTGGAATCTCCCATGAGTTCTCGGCTCTTCGAACTCCTCAACAAAATGGGATAGTAGGGAGGAAGAATATAGTCTTCCAAGAGATGGCCCATGTGATGTTGCATAGCAATAATGTGCCTAGGAACCTTTAGGCTGATGCTGTCAATACGGCTTGTTATATAGGCAATAGGGTTTTTCTAAGGCCCGGGACTAGGCAAACCTCCTATGAATTGTGGAAGGGTAGGAAGCCAAATGTTAGCTACTTCCACTCATTTGGAAGCAAGTGCTACATTTTAAATGACCGTGATCAACTTGGCAAGTTTGATGCTAAGAGTGATGACGGGATTTTCATTGACTATGCCCTAAATAATAAGGCCTATAGAGTTTTTAATTTGAAGACACGAAGTGTTATGGAATCATCTAATGTGGTCATAGATGATTGTAGGCCTAAGATTAGTAACCATGATGAGATGTCTGGTGATGAAAAATCAAAGCTTGAAAAAGAGATCACTAAATCTCTTGATAGAGATCCTACTTTGGACTCTAAGGAACCCGTTCCTTGGGTTAGGCATCTCCACAACAAAAGTGACATTCTTGGAAATGTGAATAAGGGTGTGAGGACTAGGCCTCAATTAGCAAATCAAATTAGTTACACTTGTTACACCTCTCAAATTGAACCCAAAAAGGTTGATGAAGCTTTAAGTGATGAGTTTTGGGTTCTTGCTATGCAATAAGAGTTAAATCAATTTGAAAGGAATGAGGTTTGGACTCTAGTTCCTAGTCCTAAGAACACTAATGTGATAGGCACCAAGTGGGTCTATAGGAACAAATCAGATGAGAATGACAACATTGTGCGGAACAAAGCCAGACTTGTTGCACAAGGATACTCTTAAATTGAGGGTATCGACTTTGAGGAGACTTTTGCTCCTGTTGCCCGATTAGAGTCCATTAGGCTTCTCTTATCCATATCTTGTGTTCACAAGTTTAAGTTGTATCAAATGGATGTTAAGAGTGCCTTCCTAAATGGCCTCTTACAAGAGGAGGTGTTTGTTAAAGCAACCTAAGGGGTTTGAGGATCCACACCACCCCAATCATGTTTATCGCCTCAAGAAGACACTATATGGGTTGAAACAAGCACCGAGGGCTTGGTATGAGTGCCTTACTCTTTATCTTGTTGACAATGGCTATTCTAGAGGTAGTGTTGACAAGACTTTGTTCATCAAGTGCACTAAAGATGAGATATTCATAGCTCAAATTTATGTTGATGACATTGTTTTTGGTTCCACCAACAACTTGAAAGTTCAACAATTTATTGATGTCATGACTCATGAGTTTGAAATGAGCATGGTTGGTGAACTCAATTACTTCCTAGGCTTGCAAATCAAGAAAATGCATGATGAGATCTTCATATCCAAAGCTAAGTATGCCAAGAACTTAGTGAAGAAGTTTGGCCTTGAGAATGCCAAGCATTGTGACACACCAATGAGTACCACTTTGAAACTTAGCAAGGATGCTAGTGGAAAAGGTGTGGATCAAAGTCTATATTGTGGCATGATAGGGAGCTTGCTATACTTGACTGCTAGTAGGCCTGATATAGCTTTTAGTGCTGGTGTTTGTGCTAGGTACCAAGTCAATCCCAAGGAATCCCATCTCTCATCTATGAAGAGAATCATTCGATATGTGAATGGGACATCCAACTATGGAATATAGTACTCTTTTGACACTAATGCTAGTTTAGTTGGCTTTAGTGATGCAGGTTGGGCAGGTAATTGTGATGATAGGAAGAGAACATCGGGCAGTTTCTTCTTCCTAGGGAACAATCTTGTGTCATGGTTTTGCAAGAAGCAAAATTCCATCTCATTATCCACAGCCGAGGCCGAGTATATAGCTGTTGGGAGTGCTTGTACACAATTCATTTGGATGAAGCAAATGCTTGTGGATTATGGCTTTAAGCAAGGTACTCTAACCCTTTATTGTGATAACATGAGTGCCATCAATATTTAAAAAAATCCTGTCCAACACTCTAGAACCAATCATATTGACATTAGACATCATTTCATTAGGGAGCTAGTTGAGAGCAAATGCATTGCACTTGAACATGTGAGCACAAATGATCAATTAGCGGATTTGTTTACTAAACCATTAGATTCAACTAAGTTTAAATCTCTTAGTCGGTCTATTGGGATTTGTCATATGCATTGATGGGTTTTGATGGTTGACCCCTTATGAGGAGCTCAAGCAAAGAGAGCGAACTTATATCTTAATAAGCAAATAATTGTTCAATTTTATACTATTTAATTAATTGCTTGAGTATCTTGGATGTATATATTATTATATGTCTTTTTATTCAATAAGTGTGTTTTGCCTTATTTGAAATGCATGTCTCATTTGTGTTCAAACATGTATTTTTGGACTAGAAAATTTGATTGGGAAGTACATTTGATTGACCCAAAGTTTATCTCCATTGTTTGTAAAAACTTGATCTTGACATGCTTCAAGTGATATGCATGATGAATTTATTGAACGCTTACAAAATGATTGAAAATATATGTGCAAGTGACTTTTGAGACTTTATTCAATAAGGATATTGTATCCATTTCAAGGATTTCATAATCTAATAGTCTCTCTCTTTACTTATTGAACAAGGCTACTATCATACGGGCATCTTGCCCAGAAAAATCTAATAGGGCGTAATAGTCGCTCATGTCTTGTTCAACTTGTAAAGTTTGATAGTTGCTCAATTTTTTTTTTGGTTAATCTAAATCTCGTTTTCCATTGACTATTTGGTGCAAATTGGTTTGACTTCTCTTGGAATCTCATGTGATATTTTCCTTTGCCAAATACCATGCTTTTGGACATTGATGTTGCATGTATTTCACTCAAGGTAAATCTTTCGCACATATTCAAATCAATAAAACTTCCTTGAATTTCTCTCTCTCTTAATTAACCTGCATAAAGTTGTTATATATGATGATACGTTTACATTGCAAATATCTCTCTTTGCTACAGCATCCCGGTTGGGGGATACTCCTTTACCTATCTTGTGACAAAAAGGGGGAGTAGTATTGGATTTATGGGGAGTTGATATTGGTATGTTTTAAAGGGAGTTGACTTATTTATGGGGAGTAGTGGTGAATAGACTTTAATTAACTTTTATCCAATTTTCGTTAATAGTCAAGTTGGCGAAAATTCCCCTAGCTAGTTGCAAAGATACCACAAGTGTAATAAATACGGAAATAGTAAAACACTTGAGATATACGTGGAAACCCTTAAAATGGGAAAAACCACGGGCTGATAAGTGCGCCACACTAGAACCTCGAATCCACTAATGATAAAGGAATTACAACCTAATTCCGGTTTAATCCTCTACCACTACCTAATCTCGGTATAAGTGAACTTAGTTCATCATGCTTATGCTTTAAGCTACCTACTTCCGGAAGCAACACAAGTCTTACTTCTCAATGAAGAGATAAAGTGTCCTGAGTGAATATATGATGATATTCAATGAACAAACAAGGCTAGGGAACCCTATATGCTTATCTAGGATAATGCAAGTGCTAAATGACATGTTCAAATAGCTTAGCTAAACATAGATCAATCAATCCTATGAAGCTATCACAATACAACACTCAATCATGTCATCACAACAATTTCTAATTTGTATCTAGAAATATTATAAGAGAATACAATTAATTAAAGAGATGGTTTAGTAAGCAAAACGCTTAACTTGTAAGAAGATAGTGAAGAACTTACCAAACAAGATGTGATGAAGCAGCCCTATCCATTGATGCACTCTAAATGAACTTAGATGATGCATGATGAAGATTTAATGCTCATGGGAATGCTTTGAGTTATTAAAAATGAGTTCTTTGAAGTGTTTTTCCTTTGAAACGTGTTCTAAGGAAGAAATGTGATATTCTGAACTCACACACGACCTTAAGGCATTGCGTTATATATATATAAGATCCAAACAAAGTAAGGTCATTTTGGAAAAAACGTTCCAGCTTCCTCTGTGTGCGCCGGTGACGTGAGCTGGTCGAGTAGCGCACAACCTATTTTTAAAACAGGCGCTGGACGAGTGGCACATCCCAGTAGCACAACACAAGCGCAGATTCTCTGGGATGTTTGCGATGGTGAGGCTGCGCTAGACGAGTAGCGCATCACCGTTGCATGCCCATATTTTTCAACTACGAACGGGTGCAGCAGCGCAGCTCAGTGGCGCATGACTAATGGCGGTCCACTGTGAAAGTTGCGCTGGTGAGATGCGCCGGTCGAGTAGCTCACCACCAGCGCAAGACCTATTTTTTCAACACTCAAAAGCTCAAAAGCACAAAAGCAATAAGTTCAAGAGTGATGAAATTGCATCCTATTTTAATGCCTAGCATTACATAAAACTTTCATAGCAAGATGCAAATAGGTCAACAAGAGTCATTTAAACTAAAATACACACAAGAAAACACTCAACATAGAAGATCAAAAGTTATGCATGAATATGTGAGTGTGTGCAACTATCTCTTCAAAGTAAGTAAGCACAATAATTTTACCTTTGGTGCTTCTCCTCTTGAGGTCCTGAGAGCCTAAGCTACCCTTACATGAACCCCAACAATGTGGTTGTTCACGAAATAAGCCAATCAACAAATGATGACTTTTCAGTTGATATTGGCATGTTTTAAAGGGAGTTGACCTATTTAGGGGGAGGTTTTTTGCTTTGTGCATTGTTGATTGCATGTTACTTGTTTCTATTTCATGCAAATTGTACTTGTTTTATTTTTTCTTGATCCCTCTCATACACTTGTCTTGGAAAGTGTAGTTCTTTGTTTTGTAGAGATGATCATGCTACAAGAGCTGAAAGATTTAAAGATTTAGCTTTAGGTATCTCTTGTAACATAGGATGGTTGTTTGTTGACCTCTTGTTGTTTCTTGTTATGTGTTGTGAGGATATCTTGTGAGTGAGTGGTTTTGTCATAAAATAGCCAAAGTGGGAGATTGTAAGTTCCTCGGTTTTTGATTGGCTTATTTCGTTGACAACTACATTTTGGGATCAATATGTATGGGTAGTTTTAGGGCTTCATTGTTCGTAACCAAGCTCAAGTATCAAAGGTAAAATCACTTGTTTAACTTCATTGAAGAGATTTAGTGCACACACTCACACTTATGCATTTTATTTTAATTATCTTGCTTGCATGCTTATTTGCCATTTTGTGTGCCTCCTGTGTCCTATTTTTATTTGAGTGTTGAATGTTTGTTTGTGCCTTAAAAGAGAGGATTATTCCTCTAAACTGCGGTTTAGATCGCTCTCTGTGCAGTGCCCACGCTGTGGCCTACACAACGGTGTTTGGTAGAGGTTGCACGTTGTGTCTACCGCGGTCTGTGCTTGTTGCCTACGCCGCGGTCTTCCAAGCGGAGTTTAACAGAGGATGCACGCTGTCCAGACCGCGGTCTGTGCACGCTGTATGCAGAGCGGTATTGTCCAGACGATACACCGCTCTCTGTGCCGCGGTCTGGACACTTGCCTGGACCGCGGTACAACTAGCGGTCCTGACGCGTTTTGGTTGCGTTTTACCAAAAACGACGCAGTTTCATTTGAGGCTTCATATATATACATCATCTTCTTCCCAATTCGTTTGGAGAACTTCCAAACCTAATTTTAAGAGTGAGAAAAGGTTCTTTAGAGAGAGAAACTCCAAGAAGACATTTTTACTCAACCTTCCTTAAAATCCAAATCATCAAGCATCTTTCAAGCATGGGTTTCTTGTTTGTTCATGACTAGATATTCTCTACATGTTCTAATCTCCATGTTTTCATTACTAAGACATGTATACCTAGGGTTTTAGTCTTTATTTCATATTAATTGCTTGCTTGATTGTTTAATTGCTTTTATGACATGCTTGTGTGTTAATTGTTGGTTAAGATGCATTAATTTGTGATAGCTAGCATTTAGGATGATTTTGCCCTTCTAGCTAATTCTTCTTGCCTTTGCATTTAGAACATTGATATCTAGGATTTGAATTAATTATCATTATTAATTCTAGATAAGCATGAATGTATTGACCTAGCATTTTTGTATATTGAATATTCTTGCATATTCACTTAGGTTGCCATTATCTCTTCATTGTTGTTTTAGCTTGTGGCTAGGTGGTTAGTGCACAAGGCTAGTGATCCAAAATCGCTATTAAGGCTCGTTGGGTAGAGTGAAAGGGTTAGTAACTGGAGGGTTAGACGAGAGGTCAACCTAGGTTGCAAACTTTTACTCAATAGTGGATTTTGTGGATCGAGGGTGACGCTCTAAATAGCCCGTGGTTTTTCTCATTTGGAGGGTTTCCACGTATATTTTCCGTGTTGTTATTGTTTTATGTTTGTTGTCATTTAATTGAGCATTTAAGTATAATGGGGTAGAATTGTTAATATTGATTAATTCATAAAATTGGTAATCTAACGAATTAAAACCTATTCACCCCCGTCTAGGTTATAGATACACACTTTCTAGGGAATTTCACAACAATATCATTGAGTTTTAAAGCAATTAATTTAAAATTAAATACAACAAACCTGGATGTGATGTCTGTATTCCGGTATCTATTAGTTCAAACAACTAGTTTTTTTTCCTCCTTTTTTTGTCCTTTTTTTGTCCTTTTTTTTATTGATTCCTTCCTCTTATTTCATTTCCCTTTTTGACTTTATCCTGACTTTTCCACCTCTTTCCCTCAACAACCTAGCCTAGCATAGGTTTGCCACTTTCAATCTCAGATAGTGCATGATTGACACGTTAAAAGGGGAAAATTAACAAAAAAATAAAAAAAATAAAAGTGGAAATAAATGATAAGGATACAAAAGGAATAAATGAAAAGGATATAGAAGGATTTAAGGTAATTCATTTCACCGTGAATTACCCTTTTCAAAATTTAAGCCTCTTTATATATATATATGGCTAATTGTTACAAATCCTTTTAGACTATACTGATAAAAGTGGATGAAAATCTAACGTCATCCACTGTTCTGAAACTGTACTAAGTCTCCTTTTTATACATATAATTGCATCAAATCGAAAAAAAAAATGATATAAATACCTCTTATCAATTTTTTTTAAAATCATACTTTAAAAATAAAAATTGAAAGATTTGTTAAATAATAATAATATTATGAACTTTTTGATAAAGAAAATCAAATAAATAGTTAAATGAAAAAATTAAATTGATTTTAAAAAAATAAAATTACTTTTTTTTATTTAAATATCCCTAACTATAAAACCCAGATGAATATATAAATTATTTAATGTGAAATATCATTTAAACTATATTTTTTATTTAATTATCTCTAAATATTACTTGTTCGTTTATAATAACTAGATTATTAATAATATAAAAAACAAAAATTAAAAATTAAATAATAATAATAATAATAATAATAATAATAATAATAAAATGATAATAATTTAAATGTCCTATAATTCTTTTTCGCAATTATCATTTTATTTAAATATCTCTAAATATCATTTTACAATAACAAGGGTATTGATAGTGACAAAAAAAATGAAATGATATTAATAATAAAAAAATTAAAATAATATAATAATAAAAAATAATAATGATAATAATAATAATACTTTAAATACCCTATATATATTTTTAGTCATTATCATTTAATTTTTTTTTAAAATTTAAATATCCCTAAATATAAAACCCAAATGATTATATAAATTATTTAATGTGAATTATTATTTAAACTATATTTTTATTTAAATATCTCTAAATATTACTTGTTTATTTGCAATAACAAAGTTATTAATAATGTAAAAAATTAAAATTAAAATTAAATAATAATAATAATAATAAAATAATAATGATAATAATTTAAATACCCTATACCTTTTTTTCGTCGTTATCATTTTTTTAAACATCCTTAAATATCACTCGTTCAATTACAATATTAAAGGTATTGATAATGTCAACTACAAAAATAAAAATGAAATGATAATAATAATGATGATAATAATAAAAAAATTAAAATAATATAATAATACTAATAAAATAATAGAATGATAATAATAATAATAATACTTTAAATACCCTATACTTTTTTTAGCCATTATTATTTTTATTTAAATATCCCTAAATATCCTTACACCTTACACCTTGTACTTTTTTTTTCACCATTAAACCCTTAATATTTTATAACAATGGATATTTAAATTATTTATAGGGAATTATCATTTAAATTATTTTTTATTTAAATATTCATGTTATTTAAATGAACAAGTGAAATTTAGGTATATTTAAATAAAAAAGATAGTTTAAATGATATTTCGCTTTAAATAATTTATATATTCATCTGGCTTTTATATTTAGAGATATTTAAATAAATAAAAGATAATTTAAATAATTGTTAAATCAATTTAATTTTTTAATTTCTCTATTTATTTAACTTTCTTTATTTAAAAGTTCAGAATTTTGTTATTATTTAACCAATATTTCAATTTTAAATTTTAATATTTTATTTTTAAAATATGATTTTTAAATTTTTGGTAAAAGGGGTATTTATATCGTATTATTATATATATTTTTCGATTGGATGCAATTATGTATATAATAAGGGTATTTAGTGAAATTTGCCATGACTGAACGGTTGATGACGTTAGGTTTTCATCAACTTTTACCAATTTCTGAAAGTTCAGAGGGTTTAGTGGCTAAAAAAATATATTTAGAAAGCAACATACGAATTCGGGTATAGTATGAGGGGATCTGTGACAATTACCCTATATATTAACTCCGGACCTATCAAGATTAACCAGATTCTTTAGTCTCTTTGATTGATGTACTTTGATAAACCTCTTGTTCAATACTCAATAATCTCCATCAAGGTTTTTGAAGATTCATATTAAAGGGTGTGTTTGACACGGACATGGGATAGAATAAGATGGGATGTGACGGGACGGGATGGGACATGACAAACTGTTCTATATTGTGTTTGGTAGGCCTGTGACAGAACTGTTCACTGTACTGTTGTATGTTTGGTATGACTGGGACAGAACTGGAAAAGAGGTTCAAATGACCAGAGTGCCCTTCTTGTCCTATCCAATGTTTGTTACCACATAATAGTGATAAATATTTTTATATATCATATTTGGGAGAAGACAAGTCAATATTTATTTTATTTTATTAAAAAAATATTTTTATATATCATATTTCATAAAAATAATAATATTGTAATTAAAAAATAGTTTAATTAATAATTTTTTGAAAGACATGTGATTTTTTTTTTCAAATGATAATAATATTATTATGACCATTCCCTTTTTTTTTGAATAATAATATCAATTAATAATATTATTTCCTCAATTTTTTTAAATAAAATTATTATTCAATTTTACATGCTCGTAATTGTGAATAATAGAAAAGAAAAATATATTTTAGAAGTTTTAATTATTCAACCACATATCTTTTCTTTTCACATAATAGTAAATTAAAGATAATACTTAATAACATGATCCAACAAAAAAATTAATATAATATATTTGTTCACGAACCTAATAACAAAATCCATAATACAAACATGTTCACAATTCCAACAAAATATAAGTTTCAAATATGTTCACAATTCCAACAAAATATAAGTTTCAAACTTGTTTCAAACATGTTTTAAATATGTTTACAATTCCAACAAAATATAAGTTTCAAACATGTTTACAATATCAAACATGTTTACTCCTCTAGAATTACCTCTAGCTCAACACCTAAACGGGTCATTACATCCCCTTCCGTAATTGCCTCAGTCAACTTAGCAATATCCGCAGTGCTCTTTCCATGCTTTTTTCAAAGACCTTGGTGATTTTTTCTGTTGTTAAACTGACATTCCTTTTTCTCTTCCGCTAAAATAAGAATATATACATATACGCATTCTTTCATATTCAAACAAATAAAGCTAATTCAACAATACAAGGAGTGTCATAATTTTAAACAAATAAAATAGTCGCTGATTACACAATACAACTTCCAACGGTCAGTCTAAAATAAAGATTAACTAAAAGAATAATATATATTTACCCATTCTCTCGTACTGACAAAGATATTAAATGGTCTCTATCACTTTTCCTATCCCCATGCAAGTTATTGCAATCCATAACTTTACACTATTTTTTATTTTGGCCAAGCTTTTCCCACTAATTTGAGAGGAATTGTATCAATAAAAAAATGGATTGAGGATTTCAAAACAAATTACAGTTTCCTAAGCTTTCTCTCGCCAAGTGCAGCAGCCCAGCAGAAATGGCATAACCAAATTTGACAGAAACATGAATATTTTCACAATACAATTAACAATCATTTACAAAAACCAGACTGGACATGTCTACCAACCAGCAAACATCCAGCTCACAAGGAAGAAAGTGTATTCATCATAAAAATAATTAGACAGTTATCATAAACAAAAGAGAGTGATAAGTGTAAAACCAAACAGCTTAATTATCACAAGGTTTTCTACAATTGACAGCAGGTAGATAAAAAAAAAAAACACGTTCAGAACTTTTCTAACTCATCATAACAAGAGCAATAAATAAACATGCATCCATACATATTATTTTCAAAAGACGAGGGAGGAGGAGAAATTCATTACTGACAAAGCATAATTAGGGAATAGGGTCAATTGTGAGGGCAGTAAGACAGTACACATGCAATATATAATGTATTTTAAATTTTCTCAAAAAATTTAACCAACAAAGTTAGAATATGTAACCTATTTGACAAATTTCAAACCGCCTTAAATACTCAGCTTCAGTTGTTGGTAATCCCAAAACAAGAATTATTTCCGTATGAAGAACCATCTAAACAAGATGCTTAATAAAATTTCAGATGCTTGGGAGAAGGAAACTGTTACATACTTAGTCTAAAATAGTGATTAACTAAAAGAAGAATATATATATATTCTTTCATATTTAAACAAATAAAGTTAATTCAACAATACATGGAGTGTTATAATTTTAAACAAATAAAATAGTAGCTAATTACATAATAAAGTATCCAATATTTAAGCAAAATACAACTTTCCACACTTAGTCTAAAATAGTGATTAACTAAAAGAAGGATATGCAATCAAATTCTTCTAATAGAAAGTCTTAACATTACTCTAAATTAAATTTGATAAGTTATTTTTAACTCATGACATGTTATAAATGAGTATAATTGTTAATGATAAAGCCATTCCATTTTTTGTTTTTTTAAATAGACATGAGAATGTGAATAACCTCACAACTCAAAAGTGGATAGGTCTACATGCAAAACACACAGACTCCTGTATATTGTTCTCTCTTTAGTCATTTGTCTTTAGGCAAAATTTGTACGTAACAACTAACAAACAATCCTGTTTTCAATATATAAAGGTGATAGTAATAAATAATAATTATGCATATTTGACTAATGACAAAGATCACTCATAATTGACAAAACCAGATGCCTCAATCTCAAATAAGAGAATGTACTGTTTCTCACATCCAAACCCAGGAAAAAACAAAATGGACTCAAAACATTGCTTATGAACACCTAATCAAATTGTCTCATAAAACCAATCCACATACAAATTTTACATTTTAGAAAAAAAACAATCAAACAAGTAATCAATTTGTCACCTGGCTCCCCTATTTACACATCTTCCCACTTTAAGAACCTGTCACTATTACACACAAACAAGTAGTCAGCTACATCCAAAAAGAATCTAATTATAAAAAACTAGAAATGATCTCTCGCTACCCAAAATTCAATTCAAGTAAATCACAACTAGTACCTCAAATCTTGGAAACAAATATAATCACGTTAAGTTACTATAACTCTACCACACAACAACAACATATATGATCTAAAAAAATCACAATTTGACAAACAACTATAATCTAATAACTAAAACTTGATAATCCACAATTTCAAGCTGCATAACCATGTTGATAATCCAGAAACACCGTCCTCTTAGAAAACATACCTCAAATCATGTTCCCCAATTCTACCCTCTAATTTTATATACAGACATAGACTGAAAATCCAGTATCAACAACGAGCAAGCAATATCTTATAATCCACAAAAACAGTAAACTGCATACAGTATCCCTATGCAATAAGTCACACACACAATACATGCCAGCAACCGGTATAAGAAACATAGACATATTTCTTTATTAGTCATGTTAATGTATCCTTCAAACATTTAAAGTATCTAAACAACCACTGCTCAACTTACAAAAGATATGGCCTGACATGGTGTCAACTGATTTAGTGGGTTTATTACCGCTCAGCAAAAACAACCCTATAACAAATCACACTCACAACAAGAACAGAAAACTTGTAACTATGTATTTTCAGCAAAATAAACCAACAATTATAACATAAACTACAAATTTATATAAAAAGAAACTCACATACTGATCAACCAAAAACGAAAAATCAAAATTTAATTTAATTTTAAAAAAATCCATACCGCTCTGAGCTGACCAAAACGCTCTGAATCGAAGAGAAATTCGTGCATTTTAGCGGTCCTGAGATTGTGTACCCACATGGTTCCGTCCATGAGTTGGACTCCATTTTCCTCGCAAGCTTTGACAATCACATCGATCTCGGCGACGTTGAGAGCCACCGGTTTCTCCATCAACAAATGCTTCTTCTTCTGCGCTACCACAACGACCCATTTGACGTGTAGCGACATCGAGAGAGGAAGATAGACGGCGTCGATGTCTGGCAACGATGTCTGGCGTCGATCGAGCGGCTGGCGACGACAAATTGAGAACCCCAAATTGAGAACCCTAAATCGAAATCAACAAAAGCCACCACAAAGAAGTCAAACAGAGAGAGAGAGAGAGGAGAGATAGACAAGCGGGAGAGACTGAGATATCTGCTCCTCATCGTCGGCCAAAGAAGAGAGAATGGAGAGAGAGAGAGAGAAACGTGAGAATGATTAGAGCGAGAGAGAGGCGTGAGAATGGAAGAGAATGAAGGGTTGGGTTTTATTTTTATATTTGGTATTTTTGTAATTTTTGCAATATTTGAGGACAAAAATGTCTTTTCCAGACTTGTCCTATGTATGGGACAAGTCTGGCTGAGGGTCTGAGGTGGGACAAGATTTTATGGTTTTTGTCCCACCTTGTCCCATCCCATCCCATCCCACACTAATAGTGTGCCAAACGTTGGACAAGAGAAAGTTGTCATGTTCTGTCCCGTCCCGTTCCGTTCCGTCCCGTCCCGTGAACCAAACACACCCAAAAAGACTAATTGGTGTTAGACCTCCTGGATTGTATGTGAAGTTACAATTTGTCTCTTAAATGTATTTTTTAGACGTTAAATCCTTTAAATTGTTGAAAATTGATATAAATATAAAGGGTTTTGTCCCTATTTTATTGTTTTTTATTGGAAATATGTTGTAACTTAACGTACAATTCAAGGTTATTGTTAGTTATTCTATTAAAAAAATTCAAAAATTAATCATGTTAAAATCACGCGTTAGACGGAAAAAAAGGGGGGCAAAAAATTGGAATAAGTGCCGCATAATCTTGCCAGCTGAGACTAAGAGGAGAGGTCAAACGGTGTTGGCGAGAAAGAGACACGTGTCTGTTTTCATGCACCTTTAATAGACTGGAAACAAACAATGAATGAATCACTTGATTTCGCAGTAGATCTGAATTCTGCTTCTTCGACCATCAACTTGGCTCTTCACTGATAATGGCTTTCCACCAAATTCTACTGGGCATAGGAAATCCCCTCCTCGATATCTCTGCTGTTGTTGACGCTGATTTCTTGCAAAAGTAAAGAATGTGAAATATGTACATGAATTTGATGGGATTTGTTATTTTTTTTTAATAGTAAAAGTGTTTGTTTTTGTTGTTTTTGTGTATCAGGTATGACATCAAGCCGAACAATGCAATTCTTGCAGAGGACAAGCATTTACCTATGTAAGCAAATGTTATTTAGTTCTCGTTTTACTAATGTTCAATGTTTGGCTCCATCAAAGTTGTTGATGTAGATTTCTGGATTATGTCAGAAAAACCAACAAGGATTAGATTTCGGCTATTGATTCAAAGAGAGAGAGATTCAGAGAGAGTAACGAAGATAAGTTTTACGTGGTAAAACTCTGATGACCGGAGAAACGTCCACGGGTGGTTGAAGGATCAACCAAGCCAAAATCCATTATGAAAATATGATGTTTACAAGCTCTCGATCTCTTTTTTTTTTCTCTCTGTATTTGCTATGATTGTTGTATGCTATATTGCCTATATCTTTTCAAACCAGATTATGGGTCTATTTATATGCTTATAGAACCCTAATCTGCTTTGTACAAGTAATACAAGTAATACAAGTAATACAAGATCTTTGTATTTAATTGTGATTCGGTTACTTGTTTGAGGTTGATTTGTTTCTTTCCTGTTTCGGAGTCTCTTATGGAAATCGAGTGGGATTCTAGTAGTGCTGTTCAATTTGGACTTGTTTCCTTATAAGAATGTAGTCTTCGTAAAGTAATCAAGTTATTTCCTGATTGGGGACTCTTCAAACTTAATGTTCCATTTTATTTGGGATTCCTTCCTGGTGGATATCTTCACGTGTTTAATGACTTAATCCGTGTGAATTAAGCACCAAGTTCTTACTCGATTCGTATTTTATTCCCGAGTAAGAGTAATACCTGATGGTCCCGAGTAGCACCGTTTGAGCCTGAGTGGAAGCGTTGTTTAACCAGTCCCGAGTGTTGTTAACTGATCCCGAGTAGGTTTCATTCAATATATGCTTACTCCGGCTTTCTTCTCTTTAATGATGCCTCGTAGGATATTTCCTGAGTGCCCATTTGGGCGTCCACCTGGCTATTTTCTCCTTCCTGTCAATGACGTGTATGCTTGGTAAAATTCACATACGACAATACCCCCTTAAAATATTTCTGCCGAGTAAACTTCATTTCGGGCAAGAGTATTTTAATTGTCTTAATTTTCACTTGTCAGAATAGTCGTCTTGTCATAATGGCGTGTCTTAATGGTGACCCTGTAATTTCGATTCGCTTCATCACGCGAGATCTTAAATGATGGTGACGTTTTGAAGTTCTGACGGTCGAGGGCTACTTCCTGTTTTGACACGCATCCCTCGTCTCTTCGTTTTTCAATATCATTTATGAGAAATGATTTTTACGTTTTCCCAAACGCTGCCTACGTCATCGAGTTTCGTCATAAGTTTTTTCCCGCCTTGAAATCCTAGGGTTTCGTGTCGTCTCGTCTTTAAATTCTTTACTGAGAGACATTGTTGGTTTATTCTAAAAAAATTTCAGCAGAAATTTCTTTAAACTCAGATTTATTTATCCAGAAGTTCACGATTCTCCGTTTGAAGATCTTGCATCAATCTCAATTCAAGGTTAGTTTTAATGGGGCCATCTTCCCGCCATCGTCTCTTTAAAATCGCTTTTGATGCATTAGAACGTGGGGATTTCCAATTAGTTTCTTGCATTAAACGATTACTGGGGGATATCCCAATAGATGAACCTCTATTCTTAGAGGTTGATGTTTCTGGGCTTCAACCTGACGTCACTTTTTGCCCTGTATCGAGTTCTCCATCTAGTTCTGATTTTGATATTTTTGATCACAGGGTATCTTTTCGAAGGATGAGTAAACATCAGAGCAGAAGTAAGGTATACAAGCACGGCTCGAGCAGAGTTCAGACCAGGGAACAGACTGTTAACGAGGGTGACGTTGATGAAGTGTACAGGGCGTCTCGCCTTTCGTTTTCTGATACTCACCCGAGTGGCTTTGATACTAAGCTGAATGTGGTCGGGCCAGCTGAGATAGAAAAATTCCGCTCCCGATTCGACTTGCCCGACTCAGTCACTTTGGTTCCTGCGGGGGATAGAGCCATATGGAATCCTCCTGAGGGTAGGGTCGCGATTTATGGATCCATGCTTTGCTACGGCGTCACACTTCCCTTTCAACCATTTATTGCCTGGTTTTTGACTGAAGCAGGGATAGCCCCAGCTCAATTGGCCCCGAATAGTTACAAAGTCTTGATGTGCATGTGCCACATGGTCAGTCGAATGAACCTTTCACCGCCTTCCCCGAATAAAATCAGGCATTTCTTTATGCTATGGCAGGTTTGCAAAACGGGGATCTATTTTCTTACATCTACTCCATCGGACGGTTGGGTCCCTAAAGAAGCAAAGGTGAATCGGGAGGTCGATGCTTCTGATGACCCAAAAAAGAAGGGTTTTATATGGGGATTCCCTACATCCAACAAGTTCTGGAAGAATAGTTGATTTTTTGCTAGAAGGGCTCTCGGGCTCAACGTCACTGTTGGATCTGGGGATTCCCGAACGTTGTTGAGTGTTTCCCATTTCTTCTATTCTCCCTAAGCGTGGAACAGAAAAATAATTGATTATAATGATTCTGAGCTGAAGAGGCTGACTCGGGCAGCTGTTCGTACTCTGGAGAAGAGAAGCAAGAGCTACATTTTTAAAGAGGAGGATTTGATAAAGCTCGGCTTCTTCAGACAGATTTCGGGCCATCACAGGTGATGTAAGTAACCCGGCGCCCTTTCTGTTGTATTTTTCTGCTTTTCATTTTCTTTTCTAACATGTAATTTTTTTTTACTAGTGTTCGATACAGACGTCGTCAACGATCTTCAGGCTCGCCAGGTGAAGGCGATTCTGCAAGCTAGTAGAAAGAAAGCTTCCCGCCAGGGCGATGAAAGTATTGCTCCACCAAAGCTTGATGAGGAAACCGGCACTGCTGAGGAACAAATTCCCGAGTGCGTTGTTCAGGGTGATGAACCTCCTACTCAGGATTTTGCTGGTCCAAGTGGCCAGAGTGAAGGCCCTTGTGAAGAGCCTGTTGGACGGTTTGAAGCCGGCGACGGTGGCAACATCTTGACGGATCAAGTGCCTGCAGGTGCCGAATTCTTTGAGTCTTTTTGGGATGATCTGTAGAAAGATCCTGCTGCTGATCTTAACTTCCACCGTTCTCGGGGTGAGAAGCGAAAGGCAGTTAGTTCGTCGTCTCGTCCTCTCAAAGTTCTTCGGGTAGTCTCATTTATTGACTCCAGTGACGAAGATATTGGGATGAGATTTCCCCGAGTGTTGGCGCTGGAGCATCAGTAGATGCAGCCGCTTCAGAACCAAGTAGGGCTTCTTCTACCCCCGAAGTTGGAGATATGGGGGCTGAACCTTCGGGGGTTCCTTCTCCATCCTTAGAACCGAACAGGGCTTCTCCTGCCCTCGAGTTTGGAAATCTGGAAGCTGAACCCTCGGGGGTTCCTTTATTCCTTTCTCTCCAGGATATGCTACGGGAGATGTCCTCCGATTTGGCTTTTATTAAGGGAAGACCGTTGGAGCGGCTTTCGGGATGGTTCCCTGACCGAAGGTCTCCAAAATGTTTTTAAAGGTGTATCTTATGTAAGTTGAATCCGGCTCCTTTATTGTTTTGCTTCTGCCAGATTTCTAAGTATATTCCTTTGCAGATGGTGGCCGAATTCGCTAAGCTTATTCAGACGCAGCAACATCAAGCCGATCGAATAAGGCGTCTAGAGGCTCAACTGAAGGCGAGTGAGGAGGGCCGTGCTCGAGCCGAGAAAGCTTACCAGCAGGAGGTCGGTTCTGTACAAATATTTATCGACCATTGTCTGGCGAAGCAGGTTGAAGCAGAGGACAAGGCATCTTTGGCAGAGGAGAAGGTTGCATCACTTCAAAATCTTCTATCTTCTGCTGAAGAATCCATGCTCAAGGCCGAGCAGGCGAAGTCGGCGTATGACCAAAAAATCGAAGATCTGGAACACCAACTGCTGACAGTTGAATCGCTTTCCCGAGAGGCCAGGTTGGAACTTGAAGTCCAATGGGTGGATCGTTTTAAAAGATCCCCTACTTACGATGCCCTACTTCTTTGGGAATTTCAACGTGGGCTAGTTTCGGCTGGTGAGTTCTTAAAGGTCAAGAATAAGGCGATTGAGAAGTCCCGAGCTAATTGGGAGCTGTCAATCAAACATCACGTGGACCGGTCATTGGAATCTCTTCGGATTCAGATGAAGGAACGGAGAGCCTACTGCTGTAGTCAAGGCAAAGAGCCTCATCCCATGCATTTAGAGATTCCGTCCGAGCATTCTCTCTCGACATGCAAGTCAAGAGTCGGTGAAGGGTGTAGTCCCGGACGTCGGGCAAATCCCGGGTGAGGATTACAGCCAGTGGATGGATGATACTGTCGACGATATCACTTGGCCGTCTAATGAGAGCCTGCTTCATGAGTACGAGATGGTGCCAGATCCGAGTATTGGCAAAGGCTAGAAATCCTCGCAACCTTAATTTTGTAGAATTGTAGAAAATTCTGATTATTTTTTACTTGTAACCATTCTTTTAGGAGCAATAAAATTCTTTTTGTTTTTTTGAATTGAATGGTCTTGATCTGTTTATTGATGATTGTTGCCGAGTACAGTTTTTATGTGCAAGGATTTGCCGAATCGTTGAGCTCTTTTTTTTTTAAAAAGAAATTGCTTCAACACAGCTACGCATTTCACCAAAATTTCTCCCGATAACGTCCCGAGTATTTTTCCAAAGTCTGGTGCATCGTGTTTGCCTTTTTACGAAGGTCATTTTGACCCTGCTCGGCTGGCATGCTCCTACGAGCTTCTCCGTCCATTCGGGATTTGATGGTCCCGAGAATTCTATTTGCATGTTCTTATTATCATGCTCTTCTTCCATATGTTCTTATTATCATATGCGTTCTTTTGGAAATCCCGAGCTAGATGCTTTTCTTTTAGAAATTTCGAGTAGTTTTATTTATTACTGTAAAAATCAATAAAGATTCAAATTATAGTTTAATATTTATCCTAACTAATATTGTCCTGACTAGAAAAAAGAATATGTAATTTTAAGGATAGAAAATCTTCAGATATTGGGCATTGCATGGTTGGGGTAAAACCCCTCCATTGGGTCGAGCAATCCAATAAGCTTCATGGCCAGCTATCCCCTCGATCTTGTATGGACCTTCTCATTTATCAGCCAGGGATCCTGCGACTTTATTTTTGGTGTTCAATGAAACCTTCCTGAGCACCAGGTCTCCTAGCTGGAATTTCCTGATCTGAACACGAGAGTTGTAGTGGCGAGCCACTCTTTGTTGATATGCTGTATTTCTTATTCGGAACTTTTCCCTTTTTTCTTCTAGCTCATCCAAACTTTGTAGTAGCATATCAATATTCTGTTCTTCATCGTATAGCCTGACCCGTGGTGTCGCATACGATGTTTCTATGGGAATAACAGCTTCTGTTCCAAATGCTAAAGTGTATGGAGTCTCTCCTGTTGAAGTCTTCGCTGTCGTCCGGTATGCCCATAATACTTCGAGAAGCTTTTCAACCCAGCTTCCTTTTTTGGCATCCAGCTTCTTTTTTTGGTGTGCTTGATAATTTTATTTACTGCTTCTACCTGCCCATTTTTTTGAGGGTGGGCTGGTGTGGCATAGTAATTAGCAATCTGGTACTTCTCGCACAACTGTCTGAATTTCAGTTTATCAAATTCGGTGCCATTGTCAGTGATTATAGTGTCCGGAACTCCAAACCTATAAAGTATGTTTTTCTTTACAAAATTTATGGTGTTAGCTTCTGTGATATGCACCAGCGCTTCAGCTTCTGCCCATTTTGTGAAATAATCGACAGCGACTATGGCGTGCTTTGCTCCACCCCCTGTCCCAGCTGGCATTGGGCCGATCAGGTCTAAGGCCCACATGGCGAATGACCATGGGGCGGTGAAGTTTTTGAGTTTTTCTGGGGGTTGTCGGATATCGTTAGCAATCCTTTGACAGGTATTGCAAATTTCCGACCATTGCAGTGCGTATGAGAAAAGCGTAGGCCAGTAATAGCCTTGCCTGAGTACCTTATACGCCAGACTTCTACCCCTAGTGTGGTTCCCGTAAACTCCTCCGTGGATCTCTTAAAGTATTCGATATGCATCTTCTTCCAGTACACATCTCTGGAGAGCTCGGGAAAACCCCCTTCTGTATAATTCTCCTCCGATCATGGTATACCTAGCCGATCGATACTTGATGCGCTTTGCTAATACCGGATCTTCCGGGAGCATACCTTCTTCCAGGAACCTTCTCAGTTGGACCATCCAACCATCTTGCGATGTTCGGATTTCTAAAATTTCCAAATGCTTAGGTTCAACTGTACTTGGTTTAAGGAGGTGTGCAACTGGAATGGTCTTTGGTCTGATTGAGGTTGTTGCTAACGCTAATTTAAACACTGTGTCAGCCATTTCATTTTCTTCCCTGGGGATCTAAGCGATCTTGTATTCTTTAAATTTTTGGAGGAGCTGTTTCGCGATGTCACGGTAGGCTATCATTCCTTCATCTTTGGCCTGGTACTCGTCCATAACCTGGTTGACAACTACCTGTGAATCGCTGAATATCTCAACTTCATCTGCCTCTAGAGCTATGCAGACTCTGATTCCAGCTAACAATGCCTCGTACTCGGCTTGATTATTGGTTGCTTTAAAATCAAATCTCATGGCACATTTAACATCATCTCCTTCTAGGGTGTGAACTACGATCCCTGCCCCGCTGCCATGAGTATTTGAAGAGCCATCAACATACAGTTTCCATGGGAAACTCTTATCCAAGAGTCTTTTTGCTTCCAGGTTTGGTTCTGTGAACTCGGCTATAAAGTCTATCACAGCTTGTCCTTTGAGGGAGGTTCTGGGGACATAATGAATATCGAATTCACTTAGCTCGATTGCCCATTTGGTAAGTCTTCCTGATATTTCTGGTTTTTGTAAAATTTGTCTTAATGGGCAATTGGTGAGAACCTGGATTTTATGGGCCTGAAAATATGGTCTCAGCTTTTTTGCTGCTGAAACCAATGCTAAAGCCATCTTCTCTGCCTGTGAGTACCTGGTCTCAGCCGGTACGAGTGCCTTGCTGGTATAATACACTGGTTTCTGCACTCCATCTTCTGTTCAGATTAAGACCGAACTTGCTGCAAGCTCGGTTATTGACAGATACAACTGAAGTATTTCCCTTGTTTACGGTTTTGAGAGAACGGGGCATGTCCTAAGTACTCTTTTATTTTTAAGAATGCCTGCTCGCACTCTTTATTCTACTCGAGTCCTTTCCCTTTTTTGATTTTTTTGAAGAAGGGTGCGCACCTATCTGTAGCCCTTGAGATGAATCTTCCCAAGGAGGCTAAACACCCTGTTAAGCGCTATACATCTTTCAATGTTTTAGGTGAGGTCATTTCTTGCAAAGCCTGGATATTCTCGGGATTAACTTCGATTCCTCTTTGATGGACTTGAAAACCCAAGAATCTCCCCGATTGGACTCCGAATAAACATTTGTTAGGATTTAATTTCATCTGGTATCTTCTCAGAACATCAAATGTCTCTCGGAGGTCCCGGGCATGCTCATCTGCCGAGACGCTTTTAGTCAACATGTCATCAATGTACACTTCCATGTTCCTTCCTATTTGCCGAGTGAAGATTTTGTTGACCAATCTTTGATACGTAGCACCTGCATTTTTTAAACCGAAGGGCATTACTGTATAGCAATATAAACCCTGATCCGTTGTGAAAGCTGTTTTTTCTTCATCAGCTTTGTTCATCTGGATCTGATTGTATCCCGAGTAAACGTCCATGAAGCTGAGTAATTCGTGACCTGCTGTGGCATCCACTAGCTGGTCTATCCTTGGAAGTGGGAAGCAATCCTTTGGACATGTCTTGTTTAGATCCGTGAAATCTACGCACATCCTCCATTGTCCATTTTTCTTTTGGACGAGGACTACGTTGGCGACCCACTGAGGGTAGTTGACTTCTCTGATTGATCCAGTTGCCAGTAGCTTTTCCACCTCTTGTTTGATTGCTTGACTTCTTTCAGGATTGAACGACCTTCTCTTTTATATTACCGGTTTTGCATTCGGACTAACTGCGAGGTGGTGGGATATTACTCTGGCATCTATTCCGATCATATCTTCGTGACTCCAAGCGAATACATCTTTGTACTCTTTAAGCAGATTGGTTAAGTCTTGCTTAACTTTTCCATCCAAGTTGGCCCCGATCTTGATTTTCTTATCTGGTTCGTCTTCTTCAAGTACTACTTCAACCAATTCTGTTTTGTAATCATTCGAGCCCTCCCTTGGATCCAATTCGAATGACAAGGATTCTTTACATTGATTTGGCTGCATTATGGTGCACACTTGTTCAGCATCATGTTTGTCTCTGTATACTGACATGTTTGCTCTTCGGGCCATCTCTTGGGATCCCTTGACTATCCCAACCCCTTGTTCTGTTAGGAACTTGATCATTAATGCATAAATGGCCATCATGCCCTTGTTTTATTCAGGAATGGCCGGCCCAATAATGCATTATACAGCTAATTATCCAAGTCAACTACCACGAAGTCTAGCATGACAGTCCTCTGGCATGGTGTCGTTCCGATCTTTACGGGTAATTTTACCGTCCCGAGTGCCCTGACCTCTATCCCTCCAAACCCTCTTAATGGAGTATGGAAAGTTTGTAAATCTTATCGGTCTAGTCTTAACTGGTCGTACACGGCCACGCTTAGGATGTCTGCTGAACTCCCATTATCTATTAAAATTCTCCGGACTTCCCTATGGCCAATCCGGGTCCTCCGAAAATTGTATGTATTACTTGATTGGCTTCGGGGCTGGTTCTTTGATTTTGACCAGGGTTGTGATCAACCTTGACTTCTCTCTTAGTTTCTGATCTCTCATCTTTTTTCAAGATTACATCCCGTAGGTGCCCTTCCCGAATAAGAGTCTCTATGTAATCTCTGAGCTGAAAACACTTTGAAGTCTCATGCCTGGTTTCCTTGTGAAACCTGCAATACTTGGTTGTATCTCTCCGGGCGAACTGTGATTGTCGCCGCGGCTCTTGCACCATATTCTTCTCTTCCAAGATGGCTAAAATTTATTCTTGTTTCTTTCGAATAGGGGTGTAATTGGTATATCTGCCTCGGTATTTCTTTGTGGACCGCTCGATGTTGAACCCATTACCCCCATCCTTGTTTTTCTCCTTCTCGTTCCCTTTTAGCTTTCCTTTTTTATTCTGCCTCTTGGATTCAGCATCCTTCATTTTAGGCTTTCCCCCGTGCATATAGCTTCCTCCTGTAGCTAATTCTTCTTTTTCGACCAGTGCGTATCCTCCTGCCATATCCATCATGTCAGCATACCTAGTCAGCCGTGCTCTTCTCAAATCAAAGGATAGTCGTCCATTCTGCAAGTTATTGATGAATGCAGCGATTATGGCTTTATCGTTTGCACTACCAATCTCTGATACCCCTTGGCCGAATCTCCCCAGATATTTCTTCAGTGACTCATCTTTCCCTTGTTTTATTTGAGCAAGGTGAGCCACTGACTTTTTCCTGTGAACGTTACTCAGGAATTACCTTGAGAAGCTCCTGATTAGTTCACTGAAACTCTTGATGCTTGCTGAAGGTAACCTTCCGAACCACTTCGACCCCATGTCTCCCAGAGTTTGTGGGAAATTGAGACATAATAAGGGATCGCTGTGGGCATACTGGGCCATGGTGCTTTTATAGCGTCTTACGTGCTCTTTCGAGTCCGTGTCTTTCTTAAACTGCTCCACGTGCGGCATCCTGAACCTTTCTGGGAAAGGGGTCCGTAAGATTTCCTTGGTAAATGGGCTGTCTGAGTCGTCGTCAGATAAATCGTTATAGCCATAACGTCTGACCAACGCATCCATCTGACGCCTATTGTTCTCGACTTCTTGAGTTAGGCTCTGGATCATGACATCTCTGTCCCCCACCGGGCTTCCTCGACGGTTGAACCGTTGGGTAACTGTCATTCTTTCTGGGTTTTCACTTTGATGCCGAGATTCTCGCATGATTCCGTAATGACGTTTGCGATAAGGTCGATCTCTATCTTCTGATCACGACTGATCCCTGTGCCGGTCGTTTTTACGGTGTCTAGTACGTACTGTTTGATTGTGGTCCAGCCTCTGGTGATGTCCATCTTCAAGTGTTTCCTGTCCAGCCGGGTTGATTGAGGAAGAGTTTCTTCTGGCTTCTGGCATAGTTATTCCTGGCCCAACCACCACCGAAAGGAGCCTTACGAGTGGAGAATTGGAAGTATGTGCTCCTGCAGCCAGTAAATCAATCCCTTCCCTTGCTGCGTCTATAACCAATTGCTGCAGGGCCTCTTGGAAACACATCGTAAGATCTCTGTTAGTCGGAGGAACTTGCTGGATCCCTACCAGGTGTGTAGGCTGGTTTTCTGTGTTTGCTGCAGGATCTTATGACGTGTTGCCAACATGGAAATTGCCTGGTGATTTTTGGCCATTCCCTGAACTGCTTCTATTTCCTGCCATTGCTTTTAACAAGTTCGGAGGTTCAACCCCTCCTTCTAACGCCAATTGTTGACGTCGATTTCTAGATTATGTCAGAAAAGCCAACAAGGATTGGATTTCAGCTATTGATTCAAAGAGAGAGAGAGATTCAGAGAGAGTAACGAAGACAAGTTTTACGTGGTAAAATTCCGATGACCGGAGAAACGTCCACGGGTGGTTGAAGGATCAACCAAGCCAAAATCCACTATGAAAATATGATGTTTACAAGCTTTCGATCTCTTTTTTTTCTCTCTGTATTTGCTATGATTGATGTATGCTATATTACCTATATCTTTTCAAACCAGATTATGGATCTATTTATATGCGTATAGAACCCTAATCTGCTTTGTACAAGTAATACAAGTAATACAAGTAATACAAGATCTTTGTATTTAATTGTGATTCGGTTACTTGTTTGAGGTTGATTTGTCTTCTTTCCTGTTTCGGAGTCTCTTATGGAAATCGAGTGAGATTCTAGTAGTGCTGTTCAATTTGGACTTGTTTCCTTATAAGAATGTAGTCTTCGTAAAGTAATCAAGTTATTTCCTGATTGGGGACTCTTCTAACTTAATGTTCCATTTTATTTGGGATTCCTTCCTGGTGGATATCTTAGCGTGTTTAATGACTTAATCCATGTGAAATAAGCACCAAGTTCTTACTCGAGTCGTATTTTATTCCCGAGTAAGAGTAATACCTGATGGTCCCGAGTAGCACCGTTTGAGCCCGAGTGGAAGCATTGTTTAACCAGTCTCGAGTGTTGTTAACTGATCCCGAGTAGGTTTCATTCAATATATGCTTACTCGGGATTTCTTCTCTTTAATGATGCCTCGTAGGATATTTTCTGAGTGCCCATTTGGGCGTCCACCTGGCTATTTTCTCCTTCCTGTCAATGACGTGTATGCTTGATAAAATTCATATACGATAAAAGTAATGATTATTTGAATTTGCTATTGCATGTTCTTACCCTTATCAAATATGGAATTGTTGGGAGGATTTTAAGGATATCCAATGCTTTACATTTGTTTATGGTTGTGAGCGGCATATAAGATGTAATAGATTGATAACGGTTAATTTTGAGTTATGATAACTACTACATGTTTGGTAAATTAAAATTTCCAAACTAGTGACCAGTTTTGTCAAAACATTTCAAGTTGTCTTGTATGATGAACATGTTTTGGGGGAGAGCAGAACAAACCATAAGCTGGAATACACAAAACAAAAGTTTGGTTATGCTTGTTAAATCCAAGAAGAGTTGCAAGCTATGATATAAGATTCTGAAAATTAGATGACTTTCTGGGTTGAGCACTATGGAGAAATGGAGCTGGGATGAGAATACCCTCAACTGAAATCTAAAAAATAAAAGTTTAAAGATGGTTTGACAACTTTTCTAATACTCTTGATTCTCTGAGATACGAGACAAATTTAAAATCGATAAATTTTAAAATTATTTAATTTTCTATTAGGTCAACACAGTGACCCTGTAGGACACAATGCCTTATGTGCTTAGTTACTTCGAAATTTTGACAAATCTTCTTGCAGTGGTTATATTAGAAAAAACTGAAGTTGTGGGTATCTCACCTCATCCAAAGGGTCTTAAACTGTGTCTCCTTCCCTAGTTGAAATTCAATGATTTTGAAGTATTATCTTGTTGGACATTATATGAAACTCCTCTTCCCTCTGGTGTGAGATAATTTTGTGTTATATTTTATTCTTGAGTGAATATGGGCCAATGTTACATGGATGTCGTCTTAGGTATGAAGAAATGTCCTCAAAATCCAATGTGGAGTACATTGCTGGAGGTAATGCCTTTTCACTATTCAGAAATTGGTTTGGAAAAATATTCTATTATGTACCTTCAGTTAGTGCCTGGCCATTCATGGTTGATTCTATGCGGTTTTGTTGTGTGTAGGAGCTACTCAAAATTCGATCAAAGTTGCCCAGGTACTATGGTGAATTTGAATTCATTTTAATAGAATGGAGGCAACTGGTTAGATTTTATCTCATGATTATGGTGGAGTTAATAACCTTTTAATGTCTTTCAGTGGATGCTTCAAATTCCTGGTGCAACAAGCTTCATTGGTTGCATTGGCAAGGACAAGTTTGGCAAGGAGATGAAGAAAGACTCAAAAATTGCTGGGGTCAATGTCAGTTTCTTTATTCATATCTCAATTAATGAGTTTCTTGGTTTTTTCTCTTATGGAAATGCAATTTCCACATTTATTTAACATTGAATCCTACAGTATTTATTCAATGTTTGCTGATGCACGCCAAAAAACAAGTTTACTATTATGAAGATGAGTCTACACCAACAGGAACTTGCGCTGTTTGTGTTGTCGGTGGTGAAGGGTTAGTTCGATATCAAGGTTCTTGAGTGATTTTCTTTATACTACCTGTCAATTTGCTACTGTACATCTACCTTTTAATGTTTCTACCAGTTTTGATAATAAACAGGGTCTGAAATATTCAGCTTATCTTATTAACATTGTTTCTTGTTGGGTGAGTATATAGGTCACTAGTTGCAAATTTGTCAGCTGCAAATTGCTACAAGTTTGAGCATCTGAAAAAACCAGAAAATTGGGCATTGGGTGTGTCGCCTGCTTTTCCATTTTTGGATTGCATTTTTATGTGTTATATTTGTAGTAATAGATTTTTTAAACCGACTTCTTTCTGAAACTCTTTTGGACAGTTGAGAAGGCCAAGTACTTCTATATTGCTGGTTTTTTTCTTACTGTATCTCTAAACTCCATACAACTGGTCGTTGAACATGCAACTGCAAATAACAAGGTATATCTTATGACATAGAATCTCCTCAGTATTCTGCTTATGGTAGCTTTAGCATGAAACAGGTTTGACATAATTGCCCATGGACAGGTCTTCACGATGAACCTTTCTGCACCATTTATCTGTGAGTTCTTCAAGGATCCACAGGAGAAAGTTTTACCGTAAGTATTTACGATCAACATTTTCCCGAAGTTAATACATACATTTTGACCAAAACATGCTGTTTTTTGGGGTTTAGGTATATGTATTATGTGTTTGGAAACGAGATAGAAGCAAGAACCTTTTCAAAAGTTCATGGCTGAGAGGTAAGCGATGCTTGCTTGGGGCCAGATACTTAAAAGTTTTACAGTTTGTGTTTTATGGGTTAACCTTTTGGGTTGTTTCCATTGACAAGACTGACAATGTTGAGGAGATAGCTCTTAAGATCTCCCAGTGGCCAAAAGCATCAAAAATATTCAAAAGGATTACTGTTATTACTCAGGGTGCAGATCCTATTGTTGTTGCCTTGGATGGGAAGGTGAAGAAGTTCCCCGTAATATTGTTACCGAAAGAAAAACTTGTTGACACAACCGGAGCAGGTATGATCCCCTCTTGTTGTCTCTCTGTTTCATTTTGTACACATTTGAATAAAAATAATATAGAAGCACACCTAAACCTGCATAACTAGCTGCAACACATTAAGTATGCCAAAACACTTGGAAGTAGGAGTCACTGAAAAGTGATTCTTTTTTCGATTTTTATCAGGAGATGCATTTGTTGGAGGATTTATATCACAGTTGGTTCAAGGGAAGCCCATTGACGAGTGTGTGAGAGCTGGCTGTTATGCATCGAATGTCATCATTCAAAGGTTCGGTTGCACTTACCCAGAGAAGCCTGATTTCAACTAAGCAATGGTTGTTTCCTCTCTGCCCTTGCTGGTATTTTAAATTTTGAGCTCAACTTATATTTTATGTTATCATCATTGAGGCAGCATAGAATAGCCCCTGAAGCCGAGTTATCTGTTAAACTAACTAAATATTTTGCATATGATTTTAAGTATGTGCAAGTATGACTGCAGATTCATTTGGTATTCATTTTGATATTGTTGTTTGGTTGATGGGATTTAGATATTTGTTTGTGTTGATGTATATTTGCTGATTGTATATGTATATTTGTTTGTGTTGATCGATGTTTTAGATTGGTGAATCGTATAAACACGATTACACGTTACATAATGTAGAGTGTTATCATGTGTACAATGTGGCGTAGGAAGGATATTTTGTTAGGCTTTGGAACATGTCTTCTTGGCCTAAGAATATTTTG
Organism: Dipteronia dyeriana; assembly: GCA_032871835.1. Lineage (NCBI taxonomy): Eukaryota > Viridiplantae > Streptophyta > Magnoliopsida > Sapindales > Sapindaceae > Dipteronia > Dipteronia dyeriana. Next base: position 15,467,805 of record CM065297.1, read on the forward strand.
TTAGGCTTTCGAACATCTTCTTGGCCTAGGAATATTTTGTTAGGCCGGTCTAGAAGATTTCTTCACAGGCCTTGGAGATTTTTTCCCAACCCCGGGTATGGGGGATAAATGATTCCCTTTGAAAGGACATTGGGAAGAATGATTACATGTTAGATTGGTGAATCTTGTAAAAACGATTACACTCTACATAATGTAACGTGTTATCATGTGTACAATGTGGCGTAGGAAGGAAATTTTGTTAGGACTTGGAACATGTCTTCTTGGCCTAGGAATATTTTGTTAGGCCTTCGAACATCTTCTTGGCCTAGGAAAATTTTATTAGGCCTGGGAACATGTCTTCTTGGCCTAGGAATATTTTGTTAAGCCGGCCTAGGAGATTTCTTCCCAGGCCTTGGAGATTTTTCCCAACCCCGGGTATGAGGGATTAAAGATTCCCTTTCAGACGACATTGGGAAGAATGATTACACGTTAAATTGGTGAATCGTGTAAACACGATTACACGCTACATAATGTAGCGTGTTATCATGTGTACAATGCGGTGTAGGAAGGAAATTTTGTTAGACCTTGGAACATGTCTTCTTAGCCTAGGAATATTTTGTTAGGCTTTCAAACATCTTCTTGGCATAGGAAAATTTTGTTAGACCTGAGAATGTCTTTTTTGCCTATGAATATTTTGTTAGGCCGATCTAGGAGATTTATTCCCAGGCCTTGGAGATTTTTTCCCAACCCCGGATATAGGGGATTAATGATTCTCTTTTAGACGACATTGGGAAGAATGATTACACGTTAGATTGGTGAATCGTATAAACACGATTACAAGTTACATAATGTAACGTGTTATCATGTGTACAGTGTGGCATAGGAAGGAAATTTTGTTAGGCATTGGAACATGTCTTCTTGGCCTAGGAATATTTTGTTAGGCCTGGGAACATGTCTTCTTGACCTAGGAATATTTTGTTAGACCGGCCTAGGAGATTTCTTCCCAGGTTTTAGAGATTTTTTCCCAACCTCGGGTATGGGGGATTAATGATTCCCTTTCAGACGACATTGGGAAGAATGATTACACGTTAGATTGGTGACTCGTGTAAACATGATTATATGCTACACATAATGTAGCGTGTAATATTTCCCATTAGTTCCATTGTGTAATATTTCATAATGCACCAAAGTGATTGATTACAAGTTGTATGGTAAAGAATATTGATGGTTACACGCTAAGCATCCTCGCATGCCATATTGTAAGAATGATTGCACGTTCCATTTCTGTAGGGTGTAATCATGATTACACGGTACATAATGTAACATGTAATCATTCTGACATTACGACATGTAAAGGGTGACATTGTTTAATCTTGCCATCCTGATGAGCTTATAACCATGATGTAAACTAGCGTGTAATCTTGCTTATAAACTGACGTGTAATTATATAGAATTATGAAGTTCATCCCAATACTTTAGCAAAAATGTCAATGCAAGGACATGGACACCCAACATATCCAAGCACGTGAGGAATGTTGTAGGTCTGAGAACCATTCTTAGGCTCACAATTACATCTTCCCAGACTTACAAGAGTTGTTGTCAACAACAATAGTTCAAGTCGGAGGGGGGGGGGGGGGGGGGGGGAGGGGGGGGGGGGGGGGGGGGGGTTTAGGATGTATTTTTGGCCTATGAAGGAAATTTTGTTAGGCCTGAAACATGTCTTCTTGGCCTAGGAAGGAAATTTAGTTAGGTCTGGAACATGTCTTATTGGTTTTTGTTAGGCCTTGGAACATGTCTTATTGGTTTTTGTTAGGCCTTGGAACATGTCTTATTGGCATAGCAAACTTTTGTTAGGCCTTCGAACATGCTTCTTGGCTTAGGAAACTTTTGTTAGGCTTTGAAACATGTCTTTTTGGCCTATGAATATTTTATTAGACCTTGGCCTAGGAGATTTCTTCCCAACCCCGATTAATTAATGTATTTTTGGCCTAGGAAGGAAATTCTGTTAGGCCTGAAACATGTCTTCTTGGCCTAGGAAGGACATTTTGTTAGGCTTGGAACATATCTTCTTGGCACGGAATGAGCACCTGTATGTACAATATATAAAAATCATTGAAGGAAATAGATAATGACAACGTAAAGTCATTACAAACAACTTACTGAATCCATTTGCTACCAAGGTTGAGGGTATAACAGTTCATGCCCTGTTACATGTCTGAGGATGTCTGCACTTGGTTGGTAATCTAGAGGGACGAACTCTGGGTAGTCTTCCCAGACATCGATTTTGTTGTTGATCATTTTTTTCCTATCTCTTTTCTGTTGATGAGAAGGAGGAGAACTAGTATTTTTCGGTTGACTTCTTTCCTCCTCATCCTTCTCAAATTGTTCTAGTTTCCTCAAGCTTTCTAGCATTTTCATTTATGTTGCCCACTTCATATTGATGCTTGTCTGTCATAAAAAAACACAATCATATAACAGAATTCCTAGACATATGGCAACCAATTATAGCAACCAGTCCTATCAATCAATCAATGGCTGAAATACACATGCATTAAAACACTGTTTCAGATTACATGTTAATCAAATTTCCATTTACGATATCATTTAACTAGAGTAATACTTACGAAGAAAGACGTGTTGACTATTCCAATATTTTGCACGTAACTAACCTCAGGGCTCGAACGCCTCCTCCATAGAATATCAAAGTAACTATGAATGTGCTGGGTAAATAAAGTGACGTGTGTTAAGAAATAAGTTACATAAAGCCTTGATTAGCAGGGAGAAATAGACAGTTAATTATGTTACCATATCTGAGATCCACTTTTCAACGTTGACCAAGTCTTGAAAATGTTGACGCGTCATGGGTAGGATTTGACCAGTATAAAAACTAATAAAAAATGAATACATTTCATTATGATAAATAAGCTAAATTGAATACAATGAAAATCATAACAATAAAACAGCCTACATGGATGGAATATTACCTTGGTCGTCATTCTTGAGGAAAGATGTGAATTCAACTAACTCTACATTTTTCTCGTTTGATCTTGTCTTCTTTGACTTCTTTGCCATCAGATTTGTGTAGGGGCTTTCAAGCCACCTTGACCACTTTCGACCCTCTGTTTGTCAACATCTCTGTATTCGACATTGGGGTTGGCCTCAGTAAGTGCTATCACATTATTGAGCAAGCTCTGGCCAATGAAACCACGAATGGGGAAGGATATTGTTCCTCACCAATGACAGATTTTTCTCCTCAGTCCTACATGCAAATAAATATGTACTAAGGTACAAACCATTGATAAGAAAAATATGCATCACAATAACACTATTATTGTTTTGTTTCCAGGCCTACGGGAATTGTTCCCAGAGCGACCAAATTGCTTCCTGGCCTACAATATTTGGGTATGATGGGTGTGGATGTGTTTGCAACCTGAATTTGTGCTAAGTATTTGTAATAGGTCCAACTTCATAATTCTATATAATTATACGACAGTTAATAAGCATGATTACACGCCAGTTTACATCATGGTTATACGCTCAGCAGGATTACACGATTAAACAATGGAACTCATTACATGCCATATGGTAAGAATGATTGCACGTTACAATATGTACCTTGTAATCATGATTACACGCTACGGAAATGGCATGCGAGGATGATTAACGTGTAACCATCAATATTGTTACCATTCAATGTGTAATCAGTCACTTCGGTGCAATATGAAAGATTACACGATGCAATAATGGAAAATATTACACGCCATACTGAACACAAGATTATACGCTCTATTATGTAGCGTGTAATCATGATTACACGCTACAGAAATGTAACGTGTAAACATGCTTACAATGTCGTGTGTAATGATTCCAAACATGAAATCATTGGGAAGAAATCTACAAGCACTACTACAATTTTCCTACGCCAAAAATACATCATAAACATTCCATGCAAAAAACATTCTCAGCCTATACAAGTCTACTCTAAGGGAATTGTTTTACACGATCAAATAATGGTACTTATTACACGCCATATTGTAAGAATGATTGCACGCTACAATATGTACAGTTTAATCATGATTACATGCTACATAAATGTAGCGTGCAATCATTCTTACAATATGGAGTGCGAGGATGCTTACTGTGTAACCAATAATATTGTTACCATACAACGTGTAATCAGTCACTTTGGTGCATTGTGAAAGATTACACGATGTAATAATCGGAAATATTACACGCCATACTAAACACATGATTACACGCTCTATTATTTAGCATGTAATCATTATTACACGATACAGAAATGTAACGTGTAAACATGCTTACAATGTCGCGTGTAATGATTTCAAACGTGAAATCATTGGGAAGAAATCTACAAGGACTACTACAATTTTCCTGGGTAAAAAATACATCATAAACCCATTCCATGCAAAACACATTCTCAGCCTAAAACATCATCATATAAACATTCCCCCCTGCAAAAAAAAAAAAACATTCTCCACAACCTATACAAGTCTACTCTATTGTTCCCAAGCCTACCAAATTGATCCTAGGTTGACCAAATTGCTTCCAGGCCTCCCATATTCTTCCAAGACGTAACACATTGTTCACAGTCATAACAAATTTGTTCCAATTATATAGAAGGACATGACCCCCCTATAGATATACATGACAAAAGTATTATTTATAGAATGTACCTCGTCCATTAGATCACCCTCGATTGCAGTAGATCCAACATCCTTAACACCCTTAACACCAGCCTCATCTTCCTCATCACCAACAACCTCATCTTCATCGACATCCTCCTTAACAACAATAGGGATATCATCTTTCTCATCATCATCCACCTTAGCAACACCCTTACCACCTTGCTCACCAACACCCCTATCACCAACAAACTTATCATCTTGGTGACCACCCTTCTACACATCATCATCAATAAATAAGTGAAAAACTATTATAATACAAAAGTATTAATAAATTAATTTTTGGCAACTTTATATCTAACCTTCATGTCATTTCGATTTTTTGCAAATTCTTCTGTACAGAAGGAAATGATACGTTTCTCAGATTCAATCATAGCAGTATATAGTTCTGAGATTGTGGATGACACATGAATTATGCAATAATTAATTAATAATACAATGCATTCAAGAATAACATATCACACAAACAATAACAAACTCAAATATTCATCCCGAAACACAAACAGGTAACAAATGGGAATATCATCAAAAAACACAAAAAAAGGATAACAAACTATAATAAAATACATAAATTTTAAGAAATTAGTACCTTCGAATTGTTTTTTTTTTCTAGGGTTTGGGTGCTTCGTTAAATGGCGATGGCAAAGGCGACGACTACTACGACGACGACGGTGGCGGCGACAATGACAACGACAACGACAACTACAACTACGGCGAGGACAACGATGAGCTTGTGCTTCTCCTTCCTCTATCTATTTCTCGTTTGCTGTTGTTGGGTTTGCGTATCGTCTAGGATTTGGTTGCTTGGTTCTATGCTAATGGCGACGGCGACGACGACGGCGACGATGAATACCTTCTGTTTTCTCCTTCTTCAAAGTTTCCGTTTCTGCCTCTGTTTGTTCTCGTTATAGGAAAGGGTGAGACGTTTGAATTAAAATGGTTATGGTGTAAATGAGGTTTTCTTTGAAATAAGAGGTTAATTTGGTCATTTTGTGGGAAATAAGAATTTAGAGGATAATGTAGTCAACTTCATCAAAGTTTTTTTATTATAAAATATAAGGAGGGTATTTTAGAGATTTCATCGACAGGAGGTCTTACGAACATACTAATAAATGGGGTTTCAGAGATGGCTATATGCAATATTTTCTTCAAGAGGCTATATTCGTTGAAAGTGAATATTGAAAAAAACTATTTCTTTCCCTTTCCTACAAAAAATATTCTTTTATTCTAAAAACTTAATAGTCAAAAGTCAAAACCAGTAAATTAATTATTTTTAATAGTAAAAAAAAAAAGCGGGAGAGTCAGAACACGCGCGTCCTGAGCGCGTGAGAAGCCATCTCTCTCTCTCTCTCTCTCTCTCTCTGAGTTCTCTGACCTTGTTTTGAAGCGCAAGCCCACCACAGCACGCTCTCCCCCAAAAGCATCGAAATGGAAATAAAAACAAACAAAATTTACAAATAAAAACAAATTCAACAAAAGCCCTTCTCTCAGGAGCCACCGCGATGACCAATCACCCACGGCTGCGCCACCTCCGGAGCACCAGTCAGCTGATGAAGCAAACCACCGCTACTTTCACATCCAATCTCCACACATTCCTCTTCCTCTCTCTCCTCCTCTTCTCCTTCCGCTCTCTCGTCGAGAACGGCTCTCATCTCCTCACCTCCTTCATCGACCGCGACGCCTCTCTCAAGTCCCTCCTCTCCCGCCTCGACTTCACCGGCCAACACTCCCCCACGCGCCGCCACAACAACAATCACCCTCAACTCCACCACCGTCGCCGCCCCTTCCTCCATCTGACCCGCGTCGGAACCTTGGACGACGACTTCTTCTCCGGGGACGACGACCTCGATCGCTCCCGCTTCAATTCGCTCCTCAGAAGGACTCGCAATGGCACTTCGGTAATTCTCTCCAATTTCGATCCTAATTTAGGGTTTTCTGATCAAATCGTCGACAACGGAGTCGAAGTCTTTCAAGTTGTTCACTCTGGTGTTACATTCAAAACAACTGGTATCTTAGACAAATCTTCTGATAAAGACGAATTAGATACTGATTATGATGGCAATGAACAAGAAGAGGGTCACAACGCTCAGGAACTCGAGAAAATTGTAGATTTACAGCTGTTTATAAAGGGATTAGAGTTGGGTCGTCGTGATGCTGCGGCCTTGTTTTTTCTTGTGAGTTTCTTGTCTGCTGCTTATGGTTGGGTGATTCTGGGCTTCACTGCAATTTATTCATGGGTTTTGGGGATTGTGTTTGTTACAGTTGTTAATCATTTGATTGGGAGGTTTACTTCATTAATTGGTGTTGTGTGGGATGGTTCAAGGTTGGGTATAAAAAGGCTAACCGGGTTTATTTTGATGAGGTGGGCTGTTAGAGATGCACTCACTCAGCTTCTGGGGCTGTGGTATTTCGGAGAAATTGAGGATCAATACTCCTTTTTTAAGCTCTTTGTGAGGTTAAAATTGATGCCATTCTCAATTATGTCGCCATGGATTCGGGGGTATGAAAAGGAGATTGCTGGGTTTTTGTTTACATGGTTTTTGTTGGATACTATCGTAGCTTTTATATTTGCTGTTGATGCCTGGGTCGCAATTGCTGATACAAGGAGGACTGGGAGAGAGATAGTTAAAGAAGGTTGTTATTTGATATTGACAATGGCGAATCAGGCTATACAAATTAAATGTTTCGAGGCTATACTTTGTGGGTCATTTACGAGATGGGCATTGGCTCGTGTGTTTGGGAAATCTTTTGCCTCAGTTTTTCAGTCAGTGGTGGAGGTTTACTTCATGGTGGCTTGGCTTATATATTACTTCGCAGCACGATGTAGGGATGCCAGTTTGGAGGGAGGGAGGTTTGGGCGGAGAGAATTGGAACGCTTGATTGATGGACCTAGATGATACACGGTGACGATGGCATGTAAATCTCACTTGCAGTTGCGCGCTTCAATTGTAACGCTAAAAGTAGCGGTAATCTTTTCAGTGCTTTTGTATTCCTCTGTTGCAGTCTCAGTGATTTAGCACTGCCCACTTTTTGGTGTCACCACTGGTGTTGTATGTACTCTATCATGAGACAATATACTACTTGTGTATATTTGTCACGAAAATGCTTCATGTGTATATTTTGCTGCAATCATTAATTTAAATGCATTGCAATCTGATGGTGATATAATTGAGAAATGAACATGGTTCACCGTTTACCTCACCTCTGATATTTTTTTATGTTTTATGCTTCAGATCTTTTCTTTTTTTGTTTGATGAATGATTTGCTGAGATACATTTATCGTATAAAATTGATAGAATTATCAACACAAAGGAGAACGAGTGTTGCTTTATTGTAACATTAAAAAGAGCTTTCTGTTACATTAGTGGATGCAGTTATCATGTTAGAAATGAAATGAGATGAATCTGTACTACATAATTTGATTTTGGTGACTTTTGGAAAGATGTTCTTATGAAAACCACATGTACATCTGATTTTAGTTATGGTAATCAAATAGGGGAAGATGATATTAATCTATTAGCTGGAAGATGATATGGTGCACTAGCTAGTTTGCAGAAGTTTTTGCAAGGAAGAATGAGACAGTGATAGCATCAACTGCTTAAGTCTCACAGAATTTTAACTAGATGATTTATGACTGTTGATTGTTGAAGTTTTACATGAGCTGCCTGGGCGGTGTGACAACAGAATGGGAATCTCTATTGGAACAAATTTTCTTACCTCTTACCTAGCTAGTTAAGGCTTCGGTAGATATTCCATTACTTTGCATTTTATGTCCAGCAATACATTTGGGTGTAATCTGTGACCATCACTGCCATCCGTACCCACTAATTCTTCAACCTGACTGGGAAGTAACTACCAATAAATATCTGTAGTGAGCTAAACGTATCTAACCACTTAATCATTGGCTACTTGCGTAGTCTCTTTTTTTGATGGAGTTGTCTTTTAGTTTATAAGAGCCAAGGTTCTTGAACCACATTGAATATCAGATGTGAGTGTGACCACCACCCCTTAAGTGTGGTGGTCAGTATCATGGTACCTTTAAAATTTGTATTTTGGGACAGAATCCGATAAGGTTTATAGGCGATCAGAGGTGGGATCCTAATCAGATAGCTTGGTTGCTGATGTCCATTGCAAATTTAAAACATCAGGCAATTCTCTTATTGGTAATTGTACCGGGCAGTGACTGCTGGTGGCTTCAAAGTTCAAATAATCTTGTAACCTGCTCTAGCTCTAGCTTTTAGGATTCAACTGCTTATGTTCTTTAGTGGATTGTAAGCTCTTGCTATTAGGTGCATTTGGCTGTTGACAATCGGCACTAGGTTACAGTTTTCACCAATGTAGTTGAGCACTTTGACTACTTAGCAATGGACTGATGGACATGAATGATGTTTCTAACTAGCATGTTACCTCTCGCCATATTACGCCAAGTATAATAGGAAGGTTTAGAAGTTGCCTTGAACTCCAGAAAGCTTGCCTTCCTAGATTATTGCTATATAACAGCTGATACCTATGGAAAGTTGGCTGAGCGTGAAGATTTTTGTAAACATTATTGCATTCACCCTGGCTTTCGATGTGTAATTTATCCTCTTATGATATGGTTGAAAAAGATCAATTGCCAATTTGCAGTTGCAGTTTGCAGAATTCTGTCTAGGATTATAACAAGATTGCAGGGGACATCACTGGAGATTGATGTTAGGGCCTCACATGCAAGATAAGCTTTGTCATATAAATGGAATTTTGATGTTAGGATCTGCAATCATTGAAGCTAAAGAAGAATCAATAGGAATCATTTGGCAAGCTAGACTAGACTTTGTGACCTTGAAATTTACAGCTTATGTCCAAACATCTATTAGGGATTGGATACTTGGTCTAACCCAGCAAGGCAACTAATTTTCAGCATGGTCAATTACGAGTTCATGTATCAAAATCTAAAGATACTTGCTTACCTCGAGAGTTGAGATGGTGTTTTTAGGATTTTTCATTTTCTCTAGTAAAAAAAAAATAGCAGAGAAGTTACAGTCTTACAGAGCTACTGGTTTATGTTCTTACTACCACAACTATTTGGCTATTTGCATATCAGAGTAATTCAATTTCAATGTCGGCAGTTTGCTGCAATTTCTCCCTTCATTTATTCCCCTCACAATTTTTCTTAGAGGAGACGTGCTGAATTAATCCCAGTTCCCTATTCAGTTATACATTTTTTTTTAATATTTGTACTCGAAGTTAAAATCTATCAAATTCTGTCAGATGTCAGTGAGTTTGTTAGTCTCCATCATTCATCTCCAATTTTTAGCCATGAACTGCTATTAACCAGGTGCAAGACCTGGTTCTGCCTTAACACAGTTAAACAAACTTGGATTGAGGAGCAAAAACAGTCTATTATTTATGAACCGAATTACATTTATGAGCTAGAGAAACAATTATGTTACATAGTAAACAACAAATCTCATTAGAACTTAAACCGCATGAATCAATTAAATTCCCAAAAAGCTCTACAGATCATGAATTGTTAAAGAGAGAGAGAAAGATCCTTCGATCCGGAGGCGAGGCAGCGCAGCGAATAACATCAAGGAAGGTGTTTACTTCACAAGGAATACAGAGTTTAGAGTAGGTGGTGAAGTCATATACATCCCTAGCTTGATCCAGCAATGCCTTGAAAAGTGGGTGCTTGAGGAGAGTGATTTTGATCACGTAACGCTTGTAATTCTCTCCCACATAAACTACCAGATGACCCTTCGGCACATCTTTTGGAATCGAGTTGTCCTCATCGCGCATGGTGGAAGGCCACAGAGTCCATTGATAACAATTCTCACAGGCTGCACAAGGTATCACTCTGCTCCTCGTTTTTCTCCACTTGTTCAACCATGCCTTGAAGAACTTCTTCTTTGTAATAATGTTCTTCATGATATCTATAATCTATATGATCTCTCTGTGTTTAAATGTGTTGTGTGAGAGAGACAGAGTACTGAAGAGAAGAAGAATGATTGAGGGTGATAGTGTAAAAGTGAAGGGTGTTTATATAGGCAAAAAAAAGATTGAAAGAGCCAGAATTTGGAGACATAAATGGTTGACATGACAGGTAAGCTTAGCAGAGGTGAGTTGCGCTAAGTCTGAGTGTCAATAATATATTTTTGATATCTTTAAAAGTTTATAAATAATATTTGATAAAGTTGTTGCTCTTTTTTTGATCTTTGCCGTGCTGTACCATTTTCTACATTAAAGTATTGAATCTTGATACGAAAGTGTACGAACATGCATCTCATGATTTTAAATTATTACTAGTGTGTGTTGTTCTTGAAGAGAGGATGGTGCTTGATTTGTGAGTGATCTTTTGAATTTTTCAAAGTTAAGACCCCACAAGCTTGAGTATGCAAAAGATAAGATATGAAAATAGTAGGGATGGGGATAAGCTTCTTGGGCAAAGTGCGATCCCCACTTATTTTTATTGTGTTTACTTCTAGATATTGTAAAATATATGCATCAGATCACTTCTTTTTTTCTTGCGATTGAATAAGGATTATTTGTTTAATTGAGTATATAGTAAGATTGTTTGTAGTTTAGGAGAAGTTCGTATGAGTAGAGAATCTATTGCACTGTTTATGCAAATGTGCAACTATAGATTGATTTTAAGTTAGCGAAAATCTTGGTTACTTGCAAAGAAATTAATGGGGGGTTTAATTAATTTTCCACTAATTAAGGATGGTTGTTCTTGACTTGAGCTGCTTAATCATCCAACTACTTAAATTAACACTATGATTTGATGTTGACTAGCGCTGCTGGATTCCACATTAAGTGTTAACGATGTGTTTAATGAGTTGAGAAATCTCTTTCACACAATCAGCAATATCTTTGTAGATAGAAACAGCAGTAGCATCATCAGCAAATTTCCTGCCTTTGTATTTTTCCCTTATCTAATTGCATGTTTATAGAATAGAATCCCACTTTAACTATTGATTTGTGGGATTTAAAGTGTTGGTAGTGTCCCCATGTAACAGTGTTTTGATACTCAAAACCAATTTTTAGCATCTCACTGCTGCAGTGCAGACCATGGATTCTGGATAAGTTTTGCGAATCTTTGCACTCTGCTTGATGCACACAAACACAAACACACCACCATGCATGCAGGAGATGGGCTATATACTGCAAAATGGATATGGACATAAATATCTTGTGTTGCTGAAGAAGAGGAAGAAGAGAATGGAAGTCACAGTTTTTGAATCTTAGAAAATCCATTCAAACCTCTGAGATCTTGAAACTCGGAACATACTATTTTCTATGTATTTATTTCTCTATAGCTTCCAGTTCTCTGTTAACTTACCAACCCAATTCCAAACTGTTTCATTCCTTAAAAAAGTATTATTAATCATGGATTAAATTAACATACATGTTATGTATTTATGTTACACTACCTGCTTTCTCATTCTTTAATTGCCATTTACACTTACTAAGCAGTAATTTATATATTGACCTTTGTATGTAAAGTCCAAAACTGACAATATTGATTTGGTCTAAAACATCTCAACCTAGTTAAGGGAGATCAAGATTTTTATACAAGTCCTAAATTGCTAGCGATGTAAGCTTCGTACACGTTATTTTTTAAAAGAAAGGACAAAGTCTCTGTTGTTTTCAAAGTTCTGGGTTGAGTAAATGCATTGCAGGGAAATGTAATTCACAAGATGTTGATAGTTGAAGTAAGGTGAGGTGAGGAGTGAGGATATGTGTCAAGTTTTGTAGTGTGTGTTTGGTGGTGGGTTCTGTTTTGTTGAGATTATTTGGTAAGAGATGAGTAAAAGCCAGCACATTCAAAGATTCATCCCCTGAAGACAATGTGTGCTGTACTGGGTTCAAGTACAAGATGAAGATAAATAGAGAACCTCAAATGTACACATCATTTGAGTAGAATTTGCCAACAGTTTTGCAGACAGAGAGTTAATTAATATCTCTACATTTGGAAAATGTGTAAGGTTCATTTGTATCTTGTATCTTATTCCTCATTGGGAACACATTATATATATATATATATATATATATATTTCCTATCTCCAACCCCTTTTAAACTCATTTGGTATAAAAAGGTGGAAAAAGTGAATTAGATGGAAAGAGCCACCTTTGGTTTAAAAAAGTAAAGTGTAATTATACGATGGATACCCGAGGTTGGGCTGTCAATAGTTAACCAACAGAAATAGTATACAGATATAGATTAGAAAAAAATATAGAAAGATTGAACAGTGTATGAGAATGAAGTTTTGTTTAGAGGAGGAAGATGATGATAGGGAGGGAGTGGTGAGGAATGTAGAAGAGGACAAGAGGTGGGTTCAGTGATTATTGAAGTTTATTGACTCTCAGACTCACTCTCTGAGAGAGACTCATTCATTAATGCATGCAAACAGCTGGGTTGTGTGGCCTCAGGCTCTGCCTGGCTATCAAAGATCTCACAGTGACAATGATGATCTTTTTCTTTTTCTTTAGAAATGGTGCACGCACAAGAATGGCTAGGCTAGGCTCACACTCACACTCACACACACCAAATGATTTGATTGGACTCTCTTTGTTTAATTGTTTTGTCTCAGATGCACGTGTGATCTTCAGTTCTCATTAGCTGTCTTTATTTTATATTTAATTTAGTTGAATAAGTTATATAATAAAATAGAATAGGTCCAAGTGTCCAACCAACCTCCCATGGCTGCCATTACCTCCCATTAATTCCCTTCCATGCTTCCCAAGGGGAAGCACTGCTATGGATTCCATTGTTTCTTCTTTTTCTAACTCTTTAACATGTTTCTTCATCCTCCACTTCCATTCTTTTTTTTTTAAAATATATATATTCATGCAGATTGTAGGTAGATAAGATTTCTGCTTTATTATTTTTTATTTTTTTAATATGGGATCAGGTCAACCTTCTCTTGTCTGCCAAATGAAGTGGTGAACTGGAATTCTTGTTTTTTCTTTCTGACAACTGAACTGGTTATTGTAAATTTGTAATAATATTTCCTCATTGCCTGTTTGGGTTAGAAATAATAGAGATTAGAGAGACACTTGAGTTCCTAATCAATGACAAACTGGGCTAGAAAGTGTGGACCAGGCCTCACTTAGATTGTAACTCACTGCCCCAGCATCCTTGTTTAGGGCTATTCATTTCTGAAGTTAATCAGACAGATATCGTTTAACTGTAGTTTTGAAGCTATTAATTGTACTTTCAAATGTTCATCCAGGTTGAGAAGATTTCAGATGATTATTTAATTATTTACTTAATGGAATGGGGTCAACTGCCTAGTCAACCTTCTCTGCCAAATGAAATGGTGAACTTGTAATAATATGGACCTGGCTGTGCCTATTTGGGTGCGGAGATATTTCCGTTCTCAATGACATACTGGGGTATATAGCGTGTGGACCAGGCCGGACAGCTCTATCAAATTTAGATTACTAGGTCCACTAACTTTAATAGTTTTTTTGGACTTGGTTTGCAACTCACTGCCCCCAAACCCAACAACTCCTTTGTGTTAATCTCTTTGATTTAGAGTTGATAGAACATTTTCAAGACTCTCCCTTAAATACCCCTTATTTAAGGGTGTATATTATTACAATGAATCACTAAGAGAGCATGTGTTCCAAGAATTCTCTCTTAAATGACTCATTTATAATTTTTATTTTATTTTAAATGGAGTCCACTTATTCTTTATTATTATTTTATATACTCATTAACTATATTTATATGTGGAGCCTAATTAATTAAGTAAATTCCAATTAATAGAGTCAGAGCATCTCCAACCGTCTCCATCGGAGACCTACCTTAACTTAATTAAGGAAGAAACTGTATTTTTACAGCTTCAATAGGTCTTTTAAAGTTTTCCTTAAAAGTGTTTTGGTAGAGCTCACTCCTTTAATTAAGGGGTGGCTTTAGCCTCCCTTAAGTGGGTTCCATATATTTAATTTAATTTAAGTTTTTGAAAAGTACTAAATGTTTAACTTTAAATCCCAACCACTTTTTTTTTTTTATTATACAATGAGTATTGTTTTACACTAATAATTATAAAGCAAAACATCAAGATAATAATAACAGAAATATTAAGGGAGCCATTTAAGGGGGTATTGTTGGAACACATACTCTCTTAATGACCCCTTACAATAACATCCATCCTTGTTTAAGGGGGTCTCCAAGAGAGACTGTTCAAGATGCTCTTATTAAGAGATCATTTGGAGCATTAAAAATTACAACTCCTCCCTTAATTAAACTAAGGGGTTTGATTAAGAGATCCGCCGGAGATACTTTTAATTAATGTTAGATTTATTTCTCTCTATATATAAATCAAAATAATGTAGTAAGCTGATTTTTTTTTTATAAATAAAAATGGTTATTATAAATGAGCTTACCATTCAGATAAATATTTAGACAATACAACATTGTTGTAATAAGGGACATTTCTCCAAAGTGGAGTCTTCATGTTTTAAAGTGTTGATAGCAACGATGGAGTCCCACATAGGCAATATTTATTGGCTTTGCACTAGAGGTGTAAATCGGATTTGGATATCCAGATTCGATCCGAATCCGAATCCGAATATGAAAATCCGAGTCAAAATTTTTTAGAAATCCGATCCAATTGACACCTCTACTTTGAACTGTGACCAATCAAATGTTTTTTTTTAATTTTTAAAAATAACCATTAAAGTGTTGGTCGATTATGTTATAAGATTTTTTGTCGATAATCTATATTCTATATGCATCGTTGTTAGAGAGCTAATGAATATAGTGAAAGGGCTCGAAAAAAAATAATGGCACTATTTAAGGGGGGGGGGGGGGGGGGGGGGGGGGGGTGTTGTGCAAATATCATCACTTCACTTTACTAAAGTATGTTTAAAATGCAGCATTTAATGTGATCGGACGAAAATACCCCGAATTATTGAAAAAGAGATAAAGTTGTCGTTTTCAAAGTCTGAGAAAAACAATAGTGAGAAAGAAACTGACGAGAAGCTAATCTACGACAATGAAATCAACGGCGAAGTGACTGGAACGAGAATACATTAGATTTGTTGTGATCAACAGAGGTAAGTTCAGTTTTTTTTTCTTTCTCGATTTTGTTGTTTATAACTTGCAATTGCATGTTAGACTTGTGTTTTGTTGATTGAAATTGTAGATTAGGGTTGAAAAAGAGATCTGAGAATGGTTGTGGTTTATGTTAGGGTTTGAAATGAGGTTGAATATGTGATGAGGAAGATGAAATTTTGGGTATCGAGGTTTTTTATTTATTTTGAAAATTAGGTTTAGTTAAATTGAATTTTTTTTAAGTGAAATCGAGGTTTTTTGGAACAATATCGAGATAATTTTTCAAAGAATCGAGGAAATTTTTCAAAGAATCGAGCATTTGTCAAAGGATCGAGAATGTTTTTTAAAGGATCGAGAATGTTTTTTAAAGGATCGAGAATGTTTTTCAAAGGGTCGAGATTTTTTCAAAGGATCGAGAATGTTTTTCAAAGGGTCGAGATTTTTTTAAAGGATCGAGAATGTTTTTCAAAGGGTCGAGATTTTTTTAAAGGATCGAGAATATTTTTCAAAGGATCGAGAGTTTTTTTTAAAAGATCGAGAATATTTTTGAAAGGATCGAGAATATTTTTTAAAGAATCGAAGAGTTTTTTCAAAGAATCGAGACTTTTAATAGATTAAACTGAGTTTTTTCAGTTTACTTATGTATTGTTTTTGTGACATTACAGATGAGGAGCAGGTTGAAGGATTTCCTTAAGACTCCAGAGGGAGATTGGTTCAAGGGAAAATTGACTCGACACGACCATTTTGAAGCCCTCGTCGGTATAGACGATGCACTGAACCGGGTCCCTGAAGATTTTGTTGTTGAGGATCGAAGTCGGTTCATGGCGTCCTATTTTGGGCATTTCATGCTGATGCACCAGGAGATGAAGTTTTCGGGTGGTGTTATCCATCGACCGTTGTTGGAGGAGGTGGACCAAAACGGGCCAACAGATGAGATGCGGTTCCTATTAGGGAACCATGTGATGAGGTTTTTAAAGGTGGAAATTTGCCTCATCCCCGGATTACGATTTGGAGTCGTACCGGACACGAGCCTGTATGCTGCAGTAGAGAATGACATACATCACTGGTACTTTCCTGGAGCCGATAAGGTATCGTTGGAGGAGTTGAGGGTTGTTCTCACCCTCGGAGAGTTTCAGAAGGCGTAAGATGCTATGAAGTTGTGCCTCATCTACATGCTGTTGAAACCCCGTTCATCGGTTACGCAGCGAAACTAGGTTTTAAATTTTTTAATACAGATCATAATCGATATCTGGGACTAGTGAACTTGGGATCATAATTATTTTTCGGAACTAATACATACAATATGTAAACATAGGAAATTGAAATTGATATAATCAGAAGAAGAAAATATTACCAACGTTTGGAGGCTCCTTCACTTTACTATATACTTCTATCTAAGCCAATCTTACCAACGTTTGGAGACTTCTTCACTTTACGATGTGCTCATGTCTGAACCAGTCGATCTTGCTCGCTATCTCCCTGAAATGGTAACTGTGTGTGGGCGCATCATGATCTCAGGAACTAGAATGGAGGATGTAGAGAAAAGACTACAAGAAACCCCTTTCTTCTTCGATATCAATACGTAACACTTGCACACAAAATCACGTGCACACAAAATCACGTACACACTTGCTTGATCAACATCTCGCATACCAAATTTGTATAAAATCACGCACACAATACTTTTCTTTCTTTTGCTTGCACTATACGGTGCACAAACCTTTCAATTTGTTTTCCAAAAAACAAACTCTTTTTTTTTGTACGTGTGGCTTTTCTTTGTTGATTAATACACCACAATTTGCATCGAATGCAAAATGAATAACTGATCATGCGTGTCAACAGTTTTTGTTATCTAATATATATATAAAACTAATCAATTTAAATCTTTTAAAACATCTCATATCTTTTAAAGATATTAGTCAATTTATTTTGAATTCAAACTCTTTAAATTCAAAAATAAATATCTAATTTAATAAAAATAAAATAATCAAATTATTTTATCTTTTAAAAAATTAAATATCAATCAACATCCCCCAACTAATGATTAATTACACAATTAAATAATCTAATTATTTAATTTACATAATCATTAATATTCATTAATTAAATAATCTCATTATTCAATTAATTCCCAAATAAACACATGTCACTTTCGTAACACAATTAATTAGACAATCCAATTAATTAACCGTGACCCTTGTTACCTAAATCGATCGGGCTAGCAAGAGGGCATAATGGACCAATATTATTTTGAGCTCCAATAATCCACGGAATCATCAACTAAACTCTTTAATTAATATACCTTGATTATTAACTCCGGTGTTATTCCACTAAAAACTCAAAGCTCCACTCTCTCAACTGTAGACGCTTTTACATAGACCGATATAACTCGGTGTCCATCGATATAGCTATTACATATGGTGTGATCCTCCACAGTAGTTTATAATTAGAGCTGGGTCATAACGTCCGTTATACCCCTCTAATTACATATATCCTTTAAGTACCGTTGATTCTATAATGAACAATAAATCATATTTCTTCACGGAACTAAGAGAGCGCTCATATTGTCCAAGCCCCGAATCAATCCTTAAGGGAACTACCATATATTTCTCACAAGAAGGAATGGATTCCACTATTGTGTACAAACCTTCCCAGCCACAAGCCAAACCACAATCCCAACATACGGAGAATATTGATCAGGAAATGCATCTGACCTCACCCATGGTATATCAAAGACCACGATTTAACCTGAAGGAGTCGATAAGACACTCAGGATTAAGATCATCCACATATTGCCATCATTAGTTGATATATATGAATCTCATCGGTAAATGGATATTGGTGAGAGATTCATATAGAACATGGCCAGTCCTATATGATCACAGCATACAAGGTGCCTCAATTCCCATATCTCATATGAATGATTCATGATAGAATCACTGTACACTACGAAATGGACCACAACTATAGATTAACCACAAATAAAGTACCCAGCTTTATTTGCTATCTATGGACTCTTTAGATTGCACGTCTCTTACTGTATCAATTCATATATGACACTCATATACACAGTTCGAGATTACATCCGGCAATCATGGATGTTAAATATATACACAAGTTATAAATTAAACAACACAACAAGAGTGAATTGAACTTTTCTTTTTATTTATTTCATAAATCTATTTACAAATTACATCAGAGCATAAACCCCAACAATCTCCCACTTGCACTAAAGCATGTGAGGCATGTCTCGTAACCCTAGAACATCTAGGTGACCCCAAAACACTTTAGCCGGTAAGGTCTTTGTATATGGTTCAACATGATTGTCTTGTGAGGCTATCTTGGTGACGATCACATCTCTTCTTTGCACTATCTCTCTAATGAGATGACACTTTCTCTTTAATGAGATGATACTTTCTCTTTATATGTTTCCCTCTTTTATAGCTTTTTGGTTCTTTGGAATTAGCCACAACATCACTGTTATCATAATAAAATGTAATGAGCTTATCCAGATCTGGAACAACTTCCAGATCGCTCAAGAACTTACGGAGCCAAACAACCTCTTTAGCAACTTCATAAGCGGCTACATATTCGGCTTCCATGGTGGAGTCAGCAATGCAAGATTGCTTGATACTTCTCCACAGAATGGCTCCACCATCTAGGGTGAACATTGATTCAGACGTGGATTTCCTAGAATCTCTATTTGACTGAAAATCATAATCCGTGTATCCTAACGGGATCAAATCCTGCCCGGAATACACTAGCATATAGTCTTTTGTTCTCCGAAGATTCTTATGAATTGTCTTGACAGCAACCCAATGATCGAATCCTGGGTTGAACTGGTATCTGCTGACTACTCACATTGCATAGCAGATGTCCGGTCTCATGCATAACATATCATACATGAGACTACCTACTGCCGATGCATAGGGTACACATCTCATATCCTCAACTTCTTGAGGTATCTTAGGACACTGTTCCTTAGACAAGTGAACTCCATGCCTGGAAGGTAAATTACCTTTCTTGAAGTTCGTATTGAAAATCACACAAGAATCTTATCGATATATGATGTCTGAGACAATGCTATGAGTTTGTTCTTACGATCCCATATAAGTTGGATTCCTAGAACATAACTTGCCTCTCCCAAATATTTCATTTGGAATTGGCTAGCCAGCCAGCCAGCCGTTTACATCAGATAATACTCCCACATCATTTCTAATGAGTAGGATATCATCTACGTATAGAATCAAGAAAACTACTTTCTTGTTAATGATACACTTGTAGACACAAGGCTCATCAACGTTCTGCTCGAAGCCATAGGTTTTGATCACATCATCAAACCTTATGTTCCAGGATCTAGATGCTTGCTTAAGTCCATAGATGGACCTTTGCAGCTTGCAAACCTTTTGCTCTTGATCTTGAGACACGAATCCCTCTGGTTGCATCATATAAATGCTCTCGTCAATATTTCCATTCAAGAATGCAATATTGACGTCCGTTTACCAAATTTCATAATCGAAATAGGCAGCAATAGATAAGAGAATCCTAATAGACTTAAAAGTGGTTACTGGCGAGAAAGTCTCTTCATAATCGACCCCCTCCTTCTGGATATAACCCTTTGCCACTAGCCTTGCTTTGAAGGTCTCTACATTCCCGTCTACTCCTCTCTTTCTCTTATAGATCCACTTACACCCTATGAGTTTTACCCTATCAGGTAAGTCTACAAGATCCAGACTGAGTTAGAGTACATGGACTCCATCTCGAGATTTATGGCTTTAAGCCATTCCTCTTTATCAGAATCTTCCATTGCATTCTTAAATGTCAATGGATCATCTACACTATCAGTAGATACAACACCTTGTCCAAAACCTATACCTAAATAGCGTTCAGGTTGTCTCACAACCCCCTCACTACGTCTAGGTGGTAGTGTATCCTGATCAGGAACCATCTGACTCTAAGATGTTTATGGATCAACAACTCTTGTTGATGAAGCACTAGTCTCACCAGGCTCTAACTAATTTAATACAATCTTAGAACGAGGTTTATAGTCACTAATATAATTGTCCTTAAGAAACGTTGCATTTGTCGATACAAATACTTTCTTATCTTCGGGACTATAGAAGTGTCCACCTCTGGTCTCCTTGGAGTATCCTACAAATAGACAGACCACAGACTTGGAGTCTAGCTTTCCACTTCTATTCTTCAACACGTGTGTTGGACACCCCCATATGCAAAAGTTTTGCAAACTACCTTTACCACCATTCCACAACTCTAGGAGAGTCTTAGGAATAGATTTGTATGACACCACATTCAAAATGTATGCCGCTGTTTGTAACGCATATCCCCAAAAGGAATTTGGTAATGATGAGAAACTAATCATAGATTTCACCATTTCCATTAGGGTTCTATTTCTCCTCACCGCTACACCATTTTACTGAGGTGTACCGGGAGCTGTAAGTTTGGAAACTATCCCATGTTCGACCATAAAGTCTTCAAACTCTTGGTTAATGTACTCACCTCCACGATCTGATCGTAGTGACTTGTTAGTTCTACCTAATTGATTCTCAACTTCAGCTCGGAATTCTTTGAACTTTTTAAATGTTTCCGACTTTTACTGCATCAGGTAGACTTACCCGTATCTTGAGTAGTCATCTATAAAGGTGACATAATACTCATAACCACCTCTAGCTTTAATATTCATCGGTCCCCAGACGTCTGTATGTATAAGCTCTAGCGGTTCTTTAGCTCTAAGTCATTTTCCAGTAAAAGGTTTCTTAGTCATCTTACCTTTAACTTACTTAAAGGTCCGATTTTTACTAATTTGTCTATCTGGTCAAGGTTGATATAACCAAGCCTTTGATGCCAGAGATATGTATCCTTATCTGGAGAAATCTTATGTCGTTTAGTTTTGGTTTTTCAACCTTAAACATTTCGGTGTTGAGCAGTGTAGTATGCATTAACGGTTTTAACACATACAAATTATTTTCATTAATTCCTGAACAAATATTCAGACCATTCTTTTCAATAATAACAGACTTATTATTAAAAGAAACAGAATATTTTTGTTCTAACAATTTAGAAACAGAATATTTTTGTTCTAACAATTAAGAAACAGAAATCAAATTCCATGTAAATCCAGGAATATAAAATACATTGACCAACAATATATAATTATTACAAAAATGTAATCTAATTACACCCACTGCTCGTGTTGACACAACATCCCCTGACCCCACACGCATTGAGAGGGATTTCTCCTCTAGCTGTGTCCAAGAATCAGTTCATTGTAAAGAAGAACAAACATGTTTAGTGGCCCCCGAATCAACTATCCAGGGTGAAGAATCATCTTCCACTAAACACGACTCAAGAACAAGTAAATCATATTTACTTTTCTTTGACTTCTTCTTGTTTTGGGCTTTCTTGGGTTTGAGCTTACCCTTCGCTTTCCCAGTAGACCTCTTCCTCTTCTTATTATTGGAGGAAGATGGTTTGGCAACATTTTCCTCACCGGTTTTGCCCTTACAGTCCTTAGTCAAGGACTCAAAGGTAATGAGTTCATTGAGCAACTGTGTGAGATTGAACCTGAATTTGTTCATCTCGTAGTTACTCTTGAACTGATCGAAACTCTTCAGAAGAGTTATCAGTATGATGCTCACTTGACTGGGTTCATCAATGGCCCTGCCATTGAATTCTGCCGTGTTGAAGTAGGACATCATGTTCAGGACATGTTTCTAAACTGACGTACCTTCCTTCATGCGAGCGAGCATAGCGGAATGAACAACTTAGTGTCGCTTTTGCTCAGAGGGCTGCCCGAACATAGCTTGCAATGACTCTATGATTTCGAATGCTGAAGTCATTGCTTCATGCTTTATGACAAGCACGTCTGTCATATAAGCCAACAACTATGTTTAGGCCTTCTCATCAGATGAGACCTATCGCTCGTATATCTCACGAACAGTTCGTGTGGTATTGACAGCAGGCACTGGAGGACATTCCTCCGTAAGCACAAACTTGAGTTCTTTGGTGACCAATATTGCAATAATGTTAAGTTTCCACTTAGTGTAGTTATCACCAGTTAATTTGTCGTTTGTAAGAATTTGAAGTAATACAGAAGAAATTATTGCTCAAATAAATAAAACATTCATTCAATCATTTATTTAAAACAAGTGCGAGTGCTTTGGCATAAATTTAAACATGATGCATGAACATGTTTAACGAACTAGAACTACCCTAAAACTAGTTAATATACCACAACAATCCAACATACCACAAAGAAGTGCCGCCATAGGGTCGGTCAAGTCTTTGTATGATTGACCGAGACAATATCAATCAAATGATATTCTATAATAACTCTTATTCCATATCATTAAACCATTGTTTATTCACCCAGGTTTTTAATTAACAAACTTAATCAAAACCTTCGTGAGTGTAACCCACCATTTCATATCTCACGAGCTTAACTCGAGAATTGCCGCCTTAGGGTCGGTCAATCCCGAAATACCCTCAGAAATCCTATCCGTTAGGAATTCAACCTTGGTATTGACCTTTGTGGAAACCCTCCTTAGGGAGGACGAAAGCAAAGCCGTCACGAGGCCCCACTTGGATCTCACGGTGTTTAACTAATGATGGAGACTGTGGGATATATATGTCATAAATCCCTCTCCTACTCACTATTTTAAAATTAGGGTTTTCAATTAACTGTTAATGCATTTAGACTTTATAAGATTAAACAACTAACTTTAATCAAGTTATCTAGCACATTAACTAATAAGAAACAAATTCTAATTAAATAATAAATTATTAATGATTTTTAACAATTAAAAATCTAATTTATTAGTGAATAATCTAAGCATTTATAAACTTTTTACCAAGGTCAGATTATTATGATAGTGTTTACTAAGTTTTAACTATTAAAACCCTCACCCTTTACTCGGACAATTTATTATTAGGTTATTAATCAAATTAATCCTAAAAAAAAATAAATGACTCTATTAATCTAACTTATTAAACTCTTTAATAACTAGATTAATATTAATGAGAATTACCAAGTTTTCTAACCATTAAAAAAAACTAATCTCATTATTCATAGCCATTTATATATTTACCCATTTAAATCACATTAAAAAATATATATAAAGTATCAGGTTATAATGCATGTATGACATATCAAATATATTTGTGTAGGCACATCTAATCTAAATGACATACGTATGCATGACAATGCTTTTATCATCACATAATATAAAACATACATGAATTGACCGAGTACTATGGATTATTTAACCTAAAATATTGGAATCTAAAATTATAAAAAATTTCCCAAGGCATTCATTGGTCTTCTAGTAACTTCAGATATCTTCCAGTCTCTTCAGGTCACTCCAATTCATCTCATGAATCATTCTTCACGATTTTTTCAGGTCTTCAATATATGTTACATTTTTTTTACAATACAATAACAATAAAAAAAATAAACAAAAAAATAATAATAATACAACCCGTAAACCCTAAATCCACAGTACCATAAAAATTTACGATCAACCATGTTTTAATTAAATAATTTAATTATAAACATTCATACAATCGTAAAGATGGTGTCTACACACTCATATATACAGGAGCATCGAAATCAATTTCCTGTTCAGAAAAATAAATAAGCTCTGATACCAATTGTTGGAACCCCGTTCATCGGTCACGCAGCGGAAATAAAGTTTTAATTTTTTTTACAGATCTTAATCTTTATCTGGGACCAGTGAACTTGGAATCGTAATTATTTTTTGGAACTAATACATACAATATGTAAACACAAGAAATTGTAATCAATAAAATCAGAAGAAGAAAATCTTACTAACGTTTAGAGGCTTCTTCACTTTACGATATGCTCCTAACTGAACCAATCTTACCAACATTTGGAGGCTCCTTCACTTTACGATGTGCTCCTGCCTGAACCACTTGATCTTGCTCGCTATCTCCCGGGATTGGTAACTACGTGTGGACGCGTCACGATCTCAGGAACTTGAATGGAGGATGTAGAGAGAATTAAATAAACTTTTACTTCTAAGAGAAAATTAACTAGAACAATTCTAGTTATTATATTATTCTGTTTCAATGGTGTATAGTGCACAAAAGAAAAAAAAACTTATTTTTCAACTGATGGTTCACGTTGCTGTGCGTTTTTTATTTTTCTTTTATAAAGTCAACCCACTTTTTGTTCATGTGTATCAAGTACACCTAAAAAAAAATCACACTTTTTTTTCTTTCTATATATATGTGTAAACATCAATTTGCATCCAATGCAATCTCTTGTGTTATTAATTGATATATATCTTTTAATTATCCTTTTCATATATATCTAATATATTAAAAGTGATAATAAGTATTTTAAATTTAAACTTAAATTCAAATACTTAGATAAATGATTTAGTAAAAATAAAATAATCTCATTATTTTATCTTCACCTAAATCCATATATCAACTAATACCCTCCAATTAATAGTTAATAAATAATTAATAATTATCAATATAATTAAATAATCTAATTATTTAATTAATTTAACTATTAACATTCATTAATTAAATAATCTCATTATTCAATTAATTCTCGAATATATATGTGTCACTTTTGTAACACAATTAATTAGACAATCCAATTAATTAACCGTGACCCTTGTTATCTAAATCGATCGGGCTAGCAAGGGGACCTAATGGACCTACTGTATTTTGAGCTTCAATAATTCTCGGAATCATTAATTAAACTTTTTGATTAATATTCCTTGATTATTAACTCCGGTGTTATTCCACTAAAAACCCGAAACTGCACTCTCTCAACTGCAGACGCTTTTACACAGACTGATACAACTCGGTGTTCATCGATATAGCTATTATATATGGTGTGATCCTCCACAATAGTTCATAATTAGAGCCGGGTCATAATGTCCGTTATACCCCTCTAATTACATATATTCTTTAAGTACCGTTGATTCTCTAATGGACAATAAATCCTATTTTCTCACGGAATTAGGAGAGCGCTCATATTGTCTAAACCCCAAATCAACCCTTAAGGGAACTACCATCTACTTTTCACAAGAAGGAGTAGATTCCACTATTGTGTACAAACTTTCCCAGCTACAAGCCAAACCACAATCCTAACATACGGAGCGTATTGATTGGGAACAGCATCCGACCTCACCCATGGTATATCAAAGACCACGATCTAACCTGAAGGAGTTGATAGGACACTCAGGATTAAGATCACCCACATATAGCCATCATTAGTTGATATATATGAATCTCATCGGTAAACGGATCTTGGTGAGAGATTCATATGGATCATGGCCCAATCCTATATGATCACATCATATAAGGTGCCTCCATTCCCATATCTCATATGAATAATTCAGGATAGAATTATCGTACATTACGAAATGGACCGCAGCTATAGATTAACCACAAATAAAGTACCCATCTTTATTTGCTATCTATGGACTTTTTAGATTGCATGTCTCTTATTGTATCCATCTGTATATGACACTCATATACACAGTTCGATATTACATCCGACAATCTTGGATGTTAAATATATGCACAAGTTATATAATAAACAACGCAACAAGAATGAATTGAATTTTTCTTTTTATTTATTTTATAAATCCATTTACAAATTACATCTTTAGGGCATAAACCACAACATTCAGATCTCATGAGCTTAACTCGAGAATTGCCGCCTTAGGGTCGGTCAATCTCGAAATACCCTCAGAAATCATATCCGTTAGGAAGTCAATCTTGGTATTGACCTTTGTCAAAACCGTCACGAGACCTTACTCGGATCTCATGGTGTTGAAATAATGATGGAGACTGCGGAATATATATGTCATATATCCATCTCCCACTCACTATTTTAAAATTAATTAACCATTAATGCACTTAGACTCTACAGGATTAAACGACTCACTTTAATCAAGTTATCTAGCGCATTAACTAAATAGAAACAAATTCTAATTAACTAATAAATTATTAATGATTTTTAACAATTAAAAATCTAATCTATTAGTAAATAATCTAAGCCTTTGTAAACTATTTACTAAGGTCGGATTATTATGTTAGTGTTTACCAAGTTTTAACTATTAAAACCCTAACACTTTATTTGGACCATTTATTATTAGGTTATTAATCAAATTAATCTTAATAAATGACCCTATTAATCTAACTTATTAAACACTTTAATAACTAGATTAATATTAATGAGAATTACCAAGTTTTGTAACCATTAAAAAACTAATCTTATTATTCATAGCCATTTATGTATATTGTCCGTTTTAATCATATTAAAAAAAATACATAAAATATCAGACTATGATGCATGTATGACATATCAAATATATTTGTGTAGACACATCTAATCTAAATGATATACGTATGCATGACAATACTTTTATCATCACATAATATAAAGCATACATGAAATGACCGAGTACTGTGAATTATTTAACCTAAAAAAATTGGAATCTAAAATTACAAAAAAAAAAAAAATCCCCTAAGGTATTCCTTGGTCTTCTTGTAACTTTAGAAGTCTTCTAGTCTCTTCAGGTCACTCTGATTCATCTCATGAATCCGAAATGAAAAATTTACACGGAACGCAATAGGCAACACTTGCTAACGGAATCGTACAAGACAATGTGAACGATGCGTGAATAGTACTCGGTGATCGGTACCACATGAACAGTGCCCCCCGGTGAACAGTGCCGCATGAACAATACCCCCGGTGAACAGTGTTCGGCGTGGCGTGCGTTTCCAATTCTTTGTTTACAGGTTACAATTATATTTATTTACAATACAATAACAGTAAAATAAAATAAAAAAAATAAAATTTATACAACTCATAGACCCTAAATCCACAATACCATAAAATTTTATGATCTAACATGTTTAAATTAAAAAATTAATTATAAACATCCATACTATCATAAAGATGGTGCCTACATATTCAAACATACAAGTGCATTAAACACAATTTTCTGTTTTGAAAAATAAATTGACTCTAATACCAATTGTTGAAAACCCGTTCACCGGTTACGTAGTAGAACTAGGTTTTAAATTTTTTAATACAAATTATCTGGGACTAGTGAACTTGGATTCATAATTATTTTTCGGAACTAATACATACAATACATAAAAATAGGAAATTGAAATCGATATAATCAGAAGAAGAAAATCTTACCAACGTTTGGAGGCTCCTTCACTTTACGATATGCTCCTGTTTGAACCAATCTTACCAACGTTTGGAGACTCCTTCACTTTACGATGTGCTCCTGTCTGAACCACTCGATCTTCCTCGCTATCTCCCTGGACTGGTAACTGCGTGTGGGGACGTCACGATCTCAGGAACTAGAATAGAGAATGTAAAGAAAAGACTTCAAAAAACTCTTTCTTCTTCGATATCAATACACAACACTTGCACACAAAATCACGCACACACTTGCTTGATCAATATCACGCATACCCAATTTGTACAAAATCACGCACACAATACTTTTCTTTCTTTTTCTTGCACTATACAGTGCACGAACCTTTCAATTTGTTTTCCAAAAAAAAAACTCTTTTTTTTTTGTACGGGTGACTTTTCTTTGTTGATTAACACACCACAATTTGCATCCAATGCAAATTGAATAATTGATCATGCGTGTCATGAGTTTTTGTTATCTAATATATATCATATATATATTATAACGCAAACCCTTTAATTGATATCGAATGTCTTATTTAAAATATATCCATATATATATATATATATATATATATATATATATATATATATATATATATATATATATATATATTGATAAAACTAATCAATTTAAATCTTTTAAGATATCTCATATCTTTTAAAGATATTAATCAATTTATTTTGAATTCAAACTCTTTAAATTCAAAAATAAAGATCTAATTTAATAAAAATAAATAATCAAATTATTTTATCTACTAAAAAATTAAATATCAATCAACATCCTCCAACTAATGATTAATTATACAAATAAATAATCTAATTATTTAATTTACATATTCATTAATATTTATTAATTAAATAATCTCATTATTCAATTAATTCCCGAATAAACACTTGTCACTTTCGTAACACAATTAATTGGACAATCCAATTAATTGTGTCCAATTAATTAACCGTGATCCTTGTTACCTAAATCGATCGAGCTAGCAAGGGGACCTAATGGACCCACAGTATTTTGAGCTCCAATAATCCTCAGAATCGTTAACTAAACTCTTTAATTAATATTCCTTGATTATTAACTCCGGTGTTATTCCACTAAAAACCCGAAGCTCCACTCTCTCAACTACAGACGCTTTTATACAGACCGATGCAACTCGGTGTCCATCGATATAGCTATTACATATGGTGTGATCCTCCACAGTAGTTCATAATTAGAGCTGGGTCATAATGTCCGTTATACCCATCTAATTACATATATCCTTTAAGTACCGTGATTCTATAATGAACAATAAATCATATTTCCTCATGGAACTAGGAGAGCGCTCATATTTTCCAAGCCCCGAATCAACCCTTAAGGGAACTACCATATACTTCTCACAAGATGGAGTGGATTCCACTATTGTGTACAAACCTTCCCAAACAAAAGCCAAACCGCAATCCTAATATACGGAGCATATTGATCAGGAAATGCATCTGACCTCACCCATGATATATCAAAGACCACGATATAATCTGAAGGAGTCGATAAGACACTCTGGATTAAGATCATCCATATATAGCCATCATTTGTTGATATATATGAATCTCATCGGTAAACGGATCTTGGTGAGAGATTCATATAGATCATGACCCAGTCCTATATGATCACATCATACAAGGTGCCTCTATTCCCATATCTCATATGAATGATTCAGGATAGAATTACCGTACATTACGGAATGAACCACAACTATAGATTAACCACAAATAAAGTACCCAACTTTATTTGCTATCTATGGAATCTTTAGATTGCGCGTCTATTACTGTATCCATTCGTATATGACACTCATATACACAGTTCGAGATTACATCCGGTAATCTTGGATGTTAAATATATGCATAAGTTATAAAATAAACAACACAACAAGAATGAATTGAACTTTTCCTTTTATTTAATTCATAAATCCATTTACAAATTACATTTTTAGGGCATAAACCCCAACACATGCTGAACTAGATACTGATGGGGATGGACGGGAGATTCATGATTCCAGTTTGGCAGTTTCAGTTGGTGGAGGACCTCGCTGCCTTCGATGTGTTTCCATGGGCTGCCACGTCTATAGGCATTATATTTTTTCATTCAAGCATGCGTTACCCCGGCGATGTGAGGAGAGAAGCCAACATTCACAGGGCGCTGATGTACATACCGTGGAGGGGTATAACATTTACAGTCTATCGCATGCCCTATTGGTAAGAACTTTGAATTACAACATGTACTTTATTTTCGTGACGTTTTTTTTGGTATTCTAACCGTACTTATCTTTGATGCATATATTTGCTTTCGAGGTGATCCTTGAACTGGGTGTCAATATCGATGCTTGGAGGGTTACAGAGCTTTCTCCCTGTATGTTGGAGTGGGATTTGACCAAACAACCTAGAGGGAAGAAGCTGGCCAAGATTTTTAGTGCTAGGGTATTTATTTAATTTGTTAATTGTTACATTAGTTACTATGTTTACAATGACATTCCCCTAACTAAGCTTTTGAATATTTAGAGGAAGGAAATCGTGCCCACAACAGCTAAGACGGAGGCACCGTACTTCGTAGGCCGAAGAGAGAGGGGGAGCCTGTATGTAGAGGAGGACAGGGTTCACCTTCCGACTGTCCCTGATCAGACTGCCACTGGCGGGAGCAGTGGAGAGGGTTCCAAGGAGGAGGAGGAGGATGGTGATGGTGAGGGTGAGGGTGAGGGTAGGAAGCTTATTGAGACGGAGGCATCTGACCCGGAGGGTCCGGGTTTCAGTGCCATGGACACTGATGGATCTGAGCCGTCTCCTCAGCGAGCGAGGTATAGAAGGGTTCGATTTACCACGCCTGGACTTGCTGCAATTAGAGGGGATTCTCGTGTAGGTGTTGGACGTGATGGGGAGGTAATTTGAGATTATAGTTTTGTTTTTATTAACGCGACCTGTTGATTATTTGAGTACTAACAATTTTGACAGGATTTCAGACCCCATGGGAACATCAGTTCAACGAGTTACATGAAGCCTTAACGAATAGTGAGGATGATCGATAATAACAACACCGAGAGTTACCAAATATGATCCAAAAGAGTGAGGAGGATCGACTGCAGCAACACCTGGAGTTACTCGCATTGATCGGAGGGTTTCAGGGCTCGAGGAAGCATACGCACTAGGATGGTCCACCTGGTCCTGATCTAGGCTTTACTCCCGGAGACAGGACAAATGGGTATACCTGGGGGACAGACAGGAATGGTGGATGTCAGGTGGATCCATATACTGAAGAGACAGTTTCGGAGAGTGAGGCTCACCAGCGTACTGGAGATATAGTGTTACAATTATAATAGTTCTGTCGGACCTCCCATCGATCGAGCGGCAACCGTCCC
Source organism: Dipteronia dyeriana (assembly GCA_032871835.1). NCBI lineage: Eukaryota > Viridiplantae > Streptophyta > Magnoliopsida > Sapindales > Sapindaceae > Dipteronia > Dipteronia dyeriana. Next base: position 15,499,131 of record CM065297.1, read on the forward strand.
CTCCACCTCCTCTATCGATCAACCGGCAACCGTCCCCTCCATCTCCCCCACCGATGGAGCGCCACTTGCCCCTCCCCCCTTCACCCCCTACATCGATCCAGCCATAGAGAGAAAATAACTCCTCATTGCAGCACACCTAAGAGTAGGGAGTTCGACTGGAGAGGCATGTACACAAGCGCGGTTTGCAGTTGCTCAGCCCATACACAGATCCGCGATGACCGAAGAGGCCGAGGGTAATACCTCAGGTTGCAGACCACGTTTTTGGTTCCCACAGACTGGTGGACGGTGACCAGTTAAAGGCTTACCAAGCTTTCAAGAGTAACATTAACGGGGAACGGAAATAAATTTTTATCTATTTAGATGATAATATTTTTCTATTCAATTAAATAATTGTGTAGCTAATGGGAAATGATTACAGACCTGATTGGTCGTGCTGGAGCTAGTTGATGCTGCATGGTTCCATCAGATGCTGGCCAACTTCATGGAGTTGGAGGACGAGGTACGTACGTTAGTCAATTTGCTATTTTATGTTTGTTTTAGTAATGATACACTCATAACATTTTATTACGTGTATATATTCCCAGTATATGGACACGTACCTCTATATTCTTCGGAAGCGTCAACGAGCATTCCCGAAGGTGTATAACCAGAGGATCAACATATTGGATACGTAGTTTCTTATAAGTATTCAATAAGTAATGATTACGCATGCTTGTAAATTAGTTTGTAAAACATTAATAATTTTCTGTCGATCAAATGTTTGTACAGTCATTCCTGGAGCATCAGTATAGAAGAATGATGCCTCGTGATGCTCGTGGGGAGATCACCATGGCACGGTGGAATGTGCTCAGGTCCAGGTGGACCGATGAGTACCTTACGACGGTGCGTGGTGGTGCCCCGAGTGGAAGCTGTCTGTGGCACGATGTTGACATGTAAATGTTACTTGGTTTACAATTTTATAATATAAATGTCTTTGTATATCCTAACACCTTCTTGTTACGTTTATAGGTCCTGATACCATGCAACATTGGGCGCCAACATTGGCTCTTGGTGACCGTCGACCTTACCACCGGGAAGATGTTCATACAGGACCCCTGGAGATAGGATGTCGTAGTGAATATCCTGAAGGCGCAAGTAGCCCTCTTGTGCTGGTTTTTACCCTCGATGTTGCATCATATCGGGTTTCATACTGCCCGAACAGCTACCCGTGAGACTTTCGCCAAGAAGAATAAGCCTTTCTCCGACAGCGTGGTGTCTGAAACACGTATCCCCCAACAGAAGAAATCGTAAGAGTTTCTGTTTTCATTAACTTTGAGATTGTGTTATTAAAAACCTATTGTTTTATTAACGCATGTTAATGTGTCCAACTGCAGGGGTAACTGTGGTCCCCACACGTTGAGATTGATCGAATACTTACTGGCGGATAGGAAGGATTTTGATGGGTCAGAAGACGATATGGGGATCATTTGGGCGAAGATGGCAGTTGAGATTTTTTGTAACTCCCTACTGGTTTAGATTTCTGTAGTAATTTTTTTTATATGTGCTAATTTTTTTGTACAAAAACAATTCAATTGAAAAAAAATATAATTTTAATTTTTGTTTCCGTTTCAACTATATGGAATGACAAGTATAACACAAATTGAAAATTCTATTTAATTAAAATTTAATTTAAGTAAATGAACAAGTCATACGATTACAAATTATCACAATGTCATCAATCGAAACGCCTCAATTCATTCTACAGTGGAGTCTTTGTTAGAGCATGTCTGTTTGTTGTGGCCAACTGTCTGACAAATGCTACACTTGCGTTGGTATTTCTCATGAACAACTCTGCTCAGACCTTCATTAATCAAAGTTGGGTTAGAACATCTCCTGAAATTATACATGTTAGAACCCTGTTCACCGGTCACGCAGCGGAAATGAATTTTAAATTGTTTTATATACCGATTGTAAACGAACTGGGACCAGTGAACTTGAGACGTAATTATTTTCAGAACTAATACATTTAAAAATTATTACAATAATAAAATATATGTATATACAGGAAATTGAAATCAATATAAAGAAGAATAAAATCTAGAACTTTATCTACGTTTGGAGGCTCATTCACTTTACGATATGCTCCTGATCTGTGCCACTAATCTTCATCGTTATATCCCAGGATTGGTAACTGCATGTGGACGCATCACGAACTCAAGATCTTAGGATAGAGGACATAGAGAGAAATAAAGAATCTCTTTTTTCTATATTCATAAACTAAAACAATTCTAATATAAAAATATTAATCAATATTTTCTTTATATTTTGTTTGCAGTACACGGTGCATGAACACACGTTCTGTCAAAATTCATTTTTACTTCTCTCTATTTTGATAACACACACTTTGCAAACAAAAACAAACTCTATGTTTTTTTTTTGTCTTTTGTGCGTTTGTTTTTGATCAGATATCAAAAGGTGATTACCCTTTTTCTTTTATTTTTTTAAGATATATATATTTAAAAAAATCGGATCAAAACTTTTAAAAACTTTTAAATAAAAATATCTTATATCTTTTATTTTATTTTATTTTGAATTAAATTATTTAAATTAAAAAAAAATTAACTTAAGAAAATAAAATAATCACATTATCTTATTCTATTTAAAAATAAATATCAACATACACCCTCCACTTAGTGATTAATAACATAATTTAATAATCTCATTATTTAAATTATTTAATCACAATTATCTATTAATTAAATAATCTCATTATTCAATTAATTCCAGAATAAATACGTGTCACTTCCGTAAAACAATTAATTGGACAATCCAATTAATTAACCGTGACCCTTGTTACCTAAATCGATCGGGCTAATAAGGGGACCTAATGGACCCACGGTATTTTGAGCTCAAATAATCATTGGAATCATTAATTAAACTCTTTAATTAATATTCCTTGATTATTAACTCCAATGTTACTCCATTAAAAACCCGAAGCTGCATTCTCTCAACTGTAGACGATTTTACATAGATCGATACAACTCGATGTCCATCGATATATATTACATATGGTGTGATCCTCCACAGTAATTCATAATTAAAACTGGGTCATAATGTCCGCTATACCCCTCTAATTTTATATATCTTTTAAGTACCGTTGATTCTCTAATGGACAATAAATCATATTCCCTTACGGGATTAGGAGAGCGCTCATATTGTCCAAGCCTCGAATCAACCATTAAGGGAACTGCCATCTACTTCTCACAAGAAGGAGTGGATTCCACTATTATGTACAAACCTTCCCAACCACTAGCCAAACCGCAATCCCAACATAAAGAGCATATTGATCGGGAATTGTATCTAACCTCACCCATGGTATATCAAAAACCACGATCTAACCTGAAGGATTCGATAAGACACTCATGATTAAGATCACTTATATATAGCCTTCATTAGTTGATATATATATATGAATCTCATCGGTAAACGGATATTGGTGAGAGATTCATATAGATCATGACCCAGTCCTTTTTTATCACAGCCCAGTCATATTTGATCACATCATACAAGGTGCCTCCATTCCCATATCTCATATGAATGATTCAGGATAGAATCACCGAACATTACGGAATGAACCACAACTATAGATTAACCGCAAATAAAGTACCCAATTTTATTTGCTATCTATGGACTCTTTAGATTGTACCTCTCTTACTGTATCCATCCGTATATGACACTCATATACACAGTTCGACAATACATATGGCAATCTCTGATGTTAAATATATGCACAAGTTATAAAATAAACAAAACAATAAGAATGAATTGAACTTTTATTTTTATTTATTTCATAAATCTATTTACAAATTATATATTTAGGGCATAAACCCCAACAATGCCCTGGTTGTCCACATCTCCTAGACTTATGTGTAGTTGTCCTCTCTGAAGACGAGATATGTCGACCCGCCCTTGGGTGTTCTTCTTGTCTCATGGAGATTGGATTCAAAACCACTCTCTCAGCGATGTTAGGTGGCACAGTCCAAGTGGAAGGATGTCCAACCAGCATAATAGAAACTGAGTACGCGTCAATAAGTGTTTGTCTCTTGTAGTAGTCCACACACAAGGATGTGAAATCCATGTTTCGGTCCCTACAAAAACAATGAAAATGATGAGATTCACGTTTCAGTAATATTAACCGTATACTAAAACGCCTGATGTACCTTGTGGCAATGAGAGCCTGAGAACATGAAAGATTGTTCATTTGGAATTTGTTACATGTGCAGGTCTTCGGGACTAAGTCAACGGTCCACTATTTTCCAGACCGCTTCACCAAAAAATATGTTCCAGTCGACTAAATTTACGGTCATAAAACTGCACTTCTTCACAGGTTTTAGGATCACAAGATATGTTGCATTGGTCAACTGATGACGCATGGACTGTGCAGCCCTTTGACGATAGTGAAACCAACGTTGTAGCATATTCCAAATGAACTCTGCCAGAGTCAACATAGGCATTTGACGTGCAAATTTTAGGTATGAGTTTATGCATTTTACAACATTTGTTGTCAACACCCTGTACCTTCTGTCGGGGCAGTGTACACGGGACCACTTGTGTTGACAACATTAATTACATAATCATATGCATTTCGGTGCAAGTTTTGTAACTCTTACATGTACCGGTTGTATTTCAACTCTGTGTACACTTGGGCTGCTTTGTCCATTATTATGACAACATCCTTTCTGTGATATCGCTTCTTAATATTTTTAGAAAAGTGCCAACAACATGTGGTATGGGTGGCATAAGAGAACACTTTAGAAGTCCCTGCTTCAATGCTTACATATCGATCAGAAATGAAAACCAAATCATCTATATGGCCAAGGACACCTTTCAAGCAATCAAAAAACCACTCCTATGATAGGTTTTTTTCTGAGTCACCGTATCCAAAAGCAATTGGATACACCTATTCATTTCCATCTTGTACAGTTGCTACAAACATTGTACCCCCGAATCTTCCCTTTAAATGGGTATCATCAACGGTAATAACTGGACACATACACCTCCAAAATCCTCTAAGTGAGGCACCCAACGACATGAAAAAGTAGAGGAATTTACCATCTTCGTCGCACTGTAAGTCAGTGATTGTGCAGTGATTTTTTTGTTCCAACACGTAACCGAATGGTGGCAGCAGTTGGAATGTTTCCTTATGTGTTCCATAGGTTAGTGACAACACATAATCGAGGGCTTGATGTGCCTTACTGTATATGATTTGGATGCCATACATTATTTTCATGTCGAAGATTATGTCATTCGGACGCATTAGTCAACCATCATGTTGTTAAAGTCTAAGTGTAACCATTTCTCCAATTATGACTGCACTAGCTGGTCGATGATGTCGGTGAATCTCCTCCAACGGATAAGTGTGTTCGTTGACAAAACCTCTTACTTGGAAGTATGTCCCTTTATCTCTCCTCACCGCTCTTAACTTCCACGTACAGTTGCTCATCAAATAAACCAGATGTAACGTTGTCTTATTCGACCTTTTCACCTTCCACTCGTAGTTGTGCTACATTGCAAATGCCTAACCAGTCTCTTCAAATCCTTTTTAGTAGGAAAAAGTTACCCTTTATACGTGTATGTAGGTTCATCTTCTACCAAGTTCCTGCTTCCACCCATACCAAACGAGTATGATTCTGCTCATGGAATAACCCACGTTGTGGCATTATCAGAATCAGTTGCAGTGACATTAGGCTGGACCATAGAGGTCCCAGCTATATCTGTTGCACTAGAACTATATCTGTGTACACGTCTTGCACGACTGTCTATTTGGACAGGTTCTTTATCATCCTCATTGCTCATTACATTATCTACCGGATACAAATTTGCCTCATTATCCACCTCATGAATTGACACAACATTCGGTTCATTATTTTGCTTATTGTTCATGTCATTGTACATCTCGTTGTTTTGGTGGTTGTACTGCCCATCATTCATCTCAATTTGATAACCTGAGACATCTTCGAATTGAGGTCCAGCTATATCACCATGGTCTGCTACTCATGGCGGGACACCACATATGTTTTGCTGTCTTTCGATCCCACTTCTTTCAACGAACAATTGGTTGCTTCCACTAAACGATCGAAATTGTTGAGGGTTTTCAAGATGAAGGATATCTTTAGCTATCATATCTCCTACTGCCCTTTCAATTAGACTAACATATACTTGAAGGATTACTCTATCTTCCCCTAGCATAAACAGAACATCATCGTCGTTTCTTATAAATATATGACATGTTGTCTCAGGAACGATTGATATAGAATGTAGATCAACAATGTATTTGTTCACATCGTACTTTACAACGGTTTGCACGATCGACACCAGTTCTTCGTAAGTCATATTCTTTGACACATACAATCCTTGGTTATCGGAACCAAAAAACCTCTGACTTCCATCGGGGTAATTGCTTCCATCGACTGTTGTAAGATATGATTATTCTCACATGATCCATTGTCCTATGAAAATCATCATCACAAACCATTATTAACAAATTAAAAAAATAGATTACATTTACAATTATTGAGAATTAAAAATATTTCTTAACTGTAAGAGACCGAGTATTTTTTGTAAGGGATCGATCCTTTTTTTATAGTGTGACCGAGCCTATTTAAACAAGAATCGAGGTTTTTAAAAATGGATCGAGCTTTTTGTAATGGATTGAGATTTTTTGTAATTGATCGAGCTTTTTTATAAATGATCGAGCTTTTTTGTAAGGGATCGAAATTTTTTGTAAGAGATCGAGAACATTTTCTAACGGATCGAGATCGAGAACATTTTCTAAGGGATTGAGTTTTTTTGTAAGAGATCGAGAACTTTTTGTAAGGGATTGGATCGAGAATTTTTTGTAAGGGATCAAGCTTCTTTTGAAAGGGATCGAGCTTTTTTGAAAGAGATCGAGAACTTTTTATAAGGGATCGAGAACTTTTTGTAAGAGATCGAGCTTTTTTGTAAGGGATCGATAACTTTTTTAAATGGATCAAGCTTTTTTGTAAGGGATCGAGAACTTTTATAAGGGATTGAGAACTTTTGTAGGGGATCGAGAACTTTTGTAAGGGATCAAACATATTTTTCAAACTATCGAGCATTTGTTTTTCAATTAATCGAGCTTTTTTCCAAGAATAAAAAAGCTTGGTCTAATATAAAATTAGCTCGATTCTTCTTTAAATATTCTCGGTCATACATGAAAAAAGCTAGGATCTATTAAATGTTCATACATGTTCATACAATGACTGAAACAACATATCATAAGGAATGTATACATTATTAAACCGCACAGAAATGCATGCATAATATCTGAAATGCATGAAAAAATATAAGTGAAGATCATAAATCTTTGTTAAGTTTTTTGGAGAGAGAGAGAGGAGTTGTAGGTCAATTTTTATACAACTTTTTTAGAGAGATACAAACGAGTTCAGAAAGTTTCCTTTTAAAAAATAAAATTTAGAGGCAATTTGGGTAGTTGACCATAATAGGTGTCTTTTAAACTTAAGTTATTAAACCGGTGACATCATCACAAAGCATAATAAAAAAAATGTAACATATCTCACCATTTCCACCTAACTGATGATATTTAGAATTGTAATCCATTAGGTAAATCACATGTGACTTAAATTAGTCATAATCATATATACATGTGGCTAATGGTGTAAAAGTGGAGCAGCTCAGCCCATTAGGCATGGCCCGTCGTGGCCTGTTTTCGAAAACAGGTCGGGTTTGGTCTGGCAAGCACGGGCGTGCATGTCGGACCAGGCCCGACCCATTTTCGAAAACAGGGGCACGACCCCGCATGGTGGCCTGCCTCAGGTGGGTCGTGTCGGGCCAAACCGTACACTTGGTCTGCCTGTGGTCCACGGACAAGTCCATTTTTTTTTTCGAATCCAATTTTTTAAAATTAACTTTTCTTGGATTTCGGGTTTAGGGTTTAGGATTTACGGAAAATAAAAAGTAATACACCTAAAAATTACAAAATATCAATTTAACAATTCAATTATTTTAATGTAATTTTCAAATTTATTTTTTTATCTTCTGAAATATTTAATATGAAAAATAATAATCAATTCCAATTGTATTAGTTTAGTTTGGTAGATCATAGATTTAATATTCATGATAATTCCAAAAATAAATAAAGAAAAAATAATACAAAAAAATAGATGTTATTATGAAAATATGAAATGAACAATTATTTATTTATTTAATTATTTTTCACTTATGGAATTCAGTATTAAATATTTATATGATTGCCATATTAAAAACCTTACCAAGAAAAACTCAGTGGGTTAAAAACTTGGTAAGGGATAAAAAGTGCAATCATATTACAACTTACAGGTAAATACACATGTAAAAGTATAACCTAGTTCTGGTCCTGACCACTACCGGAAGTCTCATCAACATATATATTGTTGAAATTTAGAATAATTTCTTTATCTACAGTTTGATTTTGCAACCTTTTTTTTTTGTATGCTCCCAATCTCGAAGGCATGTTAATACCTCCACCATCCCTAGAGACAAACAACTTCTTCTCGGTTCAATTATGCGTCCACTGGTGCTGAAAGCTTGTTCTGAAGATACCGTTGACGCGGGGATAACCAGTACGTCACGTGCTAGGTGTGACAAAACTGGATACCTGTACGTATATGTCTTTCACCATAACAACAAATCAAACTCTTCTCTGTCTTCAACAACATCGAACTATGCTTTAAGGTACCTAATCAGTTCGGTACAAGAAGATAAGCCAGATCTTTGCTCTGAAGAAGTACTTGCTGATTTGTCCTTTTTTTCGCCGTTTGAGAAGGCTCCAACTTGTTTCCTTCGGCTCTATCTCTGGTTGTGTTGATTGGGGGGTGTCAATGTTGTCAAACATGCTATCATAAATACAAAAAATCTAGAACAACTTGGTTCGAATGTCAGTAATTTGTTCTGAATAATCTATTGATAAATTAGTACCAATAAACTCAAGCAAAACTTCTAAACCAAATAATTTAACACTAAAATCTATTATAAGACTTAAGACATAAAGTAGTGGAATGTTAACCCAATATTTTTTCAACTTTATCTCCATGACAATAACTGCAACGTCTAGATGTTCATATTCTCTATAACTGTTTAACATTTTAGACATTTTTATTATCTAATGGATTGCTTGAGAAGATGTGGAGTAATAGACCCCGGAAAGAGTTACTGTAGCGCCGTTGTAGTTTTGTCTGGGCTGTTTACCTGTCCATGTGCAGGCATACATTTGAGCATATGCCCTCTCAAATGTCCGGTTCCCCTCCTACTTGTGGCATAATCCTTATGACAAATCTTACATTTAACTTTGGACCCAGTCGTTCCGTCTGGGAGTGTCATTTGGACTAAGTTGAAACATTACCAGACATCTGATGTTAATATTTTGGGACGTGATGTTGGTGTAATGGCGGAACCAGAAGGTCCTGCTTGAGTATGGATTGGCTCCGAAATATCAAATTCATCGTTGAGCATGTTTAAACCGTCTGGAAAATAAGGCTGCTGGTTATGATCCATTTCCTGAAGTAAAAATATGAACACTTATAGTCATTAATAGTCATATTAAAAATCAAAATTTAGTAACAAAATAATTTTAAATTAATTACTACCCTTAACAATCTTAATTTACTAACAATAATTATTATAAATAATACGACACTTAAAAATATTATTTTACTAAAAAAATAAAAATATTAACTACTAAACTTAAAATTTAGAATTTACTATCACCAAATTTTAAAAATCACTAATACAAATTAAATCGATAAATTTTCTAACAATAAATATTAAAATTAATACTACACTTTAAAATATTATTTCACGAACAAAAAATATTAATATTACCTACTACACTTAATAATCTTAATTTACTAACAATAATTATTAAAATTAATGCTACGCTTTAAAATATTACTTTACTAAAAAAATACTAATATCAACTACTACACTTAACAATCTTAATTTACTAACAATAATCATTAAAATTAATACAACACTTAAAAATATTATTTTACTAACAAAAAATATTAATATTACCTACTACACTTAACAATCTTAATTTACTAACAATAATTATTAAAATTAAAATATTATTTTACTAACAAAAAATACTAATATTAACTACTACACTTAACAATCTTAATTTACTAACAATAAATAATAAAATTAATACTACGCTTTAAAATATTATTTTACTAACAAAAAATACTAATATTAACTACTACACTTAACAATCTTAATTTACTAACAATAATTATTAAAATTAACAATTGAGTATGCATATAAAATGAAAAATTGAAAACTAAATAAAAATATTAACAATTGACAACTAAAGTCTAAACATAAAATTTACTAAAAAAAATGTTTCAACAAAAATAATAAGAAAAATGTAACTTTGGGCTTTGTGTATTGGTCGAAAATTTAGAGAATAACATAGGAAATTAGTATTAAAAATTTTGTAGAGAGAGAGTAAAAATACAATTGAATGAAAATGTGTAGAGATTTGGATAATGTAGAGATTGAGGTTTGAGAGAATGAATGAGAGAATAAGAGAATGAGAGTGAATGAAAAATGAAATAGATGGAAGTATATATAGAAAAATTTGAACTCTAGGTCAAAATATAAATTAAAAGACTTTAGGGGAGGTTTTTGTAATTTTCCCCTCCATCGGCCATATTTCAAAATTCAACCATTAGAGGTGAATTTAAAAATAAAAAAACAAAACGGTCGAAACAGGCGGACCAGTGTGGCCGGCATGGCGTGCCGAACGGTCGGTTTAGCACGCCGTTAGGTGTGCCGTGGCGGGCCGGTCCGTCAGACCTAACCTCCAGGCCCGACACACGGCTCGCGTACGTACCGGGCTTGGTTCGGCTTGCCTCCTTGATGGGTCGTGCTAGACATAGAGAATCGCAGGCCAAACAGACCTGCTTGTTTGAATTTGGTCCATATTTACACCACTACATGTGGCTTTTATTAATTCGCCTAGGTAAGTCTTTAGTTTTTCTGTGCAATGGGGATTTGAGTTTTTATGAGTGATAATACACTATTTTAGTATTTTGTAATCTAGGATTTGATACGAGTGAACTTCTTCTTCGTTTCTGCCCCCGCCCGTAGAGTAGGCTTTATGTAATATATATATGAGGAAATACCCCTTTTTACTATAAAATTAAAGAGTTGTATCGTTTTTACCCAATCTTTGGTTGTGAAAACTGAAATACCCCTAATTTCTTCATTAATTGTTTAATTACTTAATTATTCATATTTTCTTTATCTTATCTCTCTTCTACATCTCACGCCATACTGCTCTCTCTTATACATTTTTGTCTGAAAAATTATCTTCTCTCTTCTACTGTCTCTTCTCTCTTCTACTGTCACACGCATACTAATATCCCATTTTTTTGTCTGAAATTTTGTCTCTCTTCAATTTTGGTAGCCGCTCTCTCTCACACCATACTAACTTTTTTCTAAAATTTTGTCTCTCTCTCTTCAGTTTCTGCCTTATCTCTCTCTCTCTCTCATCAATTTTTTTTTGAAACGTTATCATCCGTTTCATTTGTTGTTTAAACTGCTGCCAAGACACTGATAATTTTGTCTGTTTTGACATCATAAAGCAATGAAATAGAAATTCTCATTATCGATTGATTGACTTTAATTATTTATATTATACACTAATAATATCCCCCACTCAAGAGGTGGAGCTTCCCTATTAAGGCTACTTAAAGCATACTATTAAAATCCATCTCTCTCAACTCAACTATCATTAAAGTAGCTTTAAGAAAAAATTATCATATTTAAGTTGAAATTATATGAAACTCCACTCAATCTTGTATAACCCACATGCTAGTTATATCAGGTTACCAAAAATGAAGGTCGTTGCAGTGTTGTTAAGTTTTCTGGCAGTGTTAGCAGATCATCATCAGCCAAAAATCAGAAGAGGTTTACTTGGTGGAATATACGGGCAAGAGCAGAGACACCATGTTGACAAGGGAAAAGCTGTGGAAGGAAAAAGCAGAGTTGTGTACCCAGAAAGAAGCGTCGACAACCACCACAACATACCTAGACAGAACTACAATGACTGGGGTGGTGCAAGCAGCTCATCTGGTGATTCTGGCGATAACAGTGAAGGCGGAACTGGCTAAAATTAAACATGTGTTAATGTTAGCTATGCATGCATGGCAGAGTTTTTATGTAACAATTAATATATACATACAACAGGTTTCAGCTGCGTGTTTACGCATAAGTAAAAAAACGTAATTATATTATATGTGTGTGTACCGCGTGACTTCTGCCATAGGATAACTAAACTATGTATTTGTTATATATGCTAGCCGGTGTAGTTTCTGGCTTGTGAAAATTTTCTGTTTGTGGCCGGTTGTATATAATAATTATCAACAGCGGTGAAATTAATTGTTACATGAGTACTGCTCGAAATTATTTTCCTTTTTCAATGTTTTGCATCCTTTGAAATTTTCATTTGATTCTCTTAAATTTGGAATAATTCCTCACACGTAGCAGATGATACAACATGGCTACGCTTCCCATCAAAATTGCTAACATGGATACGCTTCTGTAACTAATAACAAAGCCAACATTATAACAAGATTTTGAATCAACCAACTTCGATTTTCTCCAACAAAAAAAAAATCTCTTTAGTGCAAAATGCAAAATCACGACAAAAGTGACGATATAGGTTGCCGAGTCAGCTTTGAAACCATGAGTTCATTCTTTTTTGCTCACCCTCTTTGAAAGGGTTCAAAAAATTATTGGTACTATTTGAGGGGGTGTTGTTCAAATATCACAACTTTACTAATGTATGTTTAAAAGACACAATTTAATGTGATCAGACGAAAATACCCCAAATTATTGAAAGAGAGAGAAAGTTGTCGTTTTCAAAGTCAGAGAAAAGCAAGAGTGAGAAAGAAACCGACGAAAAGCTAATCGACGGCAACGAAATCGATGGCGAAATGCCCGGAACGAGAGTACACCGGTTTTTTTGCGATCGACAGAGGCAAGTTCAGTTTGTTTTTTTGGTCGTTTTTGTTGTTGATAACTTGCATTGCATGTTAGACTTGTGTTTTGTTGATTGAAATTGTAGATTATGTTTGAAATAGAGATCTGAGAATGGTTGTGGTTTAAGTTAGGGTTTGAAATGAATTTGAATATATGTTGAGGAAGATGAAATTCTGGGTAACCGAGACTTTTTGAAGGAGATCCGAGCTTTTACGTAGTTAAATCGAGCTTTTTTGATAGATTTTCGAGCATTTTTTTTGTGAAAATTGGGTTTTGGTAAATTGAGCTTATTTTAAATTAAATCGAGCATTTTTTTAACATGATCAAATGATCGAGCTTTTTTGTAAAGGATCGAGCTTTTTTAGAAAGGGATCGAGTTTTTTTGTAAATGATCGAGCTTTTTTGTAATAGGTTCGAGTTTTTTTTTTCATTGGGTCGAGCATTTTTGTCATTGGTTTGAGCTTCTTTTTCATTGATTCAAGCTTCTTTTTTAATTGGTTCAAGCTTCTTTTTCACTGGTTCGAGTTTTTTGTTTCAAATTATCGAGTTTTTTTTGTCAACCTGAGGTTTTTTAAAACATAATCGAGCTTTTTTTATATATAATTTTGGGTTGGTTACAGTTTGAGATTATTTGTCAAATGTTCGAGCTTTTTTATCAAAGAGCCGAGCTTTTTTTGCAATGGCCCGAGACTTTTAATGTTGTTTCCAAGTTTTTTTCAGTTTAGTGATGTATTATTTCTGTGACATTGCAGATGAGAAATAGGTTGAGGGATTTACTTAAAACTCTAGTAGGAGACTGGTACGGGGGCAAACTGACTCGACACGACCATTTTGACGCCCTTGGCCATATAGACGACGCGATGAACCGGGTATGTGCAGAATTTGCTGTGGAAGACCGGCGTCGGTTCGTGGCATCGTGTTTCAAGAATTTCCTAACGAGGCATCGTGTTTCAAGCATTTCCTGACGATGCATCGGGGGATGAATTTTTCGGATGGTGTTATCCATCGATTGCTTTTGAGAGAGCTGCATCATAAAAGCCCAACAGATGAGATGTAGTTCATGTTAGGGAACTGTTCGGTGAGGTTTTCGAAGGTGAAATTTTATCTCATCACTTAATTATGGTTTGGAGTCGTACCGGACATGAGCGTGTATGCAGAAGTGGAGAATGACATACATCAGCAGTACTTTCCTAGAGTTTATGAGGTTTCGTTCTAGAAGATGAGGGTTGTTCTCACCATCGGAGAGTTTCAGGAGGCATACGATGTTGTGAAGCTCTACCTCATATATATGCTGAACTGGATACTGATAGGGGTGGACGAGAGATTCAAGATTCCAGTTTGACAGTTTGACAGTTTCGACTGGTGGAGGACCTCGATGTGTTCGATGTGTTCCCGTGGGGTGCCCACGTGTACATACATTCCATTTAATCATTCAAGCATGCGCTTGAAGGGCGACAAGACTGGTTCGAGAGACGCCAGTAAGAAAAGGGCGCTCATGTACATACGGTGGAGACCTACAACATTTACGGTCTATCTCATGCTCTATTGGTAAGAAATTTGAATTTCAACCAGTACTTTATTGTTGGTGCCCTAAATTTTATGGATTATTATCGTACTTATTTTTATGCAGATATTTACTTTCGAGTGTTGGAGCCCCGTTCACCGGTCATATAGAGGAAGTAGGTTTTTAAAATTTTCATACATATCGTAAACGATCTAGGACCAGTGAACTTGGGATCATAATTCATTTTCGGAACTAATACATATAAAATTATTATAATAATAAAATATATATATATATACAGGAAATTGAAATCAATATAAAGAGAAGAAAAACATACCAACGTTTGGAGGCTCCTTCACTTTATAATATGTTCATGTCTGAACCAATCGATCTTCCTTGCTATCTCCCAGGACTGGTAACTGCGTGTAGCCGGTAACGATCTCAGAAACTTCAATGAAGGATGTAAAAAAGAGAATAAGAATGACGAAACTTTTTCTTCTTGTTTTTTTGCAACTCTTGCATGCAACTTTTCTTAATTGATGCACACACTTGCACGTTTTCATTGATATCAATTTTAATATCAAGCAACACTTGCTCTGATATCTCTTTTAATATCAGTATCATTTCACGCACAGAATTAATACATATTGCATCTCATGCAAAACCATTGACTAATGAGTTTTGATCAGGTAAGGTTGTATATTGATCTCACGCATAGACAAAATCCAAATTGCATCTCATGTATAGACATTGACTAATGCGTTTTTGATTTTATGCTACGTGTATTTCACACACACATTTACCTATTTCGCATCTTATGCAAAAAAGGAATAATGCATGTATCTCTCGTCTATTTCTTTTTAAAGAATATATATAATTTTATTTTTTTTCCTTTTAAATTGATATTTTGTTCTGGTCGGTTTTTAAAGAATATATATCATATACATATTTCCTCTTTTAAAAACCTCATGATATCTTTTTATTTAAAAACAAAATCTTCATTTTATTTTTATTAAAAGATACAATCTATTTTGAATTTAAACTATTTAAATTTAAAAATTAAATATTTTATTTAATAAAATAAAATAATCATAATATCTTATTTTATTCAAAAAACAAATATAAACAAACATCCTCCATTTAGTGATTAATAACATAATTAAATAATCTTATCATTTAATTTATTTAATCATCATTATTTATTAATTAAATAATTTCATTATTTAATTAATTTCCTAAATAAATACGTGTCACTTTCGTAATGCAATTAATTAGACAATCCAATTAATTTACCGTGACCCTTGTTACCTAAATCGATAGGGCTAGCAAGGGGACCTAATGGACCCACAGTATTTTGAGCTCCAATAATCATCGGAATCATAAATTAAACTCTTTAATTAATATTCTTTGATTATTAACTCCGGTATTATTCCACTCCCGAAACTGCACTCTCTCAATTGCAGACGATTTTATACAGACTGATACAACTCGGTGTCCATCGATATAGCTATTACATATGGTGTGATACTCCACAGTAGTTCATAATTAGAGCTGGGTCATAATGTCCGTTATACCCCTCTAATTATATATATATCCTTTAAGTACCGTTGATTCTTTAATGGACAATAAGTCATATTTCCTCACTGAATTAAGAGAGCGCTTATACTGTCCAAGCCCCGAATTAACCCTTAAGGGAACTACCATCTACTTCTCACAATAATGAGTGGATTCCACTTTTGTGTACAAACCTTCCCAGCCACAAGTCAAACCGCAATCCTAACATACGGAGTATATTGATCAGGAAATGCATCTGACCTTACCCATGGTATATCAAAGACCACGATCTAACCTGAAGGGGTTGATAAGACACTTAGGATTAAGATCACCCACATATAGCCATCATTAATTGATATATATATATATATCTCTCATCAGTAAACGGATCATGGTGAGAGATTCATATAGATCTTGGCCCAATCCTAAATGATCACATCGTACAAGGGGCATTCATTCTCATATCTCATATGAATGATTCAGGATAGAATCATCGTACATTACGGAATGGACTGCAGCAATAGATTAACCACAATTAAAGTACCCAGCTTTATTTGCTATCTATGGACTCTTTAGATTACACGTCTCTTAATATATACATCTGTATATGACACTCACATACATAGTTCGAGATTACATCCGACAATCTTGGATGTTGAATATGCACAGGTTATAACATAAACAACACAACAAGAATGAATTGAATTTTTTTTTTTAATTTCATAAATCCATTTACAAATTACATCTTTAGGGCATAAACCTCAACAATCTCCCACTTGCAATAAAGCATGTTTGGCATGTTTCGTAACCCTAGACCATCTAGGTGACCCAAAAACACTTTAGACAGTAAGGTCTTCGTAAATGGATCAGCGTGATTGTCCTATGAGGCTATCTTGGTGACGATCACATCCCTTCTCTGCACTATCTCTCTGATGAGATGATACTTTCTCTCTATATGCTTTCCTCTTTTGTGGCTTATTGGTTCTTTGGAATTAGCCACAGCACCACTGTTATCACAATAAAGTGTGATAGGCTTATCTAGATCTGGAACAACTTCCAGATCACTTAAGAACTTACGGAGCCAAACAACCTCATTTACAGCTTCACAAGTGGCTACATATTCGGCTTCCATGGTGGAGTCAGCAATTCCAAATTGCTTGATACTTCTCCACACAATGGCTCCACCACCCAGGGTTAATACTGATCCAGACGTAGATTTCCTAGAATCCTGTCTGACTAAAAATCAAAATCTGTGTATCCTAACGGGATCAAATCCTGCCTAGAATACACTAGCATATAGTCTCTTGTTCTCTGAAGATACTTGAGAATTGTCTTGACAGCCACCCATTGATCCAATCCTGGGTTGGATTGGTATCTACAGACTATTCTCACTGCATAGCAGATGTCCGAATTCGTGCATAACATAGCATACATGAGACTACCTACTGCCGATACATAGAGTGCACGTCTCATATCCTCAATTTCTTGAGGTGTCTTAGGACATTTTTCTTAGAAAAGTGCCATGCCTAGAAGGTAAATTACCTTTCTAGGAATTCTGCATCGAAAATAATACAAGAATCTTATCGATATATGATGCCTGAGACAATGCTATGAGTTTGTTCTTACGATTCCTTAGAAGTTGGATCCCTGGAACATAACTAGTCTTTCCTAAATCTTTCATTTGGAATTGGCTTGCCAGTCAGCCATTTACCTCAGACAAGACTCCCACATAATTCCCAATTACTAGGATATCATATACATATTGGACCATGAAAACTAATTTCTTGTCAATGATGCGCTTGTAGACACAAGGCTCATCAATGTTATGCTCGAAGCCATAGGTTTTGATCACATCGTCAAACCTAATGTTTCAAGATCTAGATGCTTGAGTAAGGTCATAGATGGACCTTTGCAGCTTGTAAACCTTTTGCTCTTGATCTGGAGACACGAATCCCTCTGGTTGCATCATATAGATGCTCTCGTCAAGATATCCATTCAAGAATGCAGTCTTGACGTCTATTTGCCAAATTTCATAATCGAAATAGGTAGCAATGGATAAGAGAATCCTAATAGACTTAAACATTACTACTGGCGAGAAGATCTCTTCATAATTGACCTCCTCTTTCTAGGTATAACCCTTAGCCACTAGCGTTGCTTTGAAGGTCTCTACCTTCCCGTCTACTCCTCTTTTTCTCTTGTAGATCCACTTACACCCTATGGTTTTTACCCCATCCGGTAAGTTTATAAGATCCCAGACTGAGTTAGAGTACATGGACTCCATCTCGAGATTTATGGCTTTAAACCATTCCTCTTTAACAGGATCTTCCATTGCATTCTTAAATGTCAATGGATCATCCACACTATCAGCAAAGACAACACCTTGTCCCTCACCTATACCTAAATAACGTTCAGTTTGTCTCATAATCCTCTCACTACGTCTATGTGGTAGTGTATCCTGATCAGGAACCATCTAACTCTCAGATGTTTATGGATCAACAACTCTTGATGATTAAACACTAGTCTCACTAGGCTCCAACTCATTTAATACAATCTTAGAACGAGGTTTATGGCCACTAATATAATTGTCCTCAATAAACGTTGCATTTGTCGATACAAATACTTTGTTATCTTCGGGACTAAAGAAGTGTCCACCTCTGGTCTCCTTAGAGTATCCTACAAACATACAGACAACAGACTTGGAGTCTAGCTTTCCACTTCTGTTCTTAAGCACGTGTGCTTGACACCCCCATATGCGAAAATGTCACAAACTAGCTTTACGACTATTCCACAACTCTAGGGGAGTCTTAGGAACAGATTTGGATGGCACTACATTAAAAATGTATACCGTTGTTTGTAACGCATATCCCCAAAAGGAATTTGGTAATGATGAGAAACTAATCATTGATCTCACTATTTCCATCAGGGTTCTATTTCTCCTCTCTGCTACACCTTTATGCTAAAGTGTACCAGGAGCTGTGAGTAGGAAAACTATCACATGCTCGACTATGAAGTCTTCAAACTCTTGGTTAAGGTATTCACCTCCACGATCTGATTGTATTAACTTGATATATATATATATATATTTCCTTTTAAATTGATATCTTGTTTTGGTCGGTTTTCAAAGAATTTATATCATATATATATTTCCTCTTTTAAAAACCTCATGATATCTTTTTATTTGAAATCAAACTCTTCATTTTATTTTTATTAAAAGATACCATCTATTTTGAATTTAAACTATTTAAATTCAAAAATTAAATATTTAATTTAAAAAATAAAATAATCATGTTATCTTTTTTTATTCAAAAAACAAATATCAACAAACATCCTCCATTTAGTGATTAATAACATAATTAAATAATATCATTATTTGATTTATTTAATCATCATTATTCATTAATTAAATAATCTCATTATTAAATTAATTTCCTAAATAAATACGTGTCACTTTTGTAGCACAATTAATTGGACAATCCAATTAATTTACCGTGACCCTTGTTACCTAAATCGATAGGGTTAGCAAGGGGACCTAATGGACTCACAGTATTTTGAGCTCCAATAATCATCGGAATCATTAATTAAACTCTTTAATTAATATTCTTTGATTATTAACTCCGGTATTATTCCGCTAAAAACCCGAAGCTGCACTCTCTCAGTTGCAGATGATTTTACACAGACCGATACAACTAGGTGTCCATCGATATAACTATTACATATGGTGTGATCCTCCAAAGTAGTTCATAATTAGAGTTGGGTCATAATGTCTGTTATACCCCTCTAATTACATATATCCTTTAAGTACCATTGATTCTCTAATGGGCAATAAATCATATTTCCTCACTGAATTAAGAGAGCGTCCATACTGTCCAAGCCCCGAATCAACCCTTAAGGGAACTACCATCTACTTCTCACAATAAAGTGGATTCCACTTTTGTGTACA
Source organism: Dipteronia dyeriana (assembly GCA_032871835.1). Taxonomy (NCBI): domain Eukaryota; kingdom Viridiplantae; phylum Streptophyta; class Magnoliopsida; order Sapindales; family Sapindaceae; genus Dipteronia; species Dipteronia dyeriana. Next base: position 15,519,173 of record CM065297.1, read on the forward strand.
AACCTTCCCAGCCACAAGTCAAACCGTAATCCCAACATATGAAGTATATTGATCAGAAAATACATCTGATCTCACCCATGGTATATCAAAGATCACGATCTAACATGAAGGGGTCGATAAGACACTTAGGATTAAGATCACCCACATATAGCCATCATTAGTTGATATATATGAATCTCATCGGTAAACGGATCTTGGTGAGAGATTCATATAGATTATGGCCCAGTCCTATAAGATCACATCATACAAGGTGCCTCTATTCTCATATCTCATATGAATGATTCATGTTAGAATCACCGTACATTACGGAATGGATCGTATTTATAGATTAACCACAAATAAAGTACCCAACTTTATTTGCTATCTATGAACTCTTTAAATTGCACATCTCTTACTATATCCATTCGTATATGACACTCATATACATAGTTCGAGATTACATCCGACAATCTTGGATGTTGAATATGCACAGGTTATAAAATAGACAACCCAACAAGAATGAATTGAACTTTCCTTTTTTTTTTTATTTCATAAATCCATTTACAAATTACATCTTTAGGGTCCAAACCCCAACATCGAGGTGATCCCCGATCTGGGCATCCTGTTCGGCACCCGGAGGGTTACGGACCTGTCTCCCCGTTGATCGTGCCAAAATTGTATTATATTTTGACCCTCATTTCCATTGCCTTTATCTTGTTTTCGAGTTTTTTTGCTTGTCCAATGGCTTATTTGTTAGGTTTGCAGGCAATTAGGTATATATTGGAAGAAGGGATGAAAAGCACAAAGATTGGGAGAAAACAGGCCAAAATCAGGGAAGAAGAACTAGAGCATTCAGGTCACTATACAGGTCCACCAACCGTGCGTTTGTTCATGCATTTTCCAAAACCCGAGAGACGGAAATCAACAATCAGGTCATTGAACTAGTCCGATGCGGGTCATAACCCGCGTAAACTTCAAGACCCAAAAGCAGAGCAGAGGCAATCTAGTCATAGTGCAGGTCACAAATGAGTCAAAAAGAGTAAATGTCATATTCACTCCCGATGGCATTTAAGCTTAAAGTAAGTTTGGGAGGCAAAAATTAACAAAGACTAAGATTTGGAGGCAAAATGAGCTGAAATTGTAAAGAGGTCATCAAGTCATCCAACTTTGGAGGGTCATATCTTCCTCCTCAGATCAAAATACATGTTGAATCACATATATTTGGAAAGCCTCGGAAGTCTAGTTTCCAGCAGTTTTTATGGATAGTGATTCTGAGTATTCTAGAGGAAGTTATACCTATTTTACTGACTACCATGCAGAACTGCTCGGGTCACCACCAGCGCATTTGCCCGTGCATCGAGAGTCGTGAATCTGATGGGATCAGCTCTTGGGACAAAATCAACCATTTTTAGAGAGACAAATGTGTCCTTTCATGCCCAGATCAAGCCTTAGCCTCCCAAGTCTATAAATACATAATTTTTGTATTGAAAACTCTCTCCCTTTTCTTCCAAGAATCTTTCTGTCATCTCTTACACCTATCCTCTTCTACACTTTCTCACATCACTAATTACTAACCTAGGTTTAAGAATCATTTCCCTCCAAATCTAACCATGCTTCATCATCATCTACTCAAGGACACTTGGAGAATTGAAATCAAGCTTGAAGGAAGGAGAATCTCCATATGGGTCTTCTCTTTATCTTTTCTCCTTGTTATTTTATTTTAATTGTCATGAGTAGCTAAACTCTTTTGTGGGATTTGATGTAATAATTCATGGATTGTGGGTTTTCCATCATATTCTTATTAGTATTTGATTATTTAGTTTCATTCAATGGTTTTTAATGCAATTGATTATCTCTTGAATTAGGTAGATATGCCCTCTCTTGATTCTTGTTGATTATCAATTTATTTTGAGTTTTAAATTAGAATATATATCTTCTTGGATTAGGTAGATATTTCATCTCTCAAGTCAAGTTAGATACACACTTTTAGGTGATTAAAATTAGCTAAATTTAATGGAATGGATGTGTGGTGAATATGCCCTTCCTATGAATCTTGGCTTCAATGGGAATGGGTGATTTGTGAACATGCTATTGCAAGGCATCCCAAACCATTAGAATCTATCTACGTTTAAAGAGTGATTCTCTCATAAATCAACCAAGTAGTTGTGTAGTAGAGAATTTATGTGACAAGAGTCTCAATCTTTCCAAATCCGACCAAGTAGTCATGAGTGAGGGTTATTGACTCTAAGTCACCCAGAAAGATAAATTGGCCCTTAATAATCAAACCCGTTCTTAAAGAATGGATTGCCCACCATTCATGTATGAATTGCATCGACTCCCACCTAAAAATCATATATCATATCTCACCATTTGCATTCTAATTAACACTAATTGCATGTTAGGTTAACTAGATTAATTGTAGTTTGCATTGTAGGTATTAACTTTTCAAAACCCAAACCATTTATCTTTACATTTACATGCTTAGCTTTAGTTTAATATTAGCTAACTAGTTTTGGCCATTCTATTTCCCTTTCCATGTGGACGATAACCTTGCTTGTCATTATACTTATTTTTTACATATTTTAGGACATAGCTAAGGACTTATAAATTTTTGTTTGACGAGCATTTTATAATGACTAAATAATTGCTCGGTCAAAATGGCGTCACTGTCGAGGAAAGGTGCTAATTAGGTGGCTAATCTTAGTTATCTATCTATCTAGTTAAGAGTCTTAGTCGTTTTCAGTTTTCTTTTGTTTCTTTTTACTTCGTTTGTTGTTTTTGTTTTTCTTGTTACAGAAACGATGGAGTTGTTGACTTTGGAAGTAGGGCAAAGGTGGCACCGAGAAGACCAAGAAAGACAAGCTATAATTGCAAGATTTGAAGCACATGTGGAGACAATCATGGAAGCTCTAAGAAAGAGAACACGTGAAGAGGAAAATGCAAGGAAAACTAGAAGAATGGCGATAGAGGTGGAGCATAAAGCAAATGTCTTGAAAGAAATCAAGGAACAATTAAACAAGAGAGAGGAACATTTGAAAATCACCAAGGTCAAGGAATGTGACTTCACAGTCCAACTTGACAAAGTGGAATGGGAGATGAAGGCTCTTGAGAGGAGGCATCATCAAAAGCCTCATGGACGTAAACATAGAGGGAGTTTTTCTAATCACCAAAAAACTTGTTTCTTTTGTTCCATGAATGGGCACATTAAGGCCCAATGATTTAAGTTCCAAGAATTTAAGCAAAGCCAACATAGGTCTAGGAAAAACCCACCAAAAGCCAAGAAAGTTTAGGTTAGGAAAGACCTATTAGATAAGGTGAAAACCAAAGGAAGTGAGAAAATGAAAAAGCTCTCTAAATTTGTTTGGATTGAAAAATTGATAGAGTTTCTTAACTTGGTTAAACCACCATTAGCATCCCATTGAACATTTTTGATGTTATTTCTTTTAAGTTCATTTTATGTTTTTCATGTTTGTTTTTGTTACTAATAAATAAATAAGGCGAGCATAGTTAATGGTAGATTCGATTGTGTACAGGACAAGGAAATGATGGATATAAGGAAACAACAAACTGAGGATGAGAGCCCAACATGATCAAATCAAGAGAACAAGCTTCAGTGCGCGGGTCCATATGCGCTGATACAGACCTGCCTACTACCAACACATTGCAAGCATGATTCTCGGTAATTACCAGTTGCGCAGGCACCCAAGGGATGAAAGAGCCGAGCTGGTGGATAATTATTGACTTTTAACTATTCTTGCCATGTATGTCTTTATATTTGAACTCGTTATTCTATTGGTTTGCTTTTAGTTGATTTTGTTCATTTAGCTTAATACATTTTGATAGATGATAGATGCATGAGAGATTTATGGAGAGTGGTATTCAGTTGAGAGTAAATTTGGTTTGAGATGTCTGTTGTGATTGTTAACCTTTGTGAATGAGTATTGTGCCTCAAGGTTAGGTTCTTCATCTCTTGGATTCGACACACTGGCCACTTGGAAGTCTTGGAGGGACGAGCAAGTCAAGAGTGCCAATAAAAAGAATGGGAACCTACTCAAAGTTTTTGACTATTGAGCATTCGCATTGATTTACTCTTTCTATCTTTAACTCTCGCACTTTATCTTGATATATCTTTTGTCTATATAATTATGCATATGGATGGACGAGAATATCAATGAATATCAGTTTTAGTTGTGTGTGAATAGGGTGAAGGGAAACACTTGTGAATGATTATACAATTTTGGTTTCCATGTTTTTGCATGGATTGATTGATAATTGCATTTTTGGCATGATGAGCTGAAGGCTCTTGAAGATTTTGCATGAGATTGTATAGGTTCTTTAATTGCATATATTGCCCCATTTGATTTGGGGGTGGTACATATACGCATACTTGCACAGGTTTTAATCATATAGTATGAAATTGGTTTGGGGGTTGTTTAATCCCCATACCATCAATTTTGTGAAATATTAATGCTTGATGTGGTTACTTTGAACATAATTTTCAAATTGTATCTTGATTGCCTTATTTTATGTATGAGCCTATTTGAGATCTTTTTATTTTTGTTGTGGGCATTGATTGTGCATGATTAGTGCCTAGGTTGTGTGTTTGTTTTGAGTCATGTTAGGTGCACGCCACTAGGGCAGACTCTCTTGTCTTCAACATTGAGTACAATGTTGAGTTTTGTTTTGGAGGTGTAGACGCCTTTGTTGAGTCGTCTTTTTATTTTTCTCGAGTCTTTTATTTGTCATTTTTGGTCCATTTTTTTCGATTTGTCGCAATGGCCAAAATTTTAAGTTTTAATTAGCTTGGATGTGATGTCTTAAGCATGTGCTTTTGGCTAGTCTATACATGCATTGTGAGCTTGTATAACAAATCCTTGTCACGCATGGGTTATACTTGCATTGTCATGGGCTAGACCCATCCTTTGTGTGCTTTATTTGAGGGGACTTAGTGCTCTTGTGCCTTGTTCTAATAGTAAAGACTACCTATGAGTTCACAAACACAAGCCTATAAAAGCGTAATTGGGTGTTAAATTCTTTCTATTCTTTAAACACTCTTCTCGTTGTAAGTGTCACATGCCATAGAACATACATCTCATATATATAGTGGATTGCTTGTGGATGAATTCATTCCCTTAATAGACTAATTATGGAAATGATCTTAGACAATGTGTGCATTTAACTACTTAAAAGGCCTAAACATATTCCTTTATCCCTTATGTGTTCTTCATAGCCAAATTTACAACCAAACACTTATCTTTCATTTGGTACCAAAATAAACCATATAGTCATAGCCAAACACAATCCTACCTTTATTGTCAATTATGTGGGGTGTGTGTGTGCTATGTGAAGCGATTGAAAGATAAGAGCTCTTAAGTAGAGATAGCATGTATGTAGGCAACAATGTAATTGTGTATGAAATGACTCAATTTGTAAAAGTGCCCCAATTTGACTTATGAGCTTGATTGTAAAAATGTAATATGCAAGTCTACAAAAAGAAAAGAAAAGAAAGAAAGAAAAAACAAAAAAACAAAAAACAAAAAAAAAAAAAGAGGAAAAGAAAAGAGCCTTGAAAGTAAATGTTAAGTACTCACAATGTAGAGTACAAACCTTGAAACACAATGTGTGTATATTTGTAAATGCCTTATTGCTAAGAGCATCAATATGTAATAGAGCTTTGTGTGGGGTGCATGAGTATGTTTAGGCATGATTGGTGATCTTTGAACTAAAAAAATTCCCATTATTCTTTGTTTACCACATTTAACCTCATGGCCCCATTATAACCAAAGGGAATGCCCTATTTGATCCGTAGTTTGTCTTGATTGGGAATATTTGTTGAAACTTGATCTTCCACGTTCATGGCATAGTGAATCATTCCTAGGCTAGTTCACAGACATTAATGGTTTTTGAATATACATTGTATGCAATTCATTTGAATTCTATGCATAAAGTCCATCACTGCATACCTTGAATGACTGTGAACTTAAGGCTCTAAGTGAAAAAATAAGAGCAAAAACGGGTAAGGATTAGATTCGAAGCGAATTATACTCAAGGTGTGGGAGTGAGTAGCTCCTAATATGAGAGCACTCTTTGGTGTGGGATTTGTGGTAGTGTGAATTTCCCTCATGTGCCTTTGAGTTGCTTTAGAATACTTTGCATATATTTACTTCTCTCTATCGCACATCCTTGCATCTCATCACTGGTTGGACATGCAACTTATTGAATTATTTGTTTCGAGTCTATGTAAGTCTTGGATCAAGTCAATTTTATTGGAGTCTTGTTTGTTTTGTTTTAAGGTTTGCTCGAGGATGCGTAAAAGTTTGATTTATAGGTGTTTGACCGTGCTAAAATTGTCATATATTTTGGCCCTCATTTCCATTGTCTTTATCTTGTTTTCGAGTGTTTTTGCTTGTCTTATGGCTCATTTGTTATGTTTATAGGCAATTAGGTACATATTGAAAGAAAGGATGAAAAGCGCAAAGATTGAGATAAAACATACCAAAATCAGTGAAGAAAAGCTAGAGCATTCATGCCACTGTACGGGTCCATAAACAGCGCATTTGTTCGTGCATTTGCCAAAACCTGAGAGATGGAAATCAATAATCAGGTCATTGTGTGGGTCCTGCACAGGTCACAACCCGTATAAACATCAAGACCTAGAAGCATAGCAGAGGCAATCTAGTTATAGTGCAAGTCACAAAACGAGCCAAAAATAGCAAAGGTCATATTCCCTATCAATGGTGTTTAAGCTTAAAGTAAGTTTGGGAGACAAAAAATAGCAAAGACTGAGATTTGGAGGCAAAAGGAGCTGAAATTGAAAAGAGATTATGCAAGTTGAAAATTCCATTTAAAACGTGTTTCCACAACCTAGAGGGGGGGGGATAGGTTTTAATCAAGTCAATTACCAATTTTTCTTGATTAATCAATATTCAAAATTCACCCAATAAAACAAACATACAACATCAGGCTGGAAAATATAAATATAACACAAGATGTATACGTGGAAATATAAATAACACAAGATGTATATGTGGAAAACCCTTCAAACTGGAAAAAATAACGGGCTGTTAAGTGAGCCACAATCGATCGCAGAAATCCACTATATGAGTAAAAAGTTACACCCTCAAGCGATGCTAAGACTCTCACTCTCGACAACCTCAGGCTATATCCACTACCACTCACCACTCTTGGTTCAATCCCTAGTGATATCCCCTGATCCACTACTCTTGGCGTGAGCAATTCCTACTCTACCCCTTGGTCCTTTTACAGGGGATACTCGACCAATTGCTTGCCAACCCACCCTTGGTCACAAGGCTTCTCTTGCTTGTGCAACTTCACACCGAAGCCACAAGACTTTGACTCAATGAAGAGTATATGGTCTAAGTGTATATATGACACTATGCTCAAATGCAATTATGTGTAAGATCAAACACAAAATGCTTAACTAGATATAGATAATACAATATAACATCCTAGTTATCAACAATGCCTATGTGCCACAAATAAGGACTCAATAAGATGTAGATAAAATATAACCTAATTGTCAATAAAAGTCCAACCAACACAAGTTGTCACAACAAATAATCAAGGGCAATTTTGCAATCAATAAATGCAATCAATGAGGCATAAACAATAATGCCTAACTGCAATGCATAAAGACTTAACTAGATATTGATATGCAATATTACAATCTAGTTATCAAACAGAGCCAATTCAACACAAGTTGTCATTAAACATGGCATGATCAATAAATGCAGTCATCAAATGCAATCAATATGACCTAATTAGCTATTTAGGCAAATATGACTTAATAATGCAAGTTATCACAATACAAACCCCAAACATGTCATAACTTCAATGAATATACAATTAATATGAAGAAATGTTAATCTAAGCAATAAATGACATGTTTTGGTAAGGTAGAACAATAAATGAACTTTAATGGAGGTTCTATTTACCAACCAAAGAAAACCCATGCTTTGAATGATGCTAAAGATGCAAGATGAAGATGGGTCAGGGTTTGGCGAGTCAAACACAAAGCTTAAAGCTTTCTCTCTCTAATAAAGGTTCTCTCACTCTTAAAATGTGTTCATTTAGCTCTAAAAACGAGTTGGGGAAGAAGAGAACACATATATAGGAGCCCTAGACAAAACGACATCGTTTTGGACTTGGGAAACAAAGTCCCGTCATGCCTGCTGGTTGGACCGTGGTCCAGACAAGTGTCTAGGCTGCAGTTTATGTAGCATGGTATGGCTGGAAATGACTGCTTCCGAGACCGTTGTCTAGGCATGTGCAACAAAAGCGGTCTAGACCGCGGTACACATCTGACAACACAACATCTTGAGCTTCAAGCGACCCAAAACATAACCAAACGACATCCAAACCTTTCATATAATATACCGTTGGAAAGGTATGTAAGTATACTTTCCAATAAAATTTACAAAACATGATTTAGATGTCTATAGAAAGAGTTATGGTCATTTAAGTAACCAAAGGTTAGAAACGGCAACAACAGAGTTGCCCTATTTTTATGGTCAATTTGGAGATTTCAAAACCAATCCAAACGGTCATGAAATATTACATATAATATACCGTTGGAAAGGTATGGATGTCTAATTTATAAAAAAAAATTCAAAACTCATTTTGAAGGATTTCATAAAAAGATATATTCACAAGACCATACAAATGTCAGTTTTGAAAAACATTTAAATCATTGAAATTCACTCTTTTGAAACCAGACACCTTACTCCATATAACCAAACCAAGAGAAGAATGAGACCCTCTCAAATGGCCTCTCAACACCCTAGGACAAGAACACCACCACACAAGCATGGACGTTTCCAATCAAACAACGGATAACGAATTTAAACACACAACAACCACACTTAAAACTAAGAATGAAGTGCAAGTGTGATTGTGAGTAAGGATGCACACATAAGCAATAAGACACAAATGCATGTTGATACAAATGTGTGTAAGAGTGTGCAATGTGTAAGATGATGCACACATATAAGCAATAGATAACACAAATGCAAGATGAATCAAATCATGTATGAAGTGTGTGTGTGCACATAAACTCTTCAAAAGGCAAAGTCAAGTGAATATACCTTTTGTTCTTAAAGTCATAGAGATGCTTGGAAGCTTTCCAATGGGGACCTAAGCTACCCATATACAATCATCCCAAATGTGGTGTGATTTGTCATGAAATAAGCCAATTATAAAATCGAGGTCCTTACACAAGTCATCCAACTTCATAGGGTCATATCTTGCTCCTCATACCAAAGTACATGTCAAATCACATATTCAGAAATCCTAGGAAGTCTAGTTTCCAATGGTTTTTACGGATTGTGATTCCGAGTCTTCTAGAGGAAGTTATATCTATTTTACTGACTAATATGCAGAATTGTGTGGGTCTTGTGCGGGTCACCACCAGGGCATTTGCCCGTGCATCGAGAGTCGTGAATTTGAGGGGATCAGCTCTTGGGATGAAAATCAGCCATTTTTAGAGGAACAAATGTGTCCTTTCATGCGCAGATCATGCCCTAGCCTCCCAAGTATATAAATATATCATTTTCTTATTGAAAACTCTCTCCCCTTTCCTCCAAAAATCTTTCCATCATCTCTTACACCTACCCTCTCCTACACTTTCTCACATTACTAATTACTATCATAGGTTTAGGAATCATTCCCCACCAAATCTAACCATCCTTCATCATCAACTACTCAAGGACACTTGGAGAATTGAAATCAAGATTCAAGGAAGAAGAATCTCCACATGGGTCTTCTCTTTATCTTTTCTCCTTGTTATTTTATTTTAATTGTCATGAGTAGTTAAACCCCTTTGTGGGAGTTGATGTAATAATTTATGGATTGTGAGTTTTCCACCATATTCTTAGTATTTGATTATTTAGTTTCATTCAATGGTTTTTAATGCAATTGATTATCTCTTGAACTAGGTAGATATGCTCTCTCTTGATTCTTGTTGATTATCAATTTATTTTGAGTTTTAAATTGGAATATATATCCTCTTGGATTGGGTAGATATGCTCTCTCTCAAGTCAGGTTTGATACACACTTTTAGGTGATTAAAACTAGCTAAATTGAATGGAATGGGTGTGTGGTGAATATGCCCTTCCTTTTCATCAAGGCTTCAATGAGAATGGGTGATTTGTGAACATGTCATTCCTAGGGATCCCAAACAATTAGAATCTATTTATGCTTAAAATTGATTCTCTCATAAACCAACCAAGTAGTTGTGTAATCCAAATTCGACCAATTAGTCGTGAGTGAGGGTTATTGACTCTAAGTCACCCATAAAGATAAATTATCCCTTAATAATCGAATCGGTTCTTAAAGAATGGATTGCCCACCATTCATGTATGAATTGCATCGGCTCCCACCTTAACATCACATATCATATCTCACCAATTGCATTCTAACTAACACTAATTGCATGTTAGCTTTGTAGGTATTAACTTTTCAAAACCCAAACCATTTATCTTTACATTTACATGTTTAGCTTTAGTTTCATATTAGTTAACTAGTTTTGGCCATTCTATTTCCCTTTCTCTGTGGACAATACCCTTGCCTGTCATTGTACTTGTTCTTCCATTTTTTAGGACATAGCTACGGACTTATAAATTTTTGTCTGACGAGCATTTTATAACGACTAAAAAATTTCTCGGTCACCTGTATATTGAAGTGGGAGTTAAGCAAACAACCGAGAGGGAAGAAGCTGACCAAGATTTTCAATGCTCTGGTATTTATTTAATTTGTACATGTTTATATTGTTCAGTAAGTATACAATTACATTGTTCTAACCAAGGTTTCATATGTTTGCGAGAACGGAACTTGTGCCCACACCAGCTAAGAGAGAGGCACCATACTATGTGGGGCTAAACGAGGGGGGATCCTGTATGTAGAAGAGGACAGACTTCAGATTTCGCCTTCAGTCCCTGATCAGACTACCTTTGGAGGGAACAATGGGACAGGAGGGTCGGGGTTTCATGTCCAGGGCCAGTGACAGTGAGGGATCTAAGCCGGAGGCTAGGGGTTTTAGAGCCACTGATAGTGAGGGATATGAGTCGGACCCTCAGCGAGAGAGGTATAGACGGGTTCGGTTTACCACTCCCAAACTTGTTACATCTAGAAAGGATTCCCGTTGGGGCGTTGGATGTGATGAAGAGGTAAGTTGAAATTATAGTTTTGGTTTTTATTAACGCGACATGTTGATAGTTTTGTGCTAACAATGTAGACATGATTTCAACCACATGGGAACAACAATTCAACGAGTTACGTGAAGCCCTACGAAAGAGTGATGAGGATCGATAGCAGCAGCACCGAGTGATGCTTGATATCATCTGGGGTAGGGATGGCAGCGGGTCGAGTTGCGGTGGGTTTTGTAAAATCCAAACCCTCACCTGTAAAAATTTTCTTCACTCACGTCCGCCCTCGAACTCGCATAGGTAAGCGAGTTCGTGGGCGGGTTTGAACCCACGGGTTATGGTTGCACCCATACCCTCACAGGCCTCACTCGCGAAACAATGCGGGTTCACCGGTGGATGCTTCACCCGTGGGATACCCACAAACCCACAGCCCACGAACCTGCTAACCCGCGATTTGTCATTTGTAAATTTTCACATGTAATCACCTATATGATACCTAATTGAATTAAATTTTCATTTCCAATTCCTTACTTGATACATTACAAAACAATAACTATAAAAATAAAATGACAAAAAATAATTCAAATGTGTATGTATGTTTATATACAAGTATTTTATTTATGCGGGTTCACGGGTCCAACCCGCATGTTTATTTTTTCAACCCGTACCCACCGGGTTTTTCATTAAACGGGTTCGTTGGTCCACGGGTCATAAATTCATCATCCACACCCGACCCAACATGGTCGGGTTCGAGCGGGTATACTAAATACCTCTTACTTCCGTCGAATAATTGCTCTTATAGACCCTTGTAAGATATTACTATTCTCACCTGATCCATTGTCCTGTGAAAATCATCATCACAAACCATTATTAAGAAAATCATAATTACTATTAAATTTACAATTATAAAGAATTAAACAAAAATCTTAAGTGTAAGGGATCGATCTTTTTTTGAGCTTTTTTTGTACGGGATCAAGTTTTTTTTGTACTTAATCGAGATTTTTTTTTTTTAATGGATAGAGTTTTTTTGTGAGGGATTGAGTTTTTTTCTTAAGGGCTCGAGCAGTCGAGCTTTATTTCTTAAGGGTTCGAGCTTTTTTAAAATGCTTTCGAGCTTCTTTGCCCAACATTATAAACTTGTTTGCTCCAGTTAAAAAATGTCCGAACACAAGAAAAAGCTCGGTCCAATATAAAAAAAGCTCGAAAAAATAAAAAAATTGCTCGGACCAATTGCAAAAAAACCCGTAAACATATCAAAAAAAGCTTGGACCAATGAAACAAAATCTCGGACACATATACAACAGCATGTAAACATATAATAAAAATTGGAGATAACATGTTCATACATGTTTATACATTCTTAAACCACACATAAATGCATGAAAAATAAAAATGAAGATCATAAATATTTGTTACCTTCTTATGGAATATCTGAAGAAAGACAAGTTTTTTGGAGAGAGAGAAGTTGTAAATCGACTTTCAGATAAATTTTTTAGAGAGAGAGAGAGGATGTGCCTTTAAAAGAATAAATAATCGATTATTTATGGGCAATTTCGGTAGTTCACCATAATAGATGCCTTTTAAACTTAACTTATTAAATCGGTGACATCACTGTAACTCACCAAAAAAAAGGTGACATTTCTCACCATTTCCACCGATTTGAAAGGGTAAGCATTACCTCATCTCCATATGATGACATGTGTCTCATAATATGTTCGGGCACGTCATAACCCAAATGACCACATGACCTGGCAAGTCATCTCTGATGAGTGGGCCTAATGAATTTTCTAGTTTGGGCCTGGGCCTTACTGATCTCCAGGCTTCAACAGAAATTAGGTTTAGACACATCATCACCTTCCTCATGTCATTACTTATAATTAGGCCTTGTGGACTTTTCTATTTTGGGCTGGGCCTCATGTATAGCCATACTTGAACATAAATCGGGTTTAGTTTCCGGGTTCGGTGAAATAGTATGAATCCCAAAACAAACCCGAATTCATTCTTGTGATCCACATGCATAATTTTTTTTTTATTGTTAGGACTTACTAAGATTAAACAATATATATACGTCTACATAACTACTTTCACAAACCGATAAAAAATCTCCCCACACACATAAAATGTGCATAGTGGGTCTCGAGCCCCTCATCACCACAGTGGTGGTGATTTGCTCCACATGAATAATTATTCTCTTTAATTTGCCAATTGTAAGTTTAACGTAATGTGTTATCACAATATTCATAGCATAAGATTTTTAAACCTATATATAATGCAACAAGAATTCTCAATTCATTAAAAGGAGATGAAGATAAAGGTGCTACTGTCAAAGAAAAGCTATTCCTGTTTAACCATAATTCTGGCCATTACAACTGAAAATTTTGACCAATTTTTGCAACATTCTGTAACCATGAATCTTCACACACAGCTATGAGAACATGTGTATGTGCTCATCTGTACCAAAAACAAAGAAGGGTGGACGAAAAAGGGGACATTGAACATTACAACAGTTTCTTTACAACAAATGTTTATGTAAAATACCCGACTCTGATTTTACTGCAACTGTGATGAGAAAAGGTTCTTCAAGTATGATTCTTCTTCCTACGTACATTTCTTTCGGGTATTATAAGGAGCACTTTCAGTTTCTGTTGGAAGCTCGGGTGAGGCAACATGGTCATTGCATGAGGAGATCTCCGAGTTGCGCACTCTTGGATATGGCACACTTGGATATGGGTGAATGGTAGCCAGTTCACAGATACGGGTTATGACATCCTTTGGTAAGGCGCGCGCAATATGTTTTTGCTCAACCTGTATCTCAGACATTTTAACTACCTTAGCATTACAAGGCGCGTCAACTTAAATCAAGCCTTGATCGTCTCATATGAATGAAGTTTAGAAATCTCACCTCTCTTTCATTTTGCTTCTGTGCAAAGCTAGATCTTATAAGATTTCGCCACTTGTCCTATAGGTTCATCAGCAGCAAACAACTTTGAAGTTTGAAAATAAAAGCAGCTGTTAAATCGGATAAAGAGAAGAGAAGTACCCTCAAATCTATTGGTGTTCGGTGAGTAGATGATGGGAACAAGAGCCTCTTTATCGCAGTCCATTTTCCAATTCCAAATTGAGATATACCATCAACAAGCTTCATCACTTCAGAAAGTGTCCACATTCTTTGATGCTTCCTCCGATCAACACTCACTTTAGGCTTTTTCTTTCTCACACGGTAATCATCAGACTCGGATGCAGAATACTCATCACTAGACTCAGGATTCTGCATGAAAAAAGTTAGATACATATAAACTAAATTAAACAATGGAAACATGCAAGCACACACACAGGAACTCACATCACAAAACGCGTAGAAGAGAGAAAACTTAAAATACAATTTTACAGATTCTTTAATTTAATAGATGACAAATAGAATAATATCAAGTGGGTGAAAACTTTCCATACCAATACAGGTGCAGCTTTCCTTACGTGTCCTTGTCTTAACCATGATTGAGATGGTGCTATGACCTTCGGATGTTTTTCCAATGCAGCAGTAGAATCCTTTTGTCCACCCATATGATATACAGACTTCAGGTTTGAAAACTCTTCAATGTACCTCCGAGTAGGTCTGCATGATCTCTTAACTCTGGTTCCTAGAATAAAGCTCTTTTTCCTCTTCTTACACTTAGACAATAGGCTACTTAATAAAAGGTTATCGTCGTTATCTGAATCATCAAATTTATGCACATTAGGTGAACTAGGGCACTTGTTACTATCCAACTGGTCAAATTTCTGCACATCAGGTGAATTGGGGAAATTCTTACAATCCAACTGGTCAAATTTCTGCACATCGGGTGAAATAGGGCTATTCTTACTATCCAACTCATCAAATTTCTGAACATCAGTCGAACTAGGGCACTTCTTGTCCTCAATTGGTACTTGACACTCACATTTACTCCTAAAGCTTTCATGTAGCTCAGAGGTGACAGTCTTGTCAAGTGAGTCAATCTTGCATTCAGATTCTGGAACAGTCACTGCTGATGAATCTGATATCCCAATAGCAACATTGCTATTTCCGCTGAAACCGGGAGAATGGCTTCCTGAACTTGAGTTACCTAAACGTTTTCCTTCAGTTGGATGGTTATCCAATGCAGAAAATATTTCAGCAAATTCAATATCTGTACTTGAAAAAAAAAAGGGGAAAAGTATCACAAGTATATTCTTTTGAAGTACCATAATAATTAGCTACAGAGACAAAATCACGAGGTTTACCCAAGAGGAAATCTCCACATGCGGTGGAAAGAGCATTTGCAGCATGAATATCATCTACTTCATCAACATCATCAAGCAATCCGTCAAGAACCTAGTTGACCATTATCTGATTAGATGCAAACCATAAAAACAAAAACAAAATGCATGTTGCACAGGCATTATAAACCATGAAGTGAAAAGCACAATATGCAAGTCGTAAAAAAACCAAATGAGAGATATAGACGAACAACATTGGCTTTCATCTTCAAGGATGGAAAGTTCAACCCGAGTGGCAAAGATTACAAAAAATAATCTACTGTCAGGAAGAGAAGAGTAAACAGGATAGCAACATAGGCATGATAATAAAACTTAAATAAAGGAAGATACATACTTCCATCTTTAAGTCATCTTCCCCTTGAATATTGTAAAGATCCAGCCCACCTTATCAAGGATCACAAACATAAACCAACATCAGGAGATGAGAAAAATTGAAGTACAAAAAGTACGGAACAAACACAGTCCCTGAAATCATCACTTTATGTTCAACATAACTATTCACCAACCATTTTCACTTCAATTAATACATATACATCATATTCGGTACAGTTTTCCACTACACGTATGAGTCTAATCTCGGAACGCTTTACAAGAACAACAGAGTAAATCAACTAGTATAAACAGACTTACATATACTCCGATGACAGAACCAGCTAAAAGGTAGTAAGAAAACCATTTGTATATTTACCGTAGTTTGTTCTAAAGCCGTACTCAAATCCACAAGAGAAGTCCTCCAGTCCCAAGCATTTTCCTGAATTCTCCTTATTAAAACCGAAGACACCATCAACCGGAGCATTATCACTTTTAGGTTCAGCAAGTAAATGCTCAACTTCAGCTGCTTCATCTTTTTTTAAAGCAGGAACAAAGGATTCATCTACCTTTACCTAAGAAAAGCCATCACAGAGGAAAAAAAAAATAAAAAAAAATCAGGAACTACAAGAATATTATAGAAAATTTGGTAATTGAAGGAAAATTTACAATATTAAACTAATGCATAACAACCATTACTCATTACTGGGCACTGCATACTATGAAGAAAAACCAATGATATGATGAACTGAAAGTCATGTGAACATTCTCGAGAGGCCTACTTAGTTAGACCAAAAACACTTGGCATAAACAGAAATTCATGGCGTAAGATGTCAAAGAAATCCCATGGAGATGCATATAGTGCAACACTTAAAGCGCATGTAGCACTTGAATCGTGCATATAATTCTAAAATAGTTTTTGAATGCCAGAAAACCAGGAAAAGCAAATAAAGAAAAAATTGCACTCCATTCATATTAAGTGAGCATAATTAAATGTGTAGAAATAGAATACGGAGCTCTACGATGACAATTAACTTAATAGTCATTAATTTCCTTTAACAAAGAATTAAGTTTTAAATCCGATTTACATTTTATGGATGTTATTCATCAGATTACTCCAAATTTAATAAAGCAAAAAACAATGCAGTTGCATTCTAGCCTTCCACATTGCAACATGAGAAGGGTAAGTCATGGCTAGTGGATTAAATAATCCCAAATTTTATTATACTAGAAAATCATTAGCAAGAAAGTAAACACATTCTCACCCTTTGAGTTTTCACGTTGGCATAATTCTCTAGTAAATGTGGTCCTCGATCCATTTCATGCTATGCTCTTAACCTCTATTTCACATTTTCAGTAATGCACCATCCTGTTCATCTTTCCTAGCATTAAATTAAAAAAAAAATGCAATATTATAAACTATTCTTCATAGGAACACAATACGTCCGGCTAAAGGCATTTACAGTGAACCAGTATGGTCACATATCATATCAGGAAGAAGAAAATTCAGGATTACCATGAAATTAATGCATTCATTGATGCAATAATTTTACTTTCACTTCTCCTACCACTCTCGTCATGTTTATATATCCAAGTTAATGACACAGCTTTTCATTTCAATTTAGCGAGAAAAAAAAAATAGGCAGTACATATTTAATTAAAAAGGAGAAAAAGTTACAATAAAAGACAAAAATAAAAAAGTGGGCCCTACACAGCTGTTGGGTTTTGCTCAAGTGTTTTTCTCTTTTCTCTAAAAAAACGGCTGAGCTGAGGCGAGCTTATCCACCTCTGAGAAACAAAAACGAGAACGACAAAACAAAAAAGTAACCGCAGGCAGGTAGATATACATTTTTCTTTCCAGTTTCCTTCGTTTTCTAGGAAACCAAACAGAAAACGAACGCAAAAGCAACAAAATTGCAGCGACGGAGAAAAGAAAACTCACCTCATTAATCAGCGAAGAACAACGCACGAGCTCAGATTCTCCGATCTACGCCTACACAAAATCTACAACAAACAACTGAATCAAAACAAAAAAAGAAAAGAAAATAATCTAACAATCACAACAAGATGAAGAAAATACAAAACAGAAACAATCAGAACTCAATTACCTCACAGAGAGAGTGTGTGTCGAGAGTCGAGAGAAATTCTGGGGATTTATGTTAGAGACCGAAAAGCTCGAAAAGCAAAACTAAGAGGAAGAAAGAATATATATAGACTGAAAAGGACCGGAAGAGTGTTGCAGTAGTAGTTTTATATTTCAGTGTTTGTTTGTGTGTTGTGTTGTGTTGGGTTGTGCTGGGTTGGGTCGGGTCGAGAGCGGTTTTTATAACGAAGACGGAATCCAAGTGTTTTTTTATATTGTATGTGTGACGTCTGGTAACATAACGTGTGTTTGGTGTCCGGTGTTGCGGCCTGATCAGTCGTGAGACATTTGTTTTCGTGGTTGTCCACGTTGGCATTATCGACGGCGGGCTTTACGTTACGAATTGCGAGTTTTTATCACATCTTACTAATCTCTCCCTCTCTCTGTCCAGTCCAGTTTGAGCTGCTGATTTTGGCGGTTTATTACCGGTTGGTTCGGTTTTTATTAATGGTTTAAGCCCACAGGTTGTCTTTATAGCCATACCGGCCCTACGCCGCGTCGTCCCTCACCAAACCTACTCAACCATACACAATAGTCTGCTGAATCATGCGTCGGTGGTATAGTATACGGTGAAACCATTTATATAATACGATATGTAGAGATGGAATCATAAATTTAAGTTTGAACGGTTTTAATGGTAAATAAAAAAAATAAGGGGTCGAATTGGAAACATTTAAAAATTTAATGGTAATTCTTTAAACTTAGACTAATTGGCGTTAGACCTTGAATTGTATACAAAGTTACAACTTGCCTTTTAAATGTTTTTTTTAGACGTTAAACCTCTTAAACGGTTGAAAATTGATATAAACTGTTGCAACCGGCCTCCTAAGTATAAATGGATTCTATTCATATTTCGTCACTTTCTATCAATTTCAAACAATTCAAAGGGTTTAACACCTTTACAAAAAAAATATAGAGATCAAGTTACAACTTCGCGTACAATTAAAAGGATTTAACACCAATTAGCCTTAAATTTATTAAAGAATCACAAAAGGGAATGGTGTAGGGATTCCCCCTTCTCTCCATCCCCAACTATACGGTTTGGATTTATCTTATAATTAATGATTATATATCATAGAGTATGATTTAAATGATTTTAAATGCTTAAATGTATTTGGACGGGTTAATATGTATATATATATATATGTATAGGTTAGGTTATATCAACTTATATTTTGATTTTAATCTGTGATTTCAATATCAATTCATCCATATGGATATAAATATATGCCTATTGACAAGTAAATTTAGTCTTACTTAGTCGATACCAAAGTTAAGATTTAACTATTACATGTAGGAAAAAATTGACCAGTAGTTGAAATGAATTTCAAAATGGGTAAGGTGTTGAATCTGTGGTTTGGTGTATATAGAGATATTGTTAATTGGGATATTAAGATTTTAGTCCCTCTACTTTACGTTTATCTGGATTTGATCCACTATTTTTTTGAATTACTAATTTTAGTCCTTCTGTTAGAAATTCCATTAAAAGAAACGGATTACCATAGTCAGAAAGTAAAATGACCGAAATACCCTTAACGAAGGTTTCTGATAAAGGTCAATATGATAATTTTAAATTTAATTAAATAAAAAATAATAATAAATTTAAAATTAAAATATATAAAAAACTAATTGAATAAATAATAATTATTGTTATTATTTTTATTAAATGAAATAAATTTAAAAAATGGATTTAGAGGAGATCCAGACCATCTCATGATATGGACGTAGAGATCCATCGGATCAATTTTTTAAAATTTAAAAAATGGTGAAAATAAATATTAAAATGGATTTGGTGAAAATCCAGATTGGATCTCCACCAAATTAAAACCTTAATTTTTTTTTTCAGAAATCAACGATCATTACTCATCATCAATCAAAACCCACAAGGATAATCGATCAATCAAACCTTACCAGAATAATCGATCCCACCAAATATCAAACCCACTTGATAGAGATCATTGAATCAGTTCCATCTCTTTTAACAAAAATAAAAAGATCAGGTGGAGAATGGATCTCCACCAAAAAAAAAAAAATATCACAACACAACCATAAACAAGAAAAACAAATCAAATCAACAATGGATCTCCACAAAAAAAAAAAAAGATCACAACACAACCATAAACAAGACAAACAAATCCAATCAACAAAAAAAAACCATAAATCTCATCCAATTATCCACATTTTTCAATAAAAACCAAAACAAACAAAAAAATGGGGAAAAGTTAAAAAATCTGGAAAAAAAAAAATCAATCAAAACAAAATTAAAAAAATCTGGAATGTTGAAAGATCTGGAAAAAAAAACTTGGAAAGATGAAAAATCTTCAAAGAAAAATCTGGAAAAAAAAAGCTATTGATGTGTTCTTACCTTCACAACAACGCTAGATCCAGATCCAACACCGAACATATATCTTCAATCAAAACAATATCATACCTTGACAAAATCAGATTCATAATGACTTCCCAAACACATCGAAATCTAAAATAATTCAAAAAATAAAAACTTGGCCGATCGATTCAAAAAAGAAAAGAAAAAGAAAAAGAAGAAAAAGAAAAACACAGAGCAGATCGAAGAGATTCATGAGGTCTTCGATGGCGGAGGGGTCAAAGGCAAGGCCTTTGATGAAGGTGAAATGGTTAAAGAGATTTTAATAGAAATTTTGAGAAAGGAAATTGGAGATGGGAGATCGAGAGAGGAGAGAAACGAGAAGAAATTGTTGAGGAGAGGGAGGAGTGAGAGGAGTGAGAAAGTAATAGTTTTATTTTTAAGTTAAATTAAATATTTATTTATTATTTAATTAAACTAAAATTGTTTTGAATTTTAATATATATTTTTTAATTTATTTTTTTTCTTTTTAATTTTTATATTATTAAATGTCATTTTTACCCTTGTTCCAGACAAGCTTCTAGAAGCTTTAGTCATAATTCCCATATTACCCTTATTGACTAACGGAAGTCAACAAAAATGAAACGGAATTGGACGGAAAGGACTTGATTATGTATTTTCAGAGAACTAGCGGACTGAATTAAGTAATTCTAAAAACTAATGAACTAAACCCTAATAAACGTAAAATAGGGGAACTAAAATCTTAATATCCCTCGTTAATCAGACCTATCACCTATACAAATGTTGTACTAGATGGTAGCGCGAGGAGGAGGCACATCAAAGGACCAGGTGGTTAACTAAGACATTCTTCAACCCTGCTCCAATCTCCACACCATCTCCAATTTGTTGAGAATTTCGCTTCCAACATAGCGTCAATCTGTGCGCCTTCACTTTGCTGATGAACAGTATTGTAATATATTGCACGAGACTATTCGTTTGCACAAAGAAGAAGATTGTTCTTTTATTTTATTTTTTCAACCCTTAACTTTTAAGTAATAACAGTTTAACCCAATTTATTAAAATCTAATCTGATTTGATTCTTTATTTAAAGGTTTTGTTTAATCACAGTTTTACCCTAATCAATTAAATTTATTTCAATTTGATCCTTTTTATTATTTAATGATTTTGATGCGAGTTATTATTGTTATTAACATTTATAATACACTAAAATGAAATGTTTAATTAAAATTTTGAAATACAATTATTTTTTAAATAAATCACTGAATTCAAAACAACGGAAATTAGAACAAATTTCTTTTAATGTATTATTTTCATAATTTCTTATCGTATTGCAATATTATGTTAATTATGGGATGAAATGTTAATTGTGGAAAAATGTTAAAAAATGGGAAAGAAAGAGAATATTCAAGAAAATATTCTTTTTAGTATAAAATTTGATGCAGTTGATTGGAGATGGAATAGTGAAATAGTGTAACAGTTGCACTATTTTAGTATAAAAGTTACATCAAAACCATTATTCGGATTAGAGATGCCCTAATTGGTAATGCATTGGTGCTTCGACATTCGACACTCTCGACAGTGACTTCCTTAAAGGGTGCAATTGGCATGGAGATAGGACAGGACAAGACATGACATGTTGTTCTATATTGTGTTTGGAAGGCCTTATAAATTGTACTGTTATGCGTTTGGTATGGCTGAGACATGACGGAACAAGAGGTTCAAATGACCAGAGCACCCCTCTTATATATATAACAACATAGACTATAATATTATATATTAATATTTAATAATATTATATTATTATATTTAAGTATATTATAATAATATACATATATATATATATAATTTATTGGATATGATTGTAATTGTTTAAAACTTTAAAGAGTAAATTGGTCTTTTTAACACTTGTACTATGTCATGACACAAGTTGTCCTAGGGACTTGGATGGAACAACTTTTTGTGATTTTTGTCCCACTTTGTACCGTCATGTCTCATGCTAATAATACATCAAACGTGAGACAATAACAAATTGTCCCACATTGTTCTGTCATGTCCCGCGTACCATATACACCTTTAAAGGACTAGGTGTGACCTGAAAAAGTGACTAGACAGGATGGGCTTTTTTTCTCCGGAAAATCCAAAATTCCAATCTTGTCAACGAACTATTTTATTTTATTTAACAATTCAAGGTGATAGAATTCAATCACGACCATCCAATTAGCCACTCAGGGTGCGTTTGACACGGAGATGACACAGAACAAGGTAAGACTGGACATGACATGACATGACATGACATGTTGTTTTATATTATGTTTGAAAGGTCTGGACAGAATTGTAAATTGTATTGTTATACGTTTGTTATGGCTGGGACAGACCGGAACAGGCCGGAATAAAATGTTCAAATGACCAGAGTACCCCTCATATATATATATATATATATATATATATATATATATATATATATATATATATATATATATATATATAATATAACAACAATATTAAATATATAATAATATCAAATATGATATATTATATTAGTATATATAATATATATATAGGATATAATAAACAACATTATTATTATTATTATTATTATTATTATAAAAGATATATATATATATATATATTGTATATGTAATAATATTATTATATACATAATAATATTTAATATATTATTAAAATATAATAATATATATATATATATATGTATTTATAAATAACCTATATATAATAATAATGTTTAATATATCATATTATATATATTAATACATTTAATAATAATATAATTTATTAGACATAATTGTAATTGTTTAGAAATTTAAAGGGTAAATTAGTCTTTTTAACACTTGTCCCATGTCATGGGACAAATTGTCCTAGAGTCTTGGATGAGACAACTTTTTATGATTTTTGTACCATATTGTCCCGTCATGTCTCATACTAAGGATACGTTAAATGTGGAACAAGAACAAACCGTTCCACTTTTTTCTGCCATGTTCTGTTCTGCGTACCAAACGCACCCTCACAGTCGTTGCTGCACTTTTGAGTGCCAGCCCAGTGAGCCACCACCACAATATGATTTGAATGCATCATATTCGTTGCCCCAAATATACCATCCTTCAATAATCACTCCTTTAATCCTTTTAACAAAAGGGTCCTTTATCTTAAACTTTTCAAAAATTCTTCTCTTTTATAAATAGTTAAAAACACAAAGCATGGTTATACAAAAAATCAAAAGTTAAAATAAAAACATTTTAAACACCCAAAACTCTTATAGTTTATATTTATAAAGTATTTAAAAAATAATAATTCAAAATATGCTAGAAAACACATTCAGATCTTAAACTTATTTGGTTTGAGATGTCGAATTTATTGGTTCACATGAACTACATAAAAGAATTTGCTATTTTACCACCCAAAAGGTCATTAGATTTCTATTCAGAAATTGTCAACGTTTGGCGGCGGGGACTGGTGAGCCCACCTGCACTGCTCATGCAGAATCTGCAATTATAATTATAGAATTTACTAGTAAAATGGCCTGAACTTTATTGCAAGAATACTTTACCGTTTTATATATTATTTTCAATTTTAATAAATTTTATTTATAATTTAAATTTTTATTTATCAAAATTATGGAATATATATATATATAAAATATGTTTTAATCAAACATAAATGATAATCAAGTAAATTAATAATCCTATACCAAATAAAAATATCAGTTATATTGATATATATATATAAAAATACGAAAACAATATATGTATAATGCATTGAATGTTAATATGAGAAACAAAAGTCTATACATTAAATATTAATGTAAAACAAAAGTATTATGCATTACACATATTTTGTCTATTAAAATGAATTTATTTAATTAAATAGGTAAGTGTAACAAACATTAAATATATTTAATATTAAACTTACGACATCTTTTAAAAACTAAACAGACTCAAAAGCCGAAAGAAAATAAGTTAAATCTTATTTTTTATTTTTGGCCGTATAAATTTGTAGTCAAGTCAAATTAGATCTTAAAACTTGAGATTTATTTTATAGTAATTTTTTTTAAAAATATTTATGATTTGAAATTCAGTTGTACTATAAAGAAAGCTTTGATTATCAACTAAATTTAAAAAGCAAGTCTAATAATTTTTTGACTATATTTTATTGAAGTTTGAATTATTGGTACTATGATAGTGGTTGAGTGTCATTTTATTCTATTTTTTGTTTTTTGTTTAAAGAAAAAGATGGAGAGAGAGATTGAGAGAATGAATGACAATGGGTCGGGTTCATACGGGTTTGGAAAAAACCAAACTCAAACCCACGAAAGAAAATGACATCCAAACCCATCCATGAACCCATAAAATCTAGTAAGTTCGGGTTTAGGTTTCACACGCGAATTTTAGCAACATCCAGATCTGCCCATGAACTCCCGAGGATTTGTTGTTTCAAAACGACTCACTATTGAGTGCGTAACTCGATCCGAGTCAAATCCAGTTGCTGATAGTCATCCACGTTAGTTTTCTTCTTTCAGATTTCAGAGAAAATGATAAGAATAGCAAAACAAAGCTTAAAAATGTCTGAGAAGGAGAATATATGAAGAAGAAGAGTTTAACTTTTAAAGAGAAAAAAAAAATATAAAATAAGTTGTAAAATATAAAATAAGTTGCTGAGAAAATAAATGAAAATTATAAAGGTTTGAAGATCGAGAACAAAAGAAAGAAAATAAAGACAAGAAAAAAAAAAGAAAAAGAAAAATAATAATGAAAGATATTTTAAAATCTAAAAAGACAAATAAAAGGGCTCAACTGTATGTGATGTAAGATAAAACCGAAATATAAAAATAATTATTTTAATATTATTTGTTGAATAATTATTTTAATATTATTTGTTGAATAATTATTAAATCAAATGGGTTCGTGGATTCGGATTTGGTTTTTTTTCCAACCCGAACCAGAACCCGTGATAGGTTGAGATTTTAAATCCAAACCCGTCAACGAGTTCTATTTTCACATACCAAACCCTCCTCCAAACGGATTGGGTTCGAATGGATCCCACTGGTGCGAGTTTAATTATCATCTCTAGTTGAGAGAAAGAAAGAATAAGGGTAGTGGGTAGGAGAGAGGGAGAGAGGGAGAGAGAGAAGTGGTGGTAATGTGATAGTGGTTGAGTGTCATTTTATTTTGTTTTTTTTTTCTCATCTTTTAGAATGATATTTTTGTAATAAATTGAAATCTATTAAATTTTACTATTCATATGAATGGATATCTGATTTTTTTCAATCACATTTTAACCACGCATTCATTATAATACTTATCTGTCATGAGATTAAATGAGATCAGGAAACAGATCAATAGAGGATCTAAATTCCATATGAATAGTTCAATTTTAAGAGTTGTTTTAGTATATATAATATCGTCTGCATTTGACTTTCCATCCTTTAACGTTATACAAATAAGTTTTGCTAATTCAACAAATAAACTGAGAAAACCAAAATTAAACAATAACTATGAAGGACGTCATGAGTAATTTCCATCTTTCATTATTCTCAATAACACAAAATTTCTGGTTATCTCCGGCAAAGTTAAGAGTCACAGACCTTACCTAACTGAAACCTCTAGGAAGAACAAACTTACAGCTTGTTCTCTACAGCAGGATCTTTTCCGGTTCCATGATTTTCAGTTGAATCCTCACTGGCCAAGCATCGGATCTTCATGTCATAATAAACTTCTTCGACTCTTTTTAGGTCATACTTCATACCTGCCATGGGTGTGCAAGGATTTTAACAACTCAACTCATTCTTAATGAGATAGGCTCTTGTTTTAAAACATGGAGAAGTTGGAAGGGCTGCCAAAACTTACTGTCAAACTTTTTACGCAGGAAATCATTTCGGAGGTTAAGCATACGAAAGGCTGCATTAAGATCTGTCAAGAAATTCAACACCTTCCTTGGACAATCATAGTCCCCTGCAAGTACTCGGTTCACCACATACCTTGGCTGCAAAACCACAATATTTTGCATAATTAGCTCATTTCTACTAAATTACCAATTCTTTTCATGTGATACCATTATACCAAATAAAATAATTGAACAATGAGCAATTTGCCCAAAACAAGTTTGCTGAAGTCATAGCAGGCTACAGTGTCAAAACATCTCATGTTCTGAGGTAGGCATTTACATATTTACCTTATTTTCATCAAACTGTGTTTACAATTATCAAGAATTCCCAAATTTTCATTAGTTCCCTCAAATGTGTACATTAAAATCTATGTAAAACAATGCAAGTAAATAGAATGTCAAGCCATTTAAATACGTAAGATAGACTTGCTAATGAAACTCAAATAATAGTTCTTACCATTTCATTGGACAGGAAACAAAGACCTGCACAATATGTCAAATGTTTCCATCAGATATGCTCTAAAAGAACAGAACAGCCACATATAATTAAAAACATTGGCCTTTTGTGCACCACAAACATAAATATGGAGACAGAACTACAAGCAACATCAGATTTATATAACCTAAAAAATGGGATGAAAGTTTATCGATTGAATCTTATGCTCTTTTATGCATCTTAACTACATCATCGATCAAATAAGTTCAACTCCAAAACCAATTTACTCGTGTGCCATCTCAACTGTATTATACTGTGCAAATATGCAGGACTTCTTAAAAAACTGTGGTACTGATCCCAGTCTCATAGAAGCTTCAATCCAAATTTAACGAGTACAGCCTCAATTCCACCATTGCCCCGTATAAATACTTGAATGTCTTAGGAAACACCGAAACAAGAAGGTCAGACTTCAGACTTGACCTTGAGTCACATGAGCACAAACACAACCCCACCCCACCCATATGCCCTGATAGAAAATCATTGCACTTCTGAGACTGATTACAATGTCTTTAAAACTCTATCATATAGATCTTATGTGTGCGCATGTGTTGAAATTTTGTTCATTGACTATACCTATATCAGTAAAGAGATCAATACAGAGTGCTGGCCTTGCTAAAGCAGGATCCTAGATAGGTGTTTTGCATGTACTCTTACCCACACTTTGCATAAAGTGGCGCTAGCTAATTCAGTGTTTATGGCATATTGACATGCATATTTTCCAAAAGAAAAAAAGACACAGACCTAATCTGAAATTCATGGCAAATAGAACTTATAATCATTACAGAAAAGTTACATAATTTCACAGAAGCAGTCTCTTGAAGATAATATATATAGTCTTTTTCCTATCAGAGCACACTAATGGAATTATATACTAACATTGAATATGAGCCACTTATAAATGACAAGTGCATACATGCCAAGTCAAAGTATATAAAATGAGTGGCTCACATTCAATGTCCTTGTACAATTCCATCGGTGCATACTTATATAAAAAATTTCGTATATTTATATATATATATGATATCTATTAGAATACTCTCACCAGTAAGATAATCCTCAATGTCCAAAGCAAACCCTGCAGAGTTTACTGCATAATTGAATATCAAATATTAGAGCTTCAGATAAAGGAACATAAAAAAGATTAAAAAAAATTAAGAACAATGATTGAATACAATACATACTAATATAAACTTGCAATTTCACTTACCGAAAGATCATCATGACATAATCACTTTTAACCGCAAAATAAACAAAATGGAGTAATGGACACGGAAATTTTGAAAAGGGTAAATTTAAGATTCTTTCTTGCCTGAATAGGGAAGCTATAGGTCTTCTATCCATTACCAGTCAACCTAAATCCTAACCCAACATCAGTTTTCTACTGGACATTGATTATGATTGAGGATTCACATTTCACAATCAATCAAAAGCTCTTAAATCTCTTTTTACAATCTCACTGAAAATGAATATTTAGTGTCTGGAAAAGCATATATGATTTTCCTTGACAAACTTGGCTTTCTGGGTTAATTTCCTGTTACACATGACATGACATTTGAAATTTATTCTAAACTAACCTTACTGCAACTGATTGATGGATCAGTTCGACCATGAAATGAGTTGCCCAATTAGAATAGGATTGAATTACCTCAATCAATTTACTGGAAGCATTTAAAATGTTTTTGAAACCATTCCTGACAACAAACAGAATCAAACATGAATGGACTAGTAGAAGTTAGGAGTCTAGTCCAAACATAATAACAAAGAAAATTTTCCTTTCAGGTATTATTCAAATGTAGCATATCCAAGAATGACGTGTCTCTTCAGGGAAAAAGAAAAAAACAAAGAAGGGGAAAAATCCACAAAAACAACAAGCTGAATGTGATAAGACAAAATATGCCAGAACCTCCTATAAAAAAATATACAAAAAAGTTCAAATTTATGCTATAAGTAACGGCTTGACTTTAAGCTCACTGACATTTTGTAGTATTCCGTTTTTATTTTTTATTTTTACCATGTTCGCAGAAGAGAAAATAAAGGCCATGGGAACGGAGAGTATACTAATGTTGACAATAAAATACAAGACAGGTATGTTTTTCACCGTACAAACTCTAAAAAAGACCTATTAGATTAAAACAAAAAATGCTCAGGTCAACAAAGACTTCTCAAAGCAACTTATCAGGATCTGAAAGCTAGATAAAGAGGAAATTTTTCTTGCTCACACACATATCAGATTAATAAGTAGTGATTGACGGCAACAACATACACCCGAGTTTCTGTTCAGCTTCTGCATGCATAAGAAGGCTTCCAGTCTCCAGCCAGTGCATAAACGAAAGCAGGCTAACAACAGTCTGTGTTGCACTCCTCCAATCACCATGATACCTAAGTATAAAAACAACAACAAACAGCAACTTATACAGAAATAATCGAATACACCTATATTTTCTAAGTAACGCTACTAACCTGTAATATTCTCCAGTGCATTCGCGTAGAACTTCAGCTAGTCGACTGTAAAGCCCCTTCAGCGCATCAATTTGAGCCTTGGCTTTCTCTAAAACCTCTACACCACATCATAATCAAACTTTTAGTCATTTCATTCATCATATTGACCTAAAAACTCTCCAAAGTGGGATTCGCAAATGCTCTGATCCAAGTCCAGGAGTACCCGAAAGTGTATCGTTAGTTTTTCTCAACGAATATCCCTAACTGGACCCTAATAGTGACCGAATAATGAATTATCATTTCATTTTTAAGTAATAAATGTAATCCAAGTAAACACACAATTCAACAATAAACTTTGACCATTCGCATTGTATTTCCATCACTTATCATAGAAAAATAAACAAGCAAACAAACCACTACAGACATCAAACCAACAAGTGATTTTTGGTTTACCGGGAAGGGGACGAGACTGGTGAACAAGAAGAAGACTAGAGTGCATGATCCTCGTGGTGGACTCGATTTCCATCACGATGGCTCGTATGCGCTCGCGCAAGTTTCCGTTCTCTTCCAGCTGGACACGGAAGTCTTCGAACTGCTTATCCAGAGACGCTAACGCTGGAGCCTCACCGCCCGCCATCGAGTAGCGACGCAGAGGCGATGAGAGCGGGCGGAGAGTTTCGAGTCTAGTGTGGTGGAGGAGCAACGGAGACGGAGACGGAGCGGCGGCGATGGAAATGAGCGGGAGGAGAGAGACGACGACGGGTGGAGGAGGCTTGGGGTTTATGGAGCGAGTGTGTGTTATAAAAGAAACGGCGTTTCGAAACGCTGCTTTCATGCTTTTGTAGTGTGGGTTTTTTTTTTTTTTTTTTTTGGGTGATGAAAAATCTTTATGACCCGGTTCTGTTGTGTTTTCATACGTGTGATCAATATGCAACGTGTCCCATGTTGTCTTCCACGTTTTATTTATTTATTTATTTAAAAATATTACCATATTTTATTTAGGGTTTTTAGCAAAATGCTCAATTTTAGGGTTTCATAGGAAATCTATCCTAATATCTAATTCAATTGAAACTCCCTTGTTCTTTTCAAAATACTCTCACTTATCACTCAACATATTTATTATCCTTTTAATTATTTTTACCAACTATTTACCAACCAACTTATCAAAAAATAAACTAAATACTATCTAACAATTTTTCTACACTACAACACTTTGTTTTTCAATTTTAGGTATAAAAAACATTGGAGATATCATGTTAAAGTAATTTGAATGAAGGTATGTATTGCATTTTAGAATTATATTTTCAACCTTATAAGGTTTATTTTGACAGTTTTGAAATAATCTCGAATTTTTTATCTTTCCATTTTTTAACTTTCAAGACTTAAAAAAAGCCTCGGGACGCTCGGGTCACCCCGTCCCGAGACTTTTTTCAAGTCATGGAAAAAGTCTCGGGATATGGAAAAAGTCTCAGGACGAGGTGACGACTTGAAAAAGTCTCGAGACGGGGTGACCCGAGTCGGCCACCCCGTCCCGAGGAAAAAATTATCGGGAGAAGGTGACCTAATCTCGGGTCACCCCGTCCTGAGACTTTTTAAAAGTCATGGAAAAGTCTCAGGATATGGTGAATTGATGTCGGGTCACCCCGTCTCGAGACTTTTTCAAGTCATGGAAAAAGCTTCGAGATGGTATGACCCGACATCGGGTTATCCAATCCCGAGGGAAAAATTTCTCCCGAGACTTTTTTCAAGTCATGGAAAAAGCTTCGGGACAGTTGTGACCCGACATCGGGTCACCCCCTGTCTCGAGGATTTCTTTTCTCGAAACGGGGTGACCCGATCTCATATTGCCCTGTCCCGTGGAAAACAATCCTCGGGATACTGTGACCCGTCCCGAAGCTTTTTTAATGGGTATTTTTTTTCTAATTCAAAGTTTTGACAATCTTATCTAATTTCTTTGAAATAATAATATTTTTTATGGGTTGATTAGATTTGTTAAAAAAAAATTCAGGATTAAAGATGACAAGAGTGCAATTGGTTTTGCAATATAATAATGAATTGCAATATAAGGTATACAACTTACATCTCCCACTAACCACCCATTTGGAGATAGCAACAGTTCAAACCAAGCAGGCTTTGTTTCGAGCAAACCTATGTTCATGCTATTGACGTTGAACAATATAAACTTATTAATAAAATCAGATTAGGGATTACAATACTAGTACATGCTTTAACATACCATGTGTTCTTGTTGTCCTTTATCCATGATTGCATTAAATGTAGAATTTCCTCATCCATTTAGGTATCACTACCGAATTCTGACATTTTCGGTTTCCTAGGCCTCTTCACTGTGGGATCAACGTACGGACTCACAGTAAAGGTGGACCGTTTGCGATCTCCTGGTACTTTTATGGTAAGCTTTGGCGGTCTTTTCAATTGCTTGACATCTTCATTTGCCTCAGACACGATGACAAATTCAGACGATTGAACACCACGAAGAACTAAAGGTTGATAGTTTTGGATGTTGTCACCTTCGCTCAAATCAGTGATAATATGTTCATTTAACTACATCAAATATAAATCACACTCATTACAACCAAATAAAATTTAGAGGGATGTAAAAATTAGACCAACACGTACCTTTTCGATCACTTTGTTCAAACATATAAGCTCCGTCAAACGAAGGAATCCCATTCGCATCTCATCCATCAGTGAATTCTGTATAGAAGTCATCTGATCTTTTAAAGCATTTTGTTGTGCTTGCATAGCATCTAATCTTTTTTGGACCTTCTCAAGTGTAATCAATTCTTTTTTCTTTCCTTTGACTTCATTTTTTTTTTAAATTTGTAGTTTGATGATCTCCTTCATTATCATTCTCATTAGCATTACCAACGTCATCTTAAACATCATACTCAACATCATCCTCACTGACACAATCGTCCACATCAGTGATACATATTGGAGTTGACCTATACCCGCCCAATACGGTTTCTTTGATTCATCACCCCAAGAACTTTCTGCATAGTAAGCTGATTTAAAAAAAAAAAAATAGAACTCAAGAAAAAAAAACTAACAAATCAAAATCATTTAACATAAGCAACAATATTCAGTACTTACGTTTTTAAACTTAAATATGTTTTTAAGAATATCTGCATATGCGGGAGTTTCCATGCATCGCCAATTCAAAATTCTGGGGGTGACATTGTTCACCCTAACGGTATATCCAACTGTGACCCATTTTGGTATTGCTTCGATTCCCCACACCTAATAACGATAAAAAAAAAATTGTAAGATTCATCAATAAATCACACATCATGTTGCTTAAAAACATTTTAATTAAATTCATTAATTATATCACAAATCACCTGAAAAACTGTCAAAACCCATAAACGTTGTATCTCTCCACTTTACGTTTCGCTGGAGCCTCAACCCCCTCCCATGGCTAACAAGACAACTAGAAAGAGAGTTAAATGTCATTACATATATGAATGACCCCTACAGAAACTTATTAAAAGCATATAAATCATCAACTAACTTCAATGCTCAATAGAGGATAGCATTCCTATCATCTTTGCTAACCTACGTCATCTCCAAAAAAAGAATTAAAGTCAACTTCACCATATCTTCATCACTATTGTTATTATTAGGAGTAAGGTTTCTAAACCAATCAACAAACATTTTAACACTGACTTTACTTTCTTGGAAGTAGGATCGACGAAGTCTACTATTTTTTCGATTGAAAAGATTCGATATGGATTCATAGTATTCTCCAAATGCTAGCCCAGTAACTAAACAAAACTCCACTGGGGTGAACCGTATCATCCCGTTGCCAACAGGATACCATAAATAAGATGAATTTTCTTCTTCATTCTTAACATGACACTCCCTAAGCAAGATATGGTAACAAAATTGGCCAGACAACACCATATCACTCACATCGAAAAAAAAATGACCGAAACAAGTCGCTTTAAACATATCGAGTTATTTTGGTGAAAGACACGATTTAATAAGTCTTATACTATCCCAATTACATTACCTAGAAACTCTATATGGAAAACGATCACATTCCTTGATCTTAAGTGACTCAAGGAATTTCTGTCCACCCATGTGTATATACCTAAACACATTCCATAATACATTCATTTATAAACTAAAGTAAAAATAATAAAAACAAATAGAAGTCAATACTGGACATGAATCAAAATTTCATGTGATATTTAAGTGTGTTATACATATATCTTATTAAATGTACACGTCACCAATTGGTAAGACAATCCCTTAAAAAGATCGCCAAATGGGCATCCGAGCTGACAATTAGAAGACACCATTCAAGACGTCACTAAGAAATGAAAACCCGAGTAAGTCCGAACATGAATACTCGGCACATTATGTTATACTCAGAACAGCATAAGGAACCCGAATAGAAAGTTCACCATGATACACATGGGTAAACCTTGAGAAACATACTCTAATACGCAAAACGTCCGTATCAAAGAGTTTTTGGAAGGATAAAACACTAAGCAGGAAATGAGTCCAAATCAGGCAACTACTATTCTAGAAGACTACATGCCAATAAGAAAATAAGTCATAAACGGACTATGCCACCAGAATCCCATTAAGATCCAAACTCAATCTTCACAAGGTCTCCAAAATAGGAAAGAAGATAAAGACGACTTCAACAAGCAACCAGTCTTAATTAAAATACAATTCCTTTTTCTTACTTATACAACAAGGATTAGGGTTCTATGCACATATAAATAGACCCATAATCTCATTGTATGAGGGATAATGAAATAGAGAGAGGCAAGAGAGATCAAGTGGTGTAATTCTCTGTTTAAATAGTGGATTTGGATTGATTGTGCATTCAACCACCCGTGGACGTTTTTCCGATCACCGGAGTTTTACCATGTAAACTCGTGTCATTATTGTTTACATTACATTCTCTTTCTCATTCTCTTTTGACAGATCATAACAAAATCCAACGTTGTTGACTTTCTCATCCATCGAGAAATCGACGTCAACAATTGGAGCTAGAAGGAGAGGGCTTGAACCTTTGATCTATTTAAGCAATGGTTGGTAGTGGAAGCGAAGACAGTTCTAGGGATATCAGGAAATCTCCAGATAATGCTCATATAGGCGGGACCACACAAAATCCCACTATAACCAACGAGAACCAACCAACACCTTTAGCTGTGAGGACATAACTCGTCATTTTTGCGATGCGCTGTAACAACTACTGATGGATGCGGCAAGAGAAGGAGTAGACCTATTGGCTACAGGACATGCACACCCGTCAAGTCCTCCATCACCTCTTAGGCTCCAATAGGTTGTAGTTGGGCCAGGACCACCAGATGCACCAGTAGCCGTTAGGGATTCAGGTCCAATCATACAGACTGGGGCTACGACACACAACCAGGACAAGGATCATGAAACACCCATAGAAGAACGGTCATGCCAAAGGTAAAGTCATGGTCAGGCGGGCCATGATAGGCACCGTAAATATGACCGGTGAAGAGATCGTTCATCGTCATCAGAAGATAGTGATCAACACCATCGAAAGCGGCACAGTGGAACTATACGCTTACAAGGGTTAACTCATGAGGCTCGAAGGCAAGATGAAGAGGAGATGGTGACAGGTATGACCGTCACGCAATGGGTCGACCATCGAGGAGAACCGGTGGGTGATAGAGATATCGTAATCAAGAGCTTGACCTAGGAAGTTGAGAATAACAGATGCCAGATGGATGAGTTGATCAAGCGATATGAATACAATGAATTGTCTAACGATGATTCTGACAGCTCTTTCACCAGGAACATCCTACGAACCCCCATTCCCGAAGAAATTTAGGATGTCACACGTGGAACAGTTCAAGAAAGATACAGATCCTAAAGAACACGTTAGATGATATAAAATCGCTATGGCCTAGTATGCCCACATCGACTCTTTGTTGTGTCTCAACTTTCCATAAACTTTTGGAGACACAAGCTCGAGATGGTTTGGAAGATTGCCTCCGGCAAGTATTGGGAGTTTCAGCGAGTTGAGTATATGCTTTTCAAGACAATTCCTAGGCAATGTGAATAGGAAAAAGTCAGTGACTTGCCTTTCTCAACTGAAGTAAGGGAAATACGAGTCACTAAAAAAGTACCTGGGGAGATTTGGTCATGCGGTTTCAGAATTCGGCAATGTAAATGACGAAGCAATAATCACTACATTCATAAATAACTTACAAAACGGGCGACTGTCCTTCGACTTCAGGAGAGCTCGATTAATGAGATATACATACATGATGGATATGGCTGGAGGATATACATTAGCCGAGGAAGAGGAGTTAGCAACATGAGGTTGCTACATGCATAGAGGGAGACCCGAACAAAAAGATGTCGAGTTAAAGGTACAAAACCATAAAGGAAAACAGAAAGGAAATAACAAAGAAAAATGTAAAGATGGAGGAAGTGGACGTAATATTGACCAAACCACGGAAAAGTTATGAGAAAAATATACGAACTACACCCCACTCAGAAAAAGCAGGAAGAAATTTTGGCCATATTAGAATAAAAGAATCTGGTGAAAGAGCCGCGTCGGCAGTCGCAGTTTGCTCGACGAGACACGACAAAATATTACAGGTTCCATAAAGAAACCGGTCACGAGACCTCCAAATGTTACCAGCTTAGAGACTACATAGAGACCCTCATTCGAGAAGGGTATCTACAAGATATAATCCTGAAGGAAAGATGAGAACTCGAGAATTCAGAAAAAAACTAAGGTGGGAGATCATAACTCTGGTCGGAATAAAAAGGTCAGTCCTGAAATAAATGAAGTAATACAGACTATCTTTGGAGGACCATCAACTGGAAGAAGCAACCGAGAGCGAACACATGAAATCCGAGAAGTAGTGGAAGCAAGGTAGA
The DNA here is from genome assembly GCA_032871835.1 of Dipteronia dyeriana. NCBI lineage: Eukaryota > Viridiplantae > Streptophyta > Magnoliopsida > Sapindales > Sapindaceae > Dipteronia > Dipteronia dyeriana. Next base: position 15,555,142 of record CM065297.1, read on the forward strand.
ATTTTGATGTTAATTCCATTGAGCCTGATCTAAAGAGAATAAATGAAGGATATTACCCAATAATATTCACTGAAGCTGATTCACATGGGGTTGACGTCTGACCAAATGATGCTCTCGACAATTAGTGCCCGAATTGGCCATAGAGAAGTCAGGAGGATATTTGTAGACAATGGCAGCTCGACGGACATCCTCAATGTGGCTGTTTATGATCAGCTCAGATTATATCGAAAGGGCTTGCAACCTTTCCATACCTCGCTCAGAGGATTCAGAGGAGTCAATGTTAGGTCTCTTAGAACCACTAAACTACCTGTGAATATCGGAGTAGCACCTTGTCAAAAAATGGTGCTACTCGACTTTGTAGTGGTAGATCTGGACAACTGGCCATACAATGCGTTGTTAGGTCGACCTTTCATGAACAAAACACAGGCGGTAACATGCGCTTTAATGATCAAGTTCCCAATAGAATGGGGAGTAGGAACAATCAAAGGGTCACAGGAGATGACCAGAAGAGCTAATCTCTATGTTTACAAAGACAGGGATAATAACGAACACCAAGTATGCACTTTAACACAACCAGATCAGATTAAGCAAGAATCACTGTTGTTCGAGTTCGATCCGAGGGAAGAACTAGAAACATCAAAGAGTGAACCAATAGAGAAGGTGGTCTTGAAGAAAGATGAACCGGATAAGAAGGTCAAAATTGGTGCCAACTTAGAAGAAAAGGTTAAGCTAGACCTTATTGATTTGCTTAGAGAATATAAAGATGTATTCGCATGGAGTCATGAATACATGGTGGGGATAGATGCACGAGTAATATCACATCATTTGCTGTGGAACCAAATGTGAAACCTGTAATACAAAAGAGAAAATCTTTCAACCTCGAGAGAAGTCGGGCAATCAAGCAGGAGGTTGAGAAATTACTTACCGTGGGGTCGATCAGAGAAGTCAACTACCCTCAGTGGGTATCAAATGTGGTTTTGGTCCAAAAGAAGAATGGCCAGTGGAGAATGTGAGTGGACTTCACGGATCTGAACAAGGTCTGCCCAAAGGACAGTTTTCCACTTTCGAGAATAGACCAACCGGTCGATGCTACATCAGGCCATGAATTACTCAGTTTTATGGATGCTTATTCGGGATACAATCAGATCCGGATGAATAAAGTTGATGAAGAAAAAATAGCATTCACGACCGATCAAGGCTTGTACTATTATACATTAATGCCATTTGGGTTAAAAAATGATGGGGCATCATATCAAAGATTGGTCAATAGGATCTTTGCTCGTCAAATAGAAAGAAACATGGAAGTCTACGTAGACGACATGTTAACCAAAAGTGTCTCGACAGACGAACATGCTTTGGACCTGTACGAAACATTCGATGTCGTGATAAGATATCAGATGAAGTTAAATCCGAACAAGTGCCTATTTGGGGTCCACTTAGGAAGGTTCTTTGGGTTCCAAGTTCACCAGAGGAGAATCGAAGTGAATCCCGAAAAGATCAGGCCTTTCAAAAAATGACTTCACCAAGGACACTAAAAGAGGTACAACGCCTGATAGGATATTTAGCTTCCTTAGGCAGGTTTATCTCGAAAACCACAGATAGATGCGTTTTTTTTTCAGAGTGGTCAAAAAGGGGAAGGGACTTGAATGTAATGAAGAGTGTGAACAAGCATTCCTGAAATTCAAAGAATACTTAGGGCAAGCTCCTGTTCTTTCAAAAACTAAAATGGGAGAAATACTCAACCTGTACTTGTCCCTTACAGAGTTAGCAGTAAGCTCGGTTCTAATCAGGACAAAAGACAGGATATAGAGACCAGTGTACCATACCAGCAGGGCCCTTTTTCCAGCAAAAACCAGGTATTTACAGGCTGAAAAAATGGCTATAGCATTGGTTTTGGCAGCAAGGAAGCTGATGCAGTACTTTCAGGCACATACAATCCAGGTTTTCACCGACTGCCCACTTAAGCAAATCCTTCATAAACCAGAAATTTCAGGGAGATTAACTAAATGACTGGTTGAGTTGTGCGAGTTTGATATTTAGTACATGTCCAAGACATCACTCAAAGGTCAAGTAGTGGAGGATTTTGTAGCAGAATTCACAGAACCAAATCTGGAAGCAAAAAGAATGTTAGACAAGAGTTTCTCATGGAGGTTATATGTCGATAGTTCCTCGAATACTCATGGCAGCGGGGCAGGGATCGTGGTATGCACCCCGGAAGGAGATGATATTGAATGTGCCATGAGATTCGATTTCAAAGCAATAAATAACCAAGCCGAATATGAGGCATTGCTAGCAGGACTTAGAGTTTGCATAGCTCTCAGAGCAGGTGAGATCGAAATATTCAGTGACTCACAGGTAGTCGTCAACCAAGTCTTAGATGAGTATCAGGATAGAGATGAAGGTATGATGGCTAATTTGGGCATAACAAAACAACTCCTCCAAAAATTCAAGGAATACAGGGTTGTCCAGATCCTTAGAGAAGAAAATGAAAAGGTAGACGCTTTGTCCAAACTAGCATCAGCAACAACCACAATCAGGCAAAAGAATATTCTAGTTGCACATCTTCTCAAACCGAGTATAGTTGAGCCGAAAAACTTTGAAGTCTCAGAAATCTGAACACCGTTAGATGGTTGGATGACTCAGCTAAAAAGATACTTGGAAGAAAATATACTCCCAAAAGATCCATTAGAAGCAAAACGCATCAGGTACAGGTCAGCAAGATACACACTGATTGGAGGAGAACTGTACAGAAGAGGGTTTTCCCGAACACTCCAAAAATATGTATCAGAGGAAGATGCACATTGGATACTACAGGAAATCCACGGCGGAGTATGCGAAAACCATACTGGGGGTAGAAGTTTGGCACACAAGGTACTCATGCAATATTTTTATTGGCTTTCTTTATTCTCGGATGCACCGCGATGCTCAGAAAGTTGCAATGTTTGCCAAAGGTTCGCCAATGATATTCGGCAGCCTCCTGAACAACTTAGAAGCCTCACATCCCAATGGCCATTTTCCATGTGGGGACTAGACTTAATTGGTCCGATGCCAACAAGAACATAGGGTGGAGCTAAGCATGCAATTGTGGTCGTTGATTATTTCACGAAGTGGGTATAAGTTGAAGTGTTAGTACATATCATATAAGCAAATACCACGTGAAGAAAAATATACTTTACAAATTTGGAGTCCCAAATACTATTATCACTTACAACGGCACACAGTTCGACAATCAAAAATCCAGGCAGTTGTGCAACGAGTACCAAATTACAAATTATTATGCCACACCTGCTCACCCTCAAACAAATGGACAACCTGAAGTAGTGAACAAAGTCATCAAGCACACGCTCAAAGAAAATCTAGATGCCAGAAATGGCAGTTGGGTTGAAAAGCTTCCTGAAGTATTATGGGCTTATCGGACGACAGTAAGAACTTCTACAGGAGAAAGATCGTTTACTTTGGCATTCGGAACAGAGGTTGTCATCGCGGTAGAAACATCATATATGTCGCCTAGAGTCAGGCTGTATGATGAAGATCAAAATGTTGATATGCTGTTACAAGGTTTAGATGAGTTGGAAAAATGGAGAAATCTCGAGTATGAAATGCGGCATATCAGCAAACAGTGGCCTGACACTATAATTCCCATGTTCGTATTAGGAAGTTTCAGTTAGGAGACCTGGTGCTCAGAAAAGTATCATTGAATACAAAAAACAAAGTTTCCGGCTCATTGACTGACAAATGGGAATGTCCATACAAGATTGAAGGAATAGCTGGTCATGGAGCATACTGGATTGCCCGACCAGATGGAGGGGTTTTACCCCGGCCATGCAATGCCCAATATTTAAAGATCTTCTACCCTTGAAGCAAATTCCATAAATTTGTTTTTATTTTTTATTTTTTATTTTTCATTTTTCTAGTCAGGGTATTTTTTAGCAATCCTTTAAGATTTTCATATTGTTAGTTTTACAGTTATGAATAAAAGCCCGACACGAGATTTCAAAAATCTGAGCATATGATAATAAGAACATATGAAAAAGATGATCATGATAATAAGAGTATGCGGGAAAGATGAGCATGATAAGAACATGCGAAAAAGATGAGCATGATAATAAGAACATGCAAAAAAGATGAGCATATTAAGAACATGAAATTGATTGCATAATAAAATAAAATGCTCGGGGCCATTAATTTGGTAAAATCCCCGAATGGACGGAGAAGCTCAAAGGAGCATGCCAACTGAGCAAGGTCAGTCGATCATAGCCAAAAGACAAACCCGATGCACCAGATTCTGGAAAAAGGGGCACCATCAGGAAAATCCCGATGAGTTACGCATCTGTGTTAAGCAATTCAGAGCTTAACAATTCGGTAAACCCTTACGTAGATAAAACTATGAGACATCATCAGTGACTTGCGTAAGGACTCGAACGTATGATTGTGGTGAGCCTCGATGTAACGTTTGGGTAGCAACCGATTATGAAACACGTACAAATTTACTTGCCTGTTTCGAGATGACTCGGTTAATATTTAGTCAGTTTAATAAGATACTTGGCACATGAAATCTTGTTAGCCAGTTTAATAAGATACTTGGCACATGAAATCACGTTAGCCAGTTTAATAAGATATTTGGCAAATGAAATCGCGTTAGCTAGTTTAATAAGATACTCAGCGTTTTAAGAGTCGCTCAGACAACGATATTAGCCAGTTAAAATGGAACATTAAAAACATTCGCGACAAGTAACTACGCAAAAAATGGAATTTTATTGATCAAATAAATCTTTACAAATACACCTAAGTGGCTAAGGACTTGGAACTTTTGCCAATACTCGGATCAGGCATCATCTTATACTCATGAAGGAGACTCTCATTCGAAGGCCAGGTAATTATATCAACAGAATCATCCATCCATTCGATGTAGTCTATTTTAGGGATCGGTCCAACGTCAGGCTTCGACCCATCCTCACCAGCCTTCTGACTGGCATAAAAGGTCAAGAGAGAATGCTCCGATGGGACCTCCAGATGTATATGATGAGGTTCTTCACCCTTGCTGCAACAGTAAGCTCTCCACTCCTTCATTTGAATATGAAGAGACTCTAAGGACCGGTCCACATGGTTTTTGATGGATAATTCTCAATCGGCCCGAGCTCTATCAGTTGCCCGATTCTTGACCTTGAAAAATTCGCCAGCCGAGACTAGCCCCTGTTGGAACTCCCTAAAGAGTAGGGCATCATAGGCCGGGGACCTTTTGAAATGATCAACCCCTTGAACTTCAAGTTCCAAATGGGCTTCCTTTGAAAAAGATTCGACAGTCAGGGTCTGGCCCTTAAGGTCTTCAATTTTCTGCTCATAAGACGATTTGGCTTGCTCAGCCTCTTGTTCAGCTTTGAGCATCGACTCCTAAGCGGCAGAGAGTAAGTTTTGGAAGGATACAACCTTCTCTTCTGCAGCAGAAGCTTTCTCCTCGACCTCCATTTGTTTAGCCAAACAGCGACCAGTAAACTCTTGGGCAGAGCTCGCCTCCATTTGATGGACCACCTCAATCTGAGCACGGCTGTCCTCACTTTCCTTCAACTGAGCTTCAATACGCCTTATCCGATCCGCTTGATGTTGTTGCGTCTAAACAAACTCAGCAAACTCAGCAACCACCTGCAGGGAATAATAAGTTGAAAATCTAAGTCAAAGAGCACTAAGGCAAGGGTTAGGATAGAAGACTTACGTAGCTCGCGCTGTTGAAAATATTTTGAAGACGATGTGTCGGGGAAACATCCTTGAAGCGGCTCCAGCGGTCATCCCCGATAAAAGCCCGACCAGATGACATCATCCTCAACATATCCTGAGGGTAGGACACGTAGGATTACTGGAGGATCCTACTCCTGCATCCTCGACTTCAAGGGGTAAAGAATCACTGTTCAGATTGTCCAAAGTTTCCACTCCTCCCAAAGGCGCCTCAGCCTGAGCACTCGGAGAAACTCTAACATATGCATCATCGTCACTCAATTCAACAAATGATACCACTCGAGGAACTTTTTGAGGATGAGCGGGAGAATCAGCTGTCTTCCTTTTGGTGACCCGAGTACGGTGGAAGCCGAGGTTAGCCGTAGAATCTTCTTGATCTTCAGTAATATCTTGGAAGGATTTAAAAAGATCATGATAAAGGTTAACCTGTTCATTTGGAGGTACCCTAACTTCTTCCTCATTCCCAATGGTAAACTGCTTAGCAGGCACTTCATCGACCGGGGAACTAGGCTTACCAGACACCCTCGGGGCACTGTCTGTTCCAAAAGGGCCACTCGGACCACTTGATTCTCTCGTGGTCGGCTGAATAACTTCTTTAGGAGTATACTCAGGAACTCGCTCATCCACTTCGTCGGAATCCTCAACTGACTCGTCATCAAGCGAAGTAATCCCTTCCTTATTTTGGTGATAAGCTTTCTTACGGCTCGCCTGAGTAAATGACTTAACCTAGCCAGCTTGAACGTCGCAGAAATGTCCGAGTCATACACTGTATACAAACAAGTTAGAAAACAGAATAAAATGAGAAAAAAATAATGAGTAGAGATTCTACTTACAACGTCTGCGATAATCCGAAATTTGAGGAAAAAAGCCGAAGGAAATCATTTTCTTCTCATCAAAAAGATAGGACCTGTTTTTTTTTCTCTAAAGTGTGTGCGGTCGCCCTAGCAAGGTTAGTCAACTCGGCATCAGTAAAGCTAGGTCATGACTTGTTCCAGTGATCAGGAGAGCAAAAGAAATGGGGAACCTTCAATAATTCCCGATCTTTCCCAACCGAGAACTTGATCTCGAGTCCCAAGTTCCCTCTAGTAAAAACCAACTATTTTTCCAGTGCTTGTTTGAGGTACCCATACAAAACCTTTCTTCTTGACGTCCAAGGAAATATCGACTCCCTGGTTCACCTTCGTCCCTTCAGGAATCCAGCTATCTGGCTGGCTGGATAGAATAAAGTAAGTTCCAGTCCGACCAGACTGTCTTAGAGTATAAAAATATCCAATTTTATGAGGAGAATGTGGCAAGTTCATTCGTATCCTATAGCTGTTCGTGGAAAGTTAGGCTGGAGCAATCCCTGCCTCAGAAAGGAACCAAGCAATGAAAGGCTGAAGGGGAAGAGTCACACCGCAGCAGAGCATGGATCCATAAATTACTACCATACCCGAGGGAGGGTTCCACGCCGCTCTATTACTAACAGGTAGGGGTGGGCGTTGATTGAATAGGTTCACTTTTGGAGTGAACCGATAAAAAACCGATACTATTCTGTTTTTGAAAAAAAGAACCGATTAGATCCGATATGCAATTGTCAACCGATCAAAAACCGATTGAACTAAACCGGTTCGATTCGGTTCGGTTTTTTCGGTTTTGGCACATATAGACACAACACAACTAGGATGTTGACACATGAATGTTTCTCTGTTATCTTTGTATCCTCCGTTGGCAACCTTGAAATTTTTTTATAAACAAAACTAGAACTACTCATTGTATCCTGATTCCATAACGAGTAAAATCCTATACTACATATAAATTGTCTTATCAAAAATAGCAGTGTGTGTGGTTTCTCTTCATTAGTAGCATCGATGATGATTTTAAACAAAGAAGAACATCGAAATTTAATTGGTAAACAAAAACCCCAAACAAAATTTATAATTAATTAGGCTAGAATTAAACAAAAAAAAAAGAAAGAAATGGATCAAGAAATTTTACCTGAGAATGAGATTACAGCTGAGACAACTCGTTGATTGCATTGATGACGGTCGGCGTTGGCGTTAAGGAGGCCCAAACGGTGAGGTCAAGTTAGAGAGAGAGTTGTCGTGTTCTGAGAAAGTGAGAATGAGAAGACAAATTAATTTTTTTTTAAGGAAAACAGAGATAAGAGATGTTGTGGTGTACCTGAGACTGAGAGAGGCCAGACGTTAATTGTTGTCGTCATTGATGGTAGTGGGCTGGTGCTATTGAGGAAGCCAAGACAGCGAGGTCGAAAAGGGAGAAAGAGATGCGGCAGAGCTAGGTCAAGTTAGAAGTTAGAGGTGTTGAACGATAATGACTAGGGGCCTGATGAAAAAAATTAATTTATACTCACCACCGGTTCGGTTTACCAGTTTTGAGGACCAAACCGGGAAAAAACCGAACCGGTCGGGTTTTTGAAAATACAAACCAAAATAAACCGGTTAACTCACTAAAACCGAAAAAAAACCAAGTGGACCGGTTCGGTCCACTGATTCGGTTCAGTTGGTTGATTTTTTGCCCACCCCTACTAGCAGGAGCCAATAAAACCGAATCGTCCAGATCAAATCGAGTGCGATACTTTTCGATTTCTGCTTCCCCGACCACGTTTGGTTCGACGTCATTTGCACTTGGAAAATCGAGAGAAAAAGGGATTCGAGAAGCCCAATGCTCTTCTTCAACATCTTTCTCGCTAATTACTTGCCTCCCAACTCGAGTACTCCTTAAACCATGTTTGTGTACCGTACAGTTACTCTGGTGTTTTCCCATCCTAAATCGTAAAGGAACCCTGTGATCAGAAACGAAAGACTCAGAGCTGGAAGAAGATTCAGAGCTAGAGCTAGAACTGAAACGAACATCAGAAACGAACACCAGGATAAAGCCTAGAAACATCAATATCTAGAAAATCAAGCTTATCAAGGGGGGTTTCCCCCAATAACCTACAAACATAAGAAACCAATTGAAAATCTCCACGCTCAAGCGCTTTGAAAGCTATAACAAAAAAGCGCTGTCGTGAAACAGGATCCATCTGAACTGACCTTTAAAGCAGATGCGAAAAAACCAGGAAAAGCTTCGATGAAGAATCAAGACAAATTCGTGCGCAAGAAAACCTGGGTTATTTGCTTCTCTCTGCGATAAATGAATCGGAGAAGCCTCTTTCAGTTTAAACAAACTATTCAAAAGGTCGATGACATAAAACCCTAGGATCACAAAAAGCAGGAAAAATCAAAAGGATTCGGTGACGTAGGCGGCGTATCCAATAGACGACAAGTCGTTTCTCATAAATGATATCTGAGAAACCAAACGATTAAAGGACACGTGTCGTGGTAAGAACAGATTAGACCGTTAAGATTTTAAAATGCCACAATCATTAGATCTCACGTGAAGAGACAAACCACACATACGTGGTTGCCATTAAGACATGCTATTAATGCAGTAAATTGTTTAAGGATTATTATTATTGCATTAGAGAGAAGTTGAGAAGGGAAAGACAAAAAGCTAGTCGAAATTCACAGCAGTTAAAATATTTTCGACAAAATGAAATATACTCGACAAAAATATTTTAAAGGGGTATTGTTATACATATATCTTATTAAATGTAAATGTCACCAATTGGTAAGACAATCCCTTAAAAAGATCGTCAAATGGGCATCCGAGTTGGCAATTAGAAGACACCATCCAAGACGTCACTAAGAAATGAAAACCCGAGTAAATCCCAACACAAATACTCGGTACATTATATTCTACTTGGGACAGCACAAGGAACCCGGATAAAAAGTTCAGGATGATACACGTGGGTAAACCCGAGAAACATACTCCAATGCGCAAAACGTCCGTATCAAAGAGTTTCTGGAAGGATAAAACACTAAACAGGAAATGAGTCAAAATCAGGCAACTACTATTCTAGAAGACTACACGCCGATAAGGAAATAAGTCCTAAACGGACTATGCCATCAGAATCCCATTAAGATCCAAACTTAATCTTCACAAGGCCTCCGAAATAGGAAAGAAGATAAAGACGACTTCAACAAGCAACCAGTCTTAATTAAAATACAATTCCTTTTCCTTACTTGTACAATAAGGATTAGGGTTCTATGCATATATAATTAGGCCCATAATCTCATTGTAAGATGGATAACGAAATAGAGAGAGGCAAGAGAGATAAAGTGGTGTAATTCTCTGTTTAAATAGTGGATTTGACTTGGTTGTGCAGTCAACCACCCGTGGACGTTTCTCCAATCACCAGAGTTTTACCACGTAAACCCGTGTTATTATTGTTTACATTACATTCTCTTTCTCTTTCTCTTTTCTTTCTATTTTGACAGGTCATAACAAAATCCAACGTTGTTGACTTTCTCATCCATCGAGGAATCAACGTCAACAAAGTCACTACTGGACATGAATCAAAGTTAATTATGAAAAAAAAAATAGGTTCATTTTTGTGATATTGAAATTCAATTAATAGATGTACAAGTACATGAATCAAAATTTCACCATAGACTTCAAAAATTGAAAACCCTAAAATCAATTTTAGCTCAAAAACATAAATTTAAATGTTAGGTTTCAAAACTCAAAATACCGTCAATGGAACCCAAATCGGCGAAGAATGGCAGTAGCAGAAAGAGAACATTAAACCAAAGACGACACCGACGTGCTATTGACGACGAAGACAAACGGCGTGTTGTTGACGATGAGATGTTGACGTTGCACTCGCTGACGAAGCCAATGAAGTCGGCATGACGAAGAGGGAGTGTTGTTTGACAAAGGCGAAGTCGACGGTGGCAGCTGGCGGGATGTTCAACTGGATGACGATGTTGGGGATGATGGCTGGAACATGATGGGGAGATGTCGGGATGGGGTGGCATGAGGCTTTGGGATGGTGTGGGCAGTGAATTTGGCTTTTAGAAATCGGGATGGGGTGGCAGGAAGCTTTGGGATGGTTAGGGCAATGAAATTGGGTTTTTTAAGTTAAGGGTAACAAGGTAATTTCAGGGTAGTGTTGCAATTGAATTAGTTTTTATGATGGATTTTCTATTAAGCCCCTACCTTTTATTCGTTTATTTATTTTTATAGAAGTATTACCATAATTCAGGATTTAGGGAGGGTGGCGGACTTGAACCTACTGACCTCTTTTCATTTTTATTTTCATTTTCATATTCTTTATTTTTATTTTAAAAAATTTTAAACTTCCGGAAACACTGTACTCTAAAACACAATAGGTATTTACTATTGAACCGTCCGATCATTCCAAAACTGGGGTGGGCGTTTTCAGATTGTGTTGGGTTGGGCTTTTTAAGCCTAATAGAAAAAATATATTTGAATTCAAATTTTGTTATATTAAAATTAAAATTTAAATTTTTTTTTCACCATAATATCATATCATATAGAGTTTAGATTTCTTAAAAACATCAAAATCAAATCACAACATATAATACAAATTGTTTAAATATCTGTTGCATAATTTAAAAATAAAAATATAACAATTTGTCCAATTTGGAAAGTCTTCATCTCAGTCTCCCATCCATTTTACAATTATAGTATAATCACTTTGTCGAATATATCATGATTGGATAATCTATTATTTATTTCATCCAACATAATAGCTTGGGTTTATATACAATTATTAGACTTTTTTCTACCAAATTCTTAATCAAATCCTAAGAAAAAAAACAATTCAAAGTATAATCAAGAATGTGCCAATTAATACAAAAGATGAGACAATATAATTGCATGTTTTTAATAAATTTATTATATATTTATGGTATCAAAAATTTAAAATTATGTTTTTACATTTTTCATTTATAATATTATAAATGGTGATTGAGTAAATTTTTTAAATTTTTTAAAAAGTGAGATTTCATAATAATTCATATAATAAATAAGATTATTTAATTTAATTTTTTATTATTTATGTCCGGCTGTCGGGTTGGGTTAGGTTATTTTTTAATAATTCAACTCAACCCAATCTTAAAAGCAATTCAACATAATATAGTCGGGTTGGATCGTGTTGGTCGAGTTGGGTTAGGTTGGCGGATTGGTGTTCACCCTACACAGGGTACCCTCTATACGTGTCTCAACTAGGGGTGGACATGGGTTGGTTTTGAATTACCAAACCCAAATTGTTATTTAATCTATTTAGCAATTTACAAATTACAACCCAAACCAAATCCAACTAAACTAAATTAATCGGTTAAAAATTAAAACCCAAACCAAACCCAACTAAACTAAATTAATCGGTTTTGTTTGACGGTTTATGATTAACCATAAAAGTAATATAGTTTAATATTAATATTATTATTATTATTATTATTATATATATATATATATATATATAGAGTATTTTATAAGGGATCCGTTATTTTAATTTTGATAAGGACCATCATAAAATTATATTGATTTGAATGAATTTTGATCTGTTTTTTTTTGTGGATGCTAAGTTCATTGAAATATATCTATGAATAAAATTTTAAAAAAATTCAAGCACTATAACTATTTATCCCGATTTTTTAAAATATGAAGGTATCAGGAAAATGGACGAAATATGGGAAAAAAAAAGAGGTTCTAGTTCTTGAAAAATTCTCAAATTTTATTCACAGGTATATTTCGATGAACATATCATCAACAAAAAAAAAATCAAAAATCCATTAAAATCGATATAATTTCATGATGGTACTTACTGAAATTAACATAGGGGATCATTTATGAAAGACTCAATACACACACACATATACAAAAAAATTCAAGTCAGTGTGCACTGATATAAATTTGTCAGTGCGTTAGATGTGGATCATTAGATTTACATACTTTGACTCAAAGTGTATGCACTTGTCAAAACTTCTCCATAATCAATGGTCCACATGCAATGCACTGATATAACTTATATCAGTGCGCACTGACTGAAAAAATATTCTCTCTCTCTCTCTCTCTCTATATATATATATATATATATATATATATATATATATATATATATATATATATATATATATATATATACTTTGAATTTTTCAAATGGTTCCACTACCTAAACTTTTTATGAATTAAAATTAATATAACACAATCACATATTTTTTTAGGGATAATTACCCGATGACCATCTATTTGGTTATACGCTATCAAAATGATCATTGGATGTGAAATTCATTTCAAAATGAATATTTTTTTACAAATAGTGTGATAGAAATGGTCATTCGTAAAATTATCATAGGGGCCACCCATTTGATAAGGCTTAACCACCACCCATTTTAATTTTAATCATTAGAAATTAAAAAAAAAAAGAATATCAATTTGTTTTCAAAAAAAATAGTAATTAATTATTTTAAATTTAAATTAATAGGAAACATGAATATTAATTAAATAAAAATATAATTAAGTAACTAATATTCATTTTTTTCTATTAAGTTTTTTTTACCTACTTTTATTTTTTAATTTAATTTATTAATATTAATTTTTCCAAATAATTTTAATGAAATGTTTTTAATTAATATTTATTTATTTTTTTCACTTTTTTAATTATTTTCCATTTTTTTTAACTTTCTATTGATTAATTATATTTACAAAATTAAAATAGGTGGCCACTAGGGTAGCCCATAACCAAATGAGTGGCCACTAGGGTAACTTTCTTTACGATTGGTTATTTCAGATACATTGTAAAAAATGACAATTTTAAAACGAATTTTCCATCTAATTACCATTTTGATACCACCAAATAAATGGCTACCGAGATAATTACATATTTTTATTTGAATAAATATAACAATATCTATAAAAGTATGTAAACTCATATATCAACGTGGTAAATAATAACTCTAGATTTAAGTGTAGACGCCTGAAACTTATAAATTAAACTAATTAGTCAGCTTCCAAATGAAATAAATGTAATTTATGTATGTAGCTTTCAAATGAAGTGGGTCTCACTATACTTGCTCACTTCTACTACACAACAGTGTATGTCGTTAATAGGTACCAAATGAAGTAGTATTAGAAACTAGTAGTGCTTTGTTAGGATGAAACATAAATTTGTTAAAATTAACGGATGCAGATACAACTAGGGTAGCCAAATTCCAAGACCAGTTTCAAAATTACTGTTTTACCAACAACACAACTCCCATGTCAATTAGGGCATGTTTGGCACACTGGATTGGACTATGATCAGATAATTTTAGTCGCAATCCGGTGTTTGGTATCGTTTTGGACAAAGTATTACAAATCCCATAAGCAAATTTAGTCCCATGATCATGGGACTAAATAAACCCAACACCCACCCCACCTCTATTTATCCCAGGACTATTTCTCATTGCTTGCTCCCTCCATCGGCGGCCACCACACGACGTCCACACACCTCCATCTTCCGCCGGCCGTCACACCTCTCACTGTCGTTGTTCCAACCGTCATCGCTACCGCTACCACTACCTCTGACACATACCGGTGCGATCTCCTCTCACTATAACAGATCTGTAAATTTTTTTCCATCATTTTTGTAATAGAGAAATGAGAGAAAGAGATGTGAGGAAAGAGAAGGGGATGATTCAAATTTTCTCTTGGTAACAAAGAAATAGAAAGAGATGAGAAGAGATAAAGATGGAGATAGTTGATTGTTGAATTTGTGAATGAAACTCGTTGATCAGAAAGGAGTTCTGAGAAAAAAATAAAAGAAAGCAGAGGAGAAGATGAAGAAGAGAGGTATGTTGACCGTGGATGTGGGTTGGTGGAGTGGGTATGGGTTGTGGAAGTGATTAGTGCTTTTAATTTTTTTTAATATAAAACTTTTATTTTGTCCACTCCTAGGCTTTACCCAAACATATGATTTAGTCCAATCCCATATTTCATCAAACACAGTATAATATTAATTGTAGTATGTAAATTTTATCAGATATACACGTCATTAATAAAGAGGATAAATTTACCAGGTGGACATTCGAATAGGCATCCTGCAAGGCATCACCAAAGAAGAGAAGCCCCAATAAATAAGTATTGAACAAGACCTGCTCGGGGTAAGTTAAACATACTCGGGGCTAATTGATGACATTGTCTACTCGGGATCAGATGTCGCCACTCTGGACCAGCTGATATCGTTTTCTACTCGGGACAAACATGAAGAAAACTGAATAAAAAGACCAACTCGTAGCTTACACGAATCAAGTCATTAAAATACAAGAAGATATCCATATCAAAGAGGAATTCTAAGAAGAACAGAATTATCAGCCAGGAAGAGTTCCTAATCAGGCAACAATTTTATTTCTTCAAAAAGACTACAATCTCATAAGGAAATAAGTTCTAATTGAATGACATTACTAGAGTCACATCCGATCTCAATACAAGCCTCCAAAACAGGAAAGAAGACAAACTAGTTTGAACAAGCAAACAATTGTAATTAAATACAAAGATCTTTCATTACTTGTACAAAGAAGATTAGGGTTCTATAAACATATAAATAGACTCATAATCTCATCACACAGAGATATACAGCAATCATAGAAAAATACGAAGAGAAAAAAGAGAGATCGAGAATTGTAATTATATTATTTCATAGTGGATTTTGGCTTGGTGGATCACTCAACCACCCGTGGACGTTTCTCCGGACATCGAAGTTTTACCACGTAAAAAAATTACGTTCGATTGCTTTCTCTTTCTCTTTCTATTTGAAATCACAGCTAAAATCCAAATCTTTGTTGGCTTTTCTCACACATCCAGAAATCGACGTCAACAATTGGCGCTAGAAGGAGGGGGTCGAACCTCCGATTTAATTAAAGATAATGGTAGGAAGCAGAAGCAGTTCTGGGGATGTCCAAAAATCTCCAGATAACTTCCATGTTGGCAGCAGCTCGCGAGATCTCGTTGTAACCATAGAGAACTGACCTATATTCCTGGCGGGAATCCATCAAGTTTCTCCGACCAGCAGAGACCTGACACAACGCTACCGAGAGGCGTTGCAACAATTGGTGGCAGATGCAGCAAAGGAAGGAGTTGATCTACTGGCTGTAAAAGAAGCATAAACTCCTAACCTCCCACTTGCGAGGCTTCGTTCAGTTGTAGTAGGGCCAGAACTAAATGTACCGGAAGCCGGAAAGAACTTTGTTCCAATCAATCAGGCTGGACGTGAAACACCTGAAGAGGAACGACCATGCCAGAAGCAGAACCAGGATCAGACAGTTTGTGCTAGACACCGTAAACATGACAGGCACAAGGATCGATCGTCATCAGAAGATAGCGATCTGCACCATCGCAAGCGTCATCACAGAATCATACGTGAAACCCGACATCAAAGTGAAGAGCCAGAAAGAGGAATAACAATCACCCAGCCGTTCAACCATCAGGGAAGTCCGGTGGGGGACAGAGATGTCGTAATCCAGAGCCTAACTCGAGAAGTCGAGAACAATAGGCGTCAAATGGATGCACTGGTCAGACGTTATGGATACAACGATTTATCTGATGAAGAATCTGATAGCCCATTCACTAGGGACATCCTGCGGACTTCATTCCTAGAAAGATTCAGGATGCCACACGTGGAACAAGTCAAAAAGGATACAGACCCAAAAGAACATGTCAGACGCTATAAAAGTGCTATGACCCAGTATGCCCATAGCGATCCTTTATTATGCCTCAACTTTCCATAAACTCTAGGAGACATGGGTTCAATATGGTTCGAGAGATTGCCCCCAACAAGCATCGGAAGTTTCAGTGAATTGAGAATGAGTTTCTCAAGGCAATTTCTGAACAATGTTCACAGGAAAAAATCAGTGGCTTACCTTTCTCAAATAAAACAAGGGAAAGATGAGTCGCTGAAGAAATACCTAGGGAGATTCGACCAAGCAGTATCAG
Source organism: Dipteronia dyeriana (assembly GCA_032871835.1). Lineage (NCBI taxonomy): Eukaryota > Viridiplantae > Streptophyta > Magnoliopsida > Sapindales > Sapindaceae > Dipteronia > Dipteronia dyeriana. The sequence continues at coordinate 15,571,690 of CM065297.1, forward strand.
AAATCGGCAGTGCAAACTATAAAGCGATAATTGCTACATTCATCAACAACCTACAGAATGGACGATTGTCTTTTGACCTGAGAAGAGCCCGCCTGACCAGATACACAGATATGATGGATATGGCGGGAGGAGATGCACTAGCCGAAGAAGAAGAGTTAGCCACTGGAGGATGCTACATGCATGGAGAAAAACCCCAAAAAGATGCTGAGTCCAAGGTGCAGAACCAAAAGGGAAAACAGAAAGGAAACAACAAAAAAAATAGCAAGGACGGGGGAAACAGGCGTAATGTCGAACAGACCATGGAAAAATACAGAGGTAGATACACCAACTACACCCCTCTTCGAAAAAAGCAGGAGGAAATCCTGGCCATACTGAAAGCAAACAATCTAGTACAAAAGCCACACCGTCAATCTCAGTTTGCTCGGCGAGGGGGATATACATGTATTTATGGACTTAATTGTATATTCTTATCCATATTATATGTTGCCATTTGTTGTTTTTCTCTTGTATATGCATTGTGCTTTGAGATGATTTGTAGGTTGCTTCAAGAGAAGATCAAGATGAAGTTCAAGAGTTGGTGAAGATTAGTTATAGGAATCCTACTCATTGTAATGTGAGGGAGTAATTTTGTGACCTATCTTCATTTTTATATTTGTAGTAAATGTATAGGTGTTTTGACATGGAATTTACCAAAGGGGGAGATTGTTAGGTTTTAGTTTGTGTTGGCATGAATTCCATATCAAAATGATGTTTACTTGTAATGACTTAGTTGTTTATGTTCATGATGATTCAAGCTTCAAGGAAGAAGAAACAACAAGTCAAAACAAGTTTTAAGTCTTCAAAGAGAAATGATGCAATTTGTTTCTACAAAGGTATACTAAGACCTTATCTTTCTCTTACAAGGCTTAGGCACACACACACATATCATACATTTGTGTCCCTGCATAGTTGTGCACATTTATAGGCACACACACATATCATACATTTGTGTCTCTGCATCGTTGTGCACCTTTATAGGCACACATATATAATTCATTCATATGTGTCCTTGCATTGTTGTGCACCATGTATACCATATTAACACACTTTAAGATGAATGCTCTTGCATTGGTTTGGAAATAACATGTTTTGGAATATGCATGATTGGAAACTAACTCTATGTAGTTTGCATTCTAGTGTGAATTGTGTTTATGTGTGTATATGTTTGTATAACATGGATATTGAACTTGGATTTAGTCTTAAATCATTCTTGATTGAGTTCCGGTTATTTCGGTTATTCATACTATTGATTTCAAGTTCAAAGTCAAAAGATACTACACTTTCAACTCATGTTTCATACATTGTCTTCGTCTTCATATATCGAGTAGAATTATTATTTTTTGGGTTGAGTATCTTATATTTCCATGTCCATGTGAGAGTTACAGTTCATAATCCTCAAACGGATTCAAATTCTGAGTTCGGAGGCCTGAGAACGGTCGAAGAACGCTAGGGAAGCGCGAGGGGAATGCACCATGGCCAAAAGGCCATGGAGGTGTGCATGCCCGAGATGGCGCGTGGCCATCTCGGCCGCACAACCTTGCTGCCCTGAGATGTCCATGCTCCATCTCGGGGAAGCACTTCCAAAGGAGGGCAATTTGGTCTTTCTTGCTTTCTTCTTTCCCACTCCTTTATAATCTCTCTCCCTCTCACATTTCATTCTAAGAAGAAATTCAAATCAAGTGTGCAAGATTTTTCTCTCTAAATTTTCTCACCTTCCAAACACCATAACTTCTTCATTTGAACTCCGATTTAAGTGATTCGAAGTTGAGAGTGTTCATCTATTCATACTCCATCTTTTCTCTGAAGGTTTGAGTTAATTTTACTGCTTTTTTTGGTGCATAATCATATAAAAACGGGACTGCACGTAGATCAACTAATGTATTGATTTTCTCTCTAAGTTTTCTTTTAAAACTTGGTCAATTGCCTTGGGTTTTCTTCTTCTGCATATATTTGTATATTATGAGTGTTTTGATTTGTGTTTTGAACACTTTCAAAGATAGGTTGAATTTCAATTGAAATCATACATGTTGAGTTAGGCTTTGATTTTGCCTATGTTATCACATGTTTGGGATTGTATTGTGCTAGCTTTGATTCTAGGACTATTTTGTGATCTTTGATTGATTGATTTTGTGAAAAATAGTTCATCACATGTATTAGGCTCTCTTGGCCGAAATTCTCGCATAATACATGTGCTTATGTTCTTTTGAGCTATTCATGTAATTTGTTGAATCTATGATTAGGAATATGCTCTAGAACTTATGCTTAGATCTATTTGACTTTGTCATATGATTTTAGCATGTTTTAGGTTTTTGTGATTTAAACTTGATCTTGTGATTTGTTGATCACATCTTGTGATTCAAGTTTAGATATATGCATGAATCTAGTTTATGATTAATGTTGATCATATCTTACATAATCTAGATTGAATACTCATGCATGATGAACTAGACTATATGTGATCTGTGCATTCATGCTCATTTCTAGTATTTTTCATAGGATGTTTTGATCATAGCATTCTATGTTGCGTGCTTGTTTGCGTTTTGCATTCATGATCACTTAGATGCCTTGTGAGAAGGAAGTCTTGACAATAGGTGTGAGACCTATGGTGTTGAGCAAGAAGTCTTGGCAAGAGGTGTGAAGCCTCGGATTGTCGAGCAAGGAAGTCTTGGCTAGAGGTGTGAAGCCTTGGATAGTTGAGCAAGAAGTCTTTCCTAGAGTTGGGAGAACTCGGATAGGTGAGCAAGGAAGTCTTGCCTAGAGTTGGGAGAACTCGAATAGGTGAGCAAGGAAGTCTTGACTAGAGTCGGGAAGACTCGGATAGTTGAGCAAGAAGTCTTGCCTTGGGTTGTAAAGATTCGGATAAGGTGAGCAAGGAAGTCTTGACAAGAGGTGTGAAGCCTCGGATTGTTGAGCATAGGGCGACAACTTCTAGAGTAGGATAAGAGGGTAGTTTCTAGGTGAAGAGGTCACTTGAGAGATTGTACTTGTCTTATCTACTAGTGGATTTTGTTTGATGGTGGCTGCTAGCCCGTGGATGTTTCCTCTTTGGAGGTTTACCACGTTATATCTTGTGTCAACTTTTCTCTATCCCTATCTCTCTAATATTTGTATTGTGGATAAAACTCTTTATGTATGTTGACTTCCTCTTTATAATATAGATTGTGTATGTGTTACAATTACTTGTTTGTATCACACTTTACTTGTATTTATATATTGATTAATTGTCTTTAATTAATATATATATTGTGATACAAGCAATCTAGAGGGACAAACTTTTGTTTGTTTCTAATGGAGTCGAAAAAGGTGCATAACCTATTCACCCCCCCTCTAGGTTAGCCTTGAGCATTTAACCGTGATTGTATTTTCACATTTGTTGTTTTTTTCTTGTATATGCATTGTGCTTTGAGATGATTTGTAGGTTGCTTCAAGAGAAGATCAAGATGAAGTTCAAGAGTTGGTGAAGATTAGTTATAGGAATCCTACTCATTGTAATGTGAGGGAGTGATTTTGTGACCTATCTTTATTTTCATATTTGTAGTAAATGTATAGGTGTTTTGACATGGAATTTGCCAAAGGGGGAGATTGTTAGGTTTTAGTTTGTGTTGGTATGAATTCCATATCAAAATGATATTTACTTGTAATGACTTAGTTGTTTAGGTTCATGATGATTCAAGCTTCAAGGAAGAAGCAAAAGTCTCATCAAAGTCTACACCCTCAACATGAGTGTATCCTTGAGCCACTAGTCTTGCTTTATTTCTCACAATCTTGCCACATTCATCGATCTTATTCCTAAACACCAATTTTGTACCAATCACATTGATATCTTTTGGTCTAGGAAATAATGACCACACTTCATTCCTCTCAAATTGATTTACTTGCATTGCATTAACCCAATATTCATCAATAATTGCTTCATTAATATTCTTGGGCTCAATTTGAGAAGTGTAGCAAGCATATGAAATTTGGTTAGCTAGTTGCCTTCTATTTCTAACCCCTTCATTCAAATCACCTATGATTTCTTATTGGTAATGCATGTTCCTAAGTCTAGAATTAGAATTTTCAACATCTTGTTGGTTATCATTCAAACCATTTTCTAACTATTGACTTTCTTCTCTAGCAACACTACCATTATCATTATTATGACTAGATTCACTTTCATCACAACTAGTCACATCAATAGGTGCTTTAGTGTCATTCAACAAATGTTCTGTAGGTTTATTGACACCATGATTATCACACAAATCAAGTATGCTAAGATCATCTATTTTCACATTAATAGATTCCATAATAGTCTTAGTTTTCAAGTTGAGCACTCTATATGCACGACTATTATTAGCATAACCAAGAAAGAGACCAATATCACTTTTAGCATCAAACTTTCCTAAGTGATCTCTATCATTCAAAATAAAACACTTACTCTCAAAAGTGTGGAAGTAACTCACATTGGGCTTCTTGCCCTTCCAAAGTTTATAGGAGATTTGTTTTGTGCCGGGCCTTCTAAAAACTCTATTAGTGATATAGCATGCGGTATTGACCGCTTCGGCCCAAAGATTTCTAGGGACTTTCTTGCTATTGAGCATGACCCTAGCCATCTCTTGTAAGACACGATTCTTCCTCTCAACAATACCATTTTGTTGAGGAGTTCTAGGAGCCGAGAACTCATGTAAAATCCCATAATCATCACAAAACTCACTAAATTTAGCATTTTCAAATTCACTCCCATGATCACTCCTAATGCAATATATTTTCTTAATTCCAAGACCTTTTTCATTTTAAACTTGATTACAAAATTTCTTAAAGTAACCAAAAGTTTTGGTCTTGTCCCTAAGAAAATATACCCAAGCAAACCGAGAAAAATCATCAACACATACAAAAATGTATTTCTTGCCATTTGTGCTTTCGGTTTGAATTGGTCCCATTAGGTCCATATGCACAAGTTCTAAGGGTTTCTTGGTAGTAAAATTAGTGTTCTTTTTATGAGACACTTTTGTTTGTTCACCTAATTGACAAGGTTCACAAACACCATCAAGCTTTTTACCAAGACTAGGAAGACCTCTAACAATGTCATAATTCTCAAGCTTTTTTAAATCTTTATAATTCATGTGGCCCAATCTTTCATGCCATAATTCAAGCTTGTTGCACTCATGTGCCATATTACATGTTAGTGGATCAACCTCTAAACAATAGCAATTGTCCGAAGACCTTTTGACTTTCAAAACAATTTTTCCCTTTTTATCAATTATCGTGCACACATCATTGTTAAAGCTAACTTCTTTAAAAATTTCACACAAGTGAGTGATGCTTATTAAATTAGCTTGTAGACCATCTACATACAAGGTGTCACGAAGTTTAGGCAATCCGGGAATACAAGTTGTTCCCTTGCCTAGAACTTGCTTTTTGGTGCCATCACCAAATGTAACCCATCCACCATCATTCCTAACAAGATTCTTAAAGAATTCCTTGTTACCAGTCATATTCCTAGAGCAACCGCTATCTAGGTACCAACAATATGATGAATTAGCTCTTAAAGCATATTGTGCAACCAAACATTGTGTTGTGTTTTTCTTGACCCAAACTTTCTTGACAAGTTTCTCATTCCTACTTTTATTAACATGCTTTGACTTGTTTTTAGGCACATTGACTCCATTAGTCACATTTTCAAACAAATCAATTAAAGCATTATCAACTTTCTTATGCATAGTAGAACTAGGCACAACACAAGATTTAACAAACAAATCATCAACACATTTATTCTCAACATGCTTTTCCAAGGTCTTCTTAGGTCTAATTCTAGATCCATACATGGATGATTGCTTAGGACCATTCAAAGACATATCATGCAAATCATTGGCAATTCTACATTTACGAATGTATTCATAACATCTAGGTTTTATGTGTCCTACCATGTTGCAATAATGACAAATAGGTATGAATTTGAGAAATTTACCATTTGCTTGAGCATTGAACTCATTTTGCCTTCTCACATTTTTACCTCTTTGGCGTGCAACACTAGATTTCTTGCCTTTTGCATTTGATGATGATGTAGCTTGTCTTTGGCAATGTTGAGTCTTTTCCTTGACTTTCATTGTTGATGTTGAGGCACCTCCGGTAGCATTCATGGCTTTACCGTTCGAGAGTGTACCTACACTTAAATTGCTACAAGCTTTGACAAAAGTAGATTTGTTAGATGAAAGAGTTGATTTTTCATTAATATATCCTAAACCTTTTTTGTCGCTTGAAGGTTTTCCAACCTTAATGAGAGGTTTCACTTTGTTAGAGCTAGATAACATCTTGTTAATCATCTCTTTAGCCTTATTAAGTTTTTCATTAAGCACTTTTTCTTGATTCTCATGCTCAATTAATTTTGCTCTAAGAACATTTTCAATTCTCTTAGCAGGATCAAGAGATTCATCTCTTTACTCAATTTCATGCTTCAAAATACTTAATCTATCATTGCTATCAATCAAGTTTTTCTCAAGATTAAGAATTTTGTCATTTAGATCAATAACACATTTTGAGCTACAATCATGATTTTCTAACTTCTTAGTGAGAGACTTATTGATTTTAGAGATCCTTTTATTTTCTTGAATTAGATCTTTGATCTTTTGATCATTTAAGTCAATAGACTCACCTTCAACAAAAGAAGCCACAAAAGAATACATTTCTTTAATCATTATGAAACAAAATGAAGATAACAAACACTACAAAGAAGATCTATCTAAGTGTGTCTAGACACCGGCTCTGATACCAATTGAAATTCCCTTTATCTTTGTAGTGAAATATACCTAGAGGGGGGGGGGGGGGGTGAATAGGTATATGCTCCAATTTTTATCTTCTTTTTAAAACAATGCAATTCTAAATGCTTAATGAAAATTGCAAACAAAGACACACGATATTTACGAGGTAAAACATCCAAAGAGGAAACATCCACGGGTTGATTCCACAACCACTGGTAAAAGCAAATCCACTATTTCAAACAGAGTTACACACTCAAGCAATCACACATGCTCTACAAGCTTTCACTCTCACTCTATCTTGAACCTAGTGATCTACTAAGCCGACTTCTTATCCAAGACCCCCTGTCTCTAGGAAGACTTCTTGCTCACCTATCCGGATCCTCCCGACCCTAAGCAAGACTTCTTACTTGACTATCCAAGGTCTCACACCTCTAGCCAAGACTTCCTTGCTTGACAATCCGAGGCTTCACACCTCTTGCCAAGACTTCCTTGCTCAACAATCCGAGGTTTCACACCTCTTATCGAGACTTCCACTTGCTTAGCTATCCAAGTTCTCCCGACTCTAGCTAAGACTTACAAATGCTCAAATCAAAGAATCACTCTAAGATATGAGACTTTCTACCTCTTCACAAGACATCTAAGTGATCATGAATGCAAATCGCAAACAAGCACTCAACATAGAAAATGATGATCAACAAATTCTATGGACATGCAACTAGATGACTAGATTATGCTTTCAAAGATCAATCACAAATGCATCTAGAAAACTTAAGCATGTTATCAAATAAGAACCAAATCAATGAAATGAATATATCAATTGATGTAGATCTAGTTCTTAGAAAATGAAATTAAATCTAGAAACAATCAATCAAGCATAAGATCAAAGGATTTCTAGAAACAATTTCATGCTTATCAAGTTTAGCACAAATCATTCAATATATCACAAATCAAGCTAAACTTGAAAATCAATTAAAAAACCACAAAATGATATCAAAATCATCCTAGTCATGCTTTTTAATCAAATAACATCAATCAATAAGAAGATCTAAGAAGAAAACTAAGAAGAAGATGATTTTACCAACAAGGATGCAATCACGAGCTAAAGATCAGATCACAAAGAAACATGTAGACATCCTTTGGTTCTGAAAATGCTTCGGGTTTGTAGAACTCTTCAAGACACTCGAAATAGGTTTTTGAATCAAGTGATTCGGAGTAGAAATAAAGAAGTTATCACAAAAACAAAAATCAAAATGTTGAGAGAAAAATTCTGCAATTGTTCTTCAATTTCAATTTTCTCTACTTGTAAGGAATGAGAGGGAATGAGAGGTTTTAAAGAGTGAAAAGACCAAATGACCAAAACAACCTCCTTCCTTACTGTCTCCCCGAGATGGCGCGTGGGCATCTTGGGGCAGAACACTCTTGGGGCCGAGATGGCCACGCACCATCTCGGGTTGGTGCATGATGATGGCTTAAGCCATCGTACCTCACCTCTTGCGCTCTCCTCGCGTTCTTCGACCGTTCTTTGGCCTTCGAACTCCGAATTTGAATCCGTTTGAAGATTACAAACTGGGACTCCCTCAAGGACATGGAAATATAAGATACTCAATCCAAAAAATAAAAATTTGACTCGATATATGAAGACGAAGACAATGTATGCAACATGAGTTGAAAGTGTAGTATCTTTTGACTTAGAACTTGAAATCAATAGTATGAGTAACCGAAATGACCGGAACTCAATCATGAACAATATAAGACTAAAATCAATTTCAAGATCCATGTTATACAAATATATAAACAAACAAACACATTTCACACAAGAATGCAAACTACATAGAGATAGTCTCCAATCATGCATTTTCCAAAACATGCTACTTTCATACCAATGCATGAGCATTCAACTTCAAGTGTGTGAACGTGCGACCAAATGATGCGCTACGATGCAAGGACACAAATGTATGAATTGTGTGTGTGTGCGCGTATTTAAAGATGCATAACTAAGTAGGCACACATATGAATGAATTGTGTGTGTGTGCGCATACGCCTTGCAAGAGGAAGAAGGATCTCGATACCTTAGCATCCAAGAATAGTACCAATCCTCTTGAAGACGAACTTTGCATCATGAGAAGTTTCTTTTCTTCCTTGAATCTCTTATCATCACGAACCACTTAAGCAATACAAAGAAATGAAGTTTTGTTATGGAATCAAGCCAACACAAATCTAGGACCTAACAATCTCCCTTAGGACTTAACACGAGATACAACTAAATACTGCAGGTTCCACAAGGAAACTGATCATGAGACTTCCAAGTGTTACCAGCTCAGGGATTACATAGAAACCCTCATTCAGGAAGGACATCTACATTATGTAATTTTGAAAAGGGATAAGAAATTAGAAACAAAGAAAGAGATCAGGGCCGATCACAGCTCTGGTCGAAATCAAAGGGTCAGTCCAGAGGCCAATGAAGTAATATATACAATATTTGGAGGACCATCCACTAGGAGAAGTAACCGAGAACGAACACAGGAAATCAGAGAATTAGTAGAAGCAAGACATAACTTTGATGTGAACTCAGTGGATCCAGACCCGAAAAGGATAAAGGAAAGATGGGACCTAATAATATTCACAGAAGCGGATTCACATGGGGTCGACGTTCGGTCAAATAACGCCTTATTCATAAGTGTCCAGATTGGTCACCGAGAAGTTAGGAGAATCTTGATAGATAATGGAAGTTTGGCAGACATTCTCAATGTAGCCGTTTATGATCAACTCAGGTTGGACCGAAATGATCTACAACCTTTCCATACCCCACTCAGAGGATTCAGTGGAATTGAGGTCAGATCACTTGGAACAGTAAAGCTACCCGTGAAGATCGAAGTGGCACCTTGTCAGAGAACTGTATTGCTCAACTTTGTGGTAGTAGACTTAGACAGTTGGCCGTTTAATGCGTTGTTGGGTTGACCATTCTTAAATAAAACTAAGGCTGTAACTGTCACTTATGCCTTAATGATCAAGTTCCCGACCGAATAGGGGGTCGGGGTAGTCAAGGGATCCCAAGAGATTGCCCGAAGAGCTAACCTATCAGTATACAAAGACAAGAATGATTAACAGGTTTGCACTATAACACAACCAAGTCAGAACAAATAGCCACTATCATTCGAATTCGATTCAAGGGAAGAGCCGAATGAATCCAAAACTGAACCGGTCGAAGAAATTATATTGAGAGAAGATGAACCAGATAAGAGGATCAAGATTGGGGCTAACTTGGAAGGAAAAGTCAAACAAAGCCTCATTGATCTACTCAAAGAATACAGGGATGTGTTCGCTAAGAGTCATGAAGACATGGTCGGGATAGATGCCCGAATAATATCTCACCATCTCACAGTAGACTCGAATGCAAAACCGGTGATACAAAAAAGAAGATCATTCAATCTCGAGAGAAGTCAAGCAATCAAACAGGAAGTAGAGAAGCTACTCGCTGTAGGGTCGATTAGAGAGGTCAACTACCCTCAATGGGTAGCTAATGTAGTCATCGTCCAAAAGAAGAATGGACAATGGAGAATGTGCGTAGATTTCACAGATCTGAACAAGACATGCCCAAAAGAAAGTTTTCCACTTCCGAGTATAGATCAGTTGGTGGACGCTACATCAGGCCATGAGTTGCTCAGTTTCATGGGCGCCAACTCAAGATATAACCAAATCCGGATGAACAAGGCTAATGAAAAAAAAACAACATTCACAACTGATCAGGGTTTGTACTGTTACGTAGTAATGCCCTTCGGGTTAAAAAATGTAGGGGCAATATATCAAAGGCTAGTCAACAGAATCTTCGCACGCCAAATAGGAAGGAACATGGAAGTATACATTGATGACATGCTGACCAAGAGCATCACGACAGACAAGTATACTTCAGACCTGCAAGAAACATTTGATGTCTTGAGGAGATACCAAATGAAGCTAAATCCGAACAAGTGTTTATTCTGAGTTCCTTCAGGAAAATTCTTGGGTTTTCAAGTTCACCAAAGAGGAATTGAAGTCAATCCTGAAAAGATCCAAGCCCTGCAGAGAATGACCTCACCAAGGACATTAAAAGAAGTACAGCGCTTAACATGATGTTTAGCTTCCTTGGGAAGATTCATTTCAAAGGCCACGGACAGATGCGCACCCTTTTTCAAAGTAATCGAAAAAGGAAAAGAACTCAAATGGAATGAAGCGTGCGAGCAGGCTTTTTTAAAAATCAAGGAATACCTAGGGCAGGCCTCCATCCTTTCAAAACCACAGATGGGAGAGATACTCCATTTGTATTTATCGATTACAGAACTAGCAGCAAGCTCGGTCCTAGTCAGAACAGATAATGGAGTACAGAAGCCAGTATACTATACCAGCAAGGCACTTCTACCAGCCGAGGCCAGCTATTCACAGGCAGAGAAAATAGCCCTAGCATTGGTTTCAGCAGCAAGGAAGCTAAGACTATATTTTCAGGCTCATACAATCCAGGTTCTCACCGACTGCCCATTAAAGCAAATCCTACATAAGCCAGAAATTTTAGGAAGACTGACCAAATGGGCTATCGAGCTAAGTGAATTCGATATCCACTACGTCCCCAGGACATCCCTCAAAGGGCAAACAGTGACAGATTTCATAGCAGAGTTCACAGAGCCAAACCTGGAAGCAAAAAGGATGTTGGGAAAAAATTTCCCATGGAAATTGTACATTGATGGCTCTTCAAACACTCATGGCAGCGGGGCAGGGATCATAGTATGCACTCCAGAAAGAGATGATGTCGAATGTGTCATGAGGTTTGATTTCAAAGCAACCAACAATCAAGCCGAGTACGAGGCGCTACTAGCTATACTCAGAGTCTGCATAGCTCTCGGGGCAGATGAAGTCGAGATATTCAACGATTCACAGGTAGTTGTCAAACAAGTTCTGGATGAGTACCAAGCCAAGGATGAAGGCATGATAGCCTACCGTGACATTACAAAATAGCTCCTCCAGAAATTCAAAGAATATAAGATTGCCCAGATCCCCATGGAGAAGAATGAAAAGGCAGACGCATTGTCCAAACTAGCGTCAGCAACAACCATAATCAGGCCAAAGACTATTCCAGTTGCACATCTCCTCAAACCGAGCACAACTGAACCGAGAAACTTAGAAATTTTAGAAATCTGAACACCTCCAGACGGTTGGATAACTCAGCTGAAAAGGTTCCTGAAAGAAGACGTGCTCCCAGAAGATCCCTTACAAGCAAAACGTATCAGGTATCGATCAACAAGGTACACATTGATTGGAGAAGAACTATACAGAATGAGGTATTCCCAAACACTCCAAAGATATGTGTCAGAGGAGAATGCATATCAGATATTATAGGAAATCCACGGAGGAGTTTGCAAAAACCACACTGGGGGTAAAAGTTTAGCACACAAGGTACTCAGGCAAGACTATTATTGGCCTACTATATTCTCAGATGCACAATAATGTTCGGAGAGTTGCAATACTTGCCAAAGGATTGCTAATGATATCCGATAACCCCCTGAACAACTCAGAAACCTTACATCCTCATTGCCATTTGCCATGTGGGGTTTGGATTTAATCGGCCCAATGCCAGTTGAGACAGGGGTGGAGCAAAGTATGCCATAGTAGTCGTTGACTATTTCACGAAGTGGGCAGAAGCTGAAGCATTGGTGCATATCACAGAAGCAAACACCACAAATTTCATGAAAAAGAATATACTTTATAGGTTTAGAGTCCTAAACACTATAATCACTGCAACGGCACCCAGTTTGATAACCTGAAATTCAGACAGCTGTGCAAAGAGTACCGGATTGCCAATTACTATGCCACACCTGCCCACCCTCAAACAAATAGGCAAGTTGAAGTAGTGAACAAAATCATCAAGCACACAATCAAAGCAAAGCTAGATGCCAAGAAAGGAAGCTGGGTTGAAAAGCTTCCCGAAGTATTATGGGCATACCGGACAACAACAAGAACGTCAACATGAGAGACTCCATTCACTTTAGCGTTTGGAACAGAAGCTGTTATCCCCATAGAAACGTCATATGCATCACCTCGGGTCAGGCTATATGATGAAGAACAGAATGTTAATATGCTATTACAAAGTCTAGACGAGCTAGAAGAGAAAAGGGAGAAGTCCCGAATACAAAATATGGCATATCAGCAAAGAGTAGCTCGCCATTACAACTCTCATGTTCGGGTCAAGAAATTCCAGCTAGGAGACCTGGTACTCAGGAAGGTGTCATTAAACACAAAAAATAAAGCTGCAGGTTCCATGGCTGACAAATGGGAAGGCCCATACAAAGTCAAAGGAATAGCTGACTATGGAGCATATTGGATTGCACAACCCAATGGAGGGGTTTTACCTCGACCATACAATGCCCAATATCTGAAGATTTTTTATCCTTAAAATTATTTTTTGTTCTTTTTCTAGTCAAGACAATTTTAGTTAGATTAGATATTAGCTATGGAATTTAAAACTTTGTTGATTTAGTAGTTATGAATAAAAATCAAACTCAAGATTTTCGAAAGATAAAGCATCAAACTCGGGATTTCTGAAAGAAAGCATATGATAATAAGAACATATGGAAGACAAGCATGATAATAAGAACATGCAAATAGAATACTCGGGACCATGGATCCCCGAATGGGCGGAAAAGCTAGAAGGAGCATGCCAGCTGAGCAAGGTCAATTGACCTTAGCAACCCGATGTACTAGATCAGGACGCTATCGGAAAAAATTCCGGTGAAATGCATAGCTGTGTTAAGTGATTCAAAAAGCTTAACGATTCGATAAACCCTTGCGCATAAAAACTGGGGAGACATCCTCAGTAATGTGTAAGAACTCGAACATATGATCATGGTGAGCCTTGATGTAATGTTCGGGTAGCAACCGTGTATGAAACATAAGTATAAACTTACTTGCCTATTTTAAGATGACTCGGTTACTAATACTAGTCAGTTTAATAAGATACTTGGCATAAAGATTGCAAGAGCCAGTTTAATAAGATACTTAGCATTAAAATTATTCGGGTGACAACCGGTTTAATAAGATACTCGGTGTAGTTACCCGAATTTCAGAGTTAGCCAATTTAATAAGATACTTGGCATGAAGGTTGCAAGAGTCAGTTTAATAAGATACTTGGCATGAAGATTGCAAGAGTCAGTTTAATATGATACTTGGCGTTAAAAATTATTCAGGGAACAAAACCGGTTTAATAAGATACTCAGTTAAGTTACCCGAATAAAAATAGCTGGTTTAATAAGATACTCGGCAAACAATAGAGTCAAGTTGGAAGAAATTTCGTGAGCAATTAAATCAGAAGCTAAACTCGGGATTTTATTAATCTCTCCAAAGAATCGTTACAAAAAAAATTGTTACAAAGAATTCTTTACAAAAGAATTGTTACAAAGAATGTTTCTACAAAAAACTTATTAAAATTTTACAAAAATCAAGGTTGTGAGAATTTGCCAATACTCGGGTTGGGTACCATCTCGTACTCACGGAGCAGACTTTCATTGGAAGGCCAAGCAATCGTGTAGACTGAATCGTCCATCCATTGACTGTAATCTTCTCCAGGGATCAGTCTGACATCAGGGACCACACCCTCCATAACCCACTCCTGACTGGCGTAAAAAGTCGAGAGGGAGTGCTCGGATGAAACCTTCAAATGCATAGGATGGAGCTCTTTGCCTCGGCTACGGCAGTAAGCTCTCCACTCCTTCATCTGAGTCCGAAGAGATTCCAATGACGGATCCACATGATTTTTGATCGACAGCTCCCAGTTGGCTCGGGTTTTCTCAGTTGCCCGATTCTTAACCTTGAAGAACTCGCCAGCTGAAACCAACCCATGCTAAAACTCCCGAAGGAGAAGAGCATCGTAAGCAGAGGATCTCTTGAAACGATCTACCCCTTGCACTTCGAGTTCCATCCTTGCCTCCTTGGATAGGGACTCGACCGTCAGAGCCTGGCGTTCCAAGTCTTCAATTTTCTGCTCATACGTCGACTTAGACTGCTCCGCTTTCTGTTCGGCTTTAAGCATTGATTCTTGGGCAGAGGACAACAAATTTTGAAGTGAAGCTGTCTTCTCCTCTGCCAAAAAAGCTTTCTCCTCAGCCTCAACCTGCTTCGCCAAACAGTGGTCGGCGAACACTTGGGCAGAGCCCACCTCTTTTTCGTAAGCTGCTTCAACCCGAGCACGACTATTATCACTTTCCTTTAGCTGAGCCTCGAGATGCCTTATTCTATCATCTTGATGTTGCTACGTCTGAACTAGCTCAACGAACTCAGCCACTATTTACAAAGAGGTTTAATTAAAAATCTAGCAAGCAAAACGAGCAAAACAATTGAAGAAGTTAAGGATAACTTAGATAAGATGCACCGTTAAAAACGTTTTGAAGACGGTCTGTCAGGGAGCCATCCCGAAAATAACTCCAGTGATCTTCCCCGATGAAAGCCCGATCGGATGACATCTCCCGCAGCATATCCTGAGGAGAAGGATATGAAGAAACCCATGAGGGTTCAGCCCCTTGATCTTTAACCTCGGGGGAAGGGGAACCCCTGTTCGGCTCTGAAGTCTCCACATCCGCCGATGCTCCCACATCAACGGTCGGGGGAATATAAGCCACAGTGTCTTCATCACTGGAGTCGATGAATGAGACCACCCGAGAGACCTTGAGAGGGTGAGTTGGAGAGCTGACTGCATTCCCCTTCTCAGCCTGATAAGGGTGGAAAAAGAGATCAGCTGCGGGATCTTCCTAAGCATCATCCCAGAAAGATTCAAAAAATTCGAGACCTTAAGGTACTTGTCCCACGAAGGTATTACCACCATCACCGGCGTCTGACCGCTCGGCAGGTTCTTCATTAGGACCCTCACTTAGCCTTTCCCCATCAGGCAGTTAAGTATCGATCAGGCCACTCGGACCACTAGTCTCCCCGACGGTCGGCTGAACAACGTCCTAGGGAACATATTCAGGGACATGCTCCTCGGCAACATCAGTTTCATCGTCAAACTCAGACGGGGCAATACCATCATAGCTCTAACGAGAAGCTTCTTTTCGGCTCGCCTGAATAATCAACTTCACTTGGCGAGCTTGGAGGTCGCAGACGATGTCCATGTCGTACATTTAGAAAGAAAAAAACAACCGTGTCAGAATACGAAAAGAAAAAACAATAAAAAAAGGGTTACAAAGATCACTTACATCTCCTGCGGTAAGCCAAAATTTGGCTGAAGAAGCCGAGCTCTATCATCTTTGCCTCGTTGAAAAGGTAAGACCTGCTCCTCTTCTCCAGCCTGTGAACTGCTACCCAAGCAAGTCTGGTCAGCTCAGCGTCGCTAAATTTAAGCTTCTTCTTATTCCAAACCTCGGGAGAACAAAAGAAGCCGGGAACATTCAGCACCCTCCGAGTTTCCCCAACCGAGAGGGTGACTTCAAGACCCAGATTCCCTCCAACAAAAAACCAACTGTTTTTCCAGAACTTGTTGGATGAAGGGATCCCCATACAAACCCCCTCTTTTTGGGGTCATCAAAGGTGTCGACGTTCCGATTCACCTTTGTCCCCTCGGGGACCCAACAGTCGGGCGAATTAGACATGAGGAAATAGGTCCCTGTCTTACCAGACTGCCTCAGCGTGAAGAAATATCTGATCTCACTCGGGGATGGCGGCGACAAGTTCATCCGGCTATACATGTACCACATGCACATCAGGATCTTGTAACTGTTTGGGGCCAATTGAGCCAGGGCGATCCCTGCTTCAGCCAAAAACCAGGCAATGAACGACTGAAGAGGAAGTGTGGCTCCGCACCAGAGCATGGATCCATAAATGGCCATAATGCCCGAGGGAGGATTCCACGTAGCTCTATCACCAGCGGGAACTAGAATAACCGAGTCGTCCAAATCGAATCGGGCACGATACTTTTTGATCTCATCCACCCTGACCACATTCTGCTCGGTGTCAAACCCACTCGGGCGATCAGTAGAGAAAGTGAGACGAGATACTCTGAACGCCTTTTCAACATCATTCTCGTTAATAGTCTGCTCTCTTATCCGAACGCCGTATGAGCCATGCTTATAGACTTCACTTCTGCTTTGATGTTTTTCCATCCTTCGCAGAGGTACCCTGTGATTAGAAACATCAGATTCAGAACTAGATGAAGAACTGGATACAAAAAATTGGACGTCAAGGTGAAGCCCAGAAACTTCAACTTCTAAAAATGGAGGTTCATCAGTGGGGATTTCCCCCAACAATCTTCGAACGCAACAAAATCAACTAGAAATCCCCACGATCAAACGCTTCGAAAGCGATAGTAAAAAGACGTTGACGAGAGGACGAATTCATTAACACTAACCTTGAAATGAAGAAATCTGGAAATCTTCTACGGAAAAATGGTGATTTGCTGCAAAGAAATATGGGCTGGTAAAGAATTTTCTGGTTTTCAAGTTTTTTAGAATGAACAAACGCAACCCTTCAGTGAAGAATTTAAAGAGGTGATGGCACGAAACCCTAGGGTCTCAAGGCGGAAAAAATCTATGATAAGATTTGATGACATAGACGGCGCACGGGGAGACGTGAAGGTCGTTTCTAATAAAAGGAATCGAAAAACTAAGCGGCATAGGACACATGTCAAAAAGAGAACAGGCTTTCGTCGTCAGAATTCCAAAACGTCGTCATCATTGAAGATCCAGCGTGAGAGGGCAAATCGGATTTACAGGGTCACCATTAAGACACGCCATTATGATAAGACATTTACTCTGGCACAGAAATAAAAATTGAATTGATTAAAATAATTTTGCCCGAAACGAAATTCTATTCGGCAAAAATATTTTAAGAAGGTATTGTCGTATGTAAATTTTATCAGATATATACGTCATTAACAAAGAGGATAAATTTACCAGGTGGACATCCGAATAGACATCCTGCAAGGCATCACCAAAGAAGAGAAACCAGAATAAACAAGTATTGAACAAGACCTGCTCAGGGTCAGTTAAACATACTCGGGGCTAATTGATGACATTGTCTACTCGGGATCAGATGACGTCACTCGGGACCAGCTGATATCGTTTTCTACTCAGGACAAACATGAAGAAAACTGAAAAAAAAAAGCCCAACGCGTAGCTCACACGAATCAAGTCATTAAAATACACGAAGATATCCATATCAAAGAGGAATTCCAAGAAGAACAGAATTATCAAGCAGGAAGGGTTCCTAATCAGGCAACAATTTTATTTCTTCAAAAAGACTACAACCTCATAAGGAAATAAGTCCTAATTGAATTACATTAATAGAGTCTCATCTGATCTCAATACAAGCCTCCGAAACAGGAAAGAAGACAAATTACTTTGAACAAGCAAACAATTGTAATTAAATACAAAAATCTTTCATTACTTGTGCAAAAAAGATTAGGGTTCTATAAACATATAAATAGACCAATAATCTCATCAAACAGAGATATACAACAGTCATAGAAAAATACAAAGAGAAGAAAGAGAGATCGAGAATTGTAATTATATTATTTCATAGTGGATTTTAGCTTGGTGGATCACTCAACCACCCGTGGACGTTTCTCCGGTTATCGGAGTTTTATCACTTAAAAAACTTGCATCCGATTACTTTCTCTTTCTCTTTCTCTTTCTCTTTCTCTTTCTCTTTCTCTTTGAAATCACAGCTAAAATCCAAATCCTTATTGGTTTTTCTCACACATCCAGAAACCGACGTCAACATTAATTTAATCCAATCCAGTCCAGTCCAATCCAATCCCATATAATCCCAATCACGTCTTAATCCAATCTAATCCCATAAAATAGTCCAATTCAATCTCACGCACCAAACGGGGCCTTATTATCACAAAAACCTGGTTTTGAATTCAAAGAAAAACAACCATAATCTATTAATATATTTGTAATTCAAACTTTAATCTCTAAACAACACATCTTGATAGAGATGGTTGTGCATCTTCTTCCCACATCCAGTGGAACCGACCATGTGTATTTTATAAGTATGCATGGCAGAAACCCTCTATCCGATTGTGAGAGTTGTAATCCGTTTATAACATCTTCCTGATAGTAGAAGTAGTATTCCGGACCGTTTTTATAGAGTCCGATTAATCTAGATCCGGACAGTATTTATATTTAAAAAAAAAAAAAACTCGGTACTTCAACAGTACAGCATGATACATGATAACAAGCAAAGCTGTGGCATGACAATCAACCAGCAATCAAAAAATCTCCTTTTCTTTTTTATTCTATGATTCAGCAGTGAGCAGTCAGCAGTGAGCAATGAGCAGTGAGCAGTAATTGAATTCATGTTTTATGAAACGAAAACACAGGTATGCACACAAACACAGATAGATAGACATTAACATAAATGTAGCAGCTGAAAAACAAAAGCATATCAAAAAATAATAATACTAGAAAGTTAAGAAAAAAAAAAAAAGGAAAAATCAGAGAAAATCAATTATTGAATAAAGAACTTGAATATTCATTAATCATTAATAAGTGTAAATTGTCAATATTAATTGCAGTAAACTGCATGTCTGCACTACAAATCATAACACCAAAAATTGTTAACATCATCGTAGGGTGAAATTTTATTGGAGAATGGTATGTCCTTGAGCACATCATCCCACCAGACAAATTCATGTGCATCAACAGTCTTCTGTATATCTACTGCTGCAGGTTGATCCATTGTTGCCGACGAATGAGCTTCTTCTGTCTGATCAAGCATCAATATAGCAGATTCCAGGGGTTGATGATCAGCTACTGGTATGTCCTTGAACAAATCGTCACATAAAGAATCATCACCATCTGATGATTCAGCCTTGTCTATCTCTGGCTCTGCTACAGGAGTTTGAGATTGATCAATTGTAGACTCCGACTCCGACTCCGTTAAAACAGCTTCTTGAATTTGATCGGCCATCAATTTATCTGATTCCAGAAGTACTTGATCATGCTCAAGACTAGACAATAATTCCTGAGGATCAAACATCAAACTTGTATCCACAAGTTCGGTTTCGAATGACAAGACTTGAGCGATGTGTGAGTTCATGATCTGCTCCGCATCTTCTTGTTGATTTTGTTGAACCCAAATTGGAACTGGCGGCTCAGTTGATTGACAGACTTGAACCATATTCGAAACCGCAGGCGCCTCAACCAGCTTGGAGCGCTTTGATGACATGCACGGCTCATCATCAGAGATATTATTGCACCACCTTTGTTGCAACTTCCTCTTCTTCCTCTCTGCTACCGGATTCTTCTTCATCCGACAAAGAACAACGTTGTCCGGTTTTTTATACTGCCTCAACAAAGATGGTTCGATACCAAACTCGTGCATGATCCAGGCTCCGTTATCTGGGGATTTCTTATCCTCGTAACGAAACCGTTTCTTGAATCCAACGACTCTATTCCCTAACGTGATTGTGTCGCCGGAATCTTCGCCAGCCCACGTACCCGAACCAACTCTTCTGCTGATTCTTGAACCATTTGCGGACACCTTCTTGAGCTGGGTGAAGAAGTAAAGTGGCCAATCATCTTTCAAGCGGTCTCCTCCGTATATATTCCATATGTCCCAGGGATCCAGAGAACCATAAAGATCACATTCTTTGACCGAAAACTTTTCAAGATTATTGAAGGGATCTGTTTGAGCGAAAAGCTTTTGGAATAGGAAGAAGTTGATTAATTCCTTATCAGTGGGTCTGAATCTATACCCAACCGGAATTGGAGAAGTCGCCATTGATACAATAACAAACAAACAAGTAAAACAGAGTGAGAGTGAGAGAGAGGTTTGTTTCGGAATACAGAGGAATGAAAACAGAGTGAAGTTAAGTTTCTAAAATATATAAATACCGGAAAGTTTTTGGAAACTTGTTCGTAAAGTTTCTTAATTTTTTTTCATGAAAACATAGTGAAGTAGGATACTCGAAAGTTCTTAATTGGATTTGGAAACTAGTTTGTATAGTTTGGGACACAAGTTTCCTAAAAATAGTTTTCTAAATTGCCAACCAAAATACAACTATCAAAAATCGATTTAATTGATTTAGTGATTGATTGAATTCTCATTTTTCTTCTTAATAAAATAATTATCCAATCAATCCACTCTAAATGAAACTGAATTAATATGGATTTCAATCAAACTATTTGAAATTAAATTGAATTGAATTAGATATCAATTCATGTTCAAATTTAATTGAATTCAATGTAAAACTTAGTAGCAGAAACAGAGATTGGAAGTTCTTGTTTCAGATTAATATAAAATCATCAGGACTCTTAGCAAACCTGAACAAACGTTTATTTTTCATCAAGTGTACAATCATGATATCCTATATTTGTACAAAACTAAAGCATTTTTTTTTTCTATTTTCTTTTTTAGGGAATTCCATTAAATGAGCATAAAATTAAACTTAAATTCAAAACTATACACTTTCAATAAGTTGATTGTTTTTATCCACAATTATAGGTGACTTCACGAAAATACCCTTACTTTAGAATTTATGAAAAAAAAAATCAATTTAATGAGAAAACATTTGAAATTAATAAGAAAACATCTCTTAATTATATGTTTTCCATCTCTCAGACATCGGTCTCTCAGTTAATAATATGTTTCTCTTTCATTCTCTTTCATCAACATTGGTCTCTCCAAGAACATTCAATCTCTCTGCCTAACATTTTGTCCTAAATTTTTTCTCTCTACAATACAGAAATCAGTCGTGTCACATCTTCACTGTAATCGTTTTGTAATCGAAGGTATGACGCTTTTGTTTTTGTTTTGAATCTCTTCTATGAACGTATGTTATTTTTTGTAGTCATTAGGAAGAACATGCAATCGATCTTGAATGTGTTATGAATCATATTTTTGTTTACCTAGAAACATTGGATGACGTAAAATTTTATCGTGTAAAAATGTGTATATTTAATCGTGTAATGATACTAACATGTCTTCGTGTAATGAAATATATATTAAGTCGTGTCGTGTAATAATATATTGTTTTGGTCTGCTGTTTGTGCAGAGTAATGAGGGAGTTATGAATGCTTATTTGACGTAGTTAATCAGAGGTTTCTCAGTTGATGGTCTCTATCTAAGAACATTAAATCTTTGTTCTAAACTGCTGTCTATCTCCCAACATTCCTCAACTTGCTCTCTATAATACAGAGAACCATTGCACATCCATATTATCCAGAAATCCACATTATCCAGAAATCAGTTGTGTCACATCTTGACTGTAACCGTTTTGTAATCGAAGGTATGACGCTTTTGTTTTTGTTTTTGTTTTTGTTTTTGTTTTGAATCTCTTAAATGAACTGTGTCATGAACGTGAAATCGATTATGAATGTGTTATGAACCCTATTTTTGTTAACCCAGAATCGTTGGACGACGAAAATTGTTATCGTGTAAAGATGATTTTATTTAATCGTGTAATGTTATTAACATTTCTTCGTGTATTGAAATGTATATTAAGTCGTGTAATAATATATTATTTTGGCATGCTATTTTTGTAGAGTAATGAGAGAGTTGCGATTGCTTATTTCATACGGTGGCCAGTGGTTTGGTCAGAACTATGAGGGTGGTGATTCAGAAATGGTATTTGTTCCTCCTGATTTGACATACCATGGGTTAATGAATAGAATTGAAGATATTGTGAGGATTGATTCATCTACTTTCAACATTGAGTTAAGGGTTGTTATGACTACGAGTGGGAGGCGTGCCATACCAAGAATAAAAAATGACGAGATGTGGCATTTGTATGTCTGAAGAGAGAGTTATTCCAGAAGTATATGTAACAACTGTTGGAAGGTATGAGAGGGTTGGTGGTAGCATGCAAATTGAGATAGAAATTCAGGCCCAAATTCCCCCGAACATTGTTCTACAACAAGGGTTCCCACTTTTTCCTCAACCATTTGCATATCAATATTGTCAACCTTTTCAACATCCATATTCCTAATCAATACAACACCCAAATGGCCAACCTTACTTTGAAACATATGGCCAACCATCTCAGCTACATACACAACAAAGCTTTACTTCATAATTGGCTTCTCAATATAGACCCGTTTGTTGGAGCAACACAATGTGTGGATCAATTCCATCTATTTTAGATGGAAAACAACCCCCAACAATACCTTCATCTAGCAAGCAAAAAAGGTCAGCTGTTAATGATCCAGCATACACAATTAATGATGCATCATTAGGTGTTGGTACTAATAACGAAGTAGGTGCCAATACATCTGAATTTGAAACCTTTGTAGATAATGGACTAGATGGGTTACCTGAACCATACCCGTTTGAACAAGATGTTGATGTTGATGGTGATAGTGATAGTGTCTTTGACTTAGATGGTGATAGTGATACTGATAGTCACAATGGTGACATAGATGGTGAAAGTGAAAGTGGTTATGACTTGGATGGTGATAGTGATGGTGATAGTGGTAGTGATGGTGATGGTGATGCTAATTGTGGTTGTGAGTTGGATGTTGATAATGATGGTTACGGGCATGATAGAGGTGATTCATTTGCAGCCCCTCTGCCTTGGATAATTTCCGGTGCAGAGAAGTACTCAATCCAAACTATTAACAATGATGAACTATCAATTAGTAATGGTCATTTTTATAAAGGTAAGATTTATTCTACCAAACAAGAGCTAAAACGAGATTTGAGGTTTTATGCACTGAGAGAACGGTTTGAGTTCAGAATTAAGAGGTCTGATAAAAAGAGATTTGAAGTTGGTTGTAAGAATGACAATTGTGTCTTCAAGTTAGGTGCAACGAAAATGCATGAGGGAAAGTATTGGCAAGTTCAAAAATATAACAAGGAACACAGTTGCACTCTTGACGGGTTCCATGGTCGATTTCGACAAGCTAGTGCTTCGATTATTGGTGAATTATATTCTCCAAAGCTTCGGGTGAATGGCACAACTTTAAAACCAAAAGATATAATGACAGAAATGGAGTTGAAATATGGTCTCCAAATTCTTTACAGTAAGGCTTAGCGAACGAGGGATTATGCCGAGTCAATTATATTCGGATCGGCGGTCGAGTCGTTTCAACATATTCCAAGTTATTTCTATAAGCTTGAGCGAGAAAACCCTGGGACTGTTATAGCTTATTTATTGAATGCTCGTAATGAATTTAGATACTGCTTCTTCGCATACGGTGCATGTCTTCATGGGTTTCGGGCGGTTATATGGCCTGTTATTGCTATTGACGGGACTCATTTGAAGGGAAGATTTCGGGGTATATTGTTCATCGCGGTATGTAAAGACGCTAACGAGCAAGTGTATCCACTAGCCTTTGGCATTGGTCAAAAGGAAAGCAGAAAGTCATGGAGTTGGTTTTTGAAACAACTGGGCAATTGTATCGGATGCCCGGAAGACTGTATGTTCATATCCGATCAGCATAAAGGGATTGCAAAGGCAATGGAAATTGTATATCCCAATGCCTCACATGGTCTATGTGGCTTCCATATGGTAATGAATATCAAGAATATGTTCAAAAAGGAAGATGTTACGGGAATTTTTAAACGCGCATCCAAGTGTTACAAGGAGTCTGAGTTTATAGACGAAATGAATCAACTCCGACGGGTGCACCCAAATGCATACGATTATCTCATGAAAATTGGAAAGAAAAAATGGTCACGTGCTTACTCTCCGGTATGAAGATACGCGATGTTGACATCAAGCATCACAGAATGCTTAAACTCATGTCTACGACATGCACGTCAGATGCCTGTGACTGTTTTGATTGAGTTCATTCGTGATATGATGCAAAAATGGTTCCATGATCGTCTGAATCTTGCAAAGACTTTGCGCACACATTTGGCGACATGGGAAACAACTTTGTTAAATCAGCGTAACGAAGAATCTACAATGTTCACGGTATGACTGGTCGATGGGAATGAATTCTTGGTTAAGGATGGCGATAAAGACGGTCTGGTAAACCTTATAGAGAGGACGTGTACTTGTCGAGAATTCCAAATTGATATGTTGCCATGTAAGCATGTCAGCTGCTTTATGTGCTTGTAGAAAACCATTCATCAATTTTTGCTCGGATCATTATAAAAAATCCAGTTTGGTAGAAGCATATTCGGGAGTTATTAGACCAGTCGGGCACAAAAGCGAGTAGGGCGTTCCTGAAGACATCAGCTCAATAGTTGTGAATGCTCCTCCATGGGTTTCGCAGGCTGGCCGACCAAAGAAAAGTAAGATTCCATCATCCGGTGAGTATCGTGGAAAGAAATCTAGAACATGTTCATGGTGCAAACAAATTTGGCAATAATCGTCAAAATTGTCCAACACCCCTCGGATTCACAGTGTCAAGTACGTTTGAGACTCAACCTACTCAAACACGTAAACAACGCAAATGTGGTGGTTGTGGGGGTCTAGGCCATAACAAACGAACATGCTCCCACGGGCAGACTAGCACAACATATTCGTGGCATGATGAAGATGTTATTGGTGTTTAAAACCTTTTTTACTTGTTGATTCTAGAAGTTGTATTTGAACTTAAATATTTTTGATGTCAGATGATGTATTTGTTTGAACTTCAGTTTATTTATTATTGTTAATTCATGTACCAGGTTCCAAATATATTGTGGCAGTAAATTATTTTTTTGTCAGTAACAGGTACCAAGTGTAGATAACATTACACGGTGAAATGTAGATAACATTACACAGTGATATGTAGATTACATTATACGGTGAAATTTAGATAACATTACATGGTGAAATGTAGATAACATTACACGATTATTTTGAACAATGAAAAAGTATTCATGCTACCATCAAGTATGTAATCAAGATTAAACATTCATGTTACCATCACAATTAGTTCAACTTTTTTTAACAAATACCATGTATAAAGCGTATTTCTTGTGGGAATAATCGCATTTCATACTACCAGGTAAACAAAACAATTATATTCTAGCCCTTAGATAACATTACACAATAAAATGAAGAGAGCATTACACGATCGATTAGAACAATGGAAGACCAAAATGACTTCACATGTACACTAAGTATGTTAATATGTTCACTGTCTTTCAACTAAAGCCACAAAAAAGTCAATATGTTAACCAAAATATTCAGCAAATGTAGTATCTAAACAAAATATTACAGCATCCAAATAAAAAACCTAATCTTCCTCTATTGAACACCCAAATATAAGCCATGTCTTTCCTCAACCCGGGGACGGTGTCCTTAGTCCAATTCCACTGTTGGTCCTTATTATGCATTATATTCTTGATTCCTTAGAGCATAAAAATGCCGCAACTGGTTTCATCGTGTTGCTGTGGAAATTGACATGGAGACAGTCTAACGGCCTTCATACAATCTAGTGACTTGCGGGGAGCACGTTTACTAACCTCGTAGTAAGCCGACTGATTACAAATAAGTGGGAATAATCGCCATAATGGCAGCACCTGTTCTTCTCTAAACTTGTCATCCGTCGGTTTCAAATATGATGCAGAGTAGTATATTGTAATGACCCAAGTGAGAAGATTGACTTTGCACAACACCCAATGGCCGCTGTCCACATGACAAGGAACCAAAATCTGCCACAAAAAACATCCGTTATATATTTTGTGTTCAAAATTTAATTCTTAAATCTTCGATTCATTAAAGAAATGTTGTAATTCTAATGGTAGAAGAAATTAACCATCTCCACATTTGCCCAATGTGTGCCCCAAAGGGGTTGCTCCCCGATTGCATACGATATCCAATCTACGGGCACCTCAAACTTAGCCGAGACAAATCGATGTGCCAACCTTTCATGCAGATCCGGCTGAAATTGGGCTCAACATTTACTAAGTGCATCCTGAACAAAGGTGTTTCAGTTAGTAATAATAGTAACAAAGAAATAAGCCAAACCAAAGAATTTGTATTACTTACAAATAAATTGCAATCAAGTACAACAACATGCTTCGAAAAGTCTTCTCCCGTGCTAGGGTCATTTTTTCGCTTGTACAACACATTGATGTATGCATCCGCATGTTCATTTGACAACCACTCATTGAGGTCCTCCAACGTTTTGAAAAATGTTTGTGTTACACATGCTTCGATCACCACGTTGCGGCTGTAAAGTTAAACACAATTATGAACATAATTACCCACATACTTGACAAGAAACAGTACATGTTCAACATTTACTATCAATCTTTCTTGCTAGCCTTGAAAGCTTTGTACTGCCTCATTGGGCATGTCTTCCTGTTTTGTCGTCTGAAAGGATCGGTGTATGGACTTTGCTTATATTTTGACCTCAAACGATCCTTGGCAACATCAGTAGGGTCCATTATTTTTGGATGGGGAGGAGTAAGGGCTGTTGAGGTGGCTGGTTGTGGGGAATGGGCTGAAGGCGTGGTGGCTAGTTCAGGTGCAGTAGCTGTTTGTTTGGTGGCTGGTTGGGTTGTTGTGGTGGTTGGTTGTGGGGAATGTGGTGTATGAGTTGTTTGTAAGGTGGGTGGATCGGGGACAGTAGTGACTGGTGGAGGTTTGGTGGTCGGTTTAGGTGAACGGGTTGTTTAAGTGGTGGCAGATTGGGGTAAGGTAGTTGTTACAGGGAATGCTGGTTAGGGTGTAATGGTAATTTCTATGTTGGCTGGTGGAGGTGTACTGGGTGATTCTGTGGTGCCAGGTTGGGGTAAGATGGCTGATCCAGGGATGGTAGGTTGGGGTATTGTTTCTGTGGTGGTAGGTCGGACTGATGTGGCGGTTTCAGTGATGACTGGTTGGGGTACTGTTTTTGAGGTCCTTGGTTGTGTGTCTCCATTTTTTCCTGAGCGATCACCATTGTACTCCATATTTCAGTTTGTATCAAACAAATCTTCATTATCTTTATCACCATGCTCTTGCTCATTCATGCAATCATGATCGCTCTGTGGAAAAAATAAAAAAGACAATCAAATAAAATTAAAATTAAAATGAAATACAGCTTTGTAAGAGATGAAGGAAACATACCTGAAACCCCCCAACATGTTGAAACCCTTCACTCTGCAACTTTGCAATTTCTTCCACTCCAATTTCACGGATAAGTTTTTTGAGTTCTGTTATTGAAGCAGATGGGGTTTGGAACGTGGGATTAGCCGATTCTTGAGGAAAGGGAGGTGGGGAATCATGCCGTGTCGGCTGTCTACTTGATGTTGCCTTTTTTAGTGGCCTTCGTTGTCTTTATTGAGCAGGGACATCGGGACCTTTATAGCGTCTTTTCCTTTTCTTCCCAACGTTGTTTCCTATCGGCTCTGCTACCACTTCATTGGCACCAATTAAGACCGAAGGTTCAAACTGTGGTCCTATGGATATATCTACATCAACGTCCACCCAATAATCTTGTTTTGACTCACGTTTTATAGGAGTGAGCTCTTGTCGACCAATGAGCTATTTTAAAAAGTTCAAAGTCAGTAACATAAAAAAATTCTACAATATATGAAATGTAAAACAAAAAATAAATAAAAGAAATTATGTTAATTCACCTTTCCTTCTAACTCCATTTCTAACCAAGTTTCCCGTATTTTTGAAGCCTTTGTGATGAAATCAAATTTTTTGAAGCGTGGATAACCAGACCCTAAGTAATGGCCCAGCTTATGGCGCATCACTGGAATGGCCTCCATTGCCCAAAACTGCCAAACAAAAAGAAAAGTAAATCAAATTATACATTAAATCAAAAATATATAAATAGAGCATTATTAAATTTTAAGGATACCTGAACACCCCAAACAAAACCATAAAGGTTGTATCTACATGTTGGACATGTGGGATCAGGCATCCGGAATCCTTGACGGATGTAATGCAGTGTCATCTTGAAAACGAAGTGGCCCCATGCAAACATATTAAAGCCATTTGTGTCTTCAGCCAATGTCATAAGCCAATATGAAATTTGAGTCCTTTCATCTACACCGAAAAGAATGTAGTTTACAAACAACACTAGGGCCATCTTTAAATTATCACCTTTGCGATGAAACGACTTCGCCAAAAACAAATCGATAACTTCGTCCAACAACAAACGCGATCCACCAAAATATCTAAAGTGTATACCATCTGTAACAGGCTCATATACCCTTGAAAATATATCTGTTAGCTCGCCAAACTTTAGACCGGTACATAAACAAAACTCTCTAGCACCAAGCCTAACCTTAGTCTTCCCCAAACCGAACCACATTTCGTTAATGCTAGCACCGGGAGGTATGATTTGTCTTAAAAACAAATTGTGCATGTACTGGGCTTGGAAATAACCCCCTGCTGGCAAATCCAAATAATGACCAAAACAGCTGCTCTTGAACTCCTCCAACTCACCCGTAACTATCCAACACACTTTCAATCTGCCGTATGAACTTATGTTTACAATGAGTGTTTATCGTAATGTTATATGACCACGTATCCCTTGAGTATACCAAACACTGATCCAGATCTTCTTCCTCAGTACTAACCATCTGCATTCAAACAGTTTGCAATACTCAGGTTCAAACTATTTCCAGAATATTTACACGATGTAATATACAATTCAATACACGATATAATATACAATTCAATACACGATGTAATATAACATACATTACACGATGTGATCACAACTTTATTACACGATACCATATGAACCATTCTTGTTTTCAAAATGAACTATATTCATTAACACACACAGCCGCAACAACAACAACAAATGGGGGGGGGGGGGGGGAGGCAACAAAGTCACGCAATTGCTATCATTATTTCTCATCAAAAGTTCAAGCTCAATCAAATTAACAGAACACAAGCTTTTTTAAACATAAAAAGCCAGGTTATGTTTAAACAAAAGTTCATACTCCTCACCATAATAACAGTCTCAAGCATAACCACATCGACTAAAGTACTCGAATCTCCATTACAACTTTGATCAATTCGACATATCCTCTCACTGATATGTTGCCGGATAGATGCTGCAGGTGCTTCACTTGACCCCACTTCATCATTTTTCGACCCACAGCCCCCGTCTCCTCCCCCATTGAAACTCGAAATTCGATCAGAATTCAAATCAATCACAATTTCTAACATAACACCATCAGCTGAATTGCTTGAAATTTCAACAACTACCACATTATCACAAGTCTCTTGATTTATTACTCCCTTTAGTGCTTGCAATTCATCAACATGTGATACCAAATCCTCTCTATCATCTGAATTCATCACAACTACAGGCTCCAACACACCCCATTACTCGATTTGCTTGTATTCTCACTTGTAATGACACTATCTAGACTCAAATCCTCACCTAATGTTCGATTCTCCAGATCCATTAATCTCTCGAGAAACTTGTCAAAATACACTCACATATGCAGTTTTTATGAATACATGCAAGAAAAACATTATCTCTTCTAGTGGTATACCACAAGCAATGCCAAATAAATCACTTCACTTTTGGAAATAAATCCTCGTTAAAAGAAAGAACAACAGTAAAAAGAAATCCAACAAATTAATAATGACAATTCACAACGCATTAACTCCAATAAAAATCAAACCTTTCATATCTGTAAAACAAACCCACAAACCAAATCGTCTATTCAAATCATTCCTTCACATATATGAAACACACAAATCGTCTTTTGAAGACAAATCAAATTAACACCCATTGGAATACACACAACCCTAATTCAAATTAGGCAAGCAAAATTATGTTTGGAAAACCTAACTTCCCGAATCACACCATAAAATTATGTTTAGAAAACCTAACTTCCCGGATCGAAGAACATACCTTCGTCGATTTCTGACGACAACTTCGTCTTCAAAGGGAAACAAATGTTCGACTATGCTAGAAATAACAAAGCTTCTTCGTCGACCTTCGTCTTCGCCGAAAATCAACAGTCGTCGCCTTCAATATCTTCTTCGTCCACCGGAAATCAACCAGTCAGTTTCCAACAGTTTGCTAGGTCTCTTAGTAAAACGATCTCTTTTTTTTTTACGATTTACAATTTACTTTCCAATTTTTTTTTTCTTTTCAATTTTCAAAATTAAATAAATAAATGACATGTCATTTCCCTTTGAGGGTATTAATGTCCATAAAACTTTTCTCTTGGATAAAAACAATCAACTTATTGAATATAGATAATCTTGAATGAAACCTTAATTTTATGGCTATTTAAAAAAAAAACCCTTTCTTTTTTACAGAAAGCAAAGTGTCTTGTTAGTTCTCTCTTTATACACAACACAGTAGTAACATGGACATATAAATGACTGCCAAACCTTGTAATTTACGGTACTAGCTGTATGTTTTTTTGACATACAACATGCGACCGTGGCGACTCGTCGAATGAACGATCTTACTACCAAGCCGCATTGGACGGTAGTGAGAAGTTATTTGTTAGTCAACAGTTTTCATTAATAAAAGCTATATTTCTCTCATCACTATATGAGTAGTTGATTGATCTCACTATACAACGGCGACTTCTCTGCTCTGTACAACCACTAAATCACCTAAAAGAAAATTTCTGAATTTACTTCTGCTTAAAGGTCACCATGATGAAGAAAGCTACGATTCGACTAACAATACCAAAGAGTATAAGGAAGAGTAAACATTGAGCCCAATCATTAAGATCATAGCCGCTTTCCATTAACGACTCGCAGCGTGTTATCAGCCACACTCCGGAGTACCTGAGGAATAAGAAAAACAGTAAACTATGTGTGTTTAACTATGCAATCATCAATTAAAGAATATGCAAACTAAAGAATTCCAGTTGGACAAACCTTTCTGCATGTGAAATGACAAAAGCTTCTAGAGCCCACCTTGTGTAGCAAAAATGTCCGAAGTGCTTCATAGCTAAACTATCGTTGTCTTGGGTTGCAATGAGAGTCAAAACAACAGGAAGAATCACTGACCACTGCAACAAAATAAGGAAGAATTAGATCATTAGATTAAAAAAAACCTATCTTCCAGTAAACAAGGCAAAATTAAATGCATCGTAATGTAGTATACCAGTTGGGCAGGAGTAGGTTCAAGGAAAATGGTGAGTGCATATGCTATACCAGTCACGCAATACACGAGGCAAAGTAAAACAATGTAATTATCTGTGAAGCTTGATCTGGGATTGTTGAAGAAATAGAACATGGATAAATAAACCAGAGGCTTAATGATTGTATTGAAATCATCAACTGTATCCTTGGCTAGAAAATAAGCCAGGCTGCTCATCCCAGATGCACTCTCTCTTTTGTAGAGCAATTTGTCCAGAGCAAATGATCTTAACGCTGCAATCTTGCATAGTAGTGCTGCATATCAATAATTAACATTATGGAAAATAAGAAAAGTCATCAAGTGATGTTTTTGTAACCATTTTTTCCGAACAAAGGTCAGAAAAGGTGAGATGGAAGTTTTATTTGAAATGGTTGAGAAAGTGCCGATAGTAACATAGTTAGATCTAATCATTAGAGGTGATAAAATGCATATCAAACTCATTATTATCACGAATAACTACATTTTTTTTAACTTACAAACAGCAATGACAGTGTAAGTATAGCCGAGGGACCCAAATGTTTCATCGCTCACTTTCGCTAGAGTTCCTAAGCAGGCTCCTGCTACCAACAGGATCAGATAATCAACTGCTTGTATTCTTGCTTCTCTTAGTCGCTGTTTACCAACCCTGAAAAAATGTTCATATATAATAAGAAGTGTAACAAATGCAAAGAAGGCTCATGTATTCCCAAAATGAAAACCATCTCCACTTGTTTCAGATTAATTATGACCTTTATCATAAGAGCACACTGCCCGGGGTACACTAACATTTTCAATATGATTGCAGATTTCATATCAAGGTTGCAGATTCTAATCTAGACGTGCGATGGTTTGATTTTTTTGCATCATTCATGTTATAATTCTAAAAGAAATGTAGAATTTATGTCACATATATTCCTAAAATATGACAGGACAATATATTCTTTATACCTTCCAAGAAAGTATCTGTACTGGCGAGTTATACCAGGAATTAGCCGGTTGGATAAATCAGATCGTATGAAATTGTGCTGGATATGATCACGCTTTAGCTCAACATTACACATCATATCCTCCCATAAATCTCCAGCAAAAGATTGCCCGGTGTCTTCAGCTCCAGGATCTGCTACATTGCCAGCCAAGGATGTGGCATCCCCATCAATATATTGTAGCATATCTGAAGGTACTGGATATCCATTATGTAGCATCCACCTCACAGGAAGCTGCTGATGAGTCACACCTCCATTTGGTTTCACTGTGCCTTCTAGAATGTCAATGAAATGGTCTGGACGATTCACACGGTCTGGTACAGTGATCCCAAGGCCGGAAAAGTACTGTTCAACTTTCTTCACAGGTCCTTGATAAACGGTCATACCACCTTTTGCTAGAAGTATGAAATCATCAAACATTTTGAACAATGCATAGCTGGATAAGAAGAAAGTAATTGTTATCTTTGCTAGAATAAGATATGCAAAGTTGAGGGAAAAAATTGCAAACGTAAAATCTAAAAGTTTGCCATTCACCCTTCAAGGGCATACATAGAGTAACAGCCATCCCAATCTTCAGTATCAAGTGAATTTAAAAACATAAAAAGTATACTAGTTGACTTAGAAAATTTAATTCCTAAACTGATTGTATTTTCTAGATCCAACTCAACTATGGACAGAACAATCAAAGTAAAAAGTATACTCGGAGACAATTACTCATAAGTCAGTATTTGCCCACACAACTCTAACCCCCTCTTAGACAGATTGCTAACTTCAGCGAAGATGTACTTGGTGTGAAATAAACAGACTACTTGAACTACTTCCCAGTACATATATGTGCATGTCAATGTGTGTTCGCTATGTGGGTGTGTATGAGAGAGAGGAAGGGAGGCATACCTTGGTTGGTGAACTACCATACATATGTTAACCCCTTCAAGAGCTTCACGTCTCAGTGCTCTAAGAAGCAACTGTGAAGATGAACTGTCTAAACCAGTGGTGGGCTCATCCAAGATCAAGAGTGAAGGTTCCATGACCATTTCCATCCCCACATTAACACGCTTCCTCTGGCCTCCGGAGATTCCCCGGTGTTCCACTGTCCCAACAAGTGAATCTCTCACTGCTTGTAGTCCCAAGGACACGATAACTCTTTCAATAACTAGAACCTTATCAGCTTTTGGCACGTAACCAAGCAGTCTTCATTGTTTTGGAATCCAATAACAGAAATCAAATAGAAGTCAGAATGGAACAAAGTGATACATGAAATATGAAACATAATGAAAATGCAAATTTAAGTTAACGAATGGATCAATAGAAGGAAACAGACAATAAATTTCAAGCAATCTCATGAAGCTAGTTCTAATATGAAGACAGTAGTTGAAAGGAAATTTCAGTACAAAGGATGGTAACTGGAATTGTTAACTCCTTGTTACATCAAGTAAATGGGTAGGAGAAGATAAGAAATATAACTGGGGCACTGGTACTGTGAGTAGTGCTCGATTTTTTTCTTCATCAGAGATGATCACAATTGTGGAAGATTAAATTGATAAATACAGGTAAGGATAAACTAAACATGCACAGACCATGCGGCAAGCATGATATGTTTGATAAGGAAGAAAGGGAAGGACATCTACCGACATAAAACAAATGTACACCATCCATTGCATATTATGCTGCTCTAAGTAGTCACAGTATTTTGGAGACAAGAAATGAAGTTAGACAATGTGTTATATTCAAGTATTCAACCATGGCTATTCATGTATAAGAATTTGCTGGTCTTAATGATTTATGACAGCAGTTTCTATAATCTTAAATAAAAACAAATGCTGTTAGATTGCAATACAAGTTAGATTTCGCTTACCTGCATCTTGCATTGAACCGTAGATTCTCCTCCACAGTCAAGTTCCCATGAACTATGTCATCTTGCGGCACATAACCGATAATTTTCTTATGAGTGGATGGATTCGTTTTTTCCATTTACAAGAATGAAACCTGTCTTAATGCATCCAGTTGGTTTTCCTGCTAAAGCATTAAGAAATGTTGTTGTTCCAGCACCAGACTGGCCCATGACAGCGGATACTCGGCCAGGCATGAATTTCCCAGTGACAGATCTCAGCAGATGTTTGTTTTTTCCTTTCAAAGTTAGGGTTAGATCTTTAAAAGAAACCTCAATCATAGGCCTGGTTTTGATGTCAACATCAGTAGCCATTGTAATAATTCCTGAGAAGGTCAAATTGTGTTTTTCCTGCATAGCTTTCTCCTTCTCAAGTTGACCATATGCATACTTGAAAATTTGGCTGTGAGTCTGTGGTTGTTTACTCTTTGGTGCATGTTTTTTGATATTTTTATCTCCAATCTCCAGATTAAAGCCATCATGACTGTTGAGATCATCCTCAATTGCATGCATCATTTTTGTGAGGCTGCTTGCTTCTTTTTTATTGTCTTTTAAAGCTGCAGATGACTTCTCAGATGAGTTTAAAGTATCTGAAGGCAATGGTGATATCAACACGTTATCTGGGGTAGGTTTAGCTTGACCAAAAAGCTTCTGCTGATCTGGTTGACTTGTGGATTTTGTGCGAGAAAATGTCCGTGATATTTGCTGTTGCAACCCCATTGCACGCTTCTTGGCAACATTTTTTGCAGATTTCCAACCATTGTCAGGCAAAATAAAAGCTGTAAGCAGACTTTTTGAAGTCTGCCACAAAACAAGTATCTGTGGTGGGTAGGTTTAAAATTGGCCAATATTCATTCACGTTAATTGGCTCATCAATCTCCAATCTCTCAATTCTTACAACTAATAAATTTGATAAATCATACACATTAATTTACAATATTATGATGCTATATGAATTCATTGAATCAGAATGGTGTATTCAGTAGAAAAGGTAAGACATGGGGATTTAACAAAGTATAACAAATTCTAAGCTTGTAAAAAATAAAACTAAACTTACGTTTTTGAGAAATTGTACCCCTGCGGCAGTAATGTCTGCAATTGTATGAAAATATAAAATTAGCATATACAGATGCTAAACACAAAATATTTCACTATCTCATCAAACCAATTGTTGAGATAAATTTTGTGAGTTGCTTAAAATGTTCAGTTTTCAAGTGCAATAAGATGTTGCTCAACTTGCAGGTTGTAAAAACAATCGAGTTCTGGGATAAAAATCAATACCCACTACTGCAAGAGACTTTACTTGTGGTAGTTGGGCAGTATGATCCTGGCAAGCAGAAAATGTCACTACTAATCTCAACATCTGACCATATATCTGCAGTGCCACATGTGTGATTTGGTCGTCCAGAGGGAACTTTGTAACTGTATCTGCAAATTTGATCAACTGATAGACTTTAATGCATAATATAATATAAAATTGTGAGAACCAGGGAAAGAAAATCAAAGAATTTGAAGAATAGGACATGAACGTACGGGTCACAAATTTCAGTTGCATTATTGAGTTTTGCAAGTGGGCAGTAGAACCTAATGGACAAGCTTCATTTACATGAAAATAGAAACAAGAAAGGCATTAGTTACCATTTTACTCCATCAGTAAGATCTACAGATTTCACTTGCCTTCATCCTCATTTGGTTATGATATTCGAGTCTAAATATGTTTTTCAGCTATAGGAAATAATATTGCTATCCTCTAGAAATAAGTAAACTTTGCTTAAAAACCTAAGGATGTGCAAAAGAATAATATCACCAAATTAACATAGCAAATGAGAACAGAAAAACCAGAGAGAAGGAATTGTCAACCATGCAAGAACTAAGATATGAAACAAAACATTATCACTTCCTGAAAACAATATTAAGGCTGCCTTACACTTACGTATCATGCAAGGAAGACCGCGAGGGCAGAAGAACCCCTCGCAACAAGGTTGACAGTTGCGAGTTCCAGAAGGCATGTCCTTTGCATTTTTTATATCAACCTTTTTGTCAGCACTACAACCCCATCCTGGTTCACATCCAGAACTCCATGAGGTCAAATTGCAGTTCTTGTTGGGTTTCAAGTAACCGCGTTTAGATAAACTATGGAGGTAGAAATCTATCTCTGCTTCTATACATAGTCGATGTGTGATATCCTCTATGAGTTAAATCATATCAATCATCAAGAACTTTGTGAAAAAATTACAGGATAGTTAGGTGTACATGGAAAAAACACTGTAATCAAAGAAAAGCGAAATGCTGGCAAATGCCATCAAATTACTCGACCAACAAAATTTATAACTTTGATTGAGAAAGTTAAAGACATTGATTAACTGGTATCTTTGTAAAGGTTTTGTTATAAGAGTTTATATTCGTTTATATCACACAGCTATGAGCAACATTGCAAGAATCCATAGAAGTAATAAAGCATCATTTATAAAAACATTGTAATTCTGATAAAGCTCTTACCTTTTGTCTTCTTAATACAATTGGTCAAAAAATCCAAATTTTCAATAAAATCGAATGCCCCTTTCCAGTCAGCACGCCTGGGAAACGAGGAAGTTCAGAGTCTAAAGCAAATTAAAGAGCAGGAAAGGAAACAAAACAAAGCAGCATACAACATAAATTGAGATTCACTCACACGTTCTTTATGCAGAACCCCATCTGACTTTGAAGATCGTCCATCAGCCTTCCTGTGAGGTTCGAAAGCCGACCATAGATGAGCTGTGTAACGGGAGTAAGCATGGCTGGGTTACCTGTCCGACTGTAGTCATCCCCATCCACGCAGTGTGCAGTAGGAAATAAAATTGAAACCAATATAAGAGGAAATATAGCATGGAGCTCCCAATTGACATTAATTCTGACTCCACTCATTTTTATCGCTTGTAGCTCTCCAAATCACAAAATTTACCAAAACCATCTAAAAACTTGAAATGTGATTTCATATTAATGCAAGCCAAATGATGATTGACCATGGCATTGCCAGCGAATGGAACTTCAAATTCCGCAACTCTAAAACAGAATATAACTCTCCATGGACCAACAATGAAGAATTTGAGCAATTGGTGTTTGGGAATAAAAATGGTGGAATGTCAAAACTTTTTTGCACACAAGCTCAATGTGGATCAACATTCAACGACCATGACCACCCTTTTCAATCCTTCATTATATTGAATTCAGCTCTACTTTTAAAGCAAAGAATTGAGTAACAATGGTTGATGACGTCGACGGCGAGAAGCTGATATTGCTGAAAAACAGATTTTTTTTTTTTTTGTGAGAATAGATTGAGTGAATATTCTTGGAGTTGGAGGGAGGTGGTCCTGGTTTTGAGATGAAGAAATGGAGGGGAGCAATGGGTTGCTACATTGAAGGAGAAAAGTAGAAAACTATCAAGCTACTATATCTATTAATCTATATGTTATGTGTGAAGTAACTAACAGACTAACAGTCATGTCCTATGTGTATGCTTCTAAGATGTACGTCTGCCATTACATCTCAACTCTTGGATCGTTGAGACATTATATCAAACAGTTGACATTCACTACCAGTTTACCACATATTGACTGCTAGATACAAGCCTGTTTTGGATTTACAGTAATTGGCCTTTAATTCACACGTAAATTAATAAATCAATTATTTTATTTTGAATAAGGGTTGTGAACATAAATTAATAAAGATAATAGTCGATATTCAACTCTTTTATATAATTTTTACATCCAACTTGATTTGACAGTTTACGTGACATATCTTTGTCGGCTGTCAAATTAATCAATCATTCGATGTACATATCAAGTTGATACAAATGTTAGATAAAAGAGTTGGATGTCTAATATTATCCGATTAATAATTGTAACTCATTTCCTTTAATTTTTTTCTACAATAGAACAAAACCCTAACTAGCCTTTAATTTACACAAATGAATAATTGTAACCGTTTTCTTCTAAATATTGTTATATATGAAGGGTGCGTTTGATACAGAGATGGGATAGGATAAGGTGGAACAGAACTGGACTGGACATGTTGTTGTATATTGTGTTTGGAAGGTTTGGACAAAACTGTAAACTGTAAACTGTATTGTTATGCGTTTTGTATGATTGGGACAGGACGGAACAAGAGGTTCGAATGGCCAAAGTACATCTTTTATATATATAACAACACAGACTATAATATTATATATTAATATATAATAATGTTATTGGTAAAATCTAAAGAATGATAAGTCAACATAACTACCCAAAGATACAGGAGTTGGAGATGCCACGTCACTAAGAGTCAACCTTCCTGAACCTACCTAAGCTGACTAAAAATGGTTTCATGACACCCGTTTGGGGCTATCAAGATAGTCAGGTCAAAGCCTTCGGTCGGGATTGAATCACTGGTCAGAGAGAATAAGGTTTGGTCGGGTTTTGGCAGATGATCGGCAGATCGACACGTGGATACTATCAAATACATACAGAATGAGTCATACTCTAATAAGATGTCTCGAAGCACACTTTGATAAGGAAGCGAATTTCCCTATCGATGCCAGCGTCCAAATTAGGCAAGAGACCTAATGCGTGAAGAGCGTGAAACAGGAAAGAAGAATAAAACGACTCAAACACGTCAACTTCATTTACTTGTATTGCACGAATTAGGGTTCTATGCATGTACAAATAGACCCTAATAACACCCATGAAAGGCGAATGTTGTGGACCCCAATACACCGAGAACAGATCCACTTTCAAGAACTCCACCATCAAGCGGACACGACGTCGTCACAACCACTAACCTGACTTCGTCGTACCAGCTCTATACACCCATGGTAGCTAAAGGACCCAAGGTGCGCTCTGAGATCGTGGCAACTACTCTAGGCGCGCCATAAAAGTCTGGAAGAAATAGAGCAGAGAAACGGGACAAAAGAGGGCGTTCACGCAGAAGAAGCAGCCCCCACCAGGATAGAAGGGTGGAGGAACATGAGAAGTCAAGCTCACGCGAGGATATCACATGGTACGACGGTGCAAGATTATAACCTAAGAAGGAAGACAGATATGATAGACGAAGTAAAAAGCCCCGATCGAATTTAAGTGATGACGAGCACGTTCCCAGAGGGCGAAGGCACCCGTATGGGATCACAGTGCACCAAAGTTTAGACATGCATGGTGAACCCGAAAGGGAGCGTAAAGTTTTTCTCAGAAGGATAGAAGCTTTGGAGAAAAATCAAAATCAAGATATCCCCCATGGTCGGGAGTCTTGGGAACCCATTCGCCGATTCCATTAGGCGGGCTCACTTTTCAGGGAAATTTAGGATGCCACATGTGGAGCAGTTCAAAGCCAATATTGATCCATAGGAACACGTTAGGAGATACCAGAACGTCATGGCTCAGTATGATTATGACGACGCTCTCATGTATCGTACGTTCCCTTAAACATTAGGGGATCAATGATCCAGATGGTTCGAAGGATTATCATCGGGGTCTATCAGGAGTTTCGAGGGGTTAACATGAGCGTTCACCAGATAACTTATGGGGAATATCCACCAGATAACTTATGGGGAATATCCAGAGGAGAAAATCGGTGTCAGCTCTTTCTACCTTGAGGCAAAGGAAGGATGAAAAGCAAAAAGATTACCTTATCGGATTCTCGCATGAGGTATCAGAGGTTCAAGACCCTAACGATGATGCGGCGGTTTCTGCATTCATAAATAGCTTGCAACACAGTCACCTAACCTTAAGCCTGAGGCAGTGGGGACCCACCACATATGCAAGCATGGTAGATCATGTTGGGGGGTACGCCATGATAGAAGAAGAACAGATTGCCCACATGGGAGAATTTGTTCATGGAGGTCGTCCTGGTCACAGTCAAAAGAACCAGGAAAGTGGTTCGAAAAACAATGGCAAGAATGACCAGAAGGGTAATGGGGAAAATGGGAAAGACGGGCGAAGAGATTATGATTGAATAGGAAAGAACTCAATGCGCCAGTACACCAATTATACACCATTAGCTAAAAGTATGAGGAAATTCTGATTGTGATAGAAGATAAAAACTTATATAAAATTACCCTTGAGGTAGTCTAGCTTCACCAGAAGAGATACTACTAAGTACTGCAGGTTCCACTAAGAGAATGGCCACGAAACCTCCAAGTGTTACCAACTCAGGGATTACATTGAGAAGCTAATCTGGGAATGTCATCTTACTGATGTCATCCTTAGACGAGGTGAAGATCGATAAAAGGATATCCACACAGGGGATCGGGACAGGAGTTATAGAAGCCCAAAGAAAGACTCGGATAACGGGGCAATCAACATCATTTTTGGTGGATCCAATACTGGAAGTAGTAGCTAAGAAAGGATGTTCGAAGTTAGGGAAGCCATGAACAACCAAAAAAGTATGGAGGTGAATCATCTAGGTTTCGATCGGAAGAAAGAAAAACAATGATGAGGACCAATAATTTTCATTGAAGCGGATGCATACGAGTCGGAGATTAGACCAAACGACGCGATTGTTGTGTCAGTTTGCATCGGGCATAGGCAAGTGAGAAGAATACTGATCGACAATGGTAGCTCAACAGACATTTTGAGCATAGAAGCGTTTGATCAACTCGGACTACAGAGGAGTGATCTCTAACCACTGAAGGTTCCATTGAGGGGTTTCCAAGGAACCGAGGTCAGGGCATTGGGAACTGTTAAACTATGAGTACAAGCTGGAAGTTTTCCTTGTACGAAGACAGTATTGTTGGATTTTATGGTCGTAAATGTTGAAAATTGGCCAGATAACGCTCTGCTAGGTCGGCCCTTCCTGAACAAAATAAAAGCCGTAAATGTAACCTAAGTGCTCATGGTGAAATTTTCGACCGAAGCTGCAGTGGGGATCATGAAAAGCTCACAGGAGTGGGCAAGGAAAGTGAATCTCATCGTATACAGGGAAAAGACAGAGTTGAGGGTAATGCAAGTGGATGCTGTCAAAAAAGATGAAGACATAAACGTAGACCCAACGGAGGCAAAGGCAGAAACCCCGACATGGTTCGATCTAGACTCGAAAGAGGCAGCGGCAGAGAGTGACAAAGACCCGGAGGTACCGACCATGGAAGTTTCCATGAGCAACAATGATCCCAAAAAGACTGTTAGGCTTGGGTCCCGACTGACAAAGCATGATCAAAGTAAGATGGTCGAACTCCTAAAAGAATATAAAGATGTGTTTACTTGGAAGCACGTGGACATGCCAGGGATTGATCCAAGGATAATTTCACAATACCTAGCAATGAATCCCGATCAGAAACCAGTTATCCAAAAGAGGAGGCACTTCAACCTAGAAAGAAGCAAGACGATCAAGGAAGAGGTGGACAAGCTATTGGTCGCAGGATCCATTCGGGAGGTGAAATATCCTGACTGGGTTGCCAACGTAGTCCTGGTGAAAAAAAATGGCCAATGAAGGATGTGTGTGGATTTCACTGACCTTAACAAAGCATGCCTGAATGACATCTTCCCTTTGCCTCGGATTGACTAGTTGATAGATGCAACGGCCGGTCATGAACAGTTAAGTTTCATGGACGCCTATTCAAGTTACAACCAGATCAGAATGTTCGAACCAGATGAGGAAAAATCCTCATTTACAACTGACTAGGGATTGTATTGCTATAAGGTCATGCCGTTTGGGTTAAAGAATGTCGGGGCAACTTACCAAAGGTTGGTAAATAAAATGTTTACTCGACAGATTGACAGGAATATGGAGGTCTACGTAGACGATATGTTAACCAAAAGTGTAACGTCCGAAGATCATCCAACCGACCTAAATGAGACGTTTGGGGTGCTACGAAAATATGGGATGAAGCTAAATCCAAAGAAATACGTATTCGGAGTACCATCAGGCAGGTTCCTGGGATTTCAAGTTCACCAAAGAGGGATCGAAGTAAACCTGGAGAAAATAAGAGCCTTGGAAGAAATGAGGTCTCCCAAGACATTGAAGGAAATCCAAAGATTGACGGGTTGCTTAGCGTCACTGAGTCAGTTCATAAGAAAATAACCGGGAAAATGCCTACCCTTTTTCAAAGCAATTAAGCAAGGCAAATGGGTAGAATGGAATGATGAGTACGAGCAAGCGTTCAGAAAAATCAAAGAATACTTGGGAAAAGCTCCGATATTATCTAAACCACTTGAAGGGGAAATGCTCTACCTCTACTTGTCCGTAACAAATGTAGTGAC
This sequence comes from Dipteronia dyeriana, assembly GCA_032871835.1. Lineage (NCBI taxonomy): Eukaryota > Viridiplantae > Streptophyta > Magnoliopsida > Sapindales > Sapindaceae > Dipteronia > Dipteronia dyeriana. The sequence goes on from CM065297.1 coordinate 15,614,491, forward strand.
AGGGTCAGTACTAGTCAGATTGGAAGAGAGAACGTAGAAACCTATATACTACACCAGCAAAGCTTTGCTACCTGCGGAAACAAGATATTCTCCAGCTGAACAAATGGCTTTAGCCCTGGTAACAGCGGCGAGAAAGCTGAGACTGTATTTTCAAGCTCACAAAATTGAAGTATATACCGACTATCCATTGAAACAGATTTTATCAAAACCCAATGTGTCGAGAACGCTAACTAAATGGGCAGTAGAACTAAGTGAGTTTGATATAGTCTACTCGCCAAGAGCGGCGATCAAGGGACAAGTTATAGCAGATCTGGTTACGGAATTCGTTGAGCCGAACAACGAAGTGATCAGGATGTTAAGAGAAAATGATATGTTTACTTGGAAACTACATGTAGATGGATCGTCAAACACATACGGCAGCAGGGCAGGCATAGTTATATCTGTAAGTTCCTCAGTTTTTTATTGTCTCATTCGTTGACAACCATATTTGAGGATTAATATGTAAAAGTAGTTTAGGTCATCATTGCTCAAGACCCAGCTCAAGCTTCAAAAGGTAAATCACTTGCTTAACCTTTTTTGAAGATTTTTTAGTGCACACACACACTCTCATGCATGCCTTTGATCATCTTGCATGAATGCTTAAATTGTCTTAATTGTGTGCCTCTTTGCTATAAATCTTGCTTAGGTGTTTGTTGCATTTAGTTTGCCCTTAGAAGAGGATTTTCCCCTTGACCGCGGCCGGGACCGCTCCATGTGCATTGCCTCCTCTGCGGTATGCACAACGGTGTTCTCCAGGTGTTACAGGCTGCTGCTACCGCGGCCTGTGCACGTTGCATGCACAGCGGTCTCCCAAGCGAAGTTTCCCAGTGATGCAACCCTTGCTCTACCGGGTCTGGACATTACCTGTACCGCAGTCCAGACAGCGGAGATTCCCAGGCGATGAACCGCTAGCTATACAGCGGTCTGGACACTTGCCTAGGCCGCGGCATGCACATCGGTCATGACGGGAATCAATTGCCCCTTGTCCAAAACGACGCCATTTCGTGTAAGGCACAATATATATATATATATATATATATATATATATGTGTGTGTGTGTGTGTGTGTGTGTGTGTGCTCTCTTCTCTTCTCTTCTCTTTGGTTGTGTGAGTCCAAGAAGCCATTTTTACTCACCAAGCTTTTCTTTATAGAGAAATTGACTCTAAGAGAGAGAGAGCTCCCAAGAATCCATTTTTACTCAACCAAACTTCAATCCATAAGCATCTACAATCCATGAGAATCTAGCATCTTCTTGCATCTTCTAAGCATGGATTCCTCTTGTTTTAATTGACTAGGTAATCTCTACATGCCTTAGAACTTGTTGTTTCATTACTAGGTCATGTTTACCTAGGAATAACATTTATTGCTTATTGATTGTATGTTTTTATGTTGAATTGCGTTTATAACATGCTTGGTTGTTGATTGTTGGTTGAGATTTATATTTTGTGATAGCTAGGGTTTGTGACCATTTTGCCCTTCTAGCTAAATCTCTATGCTTTGCATTTAGATATTGTTTAGGACTCATTGATTGCATTTTGTGATTGCATTATAGTCCTTGCCATGTTTTATGACAACTTGTGTTGATTGGCCCTTTGTTTGATAACTATGATATACTGTTGCATAACTATATCTAGTTAAGTCTTTATGAACATTCATTTAGACATTAATATCTAGGAATTGTACTTAGTGACATTCTTAAATTCCTAGATAAGCATTTAGTGTTTTGCCTAGCATTATTTGCATGTTTGAATATTTCATCATATTCACATAGGTTGTTGAACTCTTCATTGAAGTTAAGTCTTGTGGCTTCGGTGTGAAGTTGCACAAGCAAGGGAAGTCTTGCAACCAAGGGTGGGTTGACAAGCAATTGGTCGGGTGCCACTGTAAAAGGCCCAAGGGGGTAGAGTAGGAGGCGTTCACGCCAAGAGTAGTGTATCAAGGGATATCACTAGGGACTGAACCAAGAGTGGTGAGTGGCGGTGTCCATAGCCTGAGGTTGTCGAGAGTAAGAGTCCGAGAATCACTTGAGGGTGTAACCTTTTATTCATATAGTGAATTTCTGTGACCGAGTGTGACGCACTTAACAACCCGTGGTTTTTCCCATTTGGAGGGTTTCCACGTAAACATCAAGTGTTATTTATATTTCCGCACTTTATACTTGATGATGTATGTTTGTTTTATTGGGTGAATTTTGAATATTGACTAATCAAGAAAAATTGGTAATTAACTTGATTAAAACCTATTCACCCCCCCCCCCCCCCCCCCCCCCTTCTAGGTTATAGACACACACTTTCTAGGGAATTTCAATATCCATGCCAGAAGGTGACCAGGTGGAATGTGTCTTGCAACTTGACTTCAAAGCCACTAACAATATGGCAGAATATGAGGCACTTCTGACAGGCCTTAGGGTGTGCACGACACTGAGAGCAGATGAGTTGGGAATATTCAGTGACTCATAGGTGGTGGTCAATCAAGTTCTGAATGAATACCAAGCCAATGACATCAACATGGCTACGTATTTAATTACAACCATGACACTCCACGAAAGGTTCAAAGCATACAGAATCACCTAGATCCTGAAGGAGAAAAATGAGAAAGTAGACGCGCTGTCAAAATTGGCATCAGCCACCAGTGTATTTTTAAAAATAGTCCCGATTGCCCACCTGTAAAAGCCAAGTATCGAGAGCAAAATCAAGCTGAAGTGTTGGAGGTAGAATTGATTGAAGGGGAACAAGCTACATAGTGACCCCGATCAGAGAATACTTAGAGAATGGAGTGCTCCCGATGGAGATAGTTAAGGTGAAGCGTCTTAGATATAAAGCCACAATATATTCGATAGTAGAAGGAGAACTATACAGAAAAAGGGTTCTCCAAAGGCCTTCAGAAATACGTGGACCCGATCAGAGGTATGCAAATATTAGAAAGTATTCTTAGAGGAATCTGTGGGAATCACTCGTGTGGTAAAAGCTTGGCACATAAAACTCTTAGACAGGGCTTTTATTGGTCGACTCTGTTTAAAAATGCACAAGGTGTTGCAAGTCAGTGCGGAGGTTGTAAAAAAGTAGCTAATGACATCCGAAAGCCACCTGAGCAGTTGAAGAGTTTGATATCACCATAGCCGTTCGCCATGTGGGGAATAAATCTGATTAGCATGATGCCTAATGCAACTAAAGGAGGAGGGAAGCATGCCATATTAGCCATTGAGTACTTCACAAAGTGGGTTGAAGTGGAAGCACTGGTACATATCACCGAAGCTAACACCACCAGTTTTGTGAAGAAAAATATCATCTATCGGTTTGGAATCCCCAAAACTATAGTCACAGATAACGGAACTCAATTCGATAGTGATAATTCCAGAAATATGTGTCAAGATTTTGAGATAAAGAACTATTATGCCACGCCAGCTCACCCTCAGACCAATGGCCAAATGGAGGTGGTGAACAAAATAATCAAGCATACTCTGAAGGTGAAGTTGGAAGGAAAGAAGGGAAATTGGGCAGATAAGTTACACGAAGTCTTATGGGCTTATCAGACTACATAAAGGAATTCAACAAGGGAAACACCTTACTCGTTGGCATTTGGGATGGAAGCAGTGATCCCTGTTGAGATAATTCACAAGTCCCCTAGGGTACAACTCTATGATCCCGAAGGAAATGTGGAGATGATAAAACAAGAGTTGAAAGAGTTGAAAGAAAGAAAAGACATGTCCAGGGTAAGAAATGTTGCCTACCAACAGAGGGTAGCAAGGTATTACAATTCGCATGTCAAGGTTAGAAGATTCCAGCTCGGAGACCTAGTCTTGAGGAGGGTGACACTTAATACAAAAGACAAGTCTGCAGGATCGTTAGTTGACAAATGGGAAGGACCATACCGAGTGGCCGGGATAGCATGACATGAAGCATATCGGCTTTCTCGACCTGAGGGGACCAAGCTGCCCAAGCCATGCAATATGCAGTATTTAAAGATCTTCTACCCATGAGGAGATTCTTACTTTTGTTCTCTTTTATTTCCATAGCTTAAGCTTTGAATTGTTATTAGATAATTGTTTTTATTTGTTGAGAAATCAATAAAAAAACCCCAGGTGAAGCTGTTATAAATAATCCAATATAGGGTTCAAAACCAAGTATTTGCTCATAAGAGCGTTCACAGGATACCTTAAGATATCGGTCAAAGCAGATAAGGGATCCCGAGTAGCCCAGTAAGGGGGCCAAAAGCATATGTCGCAGAGACAATGCACACTCACCGAAACTAACTTGGTGCGTATGAAGCACTGTTAGGGAGCCTTCGGGCATTCAAACCCGATGGGATATGCTAAAATTTGGATAAGGCATAAATCCTACCTATAAGATAAGACAAATACGGCCATAGATGCTTATAAAGTTGGTAGGACAAGGTACGCCTTATCGCAGTGAATCTTGACTAACAAACTGTTGGGAGACGTCCCAACGACCTAATTAGCAGATAAAAGACAAGAGTCTATAAATAAAACCGCACAATTGGTTTATAAATGAACATTGTCCAATAGAAAGATAGACAAGAAGACGATCAGAAAAACAGTTTGAACGACAAAGGGTTTACCCGAGGTGGACCCGAGATCATTACAGAATATGGTTCAATTCTCCAAGGGCATTCAACCACCAAAAATGAGGCAATGAGTCAATAATTAAGTGGCGACACGCAAAGGAAAAGAAGACAAGACGACACTGGTTGTCCTGTGTGTGGCCTTAGACGAGTGGTTTATATAGCCCATATGATCGGGATATAAGTGGTTTTGTTTAGCTTAACTCATAACGATCAACTTGGCATGGGTTAGCATGCATAGCTCAGGTTGCACTAAAAATATGAATGAACGCAAGCATAAGAAACCACACACAGAAAATGGAACATATCTTGAAGATAAGCAATAATGGAAGGATATACATTAACTGTCATAGTATGCCAAAAATTATAAAATTAAATACATATGAAATAGCTACAAAATCATAGATGCATCAGTTATTACCAGCAGCTGAGGAGCCCCCAAGGCCGGAAAGAGGGACATCATCATCTTGGCCTTCACCAAAGTCTCAAAAATCTAGCTAGAAGATACTGTCATCAGGATCAGTAGACACAAAGAGAGAGTAATCTACATTGGTTGCAGGACCAATGTCGGCCATTTTGGTCAGAGAGCCACTGTCCTGACCAGCATGGAAGGACACAAGAGATACCTTCGAAGGAAGTTCGAGATGCATAGGGTGGGGATCCTTTCCAATGGATTTGCAATAGGCCTTCCATCTGATCCACTGGTTCTTGATCGCTTCTAGGGACTCTCTTTGATGCTTAGATATTTTTCGGTCCCACTTCAACCGAGCCTCTTTAAAAGACCTCTCCTTTGCAATGAAGAACATCCTGGCAGTAGCCAGACCCTTCTCAAACTCCCTCAGCAGCATAGCATCGAAAGCAAGGGACCTCTTGTACCGATCAACATTTTGAACCTCGAGGTCTGACCTGGCATCATGGGAAAGAACTTCCATACTGATCTGTTGTTGCTCTAAGTCTTTGGTGAGGTGATCATAGTGAAGTTGAGCCTCCTCAAACGCTTAATGCGCCTCCAGCGTCTTCTAGAGCCTTTTTCTCTGTCGTCTTAGCCAAGATAGCCATTGATTCAAGTTCAATGCTCCGCAACTCAACCCTGACATCTCTCTTCTCTAGCTCAATGTTCCTTGTAGTGAGCTCCCTAAGAGTCTGATCAGATGTCGTGGCTCTACTCTGAACATTCACAAGCATTTTTCTCAAGGCCATCTCAGTTGTTCTATGTGCCTTCAGCCCCTCTACATACTGGCTAGCCTTGAAAGCACTAGCAGCAAAAGACTTTAAAGCCTCATTCTTCTCGGCGAGAACAAGCTTCAACAGAGAAATCTCAGCAGCCTGTTTATTCTTCTCAGAGAGAGCCCGAGTTAACGCCTTCACTGCTTGTAAAGGATCAACGAAAGGAAAATTAGATAGTAGAAGGATCGGAAGAAAAATAACAAAAATGGTGGAAAAACTTACAAAAACGCCATTGTTAAATATCATATGGGCCCGTTCAAAATCTGCAGCATCTTTGGCAACCTCCAAGTACCCTTCACCAATGTATCCAACCCCGGATGACATTGAGCGAAGCATGGAAAGGGGTCGGTCTGAGAACTGCTGGATGAAGGGGGATAAGAAAGCTCAGCGGTGGAAACAGTAGGAGCAGACTGATCTCGAGAAGAAGAGGGGATAGTACGGTCAGCAGTGGTTGGAGTCTTTAAAATTCCAACATCTTCCCCAAGAAGATTAGTAGATGCAGCAACCAGAGGGCCTTCGTTATCAGAAATTTGACTTTCGATAGCACCTGGGAGAAAGAGACCCAACAGGTATAGTAGAAGGAGCACCAATAGGCTCACTGGCCCTCATATCCCCCTCCAACTGTACAGTTGTTCATTCCCTTGATTCCAAAATAGAATGGAGAGCCTGCTCCTTCGTCAAATCTAGGAAATCTTCATTGGCTACTTTCTCCCCATCGTCGGGGACCACCATCATCACCTTCGGAGTTAGAAAAAATGATTTGACTCCTAACGGTAAACTGCATAGAAGCCTTCATAGAGCGTTGAGAGGGTGGCACAGCCTGAACCTGGGAAGACTCATTGGAAGAAAGCGTCTGGTCCGTAATCCTGATTTGTTCGGAGGAGGGGACAGAAGACAAGTTTGATGCACCCCGATCGCTCATTCTCTTGGACCGTAGTTCTTGTGAGATGAGGTTAGATTCATATGTATGTTCCACCAGATCATATTGGGGTGGAGCAATTCCCTGAGCAACCTGATCGGCTGCAGCCTTCCTACTGACCCGATTGACATTCTTGGCTTTCTCAGCCTGATCACCTATGACGATGTCCACGTCATATACTGAAAAGAAAAGTGTCACACGGTAATCAGCAATCAGTGTAGAGGAAAGGTACACATGTCAGATTACATTGAAAACAAAGCAAGGGTGACTTACATCATTTACGACGGGCAGAGATCGCGGAAAAAAACCCTGCCTCGACCAAATCTGCCTCAACATAAAGGAAACAGCGATCCCTCTTCCCAAGAAGTCTTAACCGCCTTGACAACCATATCAGCCTGGCTCTTTGTCAGAAAGGGAAAAGTCTTGTTCCAATGCCCAGGACTAAGGAAGTTCCTTGGAACTCTGTTCCGTATCAGTCTTTGTACGGGGTCAGCAACGACTACTTCACCCCAATCACCTCCAACGAAGAACCAACTGTTCTTCCAGTACTTGTTTAAGGAGGGGAACCCCTAGATAAAACCCTAATGATCTTTGTCCGAAGGGGTACAGGTTTCCCCTTATATCCATGAGGAATCCATAAGCTCTGAGATGTGGATAAAAGGTAGAAAATTCCCTTACTATCAGATCGGTTCAGCGTATAAAAGTTAAGGATCTCTTATGGGGTCGGGGGTTGTTTCGCTCCGAGTTTTTTCATGGGTGCCCCAGACTGATCAACATCCGGTAAGAATTGGGGGTCAGTTGGATGGGAGCAATGCCAATGTTCGCTAGGAATCAAGCGATAAAAGGTTGAAGGGGGGAAGTAATCCCTGAGGACAACATAGCCTCGTATATAGCGACTACATCTGAGGAAGGATTCCACACAGCCCTTTTGCAGCTACAGTACAATTTTTACGCACTGGTCAGATCAAATTGGTCATCGAAATTTGCTAGTTCGACCTCAATCACAACGTTTATCTTCAAGTCAAAAGAACAGGGATGGTCAACCCTGAACTTTAGCATCCGAGCTTGTCACTCCGATGGTACGTCCTTTATTTTGAGAAGTTGTAAAGATATCTTCAAGTCGATCGTTGAGCGTGCAGATTCCTTAGGAGAGGCCCTGGTGGTCCACCTGGAGCTGCTTTGTTTCTACATATCTACATAAACATCATCCGAATCAGAGTCAGAAAGATCAGAGGGGAAGGGAGCAAACTCTGGGTGAATCATAGAATAATCCACGTTTAATGCAATGAGTTGGTAAGAAGTAAGAAGATGACCCTAGAGAATGGACTCGATCCTAACGATATTCTCATTATCACCAGCCTCAATGGCAAGAAGAAGAAGCTCAAAATATTGATGACGAAGAATAGGGTTCATACCTTGAAAAACGTTTGAAAGAATGGAAGATCTGAGAAGAGCAAGGGGCTCGAAGGAAAAGAAAGTTAAGGATTATTTTTTGCTAAAAATATCGAATCGTAAAAAGAGAAGTGAAACGCCTCAAGACAATATATACAAGCAAGTGACGTCACTAGGTAGACATGCGTCATCAGCCGAAAGTGGGGAAAGGTGTGCGAGAATCGAAAGCCACGCGCCATTTGAATTTCGAAAAAGATGCGCAATGATTTTATTAGCCGAAATATGCATGGTTGATAACTGTAGCGCATTAAAAGGGCATTGATGGACTACAAGACAAAAATGATAGAGTGAATTAAACACACGTAGCCAAACGCATCCTACTTGCGACGGTTGTTTTTCCGACCTTGTGTGTTTAACGGGGTATTGTTATTGGTAAAATCTAAAGAATGATGAGTCAGCATAACTACCCAAAAATGCCGGGGTTGGAGATGCCACATCACCCAGAGTCAACCTTCCTGAACCTACCTAAGCTAACCAAAGATGGTTTCATAACACCCGGTCGGGGCTATTGAGATGGTCGAGTCAAAGCCTCCGGTCGGGATTGAATCACTGGTCGGGGAGAATAAGGCTTGGTCGGGTTTTAGCAGATGATCGGTAAATCGAAACGTGGATACTATCAAATACATGCAGAATGAGTCATACTCCAATAAGGTGTCTCGAAACACACATTGATAAGGAAGTGAATTTCCCTATCGATGCCAGAGTCCATTAGACAAGAGACCTAATGCATGAAGAGCACGAAACAAGAAAGAATAATAAAATGACTCAAACACGTCAACTTCATTTACTTGTATAGCACGAATTAGGGTTCTACACATGTATAAACAGACCCTAATAACACTCATGAAATTGGGGAAGATAAATTAAGACTCTAGATAGCACAAGAGACTGAGTGTGTAATCGATTATGCATAGTAGAGTTCTTCCCTCGCCGGTTTCTGACAACCGTAGACGTTTCCCCGTTCTTGGGGTTTTACTACGTAAAACCTTCGTGTTTCTTTTACTTTCTTAACTATTCGTAATTAGCAATTCTGTGATTTCATATACATTCTGTTCGACGCGTGATCCATCCAAAAATCTCTGTTAACAAATAATATTATATAATATTATATAAAATGATCTACAATATATTATTATATTATATATATATTATATCATATTAATATATAATAATATGATATATTATATTATTATATATATTATAATGTATAATATATATATATATATATGATATAATAAACATTATTATTATTATTATTATTATTATTATATATAAAAGATATATTTATATTAAATATATTAAATTATATATATTATTATAATATATAATTTATTGGATATGATTGTAATTGTTTGAAAATTTAAAGGGTAAATTGATCTTTTTGACACTTGTACCATGTCATAGGACAAGTTGTCCTAGGGTTTTGGGTGAGACAATTTTTTATGATTTTTGTCACATCTTATCCCGTCTTGTCTCATGTTAAGAACGCAGTAAACGTGCGATAAGAACAAACTGTCCCACGTTGTCCTGTCTTGTCCTGCGTACCAAACACACCCGAATAGAACAAAACCCTCATGTTCCCAACACAACATTACAAAGCTATTCTTTTCAACTAAACATAAATACAAACAAAAAGCTATTCCAAAGAGTTTTTATAATTATGCAAATGTTGTTTATTACCGAATTTTAATCTAAGGTCATGTTTGGTGTATGGGATGAGATATGACTAATTTTAAATTCGTCTTTCATGTTTGTTGCTTGCATGAGATGGGATTATTTAATCTCATACAAGCAATTTATCCCATATTGGTGGAACAATTAGTCCCACAACTTTATACTTTTTTATTTTATTTTATTTTTTCAGTTTTCAATTTATATTATTTTTATGTAATTAATAATTAATAGAATATTTTTTATTTAAACATTTCAAAATTAATAAATTTCAATATAAATAAATAAAATAAATATTAATTTGTTTAAAATTGATTATAAATATTTAAATTATTTTTAAATAAACAATTTAAATATTTTAATGTTAAAAAAGATTATTTTAAATGATTATTTTAATCGGTCTAATTCTATACAATCATTTTATACAAATGAGGTTTGGCTATTTAGTTATTATAATATTTAAACATATTTTAAAAATATTAATTATTAATTAAAAATGTTATTTTCTTTAATATTACTTTTAAATATTTTTTTTTTTTTAGAAAATTAAATAATTTATTTATTTCAAAAAAAATAATTTAAATTAATTTATATTAATAAGTTTACATTGTATTAAATATAGGGATATTATTATTTTTTCCCCAGAGGTTTGCCATATTCATAACTTTGCTCTCTTTAGTTTAAAAAATGGTCAGTTTTCCCATTGAAAACCAAGTTAGTCAAAGATTTACACCATACCATTAATATTTCTATTAAATAGTGGTTTGACTGTTAAACACCAAAGGTAATATTGTAATTGTGCTACTTAAAAAAAGGGATATTATTAGTTTCCCTTGAGGTTTGTCATATTCATAATTTTATCCCATCTAATTTAAAAAATGGTCAGTTTTCCCTTTGAATACCAAATTATTCAAAGATTTACCCTCTACCATTAGGAATTGAAAGCTAAACACCAAGGGAAATGTTGTAATTATGCTACTTCTAAAAAAAGAAATGTACTTTCTCCATTACTTTTATTGTTTTAAAGTAATAATAACGTTGATTTTTTAAAAAATAATGGAGAAAGTATGTTTTTACCCTCCTAATAATATTGCTGATTTTTTTAAAGAAAAAATTAGAATTAAAAAAGTAAAAACTCATCACTGTATGTTCATCTCCAGATTCAATCTCTACCGTCCTTCTCAAATAATTACAATTAATTTTGTTAAAGGAAAATCAAAATTAATAATAATAATAATAAACCTTTAAAAATAATGGTAATAAAAAAACCATTAAAAAGTAATAATCATAATATTAAAACCTAATTTAAACTTAAGCACTAAAATCTTCTTCTATTGTTTTTTTTTTTCAACTGATTTTTATTCTTCAGTTTCTAGTGAATGAAATCATTTGAAAAAAAAAATGGTTTCTTGTTCTGTTTCTTGTTTGGATTATGGTAAGTAGATTTAAAATTAGTGATTTCCATTTCTGAGTTTTGATTTTGGTGAAAACTAATTTTTTTTTTTTAATTCTAGAATTTTTTTAAAGTAGCATAGTTACAATATTGCCCTTGGTGTTTCGGGGCAAATATTTGAATAATTTGGTTTTCAGGGGAAGACTGACCATTTTTGAAAGTAAAAGGGACAAAGGTATGAATATGACAAACCTCAGGGGGGAAATAATAATATCCATTTTTTGGAAGTAGCATGGTTACAATATTGCCCTTGGTATTTAACGGTCAAACCACTATTTAATGAAAATTTTGATGGCTGGGGGTAAACCTTTGAATAATTTGGTTTTTAGAGGGAAGACTAACCGTTTTTGAAGCTAGAGGGAGCAAAATTACGAATATGCAAACCTCATGGTGGAACTAATAATATCCCTGAAATATATGATAAAATTCTTTTTTTTATTCCATCTCATGCCACATCAAACGAGAGATAGGAATATTTTAATCCAATCTCATACATCACTACACACATCACAACACTAAATTTAGTGCAATCCTGTCACGTCCAATCCAATCAAATTCAATCCTATAAAATTAATCATATCTTATCTCATATATCAAACGAGCCTTAAGAGTATAAAAATTAAAAAATTAAAAACGAAAAAGAAAATTAATTTTCCTCATAATTTACCTATTAACTATGGTTACCACTCTATAAATCATCCATGATAATTTCATCCGGACCTCCGTACAATGTTTCTCACATGTGAGGTAAGGTTTATAATTTTATAATTATTATCAAGTGTGGAATTTCTTACGAATTTTTTATGTAAGTTCACGATTTATCACATATAATAAACCGTGTAAAAATAATTTATATGATTTATCATATATAACAAACCGTAATCTCGTACGAAAAAATTATACGGGATCCCGTACTAGAAAGTGACTATATAACTCTATATCTCTATATCTCTATATCTCTATATCACAATATCAAACTTACCATGTGCTTGTAATTATATCTAACTTTGGGGTTGTTTGTGCAATTTTCTCTACATTTTACGTGAACCACTCACTGAGTCGCTGGTTCGCGAGAGACTCCAGTCTCCGGTCTCCACCAAAAGGAAGACAAGACCCGAAGACTTTTCAACTTTTGCGTCTCTTTCCTTCTTCTTTGTTCTTTCCCTCTACTCTTTACTCGTCTTTGTCTTCTAGAACAGTGTTTGTTTCTCCCAATTCACACCTGTATTTCTTCTTCTTCTTTTTCTTGTTTCTTTTTTCGTTTTGGAAACGTTCACACCTGGAATTCGGTTTGTCATTCAATAACAGTAAGAAGAATCTATTTATACATGTAATTATAATAACAGTTATTGTTATTAGATAACAGTAAATTCTAAATACATGTATAATAAATAGTGGGTCTTCATTTTGGTTGGTCAGCTGACTTTCCTTCGATTGCCGTGTATGGACTTTCGTTTCATAGCATAACTTTACAAGTTACTTTTAGAGCCCTTCTCAATGCATTTTGTTTGGGTACTAAATACTAGGTTCCCCTTGACATTCTTGAAAATTGGAAATTTTTCATAGAAAACACCAGCTGTCAAGATTGAGAAAGGTGAGTTTTTTTTTCTCTCATGATTAGCAGTTTATATTGAAACTGTATTTCTATTAATGAATGATTACTGATTGTAGATTATAGTTATGATTCTTAACTTGCCTGAAGCTGCTAAATTTTGAAACTTTTTACATATTCATTGAATCTGATTTAATCATTTAATGTTTTGTTATTCCATGGTTTCTCATGTTATAAATACTGCATTACTTCAACCCTTTAAAAAAAAAAAAATCTTGTATGCTATTTGAATGCTTGTAAATTGAGTATTGTATCTTTATTTTTGGCATCTAGATCTGCAGTGAGAAAATTACCGTGTGTTGATTTGTTGGGTTTGGGGGATATGAAGTGCTTTCCATTCTCTAATCGGGACAAGAAAGATGAGCCAAAGACCCCAAAGTCATTTTCCACATTGACTGAGAATGGAGTAGGCAGAACTGGGTCTGAATTAAATTCACAGAATGTATCATCCACCAGCACAGAGTCCTTTGGAAGGCCCTTGTATCCTAGTACTACTCAGAGACCTAGTGATCTCAGAGTGTTCACGGTCGCTGAGTTGAAGTCAGCCACCAAGAATTTTAGCCGCTCTTGTATGGTTGGAGAGGGTGGATTTGGTAGTGTTTATAAGGGATTCGTCAAGGTTTTGGAGGATCAATCTCAAAAGATTGAAGTCGCAGTGAAGCAGCTTGGTAAAAGAGGGATGCAGGTAAGGCTTCTATATTTAGTTGTATTTTGCCAACATTTTGGAAGTTCATTTATATGATTTTGTTCAGGAAGTTAAAATTGAACCCAAATCGTAAATCGTCATATGTACAGCATAGATTAGTTCCAGTTCTGGTGTTTACGGTTGTTGATTTATATATGTAGGATCAATCCAATCCAATTTCCATAATTAATGGTGTTGGCATGCTGCGTGCTGATAAGTATTTAAAGGAATCATCATACAACTAATCTTTTAGGACATTTGATTTACAAACTGCTAACAGAAATTGGTATTATTGTAGGCATGTTAAAGAGTAAATTTATCAGAAAATTACTGATTAATGCTAATAAATTAAGCTTCCAATTGCTCATTTTAACACAGTCTGTCATCACTCTACTCTTTTTGTTGTTTCTCTTTCTTAAGGTAACTTGTATAATCTCCTTTTCTATTTCTCCTGCTTAAACTTGTGGTTAAATGTGTTATTCTGTCTTTTGCGTTGAAAAACATTATTAGCTTGCAACAGATTGTTAGTCTTTTTGATGTTTTCTAATAAGATGCTCTTGTTACTTATCAATCTATATATTGTTTACCGAATTAGTATCTCACCTATTGGTTTGCAGGGGCACAAGGAATGGGTGACAGAAGTAAATTTACTTGGGATCGTTGAGCATTCAAACCTTGTAAAACTCATGGGTTACTGTGCTGAGGATGATGAAAGAGGAATTCAGCGGCTTCTAGTATATGAGTATATGCCTAACGGAAGTGTTGACCAACACTTAGGCCCTCGCTCAGAGACAACTCTTCCATGGACCTTGAGATTGAAAATAGCTCAAGATGCCGCCCGTGGTTTAGCATATCTACATGAAGAAATGGAATTTCAGGTATTATGCTTTTAATACATTTTTAAGATATCTTAGCACATTCTACTAGCGCACTTGAGCATTGCGTATTGATGAAAAGGGCAGATAGTAAAGCAGTTGCAACATATCTATGACTTGGCTATCTGACATATTACTGATTTGTTTTTATTTTGTTGTGTTTGTTATAGATCATCATGAGAGATTTCAAATCTTCAAATATTCTTTTAGACGAAAACTGGAATGCGAAGCTTTCAGATTTTGGAATGGCCAGATTGGGCCCTACTGAAGGATTAACCCATGTCTCAACAGCGGTATGTCCTTACAACATGATATTTACTCTTTTTATCAGTCGCACTCTAAATATGTCAACATAAAACAAGAATAACACAGAACAGAACCTAAACCACCATACATTTATAGCTTGACCTGCAAAACAATATCTTGTGCCTTGAAGGCATCAGAACAGATTATCTGATGCCTTGAAGGCATTTTATTATGTTAATTTCTTTTGCCTTGCAAAATTTTGTTGAGTTCGTTAGTTTTAGATTGAAGAGTCCTAAATTTGGAGGTTGTTGGGGTTATGATTTCTCCATGCAAGTTATGGATCAATGTTGAACCTGCTTTTTATGAATAATTAAATAATTAAGGTTTGAGTACTAAGATTTAAGATATTCTCTTCTTCAATAATGATCATCCATAGAGATAAACTGGCAAAGATAGCGTTTGAGTATAGGAACATCTGAACATGTGACTAGTTCTATCAAAAGGTGTCACAAAAACCATAAATTAAATATGGGAACATTATAGAGACTAGGAACATGTGACTAGCTCTATCAAACGGTTTTGGGGTAGCTTTGTATTTGATTCTAGTGGGGCTAAGTTCATAAAAGTCTCTATACTTGTTTTTTTGTTGTCCATGAAAGGTTTTTGAGTTGTGGACATTACAAAAGAATTTGTGGCTTTTTATGGTGGCGTTTACATATGAGAACTTTGTTTTAACAAGGACATGTCATAGTTCATGGCATATTCTTCAAGTAGCATTAGGACTGAAACAAAATGAACTGATTCAATTTATGGGAAGTCGAAACTAGCCCTTAAATACTTTATGAAAACAGAACAGGTTTATTTTAAGTAACATTGGAACAAAACAATTCTTCTTATGTATTATTATAATCTCATATATTCCAATTCTAGTTTATGCTCTCTCTGAATGCATGATCCTAGCAATTTTTCTGTTTTCTTCTAGTGGTATATGCTCAAGTATTAGATCTTATCAGGTTGTAGGCACAATGGGATATGCAGCGCCTGAATATGTCCAAACTGGTCGTCTTGCAGCCAGGAGTGACGTATGGAGCTATGGGGTGTTCCTTTATGAACTCATCACAGGCAGGCGCCCTTTAGATCGAAACCGTCCCAAGAGTGAGCAGAAGCTATTAGAATGGGTAAAGCCGTATCTATCAGATCCAAAGAAGTTCCAACAAATATTAGACCCCAGGCTTGAAGATAAATACCCCCTCAGGTCAGTCCATAAGCTTGCTACTATAGCCAACCGATGCTTGTCCAGGAACCCAAAATCACGGCCAAAGATGAGTGAGGTTTTGGTAAAGATTAATCAGATTGTGGAGGGGTCATCGGAAACCGGTAGTCCTCTACTACCCTTGAGGAATTTGACATCTATGCAAACTTCCCGAGACACGAAAACAAGAAACAAGAAAAGAAGTATGGAAACAAAAATGGGAGAAAGTGGTTGTTCAGTTTGGACGTGGAGACCAAAGCTTGTAAAGATTTGCTGAACGATACATACGAGTTTATGTGCCATTTTTGTAAAAAAAAAAATACTATCCTCAATCTAAATACTTACCGGAAAAGCTTCTTGTTCGTGCACTTTGCTGAGGAAACTTTTGGAGGACTAACAAGAAAGATGGAGAGGAATCGTATACCCAGATCCTTACATATCCACTCAGTCCAGAAACCGCAAATTCTGTATTGTTTGAATGTGTAGATTTTATTATGTAATCAAGAAACAAATAATGTACTGATTGTGTATGTATAATTGGCTAAATTTACATCTTTGTGTTTAAAGCACTTTTACACCACTTGCTCCAAAAAAATTATTAGTTTCAACTTGCAAATGATGTTGTATTGTAATCTGTTGATGTGCAAATTATTATCTTTTCAAATCAGCTTTTGGTTATATATTGGATGGAAATGTTGTCACTCTAAACAGCAACAGATAATTAAAAAGCGCTTTTTTTTTCAAAGGAGCAATTAACAAAAGCATTCTCCAGATACCTATGCCAATTCAGAAAAAACAAACACACCACAGCAGGAAGCATGCCAAAAAATAATATATTGAATAACAAAAAGGGCTCCCAGAAGCAAAAGAAAACAAAAGCACTTCTGCGTGCTTTGCTTGCATGTTGATGATACGAAACCAATAGAAGCTGAGAATCTACTCTGTTTCTGAAATGGGTAAAAGGCCAAAAGCACTTATTTTACACATTAAAATCCATGTACCAGTTGTGGCAAACATTGACTTGCACTAACAAATAACCACTCAAAAAAAAAAAAAGGTTGTAAGCAAGTGGTCAATATTTCACAAGAAAAAAGTTTGAGTTGATTAGAAAGAAGTTTGTGGAAGAAAAGGAAAGAATTTATATTGCCGCCCCATGTTGAATTCTTGTAATAACTTGTTTCTTCATTCAGTGTTTGAAGAGTTCTTTTTAACTTGTATAATAAAGAAAGAATATTCATTTTTTTTCTCTTTTTTTTTTCTTGTTGGAAAGCAAATGACATTCTTGTATTTTGATTTTTGAAGGAAGTTCTTCTTTTTCAGAAAAAAGAAAAGGTTTTATAAAAACACTTGAATTGCTTTTTAGTTTTAAACAACACTCTTGTTCAGTTTGTTCTTTTTGAAGTGTATTAAAGTTTCATGATCCAAAAAATTATAAAAGTATATTGATTTTTCTTAAAGATAAATTTGATTGTATTTAAATCTTGTTTAAGATACCACTGATATTACATATCTCAATTTTAAAAAAATTAATGAATAAAATAAAATAAACATAATATAATTACCAAAAGACCACATAACACACATATATAGACATTTTATATATAATAATATGTTTCTTTCTAGTTCCTTGTTTTGCTTGTTTCCACCGCCACCATAATAAATATAATAAGAAGCACTAATTTCACAATTTTATTTAAGAAAAATTAATAAACTAAATATAACACATTAAATCTAAATTTCAAAATAAATTAATAAAAAGAAATATAATTCAAACTCACGACATCAATTATTTAAATGTGACGAACATAAATGTACAATCTACTAAATCTTATCTCTTCTTCATTCCATTTTCTAATAATCACTTAAAAAGTCTTCTTTAACTCAATTAAGCCAATTTTGACTAAAAATAAATTCTTGAAAATTAAAAGGTCATAATAGTCAATCAATCACAAGCAGCCAGTTCGTTACTAAATTTCACGCAATATTCACCGTACGATCCACCAATATAAGCTATTAATATTCTTTTTATAAATAATAATAACAAAAATTGAAAAATCAAACGGAGCCGCTTAAACGACGCCAAATCATGTCCGCTCAACCGAAATCCAACGGCTCAACTCACTCTTAAACTTGCTCGACATTTAACGTCGTGGTGGCAAACAGTATATAAGGGCATGTTAAGCGCGCTGTGTACAATTTCTGCAAAAACAACTTCCTTTTTTTTTTTTGTTGGATTTAATTTTCTCCTCAATTTTTTTTTTTATTTTGTATTTTCCTTTTTCCTTTTTTCAAGTCGTAATCTTGTTAGCTCGTGTTTCCATTTACTGAAGCTAACTACAATAGAAGACGGTGCGTTTTGTTCCAGCTAAAATTTCATTTCTTTTTTAGTCGGCTTTTTAATCGACTTTGTTCATTGTCAGGTGAGTTTTCTCTTTACAATTTCTTATTACGACCTGATTTTATTGGTTTGTAGTATTTAATTGATTGATATTTAAATTTAGATTGGCTTTTTTATATTGTTTAATTTAGGGATGATAAGAGTAATAATCTGGGATTGATTTTTTTGTTTTTTATTATCAATTAGTGTCACTAGCAAACAAATACATGATTTTGGACGGAGATATATTTGTTTGGTTGTTTGTTAGATGTGGTTAATAGTTGAACCAATTGGCAGAAGTTTATTTATTTATTTATAGTTATTAATTGGAGAAATGATGATTTGTTTGTAAAGGTTAATCTGAGAGAATAATTAAATGATTGTTTTGGTAGACTTGTTTGGAATGAACATGGAGATTGTATTTACTGGAGTTACGTTTCAGTGGGGATAATTGATTGTTTCTATAATTGGGTGGTGATGGTTGAGGTTCGAGGTTCTTGTGCTGCTTATATTAGAGCAGCAGCAACGATTTTATTGGAAATATTAACTGGGGTGATAAGGCTTCAGCTGATCGCAGTACAATTTGTGGTACACTTTATGGAACACGATTCTTTGTTCCAATTTTTTGAGATTGGTGCTGTTGGCATTGTTTTAGTATTATAATTGATTTTGAAATTGTTTTTTTTTTTTTTTTTTGGATAAAGTAAGATCTTGTTTTATGAGAGATTTGCAATGAAATGCAAGTAAATTATTAACCGGAAAAGTAAACTTGTGGATGTTATTAAGAATCTATGTCTAAACATTCAAAACACAGTATTTGATATGCTGAGCAATATCAGCATGGTTTAATTAGATTCAGGAAATTGTTGGTCAAGGTTGAAGGTGTATGTATTTGCAAACTCTTTGTACAGAAGATACCTTGATTGGTTAGGGCGTACTAAACTGACTTGGGTTTATTCTCAGAAATATTGTTCAATGGAGATGGCTGTAGAAGAGCAAGAGTCGAGAGTTGCTCAATGGGGTCGCCATTTTTTCGAATTTGAACCTTATGAGTACCATGGTGGCATGACACAAGATTATGATATTGACATCTACCAGGGCCAATGTTTTAGGGATCGTAATGATACAGAGTGTAATCATGTAGAGAATGATGAGATTATTGCACGTACCCTTCAAGAGGAATTTTCACAACTAGCAATTGCAGAATCCTCTCAATATTCCCATTCAGAAGAGCACTTGCCAAGGTCCAATCACGTTCCTGATTGGAATGGTTTGTCGACAAGGAACTATAGTTCAGGTATTCTTGAAACTTGTTGTTTGTACCTTTGTCACCAATGTTAATTTTTTGATAATATATTATACAATGAGCAGAACTTGAGTGTGGTGAAGATGAAGTTGACGATACAGAGCCCTCTTGTTCATATTCTAGCCCTGGTGATGGAGAGGATGATTCCTATTCTTTGGATTTAACTGATGAATATGTACTAGATGGTGAAGTGGGAAAAAAGTTGAATGAAATGATTCCTATTCCTGTAAGTCAGCATACTAGAAAATGCCATCATAATCTGTGATTTTCTGCTCATAAGTTTGAAATTAATGCATACTCCTGCAGTCAAGTCACGAGTACATTGATGTTCTGCATCGAGATTGTTGCACCAATATTTTGTTGCTGACTTATAGCTTGTTGGCAGTTGACTTGAGATGCATATATATATATAATGTCGCATAAGAATGCACGATCATTAGTGTTCGACAACATAACTAATATGTACTAGTGAAGTTATGTTTGCTTCAGTCATTGATTGTCGTATGGTCACCTGGTGCACTTGTGCCTGCATGAATATGTGCTTGTTGAGAATCAGCATTATTAGTCTACATTATACATCTGATCTCACTGTCTCTTACTTTCTCTATTGCTCATCTAATTCTTTTTTGTTGTCCATAGCATGTGCCTAGGATTAATGGCGAAATACCTTCAATTGATGAAGCAACTTCAGATCATGAAAGACTGCTGAACAGGTATTATTATCTTTGTTCCTTTCCTTTTCAGGAGTTAAGCTGCATGAATTATGAAAGAGATGCATTAACAGGATATTCAAGAATGAATTACGGATATAGAGGATTACAATTGAATAATTTTCATTTTAGTTCATTATTCTATGTCTGCTTCTTTATTTTTGGTTTCATCAGCAGTGTATTTTCCCTCTGTAATGAATTTGACGCTGTATATTATGTCTAATCTAGATTGCAGTTATATGGATTTCTTGAGCTTAAGGTTCAAGGAGATGGTAACTGTCAGGTTTGTTGCTTTGGCCCAGTCTCTGTCTTTTTCCCTTCTTCCATATCTTAATTTCAGAACACAGGCTCATCGGGGTCTATTTGCTTCTGATTTGATATTGTTTGATCAATTATTAAAGTATATTGACTGATAAATCCTTTCATTTCCCAGTTCCGTGCTTTATCAGATCAACTCTATGGCACACCTGACCATCACAAAGTTGTAAGACGACAAGTTGTAAACCAGGTTTGTTTTCTGAGTAGTTAACTACTAATTTGCATCTCTTAATTTGAACTTTGCTTAATCAATTGTTGTGTATGCTAAATGAATATTAAGGTATCTTTTAACTGCAATAGTTTGTTTTGGCAGCTAAAGTCTCATCGAGAGAAATATGAAGGATATGTTCCCATGGAGTACGGTGACTATTTGAAGAATATGTGCAAGTACTAATTGAACTCTTTTGCTATATATATTTTTTATTATAATTAATGCTTTTGGGATAAATATGATCATACTAATCCCCTTTCTGAATGAAACTAGGAGTGGTGAGTGGGGTGATCATGTCACGTTACAGGCAGCAGCGGATTTGGTATGGATTGCATACAGACTACAACATCTTTTAATTTTTTTTAAGTGCATCAATTGATACTTCTGTTTCTTTAACAATATTAGCTTTAACGCGATATCTGCTATACTCTTAGTTGAAATAAAATGTAAAACATATATACCAGTATATCCTAATGCCTTGGCTTATATGAGACTAACCGCTCTGTGGATAGGTAATTAAACTCTATCTTGGCAAATAAACTATATTCATTTAGTAGTTTAAGAAGCTAAAGTTATTCTAGTCTGCTCATGGTTTGACATATATTGCAGCTGTCAAACTTTTGATGTATTAGAATTCTGAGATTGGATGACCAAAATTTAGGATCGTGCAACCAAACTATACATATGTTTAGGACTAAATTCCCCTCCTTTCCCTCATCTCTCTCCTCTCTTTTTTTTTTTAAGTTGTTTATACTTTTACATTATCAATGAAATTGTGCATCGTTCCCATCCATTGATAATACTTATACTATTTTTTTTTCAGTCTGGTGTGAAAATAATTGTCATAACTTCTTTTAAGGACACTGGTTACATTGAAATTCTTCCCAATGTCGAGAATTCGAAAGGAGGTAAGATATTTAACAGTTTCTGCTGTAAGCCTTCTTTTTTTTTTTTCTTTCTATTTCCTGGTTTGGTGGTAACTCTAGCCCATATTGCTGGTTACATTAAGTTCTCTTGCACTGCAACTCGATATCATATCACCTTTCATTCCTTGCTTGAGGTTTCCCCATTTGATTTTATATGGTCCAAACTTTGTATAATAGTACTACATTGATACATTACTTATGTCTACTTTTTCATTTGGTCTCATAATATGAACAAAGTTTACATGTCAGTTAAATATCTGGTAAAGTCATCATTTGTTGACTGTCTGAAGAGTTTTATGCTTTTTGTGTAGTCATTTGCTTGAGTTTTTGGGCAGAGGTGCACTACAACTCGATTTACTCTCAAGGAGGTAATTATCTTAATCTTCCCTTTTAATATATTTTGTGGGCAAAAGGTGAAATCTAGAGTTTCAGGCTACTTGCCATTAGAAGAATGCTCAGATTGTTCCCAGTAAACTACAGAACTGATCAACTGAAGTGTTAGATGGTAGATTGATTCCATAGATTACAATGAATTTTGTTAAGAATTCCAGACTTAGATGCTTGCTTCTTCTTTTTCTTCTTGTTTCCCTTATTTTCTTAACTATAACAATTTGGGGGTTGGGGAGGGAACATGATTGAATCCTTAATTTCATTGACGTGGGTGTAAAGGATTTACTATTGGATTAACTTCATCTCATCGATTCAGTTAGTTACTTCTTGTCTTTCTTTTCTATCCATAGATTACTCATAAGGAATAGCAGCATCTTTTTGCTTTTTAAATTTCAGGTATGCCTGCTCGGGAGTCTAGAAGGAAGAAAAGATGGTGGAACTTTGGTAATTAGCAATTTAGTATATGGAACCGTCTCAACCTTTCAGGGTACAGTTCTCATTCTGTTGATGCTGCTGGGTGCTGCTTGAGACAAGAATTAATTGCATTCTCATATTTATTTATTGTTGCTCAACGTTGTCTCTACCTACATTTATCTTGAAAGCACACGTATTTCTGGTTTTCCTGTTGTGGTTTTGCATATTCATATGTATATAGATTCTCATGCCAGTCATTGGAATTCTTTGAAATGTCGAATGACAATTCATTGATTGCAGTATATGCTGGTGTGCTCAAACGATGAACTGGAGTATTTAATTGTTTATCTTAATACTGGTCACTAATGTTCAATAGTGTGCTTTAGATGTTTGTGTCTAAATGGTCCAAAGTATTAAATAAAAACTGAGGTAAAAAACTTTCACTTTTTCATAAATCAGTTTTTTAATAATAGAACGCTGTTGTAGATACAAAAGCACATGTTCTTGCACACAGACAGACTATTCTTCTCTCAAGTTGAAATCAAATGGGGTTGCTGATGATGTTATATCAATATATCAATATCACATAATCTTAACTAATGCAACAATGATAAGATAGAGAGGTCCAATTAACTGTTTTATTATTTTTTTTAATCTTCCCTTTTAAAAAGGTTCCATTACATATAAAATTCCATTTCTTCTCATTTACATATAATGCCACTCTCTACTCTCCGGTCTCTCTACCACTACCAACACAGACACGACCAGATAAATATATATTTTTTTTAAAAAAAAACACAAAAGAAGACACTTTAGGTGAAAAACAAAAGAAACCAATTATCCAAAAGACCCAAAAAAAGAAAAGAGAGAACACTAGTTTTAGACTGCTAACTGCTAGTTCAACTATTGTATTCCTTTTATCTATTGACTATCCCTAATAACTTCCTCTTGCCGCCTCCTCTCCTCCACTTCCTCCGCAGCCGGCGCAGCCGGTTGTAGCAACAGCGCCGTGAACGGCATGTGTCTGTACCCGTTTTCTGCGTACCCGTTTCCTGCGTACTGCAACCCACGAGGCTGGCACAAGTCAAGCCGACAGCTAGGTGGCGGTGGGGCCGCAGCTGCCACGTACATCCCATGGACCCCACCGCTGCTGACTGGATGCACCCTGCAAGACATCGACGCCGGCGACGACTCGATCGGGGTGTTTCCCGCCGTCGACGATATGGCCACGGCGGGAATGGTTCCAGTGCCGGTGGCTTCATAGATGGACTGCTCGGCTTGGCGGAGCAGCCACTCGATGGTCTCACCGTCTGAACGGTGGCCTAGCTCCCGGGTCAGTTGGAAGATCCGAGCCGCGCACAGGGCCGGCATCCGGACACGGCGGCCACGCCCGTTGACCTTGGTGTGGCGGTCTTTTGACGATGATGACGACGTCGGCAAAGCACGCTTGCGTGGGTGGGCGAGTTGGGTTTTGACAGCTGACTCAGTAGTGTTTGCAGGAGGAGCGGCGGCGGCGGTGGTGGTTATGGCTAAGTTAGGGTTTTGGTGGGTGTGGTCAGAGGAAACGTTATTATGGAGTACCATTTCAGAGGCCATGTAGAGGGCACAAGAGAACAATAGAGGAAATTTAGGGTTTCGTGAAAAAGAAGAAGTGGGTTTTGCGGATTCTATTGACCCCACAAGAAAGAGATGAGGGAGTGAGGGGCCCTTTTTTGTGACTTTATATTGACGCCAGGGAGAGAGAAGGAGTGCGTGTGAGTCACGTGTCATCATGTGAGCTCCACTCCAAGTGAGTTCACTTTTTTCACCCTCGACGATGATCATCTTTTAGTATAAATTTATTTTTTACTAATACACGTAATCCTACAGAACTCTCAAGGTGGGGGTCACTCCAACTGATTCATATGGACGTGAGCCCACTCCTCGTTTATCAGATTCACACAACCGGCCTGGAGGATGGAGTTACTCAATCTTGATAAGATACCTCCCTGTGGGGGCGTTTCCAACTGCTGATTCCACACCTAAACGGCCAAACGTATTTAATTCCCGTGGAGATATGATCAAGATTAAATTGGATGGAATATGCCGTAACACCTGTATTACTGAGTTTGTGGTCAATGAAGTAAAGTACATCCCAATAAAATGGTAAAACAATCGGTGAACAGATACATGTAAATTATTATTTATCTTAACTTGTCATATAGAAAGTTCAACTGACAAATTATTAATTGAAATACAAACGAGAATTTAGGGATGGTAACTTGATCCGCACATGTGGACACCCGTCCGAATCCGATATTGTAGGATCGGGTGTGGATGTTAAATTTACAATCCACAGACCTGCGAATCTGTTAAATAAAAAACCCGATGAGTTCGTGGACGGGTAGAGGTTGAAAAAACGAATCCGCGAGTTGAACTCGTAAACCCGTATAAATAAAATACTTGTATATAAACATACATAGACATTTGAATTATTTTTTATCGTTTTATTTTTATGGTTATTATTGTTTTGTAATGTATCAAGTAGGAAGTAGAAATGGAAATTTAATTCAATTAAGTATCAAATAGGTGATTACATATGGAAATTTACAAATGACAAATCGCGGGTTCGTGGGTTGCAGGTTTGTGGGTATACCGCGGGTGAAACATCCATCCACCCGTAAACCCGCATTGTTTCGTAGGTTCGCGGGTGAGAGTATGGGTGCAACCATAACCTGCGGGTTCAAACTCTCCTGCGAACCTGCTTACCTACACGGGTTCGAGGGCGGGCGTGGGTGAGGAAAATTTTCACGGGTGAAGGTTTGGATTACAAAATCCATTCGAACCCGACCCGCTGCCATCCCTAAATGAGATATAAAATTGAAATGTATTGTATTATATATAGTCTTTCTGATATAAAGTACTTTATATGCAGACCATTGAATTTAAAAGATGATTTGATAAATGCATACAGTCAAATTAGAAAATTTAAATCTAGTGACTAACAAACAAGGAACTGACAATAGAAAAATTATATATATATGAGGAAATTATAAGAAATGATCAAAAAGTTTATTGGTGTATTGTTTTTAGCCAATAATTTATTTTTTATTATACTTATCATCTTTAGACCTGAACTGACAAGTATACCCCTCAATTTTGTCTTTTTTTCACTCAAAATTCCCTCACTTTTGAGATTTGAAACCCTCTATTTTGTCTTTCCAACATTTTAAAATCAGATTCTCTCACCCACTCTCTCTCTCTTTTCAACCAGATGATTTGCTCTCTATTTTGTCTCTTCGGTCTTCACTCTTCAACCATGATAATTTGTCCTACATTTCGGCTCTTTCTTCTCTTCAACCAAAATCTTCTTCTTTCTTCGTGTCTTTTTCTCTACAACCGAAACCCATGAACGTCTCTTTCTCTTGAAGTGGATTCGAAACCCAGCAATATTTTGGTTTAAGTTCCATGGCATTGAGAATTCGAGCGCTTTCTCCGACTTTCCAGGTTAAGGGTTTTTCATTTTTGATTTTTTGAGTTCTGGGTCTTGTAACTTTGATTATTTCTTTGTTTGGTCTATTGGTTCTTGATATCAGAAAATCTGAGTTCGATCAGTCTCTTTAACCAAAACCCAAAAGATGGAAAGGCATATCCTCTCTCACTTTCTTCGATCCCGGCTCGACGCTGCCTTTGACCCTAGACGGGTGAGTGGTTCTTAAGTAGTAATTTTTTATTCAAAACAGTGAAAATTTGTTAATATTCTGATATAATTTGGTTTAAATGGTGTGATTCTGTACTTTCCATAGTTGTGTAGCAAATGCTAATAACTATGAGGCCAAAGAAAATCAAAGGAAACATGTTCTGCCTTATTTTATTTGTTACAATTGTTATTTTCCTTGTGAAACTTTTGTGCAGGTTAGTTTGTAATTTTTTAAAAACAATTGTGAGAGAACACCTATTAATCTTTGTTGATAGATGAATAAATGGGGATATTTCGATCAGAATGACATACCTCCCAAGCTCCCAAAAGATGTTTCATATGGCACGATGGGGCTTGAAGAAGAAGTGTCCACCTCAAAATGACAATGTAAGTTGTGATGTTTCATACGGCATGTTTGTTGTTTGAAAACTTTAAATGGGGATGGGGTAAAGAACAATACCCCTTTCTAGAAAATATATGGCACTTGATATTTCTTTTAAAATTATGTACCAACAAATTGATAATTATTATGTAGTACAATGTAACGGTTGACTTGTTATTGTATCCCAAATCAATCGATAAGTATTCTATTTATCTATTTGTTATTTTTCTTTCTTTTACAATGAATGTTAGGTATGTTAGATACTCAAATTTTGTTCTTTGAAGTGTATCGAATCAGTCTTTCAATTATGGTGATTAAATGAGCTGACATGTAACTTCATTTTTAACTAGCATGTAACATCAGTATCAACTGACATGTAACATCTAGCATGTAACATTACTGAAATTGTATATGAAAACACTCTTCATAATGAGTTGATTAAATATGCTGGCATGTAACTTCATTTTTAACTAGCATGTAACTTCAGTATCAACTGACATGTAACTTCTAGCTTATAACATTACTGGAATAGTGAATAAAATCAGTCTTCCAATTATGCTGATTAAATGATCTGGCATGTAACTTCGTTTTTAACTATCATATAACTTCTAGCATGTAACATTACTGAAATTGTGAATGAAATCAATCTTCCAATTATGGTGATTAAATGAGCTGGCATGTAACTTCGTTTTTAACTATTATGTAACTTCGGTTTTAATTATCATGTAACTTCTAGCATGTAATATTACTGGAAATGTGAATGAAATCAGTCTTCCATTTATGGTGATTAAATGAGCTGCAATGTAACTTTGTTTTTAACTATCATGTAACTTTGTTTTTAAGTATCATATAACCTCTAGGATGTAACATTACTGGAATTGTGAATGAAATCAGTCTTCCAATTATGGTAATTAAATGAGCTGGCATGTAACTTCGTTTTTAACTATCATGTAATATTATTGGAATTGTGAATGAAGTCAGTCTTCCAATTATGGTGATTAAATGAGCTGGCATGTAACTTCATTTTTAACTATTATGTGACTTCTAGCATGTAACATTACTGGAATTGTGAATGAAATCAATCTTCCAATTATGGTGATTAAATGTGCTGGCATGTAATTTCGTTTTTAACTATCATGTAACTTCTAGCATGTAACATTACTGTAATTGTGAATGAAATCAGTCTTTCAATTATGGTGATTAAATGAGCTATCATATAACTTCGTTTTTAACTATCATGTAACATTAGTATCAACTGGTATGTAACTTCTAGGATGTAACATTACTGGAATTGTGTATGAAAACACTCTTCCGAATATAGTGATTAAATGAACTGACATGTAATTTCATTATTAACTAGCATGTAACTTCAGTTAAAGTAAATACAAATTGACATGTAACTTCATTTTGAATTGGCATGTAACTTTAAGTTAGACTGGCATATAGCTTCTAGCATATAATAATACTGGAATTGTAATTTGGAATCAGTGTCTTTCAACTAACATATAACTTCGAAATAACTAGCATGTAACTTAATAAAAGACTGTCATGTAACTTTTTAACCAACAATGGCAATTAATAATACTAGAATGATATCTTCAAACCAGTCTTTGAAATATGAAATTCAGTATGAATTGACATGTAACATTCGAAATAACTGGCATGTAACTTCGTAAATAACTGGCATGTAACTTCATAAATACTTGACATGTAACTTAAAAAATAATTGGCATGTAACTTTTAAATCGACACTGGTATGTAACAATTGTGGAATTTTATCTTCAAAATGAATTCATTCAATACTGCAGCGTACATCTTCAACATGAATTCATTCAATACCGGATGAAGATGGTGTTGAGATGGCAGATTCTAATTCAATTAACTAGCATGTAAATTTAAAACAATCGGCATGTAATTTAAAAATCGACTAACATATAAATTTAAATCCTAACATATAAATTTAAATCCAATTAGCATTTAAATTTCAATGCAACTTCGAAATCAATTAGCATGTAAATTACAATAAAACTAACATGTAACTTGAAATTCACATGACATGTAACTTGAAATACAACTAGCATGTAACTAACATGTAACTTCGAAATCAATTAGCATGTAAATTGTAATAAAACTAACATGTAACTTGAAATTCACATGGCATGTAACTTGAAATACAACTAGCATGTCAAATCCAATTCAACCGGCATGTAACAGACCAAATCCAGGTGATCATAGACCAATTAAATACAACTATGATAGAACTTTTAACACAAGCTATTTTTTTTCTAATACTAAAATTTAAGTTTTAATTGTCATGTAACTTGACAAACAACTAGCATGTAACTTAACAAACGACTAACATGTAACTTAACATACAACTACATATAATTTGAAATTTAATAACTCGCATGCTACGTTGTGGTCTTCTTCTCTACATCTGTTGCACTAGTATTGTCTACGTGGTTGGTTTGGTAGGATGAATGGTGCAATCCTTTGTTGATTGTGACCGGATCGTTGTACAATCTTTGTTACGTCTCCTACAATTTGGCAAACAAAAACAAAGTGCAATCAATATACAAGATCCAATTCATAAACAGACCAAATCCAGGTGATCATAGACCAATTAAATACAACTATGATAGAACTTTTAACACAATATCAATTAGCTATTAGCTATTTTTTTATAATACTAAATTTAAGTTTTAATTGTCATGTAACTTGACAAACGACTAGCATGTAACTTAACATACGAGTAACATGTAACTTGGAAAGTCAACTGGTATGTAACTTGTAAATAGATTTCCAAGTTACATGTCGGTTGATTTTCAATTTACATGTTAGTCATTTCAGGTTACACGCCAGTTAATTAAATTTGAAATTACATGCTAATTAGTTTCCAACTTCCATATAAGAACTTCAAGTAAAATCATCTAGAAAAAAACCCTATATTGTGTTGTCTAAACAAAATCTAAAACTGCATAGAACATTTACCAAAATTTCCTTATTTTGCAGCAATATGAAAAATGCTAGAAAAGTCTTGAAATTCAAACCCAAATTTAGCAACAATGTTTGTTCTACAATTTCAACAAACCTCAACCTGGTATATGCTAAGTTTCTAACATAATAGACAACTAATCGATAACAGTAGACTAATTATACCCAAGAACTTCAAGTGAATCATCTAATTAAAAACCTG
The DNA here is from genome assembly GCA_032871835.1 of Dipteronia dyeriana. NCBI lineage: Eukaryota > Viridiplantae > Streptophyta > Magnoliopsida > Sapindales > Sapindaceae > Dipteronia > Dipteronia dyeriana. The sequence goes on from CM065297.1 coordinate 15,644,412, forward strand.
AAATTGCAGAAAAAAAATTAAATTTTACCCTAGAGAGAGAGAGACGACACGTGATAATCTAAACGAATGCTAACAATTTTCAGTATAAAATTCAAATAATGACTATACGTGATAATCTATTTTAGATTATCAATTCAAATTCAAAATTCTACATTGTACAGAAAGAAATTAAATATGCAAACAAAAGTTAATATATTTTTATAAAAACATATCTTTGGGCTGTTTTCGTTCACGCTTTTTGTAAAACAAAATAAGGTCTTGCAATGTTACCAGTTCTTTCTCTACAATTTGGTGAAATAGATAGTGAACATGATAGCTAGCGAAACATATAAATGGAACATATGATTGCATAATTGTGTTTGATCTTGGTTTCAGGATGGTTGGATAAGATTATAGTGAATTTGTGGCAATGATACAAAAAACGCAATGGCAAATTGTGAATTTCTTACAATTAATCACAAGTATACAAAAGAAACAAAGTTCACAAGTGGAAACCAACCTCACCTTTCATCAAACTCTACGTCTGACAATACAAGCATCTAAGGAATCATAAAATTAGAATTGGGTTCATCACGACTTACACTATCGGTTGAACATCAGCTTGTTGTATCAACTCTCTTTGATAATGCTACCTATAAAGTATATATCAAGAATAGTTAGAAAATAAATGGAAACCTTAAATTACATTGCCAAAATAAAGAATAATATACTATTTTCTTTCAAAGACTCAATTGCCAGATAAAATTAGATAGTGGATAAGCTTAACAAAAATTAATACCCTAGTTTTTTCTCCATTTATTCATCTATCAACAAAGATTAATAGGTGTTCTCTCACAATTGTTTTTGAAAATTTACAAACTAACCTGCACAAAAGTTTCACAAGGAAAATAACAATTGTAACAAATAAAATAATGCAGAACATGTTTCCTTTGATTTTCATTGGCCTCATAGTTATTAGCATTTGCTACACAACTATGGAAAGTACAGAATCACACCATTTAAACCAAATTATATCAGAATATTAACAAATTTTCACCGTTTTGAATAAAAAAAATTACTAGTTAAGAACCACTCACCGATCTAGGGTCAAAGGCAGTGTCGAGACAGGATCGAAGAAAGCGAGAGAGGATATGCCTTTCCATCTTCTGGGTTTTGGTTAAAGTGACAGATCGAACTCAGATTTTCTGATGTCAATAACCAATAGACCATGCAAATAAATAATCAAGGTTACAAGACCCAGAACTCAAAAAATCAAAAAAAAAAAAACCCTTAACCTGGAAAGTCGGAGAAAGCGCTCGAATTCTCAATGCTATGGAACTTAAACCCAGAATAAGCAAGTCCGGAGAACCACCTGGAAACCAAAGCAAACAACCAGTAACAAGCCTAAAAATAAATCAAACTTCAGAAACAAATCAAAATCAACAGTTTGCAAAATTATCACAAATCAAACACAAATAAAACTTCAAACACAAATCAAAATCAAAATTAACAGTTTGTAAAATTATCACAAATCAAACTTCAGACACAAATCAAAATCAAAATAACAGTTTCCAAAATTACCAGAGGTGTGCGACGGCGAGATGTGTTCGACGGCAAGAGGTGCGCGACGGCAAGAGGTCAGTGACAACCAGAGGAGAAGCGATCTTTGATATTCCTTTCTCTCTTGCTCTGTAGCGACGACGAGAGATGTACAGGGCAACGGCCAGCGGCAGCGACGATGAGAGAGGTGCGACCGACAACGAGTGGCATCAACGGCGAGAGAAGTCTGACCGCCTACACACGGCAGCAACGACTATCTCTTCTCTTCCTTTCTCTCTCTTTCTTGTTTTTGACTTGACATTATTGTAACCCTAATAAAAACAACTGAGGATATGTAACTCGTTTTTAACAAACATTTTCATTTTTTTTCCAATTTCAAATTTAGGGACTTTTATGTCCAAAATTGGTAAAAAGTGACGAAAACAATAAAAAATAAATTTATGGTTAAAACCAATAAACTGATAACTTTTTTGGTTACTTATGAATTCACCCATATATATATATATTGATTTTGATGAAAATATCAAGTGCTCAAATTTATAGAAATATAGTTAATATCCTTAAAAATATCTTAAATATTTAAAAATATTTTTATATTAACACCTTTAAAATATAGAAAATAGAAACAATAGTATCGTTAATATTCTTAAAATATCGAAGATCGGAATATTCTCATCATGAATGTTATTGAATGTGGGTCTCACTCATTTTTTATCGTGTGCAAACCATAAATCTGGAATGTGGTTACTCAATCATTATAAGATCGTGACCTTTTGTGTCGTGGGATGTTTTTGATAACTTATTCGATTATTCCATTTCATAAATACTTACTTAAATGTATTCAATTCTCATAGACATATGACTAATAATAAATTAGATTATATGTCACACCTATACTATTGAAATTGTAGTCAATAAAGTAACATTAATGCTTAACATCTTGCAACCCACATTTTACATCTTATTTGCATTATAATCAATAAAATATAAATTGATACGTTTGATAACAATTTATCTCACCTGACATGTATTCAATTACAACATCATAGATTGAGATACAAAGTCTTGATTGAGATATAAGTTAGATTATGTCAGCCCCATCAAAGTACAAATGGACGTGGCCCCACTCTCGTTTATCATAGCAGCAAACTGGTGTGGAGTTACTCATTCTCGATAAGATCAGGACTGTTCATACCGTTGGCTCCATTTGTGTGACACGTTTTTTTTATTGCCGATTCCATTTGATGAATACTTACCTAAGTGTATCGAAAAAAATTGTAAATAAAATTTGATATTGTTTAAGAACTATTTTTTTATATTTCTATTTTGAATATATATATATATATATACACATACATAATGTGAGTTGATTGTAAGGAAAATTAAAGCGGGGTATGAGTTTATGAGACCATCTCTAACGAGTCTCTCTATTTCTCTAAAATGGAGATGGGTTTAACTCTAATGGTTTCCAAAATAGAGATATGAATTTAGAGATCCAAATCTCAATCTATATTTCACTATTTATCGAAGGGTATTTTAGTCTTATTAGCTAGCTGATTATGGAATAGGATTAGTTTGTTAATTTTGTTGTAATATGTCATGTTAGCAATATTTTCTTGGCTATATATATACACACACACACACAATGTGAGTTGATTGTAAGGAAAACTAAAGCGGGGTATGAGTTTATGAGACCATCTCTAACCAGTCTCTCTATTTCTCTAAAATGGAGATGGATTTAACTCCAATGGTTTCCAAAATAAAGATATGAATTTAGAGATCCAAATCTCAATCTATATTTCACTATTTATCGAAGGGTATTTTAGTCTTATTAGCTAGCTGATTATGGAATAGGATTAGTTTGTTAATTTTGTTATAATATGTCATGTTAGCATCTTATGTGCTTGGCTATATATATAGCCTATGTTATTCTGTTATAAACATAAGATGCATTTTTTCCTCTTCTCGATTCTTCTTTTATTTATGTAATATGGTATTAGAGGAATTTTTTGCTCCGTTCTTCATCTAATCTTCTTCTGCGTTCTTCTTCTCTGATCATGGCTCTTGGTGGTGCAACCGGTGCAGGTCGTGGCAATGGCGACAGGAGTGCTGTAAAAATTAGAATTAACGATGGAGGAGGAAATCAATTTACTTTTCTCGATCATTCTAATTTCGAGCAATCTTCAGCTGAGGATTCAACTAGTCCCTATTTCCTCAACAATGGTGATCATCTTGGATTGTGTCTTGTTTCGCATCAATTAATTGGTGAAAATTACAATACTTGGAATTGAGCAATGATAATGGCTTTGACGACAAAGAATAAGCTTTCTTTCATTGATGGTACTCTTTCTCGACCTAAATATGATGATATGATGTTTACTGCTTGGGCTAGGTGCAATAGTATGGTTATTTCATGGATTCTTAATGCTGTGAATAAAGAGATTGTTGATAGCTTAATGTATATTGATAATGCTTTTAATGTTTGGACTGATCTTCATGACCGCTTCCATCAAAGCAATGGTCTTAGGGTTTTTCAGATTAAGCAAAATTTGAACAATTTAGCTAAAGGATCCAGTGATGTTAGTACTTACTTCACTAAACTGGAAATTATTTAGGATGAATTTAGGATTTTCAACCGATTCTTGTCTGTAATTGTGGAGAAATGAAAGCCTGTATGGATTATACTTAACAAGAATATGTTTTACAGTTTCTCATGGGCCTCAATGAGTCTTTCTCTCAGATTCAAGCTTAAATTTTGATGTTAGATCCTCTTCCTCCCATTACAAAAGTTTTCTCACTTGTTGTGAAAGAAGAAAGACAGAGACGAATAGGGGCTATGAGTTATGCATCTAGTGATTCAGTTGCTTTTAATACCATTACTAATTCCTCAGTGAATTCTTCTGACAATTTCAGAAATAGGCGTGAGAAACCTGTTTGTTCTCATTGTGGCATTGTTGATCATGTGGTTGACAAATGCTATAAACTACATAGATATCCTCCTGGCTTTAAATTCAAGAATCGTGCCTTAGATGGTATACTTGTGGTCAATCAAACCATTGCCAACTTTGATTTTCCTTAAGTTCAGTTGTACCTGCATCGCTGTCTGTCTCCAAGTTGTCTCCCAATCAATGTCAACAGATTATTGCTTACTTGAACAGTCAACTTCAACGGATTACTACTACTAATCAATCTATTGCATATCAACAGCCTACTATCTCTAACTTTACTGGTAAAAGTTCTTACATCCCACTGATGCCTGGATATTAGACACATGAGCAACTCATCATGTTTGTCACACTTTGCAATATTTTGAGTCTATTAGTTCAAGCTCTACTTCACATGTGAAATTGCCAAATGGTCAAACTGCCCCTATACTTTGAGTGGGAACTATTTGTTTGTCATCTTATATTGTTCTTTATAACGTTCTCTTTATTCCCAATTTTAAATAGAACCTAGTTTCAGTCAGTGCACTCACTAAGAATCTTACATGCATTCTCATGTTCACTACTGATTCTTGTGTGATTCATGACCTTACTTAGGGGATCAAGATTGGGATGGCTAAGAAACATGGAAATCTCACTATCTGCAATTAGGTGATCAATTACTATCTCATGATGATTTGTGGCATTATAGACTAGGCCATCCATCATTTGAAAGATTGAAAATGTTGAATAAGGAGTTGAAACTCACTTATCATAATATCTCTAGTTCTCATTGTTCTGTTTGTCATTATGCTAAACAGAAACGTTTGTCTTTTGTTTCTCACAATTCTTTATCCAAGTCAACTTTTTATTTAGTTCACTATGATACATGGGGACCTTTTTCTACCATCACTATTGAGAGTTTTAAGTACTTCTTGACCATAGTAGATGATTGTTCTCGGGTTACTTGGGTTTATCTCTTACGTACTAAATCAGATGCTCAAAAGATTATTCATGCTTTCTTTAATATGGTTCACACTCAATTTTGGGTTTGTAACAAGGATGTCTTGTTGGAACCTCGTTCACCAGTTACGCAGCGGAACTAGGTTTTAAATTTTTTATACAGATCATAATCTGTATCTGGGACCAGTGAACTTGGGATCATAATTATTTTTGAAACTAATACATACAATATGTAAACACAGGAAATTGAAATCGATATAATCAGAAGAAGAATATATCAACGTTTGGAGGCTCCTTCACTTTACGATGTGCTCCTGCCTGAACCACTCTTACCAAAGTTTGGAAGCTCCTTCACTTTATGGTATGCTCCTGTCGGAACCACTCGATCTTCCTCGCTATCTCCCAGAACTGGTAACTGCGTGTGGTCACGGTCTCAGAAACTTGAATGGAGGATGTAGAGAAATATTTGAAGAAACTCTTTCTTCTCAATTTGGTGTATTGATTTCACGCACATATAAATTGAATCTCATGCAAAACTTTTTTTTTTCTCTCGTGTATCGGGTCGGGTACACACCAAAACCAAAATCAACTTTTTCTTTTAAAAGAACCAAATCACCCCGCACCTTGCGTTTTTACACACACACACACATACACACACATACACATATATATATCACGCCTCTATTCACTTTTATCACACACACACACACACATATATTGTTTCACGCCATATGCATGTGTTTTACGTCAAGTCAACACACATTTTTTTTTAATATATAAAACATATATATCATATATATATATATATATATATATATATATATATATATATATATCCTTATTTGTATCCTATACAAATATTTATATATATACACACACCAATTTGCATCCAATGCAATCTATTGTGTTATAATTGATATATATATTTTAATTATTTTTTTCAAATATATCTAATATATTAAAAGTGGTAATGAGTATTTTAAATTTAAACTTAAATTCAAATACTTAGATAAATGATTTATTAAAATAAAATAATCATATTACTTTATCTTCACCTAAATCTATATATCAACTAACACCCTCCAATTAATAGTTAATTCATAATTCATAATTATCAATATAATTAAATACTCTAATTATTTAATTAATTTAACTATTAACATTCATTAATTAAATAATCTCATTATTCAATTAATTTCCAAATATATACGTGTCACTTTTGTAACACAATTAATTGGACAATCTAATTAATTAACCGTGACCCTTGTTACCTAAATCGATCGGGCTAGCAAGGGGACCTAATAGACCCACAGTATTTTGAGCTCCAACAATCCTCGGAATCATTAATTAAACTCTTTAATTAATATTCCTTGATTATTAACTCTGGTGTTATTCCATTAAAAACTCGAAGCTGCACTCTCTCAACTATAGACGCTTTTACACAGACCGATACAACTCGGTGTCCATCGATATAGCTATTACATATGGTCTGATCCTCCACAGTAATTCATAATTAAAGTCGGGTCATAATGTCCGTTATACCCCCTAATTAAATATATCCTTTAAGTACCGTTGATTCTATAATGAACAATAAATCCTATTTCCTCACAGAATTAGGAGAGCGCTCATATTATCCAAGCCCCAAATCAACCCTTAAGGGAACTACCATCTACTTCTCACAAGAATGAGTGGATTCCACTATTGTGTACAAACTTTTCCAGCCACAAGCCAAACCGCAATCCCAACATACGGAGCATATTGATCGGGAACAGCATCCGACCTCACCCACGGTATATCAAAGACCACGATCTAACATGAAGGAGTCGATAAGACACTCAGGATTAAGATCACCCACATATAGTCATCATTAGTTGATATATATGAATCTCATCGGTAAACGGATCTTGGTGAGAGATTCATATAGATCATGGCACAGTCCTATATGATCACATCATATAAGGTGCCTCCATTCCCATATCTCATATGAATGATTCAGGATAGAATCATCGTACATTACGGAATGGACCGTAACTATAGATTAACCACAAATAAAGTACCCATCTTTATTTGCTATATATGGAATCTTTATATTGCACGTCTCTTACTGTATCCATCTGTATATGACACTCATATACACAGTTCGAGATTACATCCGAAAATCTTGGATGTTAAATTTATGCACAAGTTATAAAATAAACAACACAACATGAATGAATTAAACTTTTCCTTTTATTTATTTCATAAATCCATTTACAAATTACATCTTTAGAGCATAAACCCCAACATGTCCGATCTGATAATGCTAAAGAGCTATCCTTCTCAGATTTCTATCAATCTAAAGGAGTTATGCATTACCATTTTTATGTTGAAAGACCTGGACAGAATTCAGTGGTTGAAAGAAAGCACCAGCATCTGTTAAATGTTGTTCGGGCTTTGCTTTTTCAGTCAGGTGTTCCTCTTGTTTATTGGGGAGATTGTGTATTAACTACAACCTATTTGATTAATGGAATCCCCTCTCCTCTTCTCAAGAACATATCTCCAATTGAGGTACTTCTACATCATGTTCCCTCTTATTCTCATCTTAAAGCTTTCAGTTGTTTGTGTTATGCATCTACATTGTTAAGCACTAGAAATAAGTTTTCTCCTAGGTCTCGAGCCTGTGTTTTTCTTGGTTATCCTTTTGGTGTAAAGGGTTATAAGTTGTTAGATTTAGAGTCTAATCAGGTCTTCATTTCTAGAGATGTTATCTTTCATGAGAACATCTTTCCTTTTCATACCCAATCTTTTCTTTAATCTTCTTCTGATTTCTTCAGTGAAAGAGTTTTTTCAGTTCCCATTTCAGATGTTGTTTTTTCTACTCCTCATTCTTCATATTATGGAACTTTTACTATCCAAACTAGATCCTCAATTTCTTCACCTCATGTTCAATCCAGATCTTCTAAAACTATCAAAAAACCTTCTTATTTGCAAGATTAACATTGTTCTTCAGTTGCTCATACCATGGATAGTTATCATTGGTTCTTGTAGCAATTAGATGTAAATAATGTTTTTTTACATGGTGATTTGTTTGAAGAAGTATCTATGGTTATACCTCAAGGTTATAGCCCTAAGAGGGAGACTTTACCCAACAATCTAGTTTGTAAACTTCGTAAGTCCTTATATGGCTTGAAACAAGCTTATAAGCAATGGTATGCTAAGTTTTCTACTATTCTTTTAGAAGAAGGATTATGTCAATCAACATCTGATCATTCCTTGTTTATTAAAGCTGAAGGTAGTTTTTTCATTTTCTTTACTTGTGTATGTGGATGACATAATTTTAGCTAGCAATGACAAAGGAGTTGTGGATTGTCTAAATGACATGTTAAACAAGAGGTTTAAGCTTAAAGATCTAGGTGACTTACATTTTTTCCTTGGATTAGAAGTAGCAAGGTCTGCAAAAGGTATTTTTGTATCTTAAAGATCATATACCTTACAATTACTTTCAGATATTGGTTTCTTGGCCAATAAACCTGCTAAGACACCTATAGAACCAAATCTAAAACTGAGTCAAGATGAAAGTGAGCTTCTTGTAGATCACGCCGTCTACAAAAGAATGATTAGGAAGTTACTTTACTTAACCATAACCAGACCTGACTTGTCTTACTCAGTTAACATGTTAAGTCAGTTTCTAGCTAAGCCTAGACAACCACACTTTCAAGCAACACAAAGAGTGCTTCAATACATCAAAATAACTCCAAGTCAAGGGGTTTTGTTTCCTTCAAATTCTGATTTACTACTCAAGGCCTTTACTGATTCAGATTAGGCAGTTTGTCCTGACAGCAGAAAGTCCATTTATGTTTTTGTGTGTTTCTTGGAGATTCCTTGATATCTTGGAAATAAAAAATGCAACATATAGTGTCTAGATCCTTTACAAAAGCCAAGTATAGGGCTATGGCTAATGTTACTTGTGAACTTAGTTAGCTTTTGTCATTATTGGAAGAATTACGAGTGTCTCATCCTAAGCCAGCCATGTTTTATTATGATAACCAAGTTGCCTTGCACATAGCCGCAAATCTGGTTTCATGAGTGAACCAAACACATCGAGATTGATTGTCATCTAGTTAGAGAGAAGATTCAATCAGGTAGTTTGAAGACCTTTTATGTGCCCACAATGCATCAACTAGCTTATATGTTCACCAAAGCATTACATTCTACTCAGTTTCATTTTCGGGTTACCAAACTTGGACTTAGTAAAATACACAGTCCATCTTGAGGAGGAGTATCAGAGGGTATTTTAGTCTTATTAGCTAGCTGATTATGGAATAGAATTAGTTTTTTAATTCTGCTGTAATATGCTACGTTGGTATCTTATTTGCTTGGCTATATATATAGCCCCTGTTATTATGTTACAAACATAAGAAGCATTTTCCCCTTTCTCGATTCTTCTTTTATTTCTGTAATAGTATTTGTATTAAATAATATTATTTTATCTCCTTTATCTATTTTTTATATTTTTAACTAGGGATTTTAGCAAAAATGCATGGTTTTAAGGGACCATTTGCAAATCTGCCCTAAAACCTATTTTCAATTGCAAAAATGCCCTAAAATGACGCTCTTACCATTGCCTTAAATGAAAAAGAATGGGTTATTGCCCTACCATCCAAATCATCATGCCACCTAAATCATCTGGTCACCCTATCTCGATCTGGCCACTCTATCACACGTCGGCCTTCCAGCCACCGTCGTCGTTCAAGTCATCGTCGCCACTGTCTCCTTCAAGCCACAGTCGTCGATCCCACTCCATCTCGTTCCAGCCAGCGTCTCCAATCCAGTCGTCGTCGTAGCCATTATCATAGATCCCAATCGTCTCCATTCCAGCCACCGTCTCCATTCCAGCCACCGTTGCCTTCAAGCCATCGTCGCCTTCAAGCCATCGTCGTCGATCCCAATCGTTGCCATTCCAGCCGCCAGCGCCTTCGAGCCATCGTCGATCCCAATCGTCACCATTCCAGCCACCGTCTCCATTCCAACCGTCGTCGCCTTCGAACCATCGTCGTCGATCCCACTCCATCCCATTCCATCCATCGTCTCCATTCCAGCCATAGTCTCCATTCCAGTCGCCGTCGCCTTCAAGGCAATTTGATTTTCAAACACTATTCTGATTTTGAGTTGAAATTGTTATTTGGGTTTTCAATTTTCTAGTTTCATTGGTTTGATTTAGTAGATTGATTTAGGATTTTTTTTGGTTTTAAAATACAAATTATTTGTTTTTCAATTTTTGAATCCTAACAAAAGATTCGAAAAACTGTTGAATTATATGGGATTGATTTTATTTTGATTAAAATTAGGTCGTTTGTGGTTTCTAGCTTTTATTTGAGGGTTTTCCAATAGTTTGATATTAAATGGGATTGCTCGAAAACGAGTCTTTGGTCTTCACGTACACCTGCTGGAATAGTTTCCAATAGTTTTGATGTAGAGTTAGAGAGAATATTTAATAATGGTTTGTTCAAAAATATTTAAGAATAGTTTAGCTCGAAAACATAGTAAATGGTTTGTTTTTGGTTTCTGGCTTGTTTCTGGTGAAGGCTTGGTGGTTTCCGATTGTATTTTTGTAAGCTTGTTTTTGGTTTATGGCTTTTGGCCTTTAATATACTACCGTTCAAAAATGTATTTTTGATTAAATTGTTTTTTATATTTGTTTTGTTTTAATAATTAAAATTGTTAGAATATAATTATGAAATGTGTTTAGGTCGATACACATGGGTGGAACCAAATTACTTGAATCACTCAAGATTAAGAAGTGTGATCGTTTTCCCTCTCGAGTTACTGGGTATTGTAACTGGGAAAGTATCAGACCTATTAAGTCGCGTCTGACACCAAAACAACTCGAGTTGTTTGGAATGACATGTTTCGGCCATTTTTTGAATGTGGGTGATATGGTGTTGTCCGGACAATTTTGTCACCATATCTTACTTAGGGAGTGTCATGTTAAGAATACCAGTGAGAATACATCTTCTTTGTGGTACCATGTTGGCAACGGGGTGATACGGTTCAGACCAGTGGAGTTTTGTTTGGTTAGTGAGCTAACCTTTGGTGCATACTCTGAATCCACATTAGAGATTTTCAAACGAAAGAACAGTAGACTTCGTCGATCGTACTTCTAAGATAGTAAAGTTCATGTTAAAATGATTATTGATTGGTTTAGGAATTTGGGTCCTAATAATAAATATAGTGATGATGATATTGTGAAGTTGGCTTTAATACTTATATTGGAGATGACTTTGGTTGGAAAAGATGATAGGACTAGCATTCTGTATTGGGCATTAGAACTAGTGGATGACTTGGATGCATTTAATAAGTTTCCGTGGGGATCATTCTTATATGATAGGACATTTAACTCTCTTTCTACTTGCCTTCTTGGCCGTGATGATAAATTCAAAAATAAGTTTATTGATAAGTTGAAGGAGAAGGTCGATGGTCCAGTGAAACGGGAAGTGGAGAGGTACAATGTTTATGGGTTTATGACGGCTTTCCAGGTAATGTGTTAATTGATAAATTTTATTAAAATACATTTGAAGGAACATGCATGTTTCCATACACTAACCTAAATATCATTTTTTTTGTTTCGTTTTCAGGTTTGGGCAATCGAAGCAATACCAAAATGGGTCACACTTGGCTATACCGTTAGGGTGAACAATGTCGCCCCCAGAATTTTGAATTGACAATGCACGGAAACTCCCACCTTTATAGAAATTCAGAAAACCATATTTAAGTTTAAAAACGTAAGTTTTATTTAAGTTAAACTTTTTAATTTGTTATATTTTAGGGATTATATTATAATGTTGTTTTTTAAAATAATTTTAGCTTACCATTTACAAAAATCTTTGCCCCTCTGATGAAGAGGCAAGGAAACCGTATTGGATGGGTATGGATCAACTCCAGTATGTATCACCCAATGTGCATGGTTATGGCGATGAGGATGATGTTGAGGATGACGCGGATGATACTAATCATGATGATATTGAGGGAGATCATTCAACCAAAATATTTATACAAGTTGAAGTTGGGGGAAAGAAGAAAAAATTGATTACACTTCAGCAGCTCCAAAAAAGAATGGATGCTATACAACTACAACAAAATGATTTACAAGATCAGATGACTTCTATGCATAATTCACTGATGGATGAGATGCGAATGGGATTCCTTCGTTTGACGGAGCTCATATGTTTGAACAAAGTGGCTGAAAAGGTACATTTTGATTTAATTTGTAAATTTCTCTATTGTAGTTGTACATGGTTCTAACAAATGTGATTTATATTTGATGCAGTTAAATGAAGAAAATACCATCGATGTTAGCCAAAATGAGAACATCCACGACTATCAACCTTCAATTTCCCGTGTTGTGAAGTCTCCAGAATTTGTTGTCGTGTCTGAGACAAGTGAAGATGTTAAACAATTGACAAGACCACCGAAGTTGACCATAAAAGTACCTAGGGATCGTAAACGGTCGGCCTTTACCGTGAGCCCGTACATTGATCCCACGACGAAAAGGCCTAGGAAACCGAAAATGCCAGAATTTGGAAGCATTAGCCAAGTGGATGATGACATTGTACGTTCAATGCAATCATGGATAAACGACAACAAGAACACATGGTATGTTGACTCATGTATTTATATTGTAATCCCCACTCAAAATTCTCTAATAAGTTTTTATTGTTGAACCTCTACAGCATGTACACATGATTACTCGAAGCAAAGCCTGCTTGGTTTGAGCTACTGCTATCTAAAAATTGGTGGTTAGGGGGAGATGTAAGTTGTATACCTTGTACTGCAGTTCTTTACTATGTATTCATTTTTTGGTAACACGTATTTGTTTCATGACAGCATATAGAGACATATTGTCATTTAATGAGGCGGCGTGGCTATTACTATCATCAGTTATACAAACAGGACAGTGTGTTATTGGATTACTCTTTTATGGTATTGAAATACATATTCCAAAATAACGTTTATCATTTTTTTTAACAAAGTCTAACCATATTTTGAAACATATATGTTTTGTAGACTCAAATTCAAGGAAGGTGGTCAACTGTAACCAAGGGTAAAAAACAATTTAAGCATGAAACCTACCAATGGGATAATACAATGTTAGATTACGTGATTGGGAAATCCCCTATGCATGCTTCAGTACATTGGCAGACAGTCAATAGAGTAAGCAATTTTCAGATTACTATGAGAAGTGATTTAACTTTTTTTATAGATAGTCATCCACCTGTTTCTTGATTTCTCAGATTTTGTTTCTTGCGAATATGAATGGAAATCGTTGGGTTGTGGTAGAGGTGGACTTGAAGGAACGGGTCATCAAAATATTTGACTCAATACCGGACGCCTATATTGTTGATGAAATACTAAAGTGGGCAACTTGTCTTAGAAAGATGTTGCCATCTTTGTTGGTGCATGCGATGCCGGATACTTATACCGATCCTTCGTCATTTACGGTCGAACGACCCGACGAAGGCGTTCCACATCAAGGAAATCAGTATGTATTTGTTTATGTCTTGATGGTATTAGTTTGTCTTACATGATGGTTATTATTAATGACAATTTTTATTAACAACAGGTCCGATTGTTGAGTTTTCACTCTCAGATTCTTGGAGTACCTATGGGCAAGAAAACAATTCGACTTTGAAGATAAAGACGGAGAACCCTTTAGAGTTCAAATAGCAACAGAAATATTTTGAAATTCAAAAGAAGTATCTTGTGTAAATGATGAACCATTATGTGTAAATAATGTAACTTGATGTGTATATAATGCAACTTGATATGTTATGGTTGATACTTGTGACCTGTGTGAACAGTGTAGAGATTGTTATGTGACTTTTAGAAGTGTTATCTTTGTAGGTACCCAAAGAAGATATGGATTTGTTAAAATTTCAAATGAAACTCTGTCAAAATTTCGTAAATAATAATACAAGTTCTGTTCAAATAAAATGGGTAGTATTACATGTTCATAACACATGTTCAAATAAAAGATAATTCAAATACATTAGTTATGTGATCCGTTTGCCTCACCAATTTCACTAATATTTCCCATAACACTTGATGGTCTACTTGACTTCAGGTAGGTGCATGTATGGCTATTGTGACCAATACAATGACAAGTGGTGCAACTCATTTTAGTTACTTCCTCTCCAAATGACGGAGTGCGATTCTGTTTAGGTCTTCCAACCAACCATTCACTGGGTTGTCCAACGGGATGTATTTCCCCACTGTATGTTGTAACCAGGAATGCACTAGAGTAATAAGGAGAACAATAATCAACAAATGAAAATCCCCGTAACCTAATGCAAGTTAATGCATGTGCACATGGAAGTTGATCGACATCAAATTCTTTACATGTACAAGTTTTTGTTGTCAAATCCACATTTCCATCTAAACCTCCATCTTTAACGTGGAACGTGTAAAATGTGATAGGGTAGATCCGCATATATCGTGCTTCCTCATCCTTGACACCGATGGATACATCCGCGGCTGTTGTCAACCGAGTTGTAAGTTTAAGTGCAGCTGTGTGTCGATCATAGAACCAACGCTGAAGAATCCCTCTGATTTAATCAATCACTCCAGTAATAGGCAATTCCTTGCATTTTTTAATTACATTATTCATTGCCTCTGCAATATTGGTTGACATTATGTTGTACCTTTTTCTTGGACTGTATGCTCTTGCCCATCGCTCAATCCCGACATCCGTGACATACTGAGCTGTTTCGAGATTAATATGTGCCAACTGTTCCATACGCTGCAGGAATTGACTTTCCCGATACACCCTGGCTACCCTTCGAAAGTACTGTTTCAGTGCCTTATTCCTACCATAGTGACCAACCATGTTCCGTTCTAAATGTACCGCACATGCACCGTGGAATGAATTTGGGAACACTTTTTCTACACCGGTTGTGATACTGCCTTTTTTGTTATAAATGATAACCAATTCATCAACTTCGCCAACAGCTTTATGCAACCTACTTAAAAACCATTCTCAAGCCTCATTTGTCTCCGAATCACCAACACCAAAAGCTAGAGGAAATATTTGATCATTACTGTCCATACACACAGCAACAAATAGAACCCCTTTATGAAGACCTTTCAAAAATGTCCCGTCAATAGCAATGATCGGTCTAATAGATGACAGAAAACCATCTATACAAGCTTTCAAACAAAAGAACATGTACATGAACCTGTTAGAGGAATCTATGTGGAGGTCTGTAACAGTCCCAGGATTTGCTTACTCCAACATGTATAAGTATGATGGCAAAATACTGTATGACTCAACCGGTGTTCCTTAAACCTCTTCTAAGGCAATATGTCTAGCTCGGTACCCTTTGTGGTAGTTACAAGATATGCCAAAATCTCTTTGCATGTCGTGTATAATTTCCTTGGGCTTATATAAACGATGATCACGAAATTTCTCTTGTATGTGTTCCCCTATAACATGTGCACTTGCTTGCCTCTGATGCGGAAATCGTGCTTCTGTAGAGCATGTGTGCTGATTGTCAAATTTTCTAATCTGGAAATAATCTGAATTCTGAACTTTAGCTGCCCGTAATCGCCAATTGCAATCCTCAACAATGCACCTCACTTGATACCGTGTTGTATCAGACTTGAACACCCTAATCTGGAACCGGTTGGCAAGTGCATAATTACCTAATTGCGATTTTAGCTGTTTCTTGCTTGGAAACAATTCACCCACTTCAAGACGCATAGTAACAGGTCTGGGTGCAACTTCACCAAAATTAATAGAATAAAATGTACATGGAGGAGGAACAAGCCTCTGAACATGGGCAAACTGCTCGTCATACTAATTGGAAACTCGTTCAGGAATGTAATTAAATTGTGTTTCTGTTTCTTCATGCTTAGGAATGTGTTGGTTACCCATCGTATCTTCAAAACTACAATGACGAGAAGGAGATTGTAATCCCTCTCGAATATCATCCAAATGGGCAACCATGTTAGGTACATCCGACCTTTCAAACTCATCCATATTGTTTTTATGGGTATAATGACATTCATGATAATGAGTTACATTGTGTAGTTTGTGAGAGGACTCTGGTTGTTTATGTTTAATTTTTGGAGTCTCATGGCCGATTTCCTCAACACTTATGCAAACTAATGGGTCAACATTCTCTCGACGAAGCAACAATGCAACGTCCTCATCATCTACAATCTCAATTGGCATGCTAAGACGAAACGTTTGTGGAAGAATCATCATACTAACCCGATAATGATCTTTGTCAATTCCTGTGACGTTGTATACCTTACCTAACAATTGATCAAAATTTGAATTCTTTGAAAAATTAAACGCCTGCGCTCTTCGACCTTCATACCAATACTTGCCATGATGATTTTTTCATTCTCCACCCCAATTCAAAACCAAATGCATGTTTTTCATTGTCAATCCTGAAAAATAATACAACAACTATTTGAAACCATTAAAATAATTATTATTTCAAAGAGCATAACTCAAAAACAAATTCCACAACAAAACTGTCGGGTCATGGTGACCCGATGTTGGGTCAACATGACCCGGCATTTTTCAAAAAGGGTGAAGCCAATGAAAAATATTGTCGGGTCACCACGAGCTGATGGAAAAAATCATCGGGTCACGATGACCCGATCATTGGTTTCACCCATTTCGAATTTAAGAAAAAAATTAAAACTTCTAATGATATGTCAATGCCATTATCAAAATAGGATTATAGGGTTGGAAAAAAATAAATAGCAATGTAGTACTTACCTTTCAAATAACCTTATTTCCCTAATGTTTTTGAAACCTAAATATTAAAATGAAGAGAAAATATAATTGTTAAATGTTTAGTTATTGGTTTTATGAGTTTGTTAGTAAATTTTAGTTGATGGTTGGTAAATTGTTAGTTGAAGTTAGGTAAATCTAATAAATCATGTAATAAATTGAATGAAGTTATAAGTGAGGGTATTTAGGGAATTTTAGGGCATTTTTGAAATTGTTTTAGGTTTTATGGCAGATTTGCTATTCAGTCCTTCAAATAGGGTAGTTTTGCTAAAATCCCTTTTAACTAAACTCAATTTATTTAATATAACTTTTTATTTACAAATATAATAACTATAAAAATTGTACCATTAGAAATATTTTATTAAGATCTTTCAACTGAGTATAATACCGACTATATTTTAATTATTTTGTAATTTTTTATTTTTTAATAATGAATTAATAAGTATTTTAATTCAAAATAAATATTTTCAAATCATTTTATATGTAATTAACATAAATCATAATAGTTAACTCTAAATAATCATTAAAAACAAAATATAAACATTAACATCTCCAATATTCACGTTCATTTTAATCATTTATGAAATGTAAATCTTTTTCTGTAATTTTAGTTTAATACCGGTAAATAATAATTGCTAAGTAAATGTTAAAAAAAATATTTCAAAATCATTACATATAAAAGTAGTTAGATACATATAATTATAAAAAAATTGGATTAGAAATTTTTTAGTGTAATGAAAATGAATGAATTATTATCTAAAATAATAAATAGAAAATAATTTTATTAAACAAAATTTTATTTTTTTTTAATATTTTATTATTTAAAAATCATAAAATAGAATATAATTAGGATAATCAATTTAGGAAGATAAAATATTCTAAAAACGTTCTATTTGCAGTCTAAAAAATGTAGAAAACTTATTAGAGAGTAGAGACGGCCCGATCATAATCCAAAATAGGGTTGAGTCGGATAGAGTGAAAATTCAGTGCAAAGCAGCAAAAGGTAGTACGGACTTTTTTTCTTGGGTGTAGAAGGCACGCGCTTGGGAAGTAGCTTGGTTGTGTGTGCAATGCAGGTACTTGTCTCAAATTTGGTGAGCTGTCTAGCAGACTGACACATTGACCAAACTCGGAATTCCAAATTCAATTTTCCCGTTTTACCCTTTATATCCCTCAGGCCTCAACCATGTTTTCCCGAAACCCTTGTAGAGGTCAAAAATAGATTTTGGCCCATTGTTTAGGCCCTATGTTAATGAGAAATTCACCTTTCAATTTCAACCAATCAAAGTAGGCCCAATATTGAACAGGCTCTTGAAGCTCATCAAAAGCCCACTCCCAAGGCCTCAAATTCAATTGAGACCAAGTCAAATAAGCAAAGTTTGGCTACTGTCAAGTCGGTGACGCCATCTTCACCCCCGAGATTCACGATATAAGCCTACAATTTCAGCTCAATACTTTTAATCGTAGATCTGAATATGAGATCAATACCGTTGAAAATATAACACGAGGCTTGGAAGTCCATATAAATACATATAAAAGAGTGAGGTATACTTTATTTTAATTTCTATAAAGATTTTAAAAAATTATATCTATTTTTATAAATTTTAATCTAAAATTTTCCGTAGATTATAAGTTTATTAAAATCTAAGTATGAATAAAATTTTAGAATTTTTCACTAACACTATTTTTTTTTTTTTCTATATTTATCTCATTTATCCGATGCTTTTATATTTAACAAAATCGGGATAAATAGTGGCAATACTTGAAAATTCATATAAATAGATATAATTTCATCAAGTTCCTTACCGAAATTAAATAAAGTATACCTCGTGTGATAATTGCTATATATATATAGTGGTTCTCTCATATAGGGTTCCTTGTTTTAATTTCGATAAGATTTTAATGAAATTACATCTATTTTTATGAATTTTGATCTGATTTTTTTTATGAATGATACGTTCAATGAAACCTACGTATGAATAAAATTTGAGAATTTTTCAAGGACTACAACTTTTTTTATTGGATTTTGCTATATTTTCCCATTTTTCGATACCTTCATATTTAACAAAAGCGAGATAAATAGTTGTATTATTTAAAAAAATATTAAATTTTATTGATATGTAGATTTCATTGAAGTTATTATCTGTAAAAAAATTCATGTCAAAAGTTATAAATTGATATGATTTCATCAAAATTAAATTAAATGATCTTTTTATGAGTGAACAACTGTACACATGTGTGTGTGTGTCTATATATATATATAATTGTTCAAATTAGTGCGCACTGATATAACTTCATCAGTGCGTTGGATGTTGACAATTAGATTTACATACTTTGACTCAAAACTTCTCTATAATAAGTGGTCCATGTGCAACGTACTAATGTAAGTTATATAGGTACGCATTGACTAGAACGAGACAGTATATATATATATATATATATATCCAAGTTTAGTGCTGTAAAAATGGACTAGGCCCAAAAAGGTCGGTCCGTCTGGCCTGCCAAGCAATATGGGTTATGCCAAGCACGGCCCGCGGAGAGGTCATGCCGGCAAAAAAACCCGGCACAGAGGCATGCAGCGTGGCGGACCGTCCGTAGGTAACTGGTCCGCCACGACATGCCACGCCACGCCACGTCGGCAGGCCAAGCCCAACGGGCTGCATGACGATCCGGCTCCGCGGTCATGTCTTTCGGATCGACAATTAATATATTTTTTTAAAAGCGGTCCGGTTTTTCAAATTCAACCGTTTGAGGCAAAATATTTTTACAAAAACTCTTTCTATTTTATATTTTGACCCATAATTCAATTTTTTCTATAAATACCCCCATCCATTCTATTTTTCAATCACTTTCTCTCATTCTCTCATTCTCTCAATCTCTCAATCTCTCTCCATTCTCCATATCTCTACACATTTTCATTCAATTTCATTATCACTCTCTTTACACATTTCTAATACTATTTGTTAATAGTCATTTTTAGTAGGGGATCAAAGATAATTTTTTCACATGTCTTTACCTGGTAAGATGTACCTCCTGATACTGGATAAGTTCCATCTGCTACTACCTACCCCCGAGATAATGGGTCTTACGCCACCTATGTACCTTGATCACTATCTAGAAGAGGATCAACATTCACATCTCCATAAACTACTAGGTACTAGGATGAGCTAGTATTGCAGTACCTTCTACTTACCACCTTGATACTAGGATGTCTACCTGGGGCCCAAGTACCTCGATGTTGTCTCGCCACCCCTTATCTTACCCATCTAGCAAGAAGGAAGTTAACTAGGAAGCTCCAGCACGATTAGTCAAACGCCATGTCACTAGACAGGTACCTCGAGGTACCTCGAGGCACCTCGCCCTCAGTACGTAGAACTTGAATTATGTTCCAAGCTACAGATAATAGAGGGTTGACCCCTATGACCATTAAAGCACCATAAAATATACAACACAAGTCAACGGTATCGCCATTCATCCATATTTAAACTTAAATGGAGACCTGACATAATCAACGGGAGTAATTCCAACGTAATTAAGCTTCCCATGTCAATGCCAATCAAATTTCGGCAACACGGCCAATCAATTGGTCTAAATTATATGGGATTAGATTGACATAGGTAGAGAGGTTAAAAGAGGACTTCAGAATCCGGACAAGGCATTGAAGATTGAAGATCGAAGATCGAAATCTTAAGCCCCAAAAGGCATACTAGAGATTTCGGCTAGAGCTCTCAGTTCTGCACCCAAAATTGAGTAAGATTGTCACCGTTGTTAAGGGTATTTTCCACTTATCGATACGCACGAGTTTGCCACCACCGATCCTTGTAAACAAGAGAGTTCGAGTGATTTTCATTAATATCATTTTATAAGTTATTCAATAAAACAATATCCTAGATTATACTTCTCCATATTCTTCATGTTCATAAGTTATTTACATAACCAAACTTATGTGACCACATTGTCACCTAGGTACGAGGTACCTACCTTGACTGTAACCTACTGGGTAGTGGTCTTGAGGGTGAAATTCCTCTCCTTGAGCGAATTTCAGTCAACGCTATTATACTAATTTCATATTATCTATCTATCCATTATTTTCTTTATTTTTTTACCAACACACAAAACTTTTACGGTACATTTTTCTTTAAATGTTATTATTTCTTTATGTTAGTAAATTTATAATGTTATGTAAAACACTTTAGTTAATATTTTTAATATTTTTGTTTAGTTAGTAAATTAATTTTATTTTTTTAGTAGTTAAATAATCATTATTATGTGTACTTGTGTAGTAGTGAATTTATATATATCGTGTTAATAAATTAAGCATTATATGTATAGTAGTTAATTTTAATACTTTGTGTTAGTAAGTTAATTTTTTTAAAATGTAGTAGTTAATGTAAATATATTTTGTGATAGTAGTTAATTTAATATATTTTGTTAGTAAATTAAACAATTTCAGTTGTAGTAGTGTATTTGATTATATTTCGTTAGTAAATTATGATTTTTATGTGTAGTAGTTAATTTAATACATTTTTAAGTTAGTAAATTTAGGATTTTCAAGTTAGTAAATTTAGGATTTTCAAGTTTAGTAGTTAATTTAAATATATTTTGTTATTAAATTAAACAATTTAATTTGTAGTAATTTGACCATTAATGACTAATGGGTTCATATTTGTATTTTATGAAATGGATCCTACACAACAGCCTTTTTTTTCACGGACGGTTTGAATATGTTGAACGATGATTTTGATCTTTCAGCATCGACGGAAACTCAAGCGGGACCTTTCGGTTCTGCTGCTATATCAAAATCCAAAAAAAGTTTTTTTTAAAAAAATTGAATTGTTTAAATTGATATTATGTATTTTTTTTAAATCCTAAACCCAACATCCAAAAAAAAAAACATTTTAAAAAAAAATAAATGAAAAAAATTTGGGTTCAATCGGAACGCCGGAGGCAGGCCCACGTGTCGTGCCATTTTCGAAAGCGTGTCAGACCAAGTTTGACCCGTACACTGACGCAGCGCAGACTAGGGATGAAAACGGGTCAAGGCGTGCCAGTCCATTTGGTTCGGACCAGTCCATAATTACAACTCTATCCAAGTCTCATGATATGTTTTCAATGGTATCGATCTCATTTCAACAAATCTATACAATATAACATTCAACATTACAAAAGTACAAAGTTAACTATACACATATTTGAGTTTACAAGTATAATCTGTCGGTAAACACACCTCTTAAGTCTTGATCTCTCTCTTCCAAGTTAAAAAATAAAAATAAATAACCTATACATGTATTGTATACCGGAATGGCCAATTGAGTTCGTCACGCTGTAGGACAATTGGCTCTTTCAATGGATCTTGACTTTTATATTTTTAATCTTAACAATTATATGCCAGAATCTATGGAGATTAAACATTACAAATACAATATGGTGTTTAAATATATATATATAATTTTAAGTCATTACGTACTGATATGAATTCATCTGTGCGTTGGCTCTTTCAATGGATCTTGACTTTTATATTTTTAATTTTAACAATTATATACCAAAATCTATGGAGATTAAACATTACAAATACATTCTGGTTGTTTAAATATATATATATATATATATATATATATATATATATATATAAATTTATATCGGTACAGATGAATTTATATCATATATATATATAAAATTTTAAATCATTACGTATTGATATAAATTCATCCGTGCATTGGATGTGAACTATTAAATTTACATATTTTGACTCCAAGTATATGTACTTATCAAAACTTCTCCATAATCAATGATCTACATACAACGCACTGCTATAAGTTTTATCGGTACGCATTGGGGAGAAAATAAATAAATAACATATATATATATATATATATATATATATATATATATATAGAGAGAGAGAGAGAGAGAGAGACTTTCAAGTCTCATGACATATTTTCAATGGTAATGACCTCATTTCAACAAATCTATATAATATAACATTCAACATTACAAAAGTACAAAGTTAACTATACATATATTTTGCAAGTATAATCTATCGGTAAACACACCTCTTGATCCCCTCCCTCCCAAGTATATGTTTACCGACAGATTATACTTGCAAAACACAAATATATGTATAGTTAACTTTATACTTTTGTAATGTTGAATGTTATATTGTATAGATTTGTTAAATATATATCATGAGACTTATATATATATATATATATATATATATATATATATATATATATGTGTGTGTGTGTGTGTGTGTGTGTGTGTGTATATATGTGTGTGTATGTAAACCTATACACTTGTATTATTTGTATACTGGAATGACCAATTGAGTTGGTCACGCTTTAGCCTAGATCCTCTCCTCACATTTTCTCTCCTTACCTTCGTAATCAAGCAATATGTATTTAATATAACAAATTAATAGTCTTGATTATTTCTATAAACTTTTAAGTTTTACACAACTAAAAGATAAAATTAATCCAGACCATTGATTTAGGTGAGAACAAGGTGATGACAAGATGAGGTGATGAGAGGATCCAAATTTTGCTTTAGCCCAGATGGTTCTTTCAATGGATCTTGATTTTTTTTTTAATAATTATATACCGGAATTTATCAAATGTAAATACTACAAGCACAACTTGGATATTTACTTCCATAATTGGAAGAAATCGGATTCTAACAATGGAAGATGTCTCTCCACATTTATTGTGATTTTCTAGAAAATAGCATGACAATATATATAATGTGTCAATGTTTGAACCTTGGTGGATTGAAGGAAAGAGTCAATGTAACGAGCCTTTTGACAAAAAACGTTTTTTTTATCCACCAGTATCCTAACTTCAAACCTTGTTCGACCATATACTTTTAACTTATCAGAGATTGATAATGGTCGATGCAAATGCTAGTTTCTACGGGCTCCAAAAATAAATAGCACTATTTGAGGTGACTGTTGTACAATATCACCACATTAATAATTCATGTTTAAAAGGTACCATTTAAGGTGACCATACCAAATTACCCTCAAATTTGTGTTTGTGTCGTTTTCAAAGTAAGAGAGAAAAACTAGAGAGAGAAAGAAATCGATGGCAATCAATAGAAGTTTGAATTTTTCAAAGTTAAAAATTTTCAATTGCATGGTTGGTCTGTTTATGTTGATTGCAATTATAGTTTAGGGTTGAAATGGAGATCTGAGATTGTTTGTGGGTTAGGTTAGGATTTGAAATAAAGTAGAATTAGTATTTAATGAAGATGAAATTCCGGGTTTCGAGACTTTTTGTTTCAAATCCGAGCATTTTAGCATCATGCCTAAGTTTTTTTTTTAAGAAAATTAAGTTTTTACAAGTTGGAATCACCGATTTTTTTTTTAATATTTTCGAGCTTTTTTGAACCACCTCCAAATTTTTTTGTATAATGTCCGAGCAATTTTTAGAAAAAAATAGTTTGTAAAGCTGTGAAAATCCGAGAATGTTTGAAACAATTTCGAGAATTTTTGAAACATGTTCGAGCTTTTATTTAGGAAAGTAGGTTTTTCAAAGGTCTGAGATTATTTTCAATGTTCGAGTTTTTTTTTTGTAAATATCGGAGCTTTTTAATAAAAACTCTGAGACTTTTACTTAAAGCCCCCCGAATGCGTCTGCATAACCCCACTAAACTAATCATCTAATGAAGATGTAATGATCGTGTTATGATGTTTGACCTCTATAAAGAAGATGAAATAATAAAATCTTAGAAAATTTCAAAGTAAGAGAATATGTAAAGTAAGGGTATTTTTGGAAATCACTTATTCAGTGCCTTTTGAACTTAACTTATTAAAGCACTTACTTTACCACTAAATCAGTTAAAAAAGGTGACATTTTCCACAAATTCCACTAGTTTATACTGTATCATGGAATTTTAGGCAACCTTGGTCTCAAATATTGCATGACCTGCCTCACCTAGTTGAATTAAGGATTTCTTGAGTTTGCATTGGGATAAAAACAATTTTGTTTTGAGAGCAAGGTATATAAATATTAGTTTCAGTGAAAATATCGATGATCTTCTAGTATATTCCTCACAGTTCATCTTTGTCAAATCCCAAATTAACTATAATAACTGAAAAAATATATCAATGCTCCAAACTTATAAAATTACCTGTCAAATCCTAAATTACTTATAATAGCTAGATTTTTTTTTCTTATCAATGAACCAAATTTTTAGAAATACCGGTGGAAATATAGTAAATACTAGTAAAATGGCTCGCACTTTGCTGCGGGAGTGTTATACCTAGGGGCGAAGCCAAGATTTCGGCTTTGGAGGAGCCAAGGTAAAAAAAAATCAAATTAACGTTAGATAAATATGTTAATATATAAAACCTAATTTATTAAAAAAAAACAAATATAATAGTGTCTAGTCTCATATATAATGCTAAAATAGACAAACTGATAAACAAAATAAACACTAGCTTTAAAAATCAAAATGGAACCCGTCGCTCTTTTAAATCTCTAAAATCATCTATAATTGAATCTATACTAAGTTTCTCTGTTATTTCCCTTTCAATATACATAATCAAAGAGTTTGTAAGAAAGTCATCTTCCATCTTGTTGCGAAGCCTAATCTTGAAATACACATAGCTGAAAATGATCTCTCAGTGGTTGCAGATGACACCGGAAGAGTAAGCACA
This sequence comes from Dipteronia dyeriana, assembly GCA_032871835.1. NCBI lineage: Eukaryota > Viridiplantae > Streptophyta > Magnoliopsida > Sapindales > Sapindaceae > Dipteronia > Dipteronia dyeriana. The sequence goes on from CM065297.1 coordinate 15,670,273, forward strand.
AGCACAATTATTCTGTGAACAAGTGGATATATTGTTGATCTTCGAGTCCTTACCAACCATTGACACAAGGAAGAAAGAGTTAACAAATTTTTGAATTCTGAATGTTGAACTACATTATATTCATAATGTTGAAGTTGCGCTTTCAATTGCAATTTCTCATGATCAGCAAAGTCATGTGGATAAAACGTGTTTACCAATTTACAAATATCATCAATTCTAAAAGACTCGTTTCCTTCACGAGGTTCCAAAGCTGTATTAAGAATAATCAACTCAATTGTTTGCTCACTGAATCGATTATTTAATTCTTGTAATTGAGAATTAATTGCAGCATAAAATATATCTACCGGGTAATATTGTTCAATTGTATAATTTTCTCATTGTTGGCGAGCTCGACCTCGTCTTGCAACATAACGAGCATTCATATTTGGAACATCTATGTTGCGTGCCTCACAAAATGAACATACCTTAGCAAATAATTTATCCCATCCAGTATCCCTTAATTGTTGTATAAGTCTTTTAGTGGATGAAACAAGATGCATAGCATTTAAAATGTCGTTGTAAAGCTTGACAGAGTAGATTAGTAATCTCCATAATATCATTCACCAGATGCAAGATAAAGATAAATTTAAATGAAGTCATTACCTCATAAGTTGTGTCGGCTTCTCCTCATTGAGAAAAAGTTGTTCCTTCTTCAACTATGTTAATTAAAATAGCACATGTTGCACCAAACATTTTTATCAAGCTAGAAAGTGACCTATAGTTAGAACTCCAACGTGTATCCCCTGGTCTTTGCAAAGTGCCAATTTGGTTAAGTCCGGTCCCGCTCTTTAGCTCATCAATGTCAATTAAATGTGCAATCTCAGCAGCATGAGCATGTTTGAATTCATCATTACGCTTGCACAAAGCATCGACAATATTGACAACAGAAGTTAATTTGGTAAAAAAATGATGAATATGAATAACTTCTTTTGATGTTACAACTAGTGTCAATTGCAATTGGTGTGCCAAACAATGAATATAATAAGCATACGGACAATCCTTTAAAATCAAAGCTTGTAGTCCAGTCCACTCGCCACGCATATTACTTGCACCATCGTAGCCTTGCCCTCGAATATTTTGAATATCTAAATTGTGATTAGATAATACAAACTATATTGAATTTTTTAAAGTCAATGCTGCAGTGTCAGAGACATGAACAACTCCAAAAAATCGTTATCATAGAATACCATCTTGGTCTACAAATCTCAAAACTATAGCCATTTGTTCATTCTTTGACTCATCACGAGCTTCATCAACAATTATACAGAACTTCGCATCCCCAATTTCCTTACGAATTTTATTTTTTACTCTAGTTGTAAAAACTTGTAGAATCTTTTTTTGGATATCCGGTGATGTGTAACATGCATTTTTAGGTGCCTTATCTAATACAAGTTCTCCAACCTTCTCATTGTTTGAAGCCAATAATTCTAATAGTTCAAGAAAATTTCCATGATTGATTGAAGATGAGCTTTCATTGTGACCTCTAAAAGCACAACCTTGAAATGCAAGTCATCGAACAACTTCAATTGTGGTTTTGACTCTAAACCTATTGTTTGCGATTTCTTGAGAATTATACTTCTCGACCACTCTTTCTATATGTTGAGACTGATTCATAAAATTTGTAGATGCTCTTTCAACAATCTTGTGAGGGGTCATATGATTATCTTTTTGTCCTACATGAGTTAAAAACGCACACTTGTTGCCATTCCTAACTTTTCTCCAACTTTTAAATCCATCAACAGTGAAAGTGGTTGCTGCAAAGTGTTTAGTTGGCTTACTGCATCTGTTGTAGGAGAATATTCCAACCATGTAGGAAATAAATGAAACCAAGAACTTTGGAAGCTACGTTTATGAGAATCTCGTCTAGATTTGTTATAATGGTCAAGAATTGGTTGGAATGAACCAGCTTTAATATAAGCTCGTCGAATTTCATCAGGTTCATTGACAAGATAATCCCATATTTGTTGACGTAATCCTGGGTCACGCACCAAAGATTTATTATCTTGGTTAATATCACTTGTTGGAGGTTCCGTGGATTGATTTTCAGAAGTTGGAGGACTGATATTAGATGTTGAGGGAGATGAACTGGCTTCTAAGGTTTTAATTCTTTTGAAAAATTCATCAATTGTTGATGGCTTCCTCATCTGAAGATCAAATAAAAAAAATTCGAATTACTTTAAATAAATAAATGTGTAAATAAAAAAATTACAATAATAAATATAGCAAAATCATATATATATAAGAATTCATTACAGAAATCATATTAATAACCTAAGAAAGTAATAAATATAAAAAAAAAACCTAAACTATTTATTGATTTAGAATCTCGTACCTGAAATTATTCTGATAGATGAACCGAAGAATACGAAAAATTTAATTTCAATAGTAATGAAATTACTTAAGTGAGAAACTAGAAAATAAATAAACAAGTATATATAGATTAGACAAGTTTATGATGTATATGAAATCAAATTCTAAAAGGTTTATATTTAAAAATAAAATAAAATTGGAATACATAAAATTGGAATGTGTTAAATTGGACTTTCCTTAATATACTATAATCATAATATTTTTTCCAATCTAAAACTAACCTCTTTAAATAAGTAAACAAGTAATCACATTTTTAAAAAATAAATTTATAAAGAATATATTTTAAAAGAAGTGGCAGCCGGACCCACTATCTTTTTAGTATGTAGTGTAGTGTATCTTGTCTTATGCAGTTAAGCCTCTTAACTCTCAAACTTCTGATTTTTTTCTTCCGAATTTTAAAATTTTCAATTTAAACTTTTTTTTTCTTTGGGGCCCTTAATTTCGCCCCTGGTTATACTGTTTTATATTATTTTCAATTTTAATAAATTTTATTCATGATTTAAAATTTTATTTTTCTAAATTATGAAACAAAAAAATTAAAATATAAAATATATTTTAATCAACATAATATGATAATCAAGTAAAATAATAATTCCATACTAAATAAAATGTTAATAGCAAAATTTGGCTAGGGACCAAAGAAGAATTTTCCACTTCCAGCCTTCCCGTAAGGGTTCAAATTCGGGTTTATATGACAGGGTATCGAAGTCCCCGAGGTCGAGCTACCACGCGATCCTACAGGAGCAAGATGAGGCCGCCCATACCATCTGAGCATCTCGCACGTGTCCAAGCATACCAAATAAAGCCTGACGAAACCGCGTCAAGCTCCTTATATCAGGATAAAGCCCGAAGCTAGGTCGACGTGAAAGGACCTGGGTCCCTCAACATCAAGGTATCTCGTGACACTCTCATAGAGCTTGCTACTATCTTTACTTTCGCTAGGAGACCTTCAAGGTGCCGAACTTGTCTTGCAAAGGCCCTCCTGCCTCGTCGAGGTATAATCTCGACCTGTCCGAGCATAAAAGGAAGAAGCCCATAAAGCCCCATCGTCACCAAAAGCGCCAAGATCCACTGTAGATCCTGGCATGGTTAAATCAAGTAGCAAGAACAATACTCGAGTGTACCTCTCTACCCTTCCAGAAGCAAACCAAGGTCGCCTGTTTATGGCAAACACATTGCCAGGGCTTGCCAGCCAAGCCCGCTACCCCGCTAGGAAGCCTACATAATTAGGTCAAGCTCCATGATAAAGTTCGGCGTAGCTAAACCAAGCTCCCAGCTACAAGGTTGGAACCCTGTAGGATATTTCGCCCCTAAAATGGTTAGCACAAGCTCCATGGGAAAACTGGCATCTAGCTCCGTGATAATTGAGAGGTCCCCGGGGGACCTCGCCAGTGTACTGGATCCTAGGGTACCTCGCCCTCAAGGAATATCAAATGTCGCCTCAGGTAACCTCCATGAAGTACCTCTCCAAAGTGACATGCAGAATTAGAGCTCTCCTCTCGGCAACGTAGGAAGAGAGGATTGACTTCCATGACATTTAAAGTACCATTAATGAGGTCAACCACATTAATGGAGGCAGTCAACCCAGTTAATGACATGATCAACACCATTAATAAGAGAATATTCAACTCTTTAATGGCCATAATTAGTGAAAGAGTCCAAAGAGGAAACAAATACCTTTTCCTCTAAGATATCCTCCACAACCGATTATTGGGGGTCAACTATAACAGAAAATCCCACCTATCAAGGAAGGAAGAGTCCGAAGAGGAAACAATCATATCTTCTCCGAGATAATAGCTACAAGCTGATCAACTACATTAAAAGAAGGATCGTATTCGATAAGGAGACAAAGACTAATTGAAGAGTTCCGGACTTACACGCCAAGGTGGTCAACATGTATAAATATGCCTGTAAAAGGCATATTGTATCGGGCTCCAATCAATGACAGAAGATACATGCTTCGTTTAGAGATCTCTCGACATCATCAATGTATGTGTTACCTTTACCTAGAATATACCGGTATCGGTCTACATTTGACCACCATTGTAAGCTCTTCGGAGCGGCTACGTTGTATTACTTCACCATTCTTGTAAGCTCCCCGAAGCATTATTTGATATATACATAAGGAAGGGTATTCCCCCTTCCTCCGGATACTGCCTTGGGGTTTTTCAGCATGTGATCATCCGTGATGCTTTTTCCCCCTTGGTCAGTCCACCTCCCTCTACAAAAGATTTGTGTTTCTCTTACTTATGTCCTGTGTAATGCATGAGTATATGAGTGCGAGCTAGATTCCTACCTCGCTGGACCTAACACTCTTATCTTCCCATCTACATGCTAAAGTCGCATATCAAGATGAGGAGAAACCACCCAGACCAGCTTGAAGGAAGTCGATGGGCTCTCCTGCATCATCTCTATGGCAGAAATCGAGCTCTCCGACACTGGAGCTAGATAAGCCCCCTCCTTACTTGCTATCTAGGTCGCGGAATTACAGGAAGGAATCGGGCTCCAGAACCGAGCTCCAGGTACCATGACGGGCTCCGACCCCGACCGAGGACCAGGACTAGGACCAAGATCAACCCCTTCACACCAGCAAGAGAACCTCAAGCTCCCAAGATCTACTTCATAAGCACTAAGCCCGACGGGCGGGATGGCTTGTCTCCTTGAGCTCCCCAGATCTACTACATAAGCACGAAGCCAGACGAGCATGATGACTTGTCTCCTACCTCCTTCATATTTATACAAGATCAGGTCAGGTATCAACGATACCAACCTCGGCCACCACCTCCGTGGTAGTGGTCTCGAGGGTGTTAACATAGATTTCTCATCCTAAACAAATTTCCCGTTAACAAAAAATATCAATTATATTGATATATATATATATGAAAACAATATATGCATAGTGCATTGAATATTAATATGAGAAATAAAAGTCTATGCATTAAATATTAATGTGAAATAAAAGTATCATGCATTACACATATTTTGTCTATTAAAATGAATTTATTTAATTAAATGGGAAAGCGTAACAAACATTAAATATATTTAATATTAAACTTATGACATCTCTTAAAAGCTAAACAAACTCAAAAATTGAAAGAAAATAAGTTGAATCTTATTTTTGATTTTTGGCTGCATAAATTTGTAGTCCAGTTAAATTGAATCCTAAAACCTGAGATTTATTTTTCATTATTTTTTTTTCAATATTTGTGATTTGAAATTCAATTGCACTATAAAGAAAACTTTGTTCATAAACCAAAATTTAAAAACAAGTTTAACAATTTTTTGACTCTGTTTTATTGAAGTTTGAATTATTGGTACTGTAGTAGTGGTTGGGTGTCATTTTATTTTGTTTTTTATTTTTTTTAATAGAAAAAGATGGAGAGAGAGATTGAGAGTATGAATGACAATATGTCGAGTTCAGACGGGTTTGGAAAAAACCAAATCCAAACCCAGGAAAGAAAATGACATTCAAATCCATCCACGACCCATGAAATCTAGTGGGTTCGGGTTTCAACTGCGGATTTTAGAATATCCAGGTCCGCCCACGAACCCGTGAACTCCTGAGGATTTGTTGTTCTAAAGCGACTCACTCCTGTGTATGTAACTTGGTCCGAGTCAAACTCAGTTGCCGAAAACTATCCACGTTAGTTTTCTTCTTTCAGACTTAGAGAAAATGAAAAAAAAGTAAGAGCAAAAAAATGCTTAAAAATCTCCGAGAAGAAAAATATATGGAGAAGAAGAAGAGTTTAAATTTTAAAGAGAAAAATAAAAAATAAAAATAAGTTGCATAAAAAATAAATGGAGAAGATGAGTTTTAATTTTGAAGGGAGAGTGTGAGAGTTGAAGATCAAGAAGAAAATACGTGTGGGGGGTGATCGGTCTATTTCTGTACATGTTTTAGGTCCACATTTCCTATTATTTGTGCTTTGTTCTTGGGTAAAATTAGGTATTTTATGTGTTTGTTGAACATGTGTAGGTCACATTCCATTCAAGAGGTGTTAGATGTTATTTTGGAGAAAAAGAGCAAAAAGTCGATTTTCGGCCAGTGTAGAACAGTCATATTGCGGGGCCTATATCTCTCAGCTCCAATCGAATTGTGTGTCCTACTACCTATGGATTGAAATCCCCGAAAGTCTAGTTTTCGACGCACGTTACGGATCGCAATTCCGATATTCCTAGAAGAAGTTATACCCAATTTAGTACCCGATGGTCAGATCAGTTATAATTCCGTGAATAATGATGGGATTTATTTTACAAGTTGTCGGAATGGGAAATATTTCCTTCTTGGAATTGTTTGGGAGCCTTTTGCAAACAAGTTGAAACCTAATCCTAATCTTCCTTCAATAAGTAGTCTTTTTATTGGATTATGAAAGAAATAAAGTCCCAAAAAGGTAGAGTTCTATATTGGAATTGATTTCCTTGTTGTTTAAGGACATGACTTAGCATCTACACCTATTTAAACCCCATGTGAACCCTAATTTCAGGGGAGAGAAACCAAGAGAGGTCCCAAGCCACCAAGGGGGCCGTCCCCTACCACTCCACCACCACTCCATCACCATACACCTTCCATTCATCTTTACATATCAAATATTCAAAGACGAAGAAGAATTCATCATTAAAGATTTGAAGAACTCATTGAAGGCCAAGATGAGTTTTATCTTTTCTTTATCTTCTCTTATTTTCATCATGTGTAACTAACTCATATTAGGGAATCAATATGAACCTCTATGAATGCTCTTTGTTAGAATTGACTATATTTAATTAAATTAAGTTTTGATTCATTCAATTCATCATATGTCTTAATTCTTTATTCTTGTTAATGCATGATCATACGTTGGTATGAATTTATGGTTTTGATAATTTAATGATTGAGGTTGAAGTATTGATCTATACGTATTCTTAATTAATATTCAATTATATGGATAAAACTGATCTTAGCATTGATCTATGCAAGTAGGTTTTGGTTCATTGTTCTTGTACTTAATGGGTTCTCGATTGTAGTTTGCGCCATTGATCTATGGGTAAATTGTAATTGAGAACACTTGATTCATCCTAGGATCATACTGTAACAATCATACTTAAAATAAGAACGAACCCTTAACTTGATTAATATTCTGTTATCAAAGTCAATTCGAAACATTGAGTAAACATAGTAGGGGAGCATTGATGACCTAGTGCTTTCTCACATTTGATCACAACCAAATCTCTTCAATTGCTTTCATTAGATTAATTTAATTTAAGTTTTTAGTTTAAATCAATTCACCATCCATTTCTGGTTGTTTTTAGTTTAACTTTAATTAGAATTAGATCTAACCAAATAAATCACTTTTCCTCGTGGGAACAATCCTTACTTGCCGCGGTACGATATCTTCACGATTCGTGCACTTGCGAGTATTGTTTTTATAAACACGATTACACACATCAGGGGGTTGGAGATCGAGAAGAAAAGAAAATTAAGACAAAAGATAAAAAGAAAAAGAAAAAGAACAATGAAAGATATTTTAAAATCTGAAAAAACAAATTATGGGGGCCAACCGTATGTGATATAATATAAAAACGAAATATAAAAATAATTATTATAATATTATTTGTTAAATAATAATTAAATCAATCAGGGTTCACGGGTTCGGTTTTGTTTTTTTCCACACCCGAGCCCGAACCCGAACCCGTGACGGGTTGAGATTTCAAATTAAAACTCGTACACGGGTTCTATTTTTACATACCAAACCCTCTCCAAACGGGTTGAGTTCGGGTGGATCTCATGAGTTCGAATTTAATTGTCATCCTTAATTGAGAGAAAGGGAGAAGGACGATGGGTAGGAGAAAGAGAGAGAGAGAGAGATGGTGATACTATGGTAGTGATTGTGTATCATTTTATTTTATTTTTTATATCGCATTTTTTTCATCGTCTAGAATAATATTTTTATAAATAAATAGAAAACTATCAAATTTTACTATTTATAAAATAAGAAAAATATCAATATTTAAAAAGAAGTGCATTCATTTTGATGAAAACAAAAAATGTCGACTTGAGAGTTGAGAAGTTTGTTGAGCGACAATAGACCCAAGTCACCCTGATATTTGATAACGGCGAAACGACAGCGTTATATGGTATAAGTTAGAGAATAGAGAAGTAGAGAGAGAGAGAGCAACCTGATCCTTTCAAGAGTTTTTTGGTTGGGAATTTTGAGGCGAGAAATAGCCAGTGAAAGCGGTGCAGACCAGCGTTGCTTCTCTTCTCTGCTTCTTTATCTTCAACAAATGGATTATAGAGTTACAATTTTGTAGTTGCCAACAATCTTGTAGATTACATTTACAACGTAGTACAAGCTTACACTTAAATAAGAGAGCACATAACTGTTCCATTTTAAGACAAAAACATCTTCAATGGAGGCTGGACGGAATTTAATGTCTTCACCTCCATCATTTTCTACAAGAACCCACCTCAAAAACTCTCTCTCCTCTTCTTCTGGTAACAAATGTTGCAAGTTCGTTTTTTTTCCCCTCAATTTATGTTATTTTTGCTACCCATTTGGTTGCTGAGGAATTTTTGATGAAATTTAATCATAATGTGTGGAAGGTACTTCATTTGAAGTCTCCTCAACGTTTTCAGTTTTTTTTTTTGCATTTGTTTAGCAAACCAAAAATAGCTTCTTTGAAAAAATGTTCTTCAAGTTAGTATAAATGGTATGGGAGTCTGAAGTTTATTTTATTGGTGTTTCTTATCATTTGTTTTACTTCATGTGACTTAGTATAAGTTTTTGTTTGCAAGACTATCACTTCAGTGTGAATTTATTTATGTCAAGCAAGATGGGCAATTTCATTTTTGAATTGCTTACCACAGGTCAATTTAGTGTTTGATATTTTGCTTGTCAATTAGTTACCTGAATTGTCTTCTCTTTCGTGTGCACGTGTTATGTTACTCGTTGATTAAGAAGTTGAAATTGTATGGATGTATAGGAAACTGCTTCTTTTCATTAGTGATTGAGTAGTTTTTAAGTTCTTGACATGGATTCAGTTCTTTCGGTCATCATTCTTGTATATTATTGTTGAAATTGAAATGATACTATATGTTTAACCAGTATTAATTATTAGCATTCTGAAATGGATGTTTTGTTTTCTATTGGGGGTTTATGGTGAATTTTATTTTTAAATAACAACTTGCACGGTTGCAGTTTTGATGCATCATGAACAAGCAGCCCCTGCAGTCACTTCAGTTTTAACTTCTTCAGTAGCTCCACATTTTCCAACCTCAGTTCTTTTACAAGAGCAGCGTGATGAGTATAAGCCTCTCTTACACATGTTTAAGGAAGACAAATCATTTCAGGTTAGATATCTGTTTTGAAAATATAAGTGCATAAAAACTAGTAATATGCAGATGTAATGATGAATCCATGAAATTTTCTTTTTGGTGAAAAATGGTTGACAATTGTTCGTTTCTGTGTCTGGTAACTCCGACTTTATGTATCATCATTTGTTTCCTTGGTTCTGTCCCATTGTAGGCTACAATTGATAGGAGGCAGATGGAAACCAGGACCTCAGCTATTGAAGAGAAGAACTCTAGTGACCTGGATCAATTAGTGCAGGACTTTGAACACCAGTTACTTCACTGGCCTGGTTTATGGAATGTGTAAGATGAATAAAAATCATATTGGTTGCTGACTTTTATTAGTTTCTAGCAATGCGGTTTTGTTTCCGAATTGAATTTTTTGTGGTTATGTAATTTTCTCTTGCAGGTTGCTTCCCATACAAACAGGGGAAAATCCTTCCTTGTCTTTGGATAAGCAGTCTATAATAAATGATTCCAAGGATCCTATGGATATTGAACCATTTGATGCTGTTAACCTCGCTAAGAAGGCTTTGTCAGCCTCCAAAGAAGCAGCTTCATTAGTTGCGAATGCAAACACCGAAATATATGCAGCTGACCTTGATGATACATTTTCAGCTAGGTTATTATTCTTGTTCACTTGGATGTTTCCCTGTAATTTGTTTTTGAGGTCAATTTTTCTGAGGACTAACATTTCTAAATTTTGATTGCACTAGTTCATCAAATTTTCCACTTGGCGAGGTGAAAACTGTTCGGTCAACCCGGCTTTTGGAGAGACGTTCTAAGAAAAGGAGAGCTTCTAAATCAGAAGTTATGGTTCATGAAACTTATAGTTCTAGAAAGGCCGATGTGCGGAAAAAGTTAAATGAAAGGTTTGATCCTAATGATGCTCTTCGGTTGTTTTTGTGGGGTCCTGAAACTAGACAACTTTTGACAGCTAAAGGAGAGTTTGAATTGATTGCTCAAATACAGGTACATAACTAAATCCAATTTTTTCGTACTTGTAGGAAATACTTAACTTCCTAATGGTCTTATTCATGGACATGTATCAGGATTTAATGAAATTAGAGAAGGTGAAGAGTGAGCTTCAATCTCAGTTTGGTCGTGAACCCACCTTGATTGAATGGTCTGAAGCAGTTGGGATTAGCTGTCGGGTCTTACAGTCACAACTTCACTCTGGTAACAGGAGCCGAGAAAAGCTGATTAATGCAAATTTACGTTTGGTTGTTCATGTTGCCAAACAGTTTCAGGGCCGTGGTCTCAACCTTCAAGACTTGTTGCAGGTTAACAAGAAGATTTTTTTTTTCCTTTTTTAGAAAATTCCTCTTGTTGATGTAAGTATTATTATCAAGAGTAAACATGTGGATCTTTGCACTAGCTAAGAGCATCTCCAATGGTATTGTGACTTGCATTTGAAAAAATAGTGATATGTCAGCATGGTCAAGCCAATTGCTTCATATGTGGCATGTAACTAAACTTGATAGACATCCAAATGAAAAAGTGGTCTCCAATGCTTCACTTGTAAAATATATGTTTTTAATGAGATGCTAATTTATTATTGGTCTCTTTCAATATACTTTAGAATTGTTGAATAAAATAAAGTAGAAGACAAGAGTGGTTGCTGACTAGGCCAACAAGATGGATGTCCAACAGACCTTCTGAAATCAGAGAGTTATGTTGACAACCTCTAAAAAAAGTTGCCACCTCAGCTTGAAGTTATACTAGAGGTTGCATTGGAGATGCTCTAAATACAACACTTAACTTCTGATTGCTACAGTTTCTTCTTTAGGATGTGCTTAGAGCACTGAGGATAATGGGGTTGGGGCAAGGGGGTTTGTTTCATTATATATGGATGAATGTTGTTGGTTCTGACAGGGTTGGAAGTTGGTTAAAGATATGGGGTTCTTATGCTGAGGGTACAATAGTTTCGTGTTACCTGACACTCATTTTGAAACGAATGTTTGGATCTGAACATGATGCATTTCGTCATATTTCCCGTAAATTGTTTTGGATAATCTAACAGATAATCAAATTTTTGTTTCATGGAGTTTTCTTTTGAGCTATGGAAACCATTATATCTTATCAATTCTTATTCTGGCATGTATACATTTATTGTTTTTATTTTTATTATTATTGCAAACAAAATACAGGAAGAGAAATGGAAACTTATAGGCTATTGTTTGGTTCAGTTTGAAGTGGCAGCTTTATGTATAATTGCTTTCAAACAACTTCATGGCAATCAAAAGAAAAATATCTCTGGTTAATAATACACATTCTGTTTCCTTTGTGAAACTGATGTAGGAGGGAAGTATGGGTCTAATGAAGAGTGTTGAGAAGTTCAAACCCCAAGCTGGTTGCCGATTTGCTACCTATGCCTACTGGTGGATAAGGCAAATGATTAGGAAGGCCATATTTCACCATTCCAGGACAATTCGTTTGCCGGTAAATGACAATATTGACTCTTTAATTTATTATTTTCAAGTTTGGTTTTTGTTCATTTGTTTATGCATAGATCTTGTATTCATTGGTGTTCTTTAGTAAAATACTTGGATGGGATAGAATCTGCCAAGGTTCTTGGAATCTTATTGAACATGTAAAAGCAAGCGGCGCTTTAATACTCAGTGACAGAATTTATTCATTATCTGCAGGAGAATGTGTATAGCCTCCTGGGAAAGGTACTGGAAGCAAAGAGATTATGCATACAAGAAGGAAATCATAACCCAACCAAAGAAGATGTGGCAAGAGGCATTGGGATTACAGTTGGAAAGTTGGAGAAGTTGCTATTTATGACAAGATCACCACTTTCTATGCAACAGCCAGTGTGGTCAGACCAGGATACCACTTTTCAGGTAACGCCTCTTTGTTATTTCAATTTTATCATCACAGTATCTAAATGTACATCATCTCGATGAATCTTGTTTTTCTGAAAAAGAAACGATGAGGGACTAAATATCTGGATCATTCTGTAGAACTCTTCATTCCCTGATCACTAAGTCTGCTGTTTCAATTGCATTGTTTGTGGAACTAAATTTTGAACAAAGGTAGGAGTCTTATGGTCATAACATGTTAGATAATGTTGGAATTTTTTTTATCAACATATTAGAAACCGGCACTAATGCCTACTTAACAGGGGAAAACATTTGAAGATAAATTGAAAGATTTTCATTAAGAGGTTGACGAAAGAGAACAACCTGTATTTTTGTAGGAATATGAAATTAAGAGATCAGGACCAGGTAGTAGTCTAGTATAATTTTGGAGGAGTGTTGGGAGAAGATATGCGCAAATTTAAGTTTATCAGTGCTGCTCTCTTTCTCTCTCATATCAGGAGTTCTTATTTATTTCTTTCAAAGGATGTTTTAAAGCTAATGGTTTATTGCAATCGATTTTCCATCTGAAAATTTTCATATTTCACTCGCTCAATTTGTAATATGTTTCGAACTCATTTTACTTGAGCTCAATGGATAATGACTCATGTGTTTGCATATAGTGTGCCAATTCTTTTCCAGTGTACTTTATTGAATTCTTATCGTTACTAATGAAATATCAACTAATAACCATAAATCATCCATGCCGCACATGCAGGAGATAACTGCAGACACTGAGATTGAGACACCGGAACTTGGTGTGGCAAAACAACTGATGAGGCAGCACGTCCGCAACCTTCTAAGCTTTCTCAGCCCCAAGGAGAGGCACATAATCAGACTAAGGTACGGTATTGAAGACGGGAAACTTAAATCACTCGCTGAAATAGGGAAAATATATGGGTTATCTAAGGAAAGAGTGCGGCAACTAGAGAGCCGAGCTTTGTACAGACTAAAGCAATCCCTCGGCAGCGAAGCAATTGGCGGGTATTCAGATTTGCTTGTTTAGATGTAGAGAAACAAGCCATTTTGTTGATTTTTTAGTCTGTCATCTCCTATTAGAGAGCCAATTCAGAATATGCCTCGGCTGTGTAAAGGTTTCCCAATTCACATGCTTCAAAGTCGTAATGTAACAATGTTTTCATGCATTGAAAGAATTTTTCTTACAATCTGTAAATTTAATTATTGATTGAACACAAATTCATTTCAAGTTCCAAAGCTGCCCTGTTTGTTAGTCAAGAGGGTCTATCTATTTATCTCCACTTTACAAGCAGAAGAAATCCATGGTCAGAAAACACGAAGTTGGCGTGTTGAATAAAACAAAAGTTCCAAATATCAGTTCCATGACAATCACACACACGGATCATATGAAAAGAAGAAACATGGCATTTAACAGGTGGGCCATTTCAATATTAAAGATCTCAGAAATCTGCAACCATGTTATGTATATGTTGAAAAATTAAAGACTGAAACACAGCAACTGCATGAAATTTTGGCGTCCCACGAGATCACATTCATAGCATTTGTCATTTAGCTATGATTGAACAGCTGTTTCAATACAAGTACACGTAAAAAAGACTTTTTCAAGTGCGGAGAATAGATGGACGGATGTTCATCAGTTCATGGCTCCTCTTATAGTGTATTAACGGCGGTAACACGGGTGGTGGCATTTAATTGGGTTTCAGGTCTAAATTCTGACAAAACCAACCAACTCGACTGTGAGCAAGCATGGTGGATATCTCCACCTGCTCAGTTTACTTGCAATCCCAATTCTGCAGTTTTGTGCTGACAATACACACCAACTCATTAGCGTGCTAGAGTGGTGAAAACCAATTCAAGTTTCCTTCCATTGCATGATATCATCTTGTTGTTGCTCTCCCTCTTTTCTACATGTTGGTACAACACACAGCTTTCTTCTTCCATGGATAAGGAGTGGATTTTGACTTCAAAATAAGGTATGTTCTTCATTTTTGCAATGTTATCTTTCTTTTCTGCTACTCTCTTAAATGTATTTCACGCAGTCAATATGCTTTCTTTTTGCTGCTCTAGCTGCCTAACTCTCTATGCCTGCTTAAATTTTGCCAAATTTGGAGAACAAAAGAATGAATTGTGAAATCTATCAAAAAGTGTACTTTCTGCAAGTTTGTCAACAACATTTAAGATTAACTTACCAAATTTATCTCAAATGTCAGTCTCGATGAATCTTTAACATCTTGATTTCTTGAGCTTTCTGATCTTTAACTTCACTCTGTTTTAACGGCTTTGTAACCTCTCTGTCCCAGCTTAGTATTCTCCAAGTCCGTAGAAAAAGAACAAAAGCGTATGAAAAATCAAACAAGAAAATCTAAGCTCTGCAAGTTTTTTTTAGTTGAAGTATTTGATCACTATCTATACTCTCATTCTTGATTATTCTCTATGTTTTTTGCGTTCTTTTTACTTAAATATGAATCTTTGGCCTCTTGTCATTAAAAGAAACTTTGTTTTGTTTTCTTGTCCCTCTGATTAATTACCCCTGTTCGTGAAGGTAGATCTGTTCAATCAAGGTTTCAGATGACTTTTTCAAGATGTTTCAAGTTGAGGCTGTTCGTGGTGATATTGTTATGTTCTTCAGTTCATCATGCAGAGGCTTCAGAATTTCAACAACTGATGGCATTCAAATCTGGTCTTACCCACACCGAAGGGATTGCGGATTGGGGTACGAAACCATCACCTTGTTCATGGACAGGCATCACTTGCAGAAATGGAAGTGCTGTTGCTCTTTCTCTACCTCATCTTGGTCTGAAAGGGCGGCTTTCTTCGTCACTGACATCGTTATCAAACCTTGAACTTCTCGTCCTCACTGACAATGCGTTTTCAGGTCCAATCCCGTCACAGTTCTGGAAACTCAAAAGCCTCAAAACCATTGATCTAAGTTTCAACTTTCTCAATGGTTCTCTTTCTTCTGATGTCCAGAATCTCAGAAACTTGATAGATATGAATCTTGCCTTTAACAGATTCTCAGGCGGGTTAACTCCGGCAGTCTCCTCTTGTTCAAGCCTTCGAACCTTGATTTTAAATTCAAATATGTTCTCCGGGGAAATTTCCGAGCAGTTATCTCAACTATCCAAATTGCAAGTGCTGGACTTGGGAGGGAACACATTCTCTGGTCCCATTCCATCAACCATGGGGAATCTTTTAGAGCTCCAAGTTTTGGACCTCAGCAATGATCTTCTTTCTGGTAACATACCCATCAGCATTGGACAACTAGCGCGATTGCAGGCCTTCGATATCTCTAACAATTCCATCACGGGGCCTGTTCCTTCGAGCATTGGGGGGATTGCTGCATTAAGGTCCCTTCAGATTGGACATAACAGGTTCTTTGGTTCGTTGCCTCGAGAAATTGGCAACCTCACAAACCTGCTTAACCTAGAAGCTCCGTCGTGCAATCTCAAAGGTCCAATTCCTGATGAAATTGGCAATCTAAGGAGTCTCAAGAAACTTGACCTCTCTGGAAATCAGTTACAATCGCCAATACCCCCAGCTATTGGGAAATTGTTGAACCTTAAGTATCTCTTCATCAGTAATGCAGAAATAAATGGGACAATTCCATCCGAGCTTGGTAACTGCCGGAAGCTGAAAACTGCTGTCTTGAGTTTTAACGACCTTTCTGGAGCTTTGCCGTTTAGTCTAGCCAGTCTGTCACAATCTATGATCTCTTTCAGCATAGAAAATAATCAGATTGGAGGAGAAATTCCAACTTGGATTGGAAAATGGCTCTTTGCTGAATTCATTTTATTGACATCGAATCAGTTTCGAGGACGAATACCTGCAGAAATTGGCAATTGTTCTTCTCTGGCTTACTTAAGCCTTAGCCATAACCATTTATCAGGTATCATCCCTTCCGAGCTTTGTGACTGCAAGTTCTTGTCTGATCTTGAACTTGAAAACAATTACCTAGTTGGATCGATCGAAGCAACTTTTTGGAACTGTAAAAACCTCTCCCAGCTTACACTTTCCCAGAATCAGCTTACTGGGACCGTGCCTGCATATCTATCTCATCTTCCACTTCTAAGTTTAGAGCTTGATTACAACAATTTCTCAGGGCAGATTCCCGAGGAGATATGGAGTTCAGAAACCCTATTGGAGTTCAGTGCCGGTTATAATTTCCTTGCTGGACAATTATCGGCAAAGATTGGGAATCTTGTTACAATTCAACGCCTTATCTTGGATCATAACAAGCTTCATGGCACAATCCCAAAGGAGATCAGAAATTTGCAAGGTTTATTAGTGCTCTCTCTGAACCAGAACTTGCTATCTGGGGAAATACCCCATGAACTATTTACATTGAAGTTCTTAACAAGCTTGGATCTTGGATGTAACAACTTCACCGGAAGTATTTCAGCCAATATTAGTGAGCTGAAGGAGTTGGAATACCTGGTCCTCACACACAATCAACTTTCAGGTCCGCTTCCCCTGGGAATAACAGAGGGATTCCGGCAACCTTTGATTCCTGATACAAGCTATTTACAGCATCGTGGAGTTTTAGATCTCTCCATGAACAGATTCTCCGGCCAGATACCTGAACAACTAGGAAACTGCTCTGTGATTGTAAATTTGCTGCTCGGAAACAATAACTTCACTGGAATGGTCCCGGGATCCATTTTTCGACTTCACAACCTCATTTCAATTGATATTTCCTCCAATACGTTGGAAGGCAAGATACCTAATGAGGTAGGAGATGCAAAGAAACTTCAAGGTTTGAAACTGGCATGCAACCACCTCAGCGGACAAATTCCTTCAGAAATTGGAAAACTTCAGCATCTAGTCAAACTTAACCTCTCAGGGAATCAGCTAACAGGTGAAATTCCTTCATCCACCGGCCACCTCCAAAGCCTTTCTTATTTGGATCTCAGCAACAATCACCTCTCTGGTGAAATACCATTTTCTCTTTCAAAATTGACAAACATTGTGGGCCTTTCCTTGCAAGAAAACGAACTGTCCGGCAACCTTAGTGAGCTACTTAGAGAGAGCTCTTCATGGCACCTAATTGGTACCTTGAATTTGGGCCTAAACAGATTAGTTGGTGAAATTCCAAGCTCAATTGCTAGTCTCTCTTACTTGACTTCCCTGGATCTCCATAACAATAGACTATCCGGCACCATAACTGGATACCTTAACAATCTCTCTCAGCTTCAGTACCTTGACATTTCTGAGAACTTCTTCCATGGATCAATTCCTCATGAGTTATGTGATCTCACTGAATTAAAATTCTTGAACCTTTCCAGCAATCTGTTACAGGGCCAAGTCTTGGAATGCATGAAATTCAAATCAGGTGACATTTTTGAATCATCAGCAAAAGAAAACTGCAAGCAAATCAGGTGGAAATGCTACTTACTTGAAATCCCACTGCTCTTGATTTTGTCACTTAGCACAATCCTTTCTGTTATGTGCTTGTTTCTTGTCTTCCTTAAGAGGAGGAGGACTTTAAAGGTGGTTGGTTTGAAGCATCTATCAGAAAGCCAGGGGAACAACAAAGATCTGAATGATGGTAGAGCTACAATGTTCAAGCAGTCTTCTCTGCAGCTATCATTCTCAGACATAGTCCGCATTAAAAACAATTTCTGCAAATCCTATGTGATTGGAGATGGAGGATCAGGTACAGTTTACAAAGGCATCCTCCCAAGTGGGCAGTTGATTGCAGTCAAGAAGCTTGATAAAGCAAGAGACCAAGGAAGCAAAGTGTTTCTAGCAGAGATGGAAGCAACAAGGAGGCTTAAACATAATAATTTGATCTCACTGCTCGGATCCAGTTCTTTCCGAAGCGAAAAGCTTTTGATATATGAGTTCATGGTGAATGGAAGCCTCGACTTCTGGTTGAGGAACAGAGCAGAGCCTATGGTAGCATTGGACTGGGACATCAGGTTTAAAATTGTTTTAGGAACAGCAAGAGGGCTTGCCTTTTTGCACCATACTGTCGTTCCTCCCATCATTCATCGGGATGTTAAGGCCAGTAACATTCTTCTCGATCATGATTTTGAACCTCGGATTGCTGATTTTGGATTAGCTAGGATTCTGAATGTTTCTGAAACCCACGTAACTACAGAAATAGCAGGAACATCTGGTTACATTGCACCCGAATATGGTCACAGCTGGAGATCCACGACAAAGGGGGATGTCTACAGTTTTGGGGTATTGATGCTGGAGATTGTCACGGGAAAGGAGCCAACTGGTTCAGAATTTAAGGATTTGGAAGGGGGAAATTTGGTTGGTTGGGTGAAGGGGATGATAGGGAAGGGAAAAGGAATCGAGTGCTTAGATGGGAAAATTTCCAATGAGAGTATAGCAACTGCCAAGATGCTTAAGCTGCTACATATTGGTCTACACTGCACCCATGATGATCAATTTAAAAGGCAAACCATGCAAGAGGTTGTCAAGTGTCTTGAATATATTGCAACTAACAATTAAATTGTATGCCAATACTTTTAGAGTTTTAATGTAATATTCTCCTGAACATTCTTACCCAGCAAATATTCTTTAGGGATTTCCAATTCTTAGGGATTTCCATGACAGTAGTGCCAACAGAAGCGCCTAAACAGAGAATTCTTAGGAACATATAAATTGTAGTATGCCTTTAATCTTTTGTATAAACAGAGAACATCCATACTATAGCCTTAGATAATGGCACCGATTATGCTTAGAAGAAGCTGAGATCTCCTGAGTTAGCAAGATCCTGTTAAGCAAATGTTGCAAACTTGAACTACATATTTACAAACTTGGGGGTGTACATCATCCCTCAGCGGTAGTGCAAACATTTAGAAATCAATGAACCAACAATTCGAACCACTTAGAGCTAAGACCTGGGTGTATGAAGGCTGCACACTAGTGAATTATACACTCTGTCATCAGGTGTAAGTCCAGCTTCTTTCATCTGATCATACAATCTAAAAGCTTCATCTGATTTCCCCTCCTTGGATAAACCCAAAATTACTGCTGTATAGGTGACTTGATTCTGCTTTAAACCCCTCTGTTCCATTTCATTAAACAGTTTCACTGCTTCATCTGACTTCCCAGATACACATTCCCCGTGTATAAGCGATGTGTATGTGTATACATCTGGCACCATCCCCATTGCTTTCATTTCACCCCTTAGCTTATAAGCTTCCTTCATCTTTCCACTCTTGCAATACCCAGCAATCAATGTGTTGTAAGTAACAATATTGGGTCTCACTCCCTTTTTCTGCATCTCTTTAAACAGCCGATTTGCTTCTTCTAAGTTCCCTTCCTTGGAAGATATGTTAATGAGTGTAGTGAAGTTCACTACATTAGGAGTCAGACCCTTTTCCATCATGGTAAACAACCACCCTTTTGCTTCACCATACCGTTTCAATTTACACAGCCCACTAGCAATTGAATTATAAGCAAACATATCAGTCTCAAATCCTTTTTGTTCCATGACAGCCTTCACATTTAAAGCTTCATCTATCATACCCCTTGCGCAGAATCCATTTACAAGTGTATTGAATATCACTTGATTCACATTAAAACCTTGGCCTTGCATGTCTTTTATCAAAACCTTAGCTGCTTCCATCTGCCCAACCTTGCAAACACCATCAATCAAAGAACCATAAGTGTGCGAAGTAGGAAAAAGGCCTTTCTCAGTCAACTCATCAAATAATGCAAAGGCTCTTTTAATATTTCCCACCCTGCAATTCAAACTGATAACAGAAGTATACACATGAACATCTGCTTCTATCCCTCTTTCACGCATTTCGTCAAACAGCTTCTCGACTTCACCAATCTTGCCTGACTTCCAGTTCCATTCCATCAAAACCGAATACGTAACTGCGCTATAAGCCAACTGATCACTCTTCATCGACCTCAGCAGCTTATTAACACCCACACAATCATTTCTTTTAACATACGCATTTATGAGTGTATTATAAGTAACAACATTAGGTTTGATCCCTCTATCAACCATTAAATCCATCAAATTCTTGGCCCTTTGAACCTCTCCTCTCGTACACAACCCATCAATCACAATCGTCATAGAATAAACAGTAGTCTCCACATTAGCTTCAACCATTCTCTGAAAAAACCCATAACACTTGCCCATTTCATCACATCTCTTCAAAGCAAGCAAAAACACAACACAAGACCTCTCATCAATCTTCAACCCACTTTTCTCCATATAATCAAAGACCCCAATTGCGTCCTCAAACATTCTACCATCAGTATACACTCTAAACAACATATCACACAACTTTTCAACAAATTTAGGCTCATGAGTCCCATCCTCAATCAAAGATACTATATTTTCAACCGGGGACCGTAGACTATCATCATTTGCAATGTAATTCAACACATTGATAACTTCGGCGAATTTTTGAGCCTCGTATAGTCTAGAAATGAGAGTTACATGCACTCTGAGATCGGGTTTGTGAGAAAAAGGAGATGGGTTTTGGTGGAGAAAGTTGAAGAAAGTCATGCAAGATTGAGGAGGGAGATCAGGATTCAATAACACGAGGTGGGCTACGTGAGAATCAAGATTAGAGAGCAAAGCTGGCGTCTTCGTGAAGCTTTTAACGCCTGATTTGTTCAGGCCTTTAACTATATTTGAAGCGATTTCTTGGTGGGAGATTGACTTTTTGGTCATGGCTTGTATGAGTTTTCTAGTCGACATTGTTGTAAGGAGTTGAATAAGCTACTATGCTTTTCTCTGTCGATCTAGTTCATATTGTCGCTACGATGCTTTTCGGTTTTGGAAGACGGTGTTGGCGGCCTGGCGGGTATTTGGTTGAAAAAACGGATCTGATGATGGGTCAAAATATCCAATACGGGTGACGGGGAGGTCCCTCTCAAATCCAAATATTTTTTAAAAATAGGGAAAATTATAAATAGGAATTTTAACAAAATACCTGGTTTTAAGGGACCATTTTTAAATCTGCCATAAAACCTATTTCAATTGTAAAAATGCCCTAAAATGACGCTCTTATCCTTGTCTTAAATGAAAAAGAATAGGTTGTTGCCCTAACATCCAAATCATCAGGCCACCTAAATCATCTGGTCGCCCTATCCCGATCTGGCCGCCCTATCACACTTCGCCCTTTCAGCCACCGTCGTCGTTCAAGTCATCGTCGCCACAGTCTCCTTCAAGCCACAGTCGTCGATCCCACTCCATATCGTTCCAGCCAGCGTCTCTAATCCAGTCGCCTTCGCCTTGGCCTTCGAGCCATCGTCGTCGACGCCACTCGATCCCATTCTAGCCACGTCTCCATTCCAGCCGCCGTTGCCTTCGAGCCATGGTCGTCGATCCCACTCGATCCCATTCCAGCCATCGTCGTCATTCCAGCCACCGTCTCCATTCCAGCCACCGTCGCCTTCGAGCAATCGCCGTCGATCCCACTCCATCTTATTCCCGCCATCGTCACCATTGCAGCCATCTAGTTCTTGCCAGCCATCGTCGCTATCGGGATCGTTGAGGCCCTATCGACAACCTATTTGTTTGCTACAGAAGAAGGCATGCTTGCCAACACATTCATTTGTCAGCATGGTTTCGAATTTAATTCGAGGTAATTTGATTTTCGAACCCTATTCTGATTTTGAGTTGAAATTGTTATTTGGGTTTTCAATTTTCTAGTTTGATTGGTTTGATTTAGTGGATTGATTTAGGATTTTTTGGTTTTAAAATACAAATTTTGTGGTTTTCAATTTTCGAATCCTAACAAAAGATTCAAAAAATTGTTGAATTATATGAGATTGATTTTATTTTGATTAAAATTAGGTCATTTGTGGTTTCTGGCTTTGATTTGGGGGTTTTCCAATAGTTTGATATTAAATCAGATTGCTCGAAAACGAGTCTCTGGTCTTCACCTACACATGCTGGAATGGTTTCCAATAGTTTTGATGTAGAGTTAGAGATAATATTTAAGAATGGAATTTAAACAGTTTAGCGGGTACTGGAAGGCTTTTCAAAACCATTTACTTATTTTTTCGTAGGAATGTATAATGCCCCCTGCTTATGGTATTGTTCGTCTGGAAAGAATGTCATGTCAACGACATCAGTTATAACAACTGGACTTGTATTAGAGAGGTATATGTCAATCTAAAGATATAAATTATGATCTTATTTTGTTTCATCACCATTTTGTAGTTACTTATCACTACAAGCATGCTTCGATAATCATCATTACCGTATGCAAGTTGGCATTAAAGTCCATCATGTTGATGCTATGCAATAATAAAATTGCTTTGTGTTGAATAGTTTCTCTTAAGACGGGTGTAGTTCCATTTGCAGTCTATACATAACTTTTGATATTAGTGTATATATATTTCACAAAAAATTTGATATTAGTGTATTTATATGTCACACGAAAGCCTCATATCAGTCTTGTCATGCTACTATTGTGTTGAGGTCTGTATTCTCATAAAAACATAGTAAATGGTTTGTTTTTGGTTTCTGGCTTGTTTCTGGTGAAGGCTTGGTGGTTTCCGATTGTATTTTTGTAAGCTTGTTTTTGGTTTATGGCTTTTGGCCTTTAATATACTAACGTTCAAAAATGATTTTTTGATGAAATTGTCTTTTATATTTGTTTTGTTTTAATAATTAAAATTGCTTGAATATAATTATGAAATGTGTTTAGGTCGATACACATGGGTGGAACCAAATTACTTGAATCACTCAAGATTAAGGAGTGTGTTCGTTTTCCCTCTCGAGTTACTGGGTATTGTAACTAGGAAAGTATCAGACTTATTAAGTCGCGTCTGACACCAAAACAACTCGAGTTGTTTGGAGTGACATGTTTCGGCCATTTTTTGAATGTGGGTGATATGATGTTGTCCGGGCAATTTTGTCACCATATCTTGCTTAGGGAGTGTCATGTTAAGAATGCCAATGAGAATACATCTTCTTTGTGGTACCATGTTGGCAACGGGGTGATACAGTTTAGCCCAGTGGAGTTTTGTTTGGTTAGTGGACTAACCTTTGGTGCATACTCTGAATCCACATTAGAGATTTTCAAACGAAATGACAGTAGACTTCGTCGATTCTACTTCCAAGATAGTAAAGTTAATGTTAAAATGATTATTGATTGGTTTAGGAATTTGGGCCCCAATAATAAATATAGTGATGATGATATTGTGAAGTTGGCTTTAATACTTATATTGGAGATGACTTTGGTTGGAAAAGATGATAGGACTAGCATTTTGTATTGGACATTAGAATTAGTGGATGACTTGGATGCATTTAATAAGTTTCCGTGGGGATCATTCTTATATGATAAGACATTTAACTCTCTTTCTACTTGCCCTCTTGGCCGTGATGATAAATTCAAAATTAAGTTTATTGATAAGTTGAAGGAGAAGGTCGATGGTCCAGTGAAACGGAAAGTGGAGAAGTACAATGTTTATGGGTTTATGACGGCTTTCCAGGTAATGTGTTAATTGATGATTTTTTTAAAAATACATTTGAGGGAACATGCATGTTTCCATACACTAACCTAAATATCATTTTTTTGTTTCATTTTCAGGTTTGGGCAATCGAAGCAATACCAAAATGGGTCACACTTGGCTATGCCGTTAGGGTAAACAATGTCGCCCCCAGAATTTTGAATTGGCAATGCACGGAAACTCCCGCGTTTGTAGAAATACAGAAAACCATATTTAAGTTCAAAAACGTAAGTTTTATTTAAGTTATATTTTTTATATTTTTTAATTTGTTATATTTTAGGGATTATATTATAATGCTGTTTTTTAAAATAATTTCAGCTTACCATTTACAAAAATCTTGGCCCCTCTGATGAAGAAGCAAGGAAGCTGTATTGGATGGGTATGGATCTCCAGTATGTATCATCCAATGTGGATAGTTACGGCGATGAGGATGATGTTGAGGATGACGCACTAATCATGATGATATTGAGGGAGATCATTCAACCAAAAGATTTACACAAGTTGAAGTCGGGGGAAAGAAGAAAAAATTGATTAAACTTCAGCAGCTCCAAAAAAGAATGGATGCTATACAACTACAACAAAATGCTTTACAAGATCAGATGACTTCTATGCAGAATTTACTGATGGATGAGATGCGAATGAGATTCCTTCG
The DNA here is from genome assembly GCA_032871835.1 of Dipteronia dyeriana. Lineage (NCBI taxonomy): Eukaryota > Viridiplantae > Streptophyta > Magnoliopsida > Sapindales > Sapindaceae > Dipteronia > Dipteronia dyeriana. The sequence continues at coordinate 15,694,946 of CM065297.1, forward strand.
TTTGACGGAGCTCATATGTTTGAACAAAGTGGCTGAAAAGGTACATTTTGGTTTAATTTGTAAATTTCTCTAATTCGTAAATGTTTCTAACAAATGTGATGAAATATTTGATGCAGTTAAATGAAGAATATACCATCAATGTTAGCCAAAATGAGAACATCCACGACTATCAATCTTCAGTTTCCCGTGTTGTGAAGTCTCCAGAATTTATTGTCGTGTTTGAGACAAGTGAAGATGTCAAACAATTGACAAGACCACCGAAGTTGACCATAAAAGTACCTAGGGATCGCAAATGGTTGGCCTTTACTATGAGCCAGTATATTAATCCCACGGCAAAGAGGCTTAGGAAACCGAAAATGCCAGAATTTGGAAGCATTAGCCAAGTGGATGATGACATTGTACGTTCAATGCAATCATGGATAAACGACAACAAGAACACATGGTATGTTGACTCATGTATTTTTATTGTAATCCCCACTCAAAATTCTTTAATAAGTTTTTATTGTTGAACCTCTACAGCATGTACACAGGATTACTCGAAGCAAAGCCTGCTTGGTTTGAGCTACTGCTATCTAAAAACGGGTGGTTACAGGGAGATGTAAGTTGTATACCTTGTACTGCAGTTCTTTACTATTTATGCATTTTTTGGTAACACGCATTTGTTTCATGACAACATATAGAGACATATTGTCGTTTAATGAGGCGGCGTGACTATTACTATCATCAGTTATACAATAGGACAGTGTGTTATTGGATTACTCTTTTATGGTATTGAAATACATTTTCCAAAATAACGTTTATATATATTTTTTTAACAAAGTCTAACCATATTTCGAAATATATATGTTTTGTAGACTCAAATTCAAGGAAGGTGGTCAATTGTAACCAAGGATAAAAAACAATTTAAGCATGAAACCTACCAATGAGATAATACAATGTTAGATTACGTGATTGGAAATTCCCCTATGCATGCTTCAGTACATTGGCGGACAATCAATAGAGTAAGCAATTTTCAGATTAATATGAGAAGTGATTCTACTTTTTTATAGACATTCATCCGTCTGTTTCTTGATTTCTCAGATTTTGTTTCCTGCGATTGTGAATGGAAATCATTGGGTTGCGGTAGAGGTGGACTTGAAGGAATGGGTCATCAAAGTATTTGACTCAATGCCGGACGCCTATATTGTTGATGAAATACTAAAGTGGGCAACTTGTCTTAGAAAGATGTTGCCATCTTTGTTGGTGCATGCGACGCCGAATACTTATATTGATCCTTCGTCATTTACGGTCGAATGACCCGACAAAGGTGTTCCACATCAAGGAAATCAGTATGTATTTGTTTATGTCTTGATGGTAATAGTTTGTCTTACATGATGGTTATTATTACTAACAGTTGTTATTGACAACAGGTCCGATTGTGGGGTTTTTACTCTCAAATTCTTGGAGTACCTATGGGCAAGAAAACAATTCGACTTTGAAGATAAATACGGAGAACCATTTAGAGTTCAAATTGTAACAAAAATATTTTAAAATTCAAAAGAAGTATCTTGTGTAAATGATGAACCTTTATGTTTAAATAATTTAACTTGATGTGTAAATAATGCAACTTGATCCTTCGTCAGTTGTGGTTGATATTTGTATGCACTATCAGTTGCAATTGATGAACCTTTATATGTTGTGGTTGATACTTGTGACCTGTGTGAACGGTGTAGAGATTGTTGTGTGACTTTTAGAAGTGTTATATTTGTAGGTACCTAAAGAAGATATGGATTTGTTAAAATTTCAAACGAAACTCTATCAAAATTTCGTAAATAATAATACAAGTTCACATTACATGTTCAAATAAAATGGGTAATATTACATGTTCATAACACATGTTCAAATCAAAGATAATTTAAATACATTAGTTATGCGATCCGTTTGGCTCACCAATTTCACTAATATTTCCCATAGCACTTGATGGTCTACTTGACTTCGGGTAGGTGCATGTATGGCTATTGTGACCAATACGATGACAAGTGGTGAAACTCCTTTTAGCTACTTCCTCTCCAAATGACGGAGTGCAATTCTTTTTAGGTCTTCCAGGACCACGATGACCTACTGGTGGGTGAACAATTTTTGATGCAATATCCTCAGGAACCAACCATTCACTGGGTTTTCCAACGAGATGTATTTCCCCACTGTATGCTGTAGCCCGGAATGCACTAGAGTAATAAGGAGAACAATAATCAACAAATGAAAATCCCCGTAACCTAATGCAAGTTAATGCATGTGCACATGGAAGTTGGTCGACATCAAATTCTTTACAGGTATAAGTTTTTGTTGTCAAATCCACATTTCCATCTAAACCTCCATCTTTAACGTGGAACGTGTAAAATGTGATAGGGTAGATCCACATATATCGTGCTTCCTCATCCTTGACACTGATGGCTACATCCACTACTATTGTCAACTGAGTTGTAAGTTTAAGTGCAACTGTGTGTCGATCATGGAACCAACGCTGAAGGATCCCTTTGATGTAATCAATCACTCCAGTAATAGGTAATTCCTTGCATTTTTTAATTGCATTATTCATTGCCTCTGCAATATTGGTTGACATTATGTTGTACCTTTTTCTTGGACTGTATGCTCTTGCCCATCGCTCAATCCCGACATCCGTGACATACTGAGCTGCTCCGGGATTAATATGTGCCAACTGTTCCATACGCTACAGGAATTGACTTTCCCGATACACCCTGGTTGCCCTTCGAAAGTACTGTTTCAGTGCCTTAATCCTACCATAGTGACCAATCATGTTCCGTTCTAAATGTACCGCACATGCACCGTGGAATGAATTAGGGAACACTTTTTCTACACCAGTTGTGATACTGCCTTTTCTATCGGAAACGATAACCAAATCATCAACTTCGCCAACAGCTTTATGCCACCTACTTAAAAACCATTCCTAAGCCTCATTTGTCTCCGAATCGCCAACACCAAAAGCTAGAGGAAATATTTGATCATTACCATCCATACACACAACAACAAATAGAACCCCTTTATGAGGACCTTTCAAAAATGTCCCGTCAATAGCAATGATCGGTCTAATAGATGATAGAAAACCATCTATACAAGCTTTCAAACAAAAGAACACGTACATGAACCTGTTAGACGAATCTGTGTGGAGGTCTGTAACAGTCCTAGGATTTGCTTGCTCCAACATGTATAAGTATGATGGCAAAATACTGTATGATTCAACCGGTGTTCCTTGAACCTCTTCTAAGGCAATATGTCTAGCTCGATACCCTTTGTGGTAGTTACAAGATATGCCAAACTCTCTTTGCATGTCGTGTATAATTTTCTTAGGCTTGTATAAACAATGCTCACGAAATTTCTCTTGTATGTGTTCCCCTATAACCCGTGCACTTGCTTGCCTCTGATGTAGAAATCGTGCTTCTGTAGAGCATATGTGCTGATTGTCAAATTTTCTAATATGGAAATAATCTGAATTCTGAACTTTAGCTGCACGCAATCGCCAATTGCAATCCTCAACAATGCACCTCACTTGATACCGTGTTGTATCAGACTTGAACACCCTAATCTGGAACCGGTTGGCAAGTGCATAACTACCTAATTGCGATTTTAGCTGTTTCTTGCTTGGAAACAATTCACCCACTTCAAGACGTATAGTAATAGGTCTAGGTGCAACTTCACCGGAATTAAAAGAATAAAATGTACATGGAGGTGGAACAAGCCTCTGAACATGGGCAAACTACTCGTCATACCGATTGGAAACTCGTTCAGGAATGTAATTAAATTGTGTTTCTGTTTCTTCATGCTTAGGAATGTGTTGGTTACCCATCGTATCTTCAAAACTAAAATGACGAGAAGGAGATTGTAATCCCTCTCGAATATCATCCAAATGGGCAACCATGTTAGGTACATCCGACCTTTCAAACTCATCTATAGTACTGACCTGTATATTGCTTTTATGTGTATAATGAAATTCATGATGAGGAGTTACATGGTGTAGGTTGTGAGAGGACTCTGGTTGTTTATGTTTCATTTCTGAAGTCTCATGGCGATTTCCTCAACACTTATGCAAACTAATGGGTTAACATTCTCTCGACGAAGCAACAATGCAACAATGCAACGCCTTCGCTCTTCGACCTTCAAACCAATACTTACAATGATGATTTTTCCATTCTCCACCCCAATTCAAAACCAAATGCACATTTTTCATAGTCAATTTGACTATGAAAAATAATGCAACAAATATTTGAAACCATTAAAATAATAATTATTTCAAAGAGCATAACTCGAAAATAAATTCCACAACAAAACATAATTTCGGACCCATGGAAAAAGTCATCTAGTCGAGGTGACCCGATAACGGGTCGCAATGACCCGACACCTTTTTTCTTCAGGTCGTGGTGACCCGATGTCGGGTCACCAAGACCCGACATTTATTTATTTTTTATTTTAATTTCTGCTGAAAACGATCGGGTAGGGAAGACCCGATATCGGGTCACCCTGGTCCAACAATATTTTCCATCGGGTCACGGTGACTCGATATTGGGTCCCCCCTACCCGATCATTTTGGCCAGAAAATAAAATCATGCAAAATAAATGTCGGGTCATGGAGACCCGATATCAGGTGACCACTACCCGAGGGAAAAAGGAGTCGGGTCACGGTGACCCGATATCGGGTCACGACGACTAGATAAAAATTATTGTAGGGTCATGGTGACCCGATATCGGGTCACCCTAACCCGATGAAAAAAGTGTCGGGTCAGTGTGACCCGATGTCGGGTCATCATGACCCTACAATTTTTTCCATCGGGTCATGGTGGCCCGATATCAGGTCATGGTGACCCGATATCAGGTCACCCCTACGCGATCGCTTTCGACAGAATTCAAAATCAAGGAAAATAAATCTCAGGTCATGGTGACCCGACAACGGGTTACCACGACCCGAGGAAAAAAGGCGTCGGGTCACAATGACCCGATAAAAATTACTGTCGGGTCAGGTTGACCCGATATCGAGTCACTATGAATCGATGGAAAACAGTCTCGGGTCAGTGTGACCCTAAATCGGGTGATACTGACCCGACACATTTTTCCATCGGGGGTGGTGACCCGATATCGGGTCAACTTGACCCGACATTTTTCAACATGGGTGAAACCAATGAAAAATATTGTCGGGTCATGGTGACCCGATATCGGGTCACCCTGACCCGACATTTTTTTCCATCTGGCCGGGGTGACCCGATATCGGGTCACCATGACCAGATATCGGGTCACAATGACCCGACAAACGTTTTCATTGGTTTCACCCATTTCAAATTTAAGAAAATAATTTAAAAACTCTAATGATATGTCAATGCCATTATCAAAATAAGGATTATAAGGTTGGAAAAAATAAATAACAATGTAGTACTTACCTTTCAAATAACCTTATATAACATTCCCTAATATTTTTAAAACCTAAAATATTAAAATGAAGAGGTGGTCTAGAGAAAAAATAATTGTTAGATGTTTAGTTATTGGTTTTATGAGTTTGTTAGTAAATTTTAGTTGATGGTTGGTAAATTGTTAGTTCAAGTTTGGTAAATCTAATAAATTAGGTAATAAATTGAGTGAAGTTATAAGTGAGGGCATTTAGGAAATTTTAGGGCATTTTTGCAATTTTTTTAGGTTTTAGGACAGATTTGCTATTCAGTCCTTCAAATAGGGTAGTTTTGCTAAAATCCCTTATAAATAATCCCTTAACTTTTGACCGAATGACAAATATAACTGCATGGTTTGAACGATCGGTAAAAAAACTCCTACCGTTAATTGATATTATTTAAATCTAATAAAATATAATTATTTAAGAGCGATAAACCCTTTACACCTGTACTACGAGATTACAGGTTCGAGTGTTTCACATCCTTAAAAAACTCTAAATTTATATAATAGTGTAATACTTAAAAAAAATATTTTTTTTTCTATAATTAAACTAAAAAATTAATGACAAAAATAAAATATATTAAAAGCAAAATTTTAATAAGTTAATGTTTCTAATGTTTCACATCCTTAAAAAACTCTAAATTTATATAATAGCATAATACTTAAAAAAAAAAGATTTTTTCTATAATTAAACTAAAAAATTAATGAAAAAAATAAAATATATTAAAAACAAAATTTTATTAAGTTAATGTGGCTAGTAACTTTAATCATAGAACTTTATATATATATATATATATATATATATAAAGCACTTAAATCATGCTATGTATTATAAAATTATGGGGTATTATTCATTTAGTCCCCATATTTTTTACAAATATTTATTTTTTACTAATACATTTTTAGAGGATCTGGATATTATATTTATAAAAACCACTCAATATGGTCCCTATATTTTTTTAAACTATTTATTTTTTACTCACTTATACAATTTTAGAGGATTTGCCTTATATTTCTAAAAACTACTCAATATAGTCCTTCTGTTGGTCAAACGTTAGTCCAACTTAACAGAAAGATGGTCATTTTCATCATTTTTATATATTTATGTAATACTAATAAAAATAATATTATAAATATAAATTAAAATATGATAAATAAATAAATAATTAAAATAAACATTTCATAAATAAAAAACCATTCATTCAAAAAATCAAAACAACGAAAACAAAATCAAATACATAATCATATCTAATATTCCTGAGAACCATCATCCTGAGAACCATCATAAAACATCATCCATCTCACCAAATCATCCTGAGAACCATAATCAAATATCTCCTTTCTCCACAAACCAAATACATAATAAAATCACCACCACCAATCACCATCTCAACCACCAATCAACATCGGACCACTATCACCACAGGATCTACAGTCCTTCATCATCACCACTGGACCACCATCACCAGATAGATTGTCTCCTCGGCTCCCCAGATCGATCGACGATCTCCTCGGCTCCTAGATTGATCAAGATCGATCGATGGTGTGAATCAAACACCAACAACTAGGTTCGATTTGGCGATGGGAGGGGTGACTAGGGTTCACGACGGTCGACGGTAGATGGAGAGAGAAAGAGATTGAAAAGCTTCTTTGGGTTTTATTTTTGTTGAATGGAGAGAGAGATTGAGAATGAGAGTGAGAGATCGAGAAAGACAATGAGAGTGAGAAAGAGCGAGAGAGTAGAGAGAGATAGATGGAATTTTAATGATTTTGGTTTTGGTTTTATGTTTGAGAAAGAGAGAGATGATTGAATCAGTGTTGATTAGTTTAGGTTTTGTTGGTGGTTGGGTTTCATTTTTGTTAGAGATCATCAGTGGGTTACTGGGTTTGTTGTTTGAGTTTTAATGATTTTTTTAGAGATCAATAGAAGATGATCATGTTCTTTTAAGTTTTTTTTTTTTTTTTTGATTAGGTGGAGATCCAATCTGGATCTCAGATTGGATCTCCACCTAATCAATTTTTTTTTTCTTAAAGTTTAATTGTGTGATTTGTTGGTTTGGATTTTATGGGTTGAAGATGGTGGGGTGGTGGTTTGCTGATGGTGGGTGATTTGTGTGATGAATTTAAAGTGGGTTTCATTTTCATATTCTGTAGGGAAAAATCGATTCAAAATGCGACGGAAGCGTAAAATTAGGGTTTAGTATATTTTTAAATTTTCTCTTTAAAAGGAAATAACCTTAACCCTAGATTAATCTACGTATATTAAAAGTATCGTACATTTTTTCTCGTGACGATTGAACTAGCGTGAATTGAATCCGCAAGATCTTCCAATCCAATCACGAACATGAATCACCTAGGAGTGTAGGCTCTCTTTCTTTAAATTGTACACATGAGGATGGAGACAAACAAAATCCTTTTCCTTTTGTTAGTCACAGTAATCCTCCAAGAGGAAAAAACAAATAACGTTAGGTCACTTGTGAATTATCAATCAATTTGATTGAAACTCCCGTGAACTTTGATTCGATGTTGCACACAAAACCTTTTGATGTAAAGACTCTTAATGCAATATCGAAAACAAAACATTCTTTCTTCCTTTTCCTCTTTGCCGAATTTTCACACATCTATCTTTAGAGTTGGAAGAATTTATCTAGAGCAAGAACCGGATTCTCCACACTCAAAATTCTCTCTTGGCCAAATTTTACTCTTAGAAAACTTGCCTTGGCCAAATTTTCTCTAGTAAAAAAATTCCTTGGCCGAATTCAACCTAGAGGTATATATAGGTTTCTCAAATCCTCCTAAGGAGGATTTACTTGGTGGGAAAGAATCCTATCTTTAGGTGGATTTATTTGGTGACAAAGAATCATTTTTTTTTAAAAAGATTTCTTTTCCACACCAAGACTCCTAATCTACTCAAATAGTGTATTTATTCAACTAATTATTGAATATAATTAAATTGTTAACGAAGAATTTACTCGAGGTGAGAAATTCCAACTAACACCCTTGAGACCACTACCACGGAGGTGGTGGCCCGGGTCAGTACCTTAGGTACCCGACCTGTTAGGACAATGATGGATATTTAATAAAGATATGAATATAATGAGAAAAGGAATGTAATGGCTTTATTATCAATTGTGAATATTGTACAAAAAGACACTTAACCACCCTTAATCTCTTTGGGATACAGTAGGGTGGCAACCTCGTGCCTGTCGAATAGTAGATAATAGTGGATGCCGTGTTCTGATCACAGAATTTAGGGCCGAAGTATAAAACTCTCATCATTTATTTGCCCTATGCCGCTCTCTTTACCGTCGATTTTTCCACCATTTTTTACATCATGCTTGGAACTATTTATACATGGTCCGAGTAGGTTTAAACTTGTGAATCGCCCGTTATGATTCTATGAATCTGTTCCCTCCTTATCGGGCGGGATCTTTTATTTGAATGTCATTGACTTCGAATTAATAACGGATTCAAGAATATCTTTGGCGGAGGTAAGTTTTTTCCTTTTTAGACTCAATCTCTTACCTTACACGTACTCAGAGTTTTAATGTTCGTTAGAGTGTAGATATGATATTGTGAGTATTCATGGCATGGTTCTTTATGGAGGTCGTACAATTAGGTGTTCGTTGTTTCATAGAGCGAGGTAGACCCATGCCTTAATTCTGGTCCCAGAAGCTTGGCCTGACCCCTTCCTAGTCCTTTCAAGCTTGAGACGGCCTTATGGGCCCTCATTGGGGGTAGCATGGATTAGGTGAGCTTCCTCTTTCTCGTCTAGATAGGTTCGAGTCTTCCTTAGCAAATTGGAGCATAGCTATAGCATGAACATGATATCTTTAAAGGCCCCTTTTTGTGTCTGGAGAGGATAATGGGCTTCTGGAGAGGTTGACGGGCATCTGGGAAGGTTACGAGATAATTTTGATCTTGAAAAGCTCAGATAACTACGTGTCAGGCTTTGCCCGAATTCCAGTGTTGGAGTAAGGAGCTCGATCTGGTCATGTCGGGCTCCATTCCTGATAGTTCTGAAGCTCGATGACCCTTCCTCGCTTCTGCAGGGTGGTTCTATGGCTCGCCCTTAGGGCCTGGGGTTCAATGACTGGTGAACTCGAGCTTTGATTCGGGTTAGGAGAGTGAAAAATTTCTCTTTGGTCCCTAGCCAAATTTTACTATTAACAGAAGTCCCCTCTGACTTGAACAGTGGTGATTGAGTTGAGGTTAGAGTCAGATTTCCTATTTTAATTGGGAAATTTTACCTTTCATGTCTTTATCAGTATCTCGGTGAAATCCTCACATTTAATGCATGAGTGACTTGGTGTGCACAGACTGGTATGTTTTTCAAAATAATCCGGCTACGTTACAACCATTCTTGCATTTCGAGGCAATCCTATCGAATATTTTGTCGACATCATTGCCCTTTTTGCTTCGATTTATGCCCAACCGCTTCTCGCCTACCTCACGCTTTCTTTAAAATTTCAAATTTTCAAAAATCCCTCTCTTTCTTTACCTTTGAAAAGCTCTTCACTGTTTTATTTGTTCTTTAAGCCCTACATCTTACAATGACGAACTCTGCTGTCAGTATTGAGGCTATGGTGGAAGGCACTAGTGCCCCGAGCTCGGTTCCTAGGAAATGGTCATGACAAAACTCGAGCGACGAGGATGTTTCCCCGCCCCATCAGTGCCGCCGCTTCGGTAGGAATGTTTCGATCGGCTCCGGCTTCTCTAGTCAACCTGACAACCCTTTGAACTTAGTCGATGAAGATTCCGATGGTGAATCCAGGGATACTGCTGCTGGGAGGGGTCAGGTTACGATCGTCGATCCTCCTCTACAAAGGCTTTATCCCTACGATTTTAGGGTTATCCCAGATTCGACTGTTGGTTTGAAATCAATCGGCCACCTGAGGTCCAAGTACGGTATTTCTGACGGCGTCTCCCTCACCGTTCCCTACAGAAATTATGATGTCTTTAATCTGCCCAAAGGCATACTTTTGATCCATGTGGTGGCCCTTGATAATGGGGTCAGGCTTCCTCTTTATCCTACCCTTCGACGAGCTCTCAGCACCCTATAACTAGCTCCCCTCCAGCTGACTCCCGGCTTTTGAAGGCATCTGATCGACTTTCTTATATTGTGGAGGGAACAATACGAGCTAAGCAAGGTCAACAGAGAGCCCAAAGCTGAGGAGCTGGCTTACCTTTTTCAAATCAGGAACCTAGCTGGAGTTTCCAGAGGCCAGTTCTATGCCAAAGTAAAGAACAAGCTCAACTCCATCATCCCTGGCGCTTCAAGGAAGGACCCAACCTCGAAGGAGGAGTGGATTCTGGTGGGGGATGGTTGGGGAAGCTTGTATTTATCGACGGGCGAGAGTATGAGGTTCCCTCGGCTTTCAACGACAAACCATCCTGGGACTGGGACTCCTTACCCGCTGAATCTGAAATCATTTTGAAGGCCATCCTTGCCAGGAACTATTAGAATCTGAAGTTCCCAACTGCTGACCCTTTCGATTCTCGTCGGGTAAACCGCTATCTGTAATTCTCTGATGCTACTCCTTGTAAGTAACTCTGAACCATCATGTTTTGTTTCGTTGAATAGTTCGGTTTTGACGGTTCTACCTTTTTTTTAACAATTTTTGTTATTGCTCTAGCTTCCTACGAAGCTCAACAGGCTCGTACTCCTCCCCTTTATGCCAAAACGGATCGGGAAATCCCTCTGGCTTCCTCAGAGAAAGGAGGGCCAACTATTCCAGATAGAGCTTCTTCTACTCTTGCTCCATCCTCTTCCCATCGCAGGTCTAAGTTGTTAGTCCTCGCATCTCAGGCTACCAATGTTCAGGGTAAAGTGGCCTCTGTTTCTCAAGTCGCTGATGCAGCAACGTCAGCTCCTGCTCTAGTTGTCCCTACACCTACTTTTACATTTATCGCCCCTACTTCTAACTTGCTAGACACTTCTGTCTTTCCATCTACATTCCCAGCCTCCCTAGCTTTCAAGAACCCTGAGACTAGTGTTGAAGGGGTTTCCCCTATTCACCGGTAAAATCAGTCCGACTCTGCCTCTCAAGACGAGGTCTTGGGGCAATTCGTTGCTTTCTGCCTCGGGGGCAGTCTTTCTATGATGGCTTTAATGCCCATAGATATTCTGATCACCAAGGGATCTGCCCTCTTGGCTGAGGTAATCATCACATTTTATCTTCTCCTGCAATAGTTTGGTTCGTCATTTCCTAATTTGAACTCTTTTACAGGCCTTCAAATTCCACGTGGCCATGGGCCACCAGATGGCTTCTCTCTGTGATCAGGAAACCAAAGCTGAAACTGAAGCTGAGTGGGCCATGGAGTTGTTAGCATGGGCTCAAGACTTAGTACAAGAGATGACCCTTAGTCAGAGGGGGATGAAGGCAGAGCTAGCCGAGCTTCGGTATGATCATGAGAGGACGAAGAGGTCTTTGAGCAGAGGGACTATTGGAAGGCAAAAACAGAAATGCTGGACATCGAGAATCAGGCTCTGCATGCTCAGATAGCCAAGCTGCAAGCGGAGGCGGATACTTCCTTCAGCGACGGGTATTTCTATGCCTCTTTCCAGGCTACTGAAGGGGGGTAGGCAGCCCCGTAAAGGGGGGTAGGTAGCCCGCTTTACTCATGCCTTGTTTAATTAGCTTTTTTATCTTCATTTTTTTAGCTTATATAGCCTGGAACCGGGGGTTGGGCTCCCTGCTTGATAACTGTATCCTTTCTAGGGGGATAAGCTCTCATTTCATTAATGAAATGAGACTTTAGATTTCATTCATGCTTACTTCAACGAATTTTGATTTGACTGACATCCTCTTGCTTCATTCCTAATCCCGACCTAGATGCGTCCTCTAAAACAACTTGACCTACTCGAACTTTGGTGAAGATAACGAGATATAAAATTTTGTTTAAGTGTGAAAGTAGACAGCTAGTTCGAGCTCTCAACTCTTAGCAGAAACTTGTAGCTCGATAACTTTAGTGAATAGTCCCCTTATGTGATTATAGGCTAGTTTTCACCTGTTACAACAAGTAATCATATACATATGAAAGATTAGTAGCAAGTAATAACTGGAACATTGGAGTTTAAATAGGAGAGCTTTCCAATCCCGGGTCTCTTTGGGGGGTTATAGCCCGATCGAGGCAACAAGAGAGCTATCTAGCTATTTCCCAGTCTCGTGGTCTGGATGACAACTTTTCTCTTACACTTAGACCCTTCTTGGGGGTGGTAGCCTGACCAAGGCATCAAGAGGGTTGTCTAGCTATTTTCTGGTCTTGTTATCCGGATGACAACTATGCACTTACACTTGGATCCTTCTTGGGGGAGGTCACCTGACCAAGGCATCAAGGGTGATAAGGGGGCTTCCCCGATCTATCCCTGGTCTCGAGATCTGGATGAAAACTATGCTCTTACACCCAGACCCTTCTCGGCAGGGGGTGGTGCCCGGCCGAGGCATCAAAGATAGCGAGGGGGCTTCCCCGGCTAATCCTTGGTCTTAAGATGACTATGTCAAACTTAATCATGTAGACCCTAGTTGGATATGGAGAAATCATTATAGAATATAACCGAAGATGGAGAAAACAGACTTTATTGATAAAAAAATGGAGTACATTATTGTTTGGGATTTCATTAAAACCTAAATGGAGGTGGTCTGCTCATGAGTTCCCTGTTTAGGGGTAGTATTTCCTCAGGTAATCTGCATTCTAGTTGTGGTCGATGAGCCGTCCATCCATGTTCTCGAGCTTGTACGCCTCGTTACGGACCACTACCTTTACTAAGTAAGGCACTTCCCAGTTGGCCACCAGAACCCTGTCTGACCTCTTCCTAGTATTCAAGGTTACTTTCCTGAGAACTAGGTCATCTTCCTTAAAATTTCGAGCTTTAACCCTCCTATTAAAGTACCTAGCAACTTGCTTTGGTAAATCGCTACTTTCTCAGGTACCCGATCTTGCTTCTCTTCCAAGAGATCTAGGCTAGCTCGGAGCTTATCCTTATTGCTTCCATGTTTAAAATGTTGAACTCTGAAGAAGGTTAGCTTGTGCTCGATGGTAAGAACTGCTTCAACTTTACAAAAGTCCTTGAATCGACCATTATCAAACTGCTTGCCAATGTCAGCTATAATGATAAGAGGGGTCTCGAACCTGTAAATTACCTTGTTTTTGATGAACCTTGTCGTATTCTTTTCCTATATCTGGGAGATCGGTCTAGCTTCGACCCATCTTGTGAAATAGTCGATCGCTATAATAGCATGCTTGGCTTGTCCAATAGTGGTTGGAAGTGGTTCGATCAGGTCGACTCCTCTTATAGCAAAGGGGTAAGGTGAGCTGAGAGATGACAGACGTTCCGGTGAGAGGTGGCTCAAGTTAGAGGTCTTCTGGCATCGTACACAAGATTGTACAAAGTTCTTTACATCTTGATGGATAGTTGGTCAGTAATACCCCATGTGGAGTACCTGATATGCAAGAACTTCCCTACCAACATGGTTCCCGCCGCATTCCCCTGAGTGAACCACTCTTAATACCCATTTGGTATCATCATGATGCAAACGTTGAAGCAGGGGAAGAGACCTGCCCCATTTTATAGAGGCATCAATCTACCAGGCAATATCGGATTGAGAGATTTCTAATTCTTCTGGCTTGGCCAGGCTCATCGGGAAGCTTTTCTTCTTGGAGACAAACCACTATTGGATCCATCCAGCATGGCTGACAATCTAGAGCATAAATCTTTTCGCCCGTTGTTGTGCTTGGTTGGGTGATCACTTGGAGGGGAACTCCCTATGGTAAGGCCTGACCACTTTTTACAGCTATCTTGGCTAGGATGTCAGCTCGACGATTCTGTTGTCGAGGCACCTGCTCGATCTTAAATCCCTTGAATTTATTCTTAAGTAGCTGAACTAGCTTCAAGCAGGCAAACATGTTATCCCCTTTGGCCTGATAATCCCTAGAAACCTGATTGACTATGAGTAATGACTCACTCTTGACCTGCAGGTAATCGACCCCAAGCTCAGCAGCCGTCTTCATCCCGGCTAGGAGGGCTTCATACTCTGCCTCATTGTTAGTGGCCTTAAATTCGAATCTGAAGCAGTGGCAACACTCACTCCCCTCTAAATCTATCAGGATTATGACCGCTCCTCCTCTGGCTTGCCCGGAGGCTCCATCAGTGTAAAGAATCCATGACTTGTAGCCTACCGGCCAGTTGTCGGACTCTAGAATCTTCTCAGACGCTATATTTGTCGCTGCGGAGGTCGCTTTGCCTGGGGGCACTGAGAGCTCTGCCACAAAGTCCTCCAAAGCCTGGGCTTTAATTGCGGTTCTGAGTTTATACCTTAAATCAAACTGGGTGAGTTCCAGGGCCCATAAAACCAGTCTTTCGGACGCATCAGGCCTTTGCAAGAATTGATGGAGAGGTTGGTTCGTTACTACTGCTATTGAGTGAGCTTAAATGTAGGGACAAAGCTTTCTTGCCGAGGTCACCAGGGCATAGACGAGCTTTTCCAGAAGGGTATAATTCTTTTCCGGCTTGGTTAGGGCATGGACCTATCTCCACATTCCTTGACCAAGGCCTCACTCACCGCAGTTTTTGAAACGACCAAGTAGATTTACAGCTTTTCTCCCGGACTTGGCTTGACTAGTAACGGAGGGCTTGACAGATACTTCTTCAAAGCTTGAAACGCTTGCTCGCTCTTCTGGTCCCATTTCATGTTCCTTTCTTTCTTGATAACTTTGAAGAAAGGGAAACATTTATCGGTGGACCGAGAAATGAACCTGTTGAGCGCTGCTATCTGCCCGGTCAAGACTTGATCCTGTTTGAGTGACGTGGGGGATTCTAGATCCAAGATAGCCTTGATCTTTTCTGGGTTAGCCTCTATTCCTCTCTCATGAACCATGAAGCCCAGAAACTTTCCCGCAGTTACCCTGAAAGCACATTTGGAGGGGTTCAATCTCATCTGGTTTTTACTTAGGATCATGAAAGTTCTATGAAGATCGTCCTGATGTCCTTCTGTAGATTGTGATTTCGTGATTACGTCGTCGATGTATACCTCCATCGACCTTTCAATCTTGGGTCTAAATAGTCGGTTAACTAGCGCTAGTATATAGCCCCAACGTTCTTGAGACTAAATGGCATCACTTTATAACAGTACAGACCTTATCCGGTAATGAAACTGGTCTTATCTTGGTCGGATGGATGCATCTTAATCTGGTTGTACCCCGAGAATGCATCCGTGAAACTCAGAAGCTTGTTTCTGGACGTGGAGTCAACCAACTGATCGATCTTTGGTAAAGGAAAACTATCTTTTGGACACGTCTGGTTGAGGTCGGTGTAGTTAACACACATACGCCACTTCCCATTCACCTTCGTGACCATGGCCACGTTGGCGATCCATTCGGGGTGACACGCCTCTCTGATGAAGCCCGCTCTGATTAATTTTTCTACTTCCTCTTGAACCGCGTTATTTCTTTCGACATTAAGGTGACACCTTTTCTGCTTGATTGGTTTGAAGGTTGGATCTACTGCTAATCGGTGAGCATCCAATGACATTGGGATCTCGGGCATCTCATCGTGACTCCAAGCGAAGATGTCGTTAAATTCTTTGAGGAGCCTGATCATACCCTCTTTCATTTCTAGCTCTAAGGAAGCTCCGACCTTGACGACCTTTAAATGGTCATCCATCCGGATGGGTATCTTTTCAAGCTTGTCCACGGGATGCCAGTTGGCCCATTCTCTACTCTGTTCTTCTTCATCTGGGGTCACGGGGTTATCCTTTGGGTGAGTCGCAGGCTTTATATCCTCCAGGGCTGTCCCAGGTGTTTCCCCATTCTGGATTATTATAACCTGTACAAACTGTTTTGTTAGAGTTGTTGGGTTGGCAGATACTGCGTAACACTTCATGGCTGATTGCTGGTCTCCACGCACCTTCCCTAACTTGTCTCATACCGAAAAATTTAGGACGTTGTGGTAAATGGACAGGACCCCCTTCAAGGTTGATAGAAAAGGGTCTTCCTAGTATCGCATTATAAACCGATGGGGTATCTACTGCCACGAAGTCTGTCATAACATTTTGCTGGAGGGATGCTGTTCAAACGATTATTGGAAGGATCTTCAACCACACAGGTATGATCGAGTCCCCTGTGAATCCATACAGTGGGGTTGTGCAACTATTGTAACACCACTGTATAAAATTTAGCTTCTCCAAGGTATCTCTAAAGAGGATGTCGACACTACTGCCTATGTCGACGAGCACATGGTGGACCATACAGTTGGCAATCTGCACCGTGATTACCATGAGATCTTTATGAGGTTACACAGATACTGATAATCTGCATAGACTAAGGGGGTTCATGTGGGCTCTGGTTGACCTTGAAGATACCTCACCATCCATCTACACGATGGACCTTTCTCGCATGGTTTTTCTGGAATTATTGGAGGTCCCAGCCAATGTGGGTCCTCCGCTGATGGTATGTGTTAATAGCAAAATTTAGCTAGGGGACCAAAGAGAAATTTTTTACTCTCCTAACCCTAATCAAATCTCGAGTTCACCAGTCGTTGAACCTTGGGTCCCAAGGGCGAGCCATAGAACTATCCCGCAGAAACGAGAAAGGGTCATCGAGCTTCAGAACTATCAGGAATGGAGCCCGACATGACCAGATCAAGCCCCTTAAGCCAACACTGGAATTTGGCCAAAGCCCGATACGTGGTTATCCGAGCTTCCTAAGATCGAAATTATCTCGTAACCTCCCAAGAAGCCCGCAAACCTCTCCAGGCATAAAAAATGGGGTGGGGTGGGGTGGGGTGGGGTGGGGTGGGGTGGGCTGGGGGGGGGGGGAGGGGTTTTTAAAGATATCAGGTTCATGATATAACTACGTTCGAATTTGCTAAGGAAGACTCGAGTCACATAATCCACGCTCCTCCCAATGAGTGCCCACAAGGCCGTCTCAAGCTCTAAAGGACCAGGAAAGGTCAGAACGAGCTTCTGGTACCTAAACTAAAGCAGGGGTCTACCTCGCTCTACGAAACAACGAACATCTAACTCTGTATTCAGAACACGGCCACCTTTGTTTCCACTATTCGACAGGCACATAATTGCCACTATCCTAGATCTTAGAGAGACTGCGAGCATATAATAGAGCGAATCTGTTGTAAGGAAGAAGAAGAGGTGTAACTGTACTGTGTAGGAGCTCTCAATGTATCGGAGTGGTTCAGTTGTGTAAGAGCCCACCAAACGTGAGGCAGCGTAGCGGATCTTGTGTAAAGGAGATACGCTGGTACAGAGCAATCTACAGTAAAGAAACATGGGATGTGTAACTCTACTACATAGAAGCTCTAGAGGCACCGGAGCAAGTCTGCTATAGAGGAGCTAGATAGGTGCAACTTTGCTGTACTGAAGCTCTAATCGTACTGGAGTAGGTCTGTTGTGGAGGAGCTCTCCAGGTACGGAGCTACTATAGAGGAGCTCTACCAATAGATGAGCATCTTTACTACCTATAGGTAGTGTAGTAGATTGGTTCCACCAAGAATCCCACGTACAATATTTGCTCCACAACGCACAAAACTCGTTAAATGAAAAAATGAGCACCACACGCGATGCATAGGCGATATACATAATTATGGAGAAAGGACATCGTAAGCAGTAAATGACATTCCATGAATAATGAATATGTTACCTCGATAGCATAAGGATGTTGAGGTAGAGACATTGAAGCTTTCAAAAGGGGTATGGAAACTTCCCACAGACGGCGCTAGAAAGTGTTAACAAAAAATTCCCTCAGGGTGAGGAATTACAGCTAACACTCTCAAGACCACTACCACGAAAGTGATGGCCGGGGTTGGTACCTTGTACCTTGAAGAGATCTTGTATGAATATGGAATATAGACCGGTAGGTAGGAAAGTATTCATCCCACTCATCGGGCTTTGTGGTAGGTAGGAGTGGAGTCATCCCACATGACGGGCTTAGTGGTAGGTAGGAGACGAGTCATCCTATCCGTCTG
Source organism: Dipteronia dyeriana (assembly GCA_032871835.1). Lineage (NCBI taxonomy): Eukaryota > Viridiplantae > Streptophyta > Magnoliopsida > Sapindales > Sapindaceae > Dipteronia > Dipteronia dyeriana. Next base: position 15,713,355 of record CM065297.1, read on the forward strand.
GCTTCATGGTTGGTAAGAGATGAAGGGAGGTTGAGGTTCCCTTGCTGGTATGAAGGGGTTGATCTTGGTCCTGGTTCTCGGTCGGGGTCGGAGCCCGTCCTGGTACCCAGAGCCTAGTTTTGGAGTTCAATTCCTTCCTTTAGTTCCCGACCTAGATAACAAGTAAGAAGGGGCGATTATCTAGCTCCAGTGTCGAAGAGCTTGATTTCTTCCATAGAGAGGATGCAGGAGAGCCCATCGACTCCCTTCAAGCTGGTCTGGGTGGTTTCTCCTCATCTTGATGTGTGACTTTGGCATGTAGATGAGAGGATAAGAGCGCTAGGTCCAGCGAGGTAGGAATCTAGCTTTCACTCATATACGCATGCATGATACATGAGACAAATAAGGGAAAGACAAGTCTTATGTAGAGGGAGGTGGACTGAACAAGGGGAAAAAAGCATCACGAATTATCACATGCTGAAAAACCCTGAGGCAGTATCCACTGGAAGGAGGAATACCCTTCCTTATTTATATATCAAAGAATGCTTATGGGAGCTTACAACAATGGAGAAATAATACAACCACGGTGCTCCGAAGAGCTTACAATAATGATTGAGTGTTAACCGATACTGGTATAATCCTGGTAAAGGTACACATATAATGACGATGTAGAGAGAACTTTAAACGAAACATGTAGACTAGCCTAGGGCTGGTCATTTTTGGTATTAGAGATGATATGTCTGTTCTCATATGACACCTCTAATCGATGCCATTACAGGTGTATTTATACATGGTGTAACTACCTTGGGGTGCAAGTCCAAGACTCTTGAATTGTTCTTATTTCCTTATTGGACATGATTCTTCATTTAATGTAGTTGACGGGAAATTTTCTCTGGATGAGAAATTCCTGCTAACACCCTCTAGACCACTACCACGAAAGTGGTGGCCGGGGTCGGTACCGTTGGTACCTGACTTGTTAAGAGGTAAATGAGAGGCTAGATCGTAATAACAGTAAATGAGAGCTTTTATTATTGATATATTATTGATACTTGCTTTGAAATACAAATCACTCTCTTATATGCTTGCAACCTCTCTAGGATCTAGGAAGGTAGTAACTCTGTGCTTGTCGAATAGTGGAAACAAAGGTGGCCGTGTTCTGAGTACAGAATTTAGGCCTTCCCCTCTTCTTTTCACTTTTTCTTCTTCGGTCTATCTTTTTCTGTGTGTTCTTTGTGCATCTATTTATATTTGATCCAAGTAGGTTTGAATTGGCTGATATCCCGCCACGATCCTATCAATCTGTCCCCTGGCGGGATCCCTTATTTAAAAGTGGTTGACTCCGAGTGAATAGCGGAAATGATGATATCTGAATGAGTTTGTTTCCTTTTTGGAATCAAACTCTTGGCTCGCACGTATACGGAATTAATTGTTGGTTATCATATAGATATGATCTTGTATGTTATCGTGGCATGGTGTGTCATGGAGGTCACCCAGCTAGCTGCCTGTCGTCCCGTAGAGCGAGGTAGATCCCTGCTCCGACTCAGTTCTTAGAAGCTTGAGGTGGATTTTTCCTAACCCTTGGGGGCTTGAGGTGTTCCTGTAGACATTCCTGGGAGGTAGCCGGGGTAGTGTAGATTTAGGAGTGATTCTTCCTTTATGTCCAGCAAGGACAACGGGCTTCTGGAGAGGTTGACGGGCTTCTCTCGAATGTCTGTTGGGCTTGGAGACTTCTCATGGCATTAACGGGGCGGTTGAGGAGCTCGACCTCAGAGCTGAGGTTCCCCGATAGATGGCCTGGAGAGGCCCGAGTTCCAGTATTCTTATGAGGGCACGTTCTGGTCGCGCCTGACTTATTTTCTGGTAGTTTTAAAGCTGTGCTGGCCTTCCCTGCTTCTGCGGGGTGGCTTTATGGTCTATCCGGGGCTTTATGATCGTCGATTATGGTTTCGAATTGTGGCGGAAAAATGGAAAATTTCTCTTTGACCCCTGGCCAAATTTCACTATTAACAGAAGTCCCCTCTGACTTGAACACCGGTGGTAGAGTAAGGGTTGGAGTCAGATTCCTTGTTTAATTGAGAAAGTTTTCCGCTATAAAAATAATTAATGAGAGCGAAATCTTCTCATTAATTACCCAACATTTGAATTTGAAACCGTGTTTTATTCGAAGAAAAACGGCTGTAATAAGACTCCCTCCGCGGCTCCAGGTGATCTTTCTGAGGATCTCACCGATATCATTACCCTTAATCCTCTATTTAAACCCGGCCTTACTGTCACTTTCTTCACACTTTTTCAGATCTTAAATTTTCAGATTTCTTCTTTCTTGCTTTTCTCTGCCGATTTCCCTCTATCTTTCGCTTATTTTAAGTTCTTCTTACCCATTAATGGACACTTCCTCAGACAGTATTGATGCCTTGGTTGAGGGCACCAGAGGCCCTAACCTAGTTCCTCGTAAACGAATGTGAGGAATTTCGAGCGATGAGGAATCTTCCCCAGTCCGCCAGCACCGTCATTCTAGTAGGAATGTCTCTATTGGCTCTGGCTTCTCAAACCAGCCCGATAACCCTCTAAACCTTGTTAATGAGGATTCTGATGTCGGGGAGAGAGTCGACGGTGTCGGAAAGGTTCAGGTTATAGTGGCAGAGCTTCCTTCAGTGACTACCCCTCCTTTTGAACCCAGGGTCATCCCTGATTCCACCGTTGACCCTCAGTCGATTAGCCGTATTCGGGACAAATACGGTATTCCTGACACCGTTTCCCTCATAGTCCCCCATAGGAATTATGGCATTTTTAGATCACCCAAAGGCGTACTTCCTATCCACATCGCAACTTTCGAGAGCGGGGTGAGGCTCTCTCTTCACCCTACCCTTCGGTGAGCTCTTAATGCCCTTAAGTTGGCTCCGCTTTTACTGACGCCCAGCTTTTGGAGGCTTCTAGTCGGCTTCCTTGTGTTATGGAGGGAGCAATGCAAGATGAGCAGTGTAACTAGGGAGCCTGGGGCTGAGGAACTCGCCTTTCTTTTCCAGATAGGTAGCCTGGCTAGGGTTCCTCCAGGCCAATTCTACGCCAAGGCCAAGAACAAGTTTAATTTTATCATCCCTGGGGCTTCAAGGAAAGACCCCGCCTGGAAAGAGGAGTGGGTACTGGCGGGGGGAGACTGAGGGAGCTCTGTATTTGTCGGTGGGCATGAGCTCGAGGTCCCCACTACTTTCAGTGACAAACCCTCGTGGGATCGAGACTCCTTGCCCACAGAGTCTGAAGCGGTGTTAAAGACCATTCTGGCCAAGAATTATTTTAATTTAAAGTGTTGACCCCGAGTAAATAGCGGAAGCGATGATTTTGTCAACGTGAAAGAGTTTGTTTTCTCTTTAGGATCAAACTCTTGGCTCGCACGGATACGGGGTTGAAAGTTATCTCCTCCTGGATATGACCTTGTATGTTATCACGACATGGGGTGTCATGGAGGCTACCCAACTAGTTGCCTGTCGTCCCATAGAGCGAGGTAGATCATTGCTTCGACTCTATTTTTAGAAGTCTGGGATGGATTTTTCCTAACCCATGGGAGCTTGCGGTGTCTCTACAAACATTTCTGGAAAGTAACCTAGGTAGTGTAGGTTCAGACGTGATTCTCATTCATGTCCAGCAGGAACAACGGGCTTCTGGAGAGGTTAGCAGGCTTTTCTCGAAAGTCTCTTAAGCTTAGTGGCCCCTTCTGGCATTTACGGGGCGGATGTGGAGCTCGACCTCAAAGCTGGGGTTCCTTGATAGGTGGCCTGGAGAAGCCCGGGCTCTGGTATTCGTGTGGGAGCTTGTCTTGGTCGTGCCTAGTTTTTTTTTCGGTAGTTGTAAAACCGAACTAGCCATCCCTGGTTCTGCGGGGTGGCTTTAAGGTCTATCCGGGCTTCATGATTGTCGATTATGGGCTTTGACTCGTGACGGGAAAGTGGAAAATTTCTCTTTGACCAAGCTCCTACCGGATGACTGGAAGGGAGAGGCGATGGCTCTGAATGTCGAGAACCAAGCTTTGCAGGCTCAAATTACCCAGCTCCAAACCGATGTGGAAGCCTCTTTTAACGATGGGTACTTCTATGCTTTCTATCAGGTTGCAGTAGCCCTTTCTCCTCTATTTGATCTCTCAAGCATCGTCGGCTGGGATAGAGAAGAGGTTATGTCACGGGCTACAGAGATGTCTCGCCCCAAAAATGATGGAGCTGGTCCTTCTGGGAAGGGAGCTGGGAATCGATTGGAGGTGCCAGATCTTCCTCCACTTGTTCCAACCTTCCCGGCATCTGGTTCTGGCGAATCCTCGAAGGGGGTCCAAACCGAGGAGCTAGAAGGAGGCCTTGATGAAGCCCGAGATCCCCTCGCAATGCTCTCAGGAGTGGAGTTAACAGAAGGCGAGATTATGCTTAGGTTAGTGGTCAGCCTTCTTGTTAGGTTTTAGTTTATGTTGGTATTAATTCCATATCAAGATGATGTTTACATGTAATTATTTAGTTGTTTAAATTCATGATGATTCAAGCTTCACGGAAGAAGAAATAACAAGTCAAAGCAAGTTCTAAGTCTTCAAGAGAAAGGATGCAATATGGTTCTACAAAGGTATACTAAGACCTTATCTTTCTCTTACAAGGCTAAGGCATACACATACAATTCATTCATATGTGTCTCTGCATCGTTGTGCACCATGTATAACACATTTACACACTTTAAGATGAATGCTCATGCATTGGTTTGGAAATAACATGTTTTGGAATATGCATGATTGGAAACTATCTCTATGTAGTTTGCATTCTAGTGTGAATTGTGTTTGTATGTGTATATGTTTGTATAACATGGATATTGAACTTGGATTTAGTCTTAAATCATTCTTGATTGAGTTCCGGTCATTTCGGTTACTCATGCTATTGATTTCAAGTTCTAAGTCAAAAGATACTACACTTTCAACTCATGTTTCATACATTGTCTTCGTCTTCGTATATCGAGTCGAATTATTATTTTCTTTGTTGAGTATCTTATATGTTCATGTCTGTGTGATAGTTATGGTTTGTAATCGGTAAACGGATTCAAATTCCAAGTTTGGAGGCCGGAGAACGGTCAAAGAACGCGAAGGAAGGTCGAAGGAGAAAGAAGCAAGCAAGACACTTCTTTCCCGAGATGACGCGTGGCCATCTCGGGGCAGAAGGCTTGCTGCCCCGAGATGCCCACGTGCCATCTCAGGCAGCAAGCTTGCTTGGCTTAATTTTTCCCCTCTTTTTCATTTCACTTGTCCAAGTTTCCCACTCCTTTATAAACTCTTTCCCTCTCACATTTCATTCTAAGAAGAAATTCAAATCAAGTGTGCAGAAATTTTCTCTCTAAATTTTCTCACCTTCCAAACACCATAACTTCTTCATTTGAACTCCGATTTGAGTGATTCGAAGTTGAGAGTGTTCATAATCTATTCATCCTCCATCTTTTCTCTGAAGGTTTCAGTTAATGTTGCTTCTGTTTTTGCTGTCTAATCATACAAAAACGGGACTGCATCTAAAACAACTAAGGTATTGATTTTCTCTCAAAGTTTTCTTTTAAAACTTGGTCAATTGCCTTGGGTTTTTTCTTCTACATATATTTGTATATTGTGAGTGTTTTGATTTGTGTTTTGAACACTTTCAAAGCTAGATTGAGTTTCAATTGAAATCATACATGTTGAGTTAGGTTTTGATTTTTCCTATGTTATCACATGTTTGGTATTGTATTGTGCTAGCTTTGATTCTAGGACTATTTGATGATCTTTGATTGATTGATTTGGAGAAAAATAGTTCATCACACGTATTAGGCTCTCTTGGCCGAATTTCTCACATAATACATGTTCTTATGTTCTTTTGAGCTATTCATGTGTTTTTGATGAATCTATGATTAGGAATATGCTTTAGAACTTTAGCTTAAATCTAATTGACTTTGTCATATGATTTTAGCATGTTTTAGGTTTGTGTGATTTAACTTGATCTTGTGATTTGTTGATCATATCTTGTGATTCAAGTTTAGATATATGCATGTATCTAGATTGTGATTAATGTTGAACATATCTTACATAATCTAGATTGATTACACATGCATGATAAATTAGACTATATGTGATTTGTGCATTCATGCTCATGTATAGTATTTTCCATAGGATGTGTTGATCATAGCATTCTATGTTGCATGCTTGTTTGCGTTTTGCATACATGATCACCTAGATGCCTTGTGAGAAGGAAGTCTTAACAATAAGTGTGAGACCTATGGTGTTGAATAAGAAGTCTTGGCAAGAGGTGTGAAGCCTTGGATTGTCGAGCAAGTAAGTCTTGGCTAGAGGTGTGAAGCCTTGGATAGTCGAGCAAGAAGTCTTGCCTAGAGTTGGGAGAACTCGAATATGTGAGCAAGGAAGTCTTGACTAGAGTCGTGAGGACTTAGTTGAGCAAGAAGTCTTGCCTTGGGTCATGTGGATCCGGATAAGGTGAGCAAGGAAGTCTTGAGAAGAGGCGTGAAGCCTCGGATTGTTGAGCTTAGGGCGGCAACTTCTAGAGTAGGATAGGAGGGTAGTTTCTAGGTGAAGAGGTCACTTGAGAGATTATACTTATCTAATTTACTAGTGGATTTTGTTGGCTGGTGGCTGCTAGCCCGTGGATGTTTCCTCTTTGGAGGCTTACTACGTTATATCTTGTGTTAACTTTTCTCTATCTCTATCTCTCTAATATTTGTATTGTGGATAGAACTCTCTATGTATGTTGACTTCCTTTCTATAGAATAGATTGTGTATGTGTTACAATTACTTGTTTGTATCACACTTTACTTGTGTTTATATATTGATTAATTGTCTTTAATTAATATATATATATATATATATATATATATAAATATATATATATATTGTGATACAAGCAATCCAGAGGGACAAACTTTTGTTTGTTTCTAAAGGAGTCGAAAAAGGTGTCTAACCTATTTACCCCCCCCTCTAGGTTAGCTTTGAGCATTTAACCGTGATTGTATTTTCACTTCTTGATGCAGCCATATCGCCTGAAGTTATGGCAATGATCAGTGAAATCGTGGAAGAGGATCCTGTTGACCCCGAAGCAGCCAAGGCAGATATCCAGGAGGAGGTAGAGGCGGTAGATGCAGCAGATCAGGATGAGCTACGACTGGAGAGGGGAGCAAGGGGCGAGGTTCATTCTGTGGAGGAGGAGGCTAAAAGCCTTTAGGAAGATGAAGAAGTTTGAATTCTCTCTTTTGTGATTCATTTTGAATGCCCGAAAAGAAGGGGTGGGCATCCCATCTTTAAACGTGTTTGGCCCTTTATTATTTTATTTTTTTGTAGCCCAGAATCAGGGGTTGGGCTCCCTGCCTGATGTAGCCTTATTGGGGAATAGGCTCCCCGTACATTAATAAATTCCAACTTTAGATCCAGCTTATTCGCCGACTTGTATGTCCTTCCTCGATCTCCCTCTAGGTCTGGCGTTCACATCACATTGACTTACCTCGGGGGAAATAACAAGATAAGAAAAATGTTTAAGCGTGAAAATGGACATTTAGCGTCGGGCTTTATGACCATCGAAGCTCGCAGTTCAATTTCCTTAGTCGATAGTCCCATTGTTTGATTGTAGGCCTGTTGCAGTGAGTGACCACGTATCAAGGGGGCTAGTAACCAGAACTAACTGGTATATTTAAAGTAAATCAAGCCCTCTATCCCTGATCCCTTTTAGGGTGTTATAGCCCGACCAAGGCATCAGGAGGGCTATCTAGCTATTTCCTGGTCTTGAGATCTGGATGGCAACTATGCTCTTACACTCAGATCCTTCTTAGCGGTGGTAACCCGACCAAGGCATCAGGAGGGCTATCTAGCTATTTCCTGGTCTTAAGATCTGATGGCAACTATGCCCTTACACTCAAATCTTTCTTGGGGGTGGTAGCCTGACCTAGGCATCAGGAGAGCTATTTAGCTATTTCCTGGTCTTGAGATCTGGATGACAACTATGCCCTTACACTCAGATCCTTCTTGGGGGTGGTAGCTTGACCATGGCATCATGAGGGATATCTAGCTATTTCCTGGTCTTGAGATCTGGATGACAACTATGCCTTTTCACTCAGATCCTTATTGGGGGTGGTAGCCAGACCGAGGCATTAGGAGGGCTATCTAGCTATTTTCTGGTCTTGAGATCTGGATGGCAACTATACACTTACACTCAGATCCTTCTTGGGGGTGGTAGCCCAACCTAGGCATCAGGAGGGCTATCTAGCTATTTTCTGGTCTCGAGATCTGGGTGACAACTATGCTCTTTCACTCAGATCATTCTTGACGGGGGGTAGTGCCCGACCAAGGCATCAGAAGTGGCTGATAAGAGGGGGGGGGGGGGGGAGGGGGGTTGGGCGCTTCCCCTGCTTACCCCTGGTCTTGAGGTGATAATGTCGAATTTTCAATGTAGACCCAAATCATTGTAGGACATAGTTGAGGAATGAGTAAACAAGAAAAAATGGCTTTATTGATATGAAGGATGAAGTACATTATTGTCGGAAAAAAAAGAAACTAGTCGGAGGCCGCCTGCTCCTGAGTCTCCTGTTCAAGGGTAGAATTTCCTTAAGTGATATGCATTCCAAGTATGGTCGATAAGTCGGCCATTCATATCCTCGAGCTTGTATGCCTCATTACGGATCACCAACTTTATTAGGTATGGTACTTCCCAGTTGGGCCCTAGGACCCTGTCTGACCTCTTTCTGGTATTCAACGTTACTTTCCTAAGAACTAGGTCTCCTTCTTTGAAGTTTCGGGCTTTAACCCTCCTGTTGAAGTACTTGGCAATCCTGCTTTGGTAGATTGCTACCTTCTCGGCTATTCGATCTTGTTTTTCCTCCAGGAGGTCCAAGCTAGCTCGGAGCTTACTTTAATTGCTCAATGGTTCGAAATGTTGGACTCTAAAGGAGGTCAACTTATGCTCGATAGGTAGGACTGCTTCAACCCCGAAGGCCAACGAGTAGGGCATTTCCCCGGTAGTTGTTCTTCTTGTAATGGGGAAAACCCAGAAAACCTCGGGAAGCTCCTCTACCCATCTACCTTTCTTCTGCTGTAGCTTTTTCTTCAACAACTTCTTAATGGTTTTAATCATGGATTCCACTAGACCATTGGTCTAAGAGTGGGCTACAGAAGCAAACCGAAGGTCGATTCCCAAGCGTTCAAAGAAATCTCTGAATTGGCCATTATCGAACTGTTTTCCGAGGTCTGTTATAATGGCAAGGGGGGTTCCAAACCTGTAAACTACATTGGTCTTGATGAACCTTGTGTTTTCTTCTGATATCTGGGAGAGTGGTCCGGCTTTAACCCATTTTGTGAAATAGTCAATTGCTACGATGGCATGCTTGGCCTGTCTCGGGGCTGTAGGAAGCGGTCCAATCAAATCGACTCTCCACATAGCAAAGGGGTGGTGAGCTAAGGGATGACAAGCGCTCCGGAAGGAGGTGATTCAAGTTTGCGGCCTTCTGGCATGCCTCGCAGGTTTGCACCAAGTTCTTCGCATCTTGATGGATGGTCGACAAATAATACCCCATGCGGAGAACCTGATATGCCAAGGCTTCTCCACCAATATGGTTCCCGCATTCCCCTGAATGAACCTCTCTCAAAGCTCACTTGGCGTCTCTAGGGTGTAGACATCGGAGCAGGGGAAGGGATTTTCCTCTTCGGTATAAATGCCCATCCACCATACAATACCGGACCGAGAGCCTTTTAATCCTCCTAACTTAGTGGGGCTCTCCAGGGAGTTTCCCGTCCTGTAGATACTTCGCTATTGGATCCATCCAGCACGGCTATCGGTCCAAGGTATAAGCTTCCTCACCTGTCATAATGCTAGGTAGGGGGATTACTTGAAGAGGGACTCCGTGAGGTAATGTTTGGCCACCATATGCAGCTATCTTGGCGAGGACGTCAGCTCGATGATTCAGTTGTCGAGGTATCTGCTCGATTTTGAATCCTTTAAACTGCTTTTAAGTTGCTGAACCAATTTCAGGTACGCGATCATATTATCCCCTTTTGCCTGATAATCTCCCGAGACTTTGTTGACCACGAGTGAAGAGCAGCTCTTGATACACTAGTAATCAACCTCGAGTTCTACGGCTGCCTTTATTCCAGCTAGCAGGGCTTCGTACTCCGCCTCATTGTTCGTGGCTTTAAATTCAAACTTGAAACAATGGCAGCACTCAGTTCCTTCTGGGTCGATAAGGACTATGTCCGCTCCTCCCCCATATTGCCCGGAAGCTCCATCAGTGTACAGAGTCCACGACTCGTAGTCTTCCGACCAGTTATCGGATTCTTGAATCCTCTCAAGGGTTACATCTGTTACAGTGGTGGTTGCCTGGCCTGAAAGTATTGGGAGCTCGACTACAAAGTCTGTTAGTGCCTAAGCTTTTATCGTGGTCCTGAATAAGTTGATGTTACTCATTTATACCCTAGACAACCTTATTGGAGAAAGTGTATCCTCGTGAAAAATACCGGTAATCGCCAAGAGCTCATAGATCGCCTATAGCTCTCCAAGTTAACATATTTGCTCATGTGACCACATTTTGAACTTGGATATTTTGACTTGTCTAGAAGCCATGTTTCAATAGACACTATTGAAAACTTAATGTTAAGATTTAATATCCAATACCTCAAAACATCCATATGATGATATTCTACTCTCATTTAATAAAAGGAGCCACGATATCCATATCTATAAATGAAGTTCTCTATCGATTAACAAATGCATACCACTAAACTATCGAGGATAGACTATGCTATATAATCGTACTCATTGATAGCCCAAATGATAACACTTGCAACCATAAGTCTATCATTTATCTCAGGATTGAGATAGACTCTTCGATTGTCTTCAAATGAAAAACTTTTATCTATTGACGGTTCTAGATAAAGTATATCATTGTGATCCCATTCAATGCACCTAGTGCACTAGATTCTTTTGCCCAAAGACACCACACTTTGATGATTTTAGACTCATCATAACACATTTGATCCCACTCAAATGCTAGCAAAAGAATCCACAACTTTAACAAAATAAAGGCGCCCAACCTTTATCTTAAGTTGTGAATATTATTCAAGACTAACTAAAGAATTATGTCTACCTCATACATATCTAGATGTATGAACAATTCTTCTTTTCTCATAGTCTTTTGACCTTATGATTATTTACTTTTGACAATTATAATAATTAAACTATAAATGCTATAAGATTTATTAAACTAGAAATCACTTTATTAATATGAAAAGACTGTCAAATACATTATTATACTCTTGCTATCGAGCATAATCCTAACAACCTCACGTTTTCCTTCAAACTTCAAATTTTCAAAAATCCCTCTCTTTCGCTACATTTGAAAAGCTCTTCACTGTTTTCTTTGTTCTTTAAGCCCTACATTTAACAATGTCAAACTCCGCTGATAGTATTGAGGCTATGGTAGAGGGGCACTGGTGCCCTCAGCTCGGCTCCTAGGAATCAAGTGTGAGAAAACTCGAGCGACGAGGATGCTCCCCCTTTCCATGAGTGTCACCGTTCTGGTAGGAATGTTTTGATTGGCTCCTCATTCTCTTATCAACTTGACAACCCTCTGAACTTAGTGTATAAAGATTTTGATGGCAAATCCAGGGATTCTGCAGTTGGGATGGGTCAAGTTATGGTCGCCGATCCTTTTCTAGAGAGGCTTCCTTCTTATGATTTCAAGGTTATCCCAGATTCGACTGTTGATCTGAAATCAATCGACCACCTGAGGCCTAAGTACTATATTTCTGACAGCTTATCCCTCACCATTCCCTATAGAAATTATGACGTCTTCAATCCGCCCAAAGGTTTACATCCGATCTACATGGTGGCCCTTGAAAATGGGGTCAGGCTTCCTCTCCATCCTACCTTTCAACGGGCTCTTAGCGCTCTACAGCTAGCTCTTCTCTAGCTGATTCCCGGCTTTTGGAGGCATCTGATCAGTTTTTCATGATGTGGAGGGAACAATGCGAGCTAAGCAAGGACACTATGGAGCCCAGAGCTAAGGAACTGGCTTACCTTTCTCAAATCGGGAACCTAGCTGGAGTTCCTCGAGGTCAGTTCTATGCCATAGCAAAGAACAAGCTAAACTTCATCATCACGGACGCTTCAAGGAAAGATCCAGCCTGGAAGGAGGAGTGGATCCTGGCGGGGATGGTTGGGGAAGTTCGATATTTATCGGTGGGCGAGAGTATGAGGTTCCCTAGGTTTTTAACGACAAACCATCCAAGGACTGGGACTTCTTGCCCGCGGAATATGAAATCATTGTGAAGGCCATCCTTACCAGAAACTATTTAAATCTGAAGTTCTCGACTGCTGACCCTTTTGATTCTCGTTGGGTAAATGGCTATCTGTGAATCTCTGATTCTACTCCTCGTATATAACTCTGAACCATCATGTTTTGTTTCGTTGAATAGTTTGGTTTTGACAGTTCTACCATCTCTCTATCTTTTTTAACAGTTTTTGTTGTTTCTCTAGCTTCCCGTGAAACCCAACAGACTCGCACTCCTCCCCGTTATGCCAAAACAGATCGAGCATCCCTCTAGCTTTCTCAAAAAAAGAGGGGGCTTCGTTTGCTTTTGCTCTGTCCTCTTCCCAGCACAGGTCCAAGCTGTCACTCCTCGCATCTAGGGCTACCAATGTGCGGGGTCAAGGGGCCTCTGTTTCCTGAGAACTAGGTCCCCTTCCTTAAAGCTTCGGGGTTTAACCCTACGGTTAAAGTATCTAGCAATCATGTTCAGGTAAACTGCCACCTTCTCGGCTACTCGATCTTGTTTTTCTTCTAAGAGATCCAGCTTACCCTCATTGCTCCTCGATTCAAAATGTTGGACTCTAAAGGAGGTTAGTTTGTGCTCAATGGAAAGCACCGCTTCAACCCCGAAGGCTAGGAAGTAGGGCGTTTCCCAGGTAGCCGTTCTTTTTTTAGTGCGGTAAGCCCAGAGGACCTCGGGAAGCTCCTCAGCCCATTTACCCTTTTTCTATTATAGTTTCTTTTTCAACAGCTTCGTAATAGTCTTATTGGTGGATTCCACCAGCACGTTAGTCTGATGGTGGGCTACTAAAGCGAACCTAAGGTCGATTCCCAAGCCCTCATAAAAGTCTTTGAATAAGCCATTATCAAACTGCTTGTCGTGGTCAGCTATAATGGCAAGAGAGGTTCTGAACCTGTAAACTACATTATTTTTTATGAACCTTGTTGTATTTTCTTTCGATATCTGGGAGAGCGGTCCGGCTTTGACCCATCTTATGAAATAGTCAATTGCCACGATAGCATGCTTGGCTTGACCAGCAGCAGTAGGAAGCGGTCCGATCAAGTCGACTCCCCACATAGCAAAGGGGTACGGCAAGCTAAGGGATGACAACCGCTTCGGCGGGAGGTGACTAAGGTTTACGATCTTCTGGCATGCCTCGTAGGATCATACTAAGTTTTTTGTGTCTTGATGAATGGTTGGACAATAATACCCCATGCGGAGTACCTGATATGCCAGAGCCTCTCAACAATGTGGTTCCCGTATTCCTTGAAGTAAACCTCTCTCAATGTCCACTTGGCATCTTCAGGGTGTAAACATCGGAGCAAAGAAAGGGATATTCCCCTCTTGTATAAGTACCCATCCACCAAGCAATACCGGACTGAGAGCCTGTTGACTTTCCTAGCTTGGTCAGGCTCCTCTGGAAGTCTCCCTTCTTGTAGATAATAAACTATTGGGTCCATCCAGCATGGTTGTCTGTCTAGGGTATAAGTCTCCTTACCTACCACTGTGCTATGTAGGAGGATCACTTGAAGAGGGACCACTTGGGGTAAGGTCTAGCCACCATTTGCATCTATATTGGCTAGGACGCAGCTCCATAATTCTGTTGTCGAGGTACCTGCTCGATCTTAAATCCTTTAAATTTGCTCTTAAGTTGTTGAACTAGCTTCAGGCAGGAGATCAAGTTATCCCCTTTTACCTGATAAGGTACTGTAGATGGATTGGGTCCTTCAATTGGGGCTTAACTCCCTGGAATGACGAGCAGAAATTGGTTGACAACTTCGTAAAGGAATCCACACTGCCAGCTGGTAGCTTTCTAAACCAGATCTTAGCGTAGTTGGGAACATTCAACACATAGCAGCCCAGGTAGTGTTCTGGACCTTCATCTGCTGAATGAATCTCTCTAAGTGGCTCAAGGGATCCTCAGTTCTTGAGAACCTATCAGTCAGCATTTTGAACATGAGCAGGAGCTCCGCTTCCCGAATCCTTCTGGTGAAAGGAGCATTCATTTCACTTAGAGGGTCCTTCTTGTCCTCCTTGTACTTCCCCTTCGTCATCTGTTGGACCTCTTTTTCTAGCTCTACCAACTGGCCTCTAAGGCCCTTGCTCTCGAGTTTTCTTGAGTTGATCTCGGTTTTCTCACTGTCAGACCCCTCTAACGAGCTGGTAACCTCTACCCGATTCCTTCTTCGAAGGGGGTCTAACTAGGGGCTTTGCTGACTCTCCTCCTCCCTAGCTCGGGTTTCCCTCTTTGAAGTTGTTGGGGGAAGAAACTCTCGTCGCTCTCGGGGAGGGACGTCCACCGCGGATTTGACTTGCCTGGGTTGGTAATATGGCAATGCTTCGGGAATGAGGGGCATGGGCCCTAACCTTTCCTGGATCGAAGGTGGGAGTCCCGTTCTATTACGAGCTGGCTCCGGAGGGATATGACCCAGGCGATCAAAGGCGGGATGCCTAGTCCCAGGCCTATTTGATTCCCCACGATTGCAGAGGTTTATTTACTGGATTGTAATTCTCTCAACGAGCAGTCGAAGTCGGACGTTTTCCACGAAGGTCGCCGCTTGTTGGTCAAGCTCGACCTGTCTTCCCATAAGGGGATCCAAAGCCCGCATAGTGGATGGCTGGTCTGGGACCTGGTTGTGGAGCCCGGATTTTCTTCATTTCTTCAGGACCTTTCTTGTCTATAAAGTGGAAGGTTGTCCCGATGCGCCTGGCTGTCCCTAGGAGGAGCGAAGCCTCATAGCTTCTATAAAACAACAAACTTGTGAATATAATGATGGTGGTGTGGGAGTTTCCCATAGACAGTGCCAGAAAGTGTTATTGGGAAATTTACTCGAGAAGGGAAATTTACTCGAGAAGGGAAATTCCAACTAACACCCTCGAGACCACTACCACGGAGGTGGTGGCCTGGGTCAATACCTTAGATACCTGACCGGTTACGATAGAAATGAATATTCGGATGCTACTAGGATGACAAACGAGAATTTTGTTATTGATCACCTATGGTACACATGAATCTCTCATATACACTCACAATCTCTTTAGTACATAGGAAGGTGGTAACTCCGTTCTTGTCGAATAGTGGATACCACGACGGTCGTTTTCTGATCACAGAATTTAGGCCTGACGTAATTATTTCTTTCTTCTCTTTTTTGTTTTTTTGTTTTTTTGTTTTTTTGTTGTCTCCCCCCTCCTCTGCCGGAATGTTTAGGCATATTGATATATGGTCGAATCACTTTGATTAGATGTATCTCTCGCCTTGATTCTCTAAACCTACTCCTTCCTTATCGGGCGGGATTCTTTATTTGAAATTCGTTGACTTCGAGTAAATAACGGATTTGTCGTTGGTGGAGATAAGTTTGTTTCCTCTTTGGAAACAAACTCTTGTCTTACACGTATGCAGAATTAATGTTGGTTATTACGTAAATATGATCATGTGTGCACTCACGGCATGATTCTTCATGGAGGTCACCGAGTTAGCTGCTCGTTGTCTCCTAGAGCGAGGTAGATCCATGCTTTGGTTCTGTTCTCAGAAGCTTGGGATGGACTTTCCTCTATCCTTTGGAGCTTGAGGCGTTCCTGTAGACATTTTTGGGAGGTCACATGAGAGGGATCCATTTAGAGGCCCTCTTTTTCCTCGTATTGTGGAGGGGGCAGCGGGTTCCTGGAAATGTTGGTGGGCTTCAAGTTTAGGCTAGGAGTGTAGTTTGACCTCTGGGAGCCTTAACTTGGAAGGAGCTTGCTTTACTTGTCGGGCTTCACTTCGAGTGCTTCTTAAGCTCAGCTATCCTCCCTTGCTTCCTTGGGGTGGTTTTGGAGTCTGGCTTCTGAAACTGAGGTTCCTGGGTAGGTGGCCTCAAGAATCCCAAACTCCAATGTTCACGTGTGGGCTCGACCTGGACTTGCCTAGCTTCACTCCTGAAAGCTCTGATGCTTGATGATCCTTCCTCAATTATGCGGGGTAGCTCTAGGGCTTGCCCGAGGTCTTATGAATCCCACTCAAATGTTAGTGAAATAATCTACAACTTTGACAAGATAAAGATGCCCAATCTTTTATCTTAAGTTGTGATATTATTCAAGACTAACTAAAGAATTGTGTCAACCTCATACATATCTAGATGTATGAACAATTCTTCTTTGCTTATATTCTTTTGACCTTATGATTATTTACTTTTGACAATTATAATAATTAAACTATAAATGCTATAAGATTTGTTAAACTAGAAATCACTTTATTAGTATGAAAAGATTGTCAATTATTACACTCTTGATATAGAGCATAATCCTAACATTTCATGGGTGCGGGCTTCTATAATAGCCCCTTATTCTGGATGGCGAGGTAGATCGTTTCACGGGATGCATTTAAAGGCTTGTAGTGATCCTATCCTCTCTCATCTAGCATTACAAGGGTTAACGTCCTGGGAGGAGGCGAAGCCGGCGGAGGGGTTCGCCTTACTGGGTACCTTTATTGCTTGGTTAACAATTAGGGAAACGGATGTTCGATCTAATGGGAGTTTTGTTCTGATTTTTCTGAAATGGTTCAGGTCTGGGAGTTTTTTCCTTCTGTCATTTTACCGTTCTCATATCGTCATGCTCCATCTTGACCTTGAGTTGCTCGTCGACTTCAACTTGCTGTAGAGCTCGATCGGTCGGTCTCCGGAGGCCGATTGGCAAAGGATCAGAAAAGCTTATGCACCCATAGGTTTTGCCTAAAATTGGCAAGGGTCTCTTTCTCAAAGAAGACCCCCATCTGGATGACTTCATTGACTTTCTTGTGGAACCACTCCACATAAGCCCGGAGGGTTTCCCCCCTCTTCTGGATCATGTACTGTAAATGGATGGAATCCTTCGTCCGAGGTTTGAGTCCCTGGAATTGTAGGCAGAAATCAGTTGATAACTTTGTGAAGTGGTCCATACTACCAGTGGGTAGCTTTCTGAACCAGGTCTTGGCACAATCTGTTAGTGTAGTAGGGAACATCCGACACATAGCAACCCTGGTTGTGTTCTGGACTTCTATCTATTGGACAAAGCTCTCCAAGTGGCTCAGAGGATCCTCCGTACCGGAGAACGTCGGCTGCTGACTTAACCTGCCTAAGTCGATAGTTGTCCGACCTATCCGAGATTGAGGGCATGAGCCCTAGCCTGTCCCGGATGGAAGTTATAGGCCCTAACCTATGGTAGGCAGGGATCGGTTTGGGGGGTCTCAGTTGATCGAAGGTAGGTTGTCAAGCAGGGGGTCGGCTTTTCTCTTCTCGGATTCTCAGATCTGCCAGTTAAGGATCAATTCCTTCTACAACTAGACGGAGGCAGACATTTTTTACAATGGTTACTGCATGCTGATTGATCACAGCTTGGTTCACCGCCACAGGGGTTGGAGCCCACTCTACGCTGGCTTATGGTGCTTGGACTTCTTTCCCTATTTCTGTCCTTTCTAGGTTGAGGAGGCAGATGGATGTTCTGAGGTTTCAAACTATCCTTGAGAGGAGCGAAGCCTTATGAATACTATAAAACAACAATTTTGTAAGTGTAAAAATTATGGTGTGGGTCAGTTCCCATAGACGGTGCCAGAAAGTGTTAATGGAGAACTTACTCGAGGTGAGAAATTCCAACTAACACCCTCGAGAACACTACCACAGAGGTGGTGGCTGGGGTCAGTACCTTAGGTACTCGACCTGTTAGGACAATGGTGGATAATTAATACAGATATGAATATAGTGAGAAGAGGAATGTAATGGCTTTATTATCAACTGTGAATATCGTACAAAAAGACTCTTAAACACTCTTAATCTCTCTAAGATACAGTAAGGTGGCAACCTCGGTCCTGTCGAATAGTAGATAATAGTGGAGGCCGTGTTTTGATTACAGAATTTAGGCCGATGTATAAAACTCTCCTCGTTTATTTTCCCTATGCCGCTCTCTTCACTGTCGATTTTTTCCACCCATTTTTTGCATCATGCTTGGACCTATTTATACATGGTCCAAGTAAGTTTAAACTTGTGAATCGCCCGCTACGATTCTATGAATCCGTTCCCTCCTTATCGAGTGTGATCTTTAATTTGAAAGTCATTGACTTCGAATTAATAACGGATTCGAGAACCTTGGTGGAGATAAGTTTGTTTCCTTTTTGGACTCAATCTCTTGCCTTACATTTACTCAAAGTTTTAATGTTTGTTGGAGTGTAGATATGATCATATGAGTATCCATGGCATGATTCTTAAAAGAGGTGGTAGAGTTAGGTGTTTGTTGTTTCTTAGAACGAGGTAGACCCATTCCTTAGTTATGGTCCAAGAAGCTTGGCCTGACCCTTCCTGGTCCAATAAAGCTTGAGACGGCCTTGTGGGCCATCATTGGGGGGTAGCATGGATTAGACGAGCTTCCTCTTTCTTGTCCAGATAGGTTCGAGTCTTCCTTAACGAACTGGAGCAAAGCTATAACATGAACCTGATATCTTTAAAGGCTTCCTTTTTATGTCTGGAGTGGATAGCGGGCTTCTGGATAGGTTGGCGGGGTTCTAGGGAGGTTACGAGGTAATTTCAATCTTGGAAAGCCCGGATAACCACGTGTCGGGCTTTGCCCGAATTCCAGTGTTGGCGTAAGGAGCTCATCTGGTCGTGTCTGGCTTCATTCGTGATAGTTCTGAAGCTCGATGACCCTTCCTCGCTTCTGCGGGGTGGTTCTATGGCTCGCCCTTAGGACCCGGGGTTCAATGACTAGTGAACTAGGGTTTTGATTCAGGTTTGTAGAGTGGAATATTTCTCTTTGGTCCCTAGCCAAATTTTTCTATTAACATAAATGAATGTTTGAATGCGAATATAATGAAAAGCGAGAGTATAAATGTTTATTATAGAACACGTACGAAATGCAGAAATCTCTCAAACACACTCAATCTCGCTGGAGTACAGTGGGGTGGCAACCTTGTGCCTGTCGAATAGTAGAATACGATATCAGCCGTGTTCTGATTATAGAATTTAGGCCGAAGTTAAATCTCCCTGTTTGTTTTCCCTATGTCGCTCTCCTTCACTCACTGTCTTCCCCTTTTTATTCGCTCGTGTTAGGCGTATTAATACATGATCCAAATAGTTTAAACCGGTGTATTTCCTCCCGTAATTCTCTGAATCCGTTCCTTCCTTATCGAGCGAGATCTCTTATTTTAAAAGTCATTGACTTTGGATTAATGACGGAGTTGAAATCATCTATGGCGGAGATAAGTTTGTTTCCTCTTTGGACTCAATCTCTTGCCCTTCACGTACGCGGTAATTTGATATTTGTTATAGTGTGGATATGATTTTGTATGCCTTCAAGGCATGATCCCTCATAGAGGTCGTCGAGTATGGTGTCCACTGCTTTGTAGGGTGAGGTAGGTGTGTGCCTGCTCTTGATATTATGAGCTTGATATGACCTTTCCAAGTCCCTTGGAGCTTGGGATGGCCTTAGGGGCGTAATTCGGTGGTGATGGAGTATTGGCGAGCGTCCTTCAACCCGCCCAGATAGGTCCAAAATTTCTCTCAGTGAGAGGGTGCATTTCCGTAATGCGAGCTTAGTGATTAATGAGTCTCTCTTCATGAATGGAGAGGATAGTGGGCTTCAAGGTAGGTTGAGAGGTAGTCTCAACCTCGGGGAGCCAGGGTCGTCATGCATCGACCTTTCCCCGAATTCTGGATTCAGTGTAAAGAGCTCGATTCGTTTTCGTCGAGCTCTACCTTGGATGCTTCCAAAGCTCGACAGTCTTTCCTCGTTCCTGCGGGGTGTCTCTACCATTCGATCCCAGAACCCGGGGTTTCGTGATAGGTAATAACGGGTTTTGACTCGGGCTAGGAGGAGAAAAATTTCTCTTTGTTCCCTAGCCAAATTTGGCTATTAACATTATTTAATTAAATGGAAATTAATTAATTTAGTATTTAATTAAAAATCAAAATGTTTTTCCTAAAGAAGAAGGTCTCCTAATATTATACTATTGTTGGTAGTATAATTAATATTAAAGATTATATTTGATAAGTAGATAAATAAAAAGAATTATTTATCTAGTCAAATTAGGAAGTCTTTAATATGGTCACAAATACATTAATGAGTTGTATTAGGAGTCTTGGTATAGAATAGAATTCTTCTTTGAAAAAAGGAAGAAGAATTCTTTGTCATCAAGTAAATCCACCTAATGAAAGGATTCTTATACAATAAGTAAATCCTTTTTAGGAAAAGATTTGAAAACCTATATATAGGCCTTGTAAAATTCGGCCATGCCATTATTATTTTTTTTAAGAAAAATTTCGGCCAAGGCTAGAGTTTTTAGTGAGAGAGAATTCAGCCAAGACACAGAATTTTGAGAGAGAAAAATCAAGTTTTTGCTCAAGATAAAATTCGTTCAACTCTAAAGATAGGTGTGTGAGAATTCGGCCAAGAAGAGAAAAAGAGAGACATTTTTGTTTACGATAGTGAACTAGTAATCTTTACATCAAAATATTTATGTACGACATCGAATCTAGGTTTACGCGAATTTCAATCAAGTAGATTGATAATTCACAAGTGACCGGACGTTCTTGGTTTTTCTCTTGAAAGATTATTGTGACTAACAAATAAGAAGATTTTGTTTGTTTCCATCCTCATGTATACAATTAAAAGAAAGGGAGCCCACACTCCTAGGTGATTCATGTTCGTGATGAGATTTGAAGATCTTACAGATTCAATTCGACGCTAGTTCAATTGTCACCGGAAAAAAGTATGATACTTTTATTATACATTAATTAATCTAGGGTCAAGGTTCTTTCTATTAAAGGGAAAAAAAAATATACTAAACCCTAATTTCACGCTTCCGCCGCGTTTTGAACCGAATTTTCCCTACAATTGGTATCAGAGCCTTGGTTGTACCCTTGTTTACTTAATGTATATATACGTGAACCCTTTCTTTTTATTGTGATTATGCATGTTTTAAAAACAGATGACACTCTAGGTATTCGCATATATATTTACATTGGAATTTATGGATATATATATATATATATATATATATATATATATATATTGTTATGTGGATTGTTATTGTTTAATTTTGGTCCTAGAATTTCAATATATTTTTATTTTGGGATTGTAACAAGAAGGGTGGCCTATCACCGCCATAATTTCCATCTTGGTAGTTGCTAAGTTTTTTATTTATTTTGCTAATGTAATAAAAATATTGCAGAAAAATATTGTATTTAAAAAAAACTACGGTACTTTATTATTTAAAATTCGTCTATAATACATTCAAGTATCAAAGACTCGAAGGTTTGAAGAATTTGGAGCAACCGGAACAAGTTTGGGACCGTGCGAGCCATAGTAACAAACGTGCATGCGAAAGAGCACACGGCCACGATTGTTCTGGCTTAGGCTGCGCATAGCAGCCCTTTAGAAGCCATGGGCTTCCCATGGCAACCCTTTGGCGTGCGCATGCCCATGAAAGGCAGCTAAGGGGTGCGTAAAGGATGGACGCATGAAGAATTGTTCGCCAAGAAAGAAATTTTTTGTATTCCAAAATTGTAATTTACTTATTTTTCTAGGATGGACCAAAATTGTAGCTATTTATATTTTTGTAATTATTGCAATGTTTATCATTGTTTGATAATATGCCATATAGAATAGGATTGTCACTCATATATCTCTTTTGGTATGAACATGCATTGAATGGTTTAGGTATCGAATTGGCATCTAGATAACTTGGTAAATCATTCTTTGAAATTCGATCATACGCCTTAAATAATTGAGTGAGAGAAGGTGTCATGGAATACCTACGGCCTCCAAGTTCAGTTGAGATTTATGTTTTGTGTAATAACACCTCAAGGGATATTCATGAATGGAATTTAGCAAGATACTTCCTTATAATGATAGACTAGATAATTAACTCAAACAATATCTACTCCCAAATGAGGGATATTCATGAGGGAATATATTTGCTAATAGCATTTTTTGGCTAGGGTCCAAAGAATAATTTTCCATCTTCCAGCCTTCAAGCAGGGGTTCCAAATCCGGGTCTACGTAGTGAGGTATCGAGGTCCTCTAGGTCGAGGTACCTTACGACCCCGCAGAAGCAGGGTGAGGTAGTCAACACCTTCTCAACACCTTCCATGCATTCAAGCTCTCCAATTAAAGCCTGCTACCCCGTCAGAAATCCTGCATAATTAGGCCGAGCTCCATGATAAAGCTCTGCGTAGCTAAACCAAGCTCTCAGCTACAAGGTTGGAACCTTATGGGATATTTTGCTCCTAGAATGGTTAGCACAAGCTCCATAGGAAGACCAGCAAGATCGATCTAGCTCTGTGAAAATCGAGAGGTCCCTTAGGGACCCCGCCTGTGTACTGGAACCTGGGGTACCTCGCCCTCAAGAAATATCAAGCGCCACCTCAGGTAACCTCTATGAGGTACCTCTCCAAAGTGACATATAAAACCAGAGCTCTCTTTCAAACAACGTAGGAAGAGAGGGTTGACCTTCGTGACACTTGCGATACCATTAATGAGGTCAACTATATTAATGGAGGTTGTCAACCCTATTAATGAGGTCAATTATATTAATGGAGGTAGTCAATGATATTAATGAGGTAAACTGTAATAATGGAGGTAGTCAACCCTATTAATAGAGACGATCAACATCATTAATGAGAGAATATTTAACTCATTAATGGCCACCATTAGTAAAAGAGCTGTAAGTGGAAACAAATACCTTTGCCTCCAAGAGATCCTCCACAACCGATTATTAGGTGTCAACTACAACAGAAAATCCTGCCTATTAAGGAAAGAAGAGTCCGAAGGGGAAACAAACACATCTTCTCTAAGATATTAGCTACAAACCGATCAACTACATTAAAGGAATAATCGTATTCAATATGGAAAAGAAGAACAATTCAAGAGTCTTGGACTTGCACGCCAAGGTAGTCACCATGTATAAATACACATCTAAAAGAACATTAAAAGGGACTGGAGATTCGACGTTCGAGGCATAATACAACACCTGACTGCATATGGGATCTCTAATCCTAAAATCAACTAGCTTGAGGCAAGTCTATACATTTCGTATAAGTTCTCTCTACATGATTGCTACATGTATGACCTCTCCCAAATTATATCGGGATTGGTTCACATTATGTTACCATTGTAAGCTCTTCTGAGTGACTACGTTGGATTATTTCACCAATCTTGTAAGCTCCCCAGAGCATTCTTTGATATATACATGAGGAAGGGTATTCCCCCTTCCTCTGGATACTGCCTTGGGGTTTTTCAGCATGTGATCATTTGCTATGCTTTTTCCCCCTTGGTCAGTCCACTTCCCTCTATAAAAGATTTGTGTTTTTCCTATTATCTATTGTATTATGCATGTGTATATATGGGCTAGGTACCGACCCCATTGATCCTAGCTCTCTTATCCTTCTTATATGAGATCGGGAAACTACAACGAAGATCTAGGGAACCAGATTTAGCTCCTACCCCACAGGACCTAGCATCCTTGTTCTTTTTATCTACACACTAAGTCGCATATCGAGGTAGGGAGAAACCACCCTCACCCATTTGAAGAAAGTCAATGAGCTATCCTGCTATTTCTCTATGGAAGCAGGCATGGATCAGACATATAATCTAGGCAAGCCCCCTTCTTAATCACCGTATAGGTCGGAGAACTACATAAAGAAATCAAGGTCCAGAACTAAGCTCCAGGTACCAGGACGGGCTCCAACCCCTACCAAGGACCAGGACTAGGGAATAAGGACCATGATCAACCCCTTCACATCAACAAGGGAACCTCGAGCTCCCCGTATCTCCTCCTTAAGCATGAAACCCGATTGGCGGGATACCTCATATCCTACCTGCTGCATCATCCTCTTTTATTGCTTCATTCTCTATATTTATACGAGATCACCAAGGTACAAGGTACAAGGTACCTACCCCGGCGGCCACCTCCGTGGTAGCGGTCTCGAGGGTGTTAACCGATATTCCTTACCTCGAGTGAATTTTTCGTTAACACTTTTTGGTGCCGTATATGGAAACTGCCACACCCCTTTTGAAACCTTTAATGTCTCTACCTCAACATCCTTATACTATCGAGGTAACAGGTCGTTATTCATGGAATGTCATTTATTGTTTATGATGACCTTTCTCCATACTTGTCTATATCGCTTATGTACCGCGTGTGGTGCTTATTTTGCTATTTGACTAGTTTTGTTTATTTTGGAGCAATTATGGTACGTGGGATTCCTGGTGGAACCTGTCTACTACACTAACTGTAAGTAGCAAAGATGCTCATCTGTTGGTAGAGCTCTTCTACAGCAGCTCTGTGCCTGGAGGGTTCTTCCATAGTAGACCTCCTCCTGCACCGTTAGAGCTCTAGTGCAGTAGAGCCGTACCTATCTAGCTTCTCCACAGCAGACATGCTCCGGTACCGTTAGAGCTCTAGTACAATAGAGCCGTACCTGTCCTGAAGACTTGCTCCGGTACCTCTGGAGCTCTTATGCAGTAGAGTTACACAACTCATGTTTCTTTACCGTGGATTGCTCTGTATCGACGTATCTCCTATACACAAGATCCACTACACAGCCTCGTGCATGGAGGTCTCTTACACAACTTAACCACTCTGATACATTGAGAGCTTCTACACAGTAGAGTTGCACCTCTCCTACTTCCTTACAACATATTCGCTCTGCTACCAGTGTATCACCTATCCAGCAGATCCACTAGACTTGTACCTGATTAAAAGGATCCTCTCATGCCATCGGGTCCGCCCTTCAGAAGTTCCTAAATAGCGATATCAGATCAACTCAAGAATTTAAGAAGCCAACTCAACTGTGTAGCCTTTGGAGCAACACGACTAGTAGAAAACTAGTGGCTTCACACCTTGTGTACCGGGCCAATCAATGCCCAAATGAGACACTAAGCTCCCAGTTTGTTCCAGCAGGGTCCATAGCCTTCTCTCAGTTGTTGGGGACTCCTTGGATCCCATGCATGTCTTTAGACAGTTACCATACCAGTAGCTCCACTCCATTTGTACTAGACTAGTGGCTTCGCTCCATGTGTACCGGGCCATTCATTGCCCTAGCAAGCCACCAAAGCCCGATCCGATCGAAATGTTCCCAGAAGCTTCCCATATTTGGTAAGGCATCCTACACGCCTAAGCAAGCTTCTAGAACAGTAGCACCACTATAAGACCGGTGGCTTCGTTCCATATTCACCGGGCCATTCATTGCCCTAGCAAACCACCGAAGCCCGATCTGATTGAGGAGAGCCCAAAGGCTTCCCACATTTTGGTAAGGCCTCCTACATGCCTAAGCAAACCTCTTGAGCAGCAGCCCCACGGTAAGGCCTAGTGGTTCCTCAACTCTTATATCGGGCTGGTCAACGCCCAAGTGAACCACTGTGCGCATGTTTCGTTTCAGCATGGTAAAGAACCTCATTTAAATTGTTAAGGAGTTTAGAGATCCCAAGCATGTTTCTGGACCAGTACCTTAGGTGGATTCACTCCATGTGTACAGGGCTATTCTTTATCCTAGCAAGCCGCCGATGCTCGATCTGATCGAGGAGTTCTAGAAGCTTCTCACATTTTGGTAAGGCCCCCTACACACCTAAGAAGCTTCTGGAGAAGTAGCACTGCTCTAAGACTTGTGGTTTCGCTCCAAATGTATCTGGTCATTCATCGCCCTAGCAAAGCCACCGACCCCAATCTAATCGAGGAGGGCCCATAGGCTTCCTATATTTTGGTAAGGCCTCTTACATGCCTAGGCAAGCCTTTGACACAGCAGCACCATGGTAAGACTCAGTAGCCCCTCACTTCTTATACCGAGTCGGTCAATGCCCAAGTAAGCCATTGAGCTCCCGACTCGTTCAATAGAGAGCCTTCTCTCAATTGCTGGGGACTTCTAGGATCCCAAGCATGCTTCCGAACTAGTACAAGATCATCAAGGTACGAGGTACCTACCCCGGCCACCACCTCCGTGGTAGCGATCTCGAGGGTGTTAACTGATATTCTCACCTCGAGTGAATTTTCCATTAACACTTTTTGGTACCGTCTGTGGGAAGTTGCCACACCCCTTTTGAAAGCTTCAATGTCTCTACCTCGACATCCTTATACTATCGAGGTAACAGGCCGTTATTCGTGGAATGTCATTTATTGTTTATAATGACCTTTCTCCATACTTGTCTATATCGCTTACGTACCGCATGTGGTGCCTATTTTGTTATTTGACGAGTTTTGTTTGTTGTGGAGCAAATATGGTATGTGGGATTCCTGGTGGAACTAGTCTACTGCACTACCTATAGGTAGTAAAGATGCTCATCTGTTGGTAGAGCTCCTCTATAGCAGTTTCGCGCCTGGAGGGCTCTTCCATAGTAGACCTGCTCCACACCAAAAAGATTCATGTGAAAGGCAAGGGTTAAGAGATTCATATGGTTGGTAATGTTGCTACTGTTAAGACCCATCAGATGGTCAAGAAACAACAGAAGAAAAAGCAATTTGGGCCTACATAGAAGGAGACCAAGAAAGTAACCAAGATCAAAGGAAAGTGTTTCCCATGTGGTGAAAAGGTACAAAGGAATAGAATGAATGTGAATGAATTCAACTTGCGTTTAGGCAATAGAGAGTTGGTGTCTGCTAGTGCAGTGGGAGATATTAAAATTAATTTACATTTTTATAGGCATTTAGATTTAATAGACGTTTATTATGTACCTTAATTCAAGGGGAATTTAACTTCAGTTTCTTGTTTAACTAAATTTGGTTATTCAATTACTTTTAACAAAAGCCTTTATTATTTGTAAGAATGACAAAGTTATTTGCAAAGGTACATTGGAAAACGGTTTATTCTATTTGCATATAAATATCTCTCACTTGTTAGACACGAAATCAACAGAGCCTAATCATAAAAGAGTAGAAATATCAAAAGATGAAACCTACCTATGGCATTTGCGCCTAGGTCATATTAACCTTGATAGGATTAAAAGATTGGTTGGTGATAGACCTTTAATTGACTTAAAGGTTGATGATCTACCAACTCATGAATCTGTTGGGGTTTATGCCCTAAAGATGTAATTTGTAAATGGATTTATAAAAAAAATAAATGGAAAAGTTCAATTCATTCTTGCTGTGTTGTTTATTTTATAACTTGTGCATATATTTAACATCCAAGATTGTCGGATGTAATCTCAAACTGTGTATATGAGTGTCATATACAGATGGATACAGTAAGAGACGTGCAATCTAAAGAGTCCATAGATAGCAAATAAAGCTGGGTACTTTATTTATGGTTAATCTATAGCTGCGGTCCATTCCGTAATGTACGGTGATTTTATTTGTGGTTAATTGTGTGATAAAAGTGACACGTATATATTCAGGAATTAATTGAATAATGAGATTATTCAATTAATGAATGTTAATAGTTAATTATTAAATAATTAGATTATTTAATTATATTAATAATTATGAATTGTTATTTAATTATTAATTGGAGGGTGTAGTTGATATATGGATTTAGGTGAAGATAAAATAATATGATTATTTTATTTTTACTAAATTATTTATCGAAGTATTTGAATTTTGGTTTAAATTTAATTTACTTATTATCACTTTTAATATATTAGATATATTTGAAAAGGATAATTAAAATATATATATCAATTATAACACAAGAGATTGCATTGGAAGCAAATTGGTGTGTGAACATATATGAGTATTTGTATAGGATACAAACAAGGATATATATATATATATATAAGAGAAACAACGTGCACGTATTTTATATTGTGCAGCTTGCATGAGATGGTCTTTGCATGAGATGCAAATTGTATTCTCAATATAAAATCTCAACAACATGCAACCTGATCAAAATATACATATATATATATATACATATTTGTGATAGGAGTGAAATATTTTTTCTTTTTGAAAAAAAAGGTGACCAGAGGCATGATATATATATATTTGTGATAAAGGTGTGTGATTGAAGAAAAACAAATATAGATATATATATATATATCAAAAGCAATATATTTTTTGTATAAGATGCAATTCATATGTGCATAAAATCAATACACCAAATTGAGAAGAAAGAGTTTCTTCAAGTATTTCTCTACATCCTCCATTTAAGTTCCTGAGACCGTGGCACGTCCATACGCAGTTACCAGTTCCGGGAGATGGCGAGGAAGATCGATTGGTTCAGAAAGGAGCATATCATAAAGTGAAGAAGCCTCCAAATGTTGGTAAGATTTTCTTTTTCTCGATTATATCGATTTAATTTCCTGTGTTTACATATTGTATGTATTAGTTTTGAAAAATAATTACGATCCCAAGTTCACTGGTCCCATATATAGATTATGATCTGTATTAAAAAAATTAAAACCTACTTCCGCTGCGTGACTGGTGAACGGGGTGGACAATTGGTATCAGAGCCAGGTTATTTTTCGGAACAAAAAATTGTTATCGATACTCCTAAATGTATGAATGTGTAGGCACCATCTTTATGAATGTATGAATGTTTATAATTAAATTGTTTAATTTAAACATGGTTGATCATAAATTTTTAGGGTACTGTGGATTTTGGGTTTATGTGTTGTATAATTTTTTTTCATTATTATATTTTTTATTTTACTGTTATTGTATTGTAAATAAAAAACAATTGTAACCTGTAAGCGAAGAACTGGAAACGCGTGCGACGGCGGTACTGTTCACCGGGGGCACTGTTCAGACTAGAAGATATCTGACGTTACTAGAAGACCAAGGAATGCCTTGGGAATTTTTTGTAATTTTAGATTCCAATTTTTTTAGGTTAAATAATCCACAGTACTCGGTCAATTCATGTATGCTTTATATTATGTGATGATAAAAGCATTGTCATGCATACGTATGTCATTTAGATTAGATGTGCCTACACATATATATTTGATATGTCATACATGCATCATAGTCTAATACTTTATGTATTTTTTTTTAATGTGATTAAAATGGGTAAATACATAAATGACTATGAACAATGAGATTAGTTTTTTTTAATGGTTAGAAAACTCGGTTATTCTCATTAATATTAATCTAGTTAGTAAAGAATTTAATAAGTTAGATTAATAGGGACATTTATTTTTAGGATTAATATGATTAAAAACCTAATAATATATGAACCGCATAAAGAGTTAGGATTTTAATAGTTTAAACTTTGTAAACACTGACATAATAATCTGACATTAGTAAATAGTTTACAAAAGCTTAGATTATTCAATAATAGATTTGATTTTTAATTGTTAAAAATCATTAATAATTTATTAGTTAATTAGAATTTGTTTCTAATTAGTTAATGTGCTAGATAACTTGATTAAAGTTAGTCGTTCACTCCTGTAGAGTCTAGGTGCATTAACAGTTAATTAAAAACCCTAATTTTAAAAAAGTGAGTGGGCGAGGGATATATGACATATATATCTTGCGGTCTCCATCATTAATTCAACATCATGAGATCTGAGTGGGGCCTCATGACAGCTTTGCTTTCGCCCTCCCTAAGGAGGGTTTCCACAAAGGTCAATACCAAGGTTGACTTCCTAACGGATAGAATTTCTGAAGGTATTTCGGGATTGACCGACCCTAAGTCGGCAATTCACGAGTTAAGCTCATGAGATCTGAAATGGTGGGTTATACTCACAAAGGTTTTGATTAAGTTTGTTAATTAAAAACCTGACTGAATAAACGATGGTTGAATGGTGTGGAATAAGATTTATTCTAGAATATCATTTGATTGAGAAAGTCTCGGTCCAACATGTAAAAAATTGACCGACCCTAAGGCGGCACTTATTTATGGTATGTTGGATTGTCGTGGTATAGTAACTAGTTTGAGGGTAGTTCTAGTTCGTTAAGCATGTTCATGCATCATATTTAAATTTATGCTAAAGCACTCGCACTTGTTTTAAATAAATGACTAAATGAATGTTTTATTTATTTCAGCAACAATGTCTTCTGCAATACTTCAAATTCTTGCAAACAACAAGTTAACTGGTGATAACTACACTTAGTGGAAACTTAACATTAATGCAAATTTGGTCATCAAAGGCCTCAAATTTGTGCTTACAGAGGAATGTCCTCCAGTGCCTGCTGCCAATGCCACACGAATTGTTCATGAGGCATACCAGTGATAGGTCTCATCTGATGAGAAATCCCGAACATATCTGTTGGCTTCAATGACAGACGTGCTTGTCACAAAGTACGAAGCAATGACTTCATCATTCAAAATCATGGAGTCACTGCAAGCTGTGTTCGGGCAGCCCTCCAAGAAAAAGCAACATGAAATTGTTCGTTTCGCAATGCTCAATTATATGAAGGAAGGTACGTCAATTCAGGAACATATCCTGAGCATGATGTTCTACTTCAACAAGGCAGAAGTCAATGGCGGGGCCATTGACAAACGCATTCAAGTGAGCATCATACTGACGACTCTTCTGAAGAGTTTCGATCAGTTTAAAAGCAACTATGGGATGAACAAGTTAAGGTTCAATCTCACATAGTTGCTCAATGAGCTCACTACCTTTGAGTCCTTGACCAAGGACAACAAGGGTAAGGCCGGTGAGGCAAATGTTGCTGAACCATCTTTCTATTCTAATAATAAGAAGAGAAAGAGGTCTACTGGGAAAGAGAAGGGTAAGCCCAAACCTAAGAAAGCCCAAAGCAAGAAGAAGTCCAAGAAAAGTAAATATAATTTACTTGTTCTTGAGTCGTGTTTAGTGGAAGATGATTCTTCACCCTCGATAGTTGATTCGGGGGCCACTAACCATGTTTGTTCTTCTTTACAAATGACTAATTCTTGGAGACAGCTAGAGAAGCAAGCCTTCTCAATGCGTGTGGGGTCAGAAGATGTCATGTCGGCACGAGTAGTTGGCGTAATTAGATTACATTTTTGTAATAATTATATATTGTCGGACAATGTATTTACTATTCTCAGATTTACACGGAATTTGATTTTCGTTTATATGTTGTTAGAACAAAATATTCTGTTTCTTTTAATAATAAGTCTGTTATTATTGAAAAAAATGGTCTGAATATTTGTTCAAGAATTAATGAAAACAATTTGTATGTGTTAAGACCGTTAATACATACTACACTACTCAACACCAAAATGTTTAAGGTTGAAAAACCAAAAACTAAACGACATAAGATTTCTTCGGATAATGACACATATCTCTAGAATCTAAGGCTTGGTCATATCAACCTTGACCGGATAGACAGACTAGTAAAAATCGGACCTTTAAGTGAGTTAAAGGTTGACACCTTACCTGTCTACGAATCTTGTCTTGAAGGTAAGATGACTAAGAGACCTTTTACTGGAAAAGGGCTTAGAGCTAAAGAACCGCTAAAGCTTATACATACAAACGTCTACGGACCAATGAATGTTAAAGTTAGGGGTGGATATGAGTATTATGTCACCTTTATAGATGACTACTCAAGATACGGATACGTCTACCTAATGCAACAGAAGTCGGAAACATTTGAAATGTTCAAAGAATTTCGAGCTGAAGTTGAGAATCAATTAGGTAGGACTATCAAGTCACTATGATCCGATCGTGGAATTAAGTACCTTAACCAAGAGTTTGAAGACTTCATGGTCGAGCATGGGATAGTTTCCCAACTCACAGGTCCCGGTACACCTCAGCAAAATGGTGTAGCGGAAATGAGAAATAGAACCCTGGTAGAAATGGTGAGATTTATGAATAGTTTCCCATCATTACCAAATTCTTTTTTTGGGATATGCGTTACAAACAGTGGCATACATTTTGAATGTAGTGTCATTCAAATATGCTTCCAATACTCCCCTAGAGTTGTGAAATGGTCGTAAAGCTAGTTTACGATATTTCAGCCTATGGGGGTGTTCAGCACATTTGCTGAAAAATAGAACTGGAAAGCTAGACTCCAATTATGTTGTCAGCCTATTTGTAGGATACTCCAAGGAGACTAGAGGTGGACATTTCTATAGTCCTAAAGACAACAAAGTCTTTGTATCGACAAATGCGACGTTTCTTGAGGACAATTACACTAGTGACCATAAACCTCGTTCCAAGATTGTATTAAATGAGTTGGAGCCTGTTGAGACTAATGCTTCATCAACAAGAGTTGTTGATCCACATACATCTAAGAGTTAGATGGTTCCTAATCAGGATACACTACCACGTAGACGTAGTGAGAGTGTTGTGAGACAACTTAAACGCTATTTAGGTATAAGTGAGGGACAAGGTGTTGTCTCTGCTGATAGTGTGGATGATCCATTGACATTTAAGAATGCAATGGAAGATCCTGATAAAGAGGAATGGCTTAAAGCCATAAATCTCGAGATGGAGTTCATGTACTCTAACTCAGTCTGGGATCTTGTAGACTTACCGGATGAGATAAAACCCATAGGGTGTAAGTGGATCTACAAGGGAAAGAGATGAGTAGACGGGAAGGTAAAGACCTTCAAGGCATGGCTAGTGGCCAAGGGTTATACCTAGAAAGAAGGGGTCGATTATGAAGAGACATTCTCACCAGTAGCCATGTTTAAGTCTATTAGGATTCTCTTATCCATTGTTGTCTATTTCGATTACGAAATTCGGCAAATGGACGTCAAGACTGCATTCTTGAATGACAATCTTCATGAGAGCATCTATATGATGCAACTAGAGGGATTCATGTCTCCAGATCAAGAGCAAAAGGTTTGCAAGCTGTAAAGGTCCATCTATGGACTTAAGCAAGCATCTAGATCTTGGAACATTAGGTTTGATGATGTGATCAAAACCTATGACTTCGTGCAGAACGTCGATGAGCCTTGTGTCTACAAGCGTATCATTGATAAGAAAGTAGTTTTCTTGGTCCTATACGTAGATGATATCCTACTAATTGGGAATGATGTGGGAGTGTTGTCTGATGTAAAGGGCTGGCTAGCTAGCCAATTCCAAATGAAATAATTGGGAGCGGCAAGTTATGTTCTAGGGATCCAACTTATAAGGGATCGTATGAAAAAACTAATAGCATTGTCTCAAGCATCATATATCAACAAGATTATTGTGTAATTTTTGATGAAAAACTCCAAGAAAGGTACTTTACCTTTCAGGCATGGAGTTCACTTGTCTAAGGAACAATGTCCTAAGACACCTCAATAAGTTGAGGATATGAGACGTGTACCCTATGTATCGACAGTAGGTAGTCTCATGTATGTTATGTTATACACGAGACTAGACATCTGCTATGCAGTAGGAGTAGTCAGTAGATACCTATCCAACCCAAGATTGGATAATTGGGTTATTGTCAAGACAATTCTCAAGTATCTTCGGAGAATGAGAGACTATATGCTAGTGTATTCCGGGCAGGATTTGATCCCGTTTAGATACACAAATTCTGAATTTCAGTCAGACATGGATTCTAGGAAATCCACATTTGGATTAATATTCACCCTGGGTATTGGAGCTATTGTGTGGAGAAATATTAAACAATATTGCATTGCTGACTCCATCATAGAAGCCGAATATGTAGCTGCTTGTGAAGCTGCTAAATAGACTGTTTAGCTTCGTAAGTACTTGAGTGATCTGGAAGTTGTTCCATATCTGGATAAGCCCATCACACTTTATTGTGATAACAGTAGTGCTGAGGCTAATTTCAAAGAACCAAGAAGCCACAAAAGAGGGAAACATATAGAGAGAAAGTATCATCTCACTAGAGAGATAGTGCATAGAGGAAATGTGATTGTCACAAAGATAGCCTCACAAGACAATCATGCTGATCCATTTACAAATACCTTACCGGCTAAAGTGTTATCAGGTCACCTAGATGGTCTAGGGTTACGAGACATGCCTCACATGCTTTAGTGCAAGTGGGAGATTGTTAGGGTTTATGCTCTAAAGGTGTAATTTTTAAATGGATTTATGAAATAAATAAAAGGAAAAATTCAATTCATTCTTGCTGTGTTGTTTATTTTTTAACTTGTGCATATATTTAACAGCCAAGATTACCAGATGTAATCTCAAACTGTGTATATGAGTGTCATATACAGATGGATACAGTAAGAGACGTGCAATCTAAAGAGTCCATAGATAGAAAATAAAACTGGGTACTTTATTTGTGGTTAATCTATAACTGCGGTCCATTCCGTAATGTACGATGATTCTATCCTGAATCATTCATATGAGATATGGGAATAGAGGCACCTTGTATGATGTGATCATATAGGACTGAACCATGATCTATATGAATCTCTAACCAATATCTGTTTACCGATGAGATTCATATATATCAACTAATGATGGCTATATGTGGGTGATCTTAATTCTGAGTGTCTTATCAACTCCTTCAGGTTTGATCGTGGTCTTTGATATACTATGGGTGAGGTCGGATGCAGTTCCCAATCAATATCCTCCGTGTGTTGGGATTACGGTTTGGCTTGTGGCTGGGAAGGTTTGTACACAATAGTGGAATCTACTCCTTCTTGTGAGAAGTAGATGGTAGTTCCCTTAAAAGTTGATTCATGGCTTATACAATATGAGCGCTCTCCTAATTCCGCAAGGAAATAGGATTTATTATCCATTCTAGAATCAACGGTACTTAAAGGATATATGTAATTAGAGGGGTACAATGGACATTATGAACCAGCTCTAATTATGAACTATTGTGGAGGATCACACCATATGTAATAGCCATATCGATGAACACCGAGTTGTATCGGTCTGTGTAAACGCGTCTACAGTTGAGAGAGTGCAGCTTCGGGTTTTTAGTGGAATAACACCGGAGTTAATAATCAAGGAATATTAATTAAAGAGTTTAATTAATGATTCCGAGGATTATTGGAGCTCAAAATACTGTGGGTCCATTAGGTCTCCTTACTAGCCCGATCGATTTAGGTAAAAAAGGTCACGGTTAATTAATTGGATTGTCCAATTAATTGTGTTACAAAAGTGGCACGTATATATTCGAGAATTAATTGGATAATGAGATTATTCAATTAATGAATGTTAATAGTTAAATTAATTAAATAATTAGATTATTTAATTATATTGATAATTATGAAATATTATTTAACTATTAATTGGAGGGTGTTAGTTGATATATGGATTTAGGTGAAGATAAAACAATAAGATTATTTTATTTTTACTAAATCATTTATCGAAGTATTTGAATTTAAGTTTAAATTTAAAATAATTATTATCACTTTTAATATATTAGATATATTTGAAAAGGATAATTAAAAGATATATATCAATTATAACACAAGAGATTGCATTGGATGTAAATTGGTGTGTGCACATATATGAGTATTTTTGTAGGATACAAATAAGGATATATATATAAAAGAGAAACAACATGCACTTATTTTATAGTGTGCAGATTGCATGAGATGGAAATTGTATTCTCAATATACAATCTCAACAAAATTCAACCTGATCAAAATATACATATATATATATATATATATATATATATATATATATATATATATATATATATATATTTGTGATAGGCGTGAAATATTATATTTTAAAAAAAAAAGCTGAGCAGAGGCGTGATATATATATTTGTGATAAAGGTGTGTGATTGAAGAAATATATATATATATATATATATATATATATATATATATATATATATATATATATATATTTATTTATATCAAAAGCAATATATTTTTTACATGAGATGCAATTCATGTGTGCATGAAATCAATACACCAAATTGAGAAGAAATAGTTTCTTCAAGTATTTCTCTATATCTTCCATTCAAGTTTCTGAGACCGTGACGTGCCCACGCAGTTACCAGTTCCGGGAGATAGAGAGGAAGATTGATTGGTTCAGATAGGAGCATATCATAAAGTGAAGGAGCCTTAAAACGTTGATAAGATTTTTTTCTTCTTGATTATATCCATTTCAATTTCCTGTTTTTACATATTGTATGTATTAGTTTCGAAAAATAATTACGATTTCAAGTTCACTAGTCCCAGATACAGATTATGATCTGTATTAAAAAATTTAAAACCTACTTCCGCTGCGTGACTGGTGAACGGGGTTTCAACAAAATCTTGTCTGGAAGGTAAGATGACCAAAAGGTCGTTCACAACCAAAAGGTCGTTCACGACCAAAGACTCAAGAGCCACTGAATGTTTAGGATTAGTACACACTGATGTATGTGGTCCTATGAGCATTCAATCTAGAGGTGGATATGAGTACTTCATCACTTTCATGGATGATTACTCAAGATTTGGCTATGTGTATCTCATGAGACATAAGTCAAATGCTTTTGACACGTTCAAAGCATTTAAAGCTGAAGTAGAAAATCAGCTTGAGAAACATATAAAAATCTTGAGGTCTGATCATGGTGGAGAATATCTATCTGGTGAGTTTCAACAATATCTTATTGAAAATGGGATAATTTCTCAGTTTTCTAGACCAGGTACATCTCAACAAAATGGGGGGCAGAAATGAGAAATATAACTCTTTTGGACATGGTTAGGTCTATGTTGAGTTATTCAACGCTACCTAATTCTTTTTGGAGATATGCTTTACAAACTGCAATGTACATTATAAACAATGTACCATCTAAGTTGGTTACTAAAACACCGCATGAGTTGTGGACTGGGCGAAAGCATAGTTTACAACATTAAGGATATTTGGATGTCCTGAATACGTGTTAAAAGGAAAGACATAAAAGATTGAGTCCCGTTCAGAAACATGCATATTTGTAGGGTATCCAAAAGGAACCAAAGGATATTATTTCTATAGTTCTTCAGATCTTAAAGTTTTTGTTTCGAAAAATGTTAAATTTTTGGAAAAGAACTATATGAATAATTTTGTGCCTAAAAGTAAGATTGTTCCGAATGAGCTTTCAGGAGATACAATTCCACTAGAGGTTCCACAACCTAGCCCAATTGAAAGGTCCATACCAACACAAGATCAACCTTGACAATCCTTGTGTATACAAAAGGTTCAAAGACGATAAGTTGGTTTTCCTAGTTCTTTACTTTGATGATATACTACTCATCGGAAACAATGTAGATGTATTGACATCAGTAAAAGACTGGTTAGTAAAACAATTTGATATGAAGGACTTAGGAGAAGCAAGTTATATTCTTGGTATCCAAGTCATAAGGGATAGAAAGAATATAACAATTGCATTATTCTAAGCTTCATACATAAATAAAATCTTGTCTAGACTTTCCATACAAGATTCCAAGAAAGGTATGTTACCTTTCAGATATGGAATCAAACTTTCTAAGGAACAAGTTCCTAAGAGTGAGCATGAAGAACAATTCATGAGTAAGGTTCCATTTGCATCGGCAGTTGGAAGTCTCGTGTATACAATGCTCAACACTAGACCATATATTTGTTTTGCTGTGAGCATAGTTAGCAGGTTTCAATCGAAACCTGGTCCTGATCACTGG
This sequence comes from Dipteronia dyeriana, assembly GCA_032871835.1. NCBI lineage: Eukaryota > Viridiplantae > Streptophyta > Magnoliopsida > Sapindales > Sapindaceae > Dipteronia > Dipteronia dyeriana. The sequence continues at coordinate 15,750,975 of CM065297.1, forward strand.
ACGACAGTCAAACATATTTTTAAGTATCTCAAGAGGACGAGAGATTATATGCTTGTATACTCTAAAGGGGATTTAATTCTCGTTGGGTATACAGATTTTGATTTTCAGATTCTGACTTCAGGAGATCAACATCAGGATTTGTGTTTACTATTGGATGAGAAACAATCATATAGAGGAGTATCAATCAATCTTGTATTGCTGATTCTACCATGAAAGCTGAGTATGTTGTCGCATGCGAAGCTGCTAAAGAGGTTGTCTGGATCCAACAATTCTTGATTGACTTAGAAGTTGTTCCTGATACGAATAAACAGACCACTATCTATTATGACAATAGTGGAGCAGTGGCTAATTCGAGAGAACCAAGAAGTCATAAGAGAGGGAAACACATTGAAAGAAAGTATCATCTTCTTATGGAAATTGTGCATAGGGGTGACGTGACGATTACCAAGATCGCGTCAGCAGAAAATCTAACAGATCTCTTTGCAAAGAATCTTCCACAAAAGAGTTTTGATGAGCATCTAGAGAACATGGGGATGAGAGATATGACACACTTGCTATAGTGCAAGTGGGAGATTGTTAAGATTATGCTCAATAACAAGAGTGTAATAATGTTTTTGACAATCGTTTCATATTAATAAAGTGATTTCTAGTTTAACAAATCTTATAGCATTTATAGTTTAATTATTATAATTGTCAAAAGTAAATAATCATAAGGTCAAAAGACTATGAGAAAAGAAGAATTGTTCATGCACCTGAATATGTATGAGGTAGACATAATTCTTTAGTTAGTCTTGAATAATATTCACAACTTAAGATAAAGGTTAGGTGCCTTTATCTTGTTAAAGTTATAGATTCTTTTGCTATCATTTGAGTGGGATCAAATGTGTTATGATGAGTCTAAAATCATCAAAGTGTGGTGTCTTTGAGTAAAAGAATCTAGTGCACTAGGTGTATTGAATAGGATCATGGTGAATTAATTTATCCACAACCGTCAGTGGATAAAAGTTTTCACTTGAGGACAATCAGAGAGTATATCTCAATCCTGAGATAAATGATGGACTTATGGTTGCAAATGTTATCATTTGAGCTATCAATGAGTACGATTATATAACATAGTCTATCCTCGATAGTTTGGTAGTATTTATTTGTTAATCGATAGAGAACTTCATTTATAGATATGGACATCGTGGCTCCGTTTATTAAATGTGAGTAGAAAACCATCATATGGATATTTTGAGGTATTGGATATTAAAACTTAACATTAAGTTTTCAATAGTGTTTATTGAAACATGGCTTCTGGACAAATCAAAATATCCAAGTTCAAAATGTGGTCATATGAGTGAATATGATAACTTGGAGAGCTACAAATGGTCTATGTGCTCTTGACGATTACTAGTATTCTTCACGAGGATACACTATCTCCAATAAAGTTGTCTAGGCTATGAATGAGAAATATTAACTTATTCTATCTTTATTTAAGAGTTCAATTTTAGTTCTTTAGTAGAATGAACTAAAATTAATAGATTGGACCTAAGTAAATCATTTGTTGATTGTGGTTAGGTTATGTCCATTAGAGCTTAAATTTAGATAGCCCACCAAGATCCCCAATCCACACAAACTTGCATAGATCACTTGATATATTCTACCGAACCAATTTATGAGTCCATCTAGAATTTTATTAAGGCATGTGGACTTGTTTATTTCTTTTAGCAAGAATAGGTCTAGTTCACATATGGACTTTTTATAAAAGTCCAATGGATTTAATAAAATAGAAAAAAACAATATTTGACCCATTTATATTGGATTGGGCGGCAAGGCTATATATTATATAGCTTATTATATTGTTTTTTTATTTTATTATTTAATTAAATAGAAATTAATTGATTTGGTAATTAATTAATTATTTAATTAAAAGTCAAAATCTTTTTCCTAATAGGAGAAGGTCTCCTAATATATTATACTATTGTTGGTAGTATAATTAATATTAAAGACTATATTTGATAAGTAGATAAATAAAATGAATTATTTATCTAGTCAAATTATGAAGTTTTTAATATGGTTATAAATACACTAATGAGTCTTAGTGTAGAATAGAATTCTTCTTTGAATAAGAATTCTTTGTTACCAAGTAAATCCACATAATGAAAGGATTCTTGCACAACAAGTAAATCCTCTTTAGGAAAGTATCTGAAAACCGATATATAGGCCTTTGTAGAATTCAGCCATGCCATTATTAATTTTTTTAAGAAAAATTTCGGCCAAGGCTAGAGTTTTTAGTGAGAGAGAATTCGGTCAAGGCATAAAATTTTGAGAGAGAAAAATCAAGTTTTTACTCTAGACAAAATTCGTCCAACTCTAAAGATTGATGTGTGGCCAAGAAGAAAAAGAGAGAGACGTTTTTGTTTTCGATAGTACACTAGTAGCCTTTACATCTAAAGGTTTTTGTGTACAACATCGAATCTAGGTTCACGCGAATTTCAATCAAGTAGATTGATAATTCATATGTGACCGAACGTTCTTGGTTTTTCTCTTGGAGGATTATTGTGACTAATAAAGAAGAAGATTTTGTTTGTTTCCATCCTCAGGTATACAATTAAAAGAAAGAGAGCCCACACTCCTAAGTGATTCACATTCATGATTGGATTGGAAGATCTTGCGGATTCAATTCGACACTAGTTCAATCGTCACGGGAAAAAGGTACGATACTTTTATTATACATTAATTAATATAGGGTTAAGGTTCTTTCTATTAAAGGGAAGAATTTTAAATATACTAAACCCTAATTTCATGCTTCCGCCACGTTTTGAACCGATTTTTCCCTACATATAGTTCTCCAAGTTACCATATTTACTCATATGACCACATTTTAAACTTAGATATTTTGACTTGTCTAGAAGCCATATTTCAATAGACACTATTAAAAACTTAACGTTAAGATTTAATAACCAATACCTCCAAACATCCAAATGATGATATTCTACTCATTTAATAAATGGAGCCACGATGTTCATATCTATAAATAAAGTCATTTATCGATTAACAAATGAATACCACTAAACTATCGATGATAGACTATGCTATATAATCGTTCTCATTGATAGTTCAAATGATAACACTTGCAAATATAAGTCCAACTTTTATCTCAGGATTGAGATAGACTCTCCGATTGTCTTCAAGTGAAAACTTTTATCCATTGATGGTTCTGGATAAAGTATTTCACTATGATCCTATCAAATGCATCCAGTGCACTAGATTCTTTTGCCCAAAGACACCACACTTTGATGATTTTAGACTCATCGTAACTCATTTGATCACACTCAAATGTTAGCAAAATAATCTACAACTTTGACAAGATAAAGGTGACAAACCTTCATCTTAAGTTGTGAATATTATTCAAGACTAACTAAAGAATTGTGTCTACCTCATACATATCCAGATGTACGAACAATTCTTCTTTTCTCATAGTCTTTTGACCTTATGATTATTTACTTTTGACAATTATAATAATTAAACTATAAATGCTATAAGATTTGTTAAACTAGAAATCACTTTATTAATATGAAAAGATTGTCAAATACATTATTACACTCTTGCTATCAAGCATAATCCTAACACCACCACTTTAGCATCAAGCTCTTTTATCTTGGTCATATGTCTCTCTTGAAATTGTGAAGCCCATTCAAGTAGATTACTTGTTTGATGCTCACCAAAAAGCCTACAAGTGTTATTAGCCTTCCCTTTTTCTTTGTAAGAAATGAATACCAACTGTTTTCCATAAAAACGTTCCAAAAGAGGTAGAGGTACGTCATCTTCAAATCTTGGAACTCCTAGCTTCATGTAAATATAAGTAATGAACCCTAAAAAAGCTAACTTCTTGTCCAATCTAGATGAGGAAGCCGCACTCTCTATATATTCTATCAAGAGATCACCATGGTTCAAAGGCTTATATGTTACCGTGGCGTACACAATCTTGAAATCTGAATTAATAAGTAAAAATGTGATGTCTCCCTGTCGAAGACCTCTGGTCAGCTTCACATTTCCGAAACTTTCACAGTTTAATGAAAAGGAATATGTAACAGTAGTCACACACCCAATAATCCGCTTGACCCAAGATTCCGAAAATCCCAACCGCAACATCATTTGCTCAATGAAGACAAATTCTACCCTATCATATGCCATCAACCATTTTTTTCTTTTTCTTTTTTCCGTTTTAATCTGTGCATACATTCAAATCCAACTATAATATTATCTGAGATGCATCCCGGGATGAAAGCACTCTGAGACTCTGATATTACTTCACCGATAGCTGTCCTGAACGTATTAGTTATCGCCTTTGCAATGATTTTGTATAACATATTGCACAGGCTTATAGGCCCAAAATCAGTGATCCGCTTCACTTTATGAATTTTCAGTGTCAGTGTAACTAATGTACCATTCATTCTTTCTAGAGATTCCCCTTCATTCAAACACCGGAGACATGCCGCAGTCACACTTGAACCCCCACAGTACCCAATAAGTTTTTATAAAACAAGGCTGTTAACTCATTGTTGCCAGGAGCTTTCAAGGATCCCATATCGAAAACCTCATGTCGAATTTCTTTTGCAGTAAACTTAGCATCAAGACTTTTCCTGGTTTGAGCCGACAACTTTGGCCTCACACCATTCAAAACCCCATTCAAAAAATCCTGAGAAGGTTCACTGGAAGAGAAAAGCTGTGTAAAATACGTGACAATTACAGCCTCCATCTCTCTTTTACTTTCCTTCAACAAACCATCTTCACCCATTAGACCACGTACCTTGTGTCGGGCTTTCTTGACTGAGGCCTTCATGTGGAAAAAACGAGTGTTCTTATCACCACTTCAAAGCCATTCCACTCTCGACCTTTGCCGCCAATGCTTCTCTTCCTTATCCAGGCATTCATCCAATTGATTTTCTGTTGCCCGAATTCTCTTCCAAGAGTCTGGTTCAATTATCCTTGTTGCCACATTCAGCTCCTTCTGTTTAACCAAAATATTTTCACGAAGACATCTCTTGCAACCTTTACTTAAAACATTATTTTAATTAAAAATTTATGATTCACCTGCTTGTTGGGCTAATAAAAGCACCTTTTGGAAAGCCCACAGTGGCCAAGTCAATTACAAACAAACAGTTTTATAAAAACTGAAATCATTTAAGCTATTTATAAACACAAATCAATTAATATCATTCTTAATTATTGGATCACCCCATTCAAATTTGGGGTTTTTACAGTTTGGTCCAAACTTAATTGGAAAACATCACATTTTTACTTATTAATTCAAATTTTATCAACTTGATCCATATATAATTGAAAATCAATCAAATTAGCCATACCGTTAGTCAAAGTTAGTCAAAAGTGTCACTTTGACTAACAATATGATTAATTTGATTGATTTTCAATTATATAAGGACTAAATTGATAAAATTTGAATTAAGGAGCAAAAAAGTGATGTTTCCTAATTAAGTTGAGACCAAATTATAAAACCCCCTTATTATTATATGTTATATGAAAAACTAAATTATAAAAATAATATTATTTATTTAGTATTAATAATAATAAATATTTGAAAGTTATAGTTATTTAATCATAACTATTCCAATTCCATCTCATTAGTCAGTAAGTGTATTTTGGGGTTGAAGTTTATAACGTAACACATATATCGGAGGTTCATGACATATATTAATAAATAATTTCTTTAAATATGGAAATTTTCAGATTCGAATAGATCTAGAAAATTAAAAAAAAAATTATATTTCTAAATTTTCAGATTGAATCTCCACCATCAATTATAATTATAATTATTTATTAGAATATGGGAAATTTTTAAATATATATATATGATTGTTATTATATATATGATTATTATTAATAGTTGTATATGTTGATGACTTTGTGAACTCCAAAAGTTCAGACTATTATGTATATCATAAATTGGAAATATAAGATTATTATTATATTTTTTTAATAAATATTAATAGTATTATATGTTATGTGGTATAATTAGATATATTAGATTATGGAAAATATTCTTAAGAATATAGTATCATTTATTGTATACCATATGTCACGGCCACAACAAAAGTAACTATTTTTATGTTATATGAAGAAAAAAAAATAGTATCATTTAATGTATGTATATCTAATAATAAGGGGGGTTTTTACAATTTAATCTCAATCTAATTGGAAAATGTCACTTTTTTACTCCTCAATTCAAATTTCATCAATTTGGTCCTTATATAATTGAAATTTAATAAAATTAGTCATGTTGTTAGTCAAAGTGACAGATTTGACTAACGGTAGGATTAATTTAATTGATTTTCAATTATATAAAGACTAAACTGATGAAATTTGAATTAAAATGTAAAAAGTAATGTTTTCCAATTAAGTTGTAATCAAATTGTAAAAACCCCTTTAAATTTCAAGAATAGACGATAACGAATCTATCTATGCACAATGTGTCTCTACTAGTCAAAAGGAATAAGTTATGATGCATGCATATTGCACTTTGATTATTCAATAATGGTGTTCTACGCGAGAAAATCATATTTCGGGTCCACCACTCAACAACAGTATTTTCAAGCACTTTATCCGCTTTCTCTAGCTATTTAAAGAAAAAGTAAGAAAAGTTAGATCACCTACAAAAAGAATATATATATATATATATATATATATGATCTCTGTTTTGTGTTTGTATAGAAGAAAAAACCGATCGGCGTTAATGGCAGCCAAAGCACAACCCCACAATGATCATCAGCTCAATGTGTTCTTCTTTCCATTCATGTCACCAGGCAATCTAATCCCCATGACAGACATGGCAAGAATCTTCGCATCACACGGCACCAAAGCCACAATAATCGCAACCTCACAAAACATTTCTCGATTCCAATCCATCATCGACCGTGACGACCACCGCCAATCAGTCAACATCTTGAAAATCGACTTCTCTTTTGCCGCCGCCGACTTGTCACCAAATTGTGAAAGTCTGGACTCTCCGCCGTCCAGAGGTCTCACATACAACTTCAGCAAAGCCAACTGGATGTTACAGCCCCAAGCTGATGATCTGGTCCGTCGATATCGCCCTGATGCTATAGTATCAGATTTCAACCTCCCTTGGGCGGCGGAGATAGCACGCAAGTACGGCATTCCATGGTTTACTTTCAATGAAACTTGTTGCTTCTCTCTTTGTTTATCAATGGAAGCTAGACTGCTAGTCACCACAAACCAAACGTGAAAGTCAATAGTGAATAAGAGCCTTTTTCGGTTCCCGGTTTACCCGACCCGGTTTATATTACTCTGTCTTAATTGTCGGAACGGTTTATTGGCAAAACCGGATTGGATGAGTTTTTTGAGAAGATCATCGAAGCTGAACGTGACACGAGTGGTTTTGTGGCCAAAACTTTCTTTGAGATCTGTTGATGTCGATTTCTAGATGTATGAGAAAAGTCAATAAGGATTGGATTTTAGCTGTGATTTCAAAGAGAAAAAGAAGGAGAAAGTAATCGGATGCAAGTTTTTTAAGTGGTAAAACTCCAATGATCGGAGAAACGTCCACGAGTGGCTGAATGATCAACCGAGCCAAAAGCCACTATAAAATAATATAATTACAATTCTCGATCTCTCTTTCTTCTCTCTGTATTTTTTTACGATTATTGTCCATCTCTGTGTGATGAGATTATAGGTCTAATTATATGTTTATAGAACCCTAATCTTCTTTGTACAAGTAATAAAAGATCTTTGTATTCAATTAAGATTGTTTGCTTGTTCGAAGTAGTTTTCCTTCTTTCCTATTTCAGAGACTTGTATTGAGATCGAATGGGACTCTAGTAATGTAATCTAATTAGGACTTATTTTCTTATGAGATTATAGTCTTTTTGAAGAAATAAAATTGTTGCCTGATTAGGAACCCTTTCTGCTTGATAATTCTGTTCTTCTTGGAATTCCTCTTTGATATGGATATCTTTGTGTATTTTAATGACTTGATTCGTGTGAACTACGTGCTGGGCTTTTTATTCAATTTTATTTTTGTTTGTCCCGAGTAGAAAATGATATCAGCTGGTCCCGAGTGACGTCATCTGATCCCGAGTAGACAATGTCATCAATTAGCCCCGAGTATGTCTAACTGACCCCGAGTAGTATATGGCGCCAGTTAACCCCGAGCAGGTCTTGTTCAAAACTTGTTTATCCGGGCTTCTCTTCTTTGGTGATGCCTTGCATGATGCCTATTCGGACGTCCACCTGGCAAATTTATCCACTTTGTTAATGACTTGTATATCTGATAAAATTTACGCACGACAATACCCCTTTAAAATATTTTTACCGAATAGAATTTCGTTTCGGGCAAAAGTATTTTAATCAATTCAATTTTTATTTATGTGCCAGAGTAAATGTTTTATCATAATGGCGTGTCTTAATGGTGACCCTGTAAATCCGATTTGCCCCCTCACGTGAGATCTTCAATGATGGCTACGATTTGGAATTCTGACAGCGAAAGCATGTTCTCTTCTTGACACGTGTCCTATGTCGCTTCGTTTTTCGATTCCATTTATTAGAAATGACCTTCGCGTCTCCCTGTGCACCGCCTACGTCATCAAATATCATCATAGATTTTTTCAGCCTTGAGAACCTAAGGTTTCGTGCTATCACCCCTTTAAATTCTTCGCTGAAGGGTTGCGCTGGTTCATTCTAAAAAACTTGAATACCAGAAAATTCTTTGCCAACCCAGATTTCTTCGTAGCAAATCGCCATTTCTCCGTAGAAGATTTTACGTTTCAGATTTCTTCATTCAAGGTTAGTGTTAATGAATCCGTCCTTTCATCAACGACTTTTTACTATCGCTTTCGAAGCGCTCGATATTGGGGATTTCCAACTGGTTTCCTGCGTTAGAAGATTATTGAGAGATATCCCCACTGATGAACCTCTATTTTTAGAAGTTGACATTTCTGGGATTCACCCTGACGTCTAATTTCATGTACCAGTTCTTCATCTAGTTCTGAATCTGATGTTTCTAATCACAGGGTACCTCTACGAAGGATGGGAAAACATCAAAGCTGAAGTGAAGTCCATAAGCATGGCTCGGGGGCATTCGGATCAAGGAGCAGACTGTTAACGAGAACGACGTTGAAGAGGCGTTCAGAGTATCTCGTCTCACTTTCTCTGCTGATCGCCCGAGTGGGTTTGACACCTAGCCGAATGTGGTCGGGGCGGATAAGATCGAGAAGTATCGTTCCTGATTCGATTTGGATGACTCGGTTTTTTTGGTTCCCGCTGGTGATAGAGCTGCGTGGAATCCTCCCCCGGGCATGGTGGCCATCTATGAATCCATGCTCTGCTGCGGCGTCACACTTCCTCTTCAGCTGTTCATTACCTAGTTTTTGGCTGAAGCAGGGATCGCCCTAGCTCAACTGGCCCCAACAATTACAAGATCCTGATGTTCATGTGGCACATATACAGCCAGATGAACTTGCCCCCGCCATCCCCGAGTGAGATCAGACATTTCTTCACGCTGAGGCAGTCTGTCAAGACAGGGACCAATTTCCTCATGTCTAATCTGCCCGACTGCTGGGTCCTCAAGGGGACAAAAGTGAATCGGGACGTCGACACTTCTGATGACCCCAAAAAGAGGGGGTTTGTGTGGGGATTCCCTTCATCCAACAAGTTCTAGAAGAACCATTGGTTTTTTACTGGAGGGAATATGGTTTTGAATCACCCTCTCGGCTGGGAAAACTCGGAGGGTGCTGATAGTTCCCCGCTTCTTCTGTTCTCCCAAGGTTTAGAACAAGAAGAAGCTTAAATTTAACGACGCTAAGCTGACCAGACTTGCTCGGGCAGCAGTTCACACGCTGGAGAAGAGGAGCAGGTCTTATCTTTTCAACTAGGCGTAGATGATAGAGCTCAATATCTTCAGCCAAATTTCGGCTTACCGCAGGAGATGTAAGTGATCTTTGTAACCCTCTTTTTTTATTATTGTTTATTTGCTTTTCTTATTCTGATGCGGTTCTTTTTTTTCTAAGTGTACGACACAGACATCGTCTGAGACCTCCAAGCTCGCCAAGTGAAGTCGATTCTTCAGGCGAGCCGAAAAGAAGCTTCTCGTTAGAGCAATGATGGTATTTCCCTGCTTGAGTCTGACGAGGAAACCGATATAGCCGAGGAGCAAGTCCCCAAATATGTCCCCAAATATGTCCCCGAGGACGTTGTTCAGTCGGCCGTCAGGGAGACTAGTGATCCGAGTGGCCCGACAGATACTCAACTGCCTAATGATGGGGAAAGGCAGAATGAGGGTTTTGGTGAAGGACTTGCTGTGCAGTCATATGGCGGTGATGGAGGTAATAACTTCACGGGACAAGTACCTTCAGGTCCTGAATTTTTTGAATCTTTTCGAGATGATGCTCAGAAAGATCCCGCAGCTGATCTCAGCTTCCACCGTTCTCGGGCTGAAAAGCGGATGGCAGTCAGCTCTATAACTCACCCTCTCAAGGTCCCTCAGGTGGTCTCATTCATTGACTCCAGCGATGAAGATATTGTGGCTGAGATTCTCCCGAGCGTTGATGTTGAAGCATCGGCGGATGCGGAGACTTTGGAGCCAAACAGGGGTTCCCCTACATCATTGGATACTGAGATTTTGGAGCTGAACAGGGGTTCCCCTCCCCTCGAGGTTGAAGATCAAGGGGCTAAACCCTCAGGGGTTCCTTCATATCCTTCTTCCCAAGATATGCTGCTGGAGATGTCATCCGGTCGGGATTTCATCGGGGAAGACCGCTGGAGTTATTTTTGGGATGGCTCCCTGATAGACCGTCTTTAGAACATTTTTAATGGTGCATCTTATATAAGTTATCCTTAACTTTTTAAATTGTTTTGCTCATTTTGCTTGCTAGATTTTAATTAAATTTCTTTGTAGATGGTGGCCGAGTTCGCTGAGTTGGTTCAGACGTAGCAACATCAAACTGATAGAATAAGGCGTCTCGAGGCTCAACTGAAGGAAAGTGAGGATAACCGTGCTTGGGTTGAAGCGGCTTATGAAAAGAAGGTGGGATCTGCCCAAGTATTCACCGACCACTGTTTGGCGAAGCAAGTTGGGGCCGAGGAGAAAGCTTCTTTGGCAGAGAAGAAGGCAGAGTCACTTCAAAATTTGTTGTCCTGTGCTCAAGAATCAATGCTTAAAGCCGAATAGGAAGCGGAGTAGACTAAGTCAGCGTATGAGTAAAAAATTGAAGACTTGGAACGCCAGACTCTAACGGTCGAGTCCCTATCCAAGGAGGCCAGGCTGGAACTCGAAGTGCAAGGGGTAGATCGTTTCAAGAGATCCCCTGCCTACGGTGCCCTACTCTTTCTGGAGTTTCAGTGTGGGTTGGTTTCAGCTGGCGAGTTCTTCAAGGTTAAGAATCTGGCAACTGAGAATGCCCGAGCCAACTGGGAGCTGTCGATCAAAAATCATGTGGATCGGTCCTTGGAATCTCTTCAGACTCAGATGAAGGAGTGGAGAGCTTACTGCCGTTGCCGAAGCAAAGAGCCCCATCCTATGCATTTGAAGGTTCCATCCGAGCATTCCCTCTCGACTTTTTACCCTAGTCAGGAGTAGATCGTAAAGGGTGTGGTCCCTGATGTCGGACCGATCCCAGGAGAAGATTACTGCCAGTGGATGGACGATTCAGTCGACACGATTGCTTGGCCTTCCAATGAAAGTCTGCTCCGCAAGTATGAGATGGTGCCCGACCCGAGTATTGGCAAGAGTTCAAAATCCTCACAACCTTGATTTTTGTAGAATTTTCATAAGTTTTTTTTGTAGAAACTCTTTAACAATTCTTTGTGATTCTTTGTAACAATTCTTTTGTAAAAAATTCTATAACAATTTTTTTTTGTAACGATTCTTTAGAGAGATTAATAAAATCCCGAGTTTAGCTTCTGATTTCATTGATCACGAAATTTCTTCAACTTGACTCTATTGTTGCCGAGTATCTTATTAAACCAGTTATTTCTGTTCGGGTAACTTAACAGAGTATCTTATTAAACCGGTTTCATTCCCTGAATAATTTTTAACGCCAAGTATCTTATTAAATTGGCTGTTGCAATCTTCATGCCAAGTATCTCATTAAACTGGCTAACTTTGATGTTCAGGTAACTTCGCCGAGTATCTTATTAAAATGGTTGTCACCCGAATAATTTTAATGCCAAGTATCTTATTAAACTGGCTCTTGCAATCTTTATGTCAAGTATCTTATTAAACTGGCTTGTGTTATTAACCAAGACATCTTAAAACAGACAAGTAGGTTTATACTTGTGTTTCATACATGGTTGCTACCCGAACATTACATCAAGGCTCACCATGATCATATGTTCGAGTCCTTACGCATTACCGATGACGTCTCCCCAGTTTTTATGCGTAAGGGTTTGCCGAATCGTTAAGCTTTTTGAATCGCTTAACACAGCTACGCATTTCACCAGAATTTTTTCCGATAGCGTCCCAAGCTGGTGCATCGGGTTTGCCTTTTTGCTAAGGTCATTTGACCTTGCTCGGTTGGCATGCTCCTTCAAGCTTCTTCGCCCATTCGGGAATCAATAGTCCCGAGTATTCTATTTGCATGTTTTTATTATCATATGCTTTCTTTCGGAAATCCCGAGTTTGATTTTTATTCATAAACTGCAAAATCAACAAAGTTTTAAATTCCACAGCTAATATCTAACCTAACTAAAATTGTCTTGACTAGAAAAAAGAACAAAAAAATAATTTAAGGATAGAAAATCTTCAGATATTGGGCATTGCATGGTCGGGGTAAAACCCCTCTATTGGGTCGTGCAATCCAATATGCTCCATGGCCAGCTATTCCTTCGATTTTGTATGGACCTTCCCACTTATCAGCCAGGGAACCTGCAGCTTTATTTTTTGTGTTCAACGATACCTTCCTGAGTATCAGGTCTTCTAGTTGGAATTTCCTGACCCCGAACATAAGAGTTGTAGTGGCGGGCTACTCTTTGTTGATATGCCATATTTCGTATTCGGGATTTCTCCCTTTTCTCTTCTAGCTCATCTAGATTTTGTAATAGTATATCAACATTCTGTTCTTTATCATAGAGCCCGACCCGGGGTGATGCATATGACATTTCTATGGGGATAACAACTTATGTTCCAAACACTAAAGTGAATAGAGTCTTTCATGTTGACGTTCTTACTGTTGTCCGGTATGCCCATAATACTTTGGGAAGCTTTTTAACCCAGCTTCCTTTCTTGGCATCTAGCTTTTCTTTGATTGTGTGCTTGATGATTTTATTCACTGTTTCGACCTGCCCATTTGTTTGAGGGTAGGCAGGTATGACATAGTAATTGGCAATCTGGTACTCTTTGCACAGATGTCTGAATTTCAGGTTATCAAACTGGGTGCCGTTGTCAGTGATTATAGTGTTTGGGACACCAAACCAATAAAATATATTCTTTTACACAAAATTTATGGTGTTTGCTTCTGTGATATGCACCAATGCTTCAGCTTCTGCCCACTTCGTGAAATAGTCAACGACAACTATGGCATACTTCGCTCCATCCCCTGTCCCGGCTGGCATTGGGTCGATTAAATCCAACCCCTACATGGCAAATGGCCATGGGGATGTGAGGTTTCTGAGCTATTCAGGTGGGCTGTCGGATATCATTAGCAATCCTTTGGTAAGTATTGCAACTCTCTGAACATCACTATGCATCTGAGAATAGAGTAGGCCAATAATAACCTTGCCTGAGTACCTTGTGTGCTAAACTTTTACCCCCAGTGTGGTTTCCACAAACTCCTCAATGGATTTCCTGTAATATCCGATATGCATCCTCCTCTGACACACATTTTTGGAGTACTCGGGAATACCCCCTTCTGTATAGTTCTCCTCCAACCAATGTGTACCCTGCTGATCTATACCTGATACGTTTTACTTGTAAGGGATCTTCTGGGAGCACGCCTTCTTCCAGAAACCTTTTTAACTGAGTCATCCAACCATCTGTCGGTGTTTGGATTTCTGAAATTTCTTAATTTCTTAATTTCTTAATTTCTTGGTTCAGCTGTGCTCGGTTTGAGGAGACGTACAACCAGAATATTCTTTGGCCTGATTGTGCTTATTGCTGACGCTAGTTTGGATAATGTGTCTGCCTTTTCATTCTTCTCCATGGGGATCTGGGCAATCTTATATTCTTTAAATTTCTGGAGGAGCTGTTTTGCAATGTCACAATAGGCTATCATACCTTCATCCTTGGCTTGGTACTCGTCCAGGACTTGGTTAACAACTACCTGTGATTCACTGAATATCTCGACTTCATCTGCCCCGAGAGCTTTGCAGACTCTGAGTCCAGCTATTAGCGCCTCATACTCGGCTTGATTGTTGGTTGCTTTGAAATCAAACCTCATGGCACATTTGACATCATTTTCTTCTGGAGTGCATACTACGATCCCTGTACCGTTGCCGTGAGCGTTTGAAGAGCCATCAACATACAATTTCCATGGGAAATTTTTTCCTAACATCCTTTTCTCTTCCAGGTTTGGCTCTGTGAACTCTGCTATGAAATCTGTCATTGCTTGCCCTTTGAGGGATGTCCTGAGGACATAGTGGATATCAAATTCACTTAGCTCGATAGCCCATTTGGTCAGTCTTCCTGAAATCTCTGGCTTCTGTAGAATTTACTTTAATGGGCAGTCGGTGAGGACCTGGATTGCATTAGCCTGAAAATATGGCCTTAGCTTCCTTGTTGCTGAAACCAATGCTATGGCCATTTTCTCTACCTGTGAATACCTGGTCTCGGCTAGTAGAAGTGCCTTGCTGGTATAGTACACTGGCTTCTGTACTTCATCTTCTGTTCTAACTAGGACTGAGCTTGCTGCTAGTTCTGTAATTGATAAGTACAGATGGAGTGTCTCTCCCATCTGTGGTTTTGAAAGGATATAAGCCTGCCCTAGGAATTCCTTGATTTTTAAAAAAGCCTGCTCGCACTCTTCATTCCATTCGAGTCATTTTCCTTTTTTGATTACTTTGAAAAAGGGTGCGCATCTGTCCGTGGCCTTTGAGATGAATCTTCCCAATAAAGCTAAACATCCTGTTAAGTGTTGTACTTCCTTTAATGTCCTTAGTGAGGACATTCTCTGCAGGGCTTGGATCTTTTTAGGATTGAATTCAATTCCCCTTTGGTGAACCTGAAAACCTAGGAATCTCTCTAAAATAACTCCGAATAAACACTTGTTCGGATTTAGCTTCATTTGGTATCTCCTCAAGACATCAAATGTCTCTCACAGGTCTGAAGTATGCTTGTCTGCCGTGATGCTCTTGGTCATCATGTCATCAATGTATACTTCCATGTTCCTTCCTATTTGCCGTGCAAAGATTCTGTTGACCAGCTTTTGATAGGTTGCCTCTGCATTTTTTAATCCAAAGGGCATCACTGTGTAACAGTATAAACCCTGATCAGTTGTGAATGCTATCTTTTCTTCGTCAGCCTTGTTCATCCCGATTTGGTTATATCCCGAGTAGGCGTCCATGAAACTGAGCAACTCATGGCCTGACGTAGCGTCCACCAACTGATCTATCCTCGAAAGTGGAAAACTGTCTTTTAGGCATGCCTTGTTCAAATCTATGAAATCTACGCACATTCTCCATTGTCCATTCTTCTTTTGGACGAGGACTACATTAGCTACCCATTGAGGGTAGTTGATTCTCTAATCGACCCTACAACGAGTAGCTTCTCTACTTCTTATTTGATTACCTGACTTCTCTCGAGATTGAATGATATTTTCTTTTGTATCATTGGTTTTGCATTCGGGTCTACTGTGAGATGGTGAGATATTATTCGGGCATCTATCCTGACCATGTCTTCATGACTCCAAGCGAACACATCTCTGTATTCTTTAAGTAGCTTAATAAGGCCTTGTTTGAATTTTCCTTCCAAGTTGGCCCCGATCTTGATTCTCTTATCTGGTTCATCTTCTTTCAAGATAATTCTTCGTCCGGTTCCGTTTTGGATTCATTCGGCTCTTCCGTTGGATCGAATTCGAATGAAAGTGGCTTTTTCTTCTGACTTGGCTGTGTTATAGTGCAAACCTGTTCATCATTCCTGTCTTTGTATACTGACAGGTTAGCTCTTCGGGCCATCTCTTGGGATCCCTTGACTACACCGACCCCCTGTTCGGTCGGGAACTTGATCATTAAGGCATAAGTGGTTGTTACGACCTTAGTTTTATTTAAGAATGGCCGACCCAACAACGTATTATATGACCAATTGTATAAGTCTACTACCACGAAGTCGAGTAATATAGTTCTCTGACAAGGTGCCACTCCGATCTTTATGGGTAGCTTTACTGTCCTGAGTGACCTGACCTCAATTCACCCGAATCCTCTGAGTGGAGTATGGAAAGGCTGTAGATCCTTTCGGTCCATCCTGAGTTGATCGTAGACGGCTACAATGAGAATGTCTACCAAACTTCCATTATCTATCAAGATTTTCCTAACTTTCCGGTGACCAATCCGGGCACTTATGACTAAGGTGTCATTTGGCCGAACGTCGACCCGATGTGAGTCCGTTTCTATGAATATTATTAGGTCTCATCCTTCTTTTACCCTTTTCGGGTCTAGCTCCACCGAGTTTACATCAAAGTTATGTCTTGCTTCTATTGCTTCTCTGATTTCCTGTGTTCACTCTCGGTTACTTCTCTCAGTGGATGGTCCTCCAAAGATTGTATGTATTACTTCATTGGCCTCTGGACTGGCCATTTGATTTAGACCAGAGTTTTGATCGGTCCTGATCTTTTTCTTTGTTTCTGATTTCTCATCCCTTTCAATATTACATCATGTAGATGTCCTTCCCGAATGAAGGTTTCTATGTAATCTCTGAGCTGGTAACACTTGGAAGTCTCATGACCAGTTTCCTTATGGAACCTGTAGTATTTGGTTATATCTCCTTGAGCAAACTGAGATTGACGGCGTGGCTTTTGTACCAGATTTTTTGCTTCCAGTATGGTCAGGATTTCCTTTTACTTTTTTTGAAGAGGGGTGTAGCTGGTATATCTACCTCGGTATTTTTCCGTGGTCTGTTCGGTATTATGCCCATTTCCCCCGTCCTTGCTCTTTTCTTTGCTGTTTCCTTTTTGTTTTCCCTTTTGGTTATGTACCTTGGACTCAGCGTCCTTCTCGGGTTTTCCTCCATGCATGTAGCATCCTCCCGTGGCTAACTCTTCTTCTTCGGCTAGTGCATATCCTCCTGCCATATCATCAAATCTGCGTATCTAATCAGGTGGGCTTTCCTCAGTTCAAAACACAACCGTTCATTGTGTAGGTTGTTGATGAATGCAGCAATTATCGCTTCATTGTTTGCATTGCTGATTTCTGATACTACTTGGACTAATCTCCCCAGGTATTTCTTCAGCGACTCATCTTTCCCTTGTTTTATTTGAGAAAGGTAAGCCACTGATTTTTTCCAGTGATCATTGCTCAGAAATTGCCTTGAGAAACTCCTGCTCAGTTCACTGAAACTTCTGATGCTTGCTGGAGGCAGTCTCCTGAATTATCTTGAGCCCATGTCTCCTAAATTTTGCTGAAAGTTGAGGCATAGTAAGGGATCACTATGGGCATACTGGGCCATAGCACTTTTATAGCGTCTGCCATGTTTTTTTGGGTCTGTATCCTTCTTGAACTGCTCCACGTGTGGCATCCTGAATCTTTATGGGAATAAAGTCCGCAGGATGTCCCTAGTGAACGGGCTGTCAGAATCTTCATCAGATAAATCGTTGTACTCATAACGTCTGACCAGTGCGTCCATTTGACGCCTATTGTTTTCGACTTCTCGAGTTAGGCTATGGATTATGACATCTCTGCCTCCCACCAGACTTCCCTGATGGTTGAACCGCTGGGTGATTGTCATTCCTCTTTCTGGCTCTTCACTTTGATGCCGGGTTTCACATATGATTTCGTGATGACTCTTGCAATGGTGATGATCGGTATCTTCTGATGGCGACCGATTTCTGTGCCGGTAATGTTTACGGTGTCTAGCACAGACTGTTTGATCCTGGTTCTGCTTCTGGCATGGTTATTCCTCTTCAGGTATTTCACGTGCAGCCTGATTGATTGGAGCAGAGTTCCTTCTGACTTCTGGTGCATTTAGTTCTGGCCCTACTACAACCGAACGAAGCCTCGCAGGTGAGAGGTTTGGAGTTTGTGCTTCTTCTGCAGCCAGTAGATCAACTTCTTCCTTTGCTGCGTCTACCACCAATAGTTGTAACGCCTCTGAAAAACGTTGTGTCAGGTTTCTGCTGGTCGGAGGAACTTTTTGGATCCCTGCCAAGAATGTAGGTTGGTTTTCTGTGGTTGCAGCGAGATCTCGCGAGCTACTGCCAACATGGAAGTTATCTGGAGATTTTTGGACATCCCTAAAACTGCTTTTGCTTCCTACCATTACCTTTAATTAAATCGGAGGTTCAGGCCTCTCCTTCTAGTGCCAATTGTTGTCGTCGATTTCTAGATGTATGAGAAAAGCCAACAAGGATTGGATTTTAGCTGTGATTTCAAAGAGAAAGAGAAAGAGAAAGAGAAGGAGAAAGCAATCAGACGCAATTTTTTTACATGGTAAAACTTCAATGACCGGAGAAACGTCCACGGGTGGTTGAATGATCAACCAAGCCAAAATCCACTATGAAATAATATAATTACAATTCTCGATCTCTCTTTCTTCTCTCTGTATTTTTCTATGATTGTCATCCATCTCTGTGTGATGAGATTATGGGTCTATTTATATGTGTATAGAAACCTAATCTTCTTTGTACAAGTAATAAAAGATCTTTGTATTTAAATACTATTGTTTGCTTGTTCGAAGTAGTTTGTCTTCTTTCCTGTTTCGGAGACTTGTATTGAGGTCGAATGGGACTCTAGTAATGTAATCCAATTAGGACTTATTTCCTTATGAGATTTTAGTCTTTTTGAAGAAATAAAATTGTTACCTGATTAGGAACCCTTCCTGCTTGATAATTATGTTCTTCTTGGAATTCCTCTTTGATATGGATATCTTTGTGTATTTTAATGACTTGATTCGTGTGAGCTACGCGTTGGGCTTTTTATTTAGTTTTCTTCATGTTTGTCCCGAGTAAAAAATGATATCAGCTGGTCCCGAGTGGCGTCATCTGATCCCTAGTAGACAATGTCATCAATTAGCCCCGAGTATGTTTAACTGACCCTGAGTAGTATATGACGCCAGTTAACTTCGAGTGGTATATGGCGCCAGTTATCCCCGAGCAGGTCTTGTTTAATACTTGTTTATTCGGGCTTCTCTTCTTTGGTGATGTCTTGCAGGATGCCTATTCGGACGTCCACCTGGTAAATTTATCTTCTTTGTTAATGACGTGTATGTTTGATAAAATTTACACACGATAAGATTTAACCGGAATATGTAAAACTTTACGAGAAAGTTACTAGAAAAGTTGTGTATCCGGTCGGACCGGTTTCTCTGTTCAACACAAAGACTCGTGACGTGGCAGAGAGAGGAAACAAAGCTTCTGCTAGTGAAGACTATTGTTTCATGGCTTGACTCGAAGGAACCCAACTCAGTGCTCTACGTTTGTTTTGGGAGTTTGTGTGAATTCACTGAGTCACAGCTTTGGGAGATTGCTTCAGGACTCGAACCTTCAAAAGCTTCTTTCATTTGGGTTGTCAAAGACAGTGGAAAATTCAAGTTTTTGACAGAGGAATTTTAAGAGAGAATCAAGGAGAGATCCGGGATTTTAATAAAGGGTTGGGGACCACATGTTCTTATATTGAACCATCCATCAGTTGGTGGGTTCATGACTCACTGCGGGTGGAACTCGGTTCTTGAATAGGTGAGTTCAGCAGGTGTGCCGATGATCACATGGCCTCTCTTCGCTGAGCAGTTTTGCAACGAGCATCTCGTTGTGACTCGGTTGAAAATCGGGATTGCAATCGGCGTAGAGCAATGATTGGCTTGGGGAGAGGAGGAAAAGATTGGTGTTTTGATTAAGAGAGACCGAATTGCGGAGGTGGTGACTCGGTTTATGAATGGAGGTGGTGGGCAAAATTTGGAGAAGGAAGAAATGAGAAAGAGAGTGACTGAACTCAGTGAGTTGGCAAGGTTGGCCGTTGCCAAAGGTGGTTCTTCTTATGTCAACGTGGACAATTTCATCACGGATCTTTCAAATCACATAAGAAACCATAGTGCAGTAGAATAAACTTTGAATGATGATTTTTGACTTTTGACTGGTGTGTTTGTAAAGATCAATAATTATTTTTGAGACTGCATGTAACCTTTAATATTATATTTTAAGTTTATTAAAAATCGAATAAATTAAAATATTGAAATAAGTGAAAGATGATAGGATAAAACTCGATCTTAATGTGATCAATATTTGTTGGGTTCGGTACACCTTAGCTACATTAAATATATTTATGATATATTATGTGCTATTGTATATATATATGAGTCTAGTATTCCTTTTAGGACTAATCATCCTATTAGGGTTTTGAGAATCCTTCATGGGTTAGGATTCTAGGAAGTTATACTTTATATAGGGGGTCCATACTCTCACTCATATTACATGATATAGAATTGTCCTCTCATTAGACAATTTAAGGCAGTTGAGAAGAGAGTACAAGACTCTCTATTGTTTTCTTGTTTTATTTTCAGGTATTTGTTCTTTTCAAGTTATTGCGCCATTATGGATTCGAGATTAAGACTCATGTACGAATTGGATGTTTTCCGATGCGCTTCCATGTACGTGTTTATTCATACTTATATATGCAATACGAGATTTAATTATCTTTATACATATTGCTAACAGTGGTATCAGTGTCAGATCGTATTGTTACATAGGTTGAATGATTTTGATATTGTATCTATGCGTTCTTTTTATACACACCGGATAGATTGGATTAAATATTGCTACCATGATAAATACATGTTATTATATTAAATATTAATCTCATATACGTTAAACAACAAAATTAAAATATGTATTTTATTTTGTGTTGTATTGACATGTTTATTGGTATGAATTCGGTGTGGAAGGGGTTGTGTCGTGACATGTATGGATTTGAATATATTAACGATTTGTGTCTAAATTTAGTTTTTTAGAAATCAGTTTTGTTCTGCATGTGGATTTGGTGGATTGATGAAAGTCTAATTACGTGTGGATTAGATCGCACCAGATATGGGTTTAGGTTCAAATCGATGGGTATTTCATTCGGATCACGTTTTGATCTGATGAAGGAGTTTGGGATTATCTACTTTGGTCTGATGGGTTTTCACACCCAAACCGATCCCATGCTTGGATCACCCAAACCCATCAGTTTTCCTTCTCGGTTAACGTGAGTATTTTCTATGAGTTTTGGGATAAAAACCGTGCAATTACAGTGAAGATCCAGATGAACAGATGTCGATTACACTGCTGGTCCAGATCAAGCAACTCAAGCCCAGGTCAGTCGTCGTTCGTTCAAGTGGTGTAGATCGAATGATTAGGGTCGAAGGGCGTGGATCAGGTCTGTTGCGAGCCCTCGTGGATTTTTTAGTGAAGGTGTGTGGCTTGCCACTGCTTTTCCAGCTGTGTTGCTGCCGTTCTAGTGGCCGATGGAACTGGATCGAGTGGTGGCCATGAAAGGTAGGGTTTTCTGTTTTTTTTTATTTGGGCCACTTTTTATAAATTTGATAAAGTTTTGGAATTTTTTGAAATTTTCCTAGGTCCATTTTTAAATTAGCTAGAATATTGGGCTATTATGCAATTTTTCTTGGGCCTTTTAGAATTAATAAAACATCAAGGTATCAATGTGTAAATGTTTATGTGTTTGAGCTGATTTATAATTTCAAAAGAAATTTGGGGTCAATTTAATATTTTGATAAACATAGGGGCCAATTAAATATTTACCAAACTATAAGGCAATATAAAAAAAAATCAATTTTTTTTAAAGAAAAATAATTGCAGTTCATAAATAATTATTATGATTTTGGATGATTATGTTTCACGTAGTGACTAATCATTAAGATTTTATAATAATTATTAGTTTGTTTAAAATTAATAATTTATAGAATTTTCTCATGAATCGAATGACTATATGTTTCACATAGTGAACTAGTCATTAAAATTTTAAGAAATTTATCGGTTATCGGTTATCGATTATTAATGACTTTGATTCAATAATTGATAGAATTTTCCCGTGAAACGGATGATTATGTTTCACGTAGTGACTAATCATTAAGATTTTGAGAAATTCGTTGGTTATCGATTATTGATGAGGTTAAAATTAATAATTTATTTTGAATTTTCTCATGAATAGGATGATTATGTTTCACGTAGTGACTAATCGTTAAGATTTTGGGAAATTTGTCGGTTAACAATTATTAATTGGTAAGTTTTAATAATTGATAGAATATTCTCATGAATTGGATGATTATATTTCACGTAGTGACTAATCATTAAGATTTTGAGATGTTCGTTGGTTATCAAATATTAAATTTGAACTGTAAAGAAGGAAATGCATGTGTTGATCATCTCCGTAGGAAGGTTATCATATGTGATAAGTGATGTTCTTCTCCGTAGGAGGTTCATCATCTTGAGGTATTCATCTACATAACTGCAATGATGAAATTATATGCATGTGATGAGTGATATTCTTCTCCGTAGGAAGTTCATTATTTCGAGGTATTCACTTGTACAATATGTTGTGAATGTTTGACACATATGATAAATGATGTTCTTCTCTGTAGGAGGTTCATCATTTTGAGATATTCATTTATATAATGTGATATAAATGTTATAAATTTTGGAAGTTGCCTATAATGTATTCTCATTTAATTGAATTAAAATGCCCAATACTTAATGATGCCTACATATTCTATATGCAGACAGATAATATCCACTCAACATAAATTTAAGAAGGTTATATATATTTCATTATTTTACATAATTTTGAAACAAAAATTTTGTGTGACAGTGTCGGATTGATTAAGAAAAATATATAAATTTATGTTGGATGTTATGATATTGGATTTGCATTTCATGGTTTACAAATGTATAACCTATAAAATTATTATGGAATTAGATGGTTACGTTTTTACGTAGTAGACTAACTAATAAGATTTCATTATGATTTGTTTATTTAATTGAGCACACTAATTGATTATATTCGAAATTATTATAAAGTTGGATAGTTATGTTTTTATGTAGTGGACTGACCATTAGAATTTTATAATGATCGTTTGTTAAAATTATATAATCAATTGTGTTTGGAAACTCACGTAGTGAACTAGCTGTTAAGGTTCATAATATTCGTTGGATTATCAATGATTAAGGTTTTGAACTGCATTGAGGTAAAACTATACATGTGTTGATCATCTGCCTAAGAAAGTCATCACTTACGTAAGTTTTGTGAGCATTGAAGAATAAAGAGTGATGTTCATCTCCCAAAGAGCTTGATCACTTGTAGGAAAGTTTTAACACGTGTGTTGTGGTATTTGTCCTAAAGACAAATCATGATGTTGTGTTTGATTCCCACGAAGGTTAAATCATCGTTTATAATGATTATGGAAATCAGTGTAAGCATGAATATAGTGTGATTTAATTCTTTTTAAACACCTCTACTATTTTTAAATACATGTCATTAAAATATTGGTTAATGGACCTTTTTGATAGATTTGATGAGACGCTCCAATTGGTTTTTACCTTAGTGAGGTTTAAAGGATAAATAAAATTTAGAAAACCCACTGTTGAATGTTTTGCTAGGGTATATTGCCTTAGATTAATCTATTATATGAAGTTATGTCTTTTGTTTGTCAATTTGATAAAGGTGATAGGGTACAAAAACCATAGGAAGTAGTCTGAAAATTCTGACAATTCAACATAGTAAGTCAAAGAAAATACTGAGGAAATAAAATTTGTTATCGTAAGAAAATGTATCCTTTGATTTATGTTTTGTAATATTTGTTTGATTATCAATTAGGTATTTAGTGGGTTGTTTCTTGTCATACATTTTATATTAAAAATTCTTCCAATGAACTTAGTATTTAAAAGGGACCAATTGGTTTATAGGTTTTATATGAATTCATATGAATTCATGGTAACATTTAGGTTATCTTTAAATTCTAAAAGTTTTATTGGATGATATTTCCGATTTTGGTCATGTATAGCATAGTACAATTTTCATAACATGACTGAGAATTAATATCTTGAAGCTTATTGAAGATAATAGATTCTTGCTTATGATTTCACCTAGTGACTTATATGGTGAATTTCGTAAATAATAATCTTTATGGGTCTTCAAACTCTTCTCGTATACTAAATTCTACTTTTAGTTTTAGAATTAGATTGATGATTATTCTTGTAGTTTAGATATAATCTTTTTAATCGCATGACCAAAGGTAGAATAAAGATAATTGATTCGTAGGGCATTTTTGATTTTTTTTTTAATTCTCGGTTTCAAGTCTTTTGATTAATTGTATTATAAGTAATCTCATAAAAGATAAGAAGAGAACTATAAAAGTTAGAAACTATCGGTAATAGTTTATAGAACTTGTCGTGTTTTATTTATGAGAATAAATGGATCTATGCATTATACATTCTTAAAGGGGAGAGAGTGATGTTATTATGAATGTATAATTTCAAAGACTTGCATTTAAGGAAGAAATCTTATGCTTGTGATATTTATGTTGAATAAATGTCATGTTTGTTGAATTGCTATTTTGGATGTCATTGGAGTTAGGGTTTTGATTTAGTTTTCAAATAGTTGTAAACTATTTGGTTGAAAGTCATGTGGTCAGATTTATAGCTTGAAGGTTTTTACTTGGAAACTAGTATTAAATTTGCTTACTTTTAAGACTCCATTGACATAGTTAATCAAGTTTCCAGACAATGGTGTTGTTTAATAAAGTAGTGGCATTTAATAACTTTGTTAAAAGTTTTATTATGCCTTTAGACATAACCGAGAGTCAGTGAGAGTCAGTGAGAGTAAGTTTACTTATTTGAGGTACCTATTGGTAAGATAAGCTCACATAAGTTTTTAATTCCTCAAGTAAATTGGAGAGTTCTAATAAGAAAAGATCATGTATAAATCTGCAAATAATATTTTGATGTAAGTGAATTTTAAACCAATTGGCATGTATCAATAGATAGTGATAAAAGAAAAAAAAAGGAAAAAGGTTTCATGTATTTGTAGAGGTTAATTGTTTCATGCTCACATGTATGTATGGGTAAAGAAATACATGGCTTTATAAATTGCAACTCTAAAGAATTTTGATTATGAAATCATATTTTGAGGTATATTCTGATAATTTCACTGTATTTATTTTCTCTAAATATGCTAAGAGATCTCAGAGGTTTAATCAAATAAATATTATGGTGAGAGAAATATTTAAGAGTTGTGAGTTTCTAATAGCCACATATAAAATAACTCTTGATACACAAACCAAGATATTTGACTCCTGAGGTTTTTGTGGAGCATGTTGTATTTTGCATTGAATTGGAGTTTTTGATGTGTTTGGTTAGTGGGAATTATCTTTTATTAGATTAACTGCATTTATTCTATGCATGTTTGTTTCATATTCTCGAAAATATATTGTATATGCATGTTAAGATGTTTGCCATATTTGTTATGTTGGGGTTTAAGCCCAAAAGATGTAATTTGTAAATAAATTAATGAAATAAATAAAAGAAAAAATTCAATTCATTCATGTTGTGTTGTTTATTTTATAACGTGTGCATATATTTAACATCCAAGATTGCCGTATGTAATCTCAAACTGTGTATGTGAGTGTCATAACAGATGGATGCAGTAAGAGACGTGCATTCTAAAGAGTCCATAGATAGCAAATAAAGCTGGGTACTTTATTTGTGGTTAATCTATAATTGCGGTCCATTCCGTAATGTACGATGATTCTATCCTGAATCATTCATATGAGATATGAGAATGGAGGCACCTTGTATGATGTGATCATATAGGACTGAGTCATGATCTATATGAATCTCTCACCAAGATCTATATGAATCTCTCACCAAGATCCGTTTACCGATGAGATTCATATATATCAACTAATGATGACTATATGTGGGTGATCTTAATCCTGAGTGTCTTATCGACTCATTCAGGTTAGATTGTGGTCTTTGATATACCATGTGTGAGGTAGGATGCAGTTCTCGATCAATATGCTCCGTATGTTGGGATTACGGTTTAGTTTGCGGCTGGAAAGGTTTGTACACAATAGTGGAATCCACTACTTCTTGTGAGAATTAGACAATAGTTCCCTTAAGGGTTGATTCGGGGCTTGGACAATATGAGCGCTCTCCTAATTCCATGAGGAAATAGGATTTATTGTTCACTAAAGAATCAATGGTACTTAAAGGATATATGTAATTAGAGGGGTATAACGGATATTATGACCTATCTCTAATTATGAACTATTGTGGATGATCACACCATGTGTAATAGCTATATCGATGGACATCGAGTTGTATCGATCTGTGTAAAAGTGTCTGCAGTTGAGAGGGTGCAGCTTCGAGTTTTTAGTGGAATAACACTGAAATTAATAATCAATAAATATTAATTAAAGAGTTTAGTTAATGATTTTGAGGATTATTGGAGCTCAAAATACTGTGGGTCCATTAGATCCCCTTGCTAGCCCGATCGATTTAGGTAATAAGGGTCACGGTTAATTAATTGGATTGTCCAATTAATTGTGTTACAAAAGTGGCACACACACACACACATACGTACATATATATATATTCGAGAATTAATTGAATAATGAGATTATTTAATTAATGAATGTTAATAGTTAAATTAATTAAATAATTAGATTATTTAATTATATTGATAATTATGAATTATTAATTAACTATTAATTGGAGGGTGTTAGTTGATATATGGATTTAGGTGAAGATAAAATTCAAATACTTAGATAAAATCATTTATCTAAGTATTTGAATTTAAGTTTAAATTTACAATACTTATTATCACTTTTAATATATTTGATATATTTGAAAAGGATAATTAAAAGATATATATATGTATCAATTAATAACACAAGAGATTGTATTGGATATAAATTGGTGTGTGTACATATATAAGTGTTTGTATAGGATGCAAACAAGTATATATATATTAAAAAGTATATATATATATATATATATATATATATTATCCTTTAAATAATAATAAAAAACGCATGATAAGTTATTCGGTTGGTATGGGATGCAAATTGGGTAATGCGTGAAACACATTAATAACACATCATCTGTTACTCAATTGGATTGGATGCAAATTGTAATGCATGTGATAAAAAAAAAAAGTAAAAGAGAGACTCATCGTCAAAGTTGTTTTTTGCATGGTGATGCAATTTGGTGTGTGTAAGATAAGAAGAAGAATTTAAGAGACATAGAAAACAAGTGTTGTTTTCTTAAGTTTCTTCAACATCTATTCAATTCTTTCTACATCATACATTCAAGTTCCTGAGATCGTGACGCGCCCACACGCAGTTACCAGATCCGGGAGATATATAGGAAGATTTAGTGGTTCAGACAGGAGCACATCGTAAAGTGAAGGAATCTCCAAACGTTGGTAAGAGTGGTTCAGACAGGAGCATATCATAAAGTGAAGGAGCCTCCAAACGTTGGTAAGATTTTCTGATTCTATCGATTTCAATTTCAAGTGTTTACATATTGTATGTATTAGTTTCGAAAAATAATTAAGATCCAAAGTTCATTGGTCCCAGATACAAATTATGATCTGTATAAAAATTTCAAAACCTTACTTCCGTTGCTTGACCGGTGAACGGGGCTCCAACAAGTGGTATCAGAGCTTGATTATTTTTTGGAACAGAAAATTGTTTTCGATGCTCCTGTATATATGAATGTTTAGGCACCATCTTTTTGATTGTATGAATGTTTATAATTAAATTGTTTAATTTAAACATGGTTGATCGTAAATTTTTATGGTACTATGGATTTAGGGTTTATAAGTTGTATAAATTTTATTTTATTTATATTTACCGTTATTGTATTGTAAATAAATATAATTTTAACCTGTGAAGAACTGGAAACGAACGACGCCGAATACTGTTCACCGATGTATTGTTCACCACACTGTTCATGGAGCTGTTTATCGGGTACTGTTCACGGCACTATTCATCGGGTATTGTTCACGCACAGTTCCATTGGCAAGTGTTACCTAGTGCATTTCATGCAGATTTCCCATTTGAGATTCATGAGATTAATCATAGTGACCTGGAGAACCTGGAAGATTTCTGAAGTTACAAGAAGACCGAGGAATGGACCTTGGGGATTTTTTTGTAATTTTATATTCCAATTTTTTAGGTTAAATAATCCACAGTACTCGGTCAATTCATTCATGATTTATATTATGTGATGATAAAAGCATTGTCATGCATACGTACGTCATTTAGATTAGATGTGCCTACACAAATATATTTGATATGTCATACATGCATCATAGCCTGGTATTTTATGTATTTTATTTTAATGTGATTAAAATGAGCAATATACATAATGGCTATAAATAATGAGATTAGTTTTTTAACGGTTAGAAAACTTGGTAATTCTCATTAATATTAATCTAGCTATTAAAGAGTTTAATAAGTTAAATTAATAGTCATTTATTGTAATTATGATTAATATGATTAATAACCTAATAATAAATTAAACGAATAAAGTGTTAGAGTTTTAATAGTTAAAACTTGGTAAAAATTATCATAATAATCCGACCTTAGTAAAAAGTTTATAAATGCTTAGATTATTCACTAATAAATTAGATTTTTAATTGTTAAATATCATTAATAATTTATTATTTAATTAGAATTTGTTTCTAATTAGTTAATGCGTTAGATAACTTGATTAAAGTTAGTCGTTTAATCATGTAGAGTCTATGTGCATTAACGGTTAATAGAAAATCCTAGTTTTAAAATAGTGAGTGGGAGAGAGATATATGACATATATATCCCGCGGTCTCCATCATTATTTCAACACCGTGAGATCCGAGTGGGGCCTTGTGATGACTTTACTTTCATCCTTCCTAAGGAGGGTTTCCACAAATGTCAATACCAAGGTTGACTTCTTAATGGATAGGATTTCTGAGGGTATTTCGGTATTGACCGACCCTAATGCGGCAATTCACGAGTTAAGCTCGTGAGATCTGAAATGGTGGGTTACACTCACAGAGATTTTGATTAAGTTTGTTAATTAAAAACCTGACTGAATAAACGATGATTGAATGATATGTAATAAGAGTTATTTTAGAATATCATTTGATTGAGAATGTCCCGGTCCAACATGCAAAGACTTGACCGACCTAAGGCGGCACTTCTTTGTTGTATGTTGGATTGTTGTGGTATAGTAACTAGTTTTAAGGTAGTTCTAGTTCGTTAAACATGTTCATGCATTATGTTTAAATTTATGCCAAAACACTCACACTTGTTTTAAATAAATGAATGAATGAATGTTTTATTTATTTCAGCAATAATGTCTTTTGCATTACTTCAAATTCTCGCAAACGACAAGTTAACTGGTGATAACTACACTATGTGGAAACTTAACATTAATGCAATATTGGTCACCAAAGATCTCAAATTTTTGCTTACAGAGGAATGTCCTCCAGCGTCTGTTGCCAATGCCACACGAACTGTTCGCGAGGCATAAAAGCGATGGGTCTCATCTGATGAGAAGGCCCGAACATATCTGTTGGCTTCTATGACAGACGTGCTTGTCACAAAGCATGAAGCAATAACTTTAACATTCGAAATCATGGAGTCATTGCATGCTATGTTCGGGCAGCCCTCCGAGCAAAAGCGATATGAAGCTGTTCGTTCCACTATGCTCGCTCGTATGAAGGAAGGTACATCAGTTTGGAAACATGTCCTGAGCATGATGTCCTACTTCAACATGGCAGAAGTCAATTGCGGGGCCATTGGCGAACCCAGTCAAGTGAGCATCCTATCGACGACTCTTCCGAAGAGTTTCGATCAGTTTAAGAGCAAATACAGGATGAACAAGTTAAAGTTCAGTTTTACACAGTTGCTCAATGAGCTTGCTACCTTTGAGTCCTTGATTAAGGACAACAAGGGTAAGACCGGTGAGGCAAATGTTGTTGAACCATCTTCCTCCTCAAACAAGAGAAAGCGGAAGATGTCTGTTGGGAAGGCGAAAGGCAAGTCCAAACCCAAGAAAGCCCAAAGCAAAAAGAAGGGTGCCTCCACTACCAAGGCAAAGGAAAATGTTTCCATTGTGACAAGGTCAAGCACCGGAAGAAGAACTGTCCTCAATATCTGGAGGAGGCAGCCAAGAAGAAGAAAATGAAAGGTAAATATGATTTACTTGTTCTTGAATCTTGTTTAGTGGAAGATGATTCTTCAACCTGGATAGTTGATTCGGGGGGGACTAACCATGTTTGTTCTTCTTTACAGTGGACTGATTCTTGGACACAGCTAGGGGAAGGAGCATTCTCAATGCGTGTGGAGTCAGGGGATGTCGTATCGATAAAAGCAGTGGGAGCAATAAGATTACAATTTTGTAATAATAGTAGTTTTTTTATTATTGAACATTGTGTTTTGTATTCCTGGATTTACACGGGGATTTGATTTCCGTTTCTAAATTGTTAGAACAATCGTATTCTGTTTCTTTTAATAATAAGTCTTTTATTAATTGAAAGAATTGTCTGAATATTTATTCAGGAATTAATGAAAACAATTTGTATGTGTTAAGATCATTAATACATACTACACTGCTCAACACCGAAAAGTTTAAGGTTGAAAAACCAAAAACTAAAGGACATAAGATTTCTTGTAGACTTACCGGATGGGGTAAAACTCATAGGTTGTAAGTGGATCTACAAGAGAAAGAGAGGATTAGACGGGAAGGTACAGACCTTCAAAGCAAGGCTAGTGGCCAACAGTTATACCCATAAAGAGGTGGTCGATTATGAAGAGACATTCTTGCCAGTAGTCATGTTTAAGTCTATTAGGATTCTCTTATCTATTGCTAGCTATTTTTATTATGAAACTTGGCAAATGGATGTCAAGACTGCATTCTTGAATGACAATCTTGATGAGAGCATTTATATGATGCAACCAGAGGGATTCGTGTCTCCAGATTAAGAGCAAAAGGTTTGCAAGCTGCAAAGGTCCATCTATGGACTTAAGCAAGCATCTAGATCTTGGAAATAAGGTTTGATGATATGATCAAAACCTATGGCTTAGAGCAGAACATTGACGAGCCTTGTGTCTACAAGCGCATCATTGACAAGAAATTAGTTTTCTTGATCCTATATGTAGATGATATCATACTCATTAGGAATGATGTGAGAGTATTGTCTGATGTAAATGTTGGCTAGCTAGCCAATTCCAAATGAAAGATATGGGGGAGGCAAGTTATGTTCTAGGGATCCAACTTATAAGGGATCTTAAGAACAAACTAATAGCACTATCTCAGGCCTCATAGATCGATAAGATTCTTGTGCGATTTTCAATGCAAAACTGCAAGAAAGGTAATTTACCTTCCAGGCATATATTTCACTTGTCTAAGGAACAGTGTCATAAGACACCTCAAGAAGTTGAGGATATGAGACGTGTACTCTATGCATCAGCAGTAGGTAGTCTCATGTATGATATGTTATGCATGAGACCGGACATCTGCTATGCAGTAGGAGTAGTCAGCAGATACCAGTCCAACCTAGGATTGGATAATTGGATTGTTGTCAAGACAATTCTCA
This sequence comes from Dipteronia dyeriana, assembly GCA_032871835.1. Taxonomy (NCBI): domain Eukaryota; kingdom Viridiplantae; phylum Streptophyta; class Magnoliopsida; order Sapindales; family Sapindaceae; genus Dipteronia; species Dipteronia dyeriana. Next base: position 15,782,706 of record CM065297.1, read on the forward strand.
AGTATCTTCGGAGAATGAGAGACTATATGCTAGTGTATTCCGGACAGGATTTGATCCCGTTAGGATACACAGATTCTGATTTTCTATCAGACAGAGATTCTAGGAAATCTACGTTTAGATCAGTATTTACCCTGAATGGTTGAGCCATTGTGTGGAGAAGTATCAAGCAATCTTGCATTACTGACTCCACCATGGAATCGGAATATGTAGCCGTTTGTGAAGCTGCTAAAGTGACTGTTTGGCTCTGTAAGTTCATGAGTGATCTGGAAGTTATTCCATATTTGGATAGGCCCATCACAGTTTATTGTGATAACAATTGTGCTGTGGCTAATTCCAAAGAACCAAGAAGCCACAAGAGAGGGAAGCATATAGAGAGAAAGTATCATCTCATTAGAGAGAAAATGCAGATAAGAGATATGATCATCACAAAGATAGCTTCACAAAACAATCATGCTGATCCATTTACGAATACCTTACTGGCTAAAGTATTTTTGGGTCACCTAGATGGTCTAGGGTTACGAGACATGCCTCACATGCTTTAGTGCAAGTGGGAGATTGTTAGGGTTTATGCTCTAAAGGTGTAATTTTTAAATGGATTTATGAAATAAATAAAAGGAAAAGTTCAATTCATTATTGCTGTGTTGTTTATTTTATAACTTGTTCATATATTTAACAGCCAAGATTGCCGGATGTAATCTCAAACTGTGTATATGAGTGTCATATACAGATGGATACAGTAAGAGACGTGCAATCTAAAGAGTCCATAGATAGCAAATAAAGCTGGGTACTTTATTTGTGGTTAATATATAGCTGCGGTCCATTCCGTAATGTACGGTGATTCTATCCTGAATCATTCATATGAGATGTGGGAGTTGAGGCACCTTGTATGATGTGATCATATAGGACTGAGCCATGATCGATATGAATCTCTCACCAAGATCCGTTTACCAATGAGATTCATATATATCAACTAATGATAACTATATATGGGTGATCTTAATCCTGAGTGTCTTATCGACTCCTTCAGGTTAGATCGTGGTCTTCGATGAACCATGGGTAAGGTCGGATGCAGTTCCCTATCAATATGCTCTGTATGTTGGGATTACGGTTTGTCTTATGGCTGAGAAGGTTTGTACACAATAGTGGAATCCACTCCTTCTTGTGAAAAGTAGACAATAATTCCCTTAAGGGTTGATTCGGGGCTTGGACAATATGAGCGCTCTCCTAATTCCATGAGGAAATATGATTTTTTTTCCACTCGAGAATCAATGGTACTTAAAAGATATATGTAATTAGAGGGGTATAACGGATATTATGACCTATCTTTAATTATGAACTATTGTGGATGATCACACCATGTGTAATAGCTATATCGATGGACATCGAGTTGTATTGATCTGTGTAAAAGTGTCTGCAGCTGAGAGGGTGCAGCTGAGAGTTTTTAGTGGAATAACACTGAAGTTAATAATCAATGAATATTAATTAAAGAGTTTAGTTAATGATTTTGAGGATTATTGGAGCTCAAAATACTGTGGGTCCATTAGGTCCCCTTCTAGCCCCGATCGATTTAGGTAATAAGGGTCACGGTTAATTAATTGGATTGTCCAATTAATTGTGTTACAAAAGTGACACACACACACACACACACACACACACACACACACACACACACACACACACACACACACACACACAACACACACACACACACACACACACACACACACACACACACACACACACACACACACACACACACACACATACACACACACACACACACATATATATATATATACATATATATATATATATATATATATATATATATATTCGAGAATTAATTGAATAATGAGATTATTTAATTAATGAATGTTAATAGTTAAATTAATTAAATAATTAGATTATTTAATTATATTGATAATTATGAATTATTAATTAACTATTGATTGGAGGGTGTTAGTTGATATATGGATTTAGGTGAAGATAAAATTCAAATACTTAGATAAAATCATTTATCTAAGTATTTGAATTTAAGTTTAAATTTACAATACTTATTATCACTTTTAATATATTTGATATATTTGAAAAAGATAATTAAAAGATATATATATATATATCAATTAATAACAAAAGAGATTGCATTGGATGTAAATTGGTATGTACACATATATAAGTGTTTGTATAGGATATAAATAAGAATATATATATTTTATATTCTTTAAATAATAATAAAAAACGCATGATAAGTTATTCGGTTGGTATGGGATAAAAATTGGGTAATGCATGAAACACGGTAATAACACATCATTTGTTATTCAATTGGATTGGATGCAAATTGTAATGCATGTGATAAAAAAAAAAAAGCAAAAGAGAGACGCATCATCAGAGTTGTTTTTTTGCACGGTGATGCAATTTTGTGTGTGTGAGATAAAAAGAAGAATTTAAGAGACATAAAAAACAAGAATTGTTGTCTTAAGTTTCTTCTACATCTATTCAATTCTCTCTACATCCTTTATTCAAGTTCCTGAGACTGTGATGCACCCACACGCAGTTACCAGATCCGGGAGATAGCGAAGAAGATCGAGTGGTTCAGACAGGAGTACACCGTAAAGTGAAGGAATCTCCAAACGTTGGTAAGAGTGGTTCAAACAGGAGCATATCATAAAGTGAAGGAGCCTACAAATGTTGGTAAAATTTTCTGATTATATCAATTTCAATTTTCTGTATTTACATATTGTATATATTAGTTCCGAAAAATAATTACGATCCAAAGTTCATTAGTCCGAGATACAGATTGTGATATGTATAAAAAATTTAAAACCTTACTTCCGCTGCGTGACCGGTGAACGAGGTTCCAACATGTTATTGTGTGTACACAGATGTTTGGTTATGACAAGAAATCTTAAAGCTTTTAGCTTTGAGGGGGCAAATCACTCATAAGGTATAAAGTTTCCACCGATGAGTGAACATTACTTAAGACAGAAAGATTTGTCCGTCTTTAAGGAGGTTTAACTCATAATCAAAGTGTTTGGCCAATGAGTGTAAGATGTTTAAGACATTAAGGTTCTCATCTTAAGATACTTCGCTTGAAGTGTTGACCTATATGGAAATAGACATGATGATCACATCTACATATAATTTTCATACAACATATAAATACCATTTTACCCGAGTAGGTAGAGCTAAGGGCATTTTGATTATATATGGTCTTATGTTGACTAAAGATGTAACGATCTATATAGTTGGATACTTAAGGTTCTATTTAACCAAGGGGAAAGAAGGTGTTACTCTCTTAAACATTCATTGTGCCCACATATAATTGTTTGTCAATTTGAAGAGTCGTTTTCTAAAATGATTTTTTAAATCTAAAATAATAATGACTATGTAGCTTAAGTGGGAGAATGTAAGATTTTTATAAAAATCTGTGAGCAACATATGACATTATATTTTGAGTTTATGAAAAACCGAATTGATTGGAATGTTTAAGTAAGTGAGAGTTGACCGGATAAATCCCGCTATTAATGTGATCAATATTTGTTGGGCTTGGTGCACCTTAGCTACATTAAATATATATAGGATATGGTATGAGTTATTGTATATGTGTTGGCCTAGTATTTCTTTTAGGATTAACTATCCTATTAGTGTTTTGAGAATCCTTTATCGGTTAGGATTCTAGGAAGTTATACTATATATAGGGGGTCCCTACTCTCACTCACATTACATGATATAGAATTATCTCCTTATTAAGTAATCTGAGGGAGGTGAGAAGAGAGTAGAAGACTCTCTATTGTTTTCTTTGTTTTCTTTTTAGGTATTTGTTTCTTTTCAGGTTATTGTGTCATTATGGATTCAGGATTAAGACTCACGTATGAATTGGATGTTTTCCACTGCGCTTCCAGGTACGTATTTATTCATACTTATACATGTAATATGAGATTTAATTATCTTTATACATATTGCTAACATGCAGTGTATGTGCATAATTCTAACTCTGTTGTTTTGGTTGTTCACACTAAAAATGACAAGATGATCATCAGTTGCTTCCATTCAGCTGGAAAAATAATTCACTACTGCACAATAATTTTAAAAAACCAGTGACCTAATTTTGGCCATTAAAGGTAATACATGCATGAAACATATAATAAAATAAAGATATATTTCCCAATGCTAGCTCCTCAAATCAGCAACCCTGCAGACTATTTTCCTTCACTGTGACTGTGTGATATTACCTTCCAGATTCGAAGACTTCACAAAAATGTTGAATTTCGGTTGTCCAGGCAATGGTGTGTGAGTCAAGAACAAGTATGGCAAATTGTATTAGTTAATCATATATAAATATATAATCACCAAGCTCAAGAGCTACAAAATCTTTTGCGGTTATGTTAGCGATAAGGGCTTCAAGATCGAGTTGGTTTGGAGTTCTTGTTTGTGTCTGTTGTGTGTTTTTAGGCTCTGTTCTGTCTAGTTAATTTCGTTGTTTTTCGGTTGTAAGCCCAAAGCCAAGCCACCCAACAAGCCCAACAAGAGCAAGACAAACTAAAAAACTTAAACAGCAAAAACAGCCAAACCTTAAAATAGAACAACGAAAAAAACAACCTCCTTAAAAATCAAAAAATCATTCCTAATTGGAATTTTATTGACAAATTAACCTGAGATCAGTTACCATTGCTCACTAAAATCAAATTAAGAAAAGATTTGCAAAATGATATAATAGCTAGTTTACCAAAATCAAATATTATAAGCACGACTTGGATGTCTTTTCACACTTATTGTGGTTCTATAGGTAATGGCGGGGACAAATCATGCTTGAGCTTTTAATGCATGCCATCGTCAATGAAAATGTGACATGTTTGATATAAAAAACATATATAATTTATAAGTAGCTGGTTAGCTACACTTGAAGGAACTTATTAATTATGAAGGCACAAACCCATGTTCTTCTTTCAGGTTGGTCAGTACATATAAAATATAGCAGAATTAATAGAGGTAAATTTGATGATCAATATAACGTGCTTGATTGATTCTTGGAACTGTTTCAGCAAACCTTATAATAATTCTAGGTTAGAGGAAATTCATTAAAACCTAGATTTAATGTCTTAGTACTGCTTTTTTATGATACAATCAAACCCGAATCATTACTTCCTAATTATATATATATATATTTGTATTAGTATCAAACAACAATAATCTAAAATCCATATAGTTAGCTATATATGCTAATTTTCTTCCTCTGCAATATTATCCAACTACATTCCATGAAAAATAAGAAAGCAAGAAAATCTTGCTATTGAATATATATATAATTAACAACATATTACAACAGATAGCTATCAAAGTTAGAAACAACAAAATTTATAGCTCACCTTTGTCAATAACTTCATGAGTTCTTTCTTTTCACCATCGCTTATAATTAGCCATCATAATTGACGTCAAACTGTGATCCTCATCTTCCTCCTCCATTAAGAGAATCGAAATAACAAGCTAAAGTAATAATATTGAAAAATTGTAATGGAAATCACGACTATAGGCTAGCTAGGCAGATAAAAGTTCCCAGGTACTAGTCATCAATCGCCAATGCAGCATCATCAAGATTCAGAAGCCAAACAATTAAAGAAATCTTTTTGATATAAGTTCAATTTTGCATGTGAATCTTGTTGGTGCTGCATCAGCAAACAACAACCGATATGATCATTAAATCGCCTTTACATACAAGGAATAATTGTAGAAGATCGAACGACCTGTATTTATCGTGCCTCACTGACCAGAAACTTACAAAATAAACTTCATAGATACAATCACAATTCACACAACAACAAATAATATATATATAAATTAAAATAAAATAAAAACCCTATAAGGGAAACAATATTCATATCGATTATTGATGATTCTCGACACAAACAAAGACTCTAAAAAACTAAAACCTTCTAGGAAAGCCATCCGTTTCTGGGTATATACAGCAGTATTTCACAACTTAGAAAATGTAAATTGTAATTCCAAAAACAAATCTGGCCGGCACCTGGAAACAAAAAGCAACAACACAATAAAACACGTTAGAAGCAGTGTTAGAATCGAGGCCCGTGTTTCACACGGTGTCTTTAAGATAATTTCACCGGACAACACCGTATGTGTATTAGGCGATTGTCTCCCAGAATACAACGGTTCAACAGCGGTAGACCGAAGCACTATCCACTACCAGCGAACTCAAACCGAGTTTGAACTTACCAAGAAAACCAGAGAAGAGAAAGAATTCGGCTGCTAAAACAAACTGTATATTTTGTTCTGTGTGTTTCGAATAGAATATAAGAGCTATTATATACCTAAACCGAAACAGTAGGGTTTTGGGATTAATTCGGGATTGTTTTGGAAATCACGTTTTTGATTTAATAAGAAAATAATTTAATTATATAATATTCTCCAAAGAGATTTACTTCTACTTAAAACCCTTTTCTGTATTCATAGTGATCAAGTAAGAAATCAGAATCCAAACAATTAAAGCTTTCCTTATTCATCACAATAAAAAAATGTTGACTTAGGGAAGTGGCAAAAGGTCAACTGGACTCTCACGGTCTAATCGGAGCGGCATTTGTGTCCTCAGGTCGCGCTCACACACGAGTCGTGCATTCGAAGGTTCGGAGTCCATGATTTGCACACTTGTTGATAGCTCATATCACACATTCACTTATAAACTACATATAAATGATTTCCCTAAGTAATGTGAGATTCATTTTAATCCCTACACAATGGGTCCACTTTGAGACTCAATTTCTCATTCACCCATTGACCATTGAGCTCGAAAAGTAAATGGCACTATTTAAGAGGGGTGTTGTGCAAATATCACCAGTTTAGTAATGTAAGTTTAAAAGACACCATTTAATGTAAAGAGACGAGAATACCCCGACAAAATTGAAAAAGAGAGAAAGTTATCGTTTTGTTAGTCTGAGAAAGCAAGAGTGAGAAAGAAACCGACGACAACGAAATCGACGGCTAATTGATCGGAACAACAATATAGTAGATTTCGCAGCGATTGACAGAGGTATGTTCAGTTTGTTTTATTTATCGATTTGTTCTTGATAACATATCATTGCATTTTAGACTTGTTTTGTTGATTGAAATTGTAGATTAGGGTTGATAATGGTTGTGCAGGTTTGGGTTTGAAATGAGGTTGAATATGTGATGAGGAAGATGAAATTCTGGGTATCAAGGATTGTTTTTTTTTTAAAAAAAAATCGAGAATATTTCAAGCGAAATCGAGGAAATTTTTTAGAAAGATTCGAGGAAATTTATCATACGATCGAGATTATTTCTCAAAGGATCGAGAACATTTTCAAAGCATCGAGAATATTTAAAAGGATCGAGAAATTGTTTCAAATGATTGAGAATATTTTTCTAACGATCGAGAATATCTTTCTAACGATCGAGAATGTATTTCAAAGGGTCAAGATTTTGTTAAATGATCGAGAAGATTTTTCAAAGGATCGAGAGGTTTTTCAAAGGATCGAGAGGTTTTTCAAAGGATCGAGAATTTTATTAAACGATCGAGAATATTTTTCTAACGATCAAGAATGTTTTTCAATAGTCGAGATTTTTTAAAATGATCGAGAAGATTTTTCAAAGAATCGAGAGGTTTTTCAAAGAATCGAGAGGTTTTTCAAAGGATCGAGACTATTTTCAAAGGATCGAGAATTTTTTCAAACGATCGAGAATATTTTTCTAACGATCGAGAATGTTTTTCAAAGGGTCGAGATTTTTTAAAATGATCGAGAAGATTTTTTAAAGAATCGAGAGGTTTTTCAATGGATCGAGACTATTTTCAAAGGATCGAGAATTTTTTCAAACAATCGAGAATTTTTTTTCTAACGATCGAGAATGTTTTTCAAAGGGTGGAGATTTTTTAAAATGATCGAGAAGATTTTTCAAAGAATCGAGAGGTTTTTCAAAGGATCGAGACTATTTTCAAAGGTTCGAGAATTTTTTCAAAAGATCGAGAATATTTGTCTAACTATCGAGAATGTTTTTCGAAGGGTCGAGATTTTTTAAAATAATCGAGAAGATTTTTCAAATAATCGAGAGGTTTTTCAAAGTATCGAGACTATTTTAAAAGGATCGAGACTATTTTAAAAGGATCTAGAAGTTTTTCAAAGGATCGAGACTATTTTCAAAGGATCGAGAATAATTTCTAAGGATCGAGAATATTTTCTAAGGATCGAAAATTTGTTTCAAACGATCGAAAATATTTTCTAATTTTTTTTCCAGTTTACTTATGTATTGTTTCTGTGACATTGTAGATGACGAGCACGTTGAAGGATTTGCTTAAAGCTCTAGAGGGAGATTGGTTCAAGGGAAAATTGACTCGACAAGACCATTTTGAAGCCCTCGCCCGTATAGACGATGCACTTAACCGGGTCTCTGAAGATTTTGCTGTTGAGGATCGGCGTCGGTTCATGGCCTCCTGTTTCAGGCATTTCATGTCGATGCACCGGGAGCTGAAGTTTTCGGGTGGTGTTATTCATCAACTGCTGTTGCGGGAGTTGGACCATGATGGCCGACAGATGAGATATGGTTCTTGTTAGGGAACCATGTGGTCAGGTTTTCGAAGGTGGGATTAAGCCTCATCACTAGATTACGTTTTGGAGTCATACCAGACATGAGTATGTATGTTGCAGTGGAGAATGACATACATCAACGGTACTTTCGTGGACACGATGAGATATCGTTGGATGATTTGAGGGTTGTTCTTACCCGCAGAGAGTTTCAATAGGCGTACGATGCTGTAAAGTTGTGCCTCATATACATGTTAAATTGGATATTGATGGGGGTGGACGAGAGATTGAAGATTTCAGTTTGGCTGTTTCGATTGGTAAAGGACATCAATGCCTTCGATGTATTCTCGTGGGGTGCCCACGTCTATAGGCATTCTATCTTTTCTTTCAAGCATGCGTTACCACGACGACGTGAGGAGAGACGCCAGCAGTCACAGGGAGATGTTGTACATTTTGTGGAGGGGTACAACATTTACGGTCTATCACATGCTCTTTTCGTAAGAAATTTGATTTCCAACATGTACATTAAATTTTGTTTCCAAAATTGTTTTGGATTATAATTGTACTTATCTTTGTTGCATATATTTGCTCTCGATGTGATCCCCCAACTGGGCGTCGATTTCGAGACTCAAAGGGTTATAGACCTTTCTCCTCGTATGTTGAAGTGAGAGTTGACCAAACAACCTAGAGGGAAGAAGCTGGACAAGATTTTTAGTGCTAGGGTAATTATTTAATTTGTTAATCGTTATATTACTTACTATGTTTACAATGACATTCATCTAACTAAGCTTCAGATGTCTGCGAGGAAGGAAATCGTACCCACAGCAGCTGAGACGGTGGCACCATACTTCGCAGGCCTATATGAGGGGGGAGCCTGTATGTACAGGACGACAGGGTTCACCTTCCTACTGTCCCTGATCCGACTAGTAGTGCAGATCGTCCAGAAAAGAAGGGTGGGGATGGGAGGTATAGTGAGACGGAGGCTTCAGACCCAACGAGTGCAGATTTCAGTGGCATGGACACTGGCGGATCTGAGTCATCTCCTCAGCGAGAGAGGCGTGGTGCCGCTACAAAGGATTCCCGTACAAGCGTTGGACGTGATGGGGAGGTAAGTTGAGATGGTAGTTTTATTTTTATTAACAAGATCTGTTGATTGTTTTAGTACTAACAATGTTGACATGATTTTAGGCCCCATGGGAACATTAGTTCAACGAGTTACGTGAAGCCCTCCTGAAGAGTAAAGAGGATGGACAACAACAGCACTAGGAGTTGCTGGATTTGATCCGGAAGAGTGAGGAGGATCGACAGCAACAACATAGGGGGCCTTCAGGGCTTCAGGATGCATATGTATCCATATAGGGAGGATCCACATACCGGAGGGGCAGTTCCAGAGAGTGGGGCTCAGTCTCCCCCTCCACCTCCCCTCGAGCAGCAGGCTCACCCTCCTTCTACGAGGGAGCAGCAGGCTCCCCTTCCCCCTCCGATCTAGGGGGCCTTCAGGACTTCAGGATGCATATGTATCCTCATAGGGAGGATCCACATACCGGAGGGGCAGTTCTAGAGAGTGGGGCTCAGTCTTCCCCTCCATCTCCCCTCGAGCAGCAAGCCCCCCCTCCTCCTACGAGGGAGCAGCAGGCTTCTCTTCCCCCTCCGATCTAGTAGCAGGCTCTCCCTCCCCCTCCACCTCCAAGTGAGCAGCAGCCTCCTCATCCACCTCCCCTAGATCAGCAGGCTCCCCCTTCCCCCCCGAAGGAGCAGCCAGTTCCCCCTTCACCTTCGAGTGAACAGCAGACTCCCAATCCCCCTCTGACCAATGAGCAGCCTCCCCCTCCACCTCCCCTTGAGCAACAGCCTCCCTTCCACTGACTACTTCGATCCAGCCACACATGGAACGAAGCTCCTCATCGCAGCACACCCCAACGTGGGGAGTTCGACACCAGAGGTGTGTACTAAAGCGCGGTTGGCAGTTGCTTAGCCCTTACACAGATCTGTGCTGACCTAAAAGGAAGAGAGTAATACTTGAGGGACCTGAACACGTATTTAATCCCCACGGACTGATGAACAGTGACCAGTTGAAGGCTTACTGAGCCTTCAAGAAGAACGTAAACGGGTAACTTTAAGTAAATTTCTTTGTTATTTAGGTGGCAGGTTTTCTTCTAATGAATTAAATAAATGTGTAGCTGATGGAATATTAATGCATACGTGATGTCGATTTGCTGGAGCCGATTGATGTTGCATGGTTTCATCGGATGCGGACCAACTTCATGGATGTGGTTGATGAGGTACGTGGGACCGTAAATTCTGTTTTTAATATTTGTTTTAGATGTGTAACCCTCATAACACTTTATTACGTGTATATATTCCCAGCATATGGACGCGTACCTCCATATTCTTCGGAAGCGTCAACGGGTATTCCCGAATATGTACAATCAGATGGTTAACATATTGGATATGCAGTTTTTGTAAATACTGAAATTAGTAATGATTACGCATGCTTGTAGATTTGTATGGAAAACATTAATAATTTTGAGTTTGTGTTTCTACAGTTTTTTCTAGAGCACCAGTACAGGAAAATGATACCTCGTGATTCTTGCGGGGAGATCACCACGGCGCGGTGGAATATTCGTTTTGAGGTCTTGGTGGAAGAATGACGACCTTACGACGGTGCTTGGTGGTGCCCCGATTGAATGCTGTCTGTGGCACAAGGTTGACATGGCAAGTGTTACTTGGTTGCAATTACAAATATAAATGTTTTTGTACATCCTAACATCTGTTGTTTACGTTTACAGGCCTTAATACTGTGCAACATTGGGACATTGGCTATTGGTGACAGTCGACCTCACATGCAGGAAGATGTTTATAGTCGACCCCAGGAGACAGGAGGTCCTAGTGCATATCCGGAAGCAGCAGGAAGCCCCGTTGCGTTGGTTTGTACCCTCGATGTTGCATCAGGCCTGGTTTCATACTGCATGTCTGGCTAGACTTGAGAAATTTGTCTAGGCGAATAAGCCGTTCGCAGTCAGCATGGTGTCCGCAAAACGTATCCCCCAACAGAATAATTCGTAAGACATTTTGTAATAGTAACTTTGAGATTGTGTTATTATAAACCTAACGTTTTGTTAATGTGTCCAACTACAGGGGTAACTGTGGTCCCCACACGATGAGATTGATCTAGTACTTACTGGCGGACATAAAGGATTTTGAATGGTCGGAAGATATGGGAATCATTCGGGAGAATATGAAAGTTGAGATATTTTCAAACTCCCCGGCCCGTTTAGATTTATGTAATAATTCATTTGTATATGTACCAATTCTTTTGTATATGTACCAATTCTTTTGTATTTGTACCAATTCATTTGTATATGTACCAATTCTTTTGTATATATACCAATTGTTTTGTATATGTACCAATTGTTTTGTATAAAAATGTTTACATTTGTATATATACAAATCATATTTAAATAAAATTGCATTTCAGTTAATGAACAAGTCATTCGAGTACAAATTATCACAATGTCATCATGATAACGTCTCAAATCATTCCACGGTGGAGTCTCTAGTAGGGCACGTTTGTCTGTTGTGACCAACTGTATGACATATACTACACTTGCGTTGTATTCCTCAGGAATGACTCTGCTCATACATTCATTAGTCAAAGCTGGGTTAGAACATCTCCATGAATTATACCCTGGTTTTCCACATCATCTACAATTATGTGTAGTTATTCTCTCCGAATACAAGATATGACGTGAAGCCCTCAGGTGGCCTGCTTGTCTCCTGGAGCTTGGATTCAAAATGACTCTCTCAGCGATGTCAGATTGGCACAATCCAAGTGGAAGGATGTCCAACCGGTATAATAGGAACCGAGTACGCATCAATAAGTGTTTGTCACTTGTAGTAGTCCACACAAAGGGATGTGAAATCCATGTTTCGGTCCCTGTAAAAACAATGAAAATGATAAGATTTAAGTTTAAGCAATATTAACCGTAGACAAAATTTTATGATGTACCTTGCGGCAACGAGAGCGTGATAACATGGAAGAAGGTCCATTTGAAATTTGTTGCATGTGTAGGTCTTCCAGGCTAAGTAAACGGTCCACTGTTTTCCATCTCATTTCACCGAGAATATGCTCCAGTCAACTGGATTAAAGGTCATAAAATTGCACTTATCAACCTGTTTTAGGATCACAATATGTGCTGCGTCGGTCAATTGATGACGCATGGATTGTGCAGCTCTATGACGATCGTGAAACCAACGTTGTAGCATATTCTTAATGAATTCTGCCAAAGTCAACATATGCAGTTGCCGTGCAAATTTTAGGCATGAGTTTATGCATTCTACAACATTTGTTTTCATGACCCTATATCTTCTGTCGGGGCAGTGTACACGGGACCACTTGTGTGCCAGCATCAATTACATAATCATATGCATTCGGGTGCAAGTTTCGTAACTCTTCCATGTGCCGGTTATATTACAACTCGGTGTATGCTCGGGCTGCTTTGTCCATTATTGCGGTAACATCCTTTCTATGATATCGCTTCTTAATATTTTCATAAATGTGCCAACAACATATGGTATGGGTGGCATAAGGGAACACTTTAGAAATCCCTACTTCAATGCTTGCATGTCGATCAGAAATGAAAACCAAATCATCTATATGGCAACGGAACATTTCAAGTAATTCGAAAACCACTCCCATAATAGGTTGTTTTCTGAGTCACCGTACCTAAAAGCAATTGGATAAACTTGTTCATTCCCATCTTGTGCAGTTGCAACAAACATTGTGCCCCCGAATCTACCCTTTAAATGGGTACCATCAACGGCAATAACTGGACGTATACACCTCTGGAATCCTCTGAGTGAGGCACCCGACGACATGAAAATGTGAAAAAGTAGAGGAATTTATCATTTTCATCGCACTGTAAGTCAGTGATTGTTCTGGGATTTTGTTATTCCAACACGTAACCGAATGATGGCAGCAGTTGGAAGCTTTTCTCATGCGTTTCATAGGTCAGTAACAATGCATAATCAAGGGCTTAATGTGCCTTACTGTACATTATTTGGATGCCATACATCATTTTCATATCGGCGATTATGTCATTCGGACGCATTAGTCGACCATCCTGTTTCTGCAATCTAGGTACAACCACTTCTCCAATTATGACTGCACTAGCTTGTCGATGACGGTGGTGAATCTCCTCCGACGGACAAGTGTGTTCGTTGATAAAACTTCTTATTTGAAAGTATGTCGCTTCATCTCTCCTAATCGCTCTTAACTTCCACATACAGTTGTCCATCAAATAAACCAAATGTAATGTTGTTTTATTCGACATTCTCACCTTCCACTCGAAGTTGTGCCGCATTGCAAAATGCCTAGCCAATCTCTTCAAATCCTTTTTAGTAGGAAAAAATTGACCTTTATATATCATGCTGGTAGGTTCATCTTCTACCAAGTTCTTGCTTCCACCCATACCAAACGAGTATGATTCTGCTCCTGAAATAACCCGTATTCTGGCATTTTCAGAACCAGCTGGAGTTACATCAGGCCGGACCTCAGATGTCCCAGCTATATCTACTGCAGTGGAACTACATCTGTGTACATGTCTTGCACGTCTTTCTATTTCGAATGATTCTTCATCTTCTTTATTGTTCGCTACTTTATGTACCTGATACAAATTTGTCTCATTAGCCACCTTATGAATTGTTAAGTTATGAGGTTCATTGTTCCGCTCATTGTTCATGTCATTGTACATCTCATTATATTGGTGGTTGTACTGCCCAGCATTCATTTCAATTTGACAGCCAAAATCATCGTCCAATTGATCTCCAACTATATCACCATGGTCAACTACTTTCGATGAGACACCACCTAGGTTTCCCTACCGTCAATCCCACTTCTTTCTGTGAACAACTGGTTGTATCCGCCTAAAGATAAAAAATGTTGGGTGTTATCATGAGGAGGGATTTCTTCACCGATGACACCTCATGCAACCCTCTCAATTATACTGACACATACTTGAGGGATCACTCTATCTTCCCCTAGTATAAACAAAACATTGTCGCCATTTCTTATAAATGTGCAACATGTTGTCTCGGGAACGATTGATATAGATTGTAGATCAGCAATGTATTTGTTCACATCGTACTTCACAACGGTTTGCACGATCGACATCAGCTCTTCGTAAGCCATATTTCTGGACACATACATTCCTTGGTTATCGGAACCAAGAAACCTCTGACTTCTATCAGGTAATTGCTCCCATCGACCGTTGTAAGATATGACTGATCTAACCCGATCCATTGTCCTGTGAAAATCATCATCACAAACAATTATTAACAAATAAAAAAAATATATTTTTACAATTACTAAGAATTACAAAAATTTCTCAACTGTAAGAGATCGAGAACATGTTCTTCGGGATCGAGCTTATTTTGTAATGGATCGAGAATATTTACAAACGGATCGAGCTTTTTGGAAAGGGATCGAGAACATTTTCTAAATGATCGAGCTTTTTTCAAATGGATCGAGTACTTTTTATAAAGGATCGAGAACTTTTTTAAGGGTTTGAGAATATTTTACAAGGGATCGAGAACTTTTATAATGATTCGATTCGAGAACTTTTATCGAGGGATCGAGAACTTTTATCAAGGGATCCATAACTTTTTCTAAGGGATCAAGAATATTTGTCAAATTATCGAGAACTTTTTATAACTGTTCGAGAACTTTTATTAAGGGAACGATAACTTTTTCTAAGGGATCGAGAACATTTCTAAGGGATCGAGAACTTTTTTAAGGGATCGAAAATATTTGTCAAATTATCGAGAACTTTTATCAAGGGATTGAGAATTTTTATCAAGGAATCGAGAACATTTTTTAAGGGGATCAAGAACTTTTTCTAAGGGATCAAGAACTTTTTCTAAGGGATCGAGAACTTTTGTAAGGGATCGAGAACTTTTGTAAGGAATCGAGATTATTTGTCTAATTATCGAGAACTTTTATAAAAGTTCGAGAACTTTTATCAAGGGATCGAGAACTTTTCGTAAGGGATCAAGAACGTTTTCAAGGAATCAAGAACTTTTTAAGGGATCGAGCATTTTTTGTCGAGCATTTTTTTCAAATAATCGAGCTTTTTTCAAAATAAACAAAAGCTCGTTCCAATATATAATAAGCTCGATTCATCTTTAAATATTCTCGGTCACACAAGAAAAAAGCTCGGATATATTCAATGTTCATACATATTCTTACAAAGACTGGAAACAACATATATTATCGATGAATTGATACATTGTTAACCCACACAAAAAAGAATGCAAAATATCTGAAATGAATAAAAGAAATTTAAGTGAAGATCGTAAATATTTGTTACCTTCTTGTACAGAATCTGGAGAGAGATAACTTTTTTAGAGAGAGAGAGACAACTTTTTTAGACAACTTTTTTGGGGACATTCTGACATCATCAACATGTTGTCTTTTAAAAATTAAAGTTTAGGGGTAACTTTGGTAGTTTATCATAATAGGTGCTTTTTAAACTTAAGTTATTAAAATAGTGACATCATCACAACACACATTAAAAAAAGTGACATATCTCACCATTTTCACTTGACCATTTTATGACTTTAAGTATACCATTTCGAAGTTCTCATAGAGGAAAATTCGAATATGCTTTAATCTTCCATTTTTATAGAATTTATCATACTCAGTTTGTGCTCTTAAAATGAGAGTTTATCACAAAATTTTCCAACCAAAAAAACCATGAACAAATCAAATTAACAAGAGAGTATAGAATAAACTATAAAGTCAGAAAGAATAGATGGAAAAGAGAGGATCTAGCTGTTTCAAGCGGAAATAACTAATGAATCAAAGAAAACAGATTGTTTAAATATATATACATCAATTAATTTGGCGAAAACTGCGAGCTAGACATACTTAATTTGGACACACACAATACACACAGTATATATGCTATAACGACGATGCTCATCATCATCAACTAGTCAAAGCTTCTGTGTGCGTCTAAGAGAGAGAAACTTATTAATTATATATACTCTATATATATGAAGCTGTGACTCTGGAGTACGTGGACCAGAATTATTTAACCTGGGGAGATCGATTTGATTAATTACATCACAAGAGAACAAAATTTATAATTCATTTTAACCTTTATCTTGTGCAAAAGTTCAAACAGGAAAATTTTTAACTTTTTTTTTTTTGCACTATATGTATATTTCAATCTGGTCAAGATAAAAATTATATTAAAAAGAGAAACGAGTAAGGTAGTTCGGTAGTGGATAAATGGAAAAAAATATGACAAAAATCTCATACATTAATTATTCAAAGAAACCTAAAATAAAGGATGACTATTAGAATAACTTTTTTATTTAGACACCTCCATGCATGTCGAATGATTCTGAGCTGTATAGTAACTTTGCAGGAATTATCTTACTCAAATCTTGAAAAGTTACTATAGTTACAATCACCTGACTCGATGTATAAGAGAAAAAATCATAAAGATTAGTATAATTCTCATCAAAACATTTTTTTGATAATAAATATTAAGTTTTGCCCATCACATTTACAATATGATATTGTGATATTGAGTCTGTCCCTTATCTTCAAATCATGTACCTGATATCTTAAGTGAATGATGTTGGAAAATTTATGATAAACTCACGGTTTGAAAACGATATTTGAGTATGATCAGTTTCATGAAAATGAAATATCAATGTATATTCGAATTCTTTTTCGTGAGAGTTTTGAAGTTGTATACTCAAACTCACAAATCGATTAATGGGTGAATGAGAAATTAAGTCTCAAAGTGAGCCTATTGTGTAAGAAAAATATGCATTTAACATTGGTCGAGTAAAATACTTAAATGTGGTATATAAGTAGTTGTGTGATAGTAGCTTATCAACATGTGTAAGAGCACGTGCTGCGTACACGAATGCCGCTCCGGTTGGACTATGAAAGTACATCCGAATTTTTGCTACCATCTTGAATTTAATTTTTCCTAAATCAGTTTATTGATAAGGAAAGAATTAATTATTTTCCCCAAGTCAAACGTTTTAAATAAATGATAAGGAAAAATGGTAATTTCCATTTTTGATTAAGGAAATTAATTGAATTAAAGAAATAGTTGATTTCCGTTTTGAATTCTGATACTTACTTGATCACTAGGTAATCAGAATCAATGATCAATTTTGAATTTTGATACTTACTTGATCACTAAGTGATCAGAATCAATGATCAATCAGGAATAAATCTTTTAGAAGATTATTCTTTAATTAAATTTCCTTTATCATTTAAAACGTAGTTATGAAGTAATTTCCAAATCAATCTCGACTATATAAAAAACCCTAGTCTACACTTAATAAGACACATTCTTAGAATCATGAAATTAAAAGAGTAGTAATTATTCTCTATTCTTCTTCTTCTTTTTCTTCTCCTTTTTGTGATTGGTAAGTTTGAACCTAATTTGAGTTCGTTGAAAGTGGTTGTGTTTTGTACTTCCGCTGTTGAATCGTTGTATTTTGGGAGACAATCGCTATACACATACGGTATTATATACAGTGAAATTGTCGACATTGTGTGAAACACGGACATCCATTCCCTAACATTTGATTCTTGTTTGTTATTTTCTACAGATTCGAACCAGATTGTTCTTACGTATTACAAACAACAATCGAATGAACAAATGGATACCAATGTAATGAAGATTTTTTTTGGATTGAACATGTACAGTGTACCATTGTTGATTCATTGCCAGAAGTTCCAAAACTATTTGTACGCAATATATATAGTAAAATCGACAGAGAGAACATAAGAGAAATAAACATTTGGATTCGAGCCAATTGATATATTTTTTTTAATGCAGAAGTTAAAAGTAAAAATAAAATGAATAAGCAAAAGCAGATTCCTTACGCCGTAAAGACGGGAACCAATGTACAATGATCTGATGAAGGTGGTGATATATGTTTGTTGGAAATATTTTTTGTTGCGATAAACTCTTATTTTGAGAGCACAAATTGAGTATGATAAATTATATAGAAATAGAATATTAAAGTGGATTCGAATTCTTTTTCGTGAGAACTTTAAATCCATGAGAACTTTAAAAATGGATCCTGAACCTTCGAATGCAGTTCTCGTGTGTGGGCAAGACCTGCGGACACGAATGCCGCTCCGATTGGACCGTGAGAGTCCAGTTGACCGTAAATCTCTTTGGAAAATATTATCTAATAAATCCTAAAACCCTAGTGTTTCGGTTTGGGTATATAATATCCCTAATATTCTGTTCGAAATAAACCGTTTTATTTTGAGCAGCCAAATTCTTTTCTTCTCTTTTTTCTTGGTAACTTTAAACTCGATTTGAGTTCGTTGGTAGTGGTGTGCTTAGGCCTATCACTGTTGAACCGTTGTATCCTGGGAGACAATCGCCTTATACACATACGGTGTTGTCCGGTGAAATTGTCTTAAGGATACCGTGTGAAACACGGGTCTCGGTTCAAACTCTGTTTTTCTAACGTGGTTTTCTTGTACTGTTATTTTCTGTTTTCCTTGATACCAGACAGGTTTGATTTCAAATTACGATTTACAATCTTAAGACAATTTTCTTCTTAAAATTAATTTTCAAACAACATTTGCTCCTTTAAACTTTCTGGTATCAGAGTTCTGGTTCAGATCGTAACGGAATTGAAAAATCACTGGTTCGGTTTTTAACTATGGAAATCGGGTTCTTTGGAACACTAATTTCAATTTTGAAAAAAAATATATATCATTAATTTGTGGAAATTGGGTCTATTATTAGACACTGATTTCGAAATCGATTGCGATTTCAATTCGGTAATCAGGTCTGCAATATCAGACACTGATTGTGATTTCCATCGTGAAATCTGTTTCAATATCAACTGATATCCGTGCTATTATTTATGTGATACTAAAACGATTCTGTTTTTGTTTCAGATATTATGGCAAACAAATCGAATATGAACTACAGTGCTACACTAGAGACTCCGAAAGTTAATCCAAGTATGAGATTAGATACTTCGGCTGTGAACTCTGTGTTTGTGGGCCAGGTACTAGTAGTTGTACCTATTGTGGCTACAACGACTCCGGCCATCAACTCCTTCGTGAGAAACATGCCTGATCCGGTGATGAGCCAGTATATGAGTCAAGGGAATGTTCCCATGGTAAATCCCTACATGAATTCGGTACATATATTGATGAATCATATGGAGAAGTCTGATAAGTTCAGTGGACCGAATTTTGAATGATGACAGCAAAAGATGTTGTTTTATATGACCACACTGAACCTTGGCAGGTTCTTGACTGAAGATGCTCCTAAACCTAATAATGATGAAGAGCGAGATGTTCAGGTATGAAATGCTATTGATGCATGGAATCACTCGGATTTCCTGTGCCATAATTACATACTGAACGGGCTGTTAGGTTCGCTATATAGCGTCTATTCTTCAAAGAAAACAGCCAAAGCACTGTGGGAATCATTAGACCGTAAATACTAAACTGAGGATGCTGGTTCCAAGAATTTTATTGTCGGCTGGTTTCTTGATTACAAGATGGGGGATTCCAAAACAGTTATGAGTCAAGTCTAAGAGCTACAAATGATTCTACATGAGATACATGCTGAAGGAATGACCTTGAGTGAAACTTTCCAGGTGGCTGCAATCATTGAGAAGCTTCCTCTTTCATGGAAAGAGTTCAAAAACTATCTCAAACACAAGCGAAAGGAGATGAAGATTGAGGATCTGATTCTCAAGTTTCGTATTCAGAAAGATCACATGAAGTATGACAAGAAAGATATCAATGCGCCTGAAGCGAAGATCAATGTGGTTGAGCATGGGTAAAGTTCTAAACCAAAGAAGAACAAGCCTGGGAAAGGATCCAAATTAGGTCCTAAGGGAGGAGTCCCTAAGAAGCCAAAATTCTAAGGGAAGTGCTTCAACTGTGACAAGTTGGGTCACAAATCTTCTGAGTGCAGGTTGCCAAAGATGAAGAAGAACCACGAGGCAAACGTGGTTGCTGGGATCTCAAGAGATGTATCCGAGATCAATCTCTCTACAGTTGTGACAGAAGCAAACCTTGTTGGGTCAAACCCAAGGGAGTGGTTGTTAGATACTGGGGCCACTCGTAATATATGCTCTGACAGAGAGATGTTCAATACATTTGAAGAAATGAAGAATGAAGGAAAGTTGTATATAGGCAACTCAGCCACATCTGACGTGAAGGGACGTGGTCAATTCATTCTCAAGATGACCTCTGGTATAACCTTAAGCTTGAACAATGTGCTGTATGTACCTGATATTCGCAAGAACTTGGTGTCCGGATCATTGCTCAATCAGCATGGGTTCAAGATGGTGATTGAATCAGACAAAGTGGTTTTAACCAAGCAGGGAACTTATGTGGGTAGGGGATATGTAACTGAAGGGCTGTTTAAGCTTAATGTATATGTTGTCAAAAGAAAAATCAATAAAGATAATTCTTCAGTTTATTTGCTTGAGCCTTCCAATTTATGGCATGGTAGACTAGGACAAGTTAATTATGATACTTTGCGTAGATTAATTAACTTAAATTATATTCATGCATTCAATATAGATCCTAAACATAAGTGTGAAGTTTGCGTTGAAGCAAAACTAACAAGTTCATCATTTCAAATTATTGAAAGGAAATCTGAACCTCTTGATTTAATTCACACAGATATATGTGATTTAAAATTTGTTCAAACAAGAGGTGGCAACAAATATTTCATCACATTTATAGATGATAGCACCAAATACTGCTATATATACTTGTTGAAAAACAAGGATGAAGCTATAGAGAAGTTTAGTCTCTATAAAACTGAAGTTGAGAATCAACTCAACAAGAAAATCAAGATACTAAGAAGTGACCGAGGTGGTGAATATGTAGCACCGTTTGGTGAATTCTGTGCATAACACGGAATCATACATCAAACTACTGCACCATATTCCCCTCAACAAAACGGTATTTCAGAACGTAAAAATTGTACCTTGAAAGAGATGATGAATGCAATGCTGATAAGTTCTGGAGTGCCTCAGAACATGTGGGGTGATGTTATATTGTCTAGCAATTACTTTTTAAACACGGTACCCTGAAAGAAAGAAGACACGACACCATATGAACTATGGAAAGGACGAAAGTCTTCCTATAAATTCTTACGGATGTGGGGGTGTTTTGCCAAAGTAGCTGTACCTATACCTAAGAAGGTGAAAATAGGTCCGAAAACTGTTGACTGCATTTTCATTGGATATACACAAAATAGTAGTGCTCATCGATTCTTGGTCTATAAATCTGACATATCAGATATACATGAAAACACGATAATGGAACCTAGAAATGCAATGTTCTTTGAACATATATTTCCATGTAAATCCAATGATGAAGCAAGTTCGTCAAAATGAACACATGATGATAGTTGTGAGGGCCAAGAACAAGGAAATGAAGTAGATGATGAACCTAGACGTAGCAAAAGAGCATGGACGGAAATGTCTTTTAGTCTAGATTTTATGACCTATTTTCTAGAATGTGAACCTTAAACTTTCAAAGAAGCGGTAAGCTCTTCAGAAGGACTCTTGTGGAAAGAGGCAATTAAGAGCGAAATTGATTCCATCCTTCAAAATCATACTTGGGAATTAGTGGATCTTCCTCCGAGATGTAAACCGCTAGGATCCAAATGGATTTTCAAAAAGAAAGATGAAAGCAGATAGATCAATTGATAAGTATAAGGCTAGACTTATAATTAAATGTTACAATCAACGAGAAGGCCTAGACTACTTTGATACATATTCTTCTGTGACGAGAATAACCTCCATTAGAATGATACTTGCAATCGCAGCTTTAAGAAATCTTGAAGTACATCAAATGGATGTGAAAACGGCTTTCTTAAATGGAGATTTAGATGAAGAAATTTACATGGAACAACCTGAGGGTTTTTCTGCTCCAGGACAAGGAAAGAAAGTCTGTAAATTGGTAAAGTCTTTATATGATTTAAAGCAAGCACCAAAACAATAGCATAAGAAATTTGACAATGCTATGATGTCAAATGGATTTAAGATCAACGAATGTGACAAATGTGTTTATGTCAAGGACACAGAAAATGGTTATGTCATTTTGTGCATTTATGTTGATGACATGCTCATTGTTGGCAGTGATGATAAAATAGTCAAATCTACCAAGGATATGTTGAAATCAAGATTTGATATGAATGATGTAATGTTGGGAATGAAAATCTCAAGGACATCTAACGGACTCATACTATATCAATTACACTATATTGACATGATTCTTGAGAAATTCAACAAAAATGATTCTGGAATTTCTAGAACACCAGTAGATAAAAATCTACATCTATCCAAGAATAAGGGTGAGAGCATCTCTCAACTAGAATATTCTCGAGTGATAGGAAGTCTGATGTACTTAACAAGTTGTACAAGACCAGACATAGCGAATGTAGTCAACAAATTAAGCAGATACATGAGTAATCTAGGAACCGATCACTGGAAAGGAATAGTAAGAGTACTGAAGTACTTACGATTCACTCGTAATCATGGACTACATTATACCAGATATCCAGCTGTCCTAGAAAGATACACTGATGCTAATTAGATATCTGATATGAAGGATTCAAAATCCACTAGTGGGTATGTATTCATACTAGGTGGTGCGGGGTATCTTGGAAATCCTCCAAACAAACATGTATAGCCAGATCCACCATGAAATCTGAGTTTATAGCATTAGATAAATGAGGAGAGGAGGTTGAATGGCTACGCCAATTCTTATAAGATATTCCAAGATGGCCAAAGCCTGTGCCGGCGATTTGCATTCATTGTGATAGTCAATCAGCAATAGGAAAAGCACAGAGCAACATGTATAATGGGAAGTCTAGACATATACGTCGAAGACATAATACCATTAGACAACAAATCTCAACTGCGATTATCACTATTGACTATGTAAGGTCAAAAGATAACATTACGGATCCGCTAACTAAAGGGTTAAACAGAGAACTAGTTGAGACATCATCGAGAGGAATAGGACTAAAGCCCATTAGATAAAAGGTCGATACAATGGACACCCAACCTAGTTGACTGGAGATCCCAAGATCTAGGTTCAACGGGACAACCAAGTTGTAAGACTCAGTTGGATCACTGTGCAGGTTACCCTCAAGTCCATTCCTATGATGAAACAGTGATACCGGTAGGGTAAAGGTTAAACTATGGTTTTTTAATGATTCTTATGCGTCGAAATTCCTAGCTATGGAAATCCGAGCAGAGTAAAGCGAGTTACTCTTAATTAAGAAATCACCTATGTGAGAGAGAAGTGGGACCGCTTCTAAAAGAGAATAGTGAAGGGCTATATTCTCCAGAGACTCTCATAGAACCAGGCGCATGTTCATGGCCAAAACGAACATAAAAATGAGAACCAAATCGGGTCTGGAAGATACCTGTGTAAGGTGTGTGATCGTTTACACAAAATGGCAGAACAGTTCAAGGATATCACATCTACTAATCAGCCAGTAAAGTAAGCATACATTTACAAGGGAAGGTTCAAAGAGTGACACATACCTATCCTATGCGGGTTTCGACCGTTTGAACTTACCAAACATCTTCTCTGTGTCTTCTAGGTCAATTTCATTCATGTGGGGGACTGTTGGAATTTTTTTATGTGATAAACTCTTATTTTGAGAGCACAAATTGAGTATGATAAATTCAATAGAAATGGAAGATAAAAATGGATTCGAATTCTCCTCCGTGAGAACTTCGAAATGATATACTCAAATTCACAAAATGGTTAATGGGTGAATGAGAAATTGAGTCTCAAAGTGGACCCATTGTGTAGGGATTAAAATAAATCCCACATTACTTAGGGAAATCACTTATATGTAGTTTATAAGTGAATATGTGATATGAGTTATCAACATGTGTGGCATAAAGGCTCTCTCTCGCGCGCTCAGGGGTGGGGTGCAAATCATGGACCCTGAACCTTCGAATGCACGACTCGTGTGTGTGCGCGACCTGAGGACACGAATGCCGCTCCGATTGGACCGTGAGAGTACAGTTGACCTTTTCTCACTTCCTAAGTCAACTTTTTTTTTATTGTGATGAATAAGGAAAGTTTTAATTGTTTGGATTCTAATTTATTACTTGATCACTAAGAATACCGAATCGCTTTTAATTAGAAATAAATCTCTTTAGAGAATATTATCTAATTAAATTATTTCCTTATTAAATCAAAAACGTAATTTTCCAAAATAATTTCGAATTAATCCTATTACCCTAGTGTTTCGGTTTGGGTATATAATAGCCCTAATATTCTGTTAGAAATACACAACAAAATAAATAGTTTTATTTTTAGCAGCCGAATTCTTTTCTTCTCCGTTTTTTTGGTAAGTTTAAACTCGATTTGGGTTCGCTTGTAGTGGTGTGCTTAGGCCTACCACTGTTGAACCGTTGTATCCTGAGAGACAATCGCCTAATATACATACGGTGTTGTCCGGTGAAATTGTCTTAAGGACACCGTGTGAAATACGGGTCCCGGTTCAAACTCTGTTTTTCTAACGTGGTTTTCTTGTACTGTTATTTTCTGTTTTCCTTGATACCAGGCATGTTTGATTTCAAATTACGATTTACAATGTTTTGATTTTGATTCACCTGGCGGGGTTGCATTTCTAAATTATTGATCATTAAAGAGATTTCCAAGCCCCCTACTTGTACTTCCTGTCTTCTACTCCAGAGGGGCTATGGATTACCTATGGGATAGGACAAGTCGGTGAATAATATTATTCTCTAATTTTATTTTATTTTTTAATAAAAAAAGTAAGGGAGAAAAATTACTTCCAAAAATTCGATTAAAATTAATAACATATTTGATTAAATCGATCTTGCAAAAAAATCAAAATTGAAGTAATCCATAACATTACAAAACTAAATGTTTAGCTATATAAATAATAAGATTGTGGAATCGATTTTACAACATTATATGTGTCAGACTTGAAAAGAAGATCAAAATAAAAAGGGTTTAAAATTTAGTTATATATATATATATTTATATGTATATATATAATGGAAATTGTGAGGAATGTCAACCTTTTTTGTTGTGTTGCAATGATGTCATAAATTTAATAACTTATGTTTAAAAGCACCTATTATGGTGAACTATCCAAATTGCCCTTAAAATTTGTTTTTGTCCTTCCGTCTACACCTTGAAAAAGAATTGTCTTCTTTCTCCAAAAAAGTTGTCTAAAAATCGATCTCCTTATTTTCTTTCACTCATTTGTGACTGGTTTTACAATGTATCAATTTGTGTATGAATATGTAGTCTCCAGAATGTGCACAAGGCTTTTTTTAATAGTCCGAGATTTTTTTCTACTGTTTCGAGTTTTTAAAATTATTTTCCGAGCTTTTTTTCCATTGGTTCGTGTTTTTTTTTGTATTGGTCCGAGCTTTTTTTAATTATTTCCCGATGTTATTTTTCTTCATTTTCGAACTATTTTTTTCTTTTCCAAGCTTTTTTATTTTATTTTTCTGAGTTTTTTTTCTATCAGTTCGAGATTTTTATCTATTGGTCCGGAATTTTATTTTTTTGACTATTTGCTAGATTTTTTGAAAAGAATTCAAGGATTTTTACGAAAAAAAGCTCGATGCTATTTTAAAAAAGCTCAGACAGTTGCCGTAAAAGTTTGGGCAGTTATCAAAAAAGCTTAAGTAGTTGTAAAAAAAACTCGAGCTTTGAAAAAAAATCTCGAAACTTTGAATCAAAAAAGCTCAGATTTTGTTCTAAAAAGCTCGACCATATTTTAAAAAGTCTCGGAGATTCAAAGTTAAACAAACATGATTTTTCTAAACAAAAAGATTGGAAATGTTTCAAAAGTCTCAAAAACCCAGAAAATCATCTTCGTAAAAAAAAAAATCAATCTGATTTCAAACCCTAACCGCTGAATGTGTCTGCATAGCGTCTGAGTTTCAACGGAATTTTTTCTCTCTATTTCACAACTATCACGGTAAAAAAAATGAATGAAAGAATCCAGAATAACTATTGGGAGTATTTTTATCCGTTCACCATAATAGGTTTCTTTAAAAATAAGTTATTAAAACAGTGACAATATTGAAATGTCACCTCCAAAAAGTATCATTTAATTATTGAACCCTATATATGTATATATTCATTTTTTTCTCGGTATGCACTAATCAGTACATACCGATTTGAAAATTAAAGAGAATCCCATATCAGCAGATTAGTACATACCGATTTGAAAATTAAAGAGAATCCCATATCAGCACTTCAGCATTGATGTGCATGCATGGTTGAAAACTGTTTATTAATTGATTGACAAAACCATTTTCTACTCCCTAAAAAAATCCATTTCTCTTAGAAAACGTTTTTCTTAGAGTGAAGAAAAATACACTCAGAGTACTTCTACCAAAAAAACACTTTTTAAGAATTAAAGAACTTACAAATATTTCTTAAAAGTATTATTTCATCCAAGAAAGACTCGTAGATTATTTTTATCAAAATATTAGTAATTAATAAAAACATTTTCTAAGAAAAAAAAAACACTTTCTCAAAAAGTAATTTCAAACATTCTATACAATCTTTGACCGGCATATATAGCATATCTTAAACAAAAGATGTTCTCAGTTCCATTGGTTAATCGTTTAATTAAATCGAAAAAATAATCAATTAAAAATTAAACTTTTTAGACCTAACGATAAAGAATTAAAGATACGAGAACAATGGTATATACAGAGAGAGAGAGAGAGAATGCACTTGTTAATTAATTAATTACTAAAATCAAAATTGGCATCATGAAGAAATCGAAGATGATCATTTGAAACTTTAAGGATGTAAAAAATTCTCATGTGTCCCGTCTCATCCTGACATCTAGAAGTAGAGGTTCTCCAAAATCATGGTTGGAAACGGTAACACAAGTGAATTCCCCCGTTCCTATCCCTGTCCCCAAACGCATAAGCATTTGATTTTAGGGAAAATAAATTTTAATTATATTATTCTGTAACTTTTTACAACCATCCCTATGAAATACATCAAATACACTCCTTATATAGTTATATGTGGTCCGTATGAGATGTTGATGCAATATATTATATATATAATGCACCGTATTGATTTTTTTTTAAGAGAAATATATTTATATTAGAGATTTTGATTTAAAATTTTATTACTCTTTACTCCAAAATGGAAAATCTATATATAAAAAAATTCCAGACCCATGTTTTCTTTGGTATTGATTTTATTTTTAGTACAAGTTAACACTGCCATTTCATTTTATTGTAAACATCGTAAATTAATTAGAGTGGTGATATTTGTACTCCTTTAGAATTATATGTATATCCCAAATTTTTAAATTTTCAAATTTTCAAAATTCCAACATTAACCTTAAATTAAATTATTAAAATCTTAATTCAAGGATATTATAATTTTTTATAAAAAGCTATTATAAATTTTATAAAAAAACTACTAAATAAAATAAACTTAAAAATGAATAAAATTAAAATTAAAACCTCAATCAAAAATTTAATAGAAGAATAGTGCCTTTCTCCAAACTCCCAAGTCCCAAGTTTAAAAGGATGAAATAGCACAAAAAAAAATAGATGCCTCCATCAAAAGCAAAAACAAAGCACAATCTCTTCCCAAACCAGGGAGGCGGTGGCCTTCACCCTTCTTGTTCTTCTTCTTCTTTTTTTTTTTTTTTTTTTTTGTGTGTTTTTGTCATTTTAATTATTTGTATTTGTATTTTTTTTCAAAATTAAAAGAATGAATATAAAAAAATGGAATGGACATATTTTTTTTTTAAAATAGACATATTTAATAATGTGTAGGATATACTTATAATATATAATTTTTATTTTAAATTTAATCTGTTGTCTATAAAAAAGGATATACAAATAGTTGTCACTCAATTAGTTAAAACCAACGAAAATATGCGTATTGTCTTTTTATTATGCCGAGTGTCTGGCCGCCTAGACCTAGCTAGCCCCTAAAATGTTACCTGTACGTATTGACTTTTATCTCCTATTCTATATTTTTAGTATCATATATTGGACATAAAATACAATTATCTATCATCAATTAAGTTCATTGTTTATGTAATAACCTTATTGTCAATTCACAATCAAGCTACTTCACATTTATCTTCTATCATTAAAATTAAGTTACAACTAAAATACCTTTAAACATAATTTTTATAGATACATATGATGTTGGAATAGTGATATGTATCTCACACCAATTCCGTGAGATTCTGAGTTCCTGTGGAAACTACTTTTCACACTCTTAAAATAAAAGATTTGATTGAGAACTAACCATTTTAAAAGGTCAAGTTACAACATAATCCGTTTTTACAATTCTTACAAAGGTAACTTATTTTTCATATGGAGCCGGTTGTACTTTTTATAAATAGGGAGTCATTTAAGGAGTTAATACTTCTACCGGGCTCCTTAAAAAGGGCTCCCTATTATTATTTTTAATATATTTTTAATTAAAAATGAATTATTATTATTTTTAACTAAATTTAAAATGTTATTAGATACAATTAACGATCATATATTTAACAATCATATTCTAACAGTTATATTATAATGGTCATATTCTATCGGCTATATTCTAACGGCAATATTTTAGACATACTCTATAAATAAGATCATTCATTTGTTTCATTTTCAGACATCTCTATAGATTTTTTTTTCATTTACTTACAACTATGGCTCGAAATAACTTCAATGCTTGGATGTTTGAACTCATCAAAGAAGAAGAAGATGATGATTATGGGATTTTATTAGGAATGGCAGCCGTTGAAGGAAAGCGACTTGCTATCGAAAGTCAAAGACCACGTTGATGCT
This sequence comes from Dipteronia dyeriana, assembly GCA_032871835.1. NCBI lineage: Eukaryota > Viridiplantae > Streptophyta > Magnoliopsida > Sapindales > Sapindaceae > Dipteronia > Dipteronia dyeriana. The sequence goes on from CM065297.1 coordinate 15,812,138, forward strand.
ATCACTGATCGTGATAGAGTTGAAGGTCATAATCGGATTTATCATGATTATTTCATCGAAACGTCTAAATATTCTCTACAACAATTTCAGAGAAGATTTAGAATGCGTCGACATCTTTTCTTTCAAATTCAATCTGCCGTAGAAAATTATGATCCTTATTTTTTTCCAAAGAATGGATTGTTCGGGTCGTAGGTATTTTTCATCCATCCAAAAGATAACTGCTATGAGGATGCTAGCTTATGGGGTGTCGACCCATTCTGTGGATGATTATTTGTGAATCAGTGAAAGTACGACCATAGAAAATCTTAAAAAGTTTGTGAAGGCAATTATTACAAATTTTGGTAAAGAATACTTGAGATCTCCAAACAGTGATGACATCACCCGATTGCTCATAGTTGGTGAACAACGTGGTTTTCCTGGTATGTTAGGGAGCATTGATTGCATGCAGGGGCGAAGCTATAATTTTGATTTATGAAAGATCAAGATAGAAACTAATATTAAAGGTCATCCAAGATAAATATATTAATATGTCAAAATATAATAGTTTAGTCATTAAGGTAATGATACAAAATAATAATAATAATAATAATAATAATAATAATAATAATAATCACACTACCTATGAGAATCAAAATGGAACTTGACTCTATTTTGTTTCTAAAAAATTCATCTAAAATTAAATTTATTTAAATTTCTTTGTGATTTCTATTTAAATATACATAATTAAAATTTTTATGAAAAATGATATTTCATCTTATTGTATAGATGAAATATCATTGTATTATTATTATTATATTTAAAAAACGATTATTGATACAGTTATAATTTAACTTTATAATATTCATGTCAAACCAAATTAACTTATAAATATTTGTGAATAAATTTAAATAGCAAATGAGTGAAATAAATTTATCAAAACTATATTAACAACCTAACAAAATAATAGATATATAATAACACAAGCTTGAATAATAAATTTAAAATATTTATTAATTTATAATCTCAAAACTACAATCTTAGAAGTTCATAAAAATAATCTTAACGATTAAATCGAAAAACTACGATTAAACAAATTATGAACTGATATATAGTTCATGTAAAGTTGTAAGGGTAATTACGAGATGATTTGATTTTCTTTTAGTTTTAATTTCTTTTAAATTTTCAAATATTTAATTTTTATAAACCTTTGAATCAAAATCCAATGATTGAAAATTAGTCTAGTAACTATGTTGTAAATGTGTAGTTGTGAACCCATATATATATTAGATTATGAAATAATGTATGAAATCATAAAAAATAGAAATACTAAAAGGGGTTGATTTTGTCTTGATAAAATAAATAACTAAATAGGGAAGAAATTAATTTATCAATAAAACAGGGATCTAAGTTAAAATTAGCATTTACATAGTATATTACCACTATCGGAAGAATTGTCCATCTACATGGGTTGGGTTCTATTTTGGTCATGTTCATGAACCAACAATTATTTTAGAAGTTATGACTTCGTATGATCTTTGGATTGCCAGGATCTCAATCGGAAGAATTGTCCATCTACATGGGTTGGGTTCTATTTTGGTCATGTTCATGAACCAACAATTATTTTAGAAGTTATGACTTCGTATGATCTTTGGATTGCCAGGATCTCATAATGATATTATCGTGCTAGAAAGGTCATCCAAATTTAATCAACTCAGTGAAGGCAGTGCTCCTCATTTGGACTACTCAATGAACGGTCATGATTACTCAATGGGATATTACCTTGCTGATGGTATATATCCATCGTGGGCAACCTCTGTGAAGGCAATTTCAGTTCCGTAAGGAAATAAGAGAATTTTTTTTTGCTATTGCTTAAGAGTCTGTACGGAAAGATGTCGAACGAGCATTTGGAGTGCTCTAAGGGCGCTTCGCGATAGTTTGTAGACCAGCCCGATTTTGGAATCAAGAAACATTGAAAGATATTATGATAGTGTGTATAATATTGCACAACATGATTATTGAGGATGAGCAAGGTATATCCCAATGTAAATCGACCTATGATTCTCATTCTTAACTTCCTTAAATTGAAGAATTCCATGAGCATACTCCTCGATTGTTTGCGTTTATTCAAGCTCAACATCACATCAGAGATAGTGAAAATCATTCTCAACCCTAGATAGATCTAATTGAGCATTTGTGGTAGAAATAAGGTTCCTCTTAAACAATCGTCTTTTTTTGAACTTGTGTTGAATTTTAAATCCATTTTAGTTGTTGTACTTTTGTTATTTACTTGTGTTGGATTTCAAATCAATGTTTATTGTTTGTATTTTAATATATTTTAATTTCATTTGCGCAACTATATAACAATAATCCTTCCATTCATTAAAAACACTACATAGGTTTCTTTAAACATAAAACAATACAATACCAACTAGATAACACAACAAAGTAATAATACATACAAAACAATATACTACGTAACTATGATTACTCTCCAAAGTTACTACTAATCCTTTTTTGAATGATCTCCATTTGTAGATGCTCATAGTATGCTTTCTTCATTTGAGGCATGCTAGTAGTATCAACTGCTATAATTCTTTATTCCTCTTCCATTTTTTCCAATTAAAGTTTTTCATTTCTAATTCTATTCTTTTCTTCTTCAATGGTCAATCGATATTGTTCTTGAGCATATAGTCTATCCTTTTCTTCTTGCCTCTTCTTGTCCCTGACTTTTATATTTTCCATATGTTAGGGTTTATGCCCTAAAGATGTAATTTGTAAATGGTTATGAAATAAAAAAAAATAAAAGTTCAATTCATTCTTGTTGTTTTGTTTATTTTATAACTTGTGCATATATTTAAATGTAATCTCGAACTGTGTATATGAGTGTTATACGGATTGATACAGTAAGAGATGTGCAATCTAAAGAGTCCATAGATAGCAAATAAAGTTGGGTATTTTATTTACGGTTAATCTATAGTTGCGGTTCATTCCGTAATGTATTATGATTCTATCCTGAATCATTTATATGAGATATGGAAATTGAGACACTTTGTATGATGTGATCATATAGGACTGGGCCATGATCTATATGAATCTCTCACCAAGATTTGTTTACCGATGAGATTCATATATATTAACTAATGATAGCTATATATGGGTGATCTTAATCTTGAGTGTCTTATCGACTCCTTCAGGTTAGATCGTGGTCTTTGATATACCACAGGTAAGGTCAGATGCAGTTCCCGATCATATGCTAAGTATGTTAGGATTGCGGTTGGGGTTGTGGTTGGAAAGGTTTGTACACAATAGTGAAATCCACTCATTCTTGTGAGAAGTAAATGGTAGTTCCCTTAAGGATTGATTCGGGGCTTGGACAATATAAGCGCTCTTTTAATTCCGTAAGAAAATAGGATTTATTGTCCATTACAGAATCAACGACACCTAAAGGATATATGTAATTTGAGGGGTATAACGAACATTATGACCCAGCTCTAATCATGAACTATTATGGCGGATCAAACCATATCGGTCTGTATAAAAACGTCCACAATTGAGAGAGTGCAGTTTCATGTGTGGAATAACACCATAGTTAATATTATACAGAACGGTGGGTTGGTTATATTATGTGCGTTCCTTCTTCAAACCTTTTGGTATGTATTGCCCCCTAACTATAGATCAGATCCACCAGACGAGAAACTCAATTCCGCACTGCTGCTGAGTCGTTGGACTTATGCACCAAGGGATTCGTGGAATTTCTATGGATTGCGTTGGGGGAAATATACCAAAGCTAGGCAGATAGATAGACTCCTTTCCCGCAACTAAGGGAAAAAAAAAAGAAAATGATTTTTTTTTTAATCAGCGCCCCCCTTTTGGGTATGCAGATACTAAGAGTCATCTTACTACCATCCAACAGACATCATCTGGCTGGGTCTTGTCGGTATCAACAATGAGAAAAAAACAACCAAATGGAAACTGCAACTAACTATGGCTCTTGGCCTAGACAACGCCCTAGGCGTACGGGAGATCAGAGCAACAGGGAACGCCGATACGACTCTTCCTGGGATGCTATAAGTAGATCGAGAGGTCGTTCCGCCCCTTGTCCCCGAAGATGGGTAATATGTTCTCAAAAAATCTTGCTTCAATCTGACATAGCTAGCGAGCGATCCCAGTTCGCGGCAGAGAACAAGACATCAATCGAGTGTACCTTTATTCGCTTCTTCTCTACCAAGCACAAAAATTTAAGGATAACTGTAGGTCGGTGGCTACCTAAAGAAACTCCGATTCGATCTGCCCCCAGTTGGGAGGCATTTACCTCATCCCGGTCACAAGGAGAGGTTCACCATGATGGGGGGCTACTTTTTTTTTTCCCTTCCGGAAAGAATTAAATGCGTAGGGGACCATCCTTTTGTTGCGGCATGCTTCTTAGATTTACGGATTCACATGGGGCCTCATGCCTTACTTAGTTGACTGACAATGCCAAAGGCTTGTGAAACTAAGTAGGGCCTTTTGAATTTAATCTTAAGATGAGTAAGCGGCTTTGCCCCTTTTTAGTAGTGGAGCGAAAGGTTAGACTTAACTTGAGAAAGTCAGCGAATTGTGGTTATTCTATGTAGGTATGACGTTCACCCTTGACTTGACTCTCCTAACATCAAGCAAAGTCACTTCGTAACCTTTGCGTAGTATAGTAGAATGAAGGCTACACACTGACGCTCTCTTATCTATTAGCCTAAGCGTCTTTGCTAACTTGCTCGCCTACTATACTACACCTTATTATACAATTATACAATACATTAGTAGGGTAGGCTTTGCAAACTCAGCCGCTTACTTTTACTAATGTATTGTATAGTAACACCTTTTCCTTTTTGAATAACCCATTCTCATTATCTTTCATAAGTCAAGTAGGCGATATAGGTCTTTAATAGCGTTGACAAAGAAGAACAGTCGATTAAAAGAGAAAAGACAGCGAATCTTTCTTTATATATATATATATATATATGCCAGCTTGACAAGCAACCCTTCTTCTTGATCTGAGGTGCGAACAGAAACATCTCTTTTTTATGACTTCCACTTATCAATCCCGGCCTGAAAAAGTGACCAACTAGGGCCAGGGCCTATTGATGAATGAAAGAAGGGTTTATGAGCCCTAACCCTGTAAGCTCACACCTGTGTAGAGTAGATCGTTCAACACCTGTGGCACAAACCCATTTGTGACCTATTGGTCCTAGTCTCATAGGTGATCGAATGACCGCCCCCTAATTACTGGATCGACCTGCTGTAATAATTCCATAAATACCTAGCGAAGATATGGCAAACAAATAAAGTAGCCCTATGTTCGGATCTGACAATACTATACCATAATCAAAAGGTACAATGGCCCGAGAGACCAAACTTAACATAAATGTAGCCACTGGAGCCATTCTAAAAAGGGAGAAATTAGCACTACTCGGTGAAATAGGTTCTTTTAGAATCAATTTCGAACCATCTGCTACAGGTTGTAACAATCCGAACGATCCCATAACATCAGAACCCTTTCGATGTTGCACAAAAGCCATTACTTTACGTTCAGCTAGCACTAAAAAGGCTACTCCTAGTAGAAGTGGTAGAATTATTCCAAGTATTTCAGCTGGAACAGCTATGTACGTTTTTGATTTTCTATTTACTCATGATCTAACCTGGTCGACCCAATCATGATATTGAAGGATGAGACCTTTTCTCGAAAAACTTCGGATCCCGTGAAGAATGAATAAGAATAAGATTTCAATAATAGAATATTATTATTTAAATAGCTGCAAGACCAAAACTGGGTGCAAAAAACCGAAAGCCCTTCTTTGAATCCCAGATATATGGCTTACATACCTGGCTCAACATTCTTGGAAAACAATCGAATCGAGGGTCCTAAGGAGAATTGGCCATTCAATCTTGTAAACTAATCGATACCAAATTTGGAAAAAGAGATACGAATTAAGAGGAATAACCAATTGATGAAAGAACATGAAACCATTCTGTTTCAATAGAGGTACGAGAAACGGTTGGGGGCAATAAAGTAGGTGAAGTGGTGGATTTTACGAGCTGTTCCAACCACTGCTGGATGTGATTCTAAGAACCGAACGAGAATAAATACCACACAAAAGAGTCAAGACCAGGCTCCCTAATGGAATGTTTAATCGATCCATTCCGGATCGACCTAATTGGTACAGAAGTTGTAACATGGGAAAACCACAGAAAACACAACTTATTTGAATAACCCGGTGACCTACCAATTGTAGAAGTAGGATCTTTGGCAAGCAATAAGCACTTAAATAATACAATTAGAGTGTACCATCTTCTTTCTCATTTTGAGGAAAAGGTGCGAGAGGAAAAGGAAACAACGGAGGGATTCGAATCGGAACTAAATGGAAATGACATGAAAAGTCTTTTTCAAAACCTAGCACTAAAGGCGTTACGACGATATACGAGAGGAATGGAGAAAAACTCGTGATTGGTATGGAGGGGAAGATTTGTTTATGATATAGTTCAAGAAAAAGTAGTCTCATTTCCTTACTTCTTCGTTCCTTCCACTTCAAGGCTGGTTCTTAACGTCGCATAACATCATCTTAAACCAACCTCCACCGTACTCGGTGCGACCACTAAAGAATGGCTTATACACTAAACAACTGCTTATATATATATATATATATATATATATATATATATATATATATATACATTATCAGGCCAACGTGAAAAAACAAAAGAGAGATGTGCCTAAGGTGGCATGCAAGCAAACTGTGCACGCTAAGAGAAAAGAAGAGATGTTCACAATTACTACCACCTAAGAAAGGTTGCTTCTGTCGGCCTTTCTGTGCAACAGTCCACCAATAGCCGAAGAGAGGGTTACCGTACATACAAGACTCTTTCGGTTCTTACGTAAGCTTTTTCTTACCAATCAAGTAGTATAACAACTGTATCTTATAGCCCGACGTAGCGTGTCACCTTTTTTTTTTAAATTCAGTTGTCAGTAGATAGAAGAAACTATTAGAAAGATATAGATAAGGAGTATGTGAGTGAGTGAGTCCTCACTGACATGAGCGATTTCGATCACCCAGCAGGCATTTTATTTGGTAGGTAACATCGTCGAAGCGTATCATCATATTTGACTATGAAAGAAGGAACTCGAAGTGAGACGGTACCATCTTGTGCAACACAACAATAATTGGCCCTCTATCATCTTCTATCTGGTAGACTTGGTAAAAGAGCCCCCGACTTATTTCCAGAATTGAGTTCGACCGCAGCAGTCCCCTTTTTTGAGGAGGGGGGGGGATCAAGTTTCTTGTCAACTATCGATCTCTTTTTCTTTTTTGGGGGTATTATTATACCTAGCTTAGCCTTCGTCAAACACACTAAAGCAGAGCACCCTACTATGGAAAGGCCCCCTTTAGGGTTAGGTTAGTCAATCCGGCCCAAGTCACGTTTGTTGACAAAACAAAACCGTTGTAGGAATGGATACCTTTCAATAGAGCGGAAACGAACTGATCAACGAGAAAAAGACCCCTACACACTACAAATGAATACACCACAAAATCGAACTGCACTCATACCTCTCCCGCATCAAGCCCCCTCCCTAAGTAGTGATTTTATCAATCATGTACGTAAGTGGGGCCCTCCATTCTGATTGGTATATCATGAAAAAAAAAGCCATTTGCACCAGGCGTACTGCACTTTCCCTTGCCCAGATGTTCTCCTTTCTAAGTCATGTAATCGTGACCCATTGAAGACTGGAGCCTCGTAACATGTTGACGAAGACTTGGTTCGATCAGTAGAGGGGACGAATTTGCCTCCCCGGAAGAAGAACAACCTCGCTCTCTAGCCGACTGAACCCGTTGATCATATAACTGGGAAGGAACGTGTCACATTAGAGGTGAGCTATCAGACCTCTAATCACCACGATGAGGCTAGTTCATGAAGAAGTGAATGTCGGGCTCTTTCTTTCACAGCTAACCCCAAGAAGTTTATTAATGCTAAACTTTCAGTTTTGTCTAGCCTCGAGCTTGTGATCCTCCTTTGAGGGTTCAATCGGATTAATCCGTTAAGTCAAGGTCAACGTACGTAGCAACAAGGATGGTGCATCGCCTATTTATTTATTTCTCGCTGGGGAACTAAAACGAACACGCCTGCTACCTACTGTACTGGACCTTCTACTATGCATTCTACCCTTATCGAATCGGAACCAACCACAACTGCATTACGCTCGAACAGTTGAGCGGCCGTCGGCTAGCAACTTCCGTACATAGATATATATTCATTCTTCGTAACTGGTCCAACCTCACAACCCTTCACGGGTTGGTCAGAAGTAAGTCTTGTTTGGAAAAACAAAATTATACAAAGAAAAGAGAGTGCTCGACCGGAACAACAGCCAATAAAGACCGTAATTACATAGATAACAACTCCTCCCTTTCTCCGTTTATAAGGTAAACCGGAAATAAAGACGACCTCACCTTATCGTAGATGGTGTCAGTGAGAGCCACTTTAGTATTCCCTGTTGACCTTTTTTTGTAGATAGAATCTTCAATAAGTGGAAACAAACAACCTTACTAAGAAAGGTGCTTGTTGAGTAAGGCCGGCTTTAGAGCTCAATCCCCTTGTATAGGTTAGGTGCTTGAGCGTATCTTTCTCATATCGATCAAGGCTTTCCTTTTGTTTTCAATAAGAGGAGCGTTAGCTAGGCCATTTTATTATAGGAGTGCTAATGCGCGCCCTTATGTTTTCTTCGTTTGCTCTGCAGTACGAGCACAGAGCCGCGTCCCTTTAATATGATGAGAAGAAGAGGAGCCACCCTATTTTATTTTCCGCACCAATCCTTATTTACTACTACATCTTTTTTGGGGTGTATAGCTCAGTTGGTAGAGCATTGGGCTTTTAATCTAATGGACGCAGGTTCAAGTCCTGCTATACCCAAACCTATCTTACATTATACTATTAGTAAGGATGCATAGTTGCATTCAAAGATCACTCTTTGGCCTAGCCTTTAGACTCGCTTCAGCGACTTTGCCCTTTAAATGACAAAGAGGTAAGGTAAGGAGTAGTATAAGAGTGGCTTAGTCATCAATAGGCCTATCCTTATTCATTCTATAGAGTGGGGCTGCAGACCAACAATCCAGTAAAAGAGCTTAAAGCTCCTTTATCAGTCAAACCTTCCCTTTATATAATAAGGTAAACATTAAAGCCCAGAAAACCCAACCTATACAAAGAGCTCTTTTCAGCCCCTACTCCTAACAAGTTGCTGGAACCACCATACCTTGCTTCGGGGCTGATCTCTTGTATCGAAGCAAATCAAATAGAAATTGGAGTTTGTTCCACCATCAATTTTACCGTTGGATAGAGTCCTCTGACATCGACATCCAAGCACGAATCCCTTGAGCACTTCGGCGGTGGATAGTAGCATGGGCAACTGCGGCAAACAGCAAATTCTTATTGCATTCACCAAGATAGTCTTGCTCGCTTCTGAACTTTGTGGCGAGTTCAGCCACCACCTCAGAGCCTAAGCTCTGCTCGAGCGTAGTCAGCCAGCTTCATGACTTTGCTTAGCTTCCAGCATAGCAAAGGGATAACCTTTCACTATCTATGTGCCCTAGAAGGAGGGGGGTCCCATAGAGTTCTTCCCCTCGGTAGCCACATAGGAGCAAGAGACCTGGGGGGATAAGTACTAGTTGGGAGGTCATCCCTGGTTGTTCAATCCGACTGGCAAGAACCTCTTGGGACTCGAATCCAAATTCTTTCCATTTTACCATTGAACCGGTTAGAAGAGATGAATAGTTCACCTCTAGTGCTTACCTCTAATCGATTGATGGAAAGGATTGACTGGATTCCGAATAAAGATATGGGTAACTAGGCCGAGATAGCTCAGCTTAATAGCTTTTATCGGTACCAGTTTTTCAGTATTCTTCAATTGCTGCTAATGATGGGTCCACCAATTGACATGAAGATACACCTCCCCTTCAGATAGATGAGAACGGGAACAACAGAAGATGACCTGGGAGATGAGGGATCACTATCTCTACTTACGTCTTTATGAGTGCTAGCTCACTCACGAGGTTGGGTTTGGCCCACGCCCACCTGCTTCTGCGGTTTAGGGATCATCTGCAGCAGCAAGTGTTAGTAGCCTAGAGCGGATGGAGATAAGTGAAAACATGGATAGGTGTGCCCTAGGATATGGGAATGGAAGAGAGACAAAGAAAAAGAATATGGTAGGGCTTAGCTAGCAATTGATCACCTTGGCTCAGACTTTGAATACATTAGTTCGAGTTCAGGGCTTACCAACATTGGGGAACTAGATAGAGAGGTGAGCTCCTTACTCTAACAAGTAAGCAAGTAAACTACCTTTGGTGGCAAGGAATTGGATTCTTATTCGCCTCTATCCGGTCCCGGGACTACCTCTCCCTGTTCATTTCATTAAGCTTCCGTTAATCGCCTTGGTCAACAATTAGATTCTGTGGGTCCATGCATTCCTTACTTATTATTAGTGAGCTGGGGTCAGCCGATGTAAAAGAATACTTGGCCAATTGAGCTCTTGTTCCTTCCATCCTATTAGATGCAGAAAGAAGAGATGGGGTACTTCAGTTTCATTCCGTACCGTCAGCATTCATTCCCCAGGTTCGGTTGCTGCTACTTCGGAAGATTTCTAATGGTATCGACTTGCTCCACCTTCCTCGAATTCCTTTATTGATGGCCCAGCATTGCAATAACTCATTGTATCCAGTATTGGCTGGGAGGCGAGCAGAGGATTAATTGGATCGTTTCGGAACCCTGATTGAGGCTTCTCGTTAGGGCCAGTAGAACAAGCATTTGGATACGGAGAGGAAGATGCCGGTGGGACAGGTGCAAAAGAATCTGTTTATGGTTCCGGCTCGACTCGAGTCCAGATGTTGAGGGAGAGGACCAGGAGACGTTTAGTCCGATGGTTCCTACCTCCCCCCCATATGGGCCTGTTCACGCTTCTTCGCCACCGGTGGGCTCGGAAAGAGAGGAATCAGGGGCCTCCATTGGTTTACTTGCTCCCATGGCCTCCCCTACCGGTTGCTAGCGCTTGGCTGGGCCCTTTTACTTTTAGGTTCCGTTCCGTCAGGATCTGAGAGTTTAGGTGCAGCCCATGGGCTTCCATGGCCATTAGAGGCACGAGATTGAGATGATTAGCCAGCACCAGATGAAATTGATTGATTCGGATTGGACTCGGCTGGAGTGAGATCGATAGTCGGAAATAGATGGACTTACTTAAGGGCTTTACTTGCGGTTCCAGGCTTAGATGTCCCAGTTCCGCTCTTCCTGCTAATGGGGAACGCACAAGGCATTGCTTGGCAGGTGCCTAGCCACTGGGAGGGGATGAAGGGACAGAAACTATGGGATGGGAAGAAGATGACTCGGGTCCTGTGGTTGGGTAATCTCCTGCTACTGGTAACGGCCGATCGGGACCAAGGAGGTACAGCCTTGAAGCATTTGTTCCCGGGCAAGGGTGGAAATCAAAGTAAAGTCATTGGCGAGTTCCTCATAGCTTGAATTGTTTGGTTTGGTTGGCCGGAAGAAGCAAAGCAGAAGATGGTGGGGAAGGGCACAGGTTATCGCCTTCAGCCTTTCCTTGAGCTTCCTATTTAGTTCCTCCCAGGCGTTGATCTCGCAATGGCCTTCCAGCACGTCCTCATATCGCGTCCGCCACCACTGCTTCGTATCCCCAGAAAGATACATTGTTGCCATTGTGACTTGGTCGTCAAAAGGGGCACGAACAGCCTTAATTAAAGTACTGTTCCATGTCCCAGAGGTCTTCGAGCCTTGGCATTTCGAATCCCCCGTTGAATGGCTGCGGTTCCGGGACTCAAATGTGTCTGGAGTCGCCAGGTGAGACATTCGGTTCACGAACCGGAGACCTATCTCCACAGCAAGCTCCTCACCTCAATTTGACCTAGTCCGTCACCGTCACGCTTTGGACATCGCCACCGGGATCGTTGAGGCCCCATGAAGACGGCTCTGCTCTCCTTCACTGGGAAGACGCGGTACTCATTAGCGAGCGTCTGGTGACCAACGATTCCTGATTCTCCTGCCTTTTTGCCATAGTCTACACTTGTCCGCCCAAATGGTCGACCTTGCCATCAAGTTGGGTCACTCGATCCTTGAGTGTTTCCTTAGCAACAGCCAAACCCTTATCTTTGTCAGCTCGATCTGCTCTTGTTCCTGTAGAGGAATGTGGAACAAGGATTCTCACTCACAAGCAAGTATAGAACGGAATGCCTCTTGCTTGGTCTCTTCCTTGCCACTATCATTTCAATCCGCTACTTCCATGATCAATGTGGCAGGGTAAGTTTCCTTGCTCGGTATCAGGTATAGCTTGCTTTGCTCACTCACAAGGGCTGGAGGGCAGGATAAGAATGGTATGGTAAGACCCAGTTCCATGTGGCAAGGTATGGTTTCTCACTCTAGCTAGGGAGAAGTTGCTGGATGCAGTGACAGAGCAATCGGGATCCTACTTTGTCATCGATCCAATCCCTACCTCTCTTTGTCTCTATCAATCACATACATAAGAAGAGAGCTTCAAGAGAAGCGGTGGGCAGGTTTTCTCCCAGAGTTCTTCAACACAAGAAGCGTGGTCCTCCTCCTTCAACACAAGAAGCGTGGGCCTCGATAGAAGTACTTTCTGGTCTCAATTCAACTGCACCCGCTATAGCTATAGCATTTCAGGTTATTGAGTTCTTGTTCTTCGCTGCGGCCAGTACAATACTGAGTCTTATTGAGGCCATGAAGACGGACAGCGCTTTTAGCCTGCCTGCCTATAGGGTTCTTTTCGATCTTGTACCCAGGGTTTGGTACACTGAACACCAAGCCAATCTCGAACGGTAATGGTAGTATACCACCAGGGGAGTAAGCTACAATAAAATGACGGAACCAATGCCGATTGAAGTTATTCATCGCATGCTCCGGTTTAACCGAATATTTATGATAACCGGCCCCGCGCAGCCTCATAGGTTCTGACATCCGATGTGATTAAGCACAGCCATGGTTGCAACTGAAAACCTGGCAGCCCGAATCATTTGAACTGAAACGGGTGACAAGTCTCGAGACCAACTGCAGAAGCGCTTGGCAAACTCCATAGAGCCTCGACTGGAGACAAGTGACTTGGGTAAAGAGATTTTCACCCCCAGCTCTGCCATCATTTCACGATAGACAGACGCCACCTTCGGGTCCCCGATGACTATATCGTCACCGAGGAGGGCGTATTTCCGAAAGACAGTCTCGGGATAAACTCTATCCGCCGCAAGCCCAACCACAAAGTGGTGACTCAAGGCGAATAAAGGCAAAGAGGATAAGTACCCCAAAGGTTGACCAGTACGAAACCGGACAAAGAACGGGGAACCCTTTTGGGAGGTTGGAGCAAGAAAGACATTGCAACCTAACCCCGAAACGACCCAAGAAAAGCTCACAGTCTTATTGTTTAGTCTTTCAACTAATGTCTCCTGGAACGATAGAGGGAAAGATATCAGTAGCAGAAGACAAATCGTAGGAAAACAAATATTTATGACCTATCAGTCGGCGAAGAGGCCGAGTTTGGTTAAAAGTTCCGTTCCGTCCATGGGTATACGCCTTAAAACGGCCATACACCAATCATGGGCCGGACGCATAAGAGCTTGCTTGAATGCGTTCGGGAGATAGAATCACCTTAGCTTACCAGACCCCTCATCCTTAAAGCCCAGTCTTCCCAATGGGAATCGACTCAACAACTGATCATCAGATAACCCTTTGACCTCGGCTACTCTCCTACAGGATTTCAAAATAGACTCGATTAAGCAACACTTGGACTTCAGCTTCAATGGACTCGCTGGCTTGCTCCGGCTTTCACTAGACTAAGGAAACTACTACTTGAACTGGCGGGCACTTTCCACATCGAGAAATGGCAGGCGCGGACAGGGAAAGTGAACTAGTTGAAGCTACATCAAGGCCAGTCACCGTTCCTGGAAAGCTCTGGAAGAAAGCAGCAGGAAGGCTCTCCGAAGGTGACTTAATAAGGGCGGGCTAAGGCTCGCACCCACGTCTCTTCCGTCATGTTCTGTTTTGCAGGTTCTGTTCCTAAAGGCTTGTTCGAGCTGAGGCAGCGATAAGGAAAGGATGCTACTTCGAATGGGGAGCGAATCCCTGGATAGCTACTAGCCCTTTCGTTTGGAAGCCGCGTAGATGCCATTTTCCTTTAGGCAGAATGCCTGTTGATAGGGTGCCATAAGGTAACGTCCACGGGCCTTAAATTGCCTTATTTTCCATATATCGAGAGTACTGTACGAGGGCTGCTTCCAGCTCTAACTCACCTCCCTGTAGGCGCACGCGTGCGAGATTGGTTGGAGACCAGAGATTGGGTTGATGGGATTGGTGATCGAAGCTAGACACCGAATCGATGCCTGGCTTGAGACCCCCAACTTTCAGCAACTGGGAAACGGGCTACCCCCGGAGGGACCCATTCCCCGAATTGCTTTCCCCAATCTGAACTTCCCGGTCCGGTTTGTGTTGAACGAGTTGGATGGAAAAGCATTACACCGATTGGTGCTCAGCTTCCGCAGTCCAACTTGCCTCCACGGAATTGGTAACTCGACTCGCTGTCCTGTCTGGGCCACTCCCATTTGTCCGAGAGCTAATCTAAGTCGGGGGAGCCGTATACTATTCTTTAATGGTATCGACGGGGCTGTCTACGAAGCCCTTCGTTCCGGAGATCTCATATGAGTAGGGAACTTGGCTTGCTTGAATCGTTAAGCACCTCGGTCTTCTATTTCAAATAGAAATATTATTAATAGAAGGTCAATCAAAGGTAGTTTACTTGGCTTATATATTCTATAAGGAAGAACGAGAACATCATGACTACTCAGTAGAACTAGGCTCAGCAGGCTCAACAAAACTATATATTGACTTGGACTCCAACTAAAAGTCCGAAGAAGGCTGAGAACTAGCAACAAAGCCCAGCTCAGAACGAGGGGAAGATCGGGTGGTACCTGCCTTACCCTTTGATGACTTCCCTCCTTTTAATGTAGATTGATTTGAACTGATGAACCATGCATTGAGTTCCCGACTTGCCTTCACGATTTCAGTACTGATTGACGGGCAGGGTTGAGAGTTTCGATTTATGCTTCTGCTGACCTGCCCCTTTCCTTTGGCTGGGATGGGATGACTTCTCTTGAGGAGAGGAGAGACAAGGAACGAAATCAATCAACTCAATCAATCGCCGGGAACTAAAGAAGTTTTGTCGACGGAAGGCTTCTCAAACATCAGTCTATGGTATATGGTGATATTCCTCCTGACAGAGCTACTAACATTCCTCGTGGTCTTACTAGTTTCGATAAGTTATCGTCTGCTACCTCTTTTAGATCGTACCCAAGCCCGCCTCCACTTCTTTATTAGAAAGAGGTGCGTGCTATATGAAACTTCAGCCTTGAGTTGGTGAGGTTGGTTCATCGGCCGAGTCAATCCAGTTGCCCGAGCAGATCCAGACTGAGTTACAGTAGAGCATATAGTAGTTTCTCTAGTAGCATGAGTAGTTATACTACCCATACCCAGTTTACGCTGTTCATGATTCAAATAGGGGTGATCGAGACCCGAACCCAAAGAGTTCAGTCGTTAGCGTAACGAGACGTCTCTTAGTAGTTTACGAGTAGGCGGATCAATATCCGGAACCTATGAATATGGACCCATAGCCTACAGCAGCATAGGCATCATCTTAGCCGGATCGATAGGCAGATTCCTTCATGATCTAGAGCCATACCCTTTTGAGCATCCCTTCGCCCAGCTCCATACGTAGATTCACTAGTGACTTTAGCTTGGTTCCACAAGTCAGGTGCAGATTTGATAGTGACAGAAGCATCTTAACCAGGTCGAGAGCTTGAAGCAGCTCCAAAAGCATACCTCGGACCAGTAGATATAGTTGCATATCCGGTTCCATTATCCATTAGACAAGTGAAAGAAAGGGCGCTTTCCTTATATTAGAATATAAGCGAGTAAACTACCATTTGTAGCTACATATCCGGGGAGATAGATTGCTTTTAGGCTGAGGAAGAAGGGGATTTGATCCGGTAAGAATAGACGGAAGTTCCGCTGGCTTTGAATGCTTCCCCTCGGAGCTCCGGTGATGGGTGGAAGGAGACAAATGAGTAAGGGCGCCACCAGGTTCTCCTTTCGAGCTCCCGGGTTCGATTCGCTTGGCTGGCAAGGATGGAAATACATGGATATGGTTAGTTGGGAAGAGATTCCACTGGAGGTTCCGCTTCTCCAGGTGAAGGGCTCTGCTGCTTTGTACCTGCTTAGCCGGGACTGGCTAGGGGACCAGGAGAAGCATTTGAAGAGATATCTGATCGGATCTGTCTTCCATCTTCAAGTTTCACTCAGACGTAACTCCGATGTGAGGCAGTGTCACACCAAAATACCCAAGAAGCGAAGGATTCAAGGTAGCCGTACTGGAGCTGGATTTCATCCTTTTCAGGGGGAGTTCCTAGATAGTGAATATTAGAATTAGGTAGCTCATCCATATGGATCAGTTTGTATGCTATACATTCCTTAGATACCTGCCATTCCTGCTGTCAGCCAAGGGCTTTAGCGAAAGCTGTAAGCTCGAAAGCAGGAAGGCTAAGGCTCTTTCGCCCCCCCCTTTCTCTCATCCCAAGATAAGTAGCTTGGTCCATCTTTATTTCATTTGGATTTCTTATCCCTGAGAATGCACTATTGATAATGCACTATCTCGTTGAAAGGTTCTATTTTGCTTGCAAAATAGAATATTACTTCGCTACCTTTCTCTGAGCTCTACTGGGCTAGCTTTCTCGCTCAACTTTCTTACTCGTGCAAGAGGTAGTTATATAGTGCCACCCAGGTTTGGAACCCATCCTCGGCTCCATCGTAGTAGCGAAGGAGTTTAATTGATTTCATTTTGCCCTTCCTATATAAAGCCATTAAAGGCGACTTCCCGTCTTTCTTGATGTCCCTACTACTTATTTAGCTCTTAGCTAGGGCGATACTGCCAACAAGGCTAGAAGTGAAGTCTCGGTTAGTATAATACCTCGAAGAGATTATGGTGAAATCAACATAGCCAGCCATCGCTAAAGCAAGCAAGCGTACCAATACTAAGTAGTCAGATGATTACTATTCATTAACACGGGAGACAAGCCACAAAAGGGCTCCCCACATACGCAATTCTGGAGTTACGAGTTCGTTTGCTAAAGATTCTGGGCATAAGAGTTCTGACGCTCTTGGCCTTGGCACTTGCTTAGGTGACTTCCCGCCTTTCTTTCTTTCTGATGTTGTCACTAGAGCCGTAAAGATTCCATCTTCTGGGCAGAGCAATTCCTTAAAATCTCGATTCACAAGTCAAGTACGAAAAAAGGATGCTAAAATCGGATAAGAAGAAAGAACCTATATTCTGGCCTCCATGGCCACGACCAAAACCATCTTCAGCTGGATAGGTTAGGCGTCGCAAGGCTGGCTCGAGCTTTTGCTGTTGAACTGGTCGTTGGACCATATTTGGTTTGATCATACATAGGACCTTTCGCTTGGTCCAGGGATTTCCCTTCAGTCCTGAGCATCTCCTCAGCAGCCCGAAACATACGACCATCTTTTACTATAGAATATAGTCAAAATAGAATTAGAAGAAGGGTCGGAAAAGAAGTAGCAGAATCAATCTGCCGGTCAGACGACGACTAAGAAGAGGAAGAGCTCGGAGATGGGACAGCCTGAACCACCAACAGTTTCTGTTTCTCTCCCAGTGGATCAAACCACTTATGCTGGCTCAGCCTTCTTAGAAGTAGATCGATATAACCCTTACTGGATGAGCTTCTTTGCTGCCACCAGCACTGCTGTAAATAAAGCGCAGTGAATAACAATCCAGACTTCTTGCCTAGTCTTACCACTGATTTGGCAAATAAGAAAGCGGCAATCGCTGATTCTGAAGAAAGACGACCAGAGATGATCAAAGGGACCCTAATAAGGAACCCCTTACGCAATTTATTTTGATGCAATGTATTTTGAGGGGAATAGGTTGCATCTTTTTTCCGCTCCCGGTAAAGCGAAGATGTACTTCTTGATAGATTGGATTGCCTGAGGCAGGGTTAAAAGAAGGAGCCTTTTCACTCTCGTCTTAAATCCTTCTTACCCTCTCTACGACCACCCTAAGGAGGAGGAAAAAGGACAGGAAAAGAATAGATGATCAAGAGACTCCTCCATATGGCTTACCTTGTGTGGGAAATGTAATATCCTGCCCATTATGATGAGTTGGGAGGGTACCTATCGCTGGTTGGCTTCTAGTATTAAGGGCAATTCTCTTTCCAGTTTGATCACCAGGCTGATCTGCAATTGTTTACGGAATCTGGCGGGAAAGGAACTCTCGGATTTTCCATGGGAAATCATTTGATGCTGGTTATGTCTGTTATGAGATTGTGTTTTGGGTTAGGGCTAGAGTGAATTCCTTGCGTGGGCTCCTCCCCTCGCAGGAAAATAGCTGGTTCCTTCACTCATGGGGCATTTCTCCTGCTATCTTTAACTCTTAGATCATTGCTTGTAGTTCTCCTCCTTGTGTAACAGTTGCTTAGGGCCTGCCCTGTGTTCTTTGTTTCGTTTGCTTTTTTAGTGGCTTGTTGCCTCTCGTAGGCCAAATTCAGATCTCAATAAAGCAGTGCCGATCGTCAGTGAATAGGCTTTCGCCTGTCCCTCTCCTATCCCCTTCTCCTAGAGCAGGAAGTATGGCATCTCCTGGGTTGGTTACTTAATCTTGATTCCCTAAGAAAGAGAGACATAGGAACTCAGGACAAGGCCCTCCCTTCCGGTGTGCCTATCTATTAGTCTTATTAAGTGGGTTCCAGCTTCCCTTCCTAGACCCCTGGGAAGCCCTACATTTGCTAGTCAGTTTAAGAAGTCCAAAAGGTCAAGGAGCGAGTGCTCACATCGACGTCGAAAAGGGTAAAGGTTTAAGAAGTCCAAAGGTAGCTTGTCTCCTGAAACAACCCCCTTGCCCGACTTCAATAAAAGGTCTCTCGAGCCAGGAACATCTATTAAGAAAGGGTAGTCTACGAGGTTCTGGATAACCGAATAAGCGTGATCCCTTGCCCGCTAGCCCAACTAAAAAGAAAGGAAAGCTAGCTAGGCAGATAGGAAGGAAAGAGCAGATAAAACTGCAGAAAGATCGGGCGAACTTCTTAGACGAAAGGAAAGCATCGGGACTTGGCCTCCCATTAATCATTAATTACCCGAGGGAAAGATGGAATCTTGGCCCGCTAAACCAGACAAGCTGGAGGGAATTCTTCACATACTGGATAGGGAATACGAAAGAGGAAGGGCTGCTGAAGCTAAGATCTGAGTCTTAAGGTCTGCGTCTGAGAAGTCGGATAGGCAAAGAGAAGAGACTCGGACTAGCAACTGGATTTTTTACCTTGTCAGTAAGACAATCGGAGTGACCGGGGACTTAGCCCTACCCTACTTTAGGAAGAAAGCCCGCCTTCGGAGCGAAATTGGATTGGTATCTATTGCGCCGCATCGGGCGAATAGCTTGTACATTTACCTTGCCGCGAAGAGAGAGCTGAGCTAGGCTTACCCTTATTAAACTCAGAGGCAACGAAGGAAGGAAAGCGACTCAACTAGAGAAAGAACAACGGACTATTATGGTAAACAATCAGTTCAGTAAGCAGTTCGGTAACGAAATCGGTTGGTAGTAGGAGACTAATACAGATACAATAACACCATAGCCACTACTAATCATTCTATTATCGGATGCCACCGTTCTTGGTTGATTGACTTGACTTCTTTGATGCCAAAAACGTGGATCAAAACTGGATTTCGAAATCTCATAAATAGTTACATAAAAACGAGAAGGTTTAAGAAAGACCGTCTTTTTGGCATAAAGACCGAGGACCAGGAAGGGCTAGATAAGACAAGGAGACTCCTACACGAGCTCTTGGGACCTTATTCCCGCGCAAGACGATCTCCTGCGGGGCCCCTTTGATTCTTCTGATTCAGAGCCCTTTAGTTGTTCAAGCCATGTAATGGCAATTACAAGGTTATGCCATCATCTTCTACTTATATGATTCCATTGATCGAAGTGGGTAGCTCCAGTAGACCCATAGATCATGGACCACTTCTCGATTCGTAGTTCCTTTTATGGACCTTTGCTGCCGATGGCTTTTTTATTCGGAGAGCCCAAGCAGAGTCGAATCTTTCTTATTTGCTGAACTGGATTAGGATGGCTCGTCGGAGCGGGACTTCTTTGGGCGTGACTTGGTGATATCTAGGCGAACTCATCTCTTCGCGGGAAATCCCCCATCTAGAGAGCGGATTGGGTTGCTGACATGCTGGGAGGTGGTGCCAACAACATTCTGTCCTGTTGTTCTAGAGGTAGTAGTCCTCTGCCTATGTGGTGGTTGTCTTTGCTGTATCGCGCCTTTACTTGCGTATTAATACTTACGTCTTGCCCTTCCTTTTACAAGCTACTTCGTTCCTTTCCTTCTTTTTAAGTTTCACTTCTTTCGCCTATCCTTGACTTTCTTTGCTCGCTTCATACCTTTAATCTATGTCGTTCCCAGTTCGTTCAGCCAGGTCTTTTTTTTTATTATTGAAAAGGTCGTCGTTTTTGAGTGAACCAGGAAAAAACCTCATCCATTTCACTTTGAATGTTTCGAGCCTTCGCTCTTTCATATAATGGTCCAGGATCGAGTCGTCTGTTCATAGTTTCACTTCGCTTCTGCCATCCTCCGTCTCCAAGGGCTGGTTTTCGCTTGCTCTTTATCGCACTTGGTCATTCCTCGGAAATGAGTTCGGTTCCTCGGGAGGGACTTCCAACTGAATGCGATCCTTGGTCGCCGTATCTCATCATCCCGGATTATTGGATTGACCCAATAGCATACCTGCCTGCACGCACGAACGGGTAGGCGATCGACAATGCCATAAGCCTAAACGGCTTCCTGCTGACATAGAAAGAGATCTTTCCATGTCACCGGTCTGCCTGCCCCGGG